>CM048744.1:835336093-837736093 GCA_026315105.1 Locusta migratoria
CTAACCCAAAGACCTTGTAAAAATAACTGGACTCCCTAACGGCGCTGCTGTCGCGGGAAATTTGAACCTTCGGCCGGCCGCCATGGTAGTGGCAAGCGTCAGATAAATACGAGTGTTGTTAGCAGGAAATCTTGTATTAAATAGCCTAACCACATCCTTCAAAGTCATGACATATTCATAAAAAACATAGCATTCGCCTGTTCGATACATAACCGCTTCGAGATTATATATATAATCGTCGAAGCCGCGCTATGCAGCACATTTGCGAAATTACCAATTTCAGACTAAATTTCAATCTATTTTTTTTGTACCGTCGTATAATACGAACTCGGATTTTGGGGCCTTTTTTTATCATTTAGTCATCGTCTTATCTGCGGAAATATACGGTATTACTGTTATGGTAAGTAGTCCACATATAACTTTGTTCATATAATCAAAGCAAAAGTAAAAATGCAACAAATATCTCATTCTTGTTAAAGTATACTCAAAATGTCACTGTGCAGTACTTACATTTTCATGTTTGAACCTCGTAAGTATTTTAATTTCTCTGAGCGTCCTTTGACAGTATGTCTGGTGTTCAAAAGGGGAGATCTTTTTAATTGCTACCTTCGTTTTTGTCACATTGTCGTACGCAGATCTGAAAAGAAAAAGGAGACAATTATAAATATCATCTCCGAGAAGCTAGATCTTTACCAAAGATATAATGCAATAGAACATCTTTGTAAACACATAGCATCAAAATACCAGTCAAACAAGAAAGTCATTATTTTAAAAATTATTTAAAAAATGACTTTCTTAGAAAGTACCTATTAAAATCATATAGAGGTACAGATGCTGCGTGTATATTGGCAACAAATAGACAGTAAGTAATAAATTTAAAACTGTATAATATGCTCCCTATTTTATCGAAAAAAATATTTTCACAAAATTTATTTAACTATTGCAGACCACTTGACAATGCCAAATACGGCGAAACAGCTGTAGTGGACAATTAAATAAAGTTATAAGCAGCAGTAAAGGTGATTATATTTATTAAAATGTCATATTACAAAATTATAAATATGTTCACTAGCAATTTATGTTACACTCATATTTATAAAATTAGAATAAAAGCCATCTACATCGCTAAAATTTTATTTATGGATTACAACATTTCGGCAACTGCCATCATCAGATCCAAAAACCTCAGACTTGCAAAGTAAAGTTCAGCATCAATAAGTAGGTGGCGAAACGTCATAATAAATAAGCACAATTTTAGATTTTAATTATCTAGCCGGTTTTATTCCTATTTTTAAAAAATGAAAGTAGCAGACTCGTCCAAGAAATTCGTTTCCTTCATACAAAACAAATATGTAACACATCATACTAGTAGAGAGAGAGAGAGAGAGAGAGAGAGAGAGAGAGAGAGAGAGAGAGAGGGCAACCACGAAAATATTTTACTAACAGAATTTGACTAGCACGTAACTTTTCAGCAACTGTTGATGCTGAATGATACTTTTTAAACAGCTAATAATAAGTTGTACATGGATAATTTCAAGTAGCCTTACAAGCCAAAACTGCCTCCACAGAGTCCAGATTCCATTCCTGGTAAAGCCAGGCAGTTCTCAGTGGAAGGACTGGAACACAGTGCCCTCAGCCTGATGATGGCAAATGACAACTTACCCGAGTGCGAAGTAGCGGCTACAAGGTCACGAAAGCTGACAATGGAGGGAGGCCTGTTTGCTCGCCCTTTGCCCATATTATACCGCATCTGAATGACTACATTGTCAGAGAACAAAAGGTCAACCGGTCAGTTCAAAATGGCCCATTTGGGCAAAATACAGACCCTAAATGCTTGTCCGTGAAGGACAAGTATATGTGTGTGTGGCTTCTACATCTACATCTAAGTGTCTGCGTGCTTATGGAATATCGCCCCCAACTGTGCGATTGGATTCACAATTTCCTATCAGAAAGGACACAGTTCGTTGTAAATGACGGTAAGGCATCGAGTAAAATAGAAGTGATATCTGGCGTTTCCCAGGGAAGCGTTATAGGTCCCGTACTCTTCCTTGTGTTTATAAACGATATAGCAGACAATCTGAATAGCTCCCTTTAGACTGTTTGCGGATGATGCTGTCGTTTATCGGTTAGTGAAGTCAACAGAAGATCAAAAGCAACTGCAAAGCGATTTAGACAAAATTTCTACATAGTGCGAAAATGGGCAATTAAACTAAATACTGGAAAGTGTGAAGTAATGCACATTACCACTAAAAGAAATCCGCTGAACTTCAATTACGCGATAAATCAGTCAAAGCTTAAGGTCGTAAATTCTACCAAAGACCTCGGATTTACAAATACGAACGGGACCCTTACCAGGTGGGACTGACGGAAGACATTGAGAATGTCCAGAGAAGGGCAGCTCGTTTTATTTTATCACGTTACGGGGGGGGGGGGGGGGGAGCGTCACGGAAATGTTGCACGATTTGTGATGGGAATCTTGAAAGAACGACGTTATTCGTTGCTGCGAGATTTGCAAAATTTCAATCACCTACTTTTACTTCTGAATGTGATAAATTTTTTCTAGCATCCACCTACATAGGGAGACATGGCCATCCCAATAAAATGTTCACATTCGTTCATCACAGGACAGGTTACTCTGTAACTTCATAAATTTGATCTGAAGATGGGCAGCTCTCCCGAAACCGGTGGTGTTTTAGAAAATAAAAGCGATTTGGAGACTGATATTCAAGAATTTTATTCATATGACGATCGCAGAAACTCCCTTGAGGCCTATAAGTCTTGCTTTGATGTTATTTTACTGCCCAAGTAACAAAACTACCGAAACCGGTAGTTCAGTAAAACAACAAACTTTCAAATGTTTGTAAATCTATCGGACCAAACTGCGTGCCGCGGTGGTGTAGCCGAGCGGTCTAAAGCGTCTCGCTGCGGAGCGCGCGGTTGCTCGCCGTGGAGGTTCGAGTCCTCCCTGGGGCACGGGTGTGTGAGTGTGTTGTCCTTAGGTTAGTTTACCTAGGTTTAAGTAGTTTTTAAGCTACGGACTGATGACCACGCAGTTTTGTCCGATAGATTTACAAACACTTGAACCAAACTGCGTGGTCATCAGTCCGTAGCTTACAAACTACTTAAACCTAGGTAAACTAACCTAAGGACAACACACACCCACGTCGCAGGGAGGACTCGAACTTCCGACGGCGAGCAACCGCGCGCTCCGCAGCGAGACGCCTTAGACCGCTCGGCGACTCCACCGCGGTCAACAAACTTCACGGCTGTTGGTAAATACATGAATAATTTGGAATTACAACGAGCATCTACATCTACATGGGATACTCTGCAAATCACATTTAAGTGCCTGGCAGAGGGTTCATTGAACCACCAGTATACTATTTATCTCCCATTCCATTCTCGAATAGCGCGCGGGAAGAAAGAACACCTGAATCTCTGTTTGAGCTCTGATTTCTCATATTTTATTCTGATGATCATTTCTACCTATGTACAAATGTTCAAATGTTTGTATAGCTTAAGGGACTTAACTACGGGGTCATCAGTTGCTAAACTTACAAACTACTTATGATCTAGCTAATACTAAGGACGGCACAAATATTCAAGCCCGAGGGGGGGATTCGAACCCCGACCATAGTGGCCGTGCCGACCGTAACTGGAGCGCCTCAGTCCCCTCAGCCACCGCGGCCGGCTCTACCTATGTAAGTGGTAGTCAAAAATATATTTTCGCATTCGGAGGAGAATGTTGGCGATTGGAGTTTCGTAAGTAGCCCACGTCGCAGCGATAAGCGCCGTTGTTGTAATGATTCCCATCCCAGATCCTGTATCATTTCCATAACGCTGTCTCCCCTGAATCGTGACAATACGAAACGAGCTGCCCTTCTTTGGACTCTTTCGATGTCCTCCATCAAACCCACCTGATAAGGATCCCACACTGGGCAGCAATATTCCATAAAAGCAGTGTTCGATCAAGACGCACATCATCAAAAGTACACAGATTAAAATAGGTTGGGATGGGGGAATTGATATTCTAAAAATAAGCGGCACCGCCCCCCTCCGCCACAGCCTAGGATGGAGAGTGAAATGGTGAGGCTGCAACCAACAGGTAGGGGCGCAGCCTTTGTTCTGCCGGCTGCGACCCTGTGTTCCTCGTGCTGAAGCCTCCCGCTCTCCCTCGGCGTACGCGCCAACAGCGGAGAGCGGTCCACAATCAATAATCGCGGGAGAGGGCTGAGCGTGAGGGGGGGGGGTGGAGGGGGAGTGAGAGAGAGAGAGAGAGAGAGAGAGAGAGAGAGAGAGAGAGAGAGAGAGAGAGAGTGGGGAGGTGGCGGAGACGAGGAACAGGCGAGGCAGAGGCACAGCAGCCACAACAGTCGGCGCCGCCTCCGGCACCCCACCGCCGCGCCAGCTCCGGAATTTCGCCAAGTGCGTGCGCCACGGTCTGCTCTGACGACTGCGCTTAATTATTACTGACACAGCGGGCAAACGGCGTCTCTGAGGGGCGTCTGCACTTCCAAAACAAACACACCAGCGGTCGCGAATTACTGGAAAGCGAGAAAGATCAGGGTTCAAAGACTCGCTGATTCTCTACGTGTTCCGTGTAATCCCTAAATCTTTTAGGCGAACGACATCATTTCTCCGGGCATAAGAAGACTGTTCGCCACTTTAGTGTCTTGTTTCCGCCGGTTGCCCTCGTGTCGGTGGCCGAGTATAGAGAGACCGACACAGGGAAATAGGACGCACACAGGCGAGGGTACAGAGTCCGAGGTGACCAGCCAGTGGGACAGCAGAAACTAGAAACACTAAGCTAGATTAGAACAAGTTGTATATATGGTAGAAATATAATACTTATATTTTACAAAGTTCATGACTGCCAACTAAGTGTAATGCTGAGACATAGGTTAACTAGGTAGATCCGCCTACTGATGAGTCGTATTGCCTATCTGATTCCCAAGTGTTAACTGGTGCCTATCTGATTCCCAAGTCAATGCAGTTCAGTGGTGGCCACGAGCAGGGTTACAGCAGTGGGCGCTCGTGGCCGACGTCGTTATAACGCCGGGCCGTGCGTGCATGGCGACGCGCGGCGAAAGTACGTGGTGCGCAATTTAGACTTCTGTGACACCACAAAGACAAAGTGTTTCTCCCAAACTCGGCCCATGAAATTCCAGTTAGCCCTTCATTACGTAGGCTCTAACAACGGCATGACCAAACATCTCCGACTCCAATTTTCAGTTCTGACATGTTACAGGGAGACCTCCCTCGCGTATTTGGTTAACGTCCGAAATGCCGCTGGGCCCTGATTCTCGAGATAGTTCTCTGTGATTTTCCCTGCGCTCTATATGCCAGTAAAGTAGCATACATTCCAAGGACAGTAGCGTAGTTCAGCGAATTTACCGTCTAGTAAAATCATCTGAAGATCACAACCAACTGCAGAACGATCTGAATAAGATAACAGCATGGTGTAAAAATTGGCAATTGATTCTAAATAATGAGAAGTGTGAAGTCGTGCACATGAGTACGAAAAGAAATCCGTTAAACTTTGTTTACAAGATAAATCAAAAGTGAAGGCCGTAAACTCCACAAAATACCTAGGAATTACTATTACTTCAGATAAATTGGAAAGAAGACGTAGATGATATCGTGGGAAACTCGAACCAGAGACTGCGTTTTATTGGCAGAACCCTTAAAACATGCAACAGAACTATAAAAGAAAATGCATACACTAAGCTTGTCCGTCCATTTTTGGAGTACTGCAGCCCAGTGTGGGATCCTTATCAGGTGGATTTAACGGGGGACATCTAAAGAGTCCAAAGAAGGGCAGCTCGTTTCGTATTGTCACGATACAGGGGAGACAGCGTTACGGAAATGATACAGGATCTGGGATGGGAATCATTACAACAAAGGCGCTTATCGCTGCGGCGTGAGCTACTTACGAAGCTCCAATCGCCAACATTCTCCTCCGAATGCGAAAATATATTGTCGACTCCCACTTACATAGGTAGAAATGATCATCAGAATAAAATACGAGAAATCAGAGCTCGAACGGAGAGATTCAGGTGTTCTTTCTTCCCGCGCGCTATTCGAGAATGGAATGGGAGATAAATAGTATACTGGTGGTTCGATGAACCCTCTGCCAGGCACTTAAATGTGATTTTCAGAGTATCCCATGTAGATGTAGATCAAGCACGCAGGTACCATGCTGGAGGTTCCGTGTTCGATTCCTCCACGTGTACTTTTTTTTTCAGCTTTATTTTATACGATGTTTACGAATATATTTCTTTTCATGCAATATTCTTCGGAAATATTTATTTTAAAAAAGGGAATGTTCGTTATAGTGTTCATTAATATTGATGTGCTGATGTGTAATCAGGTATCTCCATATTACATTATTTTTATTACTTTATACATGTTTACTGGTCGCTGTGCTAGAGCTCGATGGTACTTGTCGAAGAAACAATGAAAACTTAATGGCCACGAGCACCAGGCACACGCCGATTATCGATACTGTTTACCATGCACATGGTTTTCGAATTAAAGAAATGGGGAAGCATAAATCTTTCACATTCCAAAAAAGTCCCTATACTCCTAGCTGCAAGAACTTGGGCGCCATCTACACTTGTTTAACATCGGTATAGAGACATGAGTACTCAATTGGTACAGCCCAAGAGAATGTAGCTTTATACAGTCATCCTGTGTCGTTATTTCCCTCCGTAATTGGAACAGTACGGAAGCGCACTGCATTTTCTTTACGAAGATTTTTAACTGTCGGTAAAAATAGACATCGTTAGGTTGCCACGAAAGGTTCACGTGGAGGAACTGAACACGGAAGCTCCAATATAGTATCCACGCACTTTATCTGCTGCGCTATGTTGCTATGCTTGGGAGTTACTGGTATATGTAGCACGCAGGGAAATCAAACACGACTGTTTCGAGAATCAGGGCCCAGTGGCGTTTAGGACGTTAAGCAGATTCTCATGGGAGGTCGTCGTATAGCACAGCTCAGACCCGTCAGTATCGAAGTCTGAGATGTTTGGTCATCCCCTTAATCGCTATACTTTTAGTAAATAATGTGAATAATTAAAAAAAAGCCTGATCTCGGTAAATTAAAAGGGGCTTCATTGCAAATTATCGTCTAAGTATGAGCAGCAAAACTGATACAAAATATAAAATGTAATCGGTTGTCCACTTATCTCGACAACATTGAGCCACGGTTTATTATGATTCATAGAGCTTACGTCACGAGAGTTTCCGAAGACAGTGTAGCGACGTATTTCTGGGTGGCACTGGTGACAAGAGTAACGATAAGTTTAATTCTCTCCGTAGTGCTGGAATTGGGACGCAGCTGATTATATACATAGATGAAAATACCAGCAGCTGTATTCAAAATCTTTATTAAATTTTGTGCGACCTGTTTCGGTGCTACACTACACCATCTCCAGACTCCCGTTGTGTGATTTCTTATTAAAAGCACATTTGAACTTGGTATCCATTAAAACCGGTAGCCGTAAATTTTTTGTTCTATTCAACAGCTGCTGGTATTTACATCCATCTATATAGAGTAACGGTACGTTTGTAACGAGTACTGTTTCAGTAACGAATGTATACACGGATACACTTCTTTTCGTTACTCTCACAGCCATATAATACACAAAACGGGGACATAATGACCTTTGCTTTCCAAAAACAAAGCACTACGTTCCTTGGCGGCTTTTACATTTGGATCCATACGAACAATGCATTACGGCAGACGACTGTCTAATTCCAAGTCTTTGTAGCATAGACCAAAGATAACATAGACTGCGTGTGTCCCCCTATCTCCGCTGTGTTGTGGTTTTACAAACCAACATCTAAAATTGCCCCGAGTCACGTAACCGAGTTCCGCTCATTATGAGCAACAGTTTTTCTCATTTACAGGTGATATCAAGCGTTGATTTTAACAATGAAACGACTTCTCGTATTCCTGTTACACATCTAGTAGTAATGGTAACGTAATTTCATCGTATTGTTAATATTAATGCAGTGATTGTCGTGTTTACATGTGCCCAGGTGAAAAGTACCATATTGTCAGTTATTTTTAGAAGCAACAGAATTACATATCTTCGGTGTGTGTTAGTTACGCAATGAATCTTTTACTTTTTGTAACTTATGAATGTGATTATCGACGGAAAAATACTTTAAGCTGCTCTGGAGCAAGTTTATGGGTTAGCAAGTAAGTCATTTATGCTGAAAATCTGCTTTCAATAACGTTATAGAAAACTAAACATTCATGCAGACTGTTTATTTTCCACATGAAATCACGTCTTGGCTAGTGCCTCGATGATGTTTCCTCACTACTCTATTATTCAATATAAACACCAATACTTTGGTTATTTTACGTTTTGGCAACACGGTCTGTGCCAAAAGTCTTAAAATATAAACAGTTGTATTTTGTTAAAATCGGACATTATGGATGCAAACAGATTCAATTTCTTATAAAATCACAACGAAATACTTTACATATATTGTTGAGAAATAGTAAGAAAGCTGATGCTCCTTTCAAATTGATACTTTATCTTCTACTCCTGTGTAAAATGCAGACTAAAACACTCACAGTACAACGACAACAATGTATTTCTGTTACTTGTAAAAAGAATGCCGTTGCGTTTCATATAGGCGCATGTAACAACTGTAGCTATCGCATTAACTCTTGCAATTGCGGAGAACTAACGCCAATTTTACATCTAAAGATGTAATAAGAATATGCTAATACGTTTCATTGTTGAAATATACGCTTAATTTCCACTACAAAGAATAAGAACTGCAACTCTCAGCTATATTTCGCACTAGCTTAAACCCGCGGTTCCGCTCGCTTGTTGGTTGATAATAGATAATGCGCGAAACGTCAAATCGATTTTTTTTAAAGAGATGTATTAAAAGAAATTTCTTTTTTGCTGCTTTATTTATTTATTCTTATATGCCCTTATTCGTATGCTTATCCTTACAGAGAAAGAGCTGAAGACATTATAGCACGCATAGACCAAAGGTATCGTCTGTGGCATCACGTTTCGCTGTATTTAACCTCCTTGCTATAGAGTAGCAAACGTCATCGCTCGCCTTCAGTCCGAATTTTTTCATTATTTGACGACTTTCAACCACTGTATCTTCCACCCCTTTATCGCTATCGGCATGGAAGTGCTAAGTGTACAACGGGAGACTTCGGATAACAATTACACACAGATCATTTGTTTGCGTTCTGTAGTTTTCGCTGCAGAGTGAAATATTAACACATACACACACGTAGAATTTTATATACACCGATAACTTTCGATGCCAATATATTCCACCCTTTTTTCATTATCAACCCTCAAGCAACAATGCAACCAATAAAACTATTTTGAAAGAGTAAATATAATTTTCAAAGAGTAATTATTACTCCGCATTTCGCATTATATTCTTCAAATTACTAAATATCTATCAGATCGCTATAAAACCGTGCCTAAAACCTTCCTCAGGTATAAATTAGTAACTGTACAAATATTTAAGTCTCTGCGTATTGTCGTTCGGACGTGATAAGCGTACACCGAACAGACATTCACATTAATGCATATAGATAAATAGCTATCCGATCGCCACAAAACCGTGCCTAAAGCCTTCCCCTGGTAGACATTGGTAACTGTACAAATTTTTAGCTCTTTATGTCTTGTGGTACAGACGTGATAAACGTACACCGAACAAAAACAGACATTCACATTTATAGACATAGATAGATTACTCGTAATGATGAAACCTGTGTCCTGGCCCGACTCACCTGACATATGTTGGCCGGCCGGGGTGGTCGAGGGGACTGAGGCGCTCCTCACGGTCTACACGGCCACTAAGGTCGAGGATTCGAATCCCCCCTCGGGCATAGATATTTGTGCCGTCCTAGTTCGTAGGTAGTTCATAAATATTTTGTAAATTTAGGGACTGATGACCACGTAGTTAAGTCCCATAGACTATACAAACATTTGAACTTAGATGTTGGTTTCAGCGTAATGACGTCACGCGCAGTCTATATTATCTATGGTCTATGCTTTGTAGTGTATGCTCTTGCCAGCACCGTCTGAAGGTTGGCACGAACTCTGGCGTGTGTGTATAGAGACGAGGCGACGCGGTCAGCGATCGCTGTTCCGAGCTGATAAGCCGCGGCCGGTCACAGAGTGGGGGGGGGGGGGGGGGGGGGGACGGCATTTCCTACTCTGGGCCTGGGGTCTGCGCGCACTGCGGATGCAGGCGGCGCGGCACGATACAAACACGAGATAGCACCGGCGTCGGCTCGTCCACACACACCTGTTTACTTTACAGCCTGGCGCCGGTACAGAGTACGCTCAGTCCCCGCCCCCGTCTCATCTCGCAACATGCGGGCAATTATTTCAAAAAATGTTCAAATGTTTGTTAAGCTTATGGGACTTAACTACGGGGTCATCAGTCCATAAACTTACAAACTACTTACGAACTAGGACGGCACAAATATCCATGCCCGAGGGGGGATTCGAACCCCCGACCGTAGTGGCCGTGCTGACCGTGACTGGAGCGCCTCAGTCACCTCGGCCACCGCGGCCGGCGGCAATTATTTGTATGTCCCTTAAAAGAAGTAAGTAGTTAGCCAGTGAACCTACATCCATCACAAAAGCGAAGAATCGCTGATTCCTTTACCTTACTACCTATTAAAGTGCAGGGAGAAGAAATATAAACATTGCGGTTTGCCGATGACATAGTAATTCTGTCAGAGACAGCAAAAGATCTGGAAGAGCAATTGAATGGGATGGACAGTGTATTGAAAGGAAGATATAAGATGAACATTAACAACACTAAAACGAAGGTAATGGAATGCAATGTCAGCAAATCAGGCGATGCTGAATGAATTAGATTAGGTAATGAGACAATAGAAGTAGTAGATGAATTTTGTTATTTGGGTAGCAAGATAACTTCTGATGGCCGAAGTAAAGAAGATATAAAATGCAGAACGGCTATGGAGAGAAAAGCGTTTCTGAAGAAGCGAAACTTGTTAACATCCAATATTAATTTAAATGTTAGGAAGTCCTTTCTGAAAGCATTTGTCTGGAGTGTAGCATTGTATGGGAGTGAAACGTGGACGATAAGGAATTCAGATAAAAAGATGATAGAAGCTTTCGAAATGTGGTGCTACAGACGAATGATTAAAATTAGATGTGTAGATCATGTAACTAATAAGGTGCTTAACCGAATCGGGGAGGAGTTTCTGGCATATCCTCACCAAGAGAAGGGATAGATTGGTTGGACACATTCTGAGACATCAAGGAATTGTCAAATTAGTATTAGAAGGAAGCGTGTGGGGTAAAAATCGTAGAGGGAGACCGAGGGACGAATATAGTAAGCAGATTCAAAAGGATGTAGGTTGCCGGACGTATTCTCAGATGAAGAGACTTGCACAGGACAGGGTAGCGTGGAGAGCTGCCTCAAACCAGTCTGCGGACTGAAGACAACAACAACAACAACAAGTACCTATTATAACGCTACAGTTTTTAAGAGAGACGCATAGAGGAATAATTTCAATAACGAAAACATTTGCCGGAATGGTTACACTTTCGGTGACCGCCATTGCTAGTTCTTATAGTGGCGGCGGAAGGAACAGCTGTCATTTATGTGGCAACGGCCGGACTATCTTCATAGGCTCTCCACTTCAGATATTCCTTAACCTATTAACCTATAAAATTGAAATATACACAAGAGTATCGAATTATTAAACGTCCCCTTCAACCATTTCATTGAATTTGCATGAAAATATTGAAATGCTTTCAAATAACTGATACTTGATATTTTTGTACCTACTTGTACATTTTGGAATATCCGAGATTAAATCGCCTCACTATAGTTTACAGTAATAATTTACCGTACTAATTATTGTTAGTTCTAATGTATTAATTTATTCGTCTTGACGGTCTACAGCTATCAGCGATGTTTGTCCGCCTCCGTAGTCCAGTGGACAGCGTGGTGGGTTACCACGCACGGGGCCCGGGTTCGATTCCTGGTCGGGTTGGAAATTTTCTCCACTCGGGGAGACACGCAAGTCGCCGAAGTGGCGTCAGATAAAGAGACTTGCACCAGGCAGGCCGAACACGACCCCAGTTGGGGTCTAACGGTCGTGAATGGCACACGTTCATCATCATCAGCGATGTTAAACTTAATGGTGTTTATTCAATCTGCCTTGTGTCCCACACACTCAATTTGATAGTGCATTCAGGACTAGAGAATATAGCAAATGTTGCACAATCGCACCAAAATAGCAAACAAATCTTTGCTTGAGTTAATGAAAAATTTAATAGCCAAATTATGAACTGTGTTACACATCCAGTCCTTTCGAGAGGGCCCCTATTATATCCAATATTTAAGAGTTTCGCTTTTACAGATGACTGCTTACAGCTACGCCAAAAATTCATTAAAACAATTAAAAAACAATATTCGTTCAAGGATACCACTTTAAAAAGTTGACTGAGTCCGTATCGCAAAGAAGACCCAATTTGGAAGGAATTTGATGCGACAGCAACGACAAAGCTCTACGATATCGCCCCTCTTACCAGCACCGATTTCAGAGAGGCAATGTAAGGAAGAAAAATTACTAAGTGGGCGAGAGTTTCCTTAAGTTTGAACCAAAGGTTTCTGTACGGAACAATTATGATACAGCCACATACACTGATTATTACAAAAAAACTTCCCATCCGAAGTCGTGGAAACGCAATTCGCTACACCGGAATCGGTATGTATCACTGACAGTGATGGCTCGTTTCTCTAGTTACAATGTACACGTCACGTTAGTATCGAAGAACAGTCAGTGCTGAATGCCGCACAGCAATTTATTAACGCAATCAGGACACAACCGAAAACATTTCCTCACTGTTTACACTGACAATGCAAGCTGTCACAATGCCCGAAAACAATGGATCATTTGAGACATTAAGCCAATGTGTGCACAGCCATTTCTATTACCTCCAAAAGATGCCGAATTAGTATTGCCAAATCGCGTCACTGGTGTTCAAATCGGGAAAACTGGAATATAGTTTATTTAAATTAGTATCTTTGTCATTAAAATGTTCAATCCTATGAGATCAAACTACGTTGGTCCTCAGTCCTTAGTCTTAACTATTTAAAGTAACATAAGGACAACACACACACATCCATGCCCGAGGGAGGATTCGAACCTCCGACATGGGAGGCCGCCGAACCGTAAGGTGGCGCTCCAGACCGATCGGCTACTCCCGCGGGGCTATCTTTGTCATTAACCCAGATAGCGCTGACGTCCTTCCAGAACGGCAACTTACTTTCTCTTTCTTGTATTTAATGATACATGCACAGTGTCATATTTCATTTCTTTGAATAGCTTACTACCATTGCAGATCAGTTTTAGCTTGTATTGTTGATTACAAAGTGGTTGGATGAGGCTACAAAGTTGAGCTTCATACACAAGATATGGAAGACTTCCTCGTAGTTGCGTTTGTATTTCTTGAATATTCTTTAACTTTTGCGACATTTATACCTATGTATTTCATCTTAAATGTTGTTTTAATAATAATTCATCAGATTAAAATTCTAAAACATTCATTTGGACGTCCTTCTAGAAATAAGACCAATATTGAAAAACTAATGGTATGATTCTGAAAAAAAAAAAATCACTTATAACCATCTTACGTAGTCATGTGAAAGAAATTAATAGCTTTTGAAGAAAAAATTGAGAAATAAATCCGCGCTATCTGGGTTAAACGCTGCTAGTACTAGCTTTTAGTAATGAACACAACAAATGCTACGTATTAAATTCTTGAAGTAAAGGCTGTCTTGGTTGCAAACTGTTTTATTTAGATATGACGTCTTCAGTTATCTAGCTTGGTATCCCTTGAGTATAAGTAAAACACAGCTTTTTGCAACCAAGACAACTTTTTATTCAAGAATGCCGACTTCACACGGTTGCTGTATCACACAACAAAAATGGAATGGTTACAATTGTTAAATTCTTTTTACAGATATGCTGTAATTACAGAATGTTGTATACTTATTTAAACACTTGCACACGTTCAAGTACGTCGCGTTGAATTCTGAAGTACATAGCTGCAACGAGAATAGGGCGTTTCAAGAAGCCTTACTGAGATTTATTTGTGGCAGATATATAGTAAATAATTCTGCAAATATTTCTATCCGAGGTAAAAAAGATAGAAAATACACAAACAAGTTCTGAGTGACTTTTTACGACTATTTGTTCACGTATCAGTTGCGGTAAATAGTCAATTTGCATTCTTACTTTTTGTGAAGAGACAGGCATTAATCATAATAATTTCTATAAACACGATCTTTCCTTCTGTGTTCTTTCTTACAAAAACAAATTCCTTTTTTAAAATTAGTAACAATATTTTACAACTTGGCCAATAGTACGGCACTCGGGAACTCAAAGGTAGGTTCAGACCAAAAATCACGTTGCTTAGAAATTAACTTTGCATTTCGCAGATGTCAACCGCACAAAACACACAATTCACTTGATTTAATTGGACATTCGTCACACTATCGCTGGCATTATTTGCTGCTGTGGCATTATCGTATGATATCAAACATGACGCTGAAACTTCAATATGAATGGCTCTCTTCAATATGTTTCCAGAGATATTGCCTTTAGCGTAATCAATAAAGCCAGTCCATCTCGACTCTAAATCCGCCAGTAATAATCCAATATACCTGTCTCGTAAATAATTCCTAAAACTACATACTACGTGAAGAGCTGTTTTCGTACTACTCGGACTGTAGAGGAATGAGAATTATCGAAGTTACGTGCCGTTACGCAGATAAAAAGTAAATGCGTTCCAATAACTGTCCTGCACACTTTACATTTTTTGGTATTCTAGAAAGATAAAACGGAATACAGATATTGTAATTTGATGTAAAACCCAATCAAGTGAAAAAGTTTTTGAAGGTTGATAAATTTATTCCGCAACCATCAGTTAACTTTTATGCCGTCTTCCTGGGACTGTAAAAGTAATATGTTACAAAAACTACAGTGGACTGAAGCTTTGAAAGTCATCATTTCGAGATGTCAGCGTAAGTATATGAACTCACATTCTTAGATGGTTGAAAAATGACTCATTTTCAGTTTTCAAAACATACTGCATATCCCTTTGAACCACAGACACTGTCGTGGTGGGGTGGCTTGCGTGCCTCAAGGATGCAGATAGCCGTACCATAGGTGCAACAACAGCGGAGGGGTATCTGTGGAGAGGCCTGACAAACGTGTGGTTCCTGAAGAGGGGCAGCAGCCTTTTCAGTAGTTACAAGGGCAACAGTCTGGATGATTGACTGAGCTGGCCTTGTAACATCAGCTAATGTGGCTTTGCCATACAGTTACTACGAACGGCTGAAAGCAAGGGGGAAACTACAGCCGTTACTTTTCCCGACGACTTGCTCTACTGTATGATGATGGCATCCACTCGGGTAAAATATTCCGGAGGTAAAATAGTCTCCCATTCGGATCTCCAGGCGGGGACTACTCAGGAGGATATGACCATCAGGACAGACAATACTGGCATTCTACGGATCGGAGCGTGGAATGATAGATCTCTTAATCGGGTAGGGAAGTTAGAAAATTGAAAAAGAGAAATGGATAGGTTGAAGTTAGATATAGTGGGGATTAGTGAAGTTCGGTGGAAGATGAGCAGGATTAGGTCAGTTTGCACAGGGTTATAAAAAACAAAATTAGTTGTGGGTATTACAGGAGTATGTCTAATAATGAATAAGAAAATAGGAATGCTGGTACACTACCACACCGACCACAGTAGTATATGTTTATATGCCAACTAGCTCTGGAGATGTGAGGAGATCGAAGAAATGTATCCGGAGGAATAGCAAAATTATCCAGACAATTAAGGGAGATGGACACTGGAATTCGGTAGTAGCAAAAGGAAGGGAAGGAAAAATAGGTTTATATTATCTGGTACCAACCTTCCTTGGACAATATTATCCAACTTTTATGGTTGCTTAATTTTTTTAAGAATGTAGAGCGGGTTTGGCAGCCAATAGTAACAGAACCCACTCACATATATGGGCACGTATTCCATGTGTTTGTAGCCTTGTTAGCAGTCTGCAGTGTTGTGCCGTGTGGCCCGGTGTTCCAACACTGTCCCACACTGTAGAATGTATTAACAGCGTTTGTGAACTGACCCGCCGTGTTTGTGTGTCGCCTATAACCAAGTGGTAGCTGGCTGGCTCTTTATGTGCCAACAATGTGACACAGGCAACCTAACGAGTAATTTAAATGGGTCTACAGAACGTCTGCAGTGCGGTACCGTGTCGAACGCCTTTCGAAAATCAAGAAATATGCAGTGTGCCTGTTGAAGGCCATAGATAGCAGTTAGTGGCATTGGCTGCTGCTCTACAGATCAAAGTGGAAGACGATGGCCATGTCAACACGACAGAGACGGTGCAGTAGTGGTAAGAGCAGAGGGCAAGGGAAGGAAGGAACAGACAGGACAGCGGAAGGAGATCGCGGCCGTGGGCGTGTTGCCGTATGGGCCGCGGTTGAAGCGTTTACTGCAAGTTGTGTGCCGGCAACGTCTGAGCTTGAGCAGTTGTTCTTGTTGTTGTTGTTGTGGTCTTCAGTCCGCAGACTGGTTTGATGCACCTCTCCACGCTACCCTGTCCTGTGCAAGTCTCTTCATCTGGGACTACGTACCGCAACCTACATCCTTTTGAATCTACTTACTATATTCGTCCCTCGGTCTCCCTCTACGATTTTTACCCCACACGCTTCCTTCTAATGCTAAGTTGACAATTCCTTGATGTCTCGCAATGTGTCCTACCAATCTAACCTTTCTTAGTCAGGTTATCCCAGAAACCACTTTTGTCCCCAATTCTGTTTTGCACCTGATTAGTTACGCGATCTACCCATCTAATTTTCATCATTCGTCTGTAGCACCACATTTCAAAAGCTTCTATTATCTTTTTATCTGAACTCCTTATCGTCCACGTTTCACTCCCATACATTGCTACACTCCAGACAAATGCTTTCAGAAAGGACTTCCTAACATTTAAATTAATTTTGGATGTTAACAAGTTTCGCTTTTTTAGACACGCTTTTCTTCCCATAGCCATTCTGCATTTTATATCTTCTTTACTTCGGCCATTAGAAGTTACCTTGCTACCCAAATAACAAAATTCATCTACTACTTTTAGTGTCTCTTTACCTAATCTAATTCCTTCAGCATCGCCTGATTTTCTGACATTGCATTCCATTACCTTCGTTTTACTCTTGTTAATGTTTATCTTATATCTTCCTTTCAAGACACTGACCATTCCATTCAATTGCTCTTCCAGATCTTTTGCGGTCTGTGACAGAATTACTATGTCATCGGCAAACCGCAATCTTTTTATTTCTTCTCCCTGAACTTTAATGTCCTCTCCAAATTTCTCCTTACATTCCATCACTGCCTGTTCAATGTACAGATTGCACAACATTGGGTAAAGGCTACAACCCTGTCTTACTCTCTTCCCTACCTCTGCGTCCCTTTCTTGCCCTTCGACTCTGATTTGACTGATTTGATTTTCTCAGGGAAGCCAAAACAGTCTTGCTCCAACCCGCCACTGCCCGCACCGAAATTAAGTTTATTGTGCGGTATCGCTGCCTGTATATCTAGTAAAGCCAACCAATGCCCTTGAACAGTGCAAGGAGTCCCTTTACCAATTCCTTATTAGACACAATTTCTTCGGGTCTGGTTGTCCCAAATGTTCTGTGTCTTTTACTTTCCAATGCAATGCATTTGAAGATTAGATGTGATGCAGTTTCATCACCGTCATCACAGATCCTACATTTAGGGTCCTCTTCTGTTATTCCCATTGTATGTAGGTGTTTTTTGAAATTCCCATGGCCTGTCAGCAATCCAACCATGAGTCTAATCTCTCTTCTGTTCAAGCCCAGGATTGCAGAGCTTCTTTTAAAACATGGCTTTGGCATCATTACCTTGCCATGTTTTTGTTGGTAGACTTTGGTCCAATATTCTACGTGCTGTCTTCTGAGCCAGTTACGTAGCTCTAATTTGATCATTGCCTAGGTGATTGTCAGGACAGGTTCCGGTCCAATAAATGGAGTCCCTGCCCCCGTCCTGGCTAATCTGTCGGCATGTTCGTTGCCACTGATCCCCGAGTGGCCAGGGACCCACAATAGGTTTACTCTATTGCTTTCCCATAGCTCCACCAGAACCCTGTGACATTCTGCAACAATTTTAGGCCTTGTTGCAGGAGCTGCACCACAGTGTGACTGTGGCGCCCCCCCCCCCCCCCCTTGACAGTGGTCCACATTCTGGTGGACTGTCCACTTTTAGTTGCCTAGCGACAATCTTTTAATCTACCAGACGCGCTTTCTTTTATGTTAGGAGACGATGCTGCTATGGTCGAACGTGTTTTAGATTTTATTCGCGCTGCTGGTTTTTATCATGTGATTTAATAGTTGGTCTCTAAACCTGATATTTCAGGCACCCGCCATTTAACCGGTTTTAATGTGTTTTTACTTTCATCCTGTCAGTCCCCTCTCTGACTGGCATTTTAGTGTGTGCACAATGGCTGGCTCATCCTATATTATCTTTGTGATCAGCCAGCCCCAATCTTCTGCTGTGCTCTCTTAGTGTTATTGTCTCTTTGGTCCACTGCTTTAGTGATTTTTTCCTTTAAATGTTGTTGTCTTAGCATGCATTCTCACCTTGAACGTCTCATGCATTAGACGTGACATACTTGTTACGTGCTCACTAACAAATGCTCTCTCTTGGCTAGGAACAGGGGACTGATAACCTAGCCGTTTAGTCCCCTTTAAAACCACAACAACAACAACAATAAATCCTCCACACACGCCCTGATGGCAGTGATTTCGGCCTGGAATACTGAGGCCAGTTTCCCTAGAGAGATGCCCTTCGACTCTAAAAACCGCCGTCTAGTTTTTGTACAGGTTGAATATAACTCTTCGCTTCGTATATTTTACCCCTGCTACCTTCAGAATTTGGAAGAGTACATCCCAGTTGACATTGTCGAAAGCTTTCTCTAAATCAACAAACGCTAAAAACGTAGATTTCCGTTTCCTTAGCCTAAGATAAATCGTAATGTATATATCTGTGGCGTCTGTTCCGAAAGAAAAGACATCACTTTCGATCCTGCAGTTGTTATTATTTAATATTCATAGAATATATGACATCAACTGCGATTAGGCAAAGCTGAAAATGTGTACCCAGCCGGGATTGGAACCCGGGTCTCCTGCTTTCTAGGCAGTTGCGCTGACCCCTACACCACTGGGGACACAGTGATCACCGCACCTGCAAGGACTACCTAAGCACGCCTCCCGTCAGATACAAATTGAAGCCCTTACTCTTACGGGAATTAGTTTCATAACTACGAGTTTGAGTACTGTGGGCAGGGTGAAGCTGGGAATTTGTCTCTGACGGGAGGCGTGCTTAGGTAGTCCTTGCAGGTGCGGTGATCACTGTGTCGCCAGTGGTGTAGGGGTCAGCGCAACTGCCTAGAAAGCAGGAGACCCGGGTTCCAATCCCGGCTGGGACACATTTTCAACTTTGCCCAATCGCAGTTGATGTCGTATATTCTATGAATATTAAATCGAAATGTATTGCCTCCCGTGTTGCTGGTTCCAAAACAAGGGCCAGCAGGCGTGGGTGAGGCGCTAGTTAACAGCGGCGCGTGATGAATGAAACACGCAGATTTGCACAGAAACTAGAGCCGGGACTGGCGGCAAGTTAGCGGCGGCGGTGGCGGGGAGAGGGGGTGTGTCGTGGTGATGGATGGCGGCCTGCGGGGGCGTCCACCAGGCCCTGACCTCACGCCGGCAAGGCAGCAAACTGCCTGACAGTGAGGGCACAGTGCGAGGGATCGAATCAAAGTTTGTGCCTGCGTCTACTGCTTAGTAGGCAGTCAGCCTTCTTGGCTTTATTCCTAACGCAGCTCCAACGCATATTTCAAAATTAGATTAGATGTACTTTTCGTTGTAGCAGATCCGAATTGAGGGAATCCTCTTGGATGTAGAACATATCAGAACAAAATACACAATATATACTTACAAAAAGAGAGCATGTGTGTTAATGTATCTTCCACAGACCCCATATGTAATTGCCCTTGTGGCTGTGGAATTTATCAGGAAAAACAATTATCTTAAAAATATTTACATTTTGAAGTACACAAAAACTTATTACTACTTACTAATTTACTAGGTGCATATTAAAATTCTTAGCAATTGATTTGATTTGATCTTTTCAGGGAAGCCAAAACAGCCTTAGTCTAACCCGCCACTACCCGCACCGAAACAAAGTTTATTGTGCGGTATCGCTCCCTGAATGTCTATTAAAGCCAACCAATGCCCTTGAACAGTGCAAGGAGTCCCTTTACCAGTTCTTTATTAGACACAATTTCTTCGGGACTGGTTCTCCCAAATGTTCTGTGCCTTTTACTCTCTAATGCAATGCATTCGAAGATCAGATGTGATGCAGTTTCATCACCGTCATCACATATCCTACATTTAGGGTCCTCTTCTGTTATTCCCATTGTATGTTGGTGTTTTTTTGAAATTCCCATGGCCTGTCAGCAATCCAACCATGAGTCTAATCTCTCCCTGTTCAGACCCAGGATTGCAGAGCTTCTTTTAAAACAAGGCTTTGGCATCATTACCTTGCCATGTTTTTGTTGATGGACTTTGGTCCAATATTCTACATGCTGTCTTCTGAGCCAGTTACGTAGCTCTTCTTAGCAATTACTTTATTTTTTGATATTTTTTAAATTTATTTTATATTTTACACCGATTTACAATGATTACATTACTGCACGAGACTTGTACTGAAGCCAAACTGAACACAGTATTCATATTTGTGAATATTATATAAAAGTTTCACCTCGACCATGCCCCTTGTTAATTCGCATCACTATTGCCGATGCTCTACAATATCTCAATACAAGTGGTCCTGAAGTTCGTGTTGAGGAAGCAGCATTAAACTCATTATCTGAGGTAACACAGACTTAGATCTGTCTCAGGATCACGTATTTGTTGGATTAGTATTGCCTGTGGTCGAAAATCGACCAATTGTGTTTACAATGGTCACTGGGGGTAAAATTTTACGTATCATGTCGGCGGCCTCGCGTGATTATGTTGGCAACATCAACAACACGATAGAAAATCTGTGCCCATTTGTTCGAACCATATAGAATGACTATTAGTGTATCGTACAGACCGTGAAGTAAACAAATAATGCTGTTCCTGCTTTATGGTTGACAGGTTCTTGGATATACCCTCGACAGCTCAGTAAAAATAATTGCCCTCGTGAAGCAAAGATTCCACGAGAAAACATCAGCGTTGTCAAGCGATTGGCTAAAATGAAGATTCACAGGATTCTCACTATTCAGCATCTGTTGCCAACATTATCATAGGAGGCCGCTTGGATATTTGGTAAAATTTCACCGGCACTGGAAAGTATGAAACGGTATCTTTTACATGTTAAGGAAAATGCCTGACACAATAACAACAAATAAGAACGGAAGTGTATACTTCTCATGCCATTTTCGAATTACATAACTTTCATTAGCCTAATATTTGAAATGGAACTACAATTTTGGTATTCGTATATTTATACAACGCCAAGAAATAATGCTATTTCGATACTGCGATATTCAGAATTCCAGAGCTGACAACATGTCGACTTCGTAGTTCCACCCGAGCACTGCTAGATGCCTCTCCCGGCGCATCATCCTTTATATCGGCATTCATATGAAAACATCAATTTCATTTAACCACTCTTTCTTAATCACTGCGAAAATGAAATATTTGAACGGCACAAGAAAGTGAGTTGGGAGCACTCCATGTTTCGATATTCACTTATTTTAATACGTTATTTTAATACTGTAGATGCGCTGCATTACAGCGTCTTTGGTCGAGGCGAATAGCCAATGAGCGAGCTGATTGTTGGAGAATGTAGAACTTGATCCAAGCTGTAGATAGGAAAATTTCTACTTCCTTTTACCACTTTTAATGGCTAAATGCACACACAATATTTATATTCGTGAAATCTACGACAAAATCTTACGAATTATGTAACTTTCATTGGCCTTCTTGTACGAATAATTTAGTAATCTGTACCACAGTTTTCGTGTTAGCGTATTTATATAATGATATTTCAGAGAGATGCTGGTGTAGGAGACTGGTGGTCTCCACCACATGGTTATGAAGTGCAGTAACTAAAGTAAATTGTTTTCGGATAGTTTCACTTGGAAATACTTGCAATTTTGTTTGGGAAATCTTTGAATTTGCTGCTTGTGTCCTATACGAGGGACACTCCAAAAAATGCACACTATTTTTAATACAGTTTTCATTCTGCATGTTTGTAGGTTTTACAGTATGTAGATACATCCTTCCCGCTTGTTTTCAAACTTAGTTCAACCTGTTCCCGTGAGTGGCGCCGTCACAGCATGTCTTCAAGGTGACTGCCACACTTCACGTTCTTCGGAAGCAACGTGCTCTCATTGAATTCCTGTACTGTGGGAAACATCCACAAGAGGTTGAAAAAGCTGTATGGAAATGTTACGCAGTACAGTCAGTCGGTGGGCAAGCAGGTAACGTGATGAAAGTGGGCACGGCAATATTGAGGATTAAGCTTATATGCCCGTGCTTCGCAACGGTTGTTAAAGAGGAACCTGTCTATATCATGGGTTTTTAGGTTTCCGGACCTAGGTCAGCAAAAACAGAATCCTTGTTGGATCGCTGTATCAATAAACTCAGTTCTCCTAGTTATGAGAATAAACAAAGCAGCATCACCATCTAGTAGTTATTACGTATACCTAATGTCAGGAACAGCGTCTGTATCGGATCCTTGCTATACTACGCTACAATTCAAGCATAGGATACACCAGAAGCTACAAATTACAAAATCTTTTCTTCCCCAGATCCGATTTTGATGAAACTAAACCTATTTTACTCTCCAAACTATTCTCAATATACCTGTGCAAAACCATGAAAGTTCGTGTAGTACTTATGGAGATTACCCTCAACAAATAGACATACACGATAGCTTTTAAGCAAATGGTTAAATTAAAATATCTTTATTTTTTGTGATCCGATTTTAATTATTGAAGCCTTTATGTAAACACACGATGTTCTAAAGTTACGCGTGAAAACCCCATGAAAATTCGTCAAGTAGTTTTGGAGATAAGAGGTTTTTAATAGTAGAAAAAAGACACCACGGTTACTGAAAACACTGAAAATTACGATTTTTTTTCTCCGCGATCCGATTTTGATAAAATGTCTATATGTTGACACAAACTTTTCTCCTGTGTCCTGTAAAAACCGCATGAAGATGCGTCCAGTAGTTTTGAAGGTTGAAGGGAACAGCGGCAGGCCTACATTTACAGATTTATTATTAGTATAGAAGACTGTCCTCGCAGCGGCAGGCCTCGTACTGGTTCCAAAGCGTTCTGCGGCGCGTCAGTCAGTCTGCACGCCCACTACGGTTGGGGGTTCGAATCCCCCCCCCCCCTCGGGCATGGATATTTGTGCCGTCCTTAGTGTTAGCTAGTTTGTAAGCAGATGGTAAGTTTAGGGACTGATGACCCCGTAGTTAAGTCCCATAAGCTCTACAAACATTTCAACTAGTACCAAGATGGCGTAAGGCAGTTGAGAAGGATGGGGATTATGTGGAGAAATGAAAATATTGTTTTTGAAGGATTATCTACACACTGTAAAACTTTGAAACGTGTAGCATAAAAACTATTTAAAAAATAGTGTGCATTTCTTTTGGAGTAACTCTCTTAGTTTCATCATTTTCGGATACGTGGCGGCGCTGAAACTAGCCCCTTGAAAGAGGCGTGTGTAACTGAGGTGACTTCCAATCAAAGATCAGTTACTGACTATTTTGTCGGACAACATCTACATCTACATAGATACTCTGCAAATCACATTTAAGTGCCTGGCAGGGGGTTCATTAACCACTTTCATAACTTTTCTCTACCGTTCCATTCTCTAAATAGCGCGCAGCAAGAAAGAACACCTACATCGTTCCGTTTTCGATCTGATTTTTCTGATTTTACTGGGATCTCCGTAAGTAGGTGGGTGCTAGCAAAATATTTTCACATTCAGAACTAAAAGTCGGTGATTCAAACTTCGCAAACAGATCACGCCGCAATGAATAACGTCTTTCTTTTAATGATTTCCACCCCAATTCGTGCAACATTTCCGTGACGCTTTCCCCCCCGTAACGTGATAAAACAAAACGAGCTGCCCTTCTCTGAACCTTCTCAATGTCTTCCGTCAGCCCCACCTGGTGAGGGTGGGGCATCAATACTCCAGGAGAGGATGCACAAGTGTGATGTAAGCAGTCTCCTTGGTGGAGCTGGTGCGTCTTCGAAGCGTTCTGCTAATGAAACGTAACCTTTGGTTCGCCTTCCCCACAATATTTTCTGTGCTTTCTCTCCAGTCTAAGCTGTTCGTAATTGTAACTCCTAGGTATTTGGTAGAATTTACGATCTTAAGGTTTGACTGATTTATCGCGTAATTGAAGTTCAGTGGATTTCTTTTAGTGGTCATGTGCATTACTTCACACTTTTCATTATTTAGTGTTAATCCCTATTTTCGCACAATGTAGAAATTTTGTCTAAATCGTTTTTCAGTTGCTTTTGATCCTCTGTTGACTTCACTAACCGATAAACGACAGCATCATCCGCGAACAGTCTAACAGATTGTCTCCTACATCGTTTGTAAACACGAGGAAGAGTAGGGGACCTATAACGCTTCCCTGTGGAACGCCAATTATCACTTCTGTTTGCGGAAGAGGATTGCTGATCTTGTTGGGCAGTCGATAGTAATCTAGTGTGAGGCAGTGTCGCCAACGTCTGAAGCTCAAAAAGTTCCATCCAGGAATTCAAAACGTCCCTTTTCAGCATAAAGTGTCCCTCGGCAAAAACTAAAAATAAATAAAAATCTCGACAGCTCCATGCTGGGAAGCGATTTTATAATTTACTACCTGAAAACCCGGCGTTGCCCAGCTATTTAATTATTTATTCCTGCCATTTTGCAGGTATATATTCATTTGTATAAGGGCTGCATGTCTGTAGAATCTCTTTGGAGTACAGTTAGTAGCAAAGAAGTAACAGATTAAAACTTGGTGCGAGAAGGGGCGGTTTTCCATGAAGGTTACTGTTTATATGCTCACGTATCATGAACTACGAGTCGTACTGTGATACAATTTAGAACGTAAACTATATGACTGTAAAATTTACTGTGGCTATAATTTGTAGTGAAGTAATTATAAATTATAACGTCATGCCGAAAGCTGTAGTTTTAATTCATAAACAGCAGAATAGTAGTAAGCGAGAAACTTTTTTCCTTTCATCATTTTACTATGGTTGTCAACGAGAAAAAGTTTAATAAAGGTTTGAAATTATGTTTAAAGTTTGTTTCAAGTCGATAAGTACTGTCATTGTCATGTAATGTATTTCTGAAGTCTCGCCGCATTATGTGGCAGTTTTTTTGCGATTTCTATTGTTTATGACGCAATATCTTTTGAACTATGTGCCGTATGTGATTCTTAACCATGCAGCAATTGTTACCTCACGGTAGGGAATGTGTGTACCAAATTTGGTTGAAATCGGTGCAATGGTTTAGGAGAAAATAAGAAGCATTGTCGCTAAATATAGGAAGTTTTTCGCTCATCTCATTGTTTATGACATATCTTGTGAACTATGTCAGCTCCTAGTATTTTTATCTGTCACTTTCCACTTCTTTCACCTCTGGCAATATTGCTCATGTGAAAAATACCGAGTAGCACCGTGATTCGGAACCCACGTTAAACTGTAGGTCCCCCTATAACAGGCTGGGTAAGTCAGTCCGAAGGTCGGAGGAAGGCAACGGCATACCACCTCCAAACAGGACCATGCCTAGTAAAGCACTGGGGTGTTCAAACCAATCTTCGGATTGTTGACTGCTTTACCTTTTACTGTCTGTAAAATTTTCTGCGGCTACAATTTTTAGTGTTCAAATTATAAATTGTAACGTCATACCGAGAGCCGTAGTTTTACCCCATAAACAGCAGAAAAGTAGTAAGCGAGAATCTTTTTTCCCTTTCATCATTTTGCTGCTGTTGTCAACGAGATAAAGTTTAATGAAGGCTTGAAATTATGTTTAAAGTTTGTTGCAAGTAGATAAGTAGTTTTAGTCTGATATAGCGTATTTATAATGTCTCGCCGCATTATGTGGCTTTTTTTGCGATTTATATTGGTTACGACATAATATCTTTTGAACCATGTGCCGTATGTGATTCTTAACCATGCAGCAATTGTTACCTCACGCTAAGGAATATGTGTACCAAATTTGGTTGAAATGGGTCCAATGGTTTAGGAGGAAATGAGCAGCATTGTCGCAAGATGCAGCAGTTTTCCGCGCACTCATTGTTTATGACGTCATATCTCGTGAACTATACATCGTATGTGATTCTTACACTTGCGGCGACCGTCCTCATGGATTGAAGCTTACGTGTACAAAATTTCATAAAGATTGGAACAAAACTGTAGATTAGTATGCAACACGTACAAAGATACGGACACACTGGTTTATATATTAGATGCCGTTCGCTCTGTATGATGGACTGCAACACAAAGATGAGAGGAAGCATACGTTTGTCCCACATCCCTCTCTGTACTGGTGTGTACACACGGCAGGTGGCGGTGGCGCTGCCGCAGTGACGCAACCGGCGGCTGTTTGAGGAAAGGCGAGCGCCGGCCAGCCCCGCCCCGCCCGCGCGGCGCAGCGCCGCCGGTTGCTAGGCGACGGCGCGCGGACAATGCGGCGTGACGTCAGCGCGCGTCATCTATCACGGCGCTGCGCGGCCCGTGGCCCGGCCTGCCTGCCGCCTGCCTGCCATTAAAACTGCGCCGCGCGTCACGCCACCTGCCGCCTGCCGCCTAGCCGCCGCTATTTATAAGTACTCTACTCGCTCTCAATAAGCGAGTGCCAGCACACTGTGTGCCTGAGTGTGAGCCGCTGCTTCCATCTCCTCGATAACCCGAGGCGGCGGTTCCCTGGCCGAGAGCGGAAGGCGAGATAAAAGTTCACAGGGTGGAATTCCCACTCTGCAGCGGGATGTGCGCTGGCAGATAAAAACTTGTGTGCCGACAAAGGTCCTCGGTGCGAGGCCCGGTCCGGCATACAGTTTTAATCTCCAGCGAAGATTCAAGATCAAAGTTAACGGCAGCTTGAGGGGTTTCACTTCTCACAAGGAAAGTACTTGGGCTCGAACAAACAGAAATACACCAAAATCGTATGATACATAATGCAAAGGTCCCTTATTGCACTAGTGATACTCTTGCATCTGCAAAACTCTGCAGTCGCCCATTAGAGGCCTCTGCGTGTGCCACGCCGCATTGCACTTTGACCTGCCGGTACGCCAGTAGTGACGGTGCAGTGTGCCTCTGAAGTTGCGTTTTGTGACGTTATTTGTGTAGTGAAGCGTCAGATGGGTCGACGACTGGTAATCAATCCTGCTAATATATTGCAATTGGTTGAGATAAAATTTTGAAGAGCCCTTCTTGGTGAATACGATCTTCGTGTAGAAGAATCATTCACATGTTTTCTGGTATCTAATATAGTGCAATAATATGAGCATAGATTAGACACACTATAATACGTAATAGGTAACATGCGAATGATTCATCTACTACACCAATACCATCTACACGAAGTAGGTTTCTTCGTAACTTCACGTCAACCAGTCACACTATATTAGCAGGGTTGATTACCAATTGCCGACCCATCCGACACTTCACCACACAAATAACATCACAAAACGCAACTTCAGAAGCACTTTGCACCGTCCCTACTGGCGTACTGGCAGGTCAAAGTGCAATGCGGCATGGCACACGCAGAGGCCTCTAATGGGCGACTGCAGAGTTTTTCTGATGCGGGAGTATCACTAGTGCAATAAGGGACCTTTACATTATCTCTCATACGATTTTGGTGTATTTCTGCTTGTTCGAGCCTAAGTACTTTCCCTGTCAGTCATACTCGACAAATACAGAGATTCGAAACGCCCCTATCGCCATCCTATAAGATAGGAGTATTTTGTTTAAAATTATTCCTCTTTATCTTGTTCTACATTTTGAAAGAATACATAAAAAAAGCTGCTATGACGGACTGCCAGTTTCTTTGAACTCACCATCATGATACGCCACCAAGCGGCTAAAAAGTTTCATGGACAACTTTTCACAAGAACGACTCGCTTGAATCTGCTCATTTAATATTCAGAAACAACAAGAAGGAAAGGAGGAGGGTTCGAATAGGGCTGTCTGACGGCTCGGCCAGACTAAGATTCTATCATAGAAGGAGCTTTTCTTCGATTTCATACTACTGGAGAGGAAGAAAGCGACCTTGGCCTTTAAAAGGAAACCGAGCGAGGTGGCGCAGTGGTGACACACTGCACTCGCATTCGAGAGGACGGTGATTCAAATCCACCTCCCGCCACCCAGATTTAGGTATACCGTAATATAGGGAAATCATTCCAGGGAAATGCCGGGATGGTTCCTTTCAAACGCCACGGTCGATTTCCCGCCACATCCTTACCCAGAAATCAGAGCATGAGCTCCGTCTCTAATGACCACGCTGTCGACATGTTAAATCCTAGGCTTGCTAGCTTCCTTCCTTCCTTCCTTCCTTTAAAACAAAGCACCCGTCCATCATCATGGAGTGACCTGTGCGGCCGTAAGGACTCTTGACATGTGGGTTGCCGATCGCAGAAGCGAACCCCCAGTGTCTCGAATGGGAGTTGACGGCTTAGTCAATGCAAAATGTTCAAATATCTGTAAATCTAACGGACCAAACTACGTGATCATCAGTCCGTATCTTACAAACTACTTAACGCTAAGTAAACTAACCTAAGGACAACACACACACCCATGCCCCAGGGAGGACTGGAACCTCCACGGCGAGCAACCGCGCGCTCCGAAGCGAGACGCTTTAGACCGCTCGGCTACTCCACCGCGGCGCTTAGTCAATGCACTTCCTCGCTTAAAGCTCGGGGACCCAAAGCTGAAATGGCGTTCACATCACGGAAATTGTATTTTGCAGGTATGCAGAACTGATATCAGACACTTCACGTAAAGTTCACTGTTTTCGACGCGTTATGCAAAACTGGAACAGAGGAAGCATTAACGCCGACATCTGCCTTATACGAACACGAATGGAATGAGATTAGGAAACGTCTAAAGACATAGTTTACATGTTAGTACGCGCCGTATGTGTTCGTGTCCTTATATTTCTTTACTTATATACTTTTTTACTTATATAGTCCGTTCCGTTCCATTCCATTCAACTGCTCTTCCAGGTCGTTTGTCAGAGACAGCAAATGACCTCTCAGAGCAGTTGAATGGAATGGATTATTATTGTTGTCGGTTTTGAGGGGACTAAACAGCTAGGTCATCAGTCCCAATGGAATGGACAGTGTGCTGGAGAGCGTATAAAATGAACATTAACAAGAGCAAAACAAAAATAATGGAATGCGGTCTTAGAAAATCAGGCGACGCTGAAGGAATTAGATTAGGTAACGAAACAATGAAGGTGGTAGATGAGTTTTGTTACTTGGGCAGTAAAATAACATGCAATGGTCGCAGCACAGAGGATATAAAATGCAGAATGGCAATGGGGAAAAAAGCATTTTTGAAAAAGAGAAATTTGCTAACATCGCGTATTAATTTAAGTGTAAGGAATTCTTTTCTGAAGGCATTTGTTTGGAGTGTTGCCTAGTACGGGAGTGAAACATGGACGATAAGCAATGTAGACAGGAAGAGGATAGAGTCTTTTGAAATGTGGTGCTACAGAAGAATGCTGAAGATTAGTTGGGTAGATCACATAACTAATGAAGAGGTACTGGACGGAATTGGTGAGAAAAGGAATTTTTGGCATACCCTGACTAAAAGAAGGGATCGCTTGGTAGGACACATTGTTAGACATCGGGGAATCGTAAATTTAGCATTGGAGGAAAGTGTATGGGGTAAAAATCGCAGAGGGAGGCCAAGAGACGCGTATAGTAAGCAGATTCAAGTGGATGTGGGTTGCCATTCTTATGAGATGAAAAGGCTTGCACAGGATAGAGTAGGGTGGAGAGCTGCATCAAACCAGTCTCCGGACTGAAGACCATATAGTCCGTGGGCATCCAAGATTTATTCATTGCAAAATAGTCGGGTCGCAGAGAGTCGCTGTCCTTCAGGCCGGTACTCAGTTCCCGTATTGAGATGTCAACGCCTCCCTCCATTTGTACTGAACGCGCGGGGTAATAAAGTGTCCGTGCAGAAACGGATGGAAGATCGAGGGGAACAGAATTCCAATGGAATAAAAGCGTTAGGGCGCACATGCAAGAAGTGACAGTTGTCACAGCAAAGTATTACAGACAACTGTAAACACACGAGATTCGCTAGGCAAGTGCGCTCATTTTCATGAAAGAATGGAGCATTTATGTTGCCTTCATAGTTGGGGGAGCATGGTTATACAAAGAGGAGTGTTACATAAATTTCAAGACGAACAGAGTTCGCGCGGCCTCCCGCATCGGAGGTTGGAATGTTCCCTGGGGAATGGATGTGTGTGTTGTCCTTACGTTAGTTTACCTTAGTTTAAGTAGTTTGTAAGCAACGGGCTAATGACCAAGCAGTTGAGTCCCATAGATTAACAAACATTTGAACTTCAGTAATCTGCTAAAGTTATTTATTAATACAAAATTTCCGAAATTCTATCTTTTTTTTTTTACATTTTTCCGAAACATGTTTTATTCCAAAGCATAATTCGTTCGCTTTGTCAAGTTAAGGTGTTTCGTGTGTCAATTTCAAGTCAAACATACTGAATCATTGAGGAGAATAGAACAGCATGGAACTGATTCTGCATGAGCGAATGCCTTTTAACTGAAACTTGTCTTGACGATACTATGGTTGTTTTCATTCGATTACGACTGCAGGTGTAAAAGAAACTAAAAAAACTAGGGAATGGGAGGAGCAAAATCGTTATTTCTTTGGCTTAGCCACCTCGCCACATCAACAGCGCATGTGGTAAATACTCGCTTATAACTTAACATGGATTCAGAAAGTATCGCTCTTGCGAAACACGGCTTGCTATTTATTCACATGAAGTGTTAAGTGCCATCGAAAAGTGATCTCAAATCGATTCCATATTTCTGGATTTAACACTGTACCCCACAAGCGGCTTCTAATGAAATTGCGCCAGCCGCGGTGGCCGAGGGGACTGAGGCGCTCCAGTCACGGTCTGCACGGCCACTACGGTCGGGGGTTCGAGTTCCCCCTCGGGCATGGATATTTGTACCGACCTTAGTCTTAGTTAGTTTGTAAGTTTGTAAGTTTAGAGACTGATGACCCCGTAGTTAAGTCTCATAGACTTTACAAACATTTGAATATTTTTTTTAATGAATTTGCGTGCTTATGGAATATCTCCCCAATTGTGCGACTGGATTCACGATTTCATATCAGAAAGGACAGTAAATGACGGTAAGGCATCGAGTAAAATAGAAGTGATATCTGGCGTTCCACAGGGAAGCGTTATAGGTCCCCTACTCTTCCTTGTGTTTATAAACGATTTAGGAAACACTCTGAATAGCTCCCTTAGACTGTTCGCGGATGATGCTGTCGTTTATCGGTTAGTGAATTCAACAGAGGATCTAAAGCAACTGCAAAGTGGTTTAAACAAAATGGTCTACATGGAGCGAAAATTGGGAATTGACAGTAAATAAAGTTTGGCAGAAAATAAAGTGTGAAGTAATACACATGACCACTAAAAGAAATCCGCTGAACTTCAATTACGCGATAAGTCAAACCTTAAGGTCGTAAATTCTACCAAATACCTAGCAGTGACAATTACGAACAACTTTGACTGGAGAGAACACACAGAAAATATTGTGGGGAAGGCGAACCAAAGGTTACGTTTCATCGGCAGAACGCTTCGAAGATGCACCAGCTCCACCAAAGAGAGTGCCTACATCACACTTGTGCGTCCTCTCCTGGAGTACTGTTGTCCCTTGTGGGACCCTCACCAGGTGGGACTGACGGTAGACATTGAGAAGGTTCAGAGAAGGGCAGCTCGTTTTATCACATTACGGGGGAAAGGGTCACGGAAATGTTGGCCGAATTGGGGTGGAAATCATTAAAAGAAAGACGTTATTCATTGCGGCGTGATCTGTTTGCGAAGTTTCAATCGCCGACTTTTACTTCTCAATGTGAAAATATTTTGCTAGCACTTACCTACTTAGGGAGACATGACCATCCCAATAAAATAAGAGAAACCAGATCGAAAACGGAACGATTTAGGTGTTCTTTCTTCCCGCGCGCTATTAGAGAATGGAACGGTAGACAAAAGTTATGAAAGTGGTTAATGAACCCTCTGCCAGGCACTTAAAGGTGATTTGCAGAGTTATATGTAGATGTAGAACTGAAGGTCGGGATACTTTAGGAATTTGGAAGGTTCATCTACCTCGTGCTTCTTCATATACCCTGAGCCAAACAGGAGACACCCATCCGCGACCTCGCCTTGTTACCGGGAATCACGTACCCGTGCAGATGCCAAAACGGACTGCCAGTAGCGAAGCATTGCTGATCGGTAGCGGGAAGGAGCGCAGCGCCAGCAAGGACACGGGCGGTGCGCGCATGCGCTGGTAGCCACTGTGCACTGACGCCCAACCGCACGCACGATGGTATCGGTCCGTCACTCGCGCAGATGAAACACAGTCGGGACTCCACGACGTCTCATGTTTGACCAAACTAGTCTGTCAAACCGTGGCAATTAATTATGTCCATCGAGCTACAATGTCGGCTGACATCGAGTTTCAGCGCATCATTCGTGGCTCTGCACCCGGGCTACCGTGAACGCCACACCCAGGCTCCGGAGCTTCAGTGCAGCAGGCGTGTAATACTCTTAAATGGCTCTTGTCAGGGGCTGCCTCGCCGGCTTAAGGGCTTTCCCGCGAGGCCGAGCAATTTCTGGCACACGGTGGCGATAAAAGCTCTACACAAGTCCCGGTTAGAATCAGGAAGAAGTGGCTAATGAGAAGACCGACAATCTCCTGCAGGCTGGCTGAAAGGCACCAATGTCGATACTATCAGATGCGTTCAAGTAATAACACCTCCGACCTTTTTGGCCCACTTTAGGTTACTGTAGTGACACTAAAATTGGGCCTTTACGATCGTCTTATGACAGCTCGAAATTTAAATGAAGATAATGGCTTAACTATTCATCTGACACGAAAATTGAATAACCGAATTTGTAGAGGAGAAAATTCTCTAAAACTTAGAACCCTTAGGTTTTTTTTTCCCATATGTCGTATAGTTTTGCAAAAATAACGGAGATTTTACACCCTCCATTGAATTAACGGAAACCAGCCGTTGGGAGATGTCACGTGACATTCCTCGCCCAGAACTCTCTCTGGCATACGCCATCTTGCGTTGCGTATTTGATGATTTTCTTATTGTAACTTACACGTTGTCATTTCAAAGCAATGGCGCACTGAAGAATTAATAAAAACACATCGTTCTTCGTACGATAAATGATAATCTGGTTTCTACAAATGCCATATTAGCATCAGTTAACAACGGTCATCAATAGTATGAGATTAAAGGACTCATCTTTTGATAGATAGCCGTAGCGTAGTGCGCAAGTGGACTATGACTATGACGCTAAATGTCGATGGTTCGGAACCCGCCACTACCGAAATATTTTTTTTTTTCCTAAAAGGATTTCAGACACTCTTATTAATTAAAATTTTATTATTTAGATAATTATTTTGGTTCAAAATGTTTGCAAAATCTTATAAAACTGCAAATCTAAAGTGGGCCGTAATACACGTCAGCGCGATTTGTTTTCTCACAAACGAATCACACGCAATCTGTGGAACAATCACTTCTCGACTTAATCTCCCTGAAGCTGTGAACATTTTTCATAACGACAACGGCACGATTCCATGGTCGCTGCGCATGCTTCTTTAGCGATCTGTTCTGGCCACTAGAAAGTCGCTGATGCAACTGCAACAACTCTAGTCAATGTGTGACCACGATGTGTGTGCTTTATCTTTGGAAAAGACAGAAGTCCTTAGGAGCCAGGTCAGTGAGTACTGAGTATGACATCACGTCAACTTCTCACGGAAAAAACTACAACGTAACGTTCGTCCCAAATGCTGGTGCGTTATCCAGATGAACGAGCACGCGTGTAGCCTTTCACTGCAAAACCTCTCGGTAGGCTCAACCTGTCACTGCGTGCCTTTTGGAACGCAATGAGTCAGGTCGACGCCAGTGCTGTCCTAGAAAATGGCCACCGTGATTTTTTTTCAGCACTGAGACTTACCTGAAATTACTTTCGCAGTGGCGATTGTGTGTGCTTCTATTGGGCTGACTGGCGTTTCGTTTCAGGATTAAAAACCCCCAGTCATGCCTCGTCCTTTGTGGCGATCCATGAAAAAATGTCATTCATGGCGTCACCACTGCCTGGCCTGCAGTAAATCCAAGCATCGCATCCCGACGAACGCAACAAAAGGTACGAATTTGGAATTAGCATTCTAGATTACATGGAAGAAGACTATTTTGCTCAACTATTATTTTTTCCAGATTAATCCACTTTTCATCTTTCTGGTAAAGTTTATCACCATAACTTTAAATTTGGTCAACTGAAAACCTACAGCAGGTATTCTTCACGAAAGATTCATTAAAGATGAACGTCTCCTGTGCAGTATCTTTAAGCAAAGTTTATGGGCCATTCTTCTTCATGGAAATAACTGACTTAACCTACCTAGACACGCGTCAGAACTGTTATTTCCCCAACTTTAAGAAGATTCAGGTGTCTTCATCTTCATGCAAGATGGTTCCCCGCCTCGTTTCTCCAAACACGTTCGACGTTACTTGAATTACAGCATTCCAGAACGATGGATTGTAAGAGGAGGAGCTGAAGATGAACTTCATCGCGGGTGGCCTCCCAGACGTCACTCCGTTTGATTTCTATCTATGGGGTTAAGTAAAAGACCGTGTTTTTATCTCTCCTTTGCCTGACACTCTTTAAGGTCTATGGAATCGAATTGTTGAAGCTGTGAATTCGATAACTAGACTAGCTGATTTGTGTGTGGCAAGAAATGAGCCACCGTTTCGGCATTTGTTATGTAACACGGTGCTGATATTGAAAACATAATTACTAATAAGAAATTGTAAACTTTTACCTTTCCATTAGTGTTGGAATCATGTTTCTATCTTATTTAGTTTGGAAGAAATATATGAAATCCTTTTTTCGTTTTGAATAACCCTGTATTACTGCCATCAAAGGATGACTAACAAGGAAAGTACTTGGGCTCGAACGAACACACATACATCACAATCGTGCGAGAGATAAAGGTCCCTTATTGCACTAGTGATAGTCCCTCATCTGCAGAACTCTGCAATCGTCCGTTAGAGACATCTGCGTGTGTCTTGCCACATTGCAATTTGACCTGTCGGTTCGCCAGTAGGGACGGTGCAGTGTGCCTCCGAAGTTGCGTTTTGTGATGTTATTTGTGTGGTGAAGCGTCAGATGGGGCGGCGATTGCTAATCAATCCTGCTAATGTATTGCGATTTGTTGAGATGATGTTACGAAGAACAATTCTTCGTGAAGATGGTATTAGTGTAGAAGATGAATCATTAGCATGCTTTCTCGTATTTGTTATGGTACAGAAATATGAGCATGAGTTACTGTTGTAACACTAACACATAATGATGATAATAGGGATGATAATGACGAACAACTCATTGCAAGCGGTAATGCTACGATAAGTGCGGGAAGAGGCGATGGAAGCAGTGGCAGTGAATACCAACAGTCTTTCGGGATGAAGGTTAAAGTTGCAACTATCATCACGGCTTTTGATGACGATACGCTAGAGAACATGTACGATGATTATTACATAAGTTGTAGTTAAGATATCTGCATTACGTATGGCGTCTACAATTACATCTACAGGGCTATCTAGAACATGGTTGCAGGGCTTTGCATAAAAACGACATTCACCATCACATTGATGTGTACGTAGAGATTCTGTAAGCAAACGTTCATACAGATATGTTTGCTCGAGCCCAAGTACTTTCCTTGTAAGTCGTTCCCCATTACGCTGAACGTCACATCATATCCCCTGCATCAAACTCCCTTCTGCAGCCCACACTCTCTCCCACCCGCCAGAAATGAATGAAGCTTCCTGTCCACACACTATCGCTATCTCCACAGCTTCTCTTAATTGCTCTCGGTGTCTTCCAGAAACGCAGCTCCGTGTGAGTGGCTGGCCGCTTACTTGTCAGCTCTCTCTGTTTTACGGTCTCGTAATGAACCCGCACGGCTGGAGCGCGGCGCGGCGCGGCCACAGTTCCCCCAGGGGGTGAATAAATTAATAAACGAGACCCGCACCATAAACAACACTGCGGTCGCCGCCAAATCCACCTAACGAGGGAAGGTCAAAGGTTGAAAGGGGTGGGGGCAGTTAATTCAACGGAACACAGCTGGGGGAAAAATACGTGTTTTGGGAAAGTTTACTTTTTCTGATCACGAATTTTCCTGTTTCTACAGTTTCAAGCTTTGCTTTCAAAATAGTACCTTTCAGGAAGGTGGCTTGTTGGGTTGAGTAGGACCAGATGACGTGAATGGATGTGTTGAGGTTTTGAAGGAATGTCGATAGTGTGTCCTCACCTTCAGTCCAGCTTATGAAGATGTATCATCGGCATTATTTGCAGTTTTTTGGAGGCTGAAATACCTTGCAGTTAGTTTGTAATGTTTTCCTAGTACCAACGTTACTGCTTTCCCGTCGTTTTGAGCAGTAAAAATAAAGCAAAATCTTCGGGACAGAGGTCTGGATAATAGCGGAGACTGAAACACCTGAGGTATGTTAATTCTTGCCATAAATTCATCGATGAATTTCGTCTCGCCCCGCGAAAAGCCACAACGTCATGGATCAACTCCGTAAAGCATACACTGCCTGCAAGGTCTACCCGACAAATAGTTTGTACTTACACACGGCTTTAACCGTATCATCAAGTAGGAGGAGGAAGCTTAGGGTTTAAAGTCACTTCGACAGCTTGGTCATTAGAGATGGAGCTAACGCTCGGAGTTTTGGGTAAGGATTGGGGAGGAAATCGACCGTGCCCTCTGAAAGGAACTATCCCGGCATTTGCCTGAAGTGATTCAGGGAAATCACGGAAAACCAAAATCTGGATGACCGGTGGTAGATTTGAACCACCATCCTCCAGAATGCGAGTCCAGTGCGTTACCACTGCGCCACCTCGCTCTGTTATCATCATGATATGTGATTCAGTACGATACTGATGTAACAGACTCTTAAAACACTATAATTAGTTTTATTTATATTATACTAGCTGAAAACCAGGCGCTGCCCGGGTATTTATTTATTGATTCCTGTCTCGAGTTGGTACTACTCCTATCCATTCTCTCTCTCCGTCTCCTTTTTCTTTCTAAAAACATGCTATATTTATCGGAGAATAAATAAGAATTAAAGCTGTCTCGCATAATATAAAATAAAAAAAAAAAAATAAAAATAAAAATATTAAAAGTGCAGTATCCAAACAAAGGAAGATAGCAATCAAATTACAAATGGCATTGTTTCACTTATGTATTCATTTATATAAGTGCTGTACGTCTGTAAAATCTGTTGTGAATACAGTTAGTAGTAAAGAAGAGATACATTAAAACTTTATGCCTGATGAGGCGATTTTCCATAAAGGTTACTGTTTATGTGCTCATATCTCATGAACTACGTGTCGTATTGTGATACAATTTCGAAGGTACATTCAGCTGTGTGTGTGTATACTTTCCGTAAAATTTCATGCGGCTACAATTTGTAGTGTAGAAATTATAAATAGTAACGCCACACCGAATGACGTCGTTTTAGTCGATAAACGGCGGAGAAGTAGTAAGCGAGGCACTATTTTTCTTTCATCGTTTTGCTATGGTTGTCTGCGAGAAAAAGTTTAATAAAGGTTTGAAATTATGTTTAAAGTTTGTTGCAAGTCGCTAAGTAATGTCATTCTCACATAGTGTATTTATAAAGTTTCGTCACATTATGTGGCAGTTTCTTGCAACTCATTGTTTATGACGTTATATGTCCTGAACCATGTGTCGTACGTGGTCGGTACACCTGCAGCAATTGTGACCTCACGGTAAGGAATGTGTGTACCAAATTTGGTTGAAATCTGTCCAGTGGTTTAGGAGAAAATAATAAGCATTGTCGCTTAATGCAGCAGTTTTCTGCACATCTCATTGTTTATGACGTCATACCTCGTGAACTGTGTGTTGTACGTGGTCCTTATCCATTCGGCGACCGTCCTCGTAGATTACAGCTAATTTGAAAAAGATTGGAACACAACTGTAGGTTTGTATGCAACACGTACACACAAACATACGGGTACTCTGATTTATATATAAAGAACGCGTTCAGTGATGGTCGCAGAAAATTATGTAGAGGGACTAACTGAACTTTGCGTTGTGTAAGGATCACAAGTTATCTGATATAAATCTTTGCTGGTACACATCCATAGGAAGATATGGACATAACGTTCCGTCGACGGAGTGGTCATTAGAGATACAGTACAAGCGCGGATTATTTATTTATTTAGAAAGCATCCCGGCATTTGCCTGGCGCGATTCATGAAAACCACAGAAAACCTCTATCTACCTATGAATTACAAGGTGCATCTAAAAAGTTCGGTGAATGGTGCCCAAATCATAGGTAATAAAAAATAAGAAAAGCTAGCATACTACTTTCATTCTTTAATGTCATATGGGATCATTTTCTGCGGTAGTTCATCAAAGCAAGCTGAAGTTTCCATAGCCCAAACACGTGCAATAGGAATTGTCTGTGAACTCAAGAATATCCCGCATATAAATTGTGCGAACCAAGTACTGGTTGTCTATATGTATATTCCTTGATGAAATTTGTCATTAAAAATTTCCCGAACCAACGCATACTAGAAATAACTGCACGAGCCATATAGTTATGGTCTTTTTCGCGGAATGTAAGTTAGCGAGAATAGAATCGCCCTGCTACCAGTTTCAAAATTTTGTCCTATAATTTTCTCTATAGTGTCTGACAGAACCGCCTGTGACAAACTTAGCAGCGCGCCTCTGAGTGTCTCTAACAAAAAAGTCTCTAAATCTATGGGACCAAACTGCAGTGGTCACCAGTCCCCGGGTTTACAAACTACTTAAAGTAACTTACGCTACAAACAACGCACACACACCTTGCCCGAAAGAGGACGCGTACGTCCGATGGTGAGGAGCCGGGCGTACCGCATCAAGGCGCCTTAGAGCGCTCGATGACTCCACCGCGGCCGTCGGCCTTTAAACCGATCTGGTGCCGACTATAAAAATAATCTGAGTAATACTCAGGACGCGATCGCTCAATCGTCTTACGTGCGGTCTCCGTCACAGACGAACCGAATCATGTGAAAATTCTCCCAATATGTTCAAGTCGAACGTCCGCCTTCCGAACGACTCACCTCACCCTTTCAATGACGATACTATGGTGTACAAGCAAGTGTCGTCAGCAAACACCCGCAGACTGCAACTAACTCTGTCCGTCAGATCATTTATACAGATAGAAAACCCTGGGGCACTCCTGACGATACCCCAGTCAACGATGAACCGTCGCCATGGAGGACAACATGCAGTGTTCTACGACTCAAGTAGTCTCGAGACACTCATATCCGGGAACGTACTCCCTAAGCTCTTACTCTCACACGACGTTTGTTGTTTCATGGCATTTTTTAAGCTTATTCATTTCCCAGCTCTACTCGGTCGCGCGTTACACATTAAATAGAAAAAACTCGCACTAACGGGTTTTACGGCCCAGTTTAGATTTTTAGTTTTATTAGTTTATGCAAACATTTTGGACCAAAATACTAATCTAAATAGTAAAAAATTATTAAGAGTGTCTGAAACCCTTTTAGGAAAAAAATTAAGTAATGGCGGGTTCCGAACCACCGACCTTTAGCGTCATAGTCCAACGCATATCAATCAAAAGATGAGTCCTTTAATCTCTTACTATTAATGCCTGTTGTTAACTGATGCTAATATGGCATTTGTAGACCCTAGATTATCATTTATAGTATGAAGAACGATGTGTTTTTGTTAATTCTTCAGTGCGCCACTGCTTTGAAATGACAACGTGTAAGTTACAATAAGAAAATCATCAAATACGCAACGCAAGACGGCGTATGCCAGAGAGTTCTGGGCGAGGAATGTCACGTGACATCTCCGAACGGCTGGTTTTCGTTAATTCAAAAGAGGGTGTCAAATCTCCGTTATTTTTACAAATATGTTTCAAACAGTACGAGATATGAAAAAAACATAATAGAGCGAAGTTGTAGAGAATTTTCTCCTCTACCAATTAGGTTATTCAATTTTCATGTCATATGAATAGTTAAGCCGTTATTTTCATTTAAATTTCGAGCTGTCAAAAGACGATCGCAAAGGCCCACTTTTAGTGTTACTACCGTAAGCTGAAATGGGCCAAAAGATGTAGGATTTATTGTATCAGCACACCATATATTTACAGTAGGAATAGACTTCGATACACGAGCTTACTTCACGAACACATTTGTGATACGTGTAATTCATTAATGCACTGTAAATGGGAAGTCAATATACATACCACATTCCCTCATTTTCCTCTCTGTCCATTCATCCTCATCTTGCGCTCCCTCGATCTATCCACTCCTCCTCCCGCACTTTTTGTCCATCTACATGTCCGTCTCCCATCACGCGCTCAGTGTTCATCTTCCCCTACCCTATTTCTACGTCAATTTCCTCTATCTCCGTCTTACAACTCTAAACTGGAATGCTGTTGTGTTATGCTCAAAATCTTGTATCTACGAAAGATCTTGACTTTTGACAGTTATAAAAAATTCGAAATGTTACATATCTGCAGTTTATATTACAAATAGATCATACATGACTTTTATATAATAGGAAAAAATCGTAAAAAAATCAGAAAACTTGCATATCATCAGGTTATATAAGTACCGTATCTAAAAAGCTTCCTGTATTAGAACGCAACGTCATGACAAAATTTCAAAGCAATCGTCAAGAACTACAAGATTTACACTGAAGGAACTGAGATACCAATAGCCGTATGTATAATAAAATATTTACTGTATCACAACCAGTTTCGACATTCCACTATGCCATCTTAAGGTCTCTTCATCGGAGCATAATATCCAAAAGTAGGGTAGTAAAACTGGTTTCGTGGACTTCTGTCTCTTAGTCTACTAAGAGACAGAAGAGACAGAAGTCCACGAATCTAGTTTTAGTATCCTTATTTTTGGATATTATACTCCGATGTAGGGACCTGAAGATGGCATAGTGGAACGCCGAAACTGGTTGTGTTACAATAAATATTTCATTATACATACGGCTGTTGGTATCAGTTCCTTCAGACGTGACCAACCGCTGTCCCGTTTCCACCACCAATGATGGATTCAATAAGATTTACAGTTTCAGGCAAACGAAAATTCTGTTTTTCAATATATAGTTTACTGTTCAACCAGGTATGGCGCACCACTAGTCATTCGGATAAAGGGCTTGCAAGCGGTGCAAATAGCCTTTGGCCGCAGCCTCTGCTTCGAGGATTATCGTCGTTCCCACGCCGTGTGCGCGCTAACCGTAATGTTTCAGTTTGTCACGGTTGATCGGTAGCGTTCAGGAGGGTTCCTCGCGTTGATGTGCGTGTACGGCACATCGTCAAAATCACCACCACTTCGGCGTCCGAGTGAAAGAATTAAATGAATATCTCTAAGTTCTTGCAACTAGTAATGCCCCATCTCCGCTGACCTGCAAACAAAGGTAAATCTGCATGGTGGAAACCTGACACTTTTTTCGTTCTCGGAGGTGCGCTATGAATATAGAAGCGGCACGGAGTTGCTTCCCTCGAAACACACTTTACCGGCGCAGGCCTCAGCCACTCTGCTCATTCCTAAACATCTGGGAACCCTCTGTCCTGCCACTTTGTCACTTAAACTTCTGACTTCGACGCCAGAAACGTAAACGGTTCGGAAGTTCCGATAGCCGTGCTACGTGGCTCACTGGCGGTATTCGTGACGCGGGCCAAGTTCCGCCTACAATGTCACGCGATGCTGTTCCGCGCAGCAGGAGTGCTGCGAGGGCCGCATAACCTCAAGGCGTTTCCAACGACAAACCTAACCGTAGGACTACCAGATGCGGTCTCTCGCCGGTATTTACAAGATATTCACGTCAAGGACCGCACAAATGTACCATCATTTGATCAACGTACTAATTCCGAAACGAAGGATATAGTAATAGGTATTGCCGGTGTAGAGAAGCAGCTGAGAGAGCTAAATACGAAAAAGTCTCCTGGTCCGGATGGAATACAAGTTCGGTTTTACAAAGAGTATTCTGCGGCATTGCCCCTTACTTAGCTTGCATTTTTAGCGAATCATTAATTCAGCGCAAAGTTCCTAGTGATTGGAAAAAAGCGCAGGTGACTCCCGTTTATAAGAAAGGAAAGAGAACTGACCCATACAATTACAGGCCAATATCGTTGACATCAGTTTCATGTATTGAATTTTAGAGCATATTCTCAGTTGGAATATAGTAAATTTCCTTGAGACGGAAAAGCTTCTTTCTACGAACCAGCACGGGTTCAGGAAACATCGTTCATGTGAAACTCAGCTTGCACTTCTCTCATATGACATCTTGCGAGCCATGGAGGAAGGGCAACAGGCGGATTGTGTTTTTCTCGACTTCAAAAAAGCGTTCAACGCGGTGGCACACTGCAGACTGCTAACGAAGATACGAGCTTATGGAATAGGTTCACAGATTTGTGACTGGCTGGAAGACTTCCTAAGTAATAGAACGCAGTACGTTATTCTCGACGGCGAGTGTTCATCAGAGACGAGTGTATCGTCAGGCGTGCCCCAGGGGAGTGTGATAGGACCGCTATTATTTTCTATCTATATAAATGATCTGATGGACAGAGTAAGTTGTAATTTGCGGCTGTTTACTGAAGATGCTATGGTGTATGAGAGGGTGTGGTCTTTAACTAACTGTAATAGCACACAGGATGACTTAGACAAAATTTCTAGTTGTTGCGAAGAATGGCAGCTAGGTCTCAAGGTAGAAAAATGTACGGTGATGCGCATGAGTAGGAAAAACAATCCCATAATGTTCGAATACAGCATTAGTGGTGAGCTTCTTGATGTTGTCGCGTCGTTCAAATATCTAGGCGTAACATTGCAGAGCGATATGAAATTGAACGAACATGTAAGGACAGTTGTGAGTAAGGCGGACAACCGACCTCAGTTTATTGGGAGAATTTTGGGAAGATGTACTTCATCTGTAAAGGAGACCGCGTATTAAACGCTTATACGACCACGTCCTGAGTATTGCTCAAGGTCCTCTTCTTCCAAGATGTTACTAGGCCGAATGAAATCATTTTCCTTATTTTTTTTAAACATTCATGAAAGTTCCAGCACTGGGAGAGAGAGAACCTGAAGTGGCAGTGGAGCTCTTCAAACTTGAACTGTACAACCTAGTCGCTTTCTTGGCATCACTCAACTGCTTCACGGTGAATGTTAACTGACAGCATATGCTTTTTAAAAAAGAAATCGTTTTATTAATTTTTGTACTAATAGTGAATATAACGTTAAGGTGCTAAGAGTTGGTCGAAATTCTGAAACGAACTCGTATAACTATTTTACAAATAAGAAATGTTCATAACACACTACGGCACAGCACATGATACACACGATGCAATAAAAAACAAAACCAATAAAAGTTCAACTTGTGAACGCGGATTAACGAATTGGATACATGAAGACCGCTGTTTATTTTTGCCCTCACACTTCACGATTTATCTTGAAGAGGCGCAGATGCGAGGCAAGTGAAAACCCGCGTTTTCCTTGGTTGCTGCTATATACATCCCACGGCGTGGGTTCATCCCTATGGCGTATTACGCACATTTCGAGTTCCACGTCTATGGATTTTCGGTGCATCTTTCAGCCGAGTGCAACAGTTTATCTCCCCTGAAGTCGCCATTTTATCACCTCATATACGAGGCGCGTCCAGAAAGTAAGTTCCGGTTGGTAATAAAATGAAATTTTACACATATACAGAAGAAATTTTTATTGCACAAAATTCTACAACTCTTAAACTATATTTCCACATAACTGCCGAAATTTTGCAGGCATTTGTCATAGCTTGGCACCAGGATTTGTATACCTTCTTCATAGAAATCTGCCGCCTGTGTCTTCAACCAGTTGGAAACAATGAAATTTGGGAGAAGTCCATAGCGAGAGCACTAATTATAAACCTACGGTTTTCCTGGATCTTGTCATCAATCTCGTGAACCAGTTCTTCTGAAACCAAAGATGGACGCCCACTTCGTTCTCCATCGTGCACATCACTATGCCCGCCACTGAACTGTCGGACCCATCTTCCACCATCGAATCACTCATCGCATTTGGTCCCTAAACATCGCAAATTTGCTGATAAATTTCACTTGGTTTCACTTTCCTCGCATTCTGAAACCGAATCACCGACCTGATTTCACAGGCGGCGGGATTTTCAATCAACGCCGACATTTCAAACAAGCACAACAAAGTGTACGTAACTGACAGCGATCTCCAAATGGCGCACGTTCTTCTCCTTGATACACATCGTCTACAGCGCATGTGCGGAACTGCAATCGTAGCGCTGCAGCGGAGATAAATTGAAACGGAACTTACTTTCTGGACGCGCCTCGAAGGTTCAAATGTTTGTAAGGCTTAAGGGACTTAACTGCGGGATTATCAGTCCCTAAACTTACAAACTACTTACGTACTACCTTATACTAAAGACAGCACAAACAACCATGCCCGAGGGGGGATTCGAACCCCCGACGGCGGATTGCCGAGCGCACCGCAACACGGCGCTCCAGCACGCGCGGCCCTCATATAGGTATGAGTTGGTCAAATGCCGAGATGAACGTCTGAAGAGGGCTTCGTGACGGATGAGCACTGTAATTAAATTCCTCGCCTCGCAGACTCTTACTTATATTCGCACTTTCACATCGCACCGGAAGAATAGACATTCTTTGTTCACGATCTGGCTGACTGCCAGCGCATTTTTTAAGTAGATACTCAACATTTAATCTCATAGTGAAGGAGAAGAATATACACCTTGAATGGCAGACAAAATGTGATTTAAGCTCATTCTGTAATTTGTGGTATTACTGGTCAATGCGATTGCACTTTCAGAGGGAATTTGTCCAGATTGCAATGTGTTTATTACTGAGAAACGCTAAAGCATCTTCAAGTCAAAACAATATAGAAGAAAATAACAGAGCGAGAGAGGAGTCGTGTAGCTGATGTTAACACCAGGGCACAGTCTGACGGACGTCTGGTGCATTAATACAATCTTATCTCAGAAGAAATCTTCACAATATTTACTGGAACACATTCTTTCAAATTTAGTCGGTAGCAGGTTTAAAATACAGAGCACAAAACATTACACAGCTTCACAGGCAAATTCGGAAGGTATGACAGAACCATTGGTTTAATTTGTACATTAAGCAAGCTATAAAGGAAAATCATGACAATTTTGGAGAAGGCGTAAAAGTAAAAAGTTTGCGGTTTGCCGAAAACTGTGTTTCTATCAGAGACACTAAAGGACCTGGAAGACCAACTGAATGCAATGGACAGTGCGTTGAAAGGAAGGTGTAATATGAACATTAGCAAAAGCAAAACAATAATTAATGTCTATTAGATTAGACGATATTGATTAGGAAACGAGACCAAGTTAGCAGACTAGCAGACTGGTGTTTGGGCAGATCAGAACGGTATGTTTGAACGCAGGACGCGTGCCTTTCGCGGGCAGAGTGCTGTACGGCCACGACCTCACAGACTGCAGTGAAGCTGCGAGACCGGGCCGTGAGCGGCTCCCGCATAGCTCGGGCGGGAAGAGGGGTGGACGCGCTCCCTAAGGATGAAGGAAAAGAAATAGGATTTGTAAACCTCAATTACATCATTAAATGCTATACTTCTGACACTTTCCGTTCTTCAACCTTATTTTTTCACTTTCACTTTGATCATAAAAAATGTTCAGATGTTTGTCCAGTTTAAGGGACTTAACTGCGGGGTCATCAGTCCCTAAACTTACAAACTACTTATGAACTACCTGACACTAAAGACGACACAACATCCATGCCCGAAGGGGTATTCGAACCCCAGACGGTAGCGGCCGTGCAGACCGTGACTAGCGCGCCGCAGACTGCTCCGGCACTGCGGCCGGCACTTCATCATTTGCACTATTTAATTTCGCATCGCCACAAGCGTCGGGCTTTTCTTTATGGAAACTTAACAGTTGCCGAAGGCACAAACAAGAGTCTAATTTCTTGCACTTTTTAAGTTGTTGTTGTTGTTGTGGTGGTGGTGGTGGTGGTGGTGGTGGTCTTCACTCCGCAGACTGGTTTGATGCAGCTCTCCACGCTACCCTGTCCAGTGCAAGTATCTTCATCTGAGAATACGTTCGGCAACCTACAACCTTTTGAATCTATATTCGTCCCTCGGTCTCACGCTACGATTTTTATCCCACACACTTCCTTCTAATGCTAAGTTGACAATTCCTTGATGACTCAGAATGTGTCCAACCAATCTGTCCCTTCTCTTAGTCAGTATATGCCAGAAACTTCTTTTCTCCCAGATTCTGTTACGCACCTCATTAGTTACGTGATCTACCCACCTAATCTTCATCATTCGTCTGTAGCAACACATTCCAAAAGCTTCTATCATATTTTTATCTGAACTCCTTATCGGCCACGTTTCACTCCCATACAATGCTACGTTCCAGACAAATGCTTTCAGAAAGGACTTCCTAACATTTAAATTAATATTGGATGTTAACAAGTTTCGCTTTTTTAGAAATGCTTTTCTTCCCATAGCCATTCTGCTTTTTATATCTTCTTTACTTCGGCCATCAGAAGTTATCTTGCTACCCAACTAACAAAATTCATCTACTACTTTTATTGTCTCATTACCTAAAGTAACAGGATAAAATTCTTATCAGCCAATCATTTAATATTTAAAGCAGAGTATCCGTATGTATGTACGTGATGTATACAAAATACAAATCTATAGTTTTTTTTTTTCTCTCCTCTTCAAATTTTGTACACGTTAGCTTCAATCCATGAGGACGGTAGCCGTAAGTATAACAATCACGTAGAACACACAGTTTACGAGATATGACGCCATAACGATATGCCCGACAAACTGCTGCATTTACCGACAATCCTGCTTCTTTTCTCCTAAACCACTGGACCGTTTTCAACCAAATTTGGTACACACATTCCTTACCGTGAGGTAACAATTGCTGCGAGGATAATCACATACGGCATGAGGTTCAGAAGATATGACGTCATAAACAATAGGAATTGCAAAAAACTGCACATAATGTCCGAGACTTTATAAATACGGTATATGAGAATCAGTGTACTTAGTAATTTGCAACAAACTTGAAACCATTTCAAACCTTTCTTAAACGTTTTCTTGCTGACAAATGTAGCAGTTTCTCGCTTACTACTTTTGCGCTGTTTATGGATTAAAACAACGGCATTCGGTATGACGTTACAATTTATAATTTCTACACTACAAATAGTTGCCGCAGGAAATTTTACAGACGGTATGTAGCTGAATGTACTTCGAAATTGTATCTAGTACTACACGTAGTTCATGACATACGAGGATATAAATAGTAACGTTCATAGGAAACCGCCCTTTCACGTACCAAGCTTTAATCTATTACTTCTGTACTACTAATTGTATCCGCAACAGATTTTACACACATACACCACTTATATAAATGAATACATACGTGAAAAATATATTTCTATTTTGATTAATACGTCACAGGGAAATGTATTCTATACTGTGGATTGGATTTGACATGTCCACGTTTCTCATAAAGAAAACTATCTCACTTGCTCAGGGGTGGACTCACCACAGAAATTATTGATATTAGATCCTGAAGAAACATTTTTTGCAGTTAAGTTGTGAATTAAATGAATGTACGATGTTACATATCATTTTCATGTTGATTACTATCTTTCTTCGTTTGGATACTGTACTTATAATTTTGTACATTATACAAGACATCCTTATTCCTTATATATTCTCAGATAAAACACCTTATTAGAAAAAAGGATACAGGCAGAGGGAGAAGGGATAGGAGAAGTACTAAGTCAAGGATTGAATAAATAAATACCCGAGCAACGCCGAGTTTTCAGCTAGTACTATATACACAATGGTGTTTCATTTTAAAACGATGAATAAAACCACTGAACACAAATGTCACAGGTCACCAAAATGTCATCACTCATATTTATAGTTGCACAATACTGCTGTAAAAACAACTACTCGCGGAAAAACGCAGTGAAACTTTTTCTCTTCGTAAACGAATTTGCTTCCGCCGGCCGGTAAGACACGTGGACTCTTATGCTAGCATTTTCCTAAATGTTTGTATAGCTTATGGGACTTAACTACGGGATCATCAGTCCCTAAACTTACAAACTACTTATGCACTAGTTATCACTAAGGTCGACACAAATATCCATGCCCGAGGGGGGATTCGAACCCCCGACCGTAGTGGCCGTGCAAACCGTGACTGGCGCTCCGCAGTCACCTCGGCCACCGCGGCCGGCTTATGCTAGCACCAAATAGAATGTACTCGTTGAAGAGCAAAGATGTTACGTAGCTCTTTCAAGGTGAACTCACATGTTTTAAGTGTGGACAGGGATGAGTAGACGGGACACGTCCAGCGAAAATGCTATCGTTAGCGTTTCCTACAGCTTTGCTAGGTACCCTGGAAAGAAATCGTCGTCGTCGTTGTTGTTGTTGTCGTCGTCGTCTTCAGTCCGCAGGCTGGTTTGATGCAGCTCTCCACGCTACCCTGTCCTGTGCAAGTCTTTTCATATCAGAATACGTTCGGCAACCTACAGCCTTTTGAATCTGCTTACTGTATTCGTCCCTCAGTCTCCCTCTACGATTTTTACCCAATACACTTGTTTCTAACGCTAAGTTGACAATTCCTTGATGTTTCAGAATGTGTCTCAGCAATCTATCCCTTCTCTTCGAATATGCCAGAAACTTCTTTTCTCCTCGATTCCGTTAAGTACCTCATTAGTTACGTGATCTACCCATCTAATTTTCATCATTCGTCTGTAGCACCACATTTCAAAAGCTTCTATCAACTTTTTATCTGAACTCCTTATCGTCCACGTTTCACTAACATACAATGCTACACTCCAGACAAATGCTTTCAGAAAGGACTTCCCAACATTTAAATTAATATTGGATGTTAACAAGTTTCGCTTCTTTAGAAACGCTTTTCTTCCCAAAGCCATTCTGCATTTTATATCTTCTTTACTTCGATCATCAGAAGTTACCTTGCTACCCAAATAACAAAATTCATCTACTAATTTTATTGTCTCATTACCTAATCTAATTCCTTCAGTATCCCCCGATTTTCTGACATTGTATTCGATTACCTTCGTTTTACTCTTGTTAATGTTCATCTTCTATCTTAAAAGTTTCAGTAGCTCTATGATCAGCAAAATGTGAACAGCACCTTTTCGGATTCTTTAAAAAAAACATAGGGTCTTACGAACGTCCCGTAACTCTGTAAATAAGGTTATAAATACGTAACAGTTGGCAGCTACGCATTTCTGTTAGTCAGTTCGTTTTCCACGTGTACAACGAGATCCGGACGTCTGAAAAAAGATAAACTCGACAGAAAGTTGATAAGCAGTGGCGACAGGAAACCGCATCGGTCAAGCAATGAGCGGAAGAAGGTTTGGGCCAGTAAGTTTGGAACATATCCGGTATTCGAATATTATGAATTATCTCGAACAGAACTGTCTATTGACCCAAGGTCAACACAGATTTAGAAAGTATCGTTCATGCGAAACTTAACTGGCTCTTTATTCACATGATGTGATGGGTGCTATCGACAAAGGTTGGCAAATCGATTCCGTATTTCTTGATTTCCAGAAAGCTTTTGACACCGTACCTCACAAACGGCTTTTAATGAAATTGCGTGGTTATGGTATATCGCCCCAAATTTGCGTTTGGATAGTGGAATTCTTGTCAGAAAGGACACAGTTTGTAGTAATCGATGGTAAGGCATCGACGAAAACAGAGGTGATATCGGGCGTTCCACAGGGTAGTGTTATTGGTCCTCTGCTGTTCCTTATTTACATAAACGATTTAGGGGAAAATCTAAGTAGCTCTCTTACGTTGTTTGCAGATGACGTCATTTACCGTCTAGTGAAATCATCTAAAGATGAAAACCAACTGCAGAACGATCTGAATAAGATATGGATATGGTGTAAAAATTGGCAATTGACTCTAAATAATGAGAAGTGTGAAGTCGTCCACATGAGTACGAAAAGAAATCCGTGAAACTATGTTTACAAGACAAATCAATAAAAAGTGAAGGCTGTAAACTCCACAAAATACCTAGGAATTACTATTACTTCAGACTGAAATTGGAAAGAACACGTAGATAATGTCGTGGGAAAGACTGCGTTTTATTGGCAGAACCCTTAAAACAGGCAACAGAACTACTAAAGAAACTGCATACACTGCGCTTGTCCGTCCATTTTTGGAGTATTGCAGCCCAGTGTGGGATCCTTATCAGGTGGGTTTGACGAAGGATATCGAAAAAGTCCAAAGAAGGGCAGCTCACTTCGTATTGTCACGATACAGGGGAGACAGCGTTACGCAGATGATACAGGATCTGGGATGGGAATCATCACAACAACGGCGCTTATCACTGCGGCGTGGGCTACTTACGAAACTCCAATCGCCAACATTCTCCTCCGAATGCGAAAATATATTGTTGACTCCCACTTACATAGGTAGAAATGATCATCAGAATAAAATACGAGAAATCGGAGCCCGAACGGAGAGATTCAGGTGTTCATTCTTCCCGCGCGCTATTCGAGAATAGAATGGGAGATGAATAGTGTAGTGATGGTTTGTTGAACCCTCTGGCAGGCACTTAAATGTGATTTGCAGAGTATCCCATGTAGATGTAGAAGCAAGCTTACCTCGGCGAGAAGCAGTAGTAGTTGTTTGTGGCTGCTGACAGTTTGGGATAATTTGGGGAAGGAGAACTGAAGAGTGAACAGCAGTGCCCCTTGCTGGAAGCGGTAATTTCCGTACGTTGTTAGGAAGAGTAGGCAGACGGCGCGGCGCGGCGCGGCGGCCAGGAGACAGAGCCAGTGTCGGCGAGGCGCGGTGGAGATTGCGCTTATCAGAGGCCGCAGCGCGATAGCGGCCGAGGCTGCTCAGGCATCCGCTCCCTAAAGGTGTGGCGTGTGCGTGGAGCCACCAAATACAGCCAGCCTACTGCAAAACAGGGCTGCATTCTCATGGCGGAGAACCGACGGTGCAAATTTTAACAATACTGCCACACCGAAAACTGCTACTGTGTTTCGCTATTTTGAGGCATCTTCAGAATGATATATACACAAAGCTTAGTCTTAAGGCTTAAATGGTTTGACTTTGTAGTTTTATTTATGTACATCAGCAGAGACAGACCTATTGTTCCCAACAAGACCAAAACAGTTGACACAAGTTTGCGGTATATAAATGAAGTGCAATCAAGGCTGTTTTTAATTTACAAAGCGTTATCACAGCAAATAGGTGAACATTACAAATGGTTTTTATTGTGCTTACTAACCCCCACAAACACCAACTTAACTAGAACTGCGCTTTGCCATACAGCACTCAAAATGTTCAGTGTTCGTAGAGCTTATGGGACTTAACTACGGGGTCATCAGTCCCTAAACTTACAAACTACTCATGAACTAGCTAAGACTAAGGACGGCACAAATATCGATGCCCGAGGGGAGATTCGAATCCCCGACCGTAGCGGCTGTGCAGACAGTGACTGGCGCGCCTCAGTCCCTTCGGCCACCGCGCCCGACGCCGTACAGCACTAACGTACTTAAGTATAACATTGAGGCATATAAGTTTTCTCATTTTAATGCGAGTCTTGGGATATATCGTGGCTATCTTATCGATTTCATTTTCGGTATGGCTATGGGCTAACGAGAAGAATAGTTTATAAACGTTGAAAGATCCGCAGTTCTAAAGGTTTGCATGCAGTGTAAGACTTCTTGAAAAAAAACGTTTTAAATTTACAGTACCGTAATTCCATATTGTCTGTGATCTATAAGTAAAAAATTGTTTGCTATCTTTAATTTCAAGTTTTTGCCTATTCCACTAACAAGGAAAGTACTTGGGCTCGGACAAACATATCTGCATGAACGTTTGGTTACAGTATCTCTACGTACACCTCAATGTGCTGGTGGGTGTCGTTTTTCTGCAAAGCTCTGCAACCATGCTCTAGACAGCACTGTAGATGTAATTGTAGTTGCCATACGTAATGCAGATATCTGAACTATAACTTATGTAATAATCGTCGTACATATTCTCTAGCGTATTGTCATCAAAAGCCGTGACGATAGTTGCAACTTTAACCTTCTTCCCGGAAGACTGTTGGTATTCACTGCCACTGCTTCCATCGCCTCTTCCCGCAATTACGGGGACCGCCAGCACAGTGATGTGCGACGCTGACCGCTGCACCACGCGTTCCATCGGAAGACTTGCGGCAGTATCCACACAAATGTTCTTTTTTCCTCTTCTTTCTTTTCTAACTGCGTACCAAATTGTCGCACGTCTTTTGGAAACATAGGCGGCAGTGATTATTGAAATGCAAGTCTGAAGGAAACGGACACTGAAATACAGGAAATGTAATCGCGTAATCGCAACTGGTAATCCCAACTAATAAATACGCTTGCAGTTTGTTTCTTTGCTATGGTTCCACTCCTTACCTACTGAACCGATCATCACACGCTGACGGGGGGCAGAAAATAGGGATTGCAGACGTCCTGCTTTTTCCTGTATTATTTCAAACGAAAATGTGACGACGATGATTCTCCTAGTCAGATAGTTTAGGCACAAGCAAGACAACGAGACAGTTTTTCCCCTCACGTCGTCAACTGTAATCCTTTGAACTGGTCCAGCAATACTGTAGACTACTACGACCACTTAAGCTGTACTGCAGGAAGAGAAGTCAACAACTGTTGTTTCTGTATTAGGACTGCATACCTGCCAACCTTCAAAATGTAAAAATCAGGAGATCCAGTTTAAAAAATCAGGAGATTCTTCAAAAAATCAGGGGATACGTTGTATCAAAAACTGCGGCGCACTTTACTATAAATCTTAATTGATTTTAGCCTTTTCCTACCATCTCACAACACTACATAATGGCTACAAAAACACTTGCATTAACCCAAGTGTTGATTACATCCTTATTTGTAGGCAGTCCAAGTAAAGTGATTGATTTCTTTTTATTAAAACAAAAAACGTTCACAGCTATATTTTTGTGTTATCCTTCTACCTCGGAACATTTTATGGAACAAGGACCCACATGATCATTGCGTTTAACTGGGAAACCGTACTCTAAAATAAACAATGTGAATAAGCACTCTGCATGTATGAGATTACCACTTTCACTTTTCTCAGTAATTTCAATCTGTTATTGTTACACACTTTTCATTTTCTCTGCACGTATTCCTGTACATCGCTTTTTCCACCAGGTAACGTGGAAATATCACATCGAAAAAGAGTACAAAATACAAATAATGTTCAAAAAACTGCTTAAGGGATTACACTTTTCTCCATAGGCTTACTGGAACACACGCCACCGAACTGAAATCCCATAATCACGTAAAATTGCTGTGAAACTTCCTGGCAGATTAAAATTGTGTGCCGGAACCGGGACTCGAACCTGGGACCTTTGCCTTTCGCGGGCAAGCGCACTACCGACTGTGCTACCCCGACACGACTCACGATGCCGCCTCACAACTTCCCTTCTGCCAGTACCTCGCCTCCTACTTTCCAAACTTCACAGAAACTCTCCTGCAAGCACGCAAGACTAGCACTCCTGGAAGAAAGGATATGGTGGAGACATGGCTTAGCCACAGCCTAAGGGAGGTTTCCAGAATGAAACTTTCACTCTGCAGCGGAGTGTGCGCTGATATGAAACTTCCTGGCAGATTAAAATTGTGAGGCGGCATCGTGAGTCGTGTCGGGGTAGCACAGTCGGTAGTGCGCTTGCCCGCGAAAGGCAAAGGTCCCAGGTTAGAGTCCCGGTTCCGGCACACAATTTTAATCTGCCAGGAAGTTTCATATCAGCGCACACTCCGCTGCAGAGTGAAAGTTTCATTACGTAAAATTGCTGTTTACACTAAAGTTGCCTTTCTGCAGTTCACGTATGGAACTGATGCTCCTAACTTTCCACTCGACAGGTTTCGATCAATTTAAAAACCTCGCAAGTGATTTCACTTACGTACAATGACAAAATATCACATTCAAAAAGAGCACAACATCGAAACACTACACGTGTATTAGGAAATACATTGAAAGAGTAGAAATAATCATTATACATGTCAAGCGCAACTCCTAATTTCTATTAATTTCGGTATATATTGATATTAAACTGATGAATGAACAAAGGACTTGAGCATTGACCAAAAACGAATATTGGGTTTCAGGATAAAAGCTAACAATCGGGAGAAGTAATGGCAAAATCAGGAGGCGGCACAAAAAGTGAAAAATTAGGAGACTCCTGCCTAAATCGGGAGAGTTGGTAGGTATGTGGTAGTGTTTGTGGTAGTGAGATGCCAGCTAAGAGGCAGTTTCCTTTTTTTCCGAAGTTTTAAATCATTTCCTTTCATAACAGAACAGAAAATGATACGGGTAAACTACCTCGGAGGTAGAAGTGTCATTAAAAAATATATTAAAACTAAGAAATACACAGAAGCAGATTTTGCGAGATTGTCTGAGAGAGAGAGAGAGAGAGAGAGAGAGAGAGAGAGAGAGAGAGAGAGAGAGAGAGAGAGAGAGAGAGGGGGGGGGGGGAGGGGGGGGGAGGGAGAGGGGAGGGGTAACCTAGAAGGTGCAGGGTTATCGTACTCACAGCCGATGCAATTTCGAATGATATGTCTCGCACACACAGCACGCTTATTGCATAGTGATATGTGCGTGACAGTGCTTTTATTGTCAGCCGCCGCACGGCCATCGAATATCGATACCCATCAAGGCGTAACGCCGGCCGTGTATTAAGCACTCATTCCTGCGCCGCGTATTAAAACGGAGGGTAATTTATCGACTACTTGTCAGGCAACCGCCGACAAGCGGAATAACGCGAAGCCAATGAGTGCGGACGTTGACAGCGTAATGCCAATGTTTCAACTGCCGTCTCGATGCGACAGGTGGCGACAAATCTACAACATATGCGCATGCCACACTTCATCCTTTTGAAAACATATCTAATATATAAAGCAGAGTGTCCATATATTTGTACGTGTTGCATACAAATCTACAGTTTTCTTCCAATCTTTATGGAATTTTGTACACGTAAGCTTCAATCCATGAGGACGGTCGCCGTAAGTGTAAAAATCACATAAGATATACAGTTCACGAGATATGACGTCATAAACAATGAGATGCACGAAAAACTGCATTTTGCGACAATGCTACTCATTTTCTCCTAAACCATTTTATCGATTTCAACCAAATTTGGTACACACATTCCTTACCTCACGTGAGGTAACAATTGCTGCATGGTTAAGAATCACATACGGCACATGGTTCAAAAGATATTACGTCACAACCAATAGAAATCGCACAAAATGCGATATAATGCGGCGAGACTTGCGAAATACACTGTATGAGAATGACAGTACTTAGCGACTTGCAACAAACTAAACAATTTCAAACCTTTATTAAACTTTTTCTCGCTGGCAACCATAGTAAAATGACGAAAGGAAAAAAGTTTCTCGCTTACTACTTTTCCGCTGTTTATGGAGTAAACCTGCGTTCAAATGTTTGTAGAACTTATGGGACTTAACTACGGGGTCATCAGTCCCTAAGCTTACGAACTACTTATGAACTACCTAAGACTAAAGACGACACAAATATCCATGCCCGAGGGGGGATACGAATCCCCGACCGTAGTGTCCGTGCAGACCGTGACTGAAGCGCCTCAGTCCCCTGGGCCACCACGGCCGGCTATGACGTTACAATTTATAATTTGTAAACTACAAATTGTAGCCGCAAGAAATTTTACAGACAGTATACACATATATAGTTGAATGTAGCTTCTAAATTGTATCACAGTACGACACGTAGTTTATGAGATATGAGCACATAAACAGAAACGTTCCTGGAAAATCGCCCCATCACGCACCAGTTTCAGTCAGTACTTTTGTACTACGAATTGTATTTCCAAGAGATTTTACAGACATACAACTCTTATACAAATGAGTATACACCTGACAAATGGCAGGAATAAATAAATAAATACCCGGGCGACGCCGGGTTTTCAGCTATATATATATATATTACATTCCCAATATACGGCTACACCAGAATGGAAAATGAACTTGCTAGCGCAATCAGCTATCGAGAGGGGAGGTTTGCATCTGTAATAGCGAGTGTGCTTGCATTCATCCTAAACTTTTGTGAATAGTGCTTATATTGCATGACATGAGTAATGCGAATGTGATGTGCCAAGACTTTACATGCCACTTGCTATGTAGAGAAAATGTGACGCGCAATGTTACCTGATGTGCGCCTGCTGTGGTACCTACATAACAGGATATGCTACGACGAGCCTTTGATGGGGCTTCCTATATGGTATGTACGGATAACACGCGATATGCATGTTTTAACATGCAACATTGATAATAAGCTGATAATACTAACTAGTAAAAAAGCGAAAGTATGTAGGGATTCTCTGATCTAAACGTTTTTGGAGCTACCTGATGAGTCGAGAAACTAGGCCAGGTTATATCCGCGTTTTATTGCGTTTTGCTAGACGCACTTTCATTGTGGTTCCTAACTTTAATTATACAATAGTTGAATAGTAGTTGAAGTCGACAAAGGTTACGTATTAGAAACTCTTCAAAATTTCTTCAAGCAGTCCGCTGGTTACTCTGCTGTTCTTAATTTATAGCTTACTAGCTTAAACCCGCGGCTCCGCTCGCGTGTTGGTTGATTCTGAGAGGTAAGCTATCTTTCAGTAGTGTGCTATTTATTTATTCTTATATTTCCTTATTCGTATGCTTATACTTACAGAGCTGAAGACGTTGTAACACGCATAGACCAAAGATATGGTCTGTGGCATCACGTTTCCCTGTATGTAACCTCCTTGCTATAGAGTCGCAAACTGCATCGCTGGCCTTCGGTCCGAATTTTTTTTTACAATTTGATGACTTTCAACCACCATATCTTCCACCCCCTTATAGCTATCGCATGGAACTGCTATGGTGTATAACGGGAGACTTCGGACAACAATTACACACAGACCATTCGTTTGCGTTCCGTAGTTTACGCTGCAGAGTGAAATATTAACTAACACACACACACACACACACACACGTAGAATTTTATATACACCGATAAATTTCCATCCCAATATTCTCCACCCTTTTATGATTATCAACCTTCAAGCAACAATGCAACCAATAAAACCATTTTCAAAGAGTAATTATTGTTCCGCATTTCGCGTTATATTCTTCAAATGACTAAATATCTATCAGATCGCTATAAAACCGTGCCTAAAACCTTCCTCAGGTATAAATTAGTAACTGTACAAATATTTAAATCTCTGCGTCTTGTCGTTCTGACGAGAGACATTCACATTAATATATGTATATACATATACAGGGTTGTAGCCTTTCTCCGATGTTATTCAATTTGTACATCGAGCAGGCGGTGAAGGAAAGCAAGGAAAAATTTGGAATAGGGATTAAAGTTCAGGGGGAAGAAATAAAAACATTGCGTTTTGCTGATATTGTAATTCTGTCAGAGACAGCAAAGGACCTGGAAGAGCAGTTGAATGGAATGGACAGAGTGTTGAAGAGAGCGTATAAAATGAACATTAACAAGAGCAAAACAAAAATAATGGAATGCGGTCTTAGAAAATCAGGCGATGCTGAAGGAATTAGATTAGGTAACGAAACAATGAAGGTGGTAGACGAGTTTTGTTACTTGGGTAGTAAAATAACATGCGACGGTCGCAGTACAGAGGATATAAAATTCAGAATGGCAATGGGAAGAAAAGCATTTTTGAAAAAGAGAAATTTGCTAACATCGAATATTAATTTAAGGGTAAGGAAGTCTTTTCTGAAGGCATTTGTGTGGAGTGTTGCCTTGTACGGGAGTGAAACATGGACGATAAGCAGTGCAGACAGGAAGAGAATAGAGGCTTTTGAAATGTGGTGCTACAGACGAATGCTGAAGATTAGGTGGGTAGATCACATAACTAATGAAGAGGTACTTAACAGAATTGGCGAGCAAAGGAATTTTTGGCATACCCTGACTAAAAGAAGGGATCGCTTGGTAGGACACATTCTTAGACATCGAGGAATCGTAAATTTAGCATTGGAGGGAAGTGTGTGGGGTAAAAATCGCAGAGGGAGGCCAAGAGACGCGTATAGTAAGCAGATTCAAGGGGATGTGGGTTGCCGTTCTTATGAGGAGATGAAAAGGCTTGCTCAGGATAGAGTAGGGTGGAGAGCTGCATCAAACCAGTCTCCGGACTTTAGACCATAACAACAACACCACATATAGATAAACAGCTATCCGATCGCTATAAAACCGTGCCTAAAGCATTCCCCGGGTAGATATTAGTAACTGTACAAATTTTTAGCTCTTTATGTCTTGTGGTTCAAACGTGATAAACGTACACCGAACAGACATTCACATTTATAGATATAGAGTACACTTGAAGTATATCTTAACAACGTATAATGACCATTCCCTAAAAGTTTTCGTTTTGATTTTATTCATATATCTACTTGTATGCTAAGTCCGAACGTATTGATAAAAGTATCAACTGTGTAAACGAGGAGCTCCCATAAAAACAGTTTCGCGCGTAATATCTGAATGGTGCTCATCAAAAAATTGTACCATTACCAGAGCACTAGTTTCAGCTGAATTGACGAGATATTTTGAAAAGGGATTAATCGTTTCGCACCATTTGCCAGGTCACCAACTCCAATTAGTCGTTCCAATTTTCTTTATATAATTTAACATAGCTATAGTCAGAATTAAATGCTGGTCCGAGAAAAACCAAAAACCTTTCATCCCGTAATTGTAGCTCAAATACGAACCGACAGTGTGTGGCATTTTCAAATATACTGCAGCACAGAACACCTTCCTGGTGATGAAAACAAAGATAAAGAGCTGACGCCTTCTCTCAAGAGTTTTCAGCTGACTCATCGCGTCACGTAACACATCGTAGCGGAAGACATTAAAAAGAATTTAACCACAAGCAATACCGTACGTCGACCTAGCATTATGTTTTACACTGGAAGTGTCCCCACAGTTCGTAACTATACGGAACAGTCTCATTTCAGAATCGTCGAAAGTTGCTGATAACTGTATCTTTAGCAACTAGCTGTTTCTTTCATCTTATCGGCTTCATCGAATATTTTACGAGAGATTGAATACCAACGTTCCTCAGGCGTCGTATCAAATACCTTGTGTAACTGTCAACAACAGTAATGTATGTTATATAACGTACAGCGACACGCGTTTATCTAATGTTCGTTTAGGATTGCGTTGTTACATTTTATACTAGTCTTTTAACGTTCTGCATCTTTCCACTGGTATTTCCATTTGCGGCTTTAATGGCAGGAGGCAGTGATGAAAGCTCAATGTAACCCGGTTTTGATTTGAAGAGTATATCACCTCTGATAGGGCATCAGAAAATACAGTCGTATTGAGGGATATAAAGGGACACAAAGGGCGCCTTATTGTTCGGAATGGAGTTCCTTCCCCACAGGCTGCTCACAGAACAAAAAGGCACGCACTGCTTCGGCGCTTCAATTTCCCCAACAGCCAAAAACCAATTAAATCCAAAGATAAAAGTCCTTGCGTTCTTTTAAGCACACAAACATTTATTCCGAAGAATGAACAAGTGAATTATAACAGTAGAAGCGACCACAGAGGAAAGGTTACGAGCGAACAGGCGCTGTTTCTGTTGACAACTTGAGTTACTCAGTTGCAGTTCGCACAAATACTGTATGTGCCAATGCAGTTGTGAGTTGAGGCTGCATAAAACAATTGTCTCGTACGCATCATTCAGCCTTAGTCAGCTGTTAGGGGAGAACGACGTTAGCGATCCTGAGACAGCAGATAATTTCCATCCTCACAAAGGTGCTCCTCCGCACATCATTGGTCAGGCACAAAGAATGACATGTTAGTAGCGAAACCTTGGTGACAGGGTAAAGCTACTTTCGATGTCATGACCATTATAGATTGAGAACTAACTCAGATAGGGTAAAGTTCAGGAATTAAATTAATCGTGCGCTTATCAAGGAAATATCCCGTCATTTGCCTTTGCGTATTAATAGAACACATGGGAAACAAAGCCGAATTGGTGTCAGATTCACACTTCTTGAGGGTTGCAAAAGTGGGTAACACACTTCCAACAAATCATCAAAAAATTTTCACCTCACGCCCAAGGTTCTTGGTGATTTAAAAGGAATTTGCATGTAAGTACTCGTCAAACTTCAAGGAAAACAAATGAAACAAAATCTTCAAACACAAAGAAGGATTACGTAAAATCTACACAAGTTGTTTATTCACTTCTAGTGAAAATTCCAACTGACTTCACTCGTTCACAACCGCAATATCTTCTATCACATAACCGCCAACAGACACTTTCAAAATACCACTACATTTTTCTCGAATATAACAGACATTCAATTTCATAATGTAACTCCCTATTTGGAAGTACAAGTGATCACCGCCATACAGTTGACGTCTGCTAGAGCCAAGCTCTGGCTTATAACAACAAATCTCAAGACACTGCTCTACAGATGAAATACATCTACCTCGGCAAGGAGGTTGAAGTACATTTTGTACATATAATTTATCTTTGGTATGTAACTGACAAAGCTTAGTCGTTAACAAAAATCGTGGTACGGAATACACGAATATACATATGTTTAAAATATTATAGATTTACAAATCAAAGATGTTCTACAGCGCAAGTAAACATAAGTGGTAATAATACAGGACATTATGACAAAGTTACCAATAACCTACAAATACGTACGCATAATTACGAAAAACGGTGTAACATCTTGTTAAGTATTCCGTTCGTATAATGAAGTAACCACGTAAGTAAATATTGCAGAATGATTAAGTATTACAGTGATTCCAACTAATTATAAATGTGTATTTTAGTGTATTGCGAAAGACATATATTGAAACCGCAATCATTGGTATCGTCACTTCGGGGGAAAAAACGGGTGGGGGGGGGGGGGAGGGGAACCATATATCATAAGGTATTTGAGTCCATGTCCTCCCGACGGTGAGTAAATTACAGTCTCTACTTCGACAACTCTGTCGATCAAAGAAACCTGAGCTTTCCTATAAACCGCAGGGTAATGGCTCGAGTGTATGCTTTTAACAAACGCTTCCAAAAAAAAATCTAACTGACGTGTTTCACGGCCCACTTTAGATTTGTAGTTTTATACGTTTTTGCAAACATTTTGGACCAAAATAATAATCTAAATAATAATAAATTAATAAGAATGTCTGAAACCATTGTAGGAAAAACATTAAGTACTGGCGAGTCCGAACCACTGACCTTTAGCGTCACAGTCCAACACATTGCCCACTACGCTACAGCTAACAGTTAGGAGTTAGGAATTGCGTCTTTTAATCTCATACTATTGATGGCCGTTGTTAACTGATGCTAACATGGCATTTGTGGACTCTACATTATCATTTATGGTAAGAAGAACGTCTTTTTGTTAATTCTTCAGTGCGCCATTGCTTTGAAATGACAACATGCAAGTTACAATAAGAAAATCATCAAATACGCAACGCAAGATGGCGTATGCCAGAGACAGTTCCGGGCGAGGAATGTCACGTGACAAATCCGAACGGCTGGTTTTGGTTAATGGAGGGTGTCAAAACTCCCTTATTTTTGCAACTCTCTCTCGAACGATACGAGATATGAAAATTATATATATATAAAGGGAACAAAGTTTTAGAGAATTTTCTCTTCGAAAATTCGTTTATTCAATTTTCGAGTCAGATGAACGGTTTATTTGCAATTAAAATTACATTACAAACTTTTTTTTATTACTAACGTTTTTCTTGTCCGAAATATTTCAAAATGGGAGGTTCTGGTCTCTGGTAGCCATCAATAATGTCTGTACAATTTGGTGCCGATCGGTTGAACGGTTCGACCTAAAAAGTGGGAACACGTTACAGCAGACATCGTCAAATCGCCGTTATTTTTGCAAATATCTCTGCAACGATGCAAGATATGAAAAAATCGCAGTGACGTGTTTTACAGCCCACTTTAGATTTTAGTTTTATATGTTTTGTCAACATTTTGGACCAAAATAATAATCTAAATAATAATTTTTTAGGAAAAAAATAGGTAGTGGCGGGTTTCTAACCACCGACCTTTCGCGCCACAGTCCAGCAACTTGCCCACTACGCTACGGCTATAAATCAAAACAGGACCTCTTTAATGTCATACTACTGATGGGCGTTGTTAACTGATGTTAAGATGGCATTTGTAGACATTAGATTATCATTTATCGTTCGAAGAACGATGTGTGTGTCTAAATTCCTCAGTGTGCCGTTGCTTTGAAATGACATCGTGTAAGTTACAATAAGAAAATCATCAAATTCGCGAGGAATGTCACGTGACATCTCCGAACGGCTGGTTTTCGTTAATTCAATGGAGGGTGTCAAATCTCCGTTATTTTTGCAAATGTGTCTCAAACGATACGAGCTATGAAAAAAAAAACGTAAGGGAGCTAAGTTTTAGAAAATTTTCTTCTCTACCAATTACGTTATTCAATTTTCGTGAGAGATTAATAGTTAAGCCGTTATTTTCATTTAAATTTCGAGCTGTCAAAAGACGATCGCAAAGGCTCCACTTTTAGTGCTACTACCGTAACCTAAAGTGGACCAAAATGAGCTACAGACATTTTTTTTTTATTCTGGTGCCGAGACACCTTTACCCAAAACAGTAATTTACTCTGTGGTTTGTTAGGTGCCGTGTGAGGGGCTGAACACTCGGTGAAGAGAACTTTCCACAAGGAGCGAGTGTGGAGAAGTTTGCGGGCTGCGGCAGCTGCCGGCGACATCAAAGCGAAGCCCAGTGTTCCGTGTGAGCCTGTGAAGTTGCGTCCCAGCAAAATGCTAGGCGCGAGTCGCGGGTAAACGTTGGGACAAGGGCGAGCTGGCCGAAGTAGCGATACTGCGGTCGCTGCGCCCAGTCGACGTGACCTTTTGCAATAACTGCAAGGCTGTGCTCACAGTGGCTCCCTTATCGGTGGGTTTTACCGACGGCAGACATCGGCGGAAAACGGCCGATCGTTTCAAATCAGTGCTCCACTATGGGCACGGTCACAGTGTAGCCGATCTCATCGCCCGAACGTAGACACTTCGGACGACAATCGGTGAAATTCAAATCAGTTTGTTTTCTTCGGTCGAATCGACCCACGTTCTCACATGCTTGAGATGGACAGTCATCATCATCATCATCATCATCATTTTCATTTTCCATCTCCAGTTTCCCGGGTGTGGCTAACAAGCGCTCTCCATCTCATCCGATCTTGATATAACATTTGGCCTTGGACATCATCCCAGTTAAAACCGTTCTTCTCTACGTCTGATTTAACTGCCTCTATCCATCGTCTCCTTTGCCTTCATCTTGGTCTTCTTCCTCCCATTTCCATTCTGAAGTATTTTTTAGCTGTTCTTGTGCTATCCATTCTCATTACATGGCCATACCATTGCAGTCTTCGTTTCCCTACGATGTTCGCAATAGGGACCCTGATACCAGCTGTTTCCCTGTGTACCTCATTTCTGATCTTGTCTCTCCTGGTACTTTGATTCATAGTCCTAATAAACCTCATTTCTGTTGCTTGGATTCTGCTGTAACCCTTTAACAATGTACATGTTTCCACACCATATATAAGGATTGGAGTGAAGTAAGTGTTATAAAAAGTTAAGTTTGCCGCCTAGGGTACTTTTTTGTCCCAGAGTAGATTCCGAACTTGCATGTAGAAATTTGATGCTTTTTGTGTTCTGTTGAGGATTTCTTGCTGGATGGTGTTGTCCTTGGAGAAAATACTTCCAAGGTACTGAAAGTGGAAAACTGATTTTTGTTCCCTCTAAGTAGATGTTTGAACTTGTTCCCTCTCTGCTTATGGTCATCTCAACCGTCTTGGTCTTGCTGATTTTCAGGTTAAATTCTTTAAATTTATTGTTCCAGACAGTCAGACTCTTCTGCACTTCTGTTTCTGATTCTCCCCATATTACATCATCATCTGCAAATACCAGTGATCTCGACTCATTTGCAGTTTCCTTAATAGATTTTAGCATTCAGTCCATTACAATAATAAACAAGAGTGGTGATAGAGCACTGCTGGACTCCCCTCTTCGTCTCAAACCATTCAGAGCGACCGTTTCCTATTTGGACACTACTCTTGCAAGTTTGATACAGCATCTTTACTCTGTCAATCAGGTAATTGGGCACTTTTAGATCTTCCAGGCATTTCCATATTTTATTGCGAGGGACACTATCATATGCCTTCTCCAGGTCTAAGAACACCATCACTAAGTTCTTTCCAAGTTCCCAGTATTTCTCTGCCAAAATCCTTACCGCAAAGAATGAGGTCTAAAGGATATGGACAGTGAGAAACTGAAATGCCTAGTGAAAGAAAGAAAAAAAGATTATGGCACCCAGAAGACGATAAATATCACAATCGGGATATAATTCGGAATCTATGGTCTGATATTACAGTTTATTGGAAACCCCAAGTTAGTTAAATACTTTATCAGAAATTTTAGGCGTGAATTATAACCTCAAAAATGTGTTGAATCCGGGATTGTGGCGTATCTTTAGGTTATGGTAGTGACTCTCTTACGTTGTTTTGCACTGTGATAAACGGGTATTAGCTGTAGGGCGCTCTTTAACAAGGTGATGAGTCGGTTCTGTGAAGTGACCTGCAAATGTGGTGCAGGCCTACGTGTGCTTCCGCTTTTCAGTCGTTTATGTGTTCGGAATTATTCTTAATTTCACACTTTGTCTTTCACAAATATATTGAATGACAGTCATTGATGTTCAATGTACCGTAACTTCATTTCATTCATCATAATCGGATGTTTCTGGGTAGCCTATAACTTTGTTCTTCATGGATTTAAATACTGAAAAAACTGTATCCATTATGTATTTTTATGCTTAGAACAACGCATTTTGAGAATTTTTCTCGTGTTTAGTGTCTTTGTTTACATAAATACATCGCGACGTTTCGTTGTGAGATTTTATGCAGCTCTTGCACAGATGTAGGTTTTTTTTTTTTTTTTTTTTTTTTTTTTTTAGGTTAAGGTAATGAGGGAAATCGTAGCATACATAAAATCTTGGCAACTTTTTTACATACTAAATAGTACGTCTTTCTATGCTTGCGGGTATTGTGTCTGTTCCATTAAACTGGATAATGGATATCACAACACAAAAATCATCACTTACTGGTTTTCGCACACAGAGAGGCCGAAGTCACGATTATTATGTTTCATATTCTGAGTAATGGAAGAGACAGAATACCTTTAAGCAGACAGAAAATTTTACGGTTTCTAACATTACGATAAAACGCGCACCTCAATACTTATTATGTCCGATGTTTCGAACTTCAGTAGCTAACCTAAAAGAGACAACTGCAGCTCATCAGGAAATTACACACTGAAACGTCGAAAAAGTACACAAATGCACTAGAAGATGCAAATATAGCTCGAAATTCATTGTGATAAGCAATAAACTTCCCTAACTGGTGCAGTTTTTCATTATTTAAAGCATGAAGGTTAACTGGTGAATGTCTGCACAACTTCAAATAAATTAAGCAAAACTGTAATATTGCTTGTCAATGATGTTGTTGTGGTCTTCAGTCCGGAGACTGGTTTGCTGCAACTCTCCACAATACCCTATCCTGAGCAAGCCTCTTCATCTCCACATAACAACGGCAACCTACAGCTGTCTGAATCTGCTTACTGTATCCATCTCTTGGTCTTCCTCTGTGGTTTTTACCCCACACACTTCCCTCCAACGCTAAATTCACAAATCCTTGATGTCTAAGAATGTGCCCTACCAATCTAGCCCTTCTTTTAGTCAAGGTATGCCAGAAATTTCTTTTCTCCTCAATTCTGTTCAGTACCTGCTCATTAGTTACGCGATCCACCCACCTAATCTTCAGCATTCTTCTGTAGCACCACATTTCAAAAGCCTCAATCCTCTTCCTGTCCGCACCGTTTATCGTCCATGTTTCACCCCACACAAGGCAACACACTATACAAATGCCTTCAGAAAGGACTTCCTTAGGCTTAAATCAATATTCGATGTTAACAAATTTCTCTTTTTCAAGAACGCTTTTCTACCCATTGCCATTCTGCATTTTATATCCTTTGTGCTGCGACCATCATTTGTTATTTTGCTGCTAAAGTAACAAAACTCATCTACCTCCTTTATTGTTTCGTTACCCAATCTAATTCCTTCAGCATCGCTTGATTTTCTTAGACTGCTCTCCATTATCCTAGTTTTGATTTTGTTCATGTTCATCTTATATGCACCTTTCAGCACACTGTCCATTTCGTTCAATTGCTCTTCCAGGTCCTTTGCTGTATCTGACAGAATTACTATGTCGTCGGCAAAAAGCAATGTTTTTAATTCTTCCTCCTGAACTTTAATTCCTTCACCAAATTTCTCCTTGCTTTCGTTTATAGCTTACTCAATGTACAAATTGAACAACATTGGAGAACGGCTACAACCCTGTGTTACTCCCTTTCCAACCACTGCATCCCTTTCATGCAATGACACCACGAAATATAAAAAAAAAATGTTCAAATGTTTGTAAATCTATCGGACCAAACTGCGTGGTCATCAGTCCGTAGCTTACAAATTACTTAAACCTAGGTAAACTAACCAAAGGACAACACACACACACACACACACACACACACACACACACACACACACACACACACACACACACGTCCCAGGGAGAACTCGAAATTCCGCGGCGAGACGCTTTAAGACCGCTCGGCTACTCCACCGCGGCCCCACCACGAAATAACACGAGTATGTAATAGATATATCTCCTTTCAGCGGTACGTTACACATTCGTAAAGATTGCCTGGGAGTAGCAATAACTGAGGACAGTACACAATCCTCGCCACTTTCTTCCTTCCAGACAGGTATAGCTCATTCGTATGCATTCGAAGTCTGTTAATAATAATAAAAAAGCCGCACTGTAGCACTAAATTCGAAGCATAAAAATGTCGGTGGAATCCATTGCATCCCAGGGAATTGAAATCTAATATACTTCAGACACATAATACATTCATACCTAACCTAACATTCTCCTTTAACACGTTCGCTGCCGTTCACGCTCTGGCGCGATGACGCTAGGTGCCACTTCACGCTCTGGCGCGTGATCTTATTTTGACTTTTCATAGTTTTGAGCCACTGAATGTTTTAGTTTTCAGTTTTTTTATGTGGTTTATTATTTGCATTTGTATTTTTGTGAAAACATCAAATTAACAATATAAACAGTACATACAAGGTATTCCATAAAACATATGCTTATTTCTAAATTATCAGCAATATAAGTATGAATAATATCAAAACTAAGAAGTATTTTTTTTTTTTATAAACTGGTAACTAATCGAAATAAAATTAAAATAATCAAAAGCTTGCTTGCTTGTTTACATAAGAATCCAATAAATTTATCATGACATGAGAAGCGTGTGTGGCTCGTAGCCGGTAATGCAAACGCGGAAATCTGGAAACACGTACGTGTGCATGTCACTTATACTCTTCCCAGAGTATACAGCTTTATTAGACGATGCCAGTTTACCATAGTAGGATGGTAGGTCGCATCACGCGCCACAGCGTGAGCGGCACCTGACTCCAGTACACGCGCCAGAGCGTGAACGGCAGCGAACGTGTTAACAGGCAGCGTACGCAATGAACTACCCTGCGCTCGCAGCTTTCGCAGGCTGGCGCTCGGCCGCCATGTTGGTTGGGTGTCGCGCTCTCAGCCGGCTTCATTTCACTGTCATTGTAATGCCTCTCTATGTTATTCTGTCCTCACTGGGTAAAACCACCGCTATAACTACTTTCTGTAGTAGTGGTTTTATTTTTAATAATTAAAAAAATAGAAAGCACTATTGATATTAATACCTAAAATTGCCGCTGATGTGAAATATCAGGAAATACGATCAGTGATGATATAAGAAAAAAGTCCCAAGTCGAAAAGAGTATCATCAGTTTTTTTTTAATTACAAATGTTAAAATGTTTGTATAGTTTATGGGACTTAACTACGGGTTCATCAGTCCCTAAACTTACAAACTACTTATGAACTAGCTAATACTAAGGACGGCACAAATATCCATGGCCGAAGGGGGGATTCGAACCCCCGACCGCAGTGTCCATGCAGAACGTGACTGACGCGCCGCAGACCGCTCGGCCACCGCGGCCGGCTTTTTTTCATTTGTTTATTGCTGTGAACAACAAAATACATTGATTTCAGTACTGTTCTATGTGTAAATATAGGTCTAAAAACTCTTAAGTCTTATTTTCGTTTTAACCTTGCTTTTACATTCCGTGGTCATACCAGGAAGTTGAAATCTAATATAATTCAGATTCAGAATACATTCATACCTAAAGGCTAGTTTCCACGACGACACTACGTTTCATGAAACAGCGCTACTGGCCAGTGCGCATGCGCGGCAGGCCTTCGCGCAAATCGCTGACGAAACTAAATAGTTTCGGCACGTTCCAACTTTGGCGAAACTGATTGCGCGTGTTTTTAGGTTAGGTTATGATCAATACAGAACAAAATACAACATAAAGGGGGGAACGGGAGAAATGATTCGGTTTTTGAACATATATGCGTTGAGTAGGTGTTTGTGCGATTTTAACGGCGTGTTAGTGCTCTTCTGGCAATTATTTGTGAAATTAAATATTGATGAGTTGACGATTAGTGATTTGCAGACTAAAATACATCCAATTCGAAATACCTATACAAACGGAGTATGGCAATTGTCGATTTCGGAACACGGTACAAGTACTCAGAGAAGAATATCTACTTGACAAGAAACGTAATGCAATTTGGAATTTCAGTTCTGGTAACCGCTTCACACATAACGGTAACTTGTTTCTTTATTACATTACTAACTCGGTTTAAAAGGAATGTTAACTGCTCTGGTGACATTCTAAGTTGATTAAAAAAACTTCTAGGGTCTTCAATCACAATTTCTTTCAGCAAGGTTGCTGAGCAACAGAGCTGACGTCTTTTTTAATCCAGTCACGAATCCAAACACGTTTCTTATTCTTTTTATGTTTAGTCTTATGCAGCGACTTTGCACAGACAAGCAATAGATTCGCCACAACTCGTACAGCTACCAATGCTTTCATTTTACGGCGACTACGGCACTCACAAAACAACGAAACTGAAGTGTATAGTATTGGCGCCGTGTCTACAAACATACACGAAACTAGTTGCGCGCAATTCATTTCATGCAACGAGTTTCGCAACCTAGTGTCGTCGTGTAGACTAGCCTTAACGTAACATTCTCCTTTAACCGGACCAAGCGACAAACTATATCAGAAGCAGTGTGACCACGCCGTCGATCGATGTTTTCAGTCAAACTCGGTGGACGGCGCCTGACGACGGTGTGTCGGTGCCACTGCGAACGCACGCAGCCTGACACGAAGACACCACACGGGCTGAGCAAACAGCGCACGCGGGGCATAGCAGCCGCTTCCCTGGCCGGCTGGCGCTCTCGCAGTAATTACGTCGCCCGGCGCACCTCCCGCACAGTCACATGACCGCGGGGTAATTAACACGTCTTCTCCATCAGGGCAATTAACCTGCTGCACAAATATCAAGCCAACCGCACGTGTCTACTAGCGCCGTATTTGCACGCGTTTCTCGCACCGCAGCACCGAGTTTACTGTTAACTGCTGGAAGTACCGAACCTATTCACAACCGAAGCGACGGAGAAACACACGAATTATGGAAAAACTACACATTTCACACAAAAGCAACGAGAAATTTGGTGAAGGAATTCAAGTTCATGGGGAAGAATTAAAAACATTGCTTTTTGCCGACGACATAGTAATTCTGTCAGAGACAACAAAGGACCTGGAGGAGCAATTGAACGGAATGGACAGTGTGCTGAAAGGTGCAAATAAGATGAACATTAACATGAGCAAAACTAGGGTAATGGAGTGCAGTGTAAGAAAATCAGGTGATGCTGAAGGAATTAGATTAGGTAACGAAGCAATAAAGGAGGTAGATGAGTTTTGTTACTTGGGCAGTAAAATAACAAATGATGGGCGCAGTACAGAGGATATAAAATGCAGAATGCCAATGGGTAGAAAAGCGTTCTTGATAAAGAGTAATCTATTAACTTCGAATATTAATTTCAGCATAAGCAAATCCTTTCTGAAGGCATTTGTATGGAGTGTTGCCTTGTATGGGAGTGAGACATAGACGATAAACAGTGCGGACAGGAAGAGGATTGAGGCTTTTCAAATATGGTGCTACAGAAGAATGCTGAAGATTAGGTGGGTGGATCGCGTAACTAATGAGGAGGTACTGAACAGAATTGGGGACGAAAGGAATTTCTGGCATACCTTGACTAAAAGAAGGGATCGATTGGTAGGGCACATTCTTAGACATCAAGGAATTGTGAATTTAGCATTGGGTGGAAGTGTTTCGGGTAAATACCGCAGAGGAAGACCAGGAGATGAATACAGTAAGCAGATTCAGACAGATCTGGGTTGTCGTTCTTATGAGGAGATGAAGAGGCTTGCTCAGGATAGAGTAGGGTGGAGAGCTGCATCAAACCAGTTTCCGGACTGAAGACCACAACAAGAACAACATGGAAAACTTACATACTTCACACATTACACCAAACTCTGCAATTTAACAGCAGTGCGTTTAATTCCAGTATGTTTTGCCTCCAAACTGATTCGTAACAGAGTAACCTACTATACAATGCAACTGTTATCCCGTGACGAGAACCGTTGTAGTGGGCGGAAACTGTTCCTGGGTATATTCATTCATTTTATTGTCGAACTAGCTGAAAACCCGGCGTTGCCCGGGTATTTATTTATTTATTTATTCCTGCCATTTTCGGGTATACACTCATTTATATAATGGCTGTATGTCTCTAAAATCTCTCGGAAATGCAGTTAGCAGTAAAGAAATAATAGATTAAAACTCGATGCGGGAAGGGGCGGTTTACAATGAACGTTACTGTTTATGTGGTCATATCTCATGAACTAAGTGTCGTACTGTGACAATTTAGAAGGTACACTCAACTATATGCGTGTATACTGTCTATAAAAATTACTGCGCCTACAGTTTGTAGTGTAGAAATTAGAAATTATAACGTCATACCGAAAGCCGTAGTTTTTTAGTCCATGAACAGCGGAACGTTACTGTTTATGTGCTCACATCTCATGAACTACGTGTCGGAATGTCACACAATTTAGAAGCTTTCAACTATGTATGTATATACTGTCTAAAATTTCCTGTCGCTACAATTTGTAGTGTTCAAATTATAAATTGTAACGTCATACAGAGAGCCGTAGTTTTACTCCATCAACAGCGGAAACGTAGTAAGTGAGAAACATTTTTTTTTTCCTTTCATCATTTTACTATGGTTGCCAACGAGAAAAAGTTTAAACATAATTTCAAACGTTTATTAAAGTTTGTTGCAAGTAGATAAGTAGTGTTATTCTCATGTAGTGTATTTTTAAAGGCTCGCCGCATTATACGGCATTTTTTTGCGATTTCTATTGGTTATGACGTAAAATCTTTTGAACCATGTGCCGTATGTGATTCTTAACCATGCAGCAATTGTTACCTCACGGTAAGGAATGTGTGTACCAAATTTGGTTGAAATCGGTCCAATGATTTAGGAGAAAATGAGCAGCATTGTCGCGAAATGCAGCAGTTCTTCGTGCATCTCATTGTTTATGACGTCATATCTCGTGAACTATATTTCGTATGTGATTCTTACAGTTACGGCGACCGTCCTCATGGATTGAAGCTTACGTGTACAAAATTTCATAAAAATTGGAACAAAACTGTAGATTTGTATGAAACAGGTACAAACATACGGGCACACTGCTTTATATATTTAATCGTTTTTCATTTATCTTTGTCACTTCCCTTGTTATTAAAATTATAGATTCAGTTGAAATTTGTAATACTTTTCTCTCAAGCTTAAAAAACCTAGGGCTATATTAATACTGTCAGAGATGTCATGCAGTAATCTGGAAGTGATGAACGTTTCGATGAAGTATACAGCTCTTGCTTGGAACTGCCCAAAAATTATGATGTCGGACTTCAAAATCTCAAAATATTTCAAAGATTTCTTCACACCTTGATGACGTTGTCTACTGAAACCTTTTGTGAGAAAGAATAGCTTCGCACAAAAAGTGTTAGATTAGTGTACAGTGAAAATTTGTTTCATTGGTCGTGTAGAAGTTTTAGGGTGTTACTTATATCGAAATATCCACTTGACCCAATTGGATCGCTTTATTGCAGTGTCCTAATGCAGCCATGCTTTCCTTCTCTTCCTCCTCCTCCTTTCTTCTATCTTTAAAAGGCCAGACAACTGACTATTTACTTTTATCAAGTATTGCTCATTCAAAAATGCATGAACATGATTTTCAGGAAGGTTGGTTTCGAACATTTGTGAACCATGATACAGAGCACTCACACACGCATAATGTCGTAGCAGGACGCCCTGCTCGAGTCGACATGTCGCGGTATGAGAACCCCGTTTTCCGGGGGCCGACCATTCTGACCCACTGGAACTGGTCGCACTTTCATGTGGTTCTCTCTGACGTGTACGCGGTATTCTGGCAGTCCCTGTACTGTTTCCACGGCTCTGCGACGACTACACTGGGCTCTGGTCGGCCTTCGTGTGGGTACCGCATGTGGCCGCAAAACTTGTCACATATTGCTTGCACAGCTGTCACCAGAGCTATTCGGATAATTGCCTGTCGGTGCTGCACTTTCCACAAACAGCAGTGTATTTTGATATTTTTCAGTCGTCTGGCGACCCACCCTTACTTGGAGACTGGACGTGTAGCTGGCGCCCCGCTTGTGCCCGCCGCTGCGCCAGGTGAGCCAGAGACCGCGCGGCCCCTGCAGACATAGGCGCCGGCGGCACCTCACCTCACCTCGGCTCGCCTCGCCTCCGGGCCGATTATCGATTCCCGGAATTGAGTTGGCGGCCGCGGCCGCGCTCGCTCTGACGCCAGCAGACCGCCAGGCGCGGCAACGGCTCAGCTCACTGGCTGCCACCAGCCACTACCGGCCACCGGCCTGCTGGCCGTGACGTCACACGAGACGAGGCGCCACCGACCTCCTCTCTCGCTCGCATGTCAACGTACACTCGCCTTCTGCCTTCCGAGAGCCAAACAGATTCAACTCTACATCTACATACATACTCCGCAATCCACCGTAAGCTGCGTGGCGGCCAAGTTTCCTCTCCTATTCCACTCCGAAATAGAACGACGTAAAAAAGAATGCCTATATACCTCCGCACGAGCCCTAATTTCTCTTATCTTGTCTTTGTGATCACTACGCGAAATGTAAGTAGGCGGCAGCAAGATCGTACTACACTCAGCTTCAAATTCCGGCCCTCTATAAATTTCCTCAACAGAATTTCACGAAAAGAACGTCGACTTTCCTCCAACGATCCCCAACTGAGTTGCCGGAGCATTTCCGTGACACTCGCGCATTGGTCGAACCTACCGGTAACAAATCTAGCTGCTCGCCTCTGAACTGCTTCTATGTCTTCCTTTAAACTGATCTGCTGCGGGTCCCAAACACTTGAGCAATACTCAAGACGTGGTCGTACAAGCGTTTTATACGCGGTCTCCTTTACAGGTGAAGTACATCTTCCCAAAATTCTCCCAATAAACCGAAGTCGGCTGTCCGCCTTACAACTGTCCTTACATGCTCGTTCCATTTCATATCGCTCTGCATTGTTACGCCTAGATATTTGAACGACGCGACTGCATCCAGAAGCTCACTACTAATGCAGTATTCGAACATTATGGGATTGTTTTTTCCTTCTCTCTAACATCGGTCGTTCACGTCGCCGCTTCGGTATCCAGATTTACGTACACCCGGGTTTGTCTGTCCGCAAATACAGTGATGGATGATTCGAAAAGGATACGTCTGTTGTCCTCTCCCATCCTTTAACAATTCGGGTACGTGCCCCCCCCCCCCCCTCTCTCTCTCTCTCTCTCTCTCTCTCTCTCTCTCTCTCAATTGTCAAAACTATCAACCAACTCCCCACTACAATGCTAACGAACTACAATGATTACCATTCAAGAAGGTACGCCGTTGGGCTCGGGCAGTACGAAAGGACAAAAACGAAACCGCATCCCTAGTCGGCGGTAGAACTGGTGGACATGTCGGGAGTTCGGGATGCAGTCCAGTATTTGCATATTAAATTATTTAGTGAATAACGCTTCACAATTATATGACTTTCAGCATACCATACTGCGTTCAACAAAACAATAGACGGACTGTAAACCCAGTTTGATCCGTGACCAGGGGTGGACAAAACGGGAGCGCTCGCTCAGTTTCGCCGCTTCCGTTCTAGATATAAAGACGCTGTGTGTGTTGTAAAATGGCGGTGATATTACGAGCTCACTGAAAACTTCATCTCGAAGGAGCACTTGCTTCATAGTGGAGTTACGTTGTTGTAATTTAGAAGGGACTAAACTACGAGGTCATCAGTCCCGAGTGGCGGAAGTATTAGAGTTTGTAATCACATTCAAAATTACTTCAAATGTTTGTACATCTTTGTGATCAAACATCTATGGTCATTATTCCCTAGACTTACAAACTATTTAAACTGACTTAAGCTTACACACGGACAACGCGCACCGGTGCCGGATGGAGGACTCTAAACTCCGGCGGAAGCGGCCTCGCAGTCCCTGACACGGTCATTCCCATGCGGCATATCATACCGCATTTCGATTCCACCCAAGAAGCGATCTCAGAAGAAATTAATAGGTTCTCAAGATAAACCAGAATTCCTAGACGGCATAAAACGAAGCTATTATATCCAGAAGTCAATGGCGAATACTGTCATGAAAACAGTTGCATCTCCTTGCGTTGATCGTTCCTCAGTGTATCATGAGTCGGGGTATTATCAAGCCACACACTGATATAAATGGGACGCGGAGAAAAGATCATGCTTCTTTATTTTATTTTGTTATTCTTTATTTCTTCCATATGGCGACAACTAATGAAGTGCTTACTGTCCTAAACGAACATGAAGATTTGGGCAATTTTGTAATTTACTGAAGGAAATAAATTTTGAATATGTACGGCTTTTAAAATTACTGTCACAAAACTCACAGCAACTTTACACCTGTAACAACGGACGAAGCGATACTGAGCGAGCACCCCTGTTTTGTCTACCCTTGGTCAAGCGCCTCGGTGTGTTTACAGTTCGTCTCTCGTTTCGGCGAACGGAGTTTAGGGTACTACCCCGTATCTATCTCGCAATCCATACAGAACTAAAATAATGACATGTTAGTTTACTCGAAATTGGTCGAGTTACGTCAATAGTAGACAAAAATACTAATTAAACAGCGAACAAACTTAATCCTAAGCGACCAAACTTCTAAAGCTATCCGCCCCTAGACAAACTACTTTATGCTAAGGTGTCACCCTCCCCCCCCCCCCCTCTCTCTCTCTCTCTCTCTCTCTCTCTCTCTCTCTCTCTCTCTCTCTCTCTCTCTCTCTCTCTCTCTAACACACACACACGATGAAGGACTAACCTCCGTAGGGAGCGAACCCGCAATCCGCGACGTGGCGCAGCAATCACGGGGCCACTCCCGCGCGGCCTGAGAACACAGTTGCGCTTCAATTTCACCCGTGACAAGTCTAATTTATGCCTTGAATTGAGCGGATCATTCGTAGACTGCTCACGTACAGGGTGTCCAGAAACGGACTCCCTGATTTCAAAATTAAATATCTCGAAAACAAAGATCGATAGAGGAATGCAGTAAACGGTATGTCGGTATGTTTATTGTGAAAGCTGTAAGACGTTTATACAGAAATTTGAAATAATTACAAAAGCTGCTAACAGATGCCGCTGTAATCGCCATACGTAATGCCTAGTATAAATAGTGACCCGAAGCCCAGAGCGATCAGTTCCACTATTGAAACGTAAAAGGAGGTTAGCGTACCGAAGGAAGAGATTAAACCCATGTACTCCACTGATCAACGCGTTTTTCTGGTGCTAGAGTACCACAGGTTAGAAGAGAGTCCTACGGCAACAAGGCGAAGTTTTCAAGCACGATTTAATGTTTCAAAAGGACCCGATGCGAAAACCATTCGTACGCTCTTCGCAAAATTTCAACGAACAGGCAGCGTAACTGATGATCTAGTGGGGCATGTTGGCCGCAAGCAAACCGCAGTTACGCCTGAAAATATCGCCACAGTTTCTGGAATTATTCAGCGAAATCCTATGTCATCCGTCCGTAGAATTGCATCTGAGACTGGTTTGAAACGTTTTCATACGGTCATTTCACTTAGGTATGCTGCGCCCCGGTTGCACAGTGGTAGAGTGTCAGACTACAAATCCAAAGGTCGCGAGTTCGATCCCCCGCAGGTCCTAGGATTTTTATCTGTTACTTTCCACTTCTTTCACCTCTGGCAGTGTTGCTCATATGAAAAATACCGAGTAGCACCGTGGTTCGGAACCCACGTTAAACTGTAGGTCCCCCTATAACTGGCTGGGTAAGTCAGTTCGAAGGTCGGAGGAAGGCAACGGCATACCACCTCCAAACAGGACCATGCCTAGTAAAGCACTGTGGTGTTCAAACCAATCTTCGGATTGTTAACTGCTTTACCTTTATGCTGATTTGAGCTGTACAGCGTATAGTTTTGTAACTGCTGTATAAACATCTTACGGCTTTCACAATAAACATACCGTTTACTGCATTCCTCTATCGATCTTTGTTTTTGGAGAAATTTAATTTTTAAATCAGGGAGCCCTTTTCTGGACACCCTGTAAGATTTGACTTGCCGCCTAATAACACGATTTCGGTGTCTAATATTCTGATCTCCATTACCAACTTCTGACTACGTTCCCAGCTGCCACATTATCTTACGCGCACGGTTCGCTGCACCTGCTACCAGTACCGGAGTAGCAGTCTGCCTGCACGGAACCGGCAACACGCACAGGCACCTGACAATGTGCGGCCTTCGCTGCGTGTTGTTCTTAGCTGTGGGACGAGTGCCCTCGTAAATTACAGGCCATTCTCGGCTTGTGGCGAATTCCAAATGCAGTTGCATCTGTGGTGTCGCCGAACGGCCGCCCGCCAAAGTATTGACGGAGCCTACAGGATAATGCAGGCGTGGCAACATGTACAAGTCAAGAAGGCCTGCACGCATCCCAGCCCCCGCCATCCGCTATCGTTAAAGACGTCTGCAGCAGCACTCTGCCCAGTTCGTGCGCAACGCTTCGTCCTCAGTCACGTAGGCGGTGAGGAAGAACACGCAGATACTCTGCCGGAAAGGTGACAGTTCTGGCGTCGTGACGGCAGATGAAACCTGGGGGATAGTAGATGTGCTGATAATGTTACAAATTTGATTCGCCACCGAATAGCGTAGTGACACAGGTTAGAGCGTCATCTCCTCGTACCCTTGTGACAACGACATCGACGGTAAGGCATCGACTAAAACAGGTGATATCAGGCGTTCCACAGGGTAGTGTTACTGGTCCTCTGCTGTTACTTATTTACATAAACGATTTAGGGGGAAAATCTTAGTAGCTCTCTTAGGTTGTTTGCAGATGACACCGTCATTTACCGTCTAGTAAAATCATCTGAAGATCAAAACCAACTGCAGAACAATCTGAATAAGATATCACTATGTTGTAAAATTGGCAATTCACTCTAAATAATGAGAAGTGTGAAGTCGTCCACATGAGTACGAAAAGAAATCCGTTAACCTTTGTTTACAAGATAAATCAATCGAAAGTGAAGGCCGTAAACTCCACAAAATACCTACGAATTACTATTACTTCAGACTTAAATTGGAAAGAACACGTAGATAATGTCGTGGGAAAGGCGAACCAGAGACTCCGTTTTATTGGCAGAACCCTTAAAAGATGCAACAGAACTACAAAAGAAACTGCATACACTACGCTTGTTCGTCCATTTTTGGAGTATTGCAGCCCAGCGTGGGATCCTTATCAGGTGGGTTTGACGGAGGACATCGAAAGAGTGCAAAGAAGGGCAGCTCGTTTCGTATTGTCACGATACAGGGGAGACAGCGTTACGGGAATGATACAGGATCTGGGATGGGAATCATCACAACAACGGCGCTTATCGCTGCGGCGTGGGCTACTTGCGAAACTCCAATTGCCAACATTCTCCTCCGAATACGGAGATATATTGTTGACTCCCAACTACATAGGTATAAATGATCATCAGAATAAAATACGAGAAATCAGAGCTCGAACGGAGAGATTCAGGTGTTCTTTGTTCCCGCCCGCTATTCGAGAATGGATTGGGAGATAAATAGTATAATGGTGGTTCGATGAACCTTCTGACAGACACTAAAATGTGATTTGCAGAGTATCCCATGTAGATGTAGACAACAACACAGTGACCACTACCTAGTTACGCTAAGTGTAAACCAACTACGTGTCACTCAGGTGTAAATATTATTGGTTTGATTATTCATTGTCATATGTTATGTAATTGTCACTTGTATTCGTAATTGTTGAATGAGATAATGTCATGATTTATGTATTTAAAAAGAAAAACAATATTGCACGATCAATGTAGCGGGCACGCTCGCTGGGCTAGTCAGGGTCGTTGCTGTTGCATAGCGTCATCTTAGGAGTACGGAGCTCGCTGGCAGCGCAATGGCTCGCGGCGAAAAAAAGAGTCTGTTGTTCGAAGCGGTGGGTGTGTGTGGGCAGTGAGGCAACAGTACGTAGCGCCTATGGAGAACATTGGTTTGGGACAAAGTTACGGTGATTGCACAATTTGCAAATAATACGGGCACAGCGTTTACGCAGCAAGTTGTAATAGCCAAGAGGAAACCTGTTGGACCAAAGAGTTTGTCCGACTAGAAGAATTTGCTATTGTATGCCAAAAATGCCTGCATCAAGCCACATCGTCTCCTTCCGAAGTACGATCGAGCCAACAACTAATTAATTTGCATGTACGACTAGCCCGCTTATTAGTGATGAGCTTCAGTACCGAAATCTGTTCTTACGAAATGCCTGGTGTCGTCCATAACACTCTCCCAGCTCATCAACCAGGCAGGATCCTTATCCTAGTCATTATTCCGAGACAAGCCTTGTTAAGTTACAGACCATGATTGCTTCTATAACCTCAGAAAGAGTGCAGCAGTAATGTTTGTTCAGTCAAATATTTGTGTAGTTCGACGTTATTCAATGTAGTTGAATTCCAAGTGTTTGCAAAGTTTAACAATTGGGTAATTGTAGGCTTGCTTTGTTGCATAACCGAAGTTCAGTTAAAATTTCATCAGATAAATCAGAGTATCATAATAAAATGTTAAATATTAGTAATATAAAATCGACACTGTGGTTCGAATCTTAACGAACTTTGCTTACATAAATTTGTGCTCAACTACACAGTGAAATATTTAGACCATTGCAACTGCTTAATAACAGGTTTAATAATTACTATTCACGAAGTTAATGAATCTATCAGCAATCAATCGAGCTTTAAGTTGAAGTATTTGCAGTTTGGTAATTGTTTCTTGCCGCCAATTTGTTATTCAACCTTCCATATGTAATTTTGTTGTTTTGCCGCCTTGCCTTGTTGTTCCTAGTTGTGCGTGTTTCATACCCTCCCGTTAACAGAATTTTGTGGTTTAGTAAGGCAGGTACAGTCACACAGGCGGCTGTTATCGAACAGTGACTGCAGCACGACTGATAATGGTGACAGAGGCGGCACAGTCGGCAAGGCACGCCCCGCAGGCCCTTATCAGACCCGGTCGCCCGTTGACTCCGAACTGCGCCGACTAACTTTTGCTTATCAGTGTAGCATGTTAGTTTCCTTTTCAGTGTCAACTACGAAACGGTCAAGTGCCATGGGCTTATAGTACGGACACATTATTTTGCCGAAAAGAAACCTTTGGCTGGTTTCCTTGACATTAAAAACCGATGGAGCGTTTAGGTGCAAATTGTAACTATGTCATCTCTCTCTCTTTACAGGGGGAGTCAAATGAGAAAAAATATTTCGTGTAAATAGTCACACACTGAGCTACAATCATAAATTAGTTTTCCGCATGTTCCTATGTCAATAAATGACACTACAATTGAATGGTAAAAATCGGGAAATGTGCAGTGGACTTTCGGGTGTTGTTGTGCACTACATGGCGTTGTGTTGTAGGTAGTCTAGCCACTGAAGAGAAGGCGAGGCATGCGGCGTCAAGCGACGAACTGCGTGACACTGCGATCAATGACAGCGCTCACATCTATCCCGTACCGTTTTCGCCGGAATTATGTGTCGTGGTTAGTTGGCATAGGGAAAGGAATTTGTGCCCTGTTCTCCATCCATCCCCTTGGCCAATGTTGCTGCACAGTAATACCCAAAAGTCCACTTCATATTTCCAGAATTTTAGTAATGTGCTACTAAGCTTGGTATTAGTTCATCAACAGCAGAAATACTTATAGTAACATACTATAAGCCGCGGTAGAAGAAAAAATGGCATTTATTTTCAGTTCAATCATTGCTATGAATTATTAAAATTATATATATTATGGCGTCTATTCCGAAAGACGTCACTTCTGATCCTGCAGTTGTTATTGTTTTCATATTCACAGAATATGACCTTAATTACGAATGGACAAAGCTGAAAATGTGTACCCAGCCGGGATTCGAACCCGGGTGTCCTGCTTTATAGGCAGTTGCGCTGACCGCTACATCCCTGGGGACTCAGTGATCACCGCACCAGCAAGGACTACCAAACACGCCTCCCGTCAGATACAAATTTCCAGCTTTACGCTGCCCACAGTACTCAAACTCTTAGTTACTATGTACTAATACACGCAGGGTGAAGCTGGAAATTTGTGTCTGACGGGAGGCGTGTTTGGTAGTCCTTGCTGGTGCGGTGATCACTGTGTCCCCAGGGATGTAGCGGTCAGCGCAACTGCCTATAAAGCAGGACACCCGGGTTCGAATCCCGGCTGGGTACAGATTTTCAGCTTTGCCCATTCGCAGTTATCATATAGTCTGTTAATATGAAAGGAATATTAAAATTGTGTTTAAATTACGGGTAAAATACTGTAATGAATAAATAAATTACGGCCATAGTCTGTTTCAAATATCATACATTATTTTCTTTCATTTTTGAGCAGGTTTTGAACCTCTAATAATTTCTCGTCTACGTCTAAGCACTTGTAGTGAGTGTACAGTTACGTCTTTCAGAAACTGGAATTTGTCACGGTAAACAAGATCATAGTTCTGAAAATTGTGATAAAACTACACCTGGAGGCTATAACGACGATTGGAGGTACTTTTGGAATAAAGAATTGAGCCTTTTTCCTTTGGGGTTCACTAACAGAGTGAGATAAATTTGAACGTAAAGATTTGCCTCGGTTTTCCAGAAGGCGTCATCAACAACGTGGATCCTTCCCCGCTCCCCCTTCTCCACGGCAGAATGCCTAACGGAGGGAGCGGAAAAGCACATAAGCCACCTTTGTTGCTTCGGATCACTTTCAAATGATTTTGATCGGTTAGTGATTGCTCCCTGGATAACGGAGCAAAAAATCGCGGATGCACGACACTTTGAAGTGTACGAATTACGTCCAGTGGAGGCTGCAGCCCCACAATGTTCTCAGAGGACTGAATTGTCCACGAGGCGTCCGCACTAGGTCGTCCCGTTGCTCTTTGTGCTGTGCGATCGTAGGTCTGCCCGCTAAATGTCTGAGAACCAGCATCCGAAGGAAAGGAGCGCTTTCACTGGCGTATTATGGCAACGCCACCTAGATACAAGGCCTGTGCGCTGCCTGCCAAGAGTAGTCATAACAAAGGAAAACATTTGTCTTACTGAGTATTGTGATGAGCCTTGGAATACTTACACGTTACACGCAGTGTTTCAGAATGTTCTTAATGTTATTTATGTAATTCTCCTTGCAGATTTTTGCTGGTATGAGACAAAATGCCTAATATGAATTGTCCGTTTCCAATATAGGTAAGATATCTTACTAATCTATATCTATAAATGTGAATGTCTGTTCGGTGTACGCTTATCACGTCCGAACGACAAGACGCAGAGACTTAAATATTTGTACAGTTACTAATTTAAACCTGAGGAAGGTTTTAGGCGCGGTTTTATAGCGATCTGATAGATATTTAGTAATTTGAAGAATATAACGCGAAATGCGGAACAATAATTACTCTTTGAAAATTATATTTATTCTTTGAAAATGGTTTTATTGGTTTCATTGTTGCTTGAGGGTTGATAATGAAAAAAGGGTGGAATATATTGGCATCGAAAGTTATCGGTGTATATAAAATTCTACGTGTGTGTATGTGTTAATATTTCACTCTGCAGCGAAAACTACAGAACGCAAACAAATGATCTGTGTGTAATTGTTATCCGAAGTCTCCCGTTGTACACTTAGCACTTCCATGCCGATAGCGATAAAGGGGTGGAAGATACAGTGGTTGAAAGTCGTCAAATAATGAAAAAATTCGGACTGAAGGCGAGCGATGACGTTTGTTACTCTATAGCAAGGAGGTTAAATACAGCGAAACGTGATGCCACAGACGATACCTTTGGTCTATGCGTGCTATAATGTCTTCAGCTCTTTCTCTGTAAGGATAAGCATACGAATAAGGGCATATAAGAATAAATAAATAAAGCAGCAAAAAAGAAATTTCTTTTAATACATCTCTTTAAAAAAATCGATTTGACGTTTCGCAGTTCCATAGCAGTTCCATGCCGATAGCTATAAGGGGGTGGAAGATACGGTGGTTGAAGTCAAATTATAAAAAAATTCGGACTGAAGGTCAGCGATGACGTTTCCGACTCTATATCAAGGAGGTTACATACAGCGAAACGTGGTGCCACAGACCATATATTTGGTCTATGTGTGCTACAATGTCTTCAGCTCTCTCTCTCTCTCTCTCTCTCTCTCTCTCTCTCTCTCTCTCTCTCTCTCTCTCTCTCTCTCTCTCTCTCTCTCTCTCTCTGGAAATATTAGTTTCTAAAAAGGTATTGTATTTCATATCATCCTTCAAAACCAGTTTCATAGCACACAACTGAAAGATAATCAACCAACACGCGAGCGGAGCCGTGGGTTTAAGCCAATAGTTCATAAATATCTTAAACCAAAACAAATTTGTCTGTGAATCACATAAATAACATTACGAACATTCTGAACCTATGTTTGCAACGTGTAGGTATTCCCAAACTCAGCACAACGGTACATAAGACGAATAGTTTTCTTGTGTTATGACTACTCTTGGCAGGCAGTGCACAGGACTTTAAACTAGGGGGCGTTGCTTATGGCCGCCACTGGTACGTTTTTGTGTCCATTCTGAAATACTACGTTTCTGAAAGTTTTCCCTGACCCGTAATAGAAGCGTTCTAAGTTCTGATGTCCATTGTAGAGGCCTCAAAAAAAGGGGGTGAGGGAGATAAGAGGGTGTGTGACGGCCTTCCCACCTCGAGACAAATCTACGGTGGCGTTGGTCACAGATGTTGCGGCATTTCGTGCTGATGTGACTCATTAGCCCACGATACACATCTGAGGCCTGGCCTACTTTTCGTGATCATAGACACCTCGATGTTCAAAGCGGCATCCAGCCCAACTGCGACGACACAGGGCATTGCAAATCAGTATAAAGGAATGTTTATAAGTGTTTTTTTTTTTTCTCTTCCGGTCACAATCTCATGGAAGTGCATATAAAATGAACAACGTGTATTTTTATTTTGAACGTAAATGAAGACGCGTTTATACTCCGCGTGCTACGAAATGGGTGTAAAAATAGCGCCTTTACCTCTGACCGGTAACAACAACGAAAGCGGCTGCCCTCGCCACTGGTTCCCACCTCATTAGTCGTCCACTGGAATATTCAGCTGCTTGTACTCACCCAGGACAGGCAGTTGCGGTGAAATATTTACGTGGCATGCAAGAGTCTAACGCAGGGAAATTCGCCCCGAGTGTACTGCTTGGTTTACAAACAACGCAAACGTACATATGGCAGAGAACGAGATGAAGCCTTGTCAAAATGCACCCTGATCGAACCACAGTGTAACTCATTTTTTTAAGGCATAAAATGAAAAGGTTTCAGAAATTACTACAACCCGTCGCTTTTTGTTTCTTCTTAATGAAGATTTATTAAACCATTACCGGTTTGAAGCTGCCTAGCAGCTCATCACATTTGTATCTGTGGCAGGGCAGAAAACGAGAAAAAGTAAACACTTTACAGCCACTACCACATCTTTCAGCTTGTAAACAAACCAAAGAGTATGTTTATACTCTTTGGTTTGTTTACAAGCTGAAAGATGTGGTAGTGGCTGTAAAGTCATAATGCGTGTGAAGTGTTTCTTAAGTTTACCACTTGAAAGTCGTGGGAGTTGCTGTGGTGTGTTGATGGAAGGGAAGTGTTGTGAAATACTATACAAAAGCGGACCAAATATGGACAAATTAAATGTGAAACGCATTAATGTAAGTAACGTCTTGAAGACACACATATTGCAATTATTAAGTGTAGCATACCAAAATTAGTGTTTACTTTTTTCTCGTTTTCTGCCCTGCCACAGATACAAATATAATTTGCACTACATGTATACCGTCTGATGATGAGCTGCTAGGCAGCTTGAAACCGGAAATGGTTTAATAAATCTTCATTAAGAAGAAACAAAAGGCGACTGGTTTCAGTAATTTCTGAAACCTATTTCAAGAGAGAGTCGCAGGTTCCAACACAATGGATAAAAGTTTTATAAAATGAAAAGAGCAAAGAGGAAGGTTTCAAAAGCAGTACTACTGTAGACAACTGTCACTGGAATACGAAGAAGGATGTGAACAAATATGAAGAGAAAGAGGATTAAATGACTTGGAAATGCATCGTGTTTCACCAGCCTCCCGCCGTTCACTGTGGGTAACATTAGCATCATGATCAAATCCAGGCGAACGCGATAAACTGACTAAACGAGCATAATGCACTGTTGCTATCATAGCTGCCAGCACTATATGTAAAGCTGTTGCATGCCGGCAGCTTTTCATTACTGGTTTTCCATTACAGCGCCTATTCAAAATAATTCTCCGATAACATCACAACCGCTCAGCACAAAGTGCACTTTACTCCAAAGGACAAAAGAGAACCGCTTCGAATAAAACATTATGACCACCCGCTTAGCAGGTAGCTCGTTAGTTTCGGACCGAATGCCGCAGAAACGTGGACACAACGCAATAAATCAACGAGTGTGCATGGTACAGATTAGACAGCCCCTTAATAAGTTACCGGAAGTACGGGGCCGTAGCTGATATCCGATAGCGCAGTGGCATTTGAACAATTGAAAGGGATTTCAAATTACTGGCTTTTGTTAAGGGAATTTTTTACAGAATTTACATGGACTGTTCAGACTCTTAGTGTTGAGTTCTAAGCTAATGTACACAAGCTGTCAAACGGCTGAAAGGCGCAGCTGAAATAGCACGGCATCGAATATTACTGGTTGTTTCATACGAACTTTCTAAAACGCAATGAATTAATATTGATCCTCTTCCTTGTCTGTCTGTCTGTGTGTGTGTGTGTGTGTGTGTGTGTGTGTGTGTGTGTGGTTATTTTTTTATTTGAATTCTAATTCAATTATTCGGTTATACGCCGATATCACTATTCCTATCATTGAGGTAATTTTAGTACCTGCTGTTTATTTCCGAATATATTGCAATATTACATGTTACAAAAAGTCACGGCCAAACTTTCAGGAAACATTCCTCACATACAAAGAAAGAAAATATGTTATGTGGACATGTGTCCGGAAACGCTTAATTTCCATGTTAGAGCTCATTTTATTACTTCTCTTCAAATCGCATTGATCATGGAATGGAAACACACAGCAACAGGACGTATCAGCATGACTTCAAACACTTTGCTACAGGAAATGTTCAAAATGTCCTCCGTCGCATGGAATCCCTGATGCGCGGATACAGCCCTGGAGAATGGCGTATTGTAGTATCACAGCTGTCCACAATACGAGCACGAAGAGTCTCTACATTTGGCATCGGGGTTGCGTAGACAAGAGCTTTCAAATGCCCCCATAAATGAAAGCCAAGAGGATTGAGGTCAGGAGAGCGTGTAGGCCATGGAATTGGTTCGCCTCTACCAATCTATCGGTCACCGAATCTGTTGTTGAGAAGCGTACGAACACGTCGACTGAAATGTGCAGGAGCTCCATAGTGCATGAACCACATGTTGTGTCGAAGGCACATGTTCTAGCAACACAGGTAGAGTATCCCGTATGAAATCATGATAACGTGCTCCAGTGAGTGTAGGTGGAAGAACATGAGGCCCAATCAAGACATCACCAACAATTCCTGCCCAAACGTTCACAGAAAATGTGTTGATGACGTGGAATCGAGGAAGTACAGTACATCCTAACGAAACAATTGGGTATTTTGACAATTGTCTGCACGAATTATCTCAATTTACATTTAAAAAGAAATACTAAAATGAGCTTAACATGGAAATTAAGCGCGTCCGGACACATGTCCACATAACATTTTCTTTCTTTATGTGTGAGCAATGCTTACTGAAAGTTTGGCCGCACCTTTTTGTAACACCCTGTATAAAGGGTGCAAATTTGTCCCACGCGTTCCACTAGGTTCGCTTAAGGCAAATTTGATCGTCTAAGTTTCATATCGAACAGCTCTCGATAACGACGACGACTCGGCTCTGTGCTCCTGACACGCACAGTTATCCAGATGGAAAACGTGATCGCCGCCGGAGCGAGATCCAGTTGTCACGGCACCTTCGCCCAGTAGGACAGACTCCGTGGAAACCGAGAAGAATGTTGTGCCTCCCCCTTCCTCCCTTGCCACTACAGTTTTCGAGGCTGCCTACTCGGACGTGCTTGTGTATTTTAAGTTATGCAACATGCAACGTCGCCGTAAGCTGACGGATGGGAAATTCCGTTTCTGCAGTGATGCGGAAATTAGCTTCACACGTTCAACCGTTTTCAGGGTTTGTTTATAAGAAGTAACACTTCTGCTACCAGTAACTATTATTACATATTATTTAGCAGGACGCGTTTCGGGGAAATAATTTTCCATTTTCAAGTGCTTTTTGTGCTATCCCATTAGTTCCCGAAACGCACCGCGCCGTACTAAATAAAATATATAAACCGTGACTAAAAGCAGAACTATTATTTATAAACAAACCCACTGATCAATGGGTCGCAGGGTTACAAAATCCAGTTTCAAATGGATAAAAATCACATATTCAGGGTGTATAGTGAAATGGCTGATCGAGGCAGTCAGTGGACCACAGGCGAACTACCGCCCATTCGGACACACCTTATTTCAGCTGCAGAATTCCACTATCGTGGTAATAAGAGTCTCCACAATATCGTGTGACCTCTTTCACCTATATTCCACCTTCAATATATCAAAAGCATCGTAACCAATGTATGCCGTATCACGAAGATCTGTCTGTGCAGACGCTAGTTCCGACTTCCCACCCCTCTCCGGCTCAATGAACGTCAACATCATCTAGGGAAACGTTATAGTAGTTACAGGTATTAAGTTGTAAAACAACACAAATGTAAAATTACCTACAACTAAACGAATGTATTGTAGTAAAGCTATGAATGATTAAATATATTTAATAAGTCGTTTTCCGTACAGTTATTCACATTCTTCCGTTACGGTTACTGCTACTCGTACTGTCGGAGTAATAGTGATCCTTTTGAGAGCTTCAAGTGTCAGGCTGTCCTGTAGTTTACCGAAAATCACGTCAAAGCAACGAATAGACATAGGAAAATAAGTATAAAATTTGTCTTCGTCTTTGCGCTAATCGGAATACAGCGTGACGAACGCTCCTTTCACTCACCTTTGCTCCACCGTGTAATACACGCTAAACCATCTACCTGGTGTGTACTTTTTCTTGTATATCAGATAGGTTGAAATGACTTAATTGTAACGAGCTCAAATTCATCTATGCGATTAAACAGAACGATGTGCCAGAGCACAGCGCAGAAAAGTCTGCGTTCGCTTGACTATACAAAAAGTGCACGCATCCGCCTAACTGTGTAGACCAGTGACGCGGATCCGCCAACCGCACGCGGAACGCCGAGCACGGACCATCCGCATAAGAGTGTAACGGGCCCAAGACTGTGTCGGTGTTGTTGACACTTACGGCTAGTCTACACGTCGACACTAGGTTGCGACACTCGTTTCATGAAATGAATTTCGCGCAACTGGTTTCTTGTCTGTCTGTAGACACAGCGCCAATACTATACACTTCAGTTTCGTTGTTTTGCGAGTGCCGTAGTCGTCGTAGAATGAAAGTTTTGGTAGCTGTAAGAGTTGTGGCGGAGCTATTGCTTCTCTGTGTGAAGTCGCTGCATAAGACTAAACATAAACAGAATAAGAAACGTGTTTGGGTTTGTGATTTGATTAAAAAAAGACTTCAGTTCGGTTGTTTAGCGACTTTGCTGAAAGAAATTTTAATTAAAAGGCTAGTTTACACGACGACACTACGCTTCATGAAACTGCGCTACTGGCCATTTCGCATGCGCGGCAGGCGTTGGCGCAACTCGTTGGCGAAACCAAATAGTTTCGGCACCTTCCAACTTTGGCGAAACTGATTGCGCGTGTTTTTAGGTTAGGTTATGACCAATACAGAATAAAATACAACATAAAGGGGGGAATGGAAGAAATAATTCGGTTTTTGAACAAATATGCCATGAATAGGTGTTTGTGCGACTTTAAGCAGTGGCGTATTAGTGCTCTTGAAGCAATTATTCGTGAATTAAATATTTATGGGTTGACGATTAGTGAATTGCAGACTAAAATTCATTCAATTTCAAATACTTATACAAACGAACTATGGCAATTGTGGATTTCGAAACACAGTACAGGTACTGCAGAGACGAATATCTACTTGACAAGAAGCATAACGTGATTTGTAGTTTAAGTTCTGGTAACAATGCTTCACGCATACCAGTATCTTGTATCTTTATTGCATTACTAACTCTGTTTAAAAGGAAGGTAAACTGCTCTGTTGTCTTTCGAAGTTGATTAAAATATATTCTAGTGTTTTCAATTACAATTTCTTTCAGCAAGGTCGCTAAGCAACCGAGCTGACGTCTTTTTTTTTTTTTTTTTTTTTTTTTTTTTAATCCAGTCACGAACCCAAACACGTTTTTAATTCCTTTTCATGTTTAGTCTTATGCAGCGACTTGATACAGAGATAGCTCCGCCACAACTCTTACAGATACCAAAACTTTCATTCGGCGACTACGGCACTCACAAAACAACGAAACTGAAGTGTATAGTATTGGCGCCGTGTCTACAGACACACACGAAACCAGTTGCGTGCAATTTATTTCCTGAAGTGAGTGTCGTCGTGTAGACTAGCCTTAACCTAAAGACGCGCGCAATCAGTTTCGCCAAAGTTGGAACGAGCCGAAAGTGTTTAGTTTCGCGAACGCGTGCCGCGCATGCGCACTGGCCAGTACAGTAAGTAGTGTGGTCGTGGAAAGTGGCGTTTACGTGGCCGGCTGCTGGCCGGCGATCGTGTTACTCCATCGAGAGACGCAGCGGCCAGTGCTGGCGGACAACAGGTGCACGCGTCACGCACAACAGGTGCCGGCGGGCGTGTCCGCGGCCGCTACTTGTTGCTCGCTCGCCGCACATTGCACTGCACGGGCTGCACGTTCAGGCTGGCCTGCACTGCACTCAGTCGCAAAGGTATTCGGACAGCACGTAAATGCGCATAATTTTGCAGTTTGCTGCATTAACAAATACAGACATTGCACTTTGTAATGTATCTGAGACTCCTGGTACGAGGTCGCAATGTCAAACACGCGTCAAATACGAAGAATTGTTGTTGGACATGTGTCATTTAGTTTTGGCCTGCAGCATTGTGTATGTCTTTTAACGACATACTGTTAATCTAAGTAATGCCAAAATGCTGCTTTACTTTATAGATGTTAAAAACTGTTTATTAATATAGCAATAAGGCCTATTTCGGCACTGTGGCCATCATCAGGCTATCTGCGGACAAATATTTAAGGTTAAAATGAGTAAAATAAAGATGCTTACAATTTTTATACATTTTTCGTGACATTATTTCAGACTTACGTCCATATAGCATAGTGGAGGTATAATTTATTATAATATCTGCATATAATTGCAGTATAAATGCTCATATATATATATATATATATATATATATATATATATATATATATAATTTTGTGCTTATCAGGTATTAATTCATTACTGCTATTCTGTCAGTTTGACATCTTCCAGCGATGCTCTATGGTTACAGTTTGTTTATTACTCAGTGATCTCCATACAAACTGGATGTATAACTGACGTCTCCGAGCATATAATTGCCTGCACATTCATATGTTTTGCACACGATTTCGCATTGTCCGCCATGTTTAAATTTGGCAAATGAATTTCTATCAGTTATTACGTAACAAAGAATTGCTTGCTTACCTCTTAATTTGGAATTTAATTAATTATTCGATGTAGTAAGCTGATATGGGAGCGGAATCTAAACATATTTTCTTTTCTTTTTGTTGTAATGCGTCTTAGCAACCATGTTTGAATTTGCAGGAAACTAAATATGAACATCTATGGCTGGCACGCTAAGACAACTGAAGTCCAACATCCTGATATTAGAGAGATCAATTTTATTACTGCATATAGTGCGATCTTTGGTAGTGTGCTGTGATCTTTATTATGTTATGGTATTACGATACATATCTTTGTTTTAACTCTATTCGAAAATTTTAATAAAGTTGTCTAGATAATGTTTGTGTTTTAGTTCGGTTTGTTCATTTAAAATTTCGTCAGGGCTTTCCTTCAAATGTGTATAAATTTCCATCTCTTCCAGGATGTTCATATGATAATCTTTTGGTGTGATATGTAATATTTTCATTGCGTCTGTAATTCGATCGGTTTCGGGATTTTCCGTTTTCAAGTGGTTAAAGAATGCTGAAAGATTTTTGTCGGAATTACAGACGCAATGAAAATATTACGTATCACACCAAAAGGTTACCATATGAACATCATGGAAGAGATAGAAATTTACACACATTTGAAGGAAAGCCCTGACGAAATTTTAAATGAACAAACCGAACTGAAACACAAACATTATCTAAGACAACTTTATTAAAATTTTCGAATAGAGTTAAAACAAAGATATGCATCGTAATACCATAACATAATAAAGATCACACCACACTACCAAAGATCCCACTATATGCAGTAAAACTGCAACCATAGACCATCGCTGGAGGTTATTTCAAACTGACAGAATAGCAGTAATGAATTAATACCTGATAAGCACAAAATAATATATATACCATGTAAAGAGCATTTATACTGCAATTATATGCTGCTGTTATAATAAATTATACCTCCACGATGCCATATGGACGTAAGTCTAGAATAATATGTCACGAAAAATGTATCAAAATTGCAAGTATCTTTATTTTACTCATTTTAAGCTTAAATTTTAGTCCGCAGATAGCCTGATGATAGCCACAGTGCCGAAATACGCCTATTGCTGTATTAATAAACAGTTTTTAACATCTATAAAGTAAAGCAGCATTTTGGCATTACTTAGTTGAACAATATGGCCTCAAAGTACTTGTGTCTGTTACGTAATACATCCTGAAAACGGCAAGGGAAGGTGCAACAAAGGTATTCGGACAAAGGCGAACAATGTGAGAATAGGTTCATTCTGAGACGCACGAGGGTGAAGCGACTGCAGTGTGTCCGCGAGACGATAGCGATGATCACTAAACACGAATCGTGAGCCTGTGCAGGTCGAGGATGGGACGCAGAGGGAAGTGTTCTACGTTCGAGCAAAGCCAACTTGTCGTTTATCATACTGCGAAGGGGAAAACCTGCAGGGAAATTGCCGCAATAGTGAACACGAAGAAAAGTACAGGTCACGACATTATTAAACAGTTCGAGAAAGAAGATCGATTGGAATTCCGTTGCAGTACAGGACGCCCACGGACATTTTCACAGAGAGATGAACGTGTGATTCTGCGAAAGGTACAACAGAATCCGAAAATATCTGCCACACGAATTGCAAGTGAGGTGGAGGGAGACCTTGGTATAAAAGTTCATCCAGAAACCGTGCGGAGAGTACAACGACGATAGCAGTACCATGGTCGAGTGGCACGGCGAAAGCCATTCATAAATGCAGTGAACCAGAATAAACGTATGAAGTTTGCGACGGAATACTCCGAATACGATCAGGCTTCTACCTGGAATAGGTGAGAACGGCGAAATATTCTCGCCAGGTTCAACAGTAATTAAATAAAAATGATAAAAGACATTGAGGCTTACAGGCGTGAATACTACAAAACCGTGAATTAATCGTGTTTGCGAAATAATAACGCGAATCACTTACAAAGGGAAAAAAAATTGTCGTTAGGAAAAAAAATTGTCGGATTCTATTTAAAAGAAAAAAAAAAAAAAAATCAAGCAACGCCCGAAACAGTCCTCTGGAAGAATTTACCATAGAATATACGACGCATTAGCAAGAAACTGAGGTTACAAAGCATATAGCTAAAGTCTAAATTTTGATTTCTTTCATCCATTGCCGCCAACTTACAGTAGATACATTACGTTATTTTTCGACGTACATTAGGCACTTGTCGCTTCTCTGGGCGACTCTGCAGATAGCCTCTTTGTAGAAACCCTGTCCTTGTGTGTTGTATCAGGGTGTCTCGTACTTTCTCAGCACCCCCTCTGAACCGAACCACCGGCCTCTTGCAAGATAACCAGCTCCGCCGGGACTCCATCGACCGCCCTCCCTGCGACCTGGACCTTCCAACTCACACCTCACCTTACGGGAACCTGGGACGCCCATGATCAGGCTTCAGAAGAGCAGCGATACAACTTGGCTGATCACGCAGAAACAAGACTCTCAGCAGGATGCATTCCAACTCATTCCACGAACCGAAAACTGTATAAACCGATATAGTGGTTGTCTCAAAGTTTATCTGATCACGTTTCACTGAAATCTTTAGAAGCTTAATTTCCAGATCACTTCTCATAATAATACTAATAATAATAATAATAATAATAATAATAAAAGTTGGTGCTACAGAAGAATAAGTACGATTAGATGGGGAGATCAGACGACCAATGAAAAGCTTCTGGATCGAATTTGAGACAAGTGAATTTTGATACGGGAACTCAACAGAAGGTGCACACCGTGACATATCACCTATTAACAGATCAAAAATGTTCAAATGTTTGTAGAACTTATGGGACTTAACTACGGGGGTCATCAGTCCCTAAGCTTACGAACTACTTATGAACTACCTAAGACTAAGGACGGCAAAAATATCCATGCCCAAGGGGGGGGGGGGATTAGAACCTCCGACCGTAGTGGCCGTGCAGACCGTGACTGAAGCGCCTCAGTCCCCTCGGCCACCGCGGCCGGCTATTAACAGATCGTTACCTTCTTAACAGAAGACGAGAAATGGGGATTACAACTCCTGAGGAATACTAATGCCAACATTAGCTTATAGGTGTATTTTTTTCCAATTACAGAACCAAATCAAAGGTCAGCACAACCAGATTTTCGGACAACAGTGTCATTCTTCAGGTGGTCGTGACAATTTCTTGTGGCTCCGTACCAAGGTGCAAGTCTGTCAATACGACACCACTGTTTCGACTCACTTGTCCGTAGCCTCTAACAGTTATCCAACAGGGGAAAGGAGACTTACAGTTTAGCGTGAGATCCAAACCGTGTCCATCTTTGACACGAGACGGCTAGGTTCAAACGCAGACAGAAAAATTCGTGATCCGACCGGGTTTCGAACCGACGACTTATTCTACAATCGATCGCTTAACCACCGGAACACCAGGTCCCAGTGCATCTGAGAAAAAAAGTGTATACGAGTCAACTACAAGCGAATAACAACGCATACCATCGGTGTAGGATTCGTAACGGTCTCGACGGGGGCGTAACGGGAAAAGCTTGGCTACCTCGCTAGATGTGAGCGCATCTTACGAGCTTAAGCCAGGACCACTACCCACTTCTTTGAGTGGTTTTCCGGCCACTGAATACACCACATGAATTTTCAGCTTACTACCCATGTACCAGAGAATCGCCACATCGCCCCTTTTAGTTGAATCGCATAGAGACCATTTTCTGATCCACGTGTACATTTGACTGTAGTCCTGAAACCGGCTGTGTTGTTCTTTTATGATCATCATCATCATCATCATCATCATCATCATCATCATCATCATCAGAGACTGATTATGCCTTTCAGCGTTCAGTCTGGAGCATAGTACCTCTAATAAAATTCCTCCCTGATCCCCTATACAAAGCTAACATTGATGCCTCGTCTGATGTTATGCCTTTTAATTCAAAATCATTCTGCACCGAATCTAAGTACTTTCTTCTTGGTCTACCTCGACTCCTCTTACCCTCCGCTGCCGAGCTCGTGAGTCTCTTTGGTAAACTTGCTTCTTCCATGCGTGTAACATGACCCCATCATCTCAGTCTGTTCGCTCTAACTGCTTCATCTATGGTGCTCATTAACGTTTTTCTTTGATTTCCTTATTATGGACACCCTCCTGCCATTGTTCCCATCTATTAGTAACTGCAATCATTCTTGCTACTTTCATATCTGTAACCTCTACCTTATGAATAAGGTAACCTGTATCCACCCAACTTTCACTCTCATACAACAAAGTTGGTCGAAAGATAGAGCGGTGCACCGCTAACGTAGTCTTGGTACTTACTTACTTCTTGCAGAAGAGAGTAGATCTTAGCTGAGCACTCACTGCATTAGCTTTGCTGCACCTCGATTCCAGTTCTTTCACTATGTTGCCATCCTGTGAGAAAATACATCCTAGGTACTTTAAACTGTCTACCTGCTCTAACTTTGTTCCTCCTAGTTGGCAGTCAATCTGCTTTAATCTCTTTCCCACAGACATTACTTTCGTTTTGGAGATGCTGATCTTCATATCATGATCCTTGCACCTCTGATCGAGCTCTGAAATATTAGTTTGCAACCTTTCAATCGAATCGGCCATTACAACTAAGTCATCCGCATATGCGAGACTGCTGATTTTGTTTTGTCCTATATTAATCCCGCCCTGCCAGTCTACTGTTTTCATAATTGCAAAATAAAATTAAAGACAACTGTGCGCGGGAGTTATCAAACATCAATGTACTCTATTACACACTGGTGAGGAGAGGAGGCTGCGGAGTGCAGCTCTGTCTGGCAGTTCGCTTCCCCAGTAAAGTGTTTTCTTCGGAATATCGCGTTCATCCTCCCCTTGTGTGGGCGGGACTCTTGCCTGCTCGTATAGAGCCCTATCTCAGCACGGCCCGCCACCCTCCTGTTATGAATGAACGCCGCTGCTAAATGCAGCGCGAGTAACGCAGATTGATGGCAGCGAGGTCCGTGACGTCACAGCCGCAGCCTCCCACAGGGAGGGCGACGGAATGCCCTCAAGACCGCCGCAAAGTGTGGGACAAGTAAATGTAATACAAAGCGGCCGCAATTAATCTCCAGTACTTGTTTTTCGTCTTCGCGAGGTTGACTGTCATAAGTATTCTTCAAAATGATTCAAATGTTTGTAGAGCTTATGGGACTTAACTACGGGGTCATCAGTCCCTAAACTTACAAACTACTTATCAACTACCTTATACTAAAGACGGCACAAATATCCATGCCCGAGGGGGGATTCGAACCCCCGACCGTAGTGGCCGTGCAGACCGTGACTGAAGCGTCTCAGTCCTCTCAGTCACCGCGGCCGGCCGTTGGATCTTGAATGAATTGCATTTTGCTACGTCGTGTATTCTGGTTTTACATTTTCTGACAGGAACAAAGTCATTGCCTGCACAGCATATGTTGCTTACCTGCGTTAGTTTATAAGCCAGAAGGACGTTCTGAATAGGTTATTTCAAACAATACTTATCACAGTCACTCGTATACACTACACAACAACAGTGTTGCCAACTTCAACGAGGTAAACACACCACATTTGCTTACGATGTCCGTTAGCACCAACCTTACCCTACAAATTTTTCCCTAAGAGGATTCACTTTCCCGGATTTTTTTTCCGCCAAACTCATCCACTGCCACGTACTTTAATGCACTATACAGCTAAATCTCCTCATGAATAACACCGTCCACTGGTGATATCCTAATGAAAAGCTCTTCAACAGTTTTGTATTTTATCGAGGATTGAAAGACAGGCGCGACGGGAGGCTTTGTTTTATAATATATATAGAGCTGTCGAAACAGTCGCTGACAGCATAAAATCCGAAAAGTATTTAATCAAGCTGCCTGTTCCAGTTAGTATGATTTATTACATAAAGAGAGTTACGCCGCCTTCACGAGAGAAATAGTCGTATTGTACTTCCAAATCTCCGGCACCACGAAGAACGTGTTTGAAGCATCAACTAATATTAGAATGTTGACTTACATATACATGTCGCCGAATCGTCGTTTTAACAAGGTTTTGTGGAGACGGACGGATCCTACTAGCTTGTGACTCGGCAGGTCTGTGACTGCGCCTGTTCACACAATCCCCTTGACAAAGACAACCTCCGCTTCGTGCGGAGCCCTGCAACTGACAACAAACCTATTATACAGTTGTAACCAAGGCAGTCTAGTTTATGCTCGGTCTGCGCATCTACGTCACGCATTCTCCGACAGACAATGAGAGTTCAGTATTGTTCTCAATTCCGTGCTACGACTATCACAGTGCCAAAATTAATCTTGACTGTAGTGAGTTAGTGGATTTTACTGTATGTTGTAAGTTGTCATCGCTGATTGCGCTAGCATACTAAAAGTTCTACCTATGCAAGCGAGAGACATTTTGAAATTCCGTGCAAAAATAAAAACTACTAGCGTGTTTGGAGAAAACCAAATGTTCAAATGTTTGTAAAGCTTATGGGACTTAACTGCGAGGTCATCAGTCCCTAAACTTACAAACTACTTATCAACTAGCTTACACTAAAGACAGAACCACCACCCATGCCCGAGGGGGGATTCGAATCCCCCGGCGGGGAACAGCCTCGCATCGCAGCTTAGCGCTTCAAAGCGCTCGGACACGCCGCCGCGGCTTGGGGAAAACCGTTTTTCTTTTTCGACATAGTGTCCTTTTAAACTTACACGCGCTATTCTAATTTGTTGATCCCTTCCGAATAATAGGAATTGCCCAAGCCTGCAAAATAGCTATTAGTTTCTGAAATCACCACCTAGTTTCTAATAAAATCTTCGTCCCACCAGCCTTTTCTTCAAATTGGGGAACAAATAGTAGTCCGAGGGAGCCAAGTCTGGACAACAGGGGGGGGGGGGGATGTGAAACGAGTTGGAACCATATTTCCAATAATTTTGCACTATCAATCTAACGCATCCTAATTCTTCTGTCATCCATCACCATATCATGGATTTTATGAATTATTTCTGGAGTCGTACACCTCCAAAGGGGGTCCAGAAACGTTCACATAAGTTGTGCCCATATGGCCACTCCGAAAATATTGAAACCACTTATAAACTGATGTAATCTAAGGTGCAGAGTAACGGTAGTTTTTATCAAGCTTCTCTTTAGTCTCCTGAGGCGCTATGCCTTTCATAAAGCAGTTTTTAATAACGACACGAAATTCTTTTTCTTCCATTCTTTGGCGATCACTCGACTTCCTTGATTCACACGAATGCCTAACACAAAGAAATAGACCAATGTGGCTGAAACGGTGTGCATTCTTTCCAAAGATGCAACTCGTTATGCCCCAGTGGTGCCATCTCTCACATTGCGACGGACTTTTCAAACTTCCGTCGTATATACGTGTACTTCAGCTGTTGCTTGAAACCGGCAAAGATGCTCTTCCCATCTTTGCTTACACATGTGCGACGCACTATCGTTCGCTTCTTACCATCTTTGCCTAGATACGGGCGACACGACATCAGATCGAACTATACTAGACTAGCTTAAACCTGCGGCCCCGCTCGCGTGTTGGTTGATTACGATAGATATCTTTCAGTGGTGTGCTATGAGACTGGTTTTGAAGGAACTGAAAAATATTCCTATCAGATTGCAGAAGTCTATGCACTTACCGTTTATCAGGAAAGTAAGTAGTGTAGATCAAATCACACGTAAAAATGCACTCGTCTCGAAGAATGATTGTAATATCACAGATCGATCAGTTGATGTAATACGCGAAACGTCAAATCGATTTTTTTAAAGAGATGTATTAAAAGAAATTTCTTTTTTACTGCTTTATTTATTTATTCTTATATTTCCTTATTCGTTCGCTTATCCTTAGAGAGAAAGAGCTGATGACGTTGTAGCACACATAGACCAAAGATATGGTCTGTGGCATCACGTTTCGCTGTATGTAACCTCCTTGCTTATAGAGTCGCAAACGCCAACGCTGGCCTTCAGTCCGAAATTTTTTAAAATTTGACGACTTTCAACCACCATATCTGTCATCCCCTTATAGATTTCGTCATGGAACTGCTGTGGAGTTCAACGGGAGACTTCGGACTAAAATTACACACAGACCATCCGTTTGCTTTATGTAGTGTTCGCTGCAGAGCGAAATATTAAAACACACACACACACACACACACACACACACACACACACACACACACACGCGCGCGCGCGCGTGATTCACACGAATGCCTAACACAAAGAAATAGACCAATGTGGCTGAAACGGTGTGCACTCTTTCCAAAGATGCAACTCGTTATGCCCCAGTGGTGCCATCTCTCACATTGCGACGGACTTTTCAAACTTCCGTCGTATATACGCGTACTTTTATCATTATCAACCCTCAGGCAACAATGCAACCAATAAAACCATTTTCAAAGAGTAATTATTGTTCCGCATGTCACGTTATATTCTTCAAATTAGTAAATATCTATCAGATCGCTATAAAACCGTGCCTAAAACCTTCCTCAGGTATAAATTAGTAACTGTACAAATATTAAGTCTCTGCGTCTTGTCGTTCGGACGTGATAAGCGTACACCGAAAAGACATTCACATTAATATATATAGATAAATAGCTATCCGATCGCATAAAACTGTGCCTAAAGCCTTCCCCGGGTCGACATTAGTGACTGTACAAATTTTTAGCCTTTTATGTCTTGTAGTTCAGACGTGATAAACGTACACCGAAAAGACATTCACATTTATAGATACAGAATGTAGCCTCCTCCCCTCCCTCAACGCCGCCTCCTTAGCTTTAATGAGCGCCGCGTACTCGCGTAGCGGCCGGCTCGTCTTCACTTCTCCGCGGTGTTCTTATAACGGGCTTCTAAATATAAACGCAGCAAACAGCTCATCTTCAAACTCACTGAAACAGTTCAAATGATTACAGCAATCGTAACCATCTCCAGACGATATATAAAGGTCATGAGTTTTTTCGAGCAAGTACTTCGACGCATCATGAACCACGTACACAACATACAATTGAAGTATGGAAGGTCAGTTTATGGTGCCAAGTAATATGCAGTCTTTTGGTAGAGTTTCACGCCGTCACGGGGTCGTAGTTCTGCTTTATTGCGCCAGACGCGAGAGGAGGCGAGTTGGACGATGGGATGCGCGGGTTGGACGTGGAGAAGGGCGGCGGACGAGCCGAGGTTATGACATAGGAACGAGCGAGGGCCCTTCTTTTACAGCGGACAGCTTCCCTGTGCGGCTGCGCTGTGACCTTTCCGTCACAACACGGCGCCCCTCGCCTCGCCCCTCCTCGCGGCTTTCACGGTTTACGACCGCTGATGGCGCGGCTGACGTGCTTATTGAATGAGACGAGACGCGCAGGTGATGTATCGCCACTGCCGCCTCCTCTACCTGCCAAATAAATCCGCCGTTTACGTCCGCCGTAAAAGGCGGCGCCGCCTTCTGTTCTGCCGTGTGGCGCGCCTCTTATCGACGCCACCGTTCAGATGGGGGTCTGACACCTGTAGTCTGTCTAAACGTGGCTCCCACTCGACTATCAGGGGGAGAGCGAGCGAGTCGAATGGCGCTGCCTTTGGGTCTACTCTTGAGATGCAGGTTACCGCAGCAACTAACGGTTTGCGGTTATGTGGTGTCGCACAAGTCTGAAGTGCGCGCCACGTACTTTCGCCGCGCGCCGCCATGCAAGCACGGCGCGGCGGTCTTACGACGTCAGCCACGAGCGCCCTCTGCTGCAACTCCGCTCGCGGCAACCATTGAACTGGATCGCTCACTTGGCAATAGGACAGGCACCAGAACAGTCATCAGTAGGCAGGCCTCTATCTAGTATCTGCATTCCACTAGTCTTCAGTTAACAAAGTTAAGTATTGTACTATCTCTATGAAATATATATCTTGTTCTAATCTAGCTTAGTGTTTCTAGTTTCTGCTCTCCCACTGGCTGGTCAACTCAGACTCTGTACCCGCACACGCGTGCATCCTATTTCCCTGTGTCGGTCTCTCTCTACTCGGCCACCGACACATAGGACAACCGGCAGGAACAAAACAACAAAAGGTTCACCCGCTTCTTTGATCAAACAGTTGCCGATATCACCCGTCAGCAGTGGACAATAACACACCTAAACCAGACGCACACTACGTACATCGTGACGAGCCAAAACAACGGAACGTTTATCGAATCTAACGAGACTACCGCAGGAAAACGAGGGTTTTGAACGGGGCACTGTTATTGTGGTCTTCAGTCCGCCGACTGGTTTCGAATGTTCGAATGTTTTTAGATCTATCGGACCAAACTGCGTGGTCATCAGTCCGTAGCTTACAAACTACTTAAACCTAGGTAAACTAACCTACGGACAAACACACCCATGCCCCAGGGAGGACTCGAACCTCCACGGCGAGCAACCGCGCACTCCGCAGCGAGACGCTTTAGACCGCTCGGCTACTCCACCGCGGCCCAACTGGTTTGATGCAGCTCTCCGTGCTACCCTGTCCTGTACAAGCATCTTCATCCCTCGGTCTCCCTCTACGATTTTTATGCCTCACACTTCCTTCTAATGCTAAGTTGACGATTCCTTGATGTCTCAGAATGTGCCCTACCAACATGTCCAGTTTCTTACTCAGGATATGCCAAAAACCCCTTTTCTAGCCAAATCAGTTTAACACCTTATTAGTTACGTGATCTACCCATCTAACTTTCATCATTCGTCTGTAGCACCACATTTCGAAAGCTTCAATCATCTTTTTGTCTGAACTCCTTATCGTCCAAGTTTCACTCCAATACAACGCTACACTCCAGACAAATGCTTTCAGGAAGGACTTCCTAACATTTAAATTAATATTGGATGTTAACAAGTTTCGCTTCTTTAGAAATGCTTTTCTTCCATCTTCATCTACACGGGATACTCTACAAATCACATTTAACTGCCTGGCAGAGGGGTCATCGAACCACCATTATACTATTTATCTCCCATTCCACTCTCGAATAGAGCGCGGGAAGAAAGAACACCTGAATCCCTCCGTTCGAGCTTTGTTTTCTCGTATTTTATTCTGAAGATCATTTCTGCCTATATAGGTGGAAGTCAACATATCTTTGCATTCGTGTGTTCCTACATTTCTCCTAAATCTAAACTGATCTTCCCCAAGGTCGGATTCGACAGTTTGTCCATTCGTCTGTAAATAATTCGTGTTAGTATTTTGTAACCATGAGATGTCAAAATGATGGTTCTGTAATTTTCACATTTGTCCGCACTTGCTTTCTTCGGAATTGGAATCAATACATTATTCTCCAGGGAAATACCCTCAGACTTCATGAGTGGAGTCATACGAAACTCAACAATAGAAAATGCTAAAAACATTCAAATTCATTACTACTGTTACAAAAATAAGAAAACTGAGACAAAATATGAAATTTAAGATAAAAACAAAGAAACTGGCATCGACAACTAAAATTAACCTTTACAAGTAATATCTATCAGTTCCAACCATTCGTTCAGAAAATACGAAAAGCCGGCATGGGTAACTGGAATTGAACTAGCCTATAAAGGTTTAGTTGTTTTCGGATGATGACCTAATAAACCGAAACTTCTTTGACTAAAAACATTAGCAGAACAAAAACAGTCGTTTTAACCCCAAGTGTGTTATTATTGTACCAAGAGAAAGCTGAAACAGAAGGATAAAAAATATCAAATAGATGGGTTAAATATCCTTTGATAAATTAGCCATGTTGATAAAACGCAAAACTCTAGCAGCTGCTCGTGTATCAGCTAAACGTTCCTCCAGACTGGACGGCAAATAAAGGGCTACACGGAGATGATTAAGACAAGACAGTAAAATATGTCGCACCGTCAGCAATTCACCACAGGAGCACAGCGGTGCAGGGTCAGCGGTTAGCAAATGCCGGTGGCTGAATCGGCAGTGACCGATCCGCAACCGGGCCAGGATGACCACCTCCCGCCGAGAGGGGCGTGAGGTGGTCCTCCAAGCGGTCGGGATCGGTTTTACGGTTCTCAGTTTATTGCCGTGGAGTGAGAACCACGAACTGTGCCAGGACGACGCAATATACCGGCGAAGAGCCCGTTGAACATCGTCTGATGGGACGCAAAAAGTAGCCATGCGAGGCAAAAGAGCGGCTGTCTTGGCTGCTATGTCGGCAGTCTCTTCCCGGGCACACTCACGTGGTCAGGGACCCACAAAGAACAAACGTGACAGCCGTTATCTGCTAGCAACTGAAGGGAGCGTTGGATTCGGTACACGACAGGATGGGTCGAGAAAGGGTCCGTAAGACTCTGCAGGGCACTAAGGGAGTCAGAGTAGATGGCAGAAAAGGGATGGCGGCGACGGCGGATGTACAAAACGGCCTGGTGGAGGGCAATAAGCTCAGCCGTGAAAGTCGAGCACCGGTCAGGAAGCTTGTATTGGAACAGGTCGTCCCCGACGACGAAGGCAGATCCGACGCCGTCGGTGCTCTTGGAACCATCAGTGTAGATAAACTGTGTGTTAATTATTTCATGCACAACACAGACGTTTGAATCGATGTATTTTATTACTTGGGACATGATTTTGTTGATAGTTAACATTTCAGAGCAATAATGCTAGCAAACCATCGCCACAGCACCTCACTAACGCTCACCCTCGCGGCCAAGTACAGACGGCAACGTAACACAACCTTCAAGACTGATAGATTAATGCCTCAGAAGTGGCTTCACGCCGTACCAAGTGGCAATATGTCTTACTAGCAGCACGTTGTCCATCACCAACAATGCAACTTCATGGATTGATACACAAAATACAGTATAGATCAGTTTTAATACTTTGTTGTCGACGAACAGCACTGGGAATGAAAGGGTTGAGCGTGCTCAATACAAAATTGAACATAACACGTTGTAATATGATGAATTCGAGCTTTACGATTCGAAGATTCCAACGAATTCCACAGCATTCACTCAACATATCTATTTTGCGAGATTTCATTAAATTGCCAGAGCGTGCATTGTGTTATTTATTAGATGATGAAGTAACTTAATGATTGATAGTGGTTATGACTATGAATATACGACTTATGTTACACATTGCTGTGCTACTAGGTACAATATGTTTTAACAATTATAGGGCATTTTCTGGCGATAAAATTCACGTTCTGTATATTTTTAAAAATATGGCATTACCAATAGATGGGAACAATGGCAGGAGGGAGTCCATAATGAGGAAATCAAAGAAAGCTGGGAATGAACACCGTAGATGAAGCAGTTAGAGCGAACAGACTGAGATGGTGGGGTCATGTTACACGCATGGGAGAAGCAAGGTTGCCTAAGAGACTCATGAGCTCGTCAGTGGAGGGTACGAGGAGTCGAGGTAGACCAAGAAGAAAGTACCTAGATTCGGTGCGGAATGATTTTGAAGTAAAAGGCATAACATCAGACGAGGCATCAATGTTAGCATTGAATAGGGGATCATGGAGGAATTTTATTAGAGGTACTACGCTCCAGACTGAACGCTGAAAGGCATAATCAGTCTCTAATAATAATAATGATGATGATGGCATATCTTTTTTTTTAATTACTGGAAACTGAACCACCATGATAGTATCGTATACTAGAATAATCCACTGTTTTCAGTAACATAAGCAGAATTTACTGAAGAAGTTGTATAATCGAGGAAGAGAGAACGCGCAACATTGAACCACCAGAAGCAGGTCCCAGAGAGTTGTCCTCATGGGAAAAGCCATGAAAATGAATTACCTCGAAGATACCGTGGCACACTTGGCGTTACAGCGACACCGACTGCTAACTCTAGATTGCAGTCTCTTTCTTTTAAGGCACGGAGACCGGCCTTTGCAGAAGGGGCGCCATCTCAGTTTTCCCAGGGGTGTGATTGCTGCTGGTCGTTGGTCTGAGGGGGTGGAAAGGGGGACGGCGGAGAAGATGAGAAGCTCGTGAGTGGGGGGGGGGAGTAGGGGAGGCGGCAGTTCGCGGTGACCTGCTTTAAGGCACTGCCCTGCACTGCGTTACGAAAAATACCGAGAACTGTCAGCGTAGTGCATACGCTAACTGAAGCAACAGGTACAATTCCGTGATCATTGTTTTAATCATAGCAGCGCTTCGCTAGACACCAAGTAGAAAAAGTAAATTTTACGAGGATCCGTACGCCTTACCTTAGCGGTATTCAACTAACACGAATTATTTACAGACGAATGGAAAAACTTGTGGAATCCAACCTCGGGGAAGGTCAGTTTGGATTTAGGAGAAATGTAGGAACACGAGAGGCAATACTCACATTACGACTTATCTTAGAAGATAGGGTAAGGAAAGGGATACCTAGGTTTTTAGCGTTTGTCGATTAGGAGAAAGCTTTTGACAATTTCGACTGGAATACACTTCCAAATTCTGAAGGTAGCAGGGGTAAAATATAGGGAGTGAAGAGTTAGATTCAACCTATACAAAAACCAGGAGCGGTTATTACAATCGAAGGGCAGGTTAGGGACGCAGAAGTTGGGAAGGGAGTAAGACAGGGTTGTAGCCTTTCCCCAATGTTGTTCAATCTGTACATTGAGCAGGCAGTGAAGGAATGGAAGGAGAAATTTGGAGAGGGCATTAAAGTGAAGGGAGAAGAAATAAAAACATTGCGGTTTGCCGATGACATAGTAATTGTCAGAAACAGCAAAAGATCTGGAAGAGCAATTGAATGGGATGGGTTGTGTCTTGAAAGGAAGATATAAGATGAACATTAACAAGTGTAAAACGAAGGTAATGGAATGCAATGTCAGCAAATCAGGCGATGCTGAAGGAATTAGATTAGGTAACGAGACAATAAAAGCAGTAGATGAATTTTGTTATTTGGGTAGCAAGATAACTTCTGATGGCCGAAGTAAAGGAAGATATGAAATGCAGAATGACTATGGGAAGGAAAGCTTTTCTAAAGAAGCGAAACTTGTTAACATCAAATATTAATTTAAATGTTAGGAAGTCCTTTCTGAAAGCATTTGTCTTGAGTGTAGCATTGTATGGGAGTGAAACGTGGACGATAAGGAGTTCAGATAAAAAGATGATAGAAGCTTTCGAAATGTGGTGCTACAGACGAATGATGAAAATTAGATGGGTAGATCATGTAACTAATGAGAAGGTACTTAACCGAATTGGGGAGAAAAGGAGTTTCTGTCATATCCTGACTAAGAGAAGGGATAGATTGGTTGGACACATTCTAAGACATCAAGGAATTGTCAACTTATCATTAGAAGGAAGTGTGTGGGGTAAAAATCGTAGAGGGAGACCGAGGGATGAATATAGTAAGCAGATTCAAAAGGATGTAGGTTGCCGAACGTATTCTCAGATGAAGAGACTTGCACAGGACAAGGTAGCATGGAAAGCTGCATCAAACCAGTTTGCAGACTGAAGACCACAACAACATCCAATGAATAAAGCATTTGATTAAAGAATTCGGACACCAATACAGCGAGTTAGCAAAATGTAATGGGGTAGCGGGGCACATATGCGGCAGGTGTGTTTTTTGCGTTCCAGACTCCCCTGTGTCAGGTAGTTCTGCCACTGATGTGTCAGTGGCAGCGCATCGTGAGCTGGGTTCAAGAGCAGTTCACGCGTCGGGAACTGCTGGATGACACTTTTCGCATTTTCAGGTCGTCATGCAGGATTGTGTGCACAGAATCCACAGAAATGCCACCTCTAGAGGCGACCTGTTCAAAAGTCATTCAGCGATCCCCCAAAACAATTCTCTCCATTTTCTCGATCATGTCGTCAGACCGGCTTGTGCGAGCCCGAGATGGTTTCGGTTTGTTATCACTCGATGTTCTGCCTTCATTAAACTGTCGCACCCACGAACGCACTTTCGACACATCCATAACTCCATCACCGCAAGTCTCTTTCAACTGTCGATGAATTTCAATTGGTGTCACACCACGCAAATTCAGAAAACGAATTGATTGCACGCTGTTCAAGTAAGGAAAACGTCGCCATTTTAAGTATATAAAACAGTTATTCTCGCCGCTGGCGGTAAAATTCCATCTGACGTACGGTGCTGCCATCTGTGACGTATTGACAATGAACGCGGCCTCATTTTAAAATAATGCGCATGTTTCTATCTCTTTCCAGTCCGGAGAAAAAAAAATCGGAGGCCTTAGAACTTGATTGCACCTCGTATATCCCAGACTAGCGCCGCAACTGGATCAGCTGTAAGGTGGAACTATTCCTGGCGCGAGTATGTGCGGCAGGGTAGCGTATGATGCACGTGAATCACGTTACCGCGACCCCTGCATCACCGCCGCGTCAGCGCCAAAGCTGCTTACCCAAGTTCCCGCAGGTAATCGCCTTATCGTCTCAAATAATTCCGTTCAGATGAACAATTCGCGGCTGCTGTCGCTAGCGACGCCCGGGGATTACCACACAACACCAGCTTTCACTTTCGAGTCCTACTACTATAACTCAGAACACCTCTAACTTGTTATTACTCCGTAAAGTTTCGAAACACGTGTGCACTTTCTTTAATCGGGTATGAGACGTAATAAATGTTTTATATTTCTTGATACAAATATATTTTAGAAAACAATTTGTATGCGAATACATCATTTTTGTGGTGGAAGACCACTTTTTGGCGCGACAACCTTTGTTTTCAACCAATGCACATTTCGAGCGTCCCAACAATGAAACATAAAGAGTCGCTACGGTGGTGGCTTTTCCCAAACAACCAATGAGAATTTTTCTTTATTTAATGTAGTCATTACATTATTAGCTGACAAATCATCTTCGGTACAATTTCAACAGCTTTCTTTTTTGTTTTGACTTTTGATGATGGATCCAAGTCACAAATTGGTGCAGAAAATGTTGAGCGCTGCAATTAAACATCGCCAGAGAATTTGTTTGTATGCAGCCCAACCATTTCAATGATTCGTAACAACAAGAAACTAGGGTTTCTTTATTCTCAGTCCCAGTCTACTCACTGACCAGTTCAGGCGGCTGGTAAAAATGAAGTTTAAAAAGTGTTAGCGCACTCTGTAACTGTAAAAATTGATCCGAAGATGACCAGCTGGCCCTAAACTAGTCAATACGAAATAAAAAACATTTAAAGACTGGCGTCGCATATTTTCAATTGACTTTACGGTGATCTTTATTGAAATTCTTTACACGACCTTTTACAAAAATCATGCTAACCAATCACCAACAACGCACACTCTTTCATTGATATTTATCACACTTATCAAAACCACACTCCTGTTGAGTGGTATACAGTAACGGATGAAAGACGAATTACGACTATAAAATGGGAATAATAAAATGATCGTACCCTCATGGTTACAGCTACATAACTCTTGAATTTGGTATAAAACCTGCTGTGATCGTTGAAACCAACTGAAAAGGCAAATAAGATTTTGATATAATAAAGAAATCTGTGTCCTTCTGATGTAGCTGTTTTTGGCCCACTTTAGGTTACGGTAGTAACACTGAAATTTAAATGAAAATAACGGCTTAAACATGCAACTGACACGAAAATTGAATAACCGAATTTGTAGAGGAGAAAATTCTCTATAACTTCGTTCCCTTATGGTTTTTTTTTCATATCTCGTATCGTTTGAGAGATATTTGCAAAAATAACGGAGTTTTGACACCTTCCACTAAATTAACGAAAACCAGTCGTTCGCAGATGTCACATGACATTCCTCGCCCAGAACTCTTTCTGGCATACGCCATCATGCGTTGCGTATTTGATGATTTTCTTGTTGTTGTTGTGTTTTGGAAGGGACTAAACAGCGACGGTTATCAGTCCCTTGTTCCAGTCAAAGAGATAAAACATTTTGTTAAGCGATCCGAAGTAAAGGCTTCAACAAGTCAAAGTTTAAAACTTACAGACTAATATGAAGAAAGGATACGATTAAAAACGAAGAAGGGATAAAACAGCTGAAACAGTACAAGAGTGTTTTTGCTGGGTGGTCACAAGGATATAAGGAACACACCCAGCCACTCTGGAACACGTTAAAACCACCTACCTAACAGACTTAAGCAGGCAGAGGACAGAGCAATGAAAGACAAACACAAACTTTAAAGAGACTTGTAAAGTCCACACTCACGCATAAAATTTAAAACAGAGTCAACCGTGTAGGTATTGTCAGCTAATGCTAGCTGCAAAGTGTCAGGAAGATTAAAATATCGTCGTGCTGCGGCGAAATTGTGGCATTCAAGTAAGATGTGGGCGACCGTCAAAGGCGCACCACATCGACACTGAGGAGGGTCCTCGCGACGCAGGAGGTGACCATGCGTAAGCCAAGTATGGCCTATACGGAGTCTGCAAAGAACAACCGACTCCCTGCGAGAAGCCCTCAGGGACGTCTTCCATGCAGCGGTAGACGGCTTGATAGCACGGAGCTTATTTGGTTCAGTGGTATATGCCCATTCAGAATTCCAAACCCCCTAAGACCTTGCGGGTAAACTGGGTTTGGAGGTCGCAAACTGGGAGGCCAATATCCAGGGACCGCGAAGTGGTGGCCTGCTTGGCCAGCTGGTCCACACGTTCATTGCCCGGTATACCTACATGCCCTGGCATCCAGAAAAAAACGACAGAACGGCCTGACTCGCCAAGGGCGAAGACAGCATCTTGAATGGCTCGCACCACTGTGTGTTTCGGTAGAAACTGGTCGAGGGTCTGTAAGCCACTCAGGGAGTAGCTGCAGATGACGAACGACCCCCTGGGGCGAGCTCTGAGGTGTTCAAGAGCTCTCAAAATACCGACCAGTTCTGCAGTGAAGATGCTGCTTCCACAAGGCAATGACCGCTGTTCGATGTGGTCACCATAGATAAAGGCATATCCAGCATGGCCATCGACCAAAGAACCGTCCGTGTAGATGATGTTTGCTCCGTGAAACGAATCAAGCAGTGCTTGGAACCGGCGACGGAGAAGCAGTGGTGAAATCGAGGCTTTCGAATCCCGGGACAAGTCCAGCCGAAGCTCCAGGCGAGGAATTGTCCAGGGGGGGATACGGGGGGAGTAATGGTAAGGTGGAGGAAGCGGTAAGGAATCAAGTGAGGAGAGAAGGGAACGGACGCGGACCGCAATCAGGAGACCCAACCTGGGCCGACGTCGTGGGGAAGGGAGTGCAGAAAGTGGGAAGAGAAGCCTGTGGTTCGGATGACGGGGTGAAGCATGAACCCGGGCAACGTAGCTCACCAACAGCCGTTGCCGGCGATACCGCAGAGGGGGAACACCAGCTTCAGCTAGAAGGCTCGTTACGGGACTGGTGCGAAAAGCCCCTGTTGCGAGACGCACACCTGTGTGGTGGACAGGGTCTAGGACCCGCAAGGCAGAAGGGGCTGCTGAGTCGTAAACCAAGCTCCCGTAATCAAGCCGAGACAGAATAAGTGACTTGTAGAGCTGAAGAAGGGTGGAACGTGCTGCTCCCCATCCAGTATGGCTGAGGCATCTGAGAACGTTTAAATGCCGCCAACACTTCTGTCTCAGCTGACGCAGGTGTGGCACCCAAGTCAGCCGGGCATCGAAGACCATGCCCAGGAAGCGACGTGTTTCCTCGACCTGAAGTAGTTCACCACCCAAGTAGAGCTCTGGGTCAGGGTGAACTACCTGACGGCGACAGAAGTGCATCACGCGGGTTTTCTGCGCGGAGAACTGAAATCCGTGAGTAGAGGCCCATGAGTGGGCCTTTCGGATGGCACCCTGCAGCCGTCGTTCAGCTACGCCGATGCTAACTGAGCTGAAATACAGGCAGAAGTCATCGGCGAACAGGGAGCAACTGACCGATGATCCCACAGCCGCAGCAAGACCGTTAATTGCCACTAAAAACAACGGGACACTGAGGACAGAGCCCTGTAGGATACCGTTCTCTTGAATACGGGGGGAGCTAAAAGATGCCCCAACCCTAACCCGGAACGAGCGGTGGGAGAGGAAATTGCGAATAAAAATAGGAAGGGCACCCCGTAAGCCCCAGTCATGAAGAGTTGTTAAAATATGGTGGCGCCAGGGGGTGTCATACGCCTTTCGAAGGTCGAAAAATACAGCAATTAAATGCTCACGCCTAGTGAAGGCAGTGCGAATGGCCGACTCCAGTGACACGAGGTTGTCAATGGTAGAACGGCCCTGGCGAAAGCCCCCCTGTTGCGGAGCAAGGAGTTCGCGCTCTTCTAGGATCCACATAAGCCGCCGACTCACCATGCGTTCGAAGAGCTCGCAGAGAACGTTGGTGAGGCTGATCCGACGGTAATTGTCAGCCACCAGGGGGTCTGCACCAGGTTTCAGCACCGGGATGATAGTACTTTCCCGCCACTGCGACGGGAAAGTGCCCTCTGCCCATAGATGGTTAAACAGGGCGAGAATGCGGCGTTGAAACTCTGGTGAAAGGTGTCGGAGGAATTGGCCGTGAATCCTATCTGGTCCCGGAGTTGTATCAGGACACGCAGCAAGGGCAGTTCGGAACTCCCACTCGCTAAACGGGTCGTTGTATACTTCCCGACGACGAGTGCGGAAGGACTACTGTTTCCGCTCGGCCCGCTCTTTGAGGGAGCGGAAGTCGGCACTGTACGCGGCAGTCGCAGAGCATCGTACTTAGTGCTCTGCCATATGCTCGACGATAGCTGTCGGGAGCGTGCAGAGCACACCCTGGATGGTGAGGGATGGGATTCCTGTCGGCGGGCGGTATCCAAAGACGCGTCGTACTTGTGTCCATATCTGAGTTAGGGAGGTGCGGGAGCCGATACTGGCTACATAGCGCTCCCAGGAATCCTGCATGCTCTGCTGTATTAGTCGTCGAGCACGCGCACGGAGCCGTTTAAAGGCCACCAAATGCTCCACGGATGGGTGGCGTCGATGGCGCTGGAGCGCTCGCCGACGTTCCCGGATAGCCTCAGCAATCTCCCGTGTCCACCAAGGCAAGGACCTACGCCTAGTGGAACCGGTGGTTTGTGGAACTGCTATCTCAGCGGCCATGACAATACTATCAGTCACCTGCTGGACTGCATTGTCAACGTCATCTGGCCGTGGTGCAGCCATGACAGCGGTTGAAGTATAGACTGGCCAGTCAGCCCTACAGAGACACCAACGGGGTAAGCTGTCTGCAGCTTGGTACTGCGGGAGCGACACAAAGATTGGAAAGTGGTCGCTGCCACACAGATCATCATATACGCGCCAACCAAGGTGTGGTCGAAAGCTGGGGCTGCAGACGGAGAGGTCGATCGCTGTATACGTGCCCTGTGCCACGCTAAAATGCATGGGGGCACCTGTATTCAGGAGGCAAAGGTCTTGTTGCGCCAATAATGTCTCAACATCCCTACCGCGGCCTGTGGTCTGGAGTCCACCCCACAAAGGGTTGTGGGCGTTGAAGTCCCCCAAAAGGAGGAATGGTGGAGGAAGTTGGGAAACCAGAGCAGTAAGGGTGTTGAGAGACACGGCCTCATCCGGAGGAAGGTACAAGCTGCAGACAGTGAATTCTTGCGTTACCCGGATTCTGACAGCCACTGCCTCAAGAGTGGTTGTGAGTGGCACAGGGGCACTGGGAACAGTGTCCAGGATATACAGGCAGACACCGCCAGACACCCTGTCGTAAAGGGTCCTGTTGCGGTAGTAGCCCCGATACCCACGGAGGGCAGGGGTGTGCTGTGCTGGAAACCATGTCTCTTGTAGGGCGATACAAAATGCCGGGTAGCGGTACAGTAGTTGTCGCAGCTCAGCCAGGTGATTAAAGAAGCCGCCGCAATTCCACTAGAGAATAATTCGTTCTCCACGCTATAAGGCCATAAAAGGAAAGAAAAGAAGATCATTCCATAGGAGCGTCTGCTGCCTGATGGGCAGGCTCAACAGAATCTATGACCATAGAATCAGGCGATTCTGGTTGTGCAGATCTCCTATGGTTGGGTGAATCAAGAAGTACGAGATCCTCAGCGGAAGCGAGGATCTCGACCTCATCCTCTGAGACAGAGGATGCGGGTGTGGGTGGCTTGGAAGCCACCAAAGAATCCTTTTTCTTCTTCTCTTTCTTTTTTCCCTCTCGCTGGCCCTTGGGTGTTAAGGGCCTTGGGGGCTTCTCAACAGGGGCTGCAGGTGCCGACAAAGAGGTGGAGGCCCCTCGATCAGCAGCCGCGGGATCCTTCAGCCATTTGCCGGGATCCACTTTCCCATGAAGAGAAGCCTCGGAAGGGAGTGTCCCGTGGGACCCCTTCCGGGCGAGAGGAGCCGGAGAAGGCTGTTGTTTCTCCAGCTGTGGGGTGGGGACCGACGTCCCTTGTGATGGCTTATCTGTTGCTCCCAACGTGAATAGTGTGGGAGCAACCGAAGGTGTTGGGACCCCAACTGTCAAGGGGGCAGGTGGAGTGGATCGGGCCTGGCGGCCTGCTGGCATTGGTGGTGCACTCTGTGGTTTAGCGACTGTGGGGATCGACAATGAAGCTACTGTCGAGTATGGGGTCGTCATGGTCACTGGGTGGAGTTTTGCATACTTGCGCCTGGCCTCTGCATATGTCAGCCGGTCCAGGGTCGTGTACTCCACGATCTTACGCTCCTTGTGGAGTACAGAGCAGTTGGGAGAACACGGAGGATGCTGCTGATTACAATTGACGCAAACTGGAGGCGGGGTACAAGGGGCGTCCGGGTGGGATGGACGCCCGCACTCCCGACATGTTGAGGTGGCATCACATTGGGAGGACATGTGCCCAAACCTCCAGCACTTGAAGCAGCACATAGGGGGAGGAACATGGGGCTTTACGTCGACCCGGTAGACCATCACCTTGACCTTCTCAGGCAATGAATCGCCCTCGAAAGCCAAGATGAAGGCACCGGTGGCAACCCTCTTGTCCTTCGGACCCCTATAGATACGGCGGATGAAATGCACACCACGCCGCTCCAAGTTATTCGTCATCTGATTGCAGCAGCAGATCCCTGTGGAAAATGATACCCTGGACCATGTTTAACGTCTTATGTGGCGTAATAGAAACGGAAACATCACCCAGCTTGTCGCAGGCTAGCAAAGCCCGTGACTGCGCTGGGGATGACGTCGTTATCAGAACCGACCCAGATATCATCTTTGACAGATCCTCGACCTCTCCATATTTGTCCTCTAAATGTTCGACGAAGAACATTGGCTTCGCCGTCATAAAAGATTCCCCATCATTTCGTGTGCAGACCAGATATTTCGGGACATAAGCCTCACCCTGAAGTTTCGCCCGACGTTCCTCCCATGGTGTGGACAAGGAAGGAAACGTTTGGGGATCATAGCTTGCAGCGTTGTAATCGCTTCGACCACGCTTAGAGACGGCGGTTGTACGTCCGCCAACGTTTCGTGTTCGTTTCATGGTGTTCCCACGAGCAGCTGGGAAATAAGCGTCCACCCAGACAGAGCCCCGCTTGCCTGGGTAAGCCTTATACAACTGAGGTGCGGCAGGTTCCTCAGAGGTTGCTCGCTAGCGGCTGTTCAACCTCAACAGCCATCCATCTCTTCGGCACGTAGCACACCTTGAGATTTAGGTTTTTTTTTATAGAGGTTTGTACCGTCCTCGCGACCCGGGCGATTAAGCCAAGATCCCCGGGCTCTGAAACGTACAACGTTCCACTGTCGCGCCGAACGATGGTCGTTGAAGCACGCACAGAGCTTACGGTGTAGCGGACTGTTGGCGCGACACAGCCCACAGCTCAGGACCACGGGGTCGCCAAGCCCGTACTCAGCAAATTAATGCTGAGCCCCTGAGGGGGATGATTTTCTTATTGTAAATTACACGTCATTTCAAATCAATGGCGCACTGAAGAATTAACAAAAAGACATCTTTCTTCGTACGATAAATGAATAATCTAGTGTCTACAAATGCCATATTGGCATCGGTTAACATCGGCCATGAATAATATGAGATTAAATAATGCAATTCCTGTTAGCTGTAGCGTAGTGGGCAATGTGTTGGACTGTGACGCTGAAGGTCAGTGGTTCTGAACCCGCCAGTACCTAAACGTTTTTTTCCTAAAAGGGTTTCAGACACTGTTGTTAATTTTTTATTATTTAGATTATTATTTTGGTCCAAAAAGTTTGCAAAAACTTACAAGATTACAAATCTAAAGTGGGCCGTAAAACACGTCAGTGCGATTTTTTTAACGTAGATTTTAACTATAGTGTTTTAGTCTCAGTAGTTGGAAGGTGGTTGACATGTGAAAATTTGTTCCGGAGAGAGAGAGAGAGAGAGAGAGAGAGAGAGAGAGAGAGAGAGAGAGAGAGAGAGAGAGGGAGGGGGGGGGGGGAACAGACGCCACAATCCATAATTGTAAAGTCTTGAAGTCGAGGGGTTACTTACGCTGATTTCAGTGCGGATAACCTTGCATTAAGTGAAACCAAGCCCGAGAGAGTGAAAAGCATTCATATATATAGCTGACGTAGCAGCAGACACTAGGTTTCGTTCGGATGTTTCATTTGACTGAAGAAACAACCGATACGCCAGTCAGTCGCAGCGGTGCGTATCTAAATGGATGGAATTATGTCCACGGTTGCCTAAATTCACCGCCGGCAGGCAAATGCTGCAGGGCGTCGTGACGTCGCCTGGGGCTGCTAACTGCCTCCCGACCTGCCGGCAAATTCATCGGCCGGTCAATCGCGTTAGGTAATCATATTAGCGCGCGACCCAAGCACAATTTGCAGATGCCGGGCACCGCCGCGCACGCCACGACACGCCATCGATTCCACGTTGCACTGGGAAACGGCAAACGCCTCGCTCAACTTTTATACTGCGTCAATTCGAAGTTCTAGGAACCCGACTGATCCAAGTGGTTTTAGGCAACAGTCGAAATTGTAGCACAATACTTTCAATTATATATGTATTTCTTAATTCTTGTAGAACTGTAATTTGATATTTAACGTGCCTTTTTTTACGTTCATAGTTACCAAGTAGGATCACATAATGGATTGAACTGCTGTTCTTTGTTGTTTTCCATTCTCCTAATGGCTAATACCCCAGTTTCTTTCTACATTCTTGTCATTTCTTCTGTTCATATTACCGATTTCTGATTTCTTTTGTCTTAAAAACCTAGCAAATTTACTAGTTCAATTATTTAACAAAAATGTTCAAATTTTTGTTAAGCTTATGGGACTTAACTGTGGGGTCATCAGTCCCTAAACTTACAAACTACCTTATACTAAAGACGACACGAACATCCATGCCCGAGGGGGGATTCGAACCCCTGTCCATATCGGCCGTGCAGACTGTGTGACTGGCGCGCCGCAGACCGCTCGGACACCGCGGCCGGCGCATTGTTTAAACCCTCCAGTTCTGAATTATATTAAAAATGGAACATATTCTACGACTTCTTCAGGTCTAGAAGATCCTGTTAATTGTTTGTCTGACCAAAATTAAAAATTTTCGTACTTGGTTTCAAAGTTTTCGAAAATGTTCAAAAATGTTTAACAAATTGCACACCGGCTCTGGAACTCAGTTAACGATGTGAAATAAGGAGTCAACAGTTACATACGTCACAGCGTTTTCATTACGGAACTACTACCTCAAAGTGGAATTAGTAAAAAGAAAGAAAAAAAAAAAAGAAAAAATATAAACGTGTGTTATTTTGTCTATGGAATGCATATATCCTGTTCACAAAACAGGAGGTAAGAAAACTCCACTTGAGTTCTGTATCGCTGTTATTGAGAACATTATCGCGAAACAGGAAAGGGTCGCCACCGGACAGGAAAGGGTCGTTTGCGAAACACCAGAAAAGGGTCGTTTGCGAAACACCAGAAAAGGGTCGTTTGCGAAACACCAGAAAAGGGTCGTTTGCTTCAAAAGTAGCAGATCGTCCAGCTTCCAGCACCAATCCTGGGCGATTCATTGGCGGACATTTTCCTTCAAACATTCCAGCAACACCAGAAAAAAAAAAAAAAAAAAAAAAAAAAAAAAAAAAAAAAAAACAGCATCCAACAAGAACTTGTGCAATGTGTAGCCGTGTTCAATAAAGTAACTTTTCCATTAATAAAAAATTATAAATTTTTGGAACAGAAATTGTAAAAGAAAGCAATGAGTTGACAAAGTTTTATCGCAATCTGATATACGGTATGAGCGTGCATTAAATACTAACAGAAAAAGAAAATGTTTAATATGTTAGTGACGACCTGAAAGCAACAGTTAAGTTTGGCAGCCAACTCTGGCCAGTGCTCGGAACAAGAAAGCAGTGCTAGACCGTGTGGCGGTGCAGCTCGGTGTCCGGCGCCAGCAGCTGTATGTGTGTGGGTGGGAGGAAGGCCGCAGATTGGGGCGCGGCGCGGGTCACCGAGCATCCGACGGCCCCACCCGGCCGGAAGGCTGCCGTCATACAAATAAAAAACAGCAGTGGCGAGGGGCCAAACACTGCCGGGCAGGTGATGCCGACACCGGGTCAAGGCTGCCTGAGGTCTCGCCGACAGCTCTCCTGCTGCTTGCGAAAGGGCAGCTCTCGCCAAAATTGAAAAACCTACCCACTATGTTAGAAATTCTAACGGATTTCTGCAGCAATGTTACGACGCAAACATTGTCACATGGAAATGTGTTAAGATCTTGGTTCGCTCACTTTAACAAGACGGAATAAGGTCATCAGCCGGTAGCAGGAAAAGCTCACCCGCCTTGCGTGATGACGGCAGCAGCTGCGTCGGCAAGTCGGAAAGCCTACCGTCAGCGAACTGTGTGTGAGTGGAATGTCTGTCAGACAGGGACGCAGCTAGTAAACATTTCATAACTACACGTAACTCTGGCACAAGAGTTAATAAGACCGCGGATGCGTCAGCGGTAAAGACACATCGGGCGAACACTGCATTTTCAAAGGGAACACATTCAAAACGTTTCATGCATCATAGCTTCAGCCAATTTTATGTCTAAATACTCCCATATTTAGAAGTAGCAGTCACTTGGTCTTCTGAATCGACGATGCCCAGGAGGTAGTCGTCAATTCACTGGCCTAATCGTTGGGCTCAGTCTGTCACAGATAGTACATACGGGTAGCTGCTAGAGGCAGCTAAGAGATGGAGTCTGGTCGAGGCCACACGTCACACTCATCGTCTGGGAAGATGGTGATCCGCTGTGCTGACGACTTCAACCTCTATGGTGGTTGCCTGAGGCCAGCGCAGTCTTCAGTGGTTGGCTAGTAAAGGCCAATGTTCCTGTCGTCGAGTCAGCACTCTGGTGCTAATACGGCCAGCCGGTGTCCCGAGTCGGGAACCAGCACGATATCCGACTTCAGAGGTGTCCCTGCGTGGATCCACTGGCCGCTGCATAGCCTGGTGAAGGGATAGAGCACTTCACAATAAGTCTTTGCATCGCTTCCCGGCATCGCGGGCACTACCAGCATACGAAACACCAAGGTTGCAGCTCTAAGGCGACGTCATCTACTGCTCTAGCTCCTGTCGAGCTAGCGCCTTCATCAAACTTACGTATGTTACGGAATAAAATGTGTCAACTATAATTCTGTTTCACTAGCGTCCCATGACGCTCCACCAGGTACCACGCCTCATCCTGATCTATAGCTGGGAACACACCGCTCGGCCCCAGCAGTAATATCAAAACCAGGGAAGAAATGAGCGAAAGTTCTTAACAATTGTTGTTGTTGCTGTTGTTTTCAGTCCGGAGACTGGTTTGATGCGGCTCTGTACCCTACTATATCCTGAGCAAGCGTCTTCATCTCATAAGAACGGCAACCTACATCCATTTGAATCTGCTTACTGTATTCATATCTGTCTCCCTCTGCGATTTTTACCTCACACACTTTCCTCCTATGCTATATTAACGATTCCTCTATGTATAACAATGCGATACCTTCTTTTAGTTAAGGGTTTCCAGAAATTCCTTTTCTCCCAATTCTGTTCAGTACCACCTCATTAGTTACGCAATCCACCCACCTAATCTTCAGCATTCTTCTGTAGTACCACATTACAAAAGCTTTTATCCTCTTCCTGTCCACTGTTGATCGTCCATGTTTCACTCCAATACAAGGCAACATTGCACACAAATACCTTCAGAAACGATTTCTTTACACTTAATATTGATAACAAAAAATCACCATTTATGTTGATCAATTAAAAATATAAATATTAAGACAAAGGAATTCACAACATTAGCTGCTGGACGGCAGTGAATTAATCAATGGCAGAAGTTTAAAATGTGTGCCATGTCGAGAATCGAACCTAGGTCTCCTGCTTACTAGCCAAAGATTGTCAATTTTCAAAATGTTTGTAAAGCTTATGGGACTTAACTGCGGGGTCATCAGTCCCTAAACTTACAAACTACCTTAAACTAAAGACGACACAAACATCCATGCCCGAGAGGGGATTCGAACCCCCGACCCTAGCGGTCGTGCAGACTGACTGGCGCGCAGCTGACCGCTCGGCCACTGCAGCCGGTTGTCAATTTTCCCCATTAATTTAGCTCAATGCGCACTGGCACATCGTACCTCTCGTTTATGACGTTTTACGATCATTGTTCTCGAGCCTCGTTACTAGACTGGCAGTGATATAACATTGGTAGTAGAAGCTTGAACAGACCACGTTTATACTGGGTCGAGCACAGAAAGTAGACCGCGTGAGTCCAAAAACTGAAAATTACATTTATTGGAGACGTCGGAAGTGACCCCTGCAACATCATTACACAGCTGTGCACGCCCACCTTGCAGGAGGCGAGATAACGGCGGCACTTTCACGGATCAGTGTTGTCTTTCATTTCTTGTGTTGTGTGTCGATTTGTTTCGTAAACCTTGCTTTTCGAGGGTTCTCACAGGAAGAAAAACTAACACGTTCTCACCTCCGGCGAACGTGATGGCCACAACTTTTTTCTGGCAGTTCGTTCCTCGCAGAAGATATCATCGACACATTTCAGGAATACTTTAGAGGAGTGGCATGGACCCTATCTTGCTGGAACAACTAATATCGTCTAACATATTCAGTAATTCGGGCGCAAACGTATCAAACATTCCACATATACAACCGCGTAGACGGCAACATCGAATAATATCTTTCGAATCATGCGCGTTCCTGTTATACCACACAAACCGCAGATTTTTTTTAATCGCGGAGTGGCTGCTGCCACATAATGTCTGGGTTCTCCGTTGCCCAGTATCTCGTCTTACATGAATTCTCATTGCCGGAAAGATGATACCATGCTTCATCGCTCACTATGTAATGTAAAAGGTCTAACATACTCGATGTTATTCAAAAGCAATGTCACGCGATATCCCTATGAATCAAGACTTTCCGCCAACAACTCCTACCTCCGTTAATTTACGGGTCTACTACTTCGGGCTCTGAATAAGACAAGTATCTGCAGTAACTTCTGGTACACGAAATATTCTCTGTCGTTTTACGTTTTGTCCAGATCCGAATTATTCTCATTGTTTGTAGTCCCCTATCCGTATACTCGTCCCCGAAAAATTCTATACTTTAATACAACCAGTTTCCGCACGTTTCCGTATTTTTAATTATTTCAAAAATCAAATATTTGGAAAACTACTGGACCAGACGACTATGGTCATCGGTCCCTAGAGTTGCAAACTACTTAAACTTACAATGAGGACAACACAAACACTGGAGCCTCCGGCGGGAATGACCGTAGTATGACGCCTTTAGACCACGCGACTTAATCATTTCTTCTATCGGGGAAGTAATTTTGCAGACCACAGACAGAAACGCGTAGTTTCACTGATTAAATGCTGAGCGAAGAATACTAACAATCGGTAGTTGCATACAAGATTCCATTGTATGCTGTTTATTCAGAAGTAAGTCACAATATTGCATTCGCATTGAAGGGGGAGTCTGACTACTGTTAATTGAGCGACCCTGTACTTAAACTGGGCAGTTCCAGATAACGTGGCCACGAAGACCTCCAAACAAGATACCTCACTCCTTCATGCGCCCATTCCCTGCCGCTTGGAGCCCCATACACATCTCACCGCCACGACGCGTGCGTCAGAAGTAACCACGCCTGTGGCTACGTGCTTCTAATTCTATCAACGCAACACCCAAAGGCGACCTCCGATTTTAACACTACGATATTATACTAAGTACTGGCCTGGTAAAACACGTTATAAATATAACTCAATGGCCATCTTTACTTCCCTACCTGTCACCTACCCAAATCGTTCATTGTTCTTGGCCTTCGCCTTCAAAGAGAAGACCGAGACGACACCGCACGTACACATACCACAAAGCGAAAATCGTCGGCATATTCTTCATTCACAATTGAACGAAGCCATACGATGCCGTACGTGTTTCTAATTACAAGTCCGTATTAAGATGTCAAGAAAACGCATCTAACGTTCCGTATTTCAAGCCGAGCTCTCTTGCTGTTACATAAACTGACGAAAAGTACCTAGACGCATTACTATTTCAACGAAGACCATCCTACCGTATGATACCGGTTACAATGTATTGTACAAAAGAAATGACCGCTCCCCCAGTAGGGAAAAATGAAAATGACTAAAATTATTTTACTTCATCACCACCACCATCATCATCGCATCACCACCACCACCACCATCATCGCACCATCATCGCATCACCACCACCACCATCATCGCATCACCACCACCACCACCACCACCATCATCATCATCGCATCACCACCACCACCACCATCATCATCATCGCATCACCACCACCACCATCATCATCATCATCATCGCATCACCACCACCACCACCATCATCGCATCATCACCATCATATCATCATCATATCATCATCATCATCGCATCTTGTAGAACGTCGTCAGGAAAAGGCTAAGAGTGCACTAATGCACACACAATTTTATGAGAAAGTGTAGTGTTCTTTAGATGGCTAACGGGAGGAAAAAAGAAGTGGTGGGAACCCAGGGTAGTTGGGCGCAACGTGTTTTACAATCGAATAAAAAAAGTTTCGGAATGCAGTTACGACAGTGGAGACGGGAAAACTTGGCAACAAACTAGGTTACAGCGCTGTTAACTCCACGACCCCCCTACCTTTCCCAGTCCGCGCTAGAGGTCCGTTCGCAACAATGTTCCTAACGAACAGGAAATCTAAAATAAAGGACGAAACTAATATGCAATCCAATGAGTACGAAATAATATTACTGGTTTCACCACGGCATCTATTGTTCTGTTAAACTCATCATGTTGTCACGTAATAGTGTTTTGCGTAGTAATCTACGCACGGAAAACAATAACCACAGATAGGTACAAATAAATTAATCAAGGAAACTTTAGAAACTCGTCCCACTGCAATGTTAATCACATTTGAGACCTCGATACACACACATCGCAGTTATGGCTGCAATTCGTAAAGGCAGGACTTATTCAGGACAAATTGTAAAGAAACTCGGTAACCAAACGTTTCACACTGAAAACAGAAATATAATATTACTTTTCAACTCTTTCAGTTCTGATTTTTTTTCTTCTGGAGGACGGAAATTATTTTTTATGCTCTGCTTCTCTTAAGTTATTTTTTGATGACTTAGAAACAAGATTTATACAATTGTACTGTACAATTGTGTACATTGAAAAATAAGGTTTCCTTTTATGGGCTAAAATAATTTTGAAGTACTGACTGTTGCAATACGAAACTGACTGATTAATCATTAACTCGGAAAATTAGTACTCCTTTCAGTTATAAAGTGGAATAGACCTAACCCAAATCTTCCCTATATTCTGCAGTTCACAAATTGTTGCACAATGCAACTTTCAGTTGATGGTATTTCTACGCTCATCCACCGCAGATGACAGTGCGTATGTGTGATGAAAAGATGGAACACCGACAGTCGTAAATATGTTTCTAAGGAGAAAAAAGTTTCTGCTGCAGTTTAGAGTCATTAGAAGGTTTGTAACAATTGTGACCAGTGGTTCTGTAAAGAATAAACTATACAATTATGTATGTATCCATGCTCTCAGAATTCCACAACACGACGAACTGATAAATAATCACAGGCAAATAATTCCTCGCAAACATTAAATCTGCAATTTCTAGGTGAAATTTCGGAACCATCTATAAACATAATAATAGCTCGCCGATGTCTGTCCATAGATATTTAAGGAAACAACATGATCAGAGGCCAAAATAATTTTAGTATTTTTGTCTGGCTCACCGTTCTGTTCACAGATGAGTCAAGATGATGTGTTCATCAAGACAAATGTCATTCCTTTATCTGCAGAAAACGCAGTACTCCAAACAATCCAGCCTATGTGCAGAAAACACAGTTTGATGGTGGTGAACGATGGTGTAGAAAAGGGTCAGTATTGGCGAACGCACTGAACTCTATGACGTTCAGAATGGCATTTTGACTGCCCAGAGGTATAGAGAAGAGACCCTTCGACGTTTTGTTCTACCGTACGCAGATGCCATAGAAGATGGGTTTCTTGTGGAAGACGATAACGCTCGTCACCACACAGCTAAACTGGTTGACAACATGCTTGAAGTTAAATAACCTTGAATAACATAAAAGAAATATGCATTTCCTCAAAAAACCACAACACAAAATAACCACAGTCTTAAATTAAACAATAACAGTTTAAAGTTCATATAACGCAAAAATCCACCATATTCCAAAACCACGTACAATTAATAATGTTTAAAACTAAAATCGGTATCACAAAATTCAACGGAAGTTTCTCATTTTTTACGGTATAATTTAGATAAATTTTGTTGTTGTTGCCGACGACACACTGGCAACTTACAGAAATCACGCTACATTTTTTGTAGTCTCAAATATAACAGTAAGTACTTTTGGGAACAGCTTGCTCAATTTCTCTAAGAGCTGCCTCTGCAGGTGGCGTCTATAAATACTGTCCCGTAGGTCACTGAGAATTGATGTGTCAAGCATAGCCTTCATCCAAGGTGCTGTAAGGTGTTCAGAAAGCGTCAACATAAACTCAAATCGGGACAATGGTTTTATTTGATCGTTGTGTCCCTTTCCCTTGGTTTTTGTAAAGTTATGGAGGTCTCGGAGGCCTAGTTGTTTACCTGAACGGGCCGAGAGGGGCGGAAGTGTTGTGCACTGTACACCAGCTCAGAGACAGCTAACTAGCGGAGGCTTACGTGCGAGTGACGTCCCCTCCAGCTGTGTTGGAGCGGGATTAGACAGGTCTGAGTGAGCATCTGGGCCTCAGAGGTCCTGGTGTGGCCGGCAGGGTTAAGTACGTTGAGTGAGCTGGGGCCGGCCGCAGTGGCCAAGCGTTCTGCCCTGGGGCATGGAAATTTGTGCCGTCCTTAGTAATAGGTAGTTCATAAGTAGTTTGTCAGTTTAGGGACTGATGCCCCGTAGTTGAGTCCCATAAGCTCTACAAACATTTGAACATTTTGAGTAAGCTTCGCACTTCATTTGTTCAGTTCTTTCAACTTCAAGCATGTTGTCGACCAGTTTAGCTGTGGGGTAGCTCGTGAAGAAATTGAGCAAGAAGCTATTCCCAAAAGAACTTAATGTAAAATTTGAGACTACAAAAAACGAAATAAAAAATGCAGCGTGATTTCTGTAAGTTGCCAGTGTGTAGTCAGCAACAACAACAAAATTTGTACAAATTGTACCGGTAAAAAATGACAAACTTCCGTTGAATTCTGTGATACCGATTTTAGTTTTAAACTTTATTAATTGTAGGTGGTTTTCGAATATGATGGATTTTTTGCCTTATATGAAGTTTAATTGTTGCCAGCATGATATTAAAGTACCTGGGAAGCAGGTTGCTAGCCTTACTTGTTCAGGGCCCCACTGGGTTTCACCCCTAACGGTTGAGGGACTAACCGGTGGATTTTGTAGTCTTTGCCGTCTGAGCACAAAGGTGGCCACGACTCAGAATATGTCCGAGATGCCCAACCTTATTCCAAAGTAACTGGTATCCCAACTGTCAGGACCACTTACCTGGCCCCTCATACGTTTCCCGCGGTTCATGAACTACGACATGACTACTGATACCCACATCATGAACCACAAGACGTTACAGATATGAAAGTAGCAAGAATGATTGCAGGCACTAATAGATGGGAACAATGGCAGAAGGGTGTCCATAATGAGGAAATCAAGGAAAAACTGGGAATGAACACCATAGATGAAGCAGTTAGAGCGAACAGACAGAGATGGTGGGGTCATGTTACACGCATGGGGGAAGCAAGGTTACCTAAGAGACCTATGAGCTCGGAAGCGGAGGGTAAGAGGAGTCGAGGTAGACCAAGAAGAAAGTACTTAGATTCGGTACAGAATGATTTTGAAGTAAAAGGCATAACATCAGACGAGGCATCAATGTTAGCACTGAATAGGGGGATAATGGAGGAATTTTCTTAGAGGTACTATGCTCTAGACTGAACGCTGAAAGACATAATCAGTCGATGATGATATGAAGTTTAAACTATTATTGTTTCATTTATGAGACTTTGGTTGTTTTGTTTTGTGTTTGAGGAAATACATATTTCTTTTATGTTATTCAAGATTATTTAATGTATTATACCGTCATCCTTATCATGACATTGAATTTCTTAAAGAGTTTTCCATTATTACATATCGTGTGGGCCTCGGAGGCCTATGGTGTGGCTGACAGGGTTAACCACGATTGAGCACGTCTGGGATGCACTTGGCAGACGCACTGCAGCCAGACCAGCACGTCCCAACGCTTACAGAGGAGGATACTGCATTCACGGAAGAGTGGCCAAATGTCCATCCATAGCTGATTGACAACGTCATACTGTCCATGCCACAGGTCTGCGACAGTACTGGCCGTCCGAGATCACACCAGGGCCGGCTCTAGGGTGGGGCGAACCGTGCCGTCGCCCAGGGCGGCAGAGTTTTGGGGGCGGCAAATTCCTTAATTTTTATCTAGTTCCGATAAGTTAGATTAAACAATACAATGAAGAGTGGAAGTGTCATGTAGAAATGTAGAAGAATGTGAAAATAAGTTGGAAATACGACTTGGTACAGATTCATAGACATTAATACAGACAACAGTGGTATGCGTCACCCTACAAGCAAAATAAACATGCAAGGTTACTACGTAGAAGGTTGAGCCAATGTGTTCGGCAGCGCTCGGGTGCTCCCGCGTGACGTTACTGTGTATTGTGAGAAGCGGCTGATGGGCGAGGTGTATTCCTGCTTTCAACTACAGCACTGTTCCGTTTAATTAACATTAATTTAATAAGACATGAACGATATAATCATAGACACAAAGGAACAGAATGCTGCTATTTACTACGGTCTGAAAACTCATATTGATATATACATGTGACGTCTGTTCCGAAAGAATGGACGTCACTTCTGATCCTGCAGTTGTTATTATTTAATATTCATAGAATATATGACATCAACTGCGATTGGGCAAAGCTGACGGTGACGGGCAATGATCCTATCGTTAGTGGGGAGGGGTGGGCAAGTTTGAAGCCCTTACTCTTACGGGAATTAGTTCATATTAGTTCATAACTACGAGTTTGAGTACTGTGGGCAGAGCGAAGCTGGGAATTTGTATCTGACGGGAGGCGTGCCTAGGTAGTCCTTGCAGGTGCGGTGATCACTGTGTCCCCAGTGGTGTAGGGGTCAGCGCAACTGCCTAGAAAGCAGGAGGCCCGGATTTGAATCCTGGCTGGGTACACATTTTCAGCTTTGCCCAATCGCAGTTGATGTCATATATTCTATGAATCTTATATTGATATCTAGTAATCAAAACTATAAAACTTTATCTTACAGGCCCCGTGACAATTGTATTCTGTGACACTGACGCTGCTTTGATCTTAAACGACATATTCACTACAAAGAGACGCACGTAATATGTGAAAATAAGACATCATATTTGAATAAAGTTGAAAAAGTCGAAAAATGTGTGTGTGTAGGGGGTGGGGGCGCTTGAAATTTTTGCACGGCGCGGCAAAATTGCTGGGGCCGGGTCTGGATCACACACCATATTAGTTCAAAAATGTTCAAATGTTTGTAAAGTCTATGGGACTTAACTACGGGGTCATCAGTCCCTAAACTTACAAACTACTTATGAACTACTTACAAACTAGGGCGGCACAAATATCCATGCCCGAGGGGGGATTCGAACCCCCGACCGTAGTGGCCGTGCTGACCGTGACTGGAGCGCCTCAGCCCCCTCGGCCACCGCGGCCGGCACCATATTAGTGGGCAACGAGAACGCATTTCACTACTGTGGTGCCTCGCTCTAAGTAAACGCCTTGTAGACGTCAAGTAAATAGTGTCAGCGCTTTGTGCGGTGTATTTCGGGAGGCATCGACCGGCGCGGGCAGCCGTTCGATGCATTGACGCGTGGCAGACGGCGCGCTGGCAGCTGCGGCTGCAGACGTGCATTTATTTATACCTGCCAGCGGCAGCGACGTGCCGGCGCACCTGACCGCATCGACCCGCGCAGCCTGCGTGGCGTCGCGTGGCCCAGCCCAGCCTGCCCGCCTGCGTCACTCCAACAGGTGTTGCGGCGCCGCGCCAGCGGACGACGTGCGCGCGCGCACACGCAGCGACCGAGTCAGCCGAGGCCGATGCATGCACACACTCAGCGAGCTATTTAAACTACATAACGTGGCTATCTCTTAAAGCTCTATGTAGGGAAAGCAGGGGCGGCTCCTGCATCCGTTTGCACGTTTGCGCTACCCCCAGGAATAACAATATTCTTAAACTCCATTTACTGTTAAGAGATTCTATGAAATGGGAGAAGTAGCACTCCATTTACCTCTTTCGAAACGCCCGGGCTGTTAAGCACCGACCGCTCCCGAGTGGACCGAGACCAGGGTGTCTCAGGGGATGAGCGGGGTGCGGGGGCAACGCTTGGCAACAGTGTTTCCGTATACGCGCTCGAGCCACCCTGTCAGCCGCAGAAACAAGAGTCCGAACTCTCCCGAAGACACCCGGAGTCGTCGGCCCTTAAAAAAAAAAAAAAAAGCTGGCTTTTTGCGCCTTCTTACCAGTACACGTGTAGCTGCGAGCGAAGTAACTGTGCGTTGTGTCCATTGTTTAGCGTGTTTTATAGTTAATTTTGAGTCTCAAGGAACAGGTGAAGTAATGAATCAGGTAATTTCCTTGCTTTCTGAACCCATCAATTTACGCAGGTTTGAAGAGAAATTATAAATCAAGAGGCTAGGTAGACGGATTCCAAGTTTGACAATTTCACAGACAGTTAAAACGAAAAGTCGTCAATTCATTTTTTTTAATGCCTCGGGTAGATATTGTCTCTGCGGTCGAGTGATTGTTTCTGAACCATATACATCTATGATATCTTGACTTAATAGCATTTTTTTCCGAATGCGTTGAGCTGCCACAATGGAGAGGCCAAACTTTTTATTGGTGAAAAAGTGCACTACCATCTTTTCTGGTCACCAGCCGCCACTGAGGGAAAGTATGGCCAGTACGGCCAGCCTGCCAGCGGCAGCCATGTTGGGCCTATTCCGCTGCTGCTTATCCACCGACCACTGCAGCGCTTAACAATACTTATAAGCTGATTTTGAGAAAACTATTCCATAAAAAAAATTTAATGTTTTCAGGTGTTATACTGTGATATATTCGCTCGATAAGGATCTCAATTTCTATTCATTATTACTTATAATTTCCGTGGTACATCAAATTAAGTAAACAATTGCACAAAATTTTGAAGAGTTTGCAGAGGAAAAATCGCATTGCGTAGACTTTGCTTATGGTTGATTACAATACAATACTGCGGACGAAATGTAGGTAAGATATCGAAATTTTATTTAAGGTTGAGATCGGAACTATAACTATTTATTCCCGAGATACAGGGTGTTATATCCGACGTACAGATGCGGGAACTTCGCGTAGTTCTGTCCATGCGGACCTGGCTGCTCTACGGAATACTTTTCGTCCGATTTTAAGAAAACTATTTGGTTTGTGGCTCCAGATCTAAAGAGTTCACCTATAAATTCAGAATGACCTGTGCCGTAGCCAAATATTCGAATAGACAACGAACATGTCATCGGAGCATAGTGTAAATGAAGAAAGACTTATCCATAAGTCTTTGACGAGTATTTTCTTGCGTATTATGTACTTATATCTCACATGAACTACGAAAAATGCAAGGAATTACCCACTACATGACTTTTGCGTATTATGTACTTATATCGCACACACTTAAAACGATCTCAATAAACGCAGTTTATCGATATCATCTAATATATAAAGCACAGTGTCCGTATGTGTGTACGTGTTTCATACAAATCTACAGTTTTGTTCCAATCTTTATGAAATTTTGTACACGTAAGCTTCAATCCATGAGGACGATCGCCCTAAGTGTAAGAATAACGTACGATACATAGTTCACGAGATATGACGACATAAACGAGATGCGCGAAAAACTGCTGCATTTTGGACCGATTTCGACCAAATTTGGTACGCACATTCCTTACCATGAGGTAACAATTGCTGCACTACTAGCCATTAAAATTGCTACACCAAGAAGAAATGCAGATGATAAGCGGTTATTCAATGGACAAATATACTAGAACTGACATGTGATTACATTTTCACGCAATTTGGGTGCATAGATCCTGAGAAATCAGTACCCAGAACACCACCTCTGGATGTAATAACGGCCTTGATACGCCTGGGCAATGAGTCAAACAGAGCGTGGATGGCGTGTACAGGTACAGATACCCATGCAGCTTCAACACGACACCACAGTTCATCAACAGTAGGGACTGGCGTATTGTGACGAGCCAGTTGGTTGGCCACCATTGACCAGACGTTTTCAATTGATGACACATATGGAGAATGTGCTAGCCAGAGCAACAGTCGAACATTTTCCGTATTCAGAAAGGCCCGCACAGGACTTGCAACATGCGGTCGTGCATTATCCTGCTGAAATGTAGTGTTTCACAGGGATCGAATGAAGGGTGAGCCACGGGTCGTAACACATATGAAATGTAACGGCCACTGTTCAAAGTGCCGTCGATGCGAGCAAGAGGTGACCGAGACGTGAAACCAATCGCACCCCATACCATCACGCCGGATGATACGCCAGTATGGCGATGACGAATATACAGGCTTTCAATGTGCGTTCACCGCGATGTCGCCAAACACGGATGCGACCATCACGAAGCTGTAAACAGAACCTGGATTCATCCGAAAAAATGACGTTTTTCCATTCGTGCGCCCAGGTTCGTCGTTGCGTACACCATCGCAGGCGCTCCTGTCTGTAATGCAGCGTCAAGGGTAACCGCAGCCACGGTCTCCGAGCTGATAGTGCATGCTGCTGCAATCGTCGTCGAACTGTTCGTGCAGATGGTTGTCGTCTTGCAAACGTCCCTATCTGTTGACTCAGGGATCGAGACGTGGCTGCACGATACGTTAAGCCATGCTGATAAGATGCCTGTCATCTCGACTGCTACTCATGAGAGGCCGTTGGGTTCCAGCATGGTGTTCCGTATTGCCATCCTGATTCCACCGATTCCATATTCTGCTAATAGTCATTGGATCGTGACCAACGCGATCAGCAATTTCGCAATACGATAAACCGCAATCGCGATAAGCTACAATCCGCCCTTTATCAAAGTCGGAAACGTGATGGTACGCATTTTTCCTCCTTACACGAGGCATCACAACAACATTTCACTAGGTAACGCCAGTCAACTGCTGTTTGTGTATGAGAATTAGGTTGGAAACTTTCCTCGTGTCACCACGTTGTAGGTGTCGCCAACCTTGCGTGAATGCTTTAAAAGGCTAATAATTTGCATATCACAGCATCTTCTGCCTGTCGGTTAAATTTCGCGTTTGTAGCATCTTCGTGGTGTAGCGATTTTAATGTCCAGGATTGTAATAGACAGGAGGAGGCGAGAGGGAGGCGGAGAAGGCACTGTACCACTTCCTGGCTTAATTTCTTTGTGTTTTGATGTCTGGTCGAAAGAGCCATTCACGGCAATCCGGCGAGGGGCCCTGCTACGGTAGACCCTGCGCTTTAATGTAAGCTGCGCTCACCGCGTCACTTAGGTGTGATAAGCAGTGTGACACCGTGTTATATGCGTCATTTGACGGGCAATTACTCTCACTACACTGGAGTACACAACTGAATTAATCCGCTAATCAGCGTTAAGCGCACGCGGTTGCGAGGGAAACAGTGCGTCAACTACTGCACACGGCAAGCCACTGAGCGGTGAGTGACAAGAGTTATTAAGCCCTTTCTACACGGGAAGTGACAGCTTACGAGATTACCCATGATGCACCGGTCACGCCGTCCGCGTACAGTGTAGATGCGCCCACTTCCACAAGATGCACGCATACGATCGCTAGTAGACGGAATGATGGATCCTATTCTCACGCGTATGGAAGTGCTACGCGCATGCGCAGATGGCGGAAATGGGAACCCAGTAACAAACGAAGCCAAGTAGGGAATTTGTTTGAGAATGTGTACTTGTGTCCTGCTAAGAGGAACGGAGTTTTTCGACTGAGTCCTAAGTATTTTAGGAGGTGATGCTACAAAGGAATTGCATTAAAAATTTAATATAACCTGTGTACAATTTTTTATTGAAGACAGAGATATAGCTGTTAATATGAAATCCAAACAAACGTAGAGCAAATGTAAATCAAGAAATTTTCACTGGTTTAGGCCTATCTGTCTGTTCTTGGTAGTACGACATCACACTTACTTAAAAGTAGAATTTTGTGTATGTTCTACACGTTCATTTCCACTTACCCGGTTTTCAGCTTACTAGGACATATTCAGACGTTAAACTACGTCTAAAACTGGTAATTTAAATAAAATTCAATATGGTGATCTACGAATAACCGACGAAAGAATCGGTCAAAATATCCAAATCAGTTTGTTGTACATACCAAGAGCTGTATCTCTGTACCCAATAAAAATTGCACACACGTTATATGAAATTTTAACTGCAAATCGTCTTTATTACCATCTTCTAAAATATTTACTATTTTTCCTGAAACATGCTGCAGTTAACAGATGGAATATTTGTTTTTGGTGAACATTATTTGAAGCTTAAAGTGAAAGGTCTATGTATAGACACCTGAGCTAGTTCATCATATACATAGGTGCCTCAAACAGCAGGGCTTTGAGTATGTAATCGCAAATGAGGACTTTAACACATGTGAGCGACGTAGTTACAAATTAACTGTACGAAAACAAATACAGTTTCACAGTAGCAGTCTAAAACAAATATTTTAATCATCATAATATATCATAAGTTTCGAAAAGTGATGTTAACGCGGCGATTCATTTGCTGTAAGTTGAGAACAAACGAAGTACACGACTCAACAAATGCGTACCGTTTGAACGCTTCTTTGTAGTTCGACGGTCTATCGCAAGGGGCGCTGCAGGTGACGACTTCCTTGTGCGTGTTGCACGTCTCGTATAGAAAGGGCTTCAGGCCAGCCGTGTTACAGGAGTGCGCAACGAAGAGGGTCGGTATCTTCATGTCTGAGCACGAGTGTCTTCGCTCTTGTCGACGCGGTCTTCAGGAGAGATTTACGACGATGTGAGGAGTCGACTCGTAATGGAACGCAGGCTTCTGAATTTTATGAGCCCGGCTTTCTGCGCTGCAGCGCTACACAACAGCAAGCACGTAGCGACAAATTAACGAGGACGGTCCCTATACAATGCTGGTCTTCGAAATGCTTGCAGTCAGTGTCACAGCAAAACCTCGGCAAATACTAAAGCAGAGGTAGTGAATTAAAATTTTTGCCACGGTCGGGATTCGTATTCGGGACCTTCTGCTTACCAGGCAAGCGCGGCAACCACTAAGCCTCCTCGACCTAATGGATATGGTGATTGTTCCCTCTACAACAGGAATGTCAGTTCTGCATCGAGTACCTCCATATAAATACGTATATTGCCGCGAGAGATCACGAACACCGACTGCCGGCGTGGCGTAGGGGCTAGCGTCACTAACTGCGATGCTGAAGGTCGCCGGTTCAATCCCGCCCACCGTCAAAAATTTATTTCTTTGTAATTAACTATTCCAGAATGTTCTACATCTTTCTTATGTTCACTTGTAAATTCTACTTGTTTCTTATGTTAACTGTTCTCCTAATTTCTGGTAAATTCTGTCTGTGTATAAATATCGGAGTACTCTGCCTGAGAGGCAGTCAGTGCTGCGTGTATGTTGAGTTCGTAATAAACGTGCTTTCAGTATAAGTGCTGTGTTTAGTTGCCTTCGAAGTCAAGCCTGCTCCCATTTCAACGCGACAATATCAATGAAGCCGAGGATCTCCTCAGCTGCCGATGGTGAACTCTGCTTTCATCTTGCAATCAAGACTGGCAGTCTCTACTGCTTTAGATAGCCGCTCAAATCCTGAGAGAATATCCTCAGATCCAACGCGACACACATCAATAGTACCGAAGTGAGCCACCACCTGCTGTTGGCTGCACCCCGTACCATTCGTGGCATCCGTTCCACATCTGGAATGACTTCATCCGGAATGTACATTGGCCTTCTTCCCCTCTTTGGCAGCCTTCTCCGTAAAGCCGTCGGCACACGCAGCGTGTCTCTGAACGTCTGTGGTCAACGTGCCGAGTCCACAGTGCGGCTGAATGCTCGGAGACGGCGTGACTTCTGTATACGAGGCGTGTGCCTCAACGAGCTACACGCGATCGCAGCGCGCTCCAGCGACAGTTCTTGGCGGCATTCAGGTTCCGAAATCACACTGTTTACGAAATCAAAAGAGTGGAATTCCTCTATTAAATCGCTTATTTCCGCGCTTGTGCATATATTCCTTATGTTCTGTGATACAGGCGTACATAAGTAACAAAAAATATATCTATCAGCATAAAAGTTGCATGTTATGTCAATAAGTGCAGCGAATTATAAACCTTTCATGACAAACTGTGCGATATAAAATTAGAAAAGGCCTTCACACGAGGCAAACATGGTTACAACAGTCTCGCTTTTTAGGAAAACAAAGGTCCCGTCAATATTACTATTCAGTAGAAAAATGCCAGTCATTTATTCCAACAAATAGTACCTCTAATGACCGTTTTTCGAGATTCTCAATTTACTCAGTTACTTTTACTTGCTTTGAAATGTCATACATTCATAAGACCTAAGTTATATGAATAAAATCCATGAAATACGACGGCCACTATGGCGTCTTCATCTCTCTACCGAAAAGAGCTACCCCTCTCTCCGGATAGCCACGTGGTGTGACGTCGGTGGCGTTCTCCCACCTTACTGGTGATCGTTCAGACGCACATTGAGAATATCTGGCATGCTTGTTACTACCCGACACGTTGGGACCATTCGACTCAGGAAATTGTCCTGAACACACAACGCCTCAAACACGTTCGCGAGACGAACCGGGGAGGGCTCACGGTCGGTTCCCCGGAATGTCTTCAGCCGCCTGCCACGCACTGGAGCGACCTCCCACGCAACCACGGCACAGAATAGGGAGTATACAGAAAGGAAAGCTGAGGGCGGTGCCTTTGATCTGTGTGTTACCAAGTGTTGCGCTCGACGCCATATTGAAAAGCAGTAAACGCGGGACTATAGCCACTTAGTACTTCGACTGGAAATGGACTTTTTACGAATTGGAGCTAATCTCACCGACTTTTACGAAAGGAAACGGATTTTCATTATGGCCTCCTCCATTTTGCGCCCTGACCTTGCACCTAATTGAATCCAACGAAAAAAAAAAGTAGGTCTAAATTTTAATACAACTACGAAAATATACGATGGAAACAATGATCATTTTATTTGGTGCTTAACTCTAGAAAAATCCTAAATAACGCGTAGTTATATTTGCGAAATTAGTTATAAACAAGAAAGTGACTGCCAGGTTTTATTTGACACGAATAAATTTGCATAAAATATTGAGTCAGACTTAGCAGTACAACAATGAAGTGTAGAATTGTGTTAATATTTTTCACGGGCTGCAGAGTAAATGTCATTGCTGCTCGCTTCACTCACAGCAAAATAATGTACCTGCTCTATGGTTGACGGGTTTTTGTATGAACCCTTGTCCGTTCAGAAAAAAATAATTTTCGTTTTATTTGAAGGTGTCAGGAAAAAACATTTATTAGTCATCTGAGTTGCTGTCATTACCATTGGTGCCAACATAACCACTGCAACCGGGCGAGAAGCAACGTACAATTTAACCGGTTACTTTTAATAGTAATTATGCACACATTACTCTCATTCGAAACTGATAACTTTTACTACACATATAGCGACGTTAAGTTACCGCTGAGCATCTTTTGGGAAGGTGAAGAAACTTATATCCTTAATTATATCCATTGTAAAAAATAACTTATATCCTTATTTATTTTCGAATTATTGCGGTAATTAGGTGCTGAACACCATCGCCTGCCTTTTCTTTTATTGCTGCTCATAATAAAAACGGAACATCTGCAACTACTGACACACAGTTCTTTCTTTTCACTGCACTGTACCAAATATTTGTTTATGTTTATGCGATTCAAGCAGTTAAAACATACAATTAACAAAGACGGCGCATTAGCACGCTACAGAGTAGGGAGTGATCACGCATTTACTGCTTTTCAAGATGGCCGATTCCGCGCATGCGCACTAAATTTTGGACGACAGACTGCAGCGGGAGTTTCCTTTCTGTATACTCCTTATTCTGTGACCACGGCTAGCAGGTATCAGGGCATGTCGCTGCCGCAGGTCGGCCGGTGGACACGCCAGGCAAGCGGTCAACAACAACAACAACAACAACCAACAACAACAACAACAACGCCCCTCGACCGCAGCCTCAAACTGTGCAACCGAGGTTAAATCAGCCTGAAGCTGTGAGCCAAGTGACAACCTCAGACATCCGCACACAGCAGTCACAGTCCCTGTTCATGATTACAGTGCCGAGATAAATTTACGACTAGAATGACGCGACGTAGACTCGACAGAAAGTATGTTATACGAAGACGACTAGAGCTGGTACTAATCCAATGCAGAACTTGAAAGACGACTGTCGGGATTTACACGGCAGAAGATTACACGAACCAAATAATTCACGAGAGCTCACGAGAAATTTAATGAACATGAACCTCACAGAACAGTTAAAATACGTCGCTTCTAGTATGAAGCCTTACAAGTACCGGGTGCGTTCTGTACTGCTCTCAAAGAAAGAGTAAACTGTTTCATAAACGCGAATTTGAATCTAATACGCAAGAGAGCAAAGAAGATCGTCGTGATTCACACGGCGGAAGAGTACGCTAACCAGATATTTAAGCAAAACTGAATCTAATATACACGCGAGCACAAGATAAATTTAATACAGTGAAGCGAGAAACCCCCAGAACAATCAAAATACGTCGCTTCCAGTAAGAAGCCGGTTACACTCGCAAGTATCGGTGTGCTGTGTGCTGTACTGCGGTCTGCCAGTCTAGCGTCCAACCGATCGGTCACCACACTGGGACAGCCCTATCCCATTGATTTTGACGTCTCAGTGTATTAATAGTATCACAACCAAACAACACTAGCATTCATGGAAGAGTCAGTTGGTGCTGAGACGTCTAGCGTTGTCTATCACTGTGTGGCTTGTTTGTAATTCTCTCTTGCTTAAGTTTATGTCAATGGCTATGTTCGAAAAATAAATAAATAAATAAATAAGTACAGGGGGAAGAAATAAAAACATTGCGTTTTGCTGATGACATTGTAATTCTGTCAGAGACAGCAAAGGACCTGGAAGAGCAGTTGAATGGAATGGACAGTATGTTGAAGAGAGCATATAAAATGAAAATTAACAAGAGCAAAACAAAAGTAATGGAATGCGGTCTTAGAAAATCGGGCGATGCTGAAGGAATTAGATTAGGTAACGAAACAATGAAGGTGGTAGATGAGTTTTGTTACTTGGGTAGTAAAATAACATGTGATGGTCGCAGTACAGAGGATATAAAATGCAGAATGGCAATGGGAAGAAAAGCATTTTTGAAAAAGAGAAATTTGCTAACATCGAATATTAATTTAAGTGTAAGGAAGTCTTTTCTGAAGGCATTTGTGTGGAGTGTTGCCTTGTACGGGAGTGAAACATGGACGATAAGCAGTGCGGACAGGAAGAGAATAGAGGCTTTTGAAATGTGGTGTTACAGAAGAATGCTGAAGATTAGGTGGGTAGATCGCATAACCAATGAAGAAGTACTGAACAGAATTGGTGAGAAAAGGAATTTTTGGCATACCCTGACTAAAAGAAGGGATCGCTTGGTAGGACACATTCTTAGACATCGGGGAATCGTAAACTTAGCATTGGAGGGAAGTGTGTGGGGGAAAAATCGCAGAGGGAGACCAAGAGACGCGTATAGTAAGCAGATTCAAGTGGATGTGGGTTGCCGTTCTTATGAGGAGATGAAAAGGCTTGCTCAGGATAGAGTAGGGTGGAGAGCTGCATCAAACCAGTCTCCGGACTGAAGACCATAACAACAACAACAAATAAACCGCTGAAGGTATTTTGTAGCGTAGTTTCCAGGGTAAAAGAAACCTGAACTGAACTGGGCAAATGCAAGAACACAAGCTCGCACCCCGAGTAGCACATGCGTAGTGCGCCGTGAAGGATGTTGCTCAATCTCTGACAAGGGAAAGCTTTCAAGAGCTTCCAGTTAAGACCTTCACGCCTCACTGTGTTACTCGAAAACGTCGGAAGAGCAAGGACGACGTCCAATTCCAGTCTTCCTGGTACTGAAATTCCCAGCAATGAAGACCATCTACCCGGGTGTCTCAAGCTTTCGATGCCTCCTCAGTGATCACTTTATCACTTAATTGATGCTTTGCTCGTATTTTATATGAAACCGGAGGTGCGTATTGCTTTCTTACGACGTAAAAAAAAGCTGATGGATTTTGGTACACCGTTCTCGGTACAGACTGCGCAGTGGTTGCCATACCGGACTCTCAGTCGGGAGGACGTAGCTTCGAATTCGCCTCCGCCATGCAGATTTATGTTTTCTGTTATTTGTCTAAATCAGTGCAAGGTTGTGTGAAATGTCTTAATAATTGTTCATCATTAGTTTCACAATACCACAGTTCTTCTAAAACAATAACGGCACCTTCTAAATTAATTTTGTTTCCATAAAATGTAATACCGAGTTCATCAATCCTTTGTTGTGTCGATGGTACTAAGAAGGCAAGGTGGAGATCGTTAAGGTAATTCCTGATGTGATCCCAGTTGGTGTACAAGAATTCAGAAAGTTACCTTTCCTTTTCTTTTACAAAATTTCATATAAACACGATTCCTTATAACATAATCGAAATACTTTACATCTCTACATCATCTTCCTTATTAGGTTGCTTTTAAAGGGCATTTTCCTTCCACAACCATAAGAAAATAATTGGCGTTTATGTTTCGCCTCTAGTTGACGACAGTACGCTAAGCCCTGAACATACTTTCTTTTAGACACACCAAGTTCGGATGAAGGTAACAGTTTCGTTGATAGTAGAATGAAAATATCTGTACAAGTATGTAACGTTCATTCATTCACCCATTCATCCATCGTAGAGGGGGTATTTGTTGCGAGTCCATACTAACCCATGGTTCCTGAAGAGAGACAAAAGCCGTTTCAGTAACCAAAGGGGCAACACAATGTATTATTGAGCTCGTCTTTTTACCTTAGCCAACGCTGCAGCTCTACTGTATACTAATGTGCAGATTTGCATCAACGCAGTCTTCGGACTGAAAACAATGTGAACGATTATGCAGATTTGTGCGAAGCATTGCATCGTAGCAAGCATTACCGGGAATTGGACCAAACAAACTGCCGAGCGTTTCCTCACCATGAAACGCACAATCTTGTTCCTGGCATCCCCTTTACACAACATTTTATTGATATTTTTATTGTCATTTAGACGTACACATCAGACTTCTCACGTACATGAGGCTAGGTTAAACTGCCGAAGGGTCATTGCATGTGAAATCGACCAATAACAAAAATTGAACCTTGATCATGCAGAATTTTATAATTTTTCGTCATTTCATTGTACCAATCTAGATGAGACGAAACCAAAAATTAATGATTTTTTGGACGTTTATAAGTGACGAAATGCAGTTTTTGTAACGCTTCGCTCTCCTGATAATTTGTCTCAATCTTCCGGTCGCTACAGACAGTAACGTCACGTCACTACAGACATGGTCAGTGCGCCGAGAGCAGCGCAGTTGGGAGGCGAGGGGTCAGAAACCGACCGCGGGCCTTTCTGGAGAACCGCAGGTGTGGGAGGTCATACGCGGCGCCAACACGGCTATGTCGCCTGCAGCTCACACAGAACAAGGTACTACGCATCATAAGCAACGCTCCACGATACACCCGCACCGTGGATCTTCATAATGAATACTGCCTAGAGCGACTTTCGGTGGTATTCAAGAAACTCGCCACACGACTGTACAAGAACTCTAGACACTCGAACAATCTCTTCATACTACACTTGTGATCGTAGTTCCCCAACCATAAGTGGAAACATAAGCGACCCAAAACACTTCTCCTCAGAGACTAACCACCTACGGTCATAGGGACCACCAACTCACAAACACGATGAATATGGAGAAACCCTGCAGATCAGCAAACTGACTAGTAATGCCAGCTGAGCTCACAGCCGACCAACTGGGAAGGCAGGGAAACCATATTCAGTGCACTAAACACAAACAAACCTATACTGTCCCAAATATTTAGCCAGTTCTATGACCGAACTGTCTAACTCAAATGTTCAAATGTTTGTTAAGCTTATGGGACTTAACTACGGGGTCATCAGTCCCTAAACTTACAAACTACTAATCAACTACCTTATACTAAAGACGGCACAAATATCCATGCCCGAGGGGGGGATTCGAACCCCCGACCGTAGTGGCCGTGCAGACCGTGACTGGAGCGCCTTAGTCTCCTCGGCCACCGCGGCCGGTACTGTCTTACTATCATGACAAACTTGACTATGTTCACAGGTATTCTGCCGCACCCGACTCAGGAGACTTCACAGGAACTTAGCTTAGCAGAACCTCGCATCAACCGGATTGATTCTTTACGACAAACCTAGCAAAGTTAACGGTACCGAGATATACCCTTTACTAACATTACCAAACCTTTCATGATCTATCGCAGATAGTATACCGCTACTGCCTTTACAACCTGCCCCACTGTCGCAGACTTTTTTTTTCCCCTTGGCTCTTGCCTTGACACTTTTTTCCTCTGCCCTTACATACCTTTACCCTTCGTATACCTTTCGTCCACTACTATCTCCAGATGCACCGTATTAATGGGTGATATTGTTACAAACAAAATTAAGCAAAGAATATTTAATAAACATCTTTGGATCAACAGCTCAGTAAATTACACCAAAATAATTACAACAAACAGCGTGACCTAAACAGTACCAAATATAAATATATATATATATATATATATATATATATATATATATATATATATATATATATGAATGTAAGTAATTACAACTTGTTCAGTCAATATAACATTGCCATATTAATGTATTTTCATGTAAAACACACTTTGTCCTCTGTAACAGGTGGCTTAAGAAAATGGTCAAAGCCCGAAACTAGTCAGCTTTTCAAATAAAAGCAGCTTTAGTGCATATATATATAGAAATGATACAAACATGGTACACGAAACCTTCAGGCGCAAGCTCGCGCCCAGTGCGCCACACGTAATGAAACAACAGTGAACAATCTTTGGCAATACCAGCGACATGTTCTATTGAAGCGTCACGAATAAGTAAAGCAGTCAACAATCCGAAGATTGGTTTGAACACCACAGTGCTTTACTAGGCATGGTCCTGTTTGGAGGTGGTATGCCATTGCCTTCCTCCGACCTTTGAACTGACTTACCCAGCCAGTTATAGGGGGACCTACAGTTTAACGTGGGTTCCGAACCACGGTGCTACTCGGTATTTTTCACATGAGCAATACTGTCAGAGGTGAAAAGTGGAAAGTGACATAAAAATCCTAGGACCTGGCGGGGATCGAACCCACGACCTTTGGATTTGTAGTCTGGCACTCTACCACTGTACAACCGAGGCGCACTGTTCGTCATTATCATCCCTTTTATCATTATTATGAGTTTATAAGAACACTAACTTATGTTCATATTTCTGTACCATAACAGATACCAGGTAACATGCGAATGAATCATCTTCTACACTAATACCATCTTCACGAAGAAGGGTTATTCGTAACTTCATCTCAACAAATCGTAATACATTAGCAGGAATAATTAGCAATCGCCGCCCCATCTGACGCTTCACCACACAAACAGCATCACAAAACGCATCTTCGGAGGCACACTGCACCGTCCCTACTGGCGAACCGACAGGTCAAAGTGCAATGCGGCATGGCACACGCAGAGGCCTCTAACGGACGACTGCAGAGTTTTGCAGATGCGGGAGTATCACTAGTGCAATAAGGGATCTTTACATTCTCTCTCATACGATTTTGGTGTATGTGTGTTTGTTCGAGCCCAAGTACTTTCCTTGTCAGTCATACTCTACCAATACAGATATTCGAAACGACCCTATCGCTATCCTATAAGATAGGAACATTTTGTTTAAAATTATTCCTCCATCTTGTTCTACATTTTGAAAGAATACTTCAAAAACGCTGCTAAGACTGCCAGAGGTGAAAGAAGTGTAAAGTGACAGATAAAAATCCTAGGACCTGGCGGGGATCGAACCCGCGACCTCAGGATTTGTAGTCTGGCACTCTACCACTGTGCAACCGAGGCGCACTCTATCGACCAAGAAAATTGTGTGCTTCTCGACGCCTTGTAACCCCTGCTGGTGGACAGGTGACGGGCAACAGGCAGGGACACAGACAAATATATATGTGTTACTCTGTGCCACCACTGAACTGGATCGGTCACTTGGGATGAGGACAGGCACCGATTAGGAATCATCAGTAGGCGGGCCTCTATCTACTTATACTATGTGTCTGCATTCCACTAGACTTCAGTTAACAAAGCTATGTATTATACTCTCTCTCTCTTCCAAATATATCTTGTACTAATATAGCTCAGTGTTTCTAGTTTCTGTTGTACCACTGGCTGGTCACCTCAGACTCTGTACCCGCACACGCGGGCATCCTATTTCCCTGTGTCGGTCTCTCTCTACTCGGCCACCGACACCTAGGACAACAGGCGGAAACGAGACACAAAAGTGGCGACGAGGATGGGATACCAAAAAAGGGACCAAGAAAATTGTGTTCTTTCTGACGTCTCGTAACCCCTGCTGGTGGACAGGTGACGGGAGGCAGGCAGGGAGCAGCAGAACCGTTCGCCGCCCCCAATACTGCCGTCAAGGCCTGCCTGCCCGCCCGCCGTGAAAGTCGCCGGCCAACAACTATTTGCCTGCGTCGTGCCGCGGCCGGGCGCAGAAGCCGGAATTCCGTAGGTAGGCGGCCTCACCAACGTTCTGTGCAAGCTATTCGAACGTATGGTGAGCCGGCGGCTTATGTGGATACTTGAACATGGAGGTCTGTTGTCCCCACATCAGGGGGGTTTCCGCCAAGGCCGCTCCACTGTTGATAATTTAGTGGCCCTGGAGTCTGCCATTCGTACGGCATTTAGCAGGCGTAAGCATTGTTGCCGTCTTTTTCGACCTCAGAAAGGCGTACGACACCACTTGGCGCCACCACATTCTGGCCACACTGCACGCTTGGGGCTTGAGAGGTCCGCTCCCACTTTTTATTCAAAACTTTCTTTCTTTCCGATCTTTTCGGGTACGGGTTGGTACTTCCCTCAGCTCCTCTCGCGTCCAGGAGAACGGTGTCCCACAGGGCTCTGTCCTTAGTGTAGCCCTATTTTTAATTGCCATTAATGGACTTGCTGAGGCAGTGGGGTCATCGGTTTCTTCCTCTTTGTTCGCTGATGACTTCTGCCTATATTTCAGCTCAGCTAGCATTGGGGTAGCTGATAGGGGTCTACAGGGAGCCATTCGAAAGGCGCAGTCGTGGGCCTCAACCCATGGGTTCCAGTTTTCTCCATCGAAAACCCGGGTTATGCACTTCTGCCGCCGTCGAGCTGTCCATTTGGACCCAGAGCTATATATGATGAACTACTTCGTGTCGAAGTGACACCAGCCGTCATTCACTGCACTTTACTGCCGGACACACACACACACACACACACACACACACACACACACACACACACACAGAAATGAGACGGAGAGGGGGTTGGGTTTTTCGGCCGATCGCACAATCCCATTAACAAGGCTAGTGGCTGAATGCAGGAGATACGAAGCGAACGCGCCGTGATACAGGTGGACCGCCACGTACGCATTTGCGCAATCTGTCTGCTGTAATTACACTCGCGGGTGAAATATTCCTAAACGCTGATGAGCGGCGACACATCAAAAATAAATCGTGTTTCCGCCGCGTTACGCCGGGCTAATAACCAGTAAAAGGAGGCCTCCTGTCACTCGAGCGCCATAAAAGCAGCGTTCATTTCCGACCTAAAAAGCGTTACTAACTGCTCTACCTGTTTTTGTGAAAACGCCTACTTCCATAACCATGCGCTTCCTTTCATATTTACGGAAATTGAGTTATTTACAACTTGTACAAAAGCCACAACGCAGTCATTAGACTCTAAGGGCACGAAAGGGAAGCATCAGTTGGAAACGGAGTATAACAGGGTTGTAGCCTTTCTCCAATGTTATTCAATTTGTACATCGAGCAGGCGGTGAAGGAAAGCAAGGAAAAAATTCGAATAGGGATTAAAGTTCAGGGGGTAAAGGGTAAAGCAGTCAACAATCCGAAGATTGGTTTGAACACCACATTGCTTTACTAGGCATGGTCCTGTTTGGAGGAGGTATGCCGTTGCCTTCCTCCGACCTTCGAACTGACTTACCCAGCCACTTATAGGGGGACCTATAGTTTAACGTGGGTTCCGAACCACGGTAAAGAAATAAAAACATTCCATTTTGCTGATGACAGAGGCAAAAGATCTGGAAGAGCAATTGAATGGAATGGACAGTGTGTTGAAGAGAGCGTATAAAATAAACATTAACAAAAGCAAAACAAAAATAATGGAATGCGGTCTTAGAAAATCAGGCGATGCTGAAGGAATTAGATTAGGTAACGAAACAATGAAGGTGGTAGATGAGTTTTGTTACTTGGGTAGTAAAATAACATGCGATGGTCGCAGTACAGAGGATATAAAATGCAGAATGGCAATGGGAAGAAAAGCATTTTTGAAAAAGAGAAATTTGCTAACATCAAATATAAAAGTGTAAGGAAGTCTTTTCTGAAGGCATTGTTGAAGGCAGTGTTGGCTTGTACGGGAGTGAAACATGAACGATAAACAGTGCGGACAGGAAGATAATAGACGCTTTTGAAATGTGGTGCTACAGAAGAATTCTGAAGATTAGGTGGGTAGATCGCGTAACTAATGACGAGGTACGGAACAGAATTGATGAGAAACGGAATTTTTGGCATACCCTGAGTAAAAAAAGGGACCGATTGGTGTAGGACACATTCTTAGACATCGAGGAATCTTAAATTTAGCATTGGAGGGAAGTGTGTGGGGTAAAAATCGCAGAGGGAGACCAAGAGACGCGTATAGTAAGCATATTCGAGTGAATGTGGGTTGCCGTTCTTATGAGGAGATGAAAAGACTGTCAGGATCGAGTAAGGTGGAGAGCTGCATCAAACCAGTCTCCGGACTGAAGATCATAATACGCGAATAAATTACACTTTTCTGTAAATCAGGGATTTACTATACTACCCATAGATAATAGGAACATAAAACACAGTACGTACCTGGTGGAATGGGCAATACTCACGACTCTCACAACCACCATTCGAAGCAACAAACTTCAGTAAACATGAGCTCTAAAATGCATATATTAACCCTTTAATCATAGTGTAGCTGATCAGCAACATACCTTATTTTTTCCATCGTCTCTCAAACTGATCAACATTTTACCAGAAATTCATTTGTAGCTGCTTATATCATATGCTAGTAGCTCATCCTAGAAATTATAAATTGCAGAGTGCTACTGAATCGTTTCGACAGTTAGCTTCATTGAGTCACTCCTAACATGAGCGTTTGTTTACATCAGTATTCCTCATTTGGCATGTAAAAGTAGTCAATCACATGCTACTGTTGCATTATGAGTTACTTTCTGGAAGATGAGAGGCGTAACAGTGACGGTTACGACATCGAGTACATCATGTAAGCACTATATAGCTGACCAGCCATGAACGTTTTGTAGCTAGTTACATTCATGGCGATAGTTTTTATATATAAAGTCATGCATTAAATGCTTAAGAACTATCATAACTTTTGGAAGTCTTTGCGGGTTTTCTGCCGGATAATAAAATCAAACCGTTTCAATATTTCGACGGTACAACTGTCCGTCATCTTAGGAACTTTTGCTGCTGCTGAATATTCAGCGGGACTCAGCAGCAGCAAAAGTTGCTGAAGAACACGGACAGTTGTACCGTCGAAATATTGAAACGGTTTGATTTTATTATCCGGCAGAAAACCCGCGAAGAGTTCGAAGATTTGTCACGCAGGGAAAGCCTACGAAGTTATAACTTTTCCAGAAGATGTTTCACGCAAGATGAGCTAGTGCTGACAGCTCTTGAGGTAAACATTTTAGAACCCATGTTCGCTAGACTTTTTGAATCGAATAATCGATCTTCTGAAACCGTGATTATTGATATTAGAACCCGAGACATCCTGTTATGCAGTCCCCATTCTGGTTATTACTGTAAATATCAGTTTTAAGGTTGGGCATTTTTTTTTAGTTCCAGCGCATTACACAAATGCCAATAACGATAGACAACCTACGAAAGACATGACAAAAAATTACGGCGAGAAAAACATAATTAGTACGACTCTCGCTCAGCGTGATTCGTCCAAAGTGACACAGAAAGATGATTTCGCGTGGCTGAATGGCCTGCTTAAAGTCACGCCACTTCCACGACTTGCGACTGTCTCTAACCCACCCCACTTACAGTTTAACGTGGAATCCGAAGCACTTGTTTCTGGAGATTCCTCGCGTCAATGAAGTGAAAGCTGCCGACCGATATTCGATCCCGCATACCTCCTTTTTCAGACAGGAATTTTACCGCTTTACTATCAGCCGCGGCACCTATAAATGAATTACATCCACTTAAAAAGCTCATGTAACAACAAATTTCTGATTTTTTTTTCTCTTTACTTGTTCTGTCACATCATCTTCGTCAAATTTCGTGATTCTAAAATCAACGTGAATTACCCCTCAAATGTTTGACGACAGATTTCCAAGCATTGAAATGTTCCGTATCTTGTTACTGCGTCGACTTACAATTTGTAATCATTAACACCGCCACTATTTGAAAAAAAAAAAAAAAATCAATACGATACCTATATCCTACGAAACAGGGGTCCTAATAGTCCGGCAAAGAGAAAACAACAAAGCAGAGTTGAAATACTGAATAAGATTTGTATTGCGGTGTTTCCACATAAACCAATAATTTTGTGTTGCTCTCATCTTAGTGCAAGTACTTTCATGTTAAGTAATTGCTGCGACTGGAGTGTTGATTTAAATTGGCGCTGACACCATTAAGACAAAGAAGTGAGTGTAATCCAACGGAGCGAGGTCTAATGTCGAACTGGGCAACGGCACCAAACTTTGGTACCACTTGTGTGCAACAATGTTCACGAACAGGCCTTGACTTTTTGTGCATGTTTAAGCATTGTAGTTACGGAATACATAGATGAAAGAAATTTCAATTAACTGATCAAAGGGTAGCGGGTTTGGTTCCTGCACAATCGTAGGATCTTTATCTGTCACTATTCACTTCTTTCATCTCTGGCAACGTTTCGTGAAAAATGCCGAGTTGCGCCGTGCTTCTGAATGCACGTCAAACTGCAGATCCCCTATAACTGGCTGGGTAAGTCAGTTCGATGGTCGGAGAAGGCAACGGCATGCCCGCTCCAAACAGGACCACGTCTAGGAAAACACTTGCGTTCAGTCTTCAGATTGCTGTTTGCGTTACCTTTTAACTAGTAAACAGCCGTGTAACGCAATTCTTAACACCGTTAAAAGCTGCCCAACTCCGCCCCACACAAAGTACTTTAATATTAAACTCGCTTTGCTGTGCTCTCGCAACTAATTTTCCGCTCGCATCTTAACTTTCGCAGTGGGAGAATATTTGGCGTGAAAAGTTACGGAGAACCGTCGAGATGGTGCTTTGAAGGAAGCGAGACGAGTGTTTCTGCAGGAAACGGCCTCGCGCCGGGGCGTTACACTGCGCCAAGAAACTAAAAGCTCCGGCGATAGCCTTTCGCGGGCGTTCAATCAGGGAAAGTGGATTCCCCGAACAGGAAACACCTACACCTACCGCTCAACGAGCAAAAGGGCAACACTGAGACGAGGCGGGGTGGCGGCTGTTGCAATCTGGTAGACAACATCGCCAAGTGTCTAGTGGTTGCACTCGTGTGTGCAAAGTAGAGATGGGCTAAACCGTGATTTTCCGCTAACAGTGATTTCCGTGGTTGCTACTTTTAAATCACCGTGATTCTAAACCGTGATTAATCACGGTTTAGAATCACTGTTTGAGGTATTCACGACATGTATCCATCCGCAATTTCTACTCCTCCCGCTATTCCGTGAATTCAGCTCTTTCCGCTATTTCGTGATTTCTGCTCTTTTCGCTATTTCCGTGATTGAATCGCCGCGATTCCGGCGACTTGTATGATTTACCATGGAAGTGACAAAAATTGAGTTAGATACTTTTGTTATAATGTTTCATCCGCCAGTAACTAATTTATCGTCTCTTTGTTGTTATGAAAGTTATGTTGTGAACCGAGAAAAGTAAATCTCAACAAATAAGTCAATAGTAAGTACAGTTTCAAATAACTGTACAATAAACTTTCTAACCACATCAAGACAATGAAAGAATCATAAATATTCTTAGTAAGATACACACTTATAGACGACGAACGGCGAAATGGACGACATATGTTTTTCAGTTTTTAACATCTTCCTGCCGGGCCCTGGCGATTTTCTAGGAAAAACGCACTAGTGTATGGGAACTGGTCGCTGTCCATAATCGGCTTTTAGCCGGTACACCCGCTCTTCGCTAATCGGTGATTCGCTGCTATACCCGCTATTTGCTGCATTGTTATTAGTACAGATTTCGACCCACAGATGGCTCTTTTAGCCTTTGCTGCTTCTCTTTCCTCACCTCCTCTTCGCTTTTCCGCTATTCGCTGCTACACCTGCTATTCGCTGCTATATTTAGCACTCATTTCGGCCACCAGATGGCTCTTTGTAATTTGTAGTAATGCTGTTCGCTGCTATTCCTGCTCGTCGCTACCAAACCGTGACCGTGACTGAAATCACGGTCAGATTCTAGATCGCCGCGACCGTGAAAACAGTGAATTTTCAATCACCGTGATTTTTCACGAGTACGTGAATTCTTGCCCATCCCTAGTGCAAAGCAGACACGTTTTACGTAATGAAGTAGTGAATTATTTATAGCCGTGGTACTGATGGACAACCCTTCTCTTCAATACGTAATACGAGGTGCATTCAAGTTCTAAGACCTCCGATTTCTTTCCTAATTAACTACTCACCCGAAATCGATGAAACTAGCTTTACTTCTCGACGTAATCGCCCTGCAGACGCAGGTATTTTTCACAACGCTGATGCCATGATTCCATGGCAGCGGCGAAGGCTTCTTTAGGAGTCTGTTTCGACCACTGGAAAATCGCTGAGGCAATAGCAGCACGGCTGGTGAATGTGCGGCCACGGAGAGTGTCTTTCATTGATGGAAAAAGCCAAAAGTCACTAGGAGCCAGGTCAGGTGAGCAGGGAGCATGAGGAATCACTTCAAAGTTGTTATCATGAAGAAACTGTTGCGTAACGTTAGCTCGATGTGCTGATGCGTTGTCTTGGTGAAACAGCACACGCACAGCCCATCCCCGACGTTTTTGTTGCAGTGCTGGAAGGAATTTGTTCTTCAAAACATTTTCGTAAAATGCACATGTTACCGTAGTGCCCTTTGGAACGCAATGGGCAAGGATTGCGCCCTCGCTGTCCCAGAACATGGACACCGTTTTTTCAGCACTGGCGGTATCCAATTTTTTTTATTTTTTATTTATTTATTTATTTATTTATTTTTTTTTTTTTTTTTGTGGCGGTGAATCTGTGTGCTTCCATTGAACTGACTGGCGCTTTGTTTCTGGATTGAAAAATGGCATCCACGTCTCATCCATTGTCACAACCGACGAAAATAAAGTCCCATTCATGCTGTCGTTGCGCGTCAACATTGCTTGGCAACATGCCCCACGGGCAGCCTTGTGGTCGTCCGTGAGCTTAGTGGCACCCACCTGGATGACACTTCTCGCATTTTCAGGTCGTCATGCAGGATTATGTGCACAGAACCCACAGAAATGCCAACTCTGGAGGCGATCTGTTCAACAGTCATTCGGCGATCCCCCAAAACAATTCTCTCCACTTTCTCGATCATGTCGTCAGACAGGCTTGTGCGAGCCCGAGGTTGTTTCGGTTTGTTGTCACACGATGTTCTGCCTTCATTAAATTGTCGCACCCACGAACACACTTTCGACACATCCATAACTCCATCACCACATGTCTCCTCCAACTGTCGAATTTCAATTGGTGTCATACCACGCAAATTCAGAAAACGAATGATTGCACGCTGTTCAAGTAAGGAAAACGTCGCCATTTTAAGTACCTAAACAGTTCTCATTCTCGCCGCTGGCGGTAAAATTCCATCTGCTGTACGTGCTGCCATCTCCGGGACGTATTGACAATGAACGCGGCCTCATTTTAAAACAATGCGCATGTTTCTATCTCTTTCCAGCATTTTTGCCAATTTAGCCATTTTGTGGCTAGATCTGGCCATTCTGAAACGTAACTAGCCACTAATTTATTAAAAAAGCCACCAGTGGCTTTTCTGGCCGTTTCCTCCCTTCTCTTTAGCCATTTTTATTTCCCCATAAATGCAATTTAGGCGCTGTTGTTACTGATTCACCGGACTTGGCAAGACCTCACGGCACCACGATTGATACCAAGATGATTAACCGTTCATATGACCTCTTTTAGCACGTGCATCTACTTTGGTTTGCTAAGACGAATGTGTCTCATATTATTTGATGTCAGGTGTGGGTGGTGGAACAAAAGCGTTTAGGCAGAGTAGATTTTGCATTGTTATCTTTTTTGTTAGATTTGAGTGTGTTTTATTTCTACAGGATGCCGAAAGTTCAATATGCAAGAATTACCGACAAGAATTGGAAAACAATGCGGAATTCAAAGATTGGATTCAGTCCATTCCCTCGGATAGAAAAAAGATTTTTGCAACTTTGTAAATTAGAAATCAGGTATAAAGTGTATGACTTAAAAAAAAAAAACGCATTACGACAAGCATATTTCTGCGGCTAAGCCTTTCAGTTCTGTACAACAAAGTAAGCTTAATTTTCAATGAAGTATCGAAGTTGCTAACAGCAGCAAAGCCACTGAGAAACGTGGTCACTCTAATTTTAGCCATTTCTGGCCATTTTTCGGAGTCAGTTCTAGCCACATTTTGTTACTGGGTGTTGGCAACACTGCTTTCCAGTTCGGAGAAAAAATCAGAGGCCTTAGAACTTGAATGCACCTCGTACAAAGTAACTACCCTCAATTTTGTGTCTCTATGTGAAGTCTTATCTCAGAAACTACTGTAGCGCTTTCCACATGGTTTCCATGAGTAGACAGGTTTCTGCATATAATTTACTATCGCTACGCCAGACAAGGGGCGTATGTAAGAAGTGCGACGCCAAGGAGTTATATATTCCAACAATTCATATTACCGACGTACACTGAGGTATGGTATCTTTCGGAAGCAAACACTTCGCATAATTCAAAACTTTTCGGAGATACAATTACGGAAAGTTTCGGGAACGGTGACTGCAAGTGATACTGAAATAACGAAGCTACCTGTCTGCACCATATATTTTTTCCGAGAGATCCGACAGTTGCTTGTGAAATCTCTGTTCTCCCCATACACAAAGGTCGGTTGACCTTTCACGAAAGACCAAGGGCTCGCGAGCCGTTGGCTCTCTGAAGAATCACATTTTCGCAGGAGGCGTTGTCTAACACATTAGTACGATGAGCGACTTCGCCCCAGCAGCATCACCAAGGTATTTTAGGTTACACGGAGCACCAAGCGAGGGCAAATTTTGCCGGTATTACAATAAGCTGTCAATACTGTAAAATGATTTATTTTTTTGTCTTTGCCATCAGCTGTTGTCTGCCACACATGTACATTGCGTTATCCTTATTGCAGAATTGCCGTGTTTGATTACCTGCAGATATAGGACAGAAAGAGTTACTTTCGCCTTCTTGTCAAATTTTGTTTATGTACTGTCATTTACTATAATTTCAGTAGTTATTAGGTCTGTTAGGCCTGTAAAAGACTAAAACGAAGGTAACGGAATGCAATGTCAGAAAATCAGGCGATGCTGAAAGAATTAGATTAGGTAATGAGACAATAAAAGTAGATGAATTTTGTTATTTGGGTAGTAAGACAACTTCTGACGGCAGAAGTAAAGATGATATAAAATGCAGAATGGCTATGGGAAAAAAGCGTTTCTGAAGAACCGAAATTTGCTGACATATAATATTAATTTAAATGTTCGGAAGTTCTTTCTGAAAGCATTTGTCTTGAGTGTAGCACTGTATGGGAGTGAAACGTGGACGATAAGGAGTTCAGATAAAAAGATGATAGAAGCTTTTGAAATGTGGTGCTACAGACGAATGATGAAAATTAGATGGGTAGATCACGTAACTAATGAGGTGCTTAACCGAATCGGGGAGAAAAGGAGTTTCTGGATATACTGACTAAGAGAAGGGATAGATTGGTTGGACACATTCTGAGACATCAAGGAATTGTCAAATTAGCATTAGAAGAAAGCGTGTGCGGTAAAAATCGTTGAGGGTTACGGAGGGACGAATACAGTAAGCAGATTCAAAAGGATGTAGGTTGCGGAACGTAGTCCCATATGAAGGTACTTGCACAGGACAGGATGGCGTGGAGAGCTGCATCAAACCTGTCTGCGGACTGAAGACCACAACAGGCCTGTAAATAGCTGGGATATACTGAAATTAGAGGTGATAAACACTGATTTTACAATAATATTTTTTCTCCATGTTTAATGGTTGCAGGGAAGAAACAGAATTATTTTGACAATGAAAAACCTTCAGGCTTTATTTTTTGGAATTTTAATTACTTGTTTCGAGAATACATTATTCTCATCTTCAGACCCTTATAAGACCTATGAAGATGTCGGCTACATCTTTGTATGGGAGTGTGTAATTCAGTATTATAACGGATGGCTAGTTTCGCATTACTGCATGGATCTTATAAGGGTCTGAAGATGAGAATAATGTAGTCTCGAAACATGTAATTAAAATTCCAAAAAATAACGGCTGAAGGTTTTTCATTTTTCAAATTAATACATCGCCGTCGTCCCATCATCCGTCTAACCAAGATGGATATACAGAGACTAAGAATTATGGTCACATGGAGTACCAAAACAGGGCAAAATGTGTCCTTGGTCAAAAATTTTATATTTTATTTGCAGTTTTTAATATTGTAACCATAGAAATGCACGGTGTTGTACTTCATAAGGTGAGAGACAAATAGAAAAGATCCATAAACAAAGAAGGATTTTATTATGATCTTTTGATAAAAGCAAAATGCTCGGGCAATTTTTTTGTCCGTGCTTGGTGCATGTAGGGTTATAAGCACTGTGCCAGCGGAACAGAACATTAGAAATGAAAATAGACATTCTACAAAATGCGGGGTGAGAGGTAAAAAAATTAGCAAGGTGCTAAAAAAAGGTGATAAAAAATTTAAAAATAAAATACAAATTTCTTAGATGTGACGATGACTAGGTAAAATTGGAAGAAGTGATGAAATACACGGCAGACTGGAGAAAAAGGTGGAAAATTTTAAATCCCCAATGAATCGGGATCGTTACCAGGTGTGTGAATCGTTACAGCGCCGTAGCTCAGTAACTGTGAGTGAAAACGCAGAGTCCAGAAGGGCAGTTCTGGGGTTTCTTGATGCTATATTCCTACCTGATCTAGGATCGAGGGGGTAAAAGGTTTGTGCTTTAGCTGGAACTAGTGCCCATTTGCATCAGTTGTCGTAATATAAGAGTATAAAGAAAGTCTGAGCGACAAACCGGAGGTGGCGTCCAGGCAAATTATGCGAATGGATCAGTTGTTCTGCGAATGCTGACTGTTGGAGTGACGTTGCTCGGCTGAAGCCATTTCTACACGGGAAGTGAGAGCTTACGAGATTACCCATGATGCACCGGTCACGCCGTCCGCGTACAGTGTAGACGCGTCCACTTTACAAGATGCAAGCATACGATCGTTAGTAGACGGTATAGGATGGATCCTATTCTCACGCGTATGGAAGTGCTTCGCGCATGCGCAGACGACCGAATGGGGAACCCAGCTGAAAAACGAAGCCAAGTCGGGAATTGGTTTGAGGATGTGTACTTGTCTCCTGCTCAGAGGAACGGAGATATTCGACTCAGTCGTAAGTATTTTAGGAGGTGATACTATAGAGGAATAGCATTAAAAATTTAATATAACCTGTGTACAATTGTTATTAAATACAGGGATATAGCTGTTAATACAAAATCCAAACAAACGTAGAGCAAATGTAAATCAAGAAATTTTCACTGATTCATCCGTCAGTTCTTCGTAGTACAACATCACACTTACTTAAAAGTAGAATTTTTTGTATCTTTCGGCTTACTAGGACATATTCAGACTTTAAACTCCGTCGAAAACCGGTTATTTAAATAAAAGTCAATATGGTGATCTACCAAGAACCGACAAAAGAATCAGTCAAAATATCCAAATCAGTTTGCTGTACATACCAAGAGCTGTATCTCTGTATCCTATAAAAATTTGACACACGTTATATGAAATTTTAACTCCAAATCGTCTTTTATTACCATTTTCTAAAATATTTGTTATTTTTCCTGAAACACGCTGTAGTTAACAGATGAAATATTTGTTTTTGGAGAGCATTATTTCAAGCTTTATCAAAGTGACCTCGTTCATCATATACATAGACGCCTCAAGCCGCAGGAAATATGTAATCGCATTTTATAATGAGGACTTTAACACATGTGAGCAACGTAGTTACGCATGAACTGCACGAAAACAAATACAGTTTCACAGTGGCAATCTAAAACAAATGTTTTAATCATCACAATATAACATCACTTTTCGAAACTGTATGATAACGCGGCGATTGATTTGCAGTAAGTTGACAGCAAACTAAGTAGACGCGTGGAGCAGGCGGCTCAACAAATGGGGTAACATTTGAACCAGTGGCGTAACTATGGGGGGGATGAGGGGGATAGAACACGCCGCCCCCCAGAAAAAAAAGAAGAAGAAAGAAAGAAAGAAAGAAATTGTATAACATCAATCTGGTAAAGGAAAAGATGGGAAACTCGGGGTGTTTTACCATAAGCTTTCATTGGGTGGGAGTGAATTAATCTTCAACGGGAGTGGTAGAAGGTAGTCTGTCTGGAAACTAAATAAAATTTTGCTCATGAAGCAGATCTATCCCCCCCCCCCAAAGCCAAGTCCTAGTTACGCCACTGATTTGAACGCTTCTTTGTAGTTCGACGGTCTATCGCATCGGGGGCTGCAGCTGCCAACGACTTCCTTGTGCGTGTTGCACGTCTCGTATAGAAAGGGTTAACGGTACCACCGTATGGCGCAGAGAGAGAGAGAGAGAGAGAGAGAGAGAGAGAGAGAGAGAGAGAGAGAGGGGGGGGGGTCGGTGATTTCCCCAGGGCGTCACGGCGCAACCCCCACAAGTTGGCCTGGCGACCGGCGCCGCTGCCCCTGCGGACGCACTGGCCGACAGCGCGGCAAACCGCTGCTAACTGCCACACTTTCAGCACCATCTCACCGTCGCAACACAACAGCCCCCCTTACCCCCCCCCCCCCCCCCCACGAGGTTTACTGGCACGTTGGCGCTGTGAAGAGCCCGTCAAAAATTCAACGCAGATCGAGCACGGAAACAGGAAAGTATAAAGTGGAACAAATAGGTACAGTTAACACTTCAAGCTGAACATGCACTATGTGAAAATTACTTATGAGGCAGTCTAGTCCTCCATCGGTAATGCTGGAATTCGGTATGGTGATGGCCCACACTTCGCCTTCATGGCAGCTTCCGCTCTCGCAGGCATACGTTCAGTCAGGTGCTGGAAGGGTTATGTTCTTCACTAGATGACCCGGTGAACTTCGTATCACTTACCTCTTAATATAAAACAAATTAGTTTAAATAATGTGTGTTTTAGACCCAGTACCTTTATAAAGGCATCATCAGATAGTACCGGCTCGATAGTGGGCGGAAAGAGTGGGCAAATCACGCACCCATGTCCAGGATAATGTTCATGTCACATTCGTGGAAATTCAAGGAAGGTTTAAACGGTGATAAAATATTGGAAAATTGCGAGCCAAACTTACATTCAAAACATGTAAAATAATGACTTGGTTGCTGTGTTGGGTGCGTTCAGAAATATACTTTGAAAGAGTAAACTTCGCCTTACACGATCTGAACCCGGGTAACTTTCCCAAATGTTTAGTTCTTAAGAACGTTAATCTTTCCTTGAACGTCAAATGATCAAAAATTTATCGCAATTGGATGAACGGTTCTCAACTTGTTGTGGTGAGTACATTTAGAAACACATTGAAAAAGGAACTTGGTTCGAATTACGCGACTTTCCTTTTTAACTGTCCCTATTTTTTACTGAAAACTTTTCCAAGACCACAATGAGGGGGGAAAAAAATTACCCCTCTCCGTCGCGCGAATAGTCAGTTATAGTGCTGAATTCAATCAAAAGCACATTAAATACGCACTTTCAGTTTTTATCAATTTTTCCAATTCTCCGATAGATTTTCCAAAAAAATTATTTCATACAAACCTTGTGCAAGCCGTGCTCAATTGATGCTATTACAACCATGTGGCAATTTATTTTTATTCATAAAAAAATTCCTTTCGATTTTTCCTAAATTTTCCTACTTTCCGGGCGATTTATCCTAAATTTTTATTTGATACGAACCACCTCCTTGCTTTCAACATGAAATGTACTAAATTTTATCGCAGTTGGACGAACGGTAATGATAGTTCACTGGAAAAAGCTGTTTCAGTTTTTCCCGATTCTCCTCTTTTCTGGACTACTTTTCCATGTTTTATCACCGTTTAAACCTTCCCTGGACTTCACGAATATTTCAAGACTAAAATTAGCCAAATTGGTTCAGCTGTCCTCGATTTTTACTGAGACTAACGAACAGCAATTCCTTTTTATATTTTATATTCTTCATAAGTGAAACGCCAAGATCTCGAAATATTTATTTACTGGCGACCAGTATCGGAGGACTATGCCACCATCATCTACTCATATCACATAAGTTGGTCATCTTATTAAAAAAATGAAGGAAAAAACATGTGCCGCAGTGACCGAGCGGTCTGCGACACGCCAGTCACAGTCTGCACGGCCGCTACGGTCGGCGGTTCGAATCCCCCTCGGGCATGGATATTTGTGTCGTCTTTATTATAAGGTAGCTCATAAATAGTTTGTAAGTTTACGGACTGATGACCCCGCATTTAAGTCCCTTAAAGCTTAACGAACATTAGAGCATTTTTGAGAACGTCTAAACTCTCTTCTTCCAAAACTCGGCAGCATTATTGGCTTTGTCAGTGTATAAAAATACATATTTCATTGTACAAACAACTTCCATCCTTTAGTAAATGCTCACTCGTTTGTGTTTTCCCTATTCACACTGCTCATCCTCAGAATAGCTCCACGTGACCATGTTTGCTTTCCATTTTGTGACTCTCTAATTTAGTATACTGCTGCCCTCAGTTCCCGTTGTCAGAAAGCAGCCCTGTAATGGGGTGGATGCTGGCACCTCGAGTCGCAGATCGTAGCCACCAGTCCTCTACATCTCTCACGTTCTCTGCTGCTTGTCGATTGTGGCACTGTGCCTGTGAGAAACTGCACGTAGACTCTTTACTAACAAGGAGAGCTCGCGAGAAGTCGATACCGGTAATGTTTTTCTTATAATATTCCACTGTTCCAGTCAGTGGCGTAGCTATGTCACCAAGGGCCCCGGGGCAAAATTGACATTGGGGCCCTCTTTACACTAATACTGTATAGATGCAAAACTACATCATCAGTTCCTTACCGCCCACTGGAACACATAATAAGGCAAATCTAAATACTATTAAGTAAATTATTGTGTGTCACGCAGCAGATAATATTTAATTGTACCCTTAAATATAATTATAACTGTGAAAGTTGGTTTGTTTGTTATGCTTTCAAGCAAAAGTTACTGGGCGGATTTGAATGAAATTTTGCAGAGGGATAGATTTGGACCTGAGTAGGACATAAAGATAAACGACCTCTTGGGATAGTTTCCGAAGTTGCTCCATACTAGGTGAATGAAGTCGCAGGCATAAGCTAGTAAAAAATAATGAAGTATTACTTAACCATGAAAACATGGCCACTTGCCGCGAAGCAAACCGGGAACAGTCAAGTACGTGGTGACAGCAGGCGGACTGTTGTCAGTACCGACAACTCAGTGTCGCTAAACTCCTAGCTGATAGCTCACTGCTCCGTACCGATCAGCCTAATTTCGTTAGCAGCCAAATCAAAGAAGGAAAATAGGGGAAATATTCGTGTAGGATGGTTTCAGAAAAGAAAGTTACCGGATTTTGTTTGATGGAATACTTTGCTTTGAGCCGTGCCCCTACCAGGCTTCATGTAGTATATATTAATGTCTGGCCAGGAAAAAGTAATAAGTAACAAGTTGACATCTTCGCTTATTATAGAGGCATTGGGGTACAGGGTAGTGTCTTGAAGCACAATTTACTATTGTGACAAAGTAACCATATTTTCTCTTCTTCTTGCACGAATTTCAGAGTGCAGTTGGTTACAGCACTTCATTGGGATCTATGATTATGGAGTACACCCTTGGGGAATTCACTACACAAACAGTTGAGATACCATAATAATACCGTTCTGTAATAATACATTGTAGAGACTTCATATTCAAATGTGGTCACACTGTCTACTGTCAAACACTGTGCTAGTAATTCAGCACCATTCACTGTTATTTTGCAAAGATTGGCAGGCACGGCATCTCCGACTTCAACCGACAATACGCTGACGATGGCAGGGTCCACGTCTTAGAGGACAAGCAAAGGACCTTGTTATGTTTATATTCTGGGATGCGAATAATTTTTGGATTTCACTTCTTGCATTTGAGGTTTGTTGGTCAGGGTTCAAAAAGTTCAAAGTCGGAAAACCTTCATTCAACTAAATTATTATATACAGTAGAACGATTATCCGAAGTAATTGGGGGACATGAAAGTGTTCAAGGATCTGCGGTAACTTTTTTCGAACATCGCTCACGTAGGCCAAGGGGCCCCTTGAGCTCGGGGGCCCCGGGGCACTGCCCCGCCTAGCCCTATGATAGCTACGCCACTGGTTCCAGTTTCAATTACGAAATTTAAAATTACTTAAACATTTCAGAGCATGTAATCAGTTTAGTTTAATTTTCGTAACTGGAGTAAGTCTTGAATGAAAATATTACTTACAATAACGTTTGCGATTATTTGTTTATTAAAGTTATATATTTAGCATGATAATAGTCAAGAAACAATTCTCACACCACGCAAATTCTATGAAACCAATTTTGCCAAGTTTTGTTGTAATTTTTATGAAATTTTGCACACGTAAGCATCACCCCATGAGGGCGGTCGACGGAAGCGTAAGGATCACGTAAAACATATGGGTCACGAGAAATGAAGCCATAAACAATTATATGCGCGAAAAACTGCTGCATCAAGCGACAATGCTGCAAATTTCCTCCTAAAAGCACTGAACCGATTTCAACCAAATGTGGTACACACATTCATTACCGTGAGGTAACAATCCTGTAGGGGTAAGAAACACACACGGCACATCAGAAGATACAACGTCATAAATGATTCGTGGAGAACTGCCACATCATCCAACGAGACTTTATTCACACACCATGAGAACGAGAGTACTTAGCGACTTGCAACCAACTTTTAACACAATTTCAAACCTTAATTACATTTTTCTCGTTGATTGTCACGCCAAAGTTATGAAAGTTTGTCGCTTACTCGTTTTCCGCTGTTCATGGAGTAAAACTACGGCATTATCTATGGCATTACAATTTATAATTTCTACACTACAAATCGCACTCGCAAGACAGTACACACACACACACACACACACACACACACACACACACACACACACACACACACATGCATGCAGCTCAATGTACCTCTAAAATTGTGTCACAGTACGACACGTAGTTCAGGAGATACGAGCACATGAACAGTAACGTCAATAGAAAACCGCCCCATCACGCACCACGTTTTAATCTATTTCTTCTTTACTACTAATTCGCAACAGGTTTAACTGACATTCAGCACTTATACAAATTAGTATGTACCTCCAAAATTATACAACTGTAAACATATAATTCAATAAATATAATACATACTGCGATGGGTAAAAACCTTTCACATCACGCGCCCCATGTTAATCCATTTTTTTATTTACTGCTAAGTCACTCCTGTATCCCAGTCACCTTAAGCAAACTGCTGAAAGTTTACCGTGCCGTCGACAACTTTAACTGTGAAGCGCCCACGCCTGTAGGCGAAAGCAATAGACTTCTACAGAGTTACAGGGGAAAGAAGACAATGAGTACCCGTAATTTCCGACAGTTCGATCTTTAACATCAAGAGACTGCAGTTTCCAGCGTCACTTGCATTTTCTATTACGATTAATAAATCACATGGCTCTCTATTCAATACTGTGGAGTGGGTTTGACGTGTACATGTTTCTCACACGGACAATATAATGTCGCTTGCTCCAGGGTGGGTTCACCAAAGAATTATTCATACTATTTCCTGGACAAGTAGCCAGAAGTATTGTTTTCAATTAACTGAATGCACGAATGTTACGTATCATTTCTATTTTGATTTCGTTATTTGGATACTGCACTTATTATTTAGTACATTCTGTAAGATGGCCTTATCTGTATCTATAAATGTGGATGTCTGTTCGGTGTACGTTTATCACGTCTGAACCACAAGACAAAGAGCTAAAAATTTGTACAGTTACTAATGTCTACCCAGGGAAGGCTTTAGGCACTGTTTTATGGCGATCGGATAGCTATATATATATATGTCTGTTAGGTGTACGCTTATCACGTTCAAACGACAAGACGCAGAGACTTAAATATTTCTACAGTTACTAATTTATACCAGAGGCAGGTTTTAGGCACGGTTTTATAGCGATCTGATAGATATTTAGTAATTTGAAGAATATAAAGCGAAATGCGGAACAATAATAATTCTATGAAAATTATATTTACTCTTTCAAATTTGTTTTCTTGGTTGCATTGTTGCTTGAGGGTTGATAATGATAAAAGGGTGGAGTATATTGGGATAGAAAGTTATAGGTCTCTATAAAATTCTGCGCGTGCGTGCGTGAATATTTCGCTCTGCAGCAAAAACTACAGAACGCAAACGAATGGTCTGTGTGTAATTGTTGTCCGAAGTTTCCCGTTGTACACCATAGCAGTTCCATGCCGACAGCTATAAGGGGGTGGAAGATATGGTGGTTCTAAGTCGTCAAATTATATTAAAAAATCTGACTGAAGGCCAGCGATGACGTTTGTAGTGATGGGAACAATCGAATGAAAACAATCGATTCATTCGGTTGTTGGAAAAAATCGATTATTCGGTTGTAGTTTCTCGTATCGGTTGAATTATTCATTCATTCTTCTGAGTGAAACCAGTTGGTGGGCCTAACCGAATGAAACAACCAATTCAGTCGGTTGGACTATTCATTCCTTCTTTTGAGTGAAATCAGTCGGTCGGAGCAACCGAATGAAAAAATTGACAGTACGTTGGCCTCTTCATTAGTTCTTTTGAGTGAAACCAGTCAGTGGGAGCAACCGAATGAAAGTCAGTCGGTCGTAGTTTTACTATGTTGAATTAATATTCGCCTTTTTTTTTTACGAATGAAAGTAGTCTGTGGGAACAACCAAATGAAAACATGCGACACTTTTGCATTTTTGTACATTGACTGAATTACTCATTCTTTCTTTTCAAGTGAAAAGAGGCAGTGAGTTTTTTGTCGGTTGAACCATGTAATCATTATCCCAACTGAAACGACTCATTAGTGTTTTAGCTTACAGAGCTATCCATTTATTTCTATGAATGAAATTGACATGCACATCAGATAACTACAGCAGTGCTACATTTTTCCGCCATGTAAAAGGGGTATGCCAAAGTTAAAATGCGTGTTACAATGTTCATTTAATTATGTACTGAATGAAGTAACTTTTCGATTTATAATACATAGTAACAGTGATTCATATTTTGTTGTAGATTAAATTGTTCGAGGTGTCATCAACGTGTAACTAATTAGATGTCGTATCGCTGGAGCAGGCCTACGATCACTTTAATTGTCCACCCCAGACCTCAAAAACGCCGATCATCTGGGCCCGATCAGATTACTTTCGCAGACACCCACAATCTGTAGAAGATAGTGGCCGATGACCACGAAGTACAGTGGGGAGCGGGGACACGAGAGGGGGTGCTGCCTCGCTTGCGTTTTCACTGCTGACAGCGCCAGCAGGCGCGCGCCAAACTTCACACAACAGTGTCTGGCGGGCGGGGCGTACCATCGCCGATTGTTGTCGGTTTCTTACTATCTCAATAAAGAAGCGTGGAAACTATAGGGTGTTCCAAAATGATCGCTACAAATTTAATTTCGCATACTGTATCTCCGAAGTGGGAACAGGTAGAAACGTGCGGTTTGCGGTTTATTGTTCATATATATCTAAGGTACTAGTAGGACAGAGTTAAGTATTTTAACTTTGAGCATATTTGATAGATCCAAATTCGAAGATCACTAGGTATTGTAAAAAAAAAGTTTATTAAAGTATTTTGTATAAAATATTTCTTATAAAAATATTTTTGTTAATTCCATCTAATTTGAAGGAGTACGAGAAGACATACAACATTTATCAGTGCTGTAAATTTTCTTCAGCGCGTCTGTATTCGTCAACAGTGTTTGAAAACATTCATCTCAAGTTTCATAATTACTCACTCTTGTCACAGATATGTCTGGTTATCGTTAAAACGGTTTGGGGGTTTATTCCATCCTTCCGCCATGTACCATACAAAATCTTAGATGAACAGTGAACTGCCACTTGTTTTGAAAGTCAAGTGTGCAAAATTTCATCAAGATCGGAATAAAACTCTATATTGGAATACCTTCTTTCATGCATCAAACTAAAGTAGATGTAGACCGTGACCATTCTCTTTCTTTGAAGGTGAAGATTGAAATATATCATTAAAATTCGAATACAAACGGAATTTGTCGAAGTTAGTAGGTAAAGTACCCTCCGCCATACACCTACGAAATTTATTGTACACAGTTACCTTCGCCTTGTTTTAAAGGTCAAGTGTGAAAAATTTCATCAAGATCGCAGCCAAATTGTGATTTTTGTCGTAGTTAGTATGTAAAGTACCCTCCGCCATGCACCGAATGAAATTTGATGTAGACAGTGACGTTCCTCTTGCTTTGAAAGTCAAGTGTGCAAAATTTCATCAAGATTGGAACAAAACTGCAGATTTGCATGCAATAGAAACACACACACACACGGACACACTGCTGTTTTTTAAATATTTTTCTCTAAGAATGTTTCATGCTAAATCACGGTTCATTTATATCCGACAAGGCAGAAGGAGTATGAAAATAAAGTCACACAAAGTCGATGAATTAATAAAAACATCCATATAACTGCAAAAACCGACAACGACTTTTTCCAGTCGGTTGTATCGCATCAAGTGAAACCACTCAATGCCGAGAACATTCATATAAAGGACAGAGACTTGTTTCATTCGGTGCTCGCGCATCGACTGAAACCACTCAAACCCACTGAATGAGTGAAAACATTCATTTAGCGGCTGCAACCGACAGAGACTGGTTTCATCCGATTGTTTCGCATCGACTGAAACCACTCAAACCCCGCCAGTGAGTGAAAACATTCATACGGCCACAGAGACTATTTTCATTCGTTTGTTTCATTCGACTGAAAAAACCGACTGAACGAAAAAACAACCGATTGACCAATCGGTTGTTATAAACAGTCGGTTGTCCCATCACTAGACGTTTGTGACTCTATAGCAAGCGAAACGTGATGCCACAGACCATATCTTTGGTCTGTGTATCCAATGTCTTCAGCTGTTTCTCTGTAAGGAGCAGAATACGAATAAGGAAATATTATAAGAATGAATAAATGAAGTAGTAAGAAAGAAATTTCTTTTAATACATCTCTTTAAATAATCGATTTGACGTTTCGCACATTACATCAAGTGATCCATCTGTGATATTATTACAATCATTATTGTTGAATTTCGTGATTGGAGCAAAAGTACTAACTCAAGGTTCGAATAAATAAATAAATACCCGGACAACGCCGGCTTTTCAGCTAGTTTCCTGTAAATATTCTCCCGTAAAAATGTTTTTAGAAGAAAGGAGATGAACAGAGAGAGAAGAGATAGGGTTTGCACTGACTAAAGGCTGGGATAAATAAATACCCAGTTCTTACTGGAACTCCTATGCTGTTTCGTGAGCGTTCTCTCTCTTCCTACGGGCCTCTCAAAAGAAATATTTGAGGAATTTAAAATGTTCACCGCCCGCTTGTTCTCGCATAGTTGAGAGAAAACAGGCGAGAGGCACCTCGCGACCTCGCCTTGGGAGTGGAACGCTACGCCTCGCCCACCCTCGTGAAGATGCCGCGGACCGTCGCTCTGCATAGCACAGTATCCTGCAAACTAATTAATGCCGTTTCTGACATCCATTTTTTACGGTTGTCTCTTCTCGTATGAAAAATCTTTGTAAGAACAGAAGTGTCAATGAATTTTGCAGGGTGTGGTAAGCTCAGCCTCTGACAAGAGCATTAATGTAAGGTGCCTTCAGAAGCTAGGGCTTTAATAAATGTGCTACATATAATACATACCGTAAAAGCTGTAGGAACTGCTAAAAGCTACAAAACACGCTCTTCTATTGAAGAGTCATGGCTCTTCAGATACACATGTTTATTCAACTTTCTTTCCGCCCAATGTGTCGTCTCCTTGTATTCCTCGTTACCGCCCATTCTTGTTGACACGCTCTTTATAATAGTAATCAAATAATGTAGCAGAACACATACGATAAAACGTATGTAATCAACAGTAGGTATCATATTCGGCCGAAACAGAATATCTCCAGATCTACTACACGGTACACTACGACTTAACAAAGCACACCTGCTAGCGTTGTTTATAGTAACAAACCTCTACAGTGTCTGAGGGTTAGTGCTGGTGTAATATCGGCTCATATGTGACTGGATTCTTGATTTCCTAGCAGAGAACACAGTACGTTGTACCTGACAAAGTCATCGAGTAAAACAAACGTGATATCTGGCGTATGTAACGGATTAGAATAAGATTTGAGCGGCACTCTTGGATTGTTCGCAGATGGTGCAGTCATTTATCGTATCCGTTTAGCTATCTGTATGTTGCCAAAAATTGGCAGTTCGCCCTAAATAAAGAGAAATTTGTAGTGATCATCAGCACTAAAGGGAATCCGTTGATCTCCACTTAAAAGATAAAATGACTCAAATCTGACTGCCATTAAATCAACTAAAACCTAGGAACAACTTAAATTGAAAAGACAAAAAATGTTGTGGGCAAAGCGATTAAAACCCGCTTTTCGAACCCCTTTTAAGAAGCGGGATGCGAGAGCATCATCAGATAGGATTGACGGCGGACATCTGAAGAGTACAAAGAACGGGAGCAAGGTTTGGATTACCCTGATACAGGTGGGAGGGTGTCACAGACATGAGACACTAAATGGGATGGCAAAGATTACAACAAGCGTGTTTTCGTTGCAGCGACACGAATTACGAAATTTTGATCACCAACATTCTTCCTGAATGGATAATATATTGCTGACTCCCACCTATACGGAGGGAAATTATCACCATAACTAAGATATATAGATGGATGAAAATACCAGCAGCTGTATTCAAAATCTTTATTAAATTCTGTGCGACCTGTTTCGGTGTTACACTACACCATCTTCAGACTCCCGTTGTGTGATTATTATTAAAAGCATATTTGGATTGGGTAGCCATTAAAACCAGTAGCCGTAAATTTCTTCCTCATGTTTGGGTTCAGAGTGTAAAATGAACAGAGCAAGAAATTTACGCCTACTGGTTTTAATGGCTACCCAATCCAAATATGATTTTAATAATAATCACACAACGGGAGTCTGAAGATGTGTAGTGTAACACCGAAACAGGTCGCACAGAATTTAATAAAGATTTTGAATACAGCTGCTGGTATTTTCATCCATCTATAAAGGGTGTTACAAAAAGGTAAGGCCAAACTTTCAGGAAACATTCCTCACACACAAAGAAAGAAAATATGTCACGTGGACATGTGTCCGGAAACGCTTAATTTCCATGTTAGAGCTCATTTTATTACATCTCTTCAAATCACATTAATCATGGACTGGAAACAAGAAAGCAACATAACGTACCAGCGTGACTTCAAACACTTTGTTACAGAAGTTCAAAATGTCCTCCGTTAGCGAGGTTACATGCATCCATCCGCCGTCGCATGGAATCCCTGATGCGCTGATGCAGCCCTGGAGAATGGCGTATTGTATCACAGCTGTCCACAATACGAGCACGAAGAGTCTCTACATTTGGTACCGGCGTTGCGTAGAAAAGAGCTTTCAAATGCTCCCATAAATGAAAGCCAAGAGGGTTGAGGACAGGAGAGCGTGGAGACCATGGAATTGGTCCGCCTCTACCAATCCATCGGTCGCCGAATCTGTTGTTGAGAAGCGTAAGAACACGTCGACTGAAATGTGCAGGAGCTCCATCGTGCATGAACCACATGTTGTGTCGTACTTGTAAAGGCACATGTTCTAGCAGCACAGGTAGAGAATCCCGTATGAAATCATGATAGCCTGCTCCAGTGAGCGTAGGTGGAAGAACATGAACACCAGCACTGAAGTCAACATTACGTTCCTTCAATTGGGCCAACTGGCGGTGAATCGAGGAAGTACAGTACATACTAACTAAACAATTGGCCACTTTGAGAATTGTCTGCACGAATTATTTCAATTTAGATTTAAAGAGAAATACTAAAATGAGCTCTAACATGGCAATTAAGCGTTTCGGGACACATGTCCACGTAACATATTTTCTTTCTTTGTGTGTGAAGAATGTTTCAGGAAAGTTTGGCCGTACCTTTTTGTAACACTCTGTATAATCGAATCAGCTGCGTCCCAAATCCATCCACTATGGAGAGAATTAAAACAAAGATAAGTTAGAGCTCGGGCAGAGAGATTTAGGTGTACTTTCTTCCCGAGCGGTATTCGGGTATTAGTCTGAAAGGGGTTTGATGATCCTTTCAGCTGTGTAAGTGTGATTAGAAGAGTACCCATGCATATGTACATCGGAAAATAGCGTAATCCAATCGAAATCAATAATTTGTTGATCTGATGATTCTGCTAGAGAAAAGGCTCATATGGTTTATTACAACCAATAAAATAAATACTATACCGCTGCGCACGTATACAGAGTTAGCGCAATCAAATCAATAGTGGGGCTTCAATACCCGTAGTCAATTCATTAGAGATAGAAACCGACCAGACGAAGTTTTGTTTCAGTCGATATTTATTTAATGGCAACGTTATCTTCCACGAATTTCCAGTTCAATTTATGTCTAACGGCAGCGGACAGCCGTTTCGAATTACGCGTGCCTGATGCGGCGTATTCCGAGAGAAACGGATTTTCAGGCAACTGCGTAACAACTTCAGCGGAACTGCAAATTGACGATGACGAGAGTTCGATGGCCAATCTAGAACAACCCGACTGGCAACATAAAACCGCCCCGGCACAATAACACGGCGCCAGTGAAACTGGTGGAAGCTTCGACCGCTGCACACGGCGGAGCGCGGTCTGCGCGTTATACCCGGGGCTTAGCGGCAGACGCGAGTCGCTGCTAATCTGCGCCTCTCCCTCCCATTCGCTCCGCTGCGGAGCAATTCCGCCCTGCGTAATGACGTCCAACGACTGCTACACAGTTCCACTCACCCGGGCCGAGTTTCAAAGGAGCAAAGCGTCTATTGCCATTTAATTAGATTCCACTTTCCTCGCAAATTATTCCGACGCGTGCGCACTGACTTGTCTAGACTCCGCAGCCCACAATAAGGAGTTGTAGGAGAACTTTTATCAATGAAAGTAGCACAGCGATACAAATTGAGCGGCAAACGTAAATCGTGGCACTGAGTACTGTAGTACGTGGAGACAGTAACAGTCAGCGATCCGGGGAGTGATAATTCATCCTCCAGGTTTATAATTGAGAAAGATGATAATATTACGACAAAAACATCACAGCTAATAAATCTGATTTGGTCTTGCTGTGTAAGCTAGATAATACGTCAAACGACCATATATATTAGCGATCTCCTCTAAACTTATCATCGTACAATTAATAAAACAGATCTCTATTAAGGTACAGTGGGAAGTATGTCTTACACGCAAAGTTTGATGATGGGATTCCCCGGAAATTCGTCATAAAATTATTATTATTATTATTATTATTATTATTATTATTATTATTGAGATTTTCCTCATTACAGAGGTTTACCTCCAACATAATAATTCGCCCAGAAATGAGAACACGTAGTACATACGGTTTTAAACTAATTATTCAGTATCTTGCTCCAGGTGTCGGAATCTAAAGGTTTTTCTAATCGTCTGTAAATAATTCGTGTTAGTATTTTGCATCCATGACTTATTAAACTGATAGTTCTGTAATTTTTAACACTTGCCCGCACTTGATTTCTTTGAAATTGGAACAACAATATTATTCTTGAAGTCGGGGGGTATTTCGCTTGTCTCATGCATCTTGCATACCAGGTGGTACAACTTTTTCATGACTGGCTCTCCTAACGACATCAGCAGTTCATACGGAATATCATATACTCCAGGGGCCTTGTTTCGACTCAAGCCCTTCAGTGCTCTGTCAAATTATTCTCGCTGTATCATTTCTCCTATCTCATCTTCCTCCACTTCGTCTTCCATTTCTAGAATACAGCGTTGAAGTTTATTTCCTTTGCATAGGCCCTCTATATATTCATTCCACAGTTCAGCTTTCCCCTCTCTGCTTAGTACTGGTTTTCCGTCTGAGTTCTTGATATTAACACAACTGATTTTCTTGTCTCCAAATATCTCTTATCTTCCTGTAGGCGGTAGCTATCTTTCCCCTAGTTAAACATTCTTCTACGGTTCTGCATTTGTCGTCTAGCTACTGCTGCTTAGCCAGTCTGCACTTCCTTGATGAGAAAGGAATTTTGAACTGTCGTGTGTTTATATGCGCTGGCAGGCCAGTCGCGCCCTCCAGCTTGCTGATGCGAAGCATTAGTCGCTTGCCGCCTGTTTACGACGCGCGCCCTAGAGGGTCGGCGACGTCGATAGCCGCGCCCTGCCCTGCTCTGGGTCGCAGGGCCGCACGTCTTCACACGCCTCGCTGTCGCCTTTCAGCGCCCCAGGGGCACGCGGGGGTCCGCCTCTTTAAAGGCGCGCCTCTCAAAAGCGTCCACTGCTAGTGCTGGCCCTCACTGCAGCTACGCTCGGCGCAACACCACCTAGAGACAAGGCCTTACAACTTACCCTCGTATATTGAACCCAACCTTGCCATACGCCCAGGCAGGGCGTACTGTTCGACTTGGTGCGCCGAGCAACACCACCTAGAGTCAAGGCCTTACAACAGGCCGTGCCTACGTCACAGAGGCCGCGGCCGCCATCTTACTGGCCGACCGCCGCGGCTTCCAACTATGACGTAGGTACGGCCTGTTGTAAGGCCTTGTCTCTAGGTGGTGTTGCTCGGCGCATCAAGTCGAACAGTACGCCCTGCCTGGGCGTATGGCAAGGTTGGGTTCAATATATGAGGGTAAGTCAATTATTATCCGAAATTTAGTTATATTTTTGTTTATATCGGTAGTACTGTCGTTTTACGTTGGTGACGCATGCTTTGTTTATTTGTTGTTATATCTTTGCAATTTTCAAGCTGCTACGTTAGTTTCGTTGTCACTCATGGCTGCTGCGCTGTCTATTTGCACCAAAGAAGAGCAACTTTCAGTTATACGTTTTTGTGGGCGGAAGGTGCATCGGGAGCCGAAATTCATAGAAGACTTTCAGTACAATACGGGAGCAGTGTTTTGTCACAACCAAGTGTGTACGAGTGGATTAAAAAATTCCGAAATGGTCGCACGAGTGTTAAGCACGATGAAGGAGCCGGACGACCGTTTACCGTCACAAATAAAGAAACCATTGACCGATCACGTGAAATGATTCTCTTAGACGATTAACTATTGATGAAGTGGCTCATCGTCTTCAAATTCGTCATGGTTCTGTCTACGAAATTATTCACAACAAACTTTGGTTTCGTAAAGTTTGTGCAAGATGGATCCCAAAACAACTCACACAGTTGCATAAGCAAACGCGCCTCGACATCAGCAAAAAACATTTGGATCTCTATGGTAACGAAGGGGACAACGTCTTAGACAGAATCATAACTGGTGACGAAACATGGATCCATCATTACGAGCCGGAGAGTAAACGGCAGAGTATGGAATGGAAACATCCAAATTCGCAGTGCAAGAAAAAGTTAAAGACCCAACCGTAGGCAGGAAAACTGATGCTTACGGTTTTTTGGGATGCGCGAAGCCCTGTACTGGAACATTATGGTGAAAGGGGCACAACAATAAGCGGTGTACGTTACAGTGAGATGCTTACTGACAGGCTAAAGCCTGCAATTCGAAGCAAACGCCGAGAATTGCTGTCAGAAGGTGTTGTGTTGTTGCACGACAATGACCGTCCGCATACTGCTGTCCACACTGCTGAAACGCTCCAGAAACAAATTCGAAGTACAGCATCCCCTCCATATAGTCCCGATTTTGCCCCTTCTGACTATCACTTGTTTGGTCCACTAACAGGCATTAAGGGGCCGTCGATTTGACTCTGAAGAAGCAGTGAAGGAAGCGGTGCAATCCTGGCTCGCAGCTCAACCGAAAACCTTCTTTTATGAGGGCATAAGGAAGCTTGTAGAGCGATGGACGAAGTGCTTTGAAAAGCAAGGAGACTATGTCGAAAAATGATGTTCTTTTAAGTTCCGTATTTTATTGCAATAAAATTTTATAACTACTTTGCGGATAATTGACGTAACCTGACGTGATCATTTTCTTAGGGACGGGCCTGTAGGATCAATTGGAATTGCAAATCCTTCAGGATGGATGGAAGATGAATCGTTCTTAGTACTTCTCGAACATTTTAAGAATATTTATTTTGTTACATAAAAGTTAATTTTTTACAGAAGAAGATTATCTTACATTTCAATTGCAATAACACTGATTTTATATTATTTTGATGCAATATTTAAATTTTCCCCTATTAGCTAACCATTTTAATTACCGACAAAATTTTAATATTTTCATTTAGACAAATGTACACTGTATTACAAAAACAGTTTCACTCCATCTGACTCGCACAATAATATGTATTTATCGTATTGGTGTGGTGTCTGTTTTTTCGGACGTCCGAAAGAACAGACACCACACCACACCAATACAGTAAGTGTTAAACGCGACGACGGCGTTAGCTTCAATTACTTCACCACAGAGGCGGTCATACGTCCGACCTCGCACGGGTAGATATAAATGTTTGTAGAACTTATGGGACTTAACTACGGGGTCATCAGTCCCTAAGCTCACAAACTACTTATGAACTAGCTAAGACAAATATCCATGCCCGAGGGCGGATTCGAGTCCCCGACCGTTGAGGCCGTGCAGACGGTGACTGGAGCGCCTCAGTCCCCTCGGCCACCGCGGCCGGCACCTCGCACGGGAATCCGCAATGGCGAGTTTAAGAGTGCATGGACGATAGGGGCGCTACAAACATAGCGTGCGACTTTTGAGAATTTGAGAGGGACGGGAGGCGAGCACGGGTGGCCAAGTAGTTAAGGCGACCGCTGGCCCGAAGCGGGAGACCCGGGTTCGATTCCCGGGCCGGCTCACATTTTCACTTGTCGCCATTGCGTAATACCAATGCCCAAATGCAGCCACTGTCAGTCCTTTCTTTCCTGTCCTCCTTCCTTCCCTTCCTTTAACAATCATTTGCAAAAACAATAATATACGGAATCAAATGAAAATTGTCACAACCGTACCCTAACTACCCAACGCCAACACAACTTGAGCTGATGAGACAATCATCCAGACCACTGTCCACGTGACTTTTGAAAAGGCTGCTGCCCCTATTCAGTAATCACGCCGCGCTGTGGTTACAGCTCCAGGTGTTTTGAGGCAGCCAAGCCCCCGTTCCAGTCTCGCGGTACTATTGGCAGTCTTTGGCCCTGTACAGGTGACACACTGGAGCGATGGGCCGCTTGTCTGCTAGGCAGCGGTAGCGGCTACAGCCGGCATTGTGCGGTGACGCGGACGCGCAAACTGCATTACGGGGCCACAAAGCCGCGGGTCCAGCCGTGGAAGCGAAGGTAGCTGCGCTGCTAAACAGACGTTAAGGCATTCCTCTGACAGTCGCTGCCGACGAGAGACAATACCACAGGCAGCTAAAGCCCGTTTTAAACGATCAACGAACTTGTAACAGATTGATAAGTTGCATTAATGGCAGTCGTTTGAACGGCTGCACTACTTAGTATCGAAGCGCGATCATTGTAGTGTAACGATACACTTAAAATTTTATTTTATTTATTTATCTTTTATTTATTTATTTATTTTTTTTTTTTTTTTTTTTTTTTTATCTTTGATCAGCGATGCTATCGCCTCCGGTTCCCTCTGACTCGCAATCCAGCAAATTTAATTTCGTTCGTAATTTTTTACTTAAAAACAAGCGAGAAGACGGAACCGTGATAGTCGTTTCACTCACACTCTTGTCTATGTTCGTTCTGTACGGACGTCTTCCATTCAGGCATCCATTCAAAGTAAGTAATTGTGATGCAAGTTGTTGTAAAATATATTACTTAAATTTAAAATCATCCCCTCTCTTTGGCTGTTATTTAAATGAATCCCTCCACGTCAAATACTTATTTTCTACTGTTTTCAGCTCCTCGACGTCCGTAATAGTTTAATGTTCAGACGCCATTACAATCGCTTCTCATTGTCTGATTGATTGCAAAATTTTGCAATCATCCTTTGCTTGAATTTAGAACCTGCAGTCATTTCTTTTGTAATTTCACGAAGTCCGATCATTTTTTATTTATTTTTATTATTCTATCATTACCAGTACCTTCATGTTCCACCCACGGTCACGCAACAATGAAAAGCGAAGTGAACAGTCTGAACATTGATCTCCTACGGAAAGTATCTCCAACGTTCACATATTACAAAAAAAGTTATTTCCAGCTTCTACACTACGAAGCCCAGGATCCAGCTAGAGGCTTTCCGTAAGTCTTATAACGTGCTGTTGCTTGTATGGTGCCCAACTTTAATATGCAAATCGCGGTTTATGTTCATTTTGTGCTGTACTTTAACCAACTTATTTCAAATTCAAACATTCGGTACCATCAATTCCTTGTCCAAAAAATATAATCGCGGAATCTACTTTAACAATTATGGCATCATACGAAGCAAGGGCAACGTTATAATATCGATAAAGAAATAGGCCAAGTTCTAAATTCGGTACTAGTGGGTTCACTGCGCATGCGCGAGCTAGTAGCTGTCAGCTGCAGTCACCGCTCCAGTTAGTCCACCATTTTCCTTCGTATTTAGGTATATTTTGCGTTATGTCGACGTTTATGATCAGAATGTATTACAAAATGTATTTCTAATGACGGCGTTCACACTGTCCGTCACCAGACCGTCACCTAACGTCAACGTCACATTAGTATTTCTCGAGAAGACTGTTTTGATTGAACGGTCGTCTGCTGACATCGGAAGTTTACCTATTTTCGTCACGCCATTTTCATATTGTCGTCGACAATTACACGGTTTGCACGCAAATTTGTCTTATTAATCTTTAGTTTATTACTATAATTTGGTTTAGCGGTAATTTGCAAATGTTTCACGACGACTTAAATATTGTCCACCGAAACAGGTCGTACATCTGTAATCGAAAAATGGCTTATGTTTTGCAATATTGTAACAGAAAACACTGAAGCCAATTGTTTATTTGATTAAGATTGTAATTTGATGATGCAATTTTCATTGAATAGCATTTTAAATGAAAAAGTCAGTCCAAATGAAGGACAAAAATTCAGTTGTGCATGACGTTATTAACGGTGTCAGTGGGCAAATCGTAGTACATAAAGTATAGGTCTATCTATGCTCTTATAAATATTGCTTGATGTGTTTATAAGTTTATTTTTTACGCTTGAAAATAGATATGAATGTTTTGAATGTTGTATCACTTTCCAGAACTTTACCACACTAAGATGACCAAAAACATAGATTTCAACGTTTTCTTTGGCCGTCAATAACATTTAGCGTTGTTTCCTCAATTCCAGTATTAAACTATGACTTCCTACATAACAAATCGCCTGAACCTCACTTTCAACATCGGGTATTACTGTTCGATTACGTTTATCGTGTAAACACGCTGCCACAAGATCTTGCACGAATTTGCAGTTCAGGGCTAGTACGCTAGGAAAACTTCAGTAGACTATTATATATCTAGTTCACCTTCGTTCATCGTTTAAAAAGGGCTTAACACAGCTCCCAGAATGAAGTTCATTCAGTACCTCTCCATCACGTTACCGCAAGTCAGAACGCAGGAGCGCGATACGTAATTAGCAAACTACGAATTCTATGGAAAATATGTGGCGATTGCATGGCTTAGTGCTTATATAGCGCGTGCCTCGTATGCAGGAGGGGACCGGGTTCGAATCCCGGCTGCGACACGAATTTGAAATTTGGAATCTTCGGCTCGATAGTACGGTGGTACAGTGCCAGACTATGAATACAAAGGTCGCGGGTTCCATTCCCGCCACGTCATAGGAGTTACAAATTTTGTGAGAGCAAGATAGCTGGGACACCCTGCATAAATTGGACCAAAACAGACGCAAAAATGGCGCAGCGAAAAAAGTTTCTACTTTCGCTTGTTCTATCTCGTTGATTAAAGGGGAAAAGTCACTAAAAAGATCAAACTTTGCATAAAATAAATCACATGGAAAATGTCAAGATTGAAATGTTCCTTCTCCCCCTGCGCTGTTACAATGTGGAACGGTTCGGAAGTGTAGAAGCGGTGTGATGAAGCCTGGCACGTACCGCAGAGTTGCCAACTCTGCCGCAAAGATTCCCTCTAAATTTAATCTAAAATCACCCTAAATCGGAATAAATCTCCCTAAAAAAGCAAACGGAGGGAGGGCGGGGGGGGGGGTGTGGCGGCTAGGAGCACCAGCCTGACTACTTTTTGATTAAAAAAAAAAAGTTCTTTTTTGAAAGCCCCACCCTCCCTCCCTCTCTCTCTCTCTCTCTCTCTCTCTCTCTCTCTCTCTCTCTCTCTCTCCCATCTCTTTCACAAATATTAAAAATTAAGAGCCATGCCCACAGGCACGAAGGTGGGGGTGCAATACCGAAAGACAGCTCATAATAAGAAATAATTACAATCTTATCTTTCAGCAAAGGGTCTGTTTCCCAGATCTTCGCATACTTTTGTAGATACTTTCTCTTATTTTTGGTAGCCATTTTGACCAATAAAACAACGCATTTACATCACAACTTGAGTTGGTCATTAAAGTAAAAATAATGATGGATCACCAATACAACACAATGATAGCTAACGCACTAAATTGCCGATCATAGCACATGACTTAGCGGTATTTCAGTGCAGTGTCCTCTGAAAATTAACTACTAGAGAGAAAAAAAACTGGTATTGTTGGGCGACGGGATGGGGTTGGAGAGAGGGAAAATATGCGGCGCCTCCGTGCGCTGTAAGTAAACAGTGCAGGCAACACAGACTGAAGAAATAATGAAAACAGCGCGACAGTAGTGACAGAAGAGGCACAATGTAATCAACACAGGCTGACAGTACGCTGCGCGGTTGGCAATGAACATCTGCAACCAGTATGGCAACAAGTCTTCCGATTGCTACAAAACAAATCAAAAATGTTCGTAAAGTCTATGGGACTTAACTACGGGGTCATCAGTCCCTAAACTTACCATCTGCTTACAAACTAGCTAACACTAAGGACGGCACAAATATCCATGCCCGAGGGGGGATTCGAACCCCCAACCGTAGTGGGCGTGCAGATCGTAACTGGAGCGCCTCAGTCCCCTCGGCCACCGCGGCTGGCCCGATTGCCTCCCCCCCCCCCCCCCCCAACACACACACACATTTGATGCAAACATAAATTCTCTTCTTCGCCCTAAAAATGCCCCCGACACTTCTTTTTCGCCCTGAAAATCCCCCTTACATTTCTTTCCCCATAAATTCCCCCCCCCCCCCAAATCTGTGGGGAAAACCCCCAAGTTGGCAGCCCTGACGTACCGGCCAGTTGCCCCTCTCGGGGCGCAATGCAGCGCGGTGGGTTTTACTCCGGGCCGCTCCATTTGCGAGTGGAATAGGACAGGGACAGGGATCGCGGCGTGCGAGCACCCAGATACACATTTCGGGGGCGGTAACAACACGTGGCACGTCAATACGCCTAGCGCGCGCGGGCTGGCTGTCTCCGAGACAAAGCAGCGGTGGCGCGGGCTCTGGCAACACGTGCCGATCACAAAGTGTAATGCGCCGCGCACGAATACATCACACACCTGCCGCGTGCGGTGCCTCTCTCAGCCCGCGCATTTGGCGTCATCGCAAGCCTCCACAATCGCTTAAGCGGCCGACTGCCATCAGCGGACAAATTGAAGGCCGCCTCGGCAGTCACTGTGGTGGCAAACTTCCGCACCAATTTTAATTGTGCGTAAGGCTGTTTTGATATGAGAGAGAGAGAGAGAGAGAGAGAGAGAGAGAGAGAGAGAGAGAGAGAGAGAGACAGAGTATTCATTCAAGTATTCTCATATCGAGAAAACAAAGGCCAAACTCAAAACACGAATTGGAATACTCAACAAGCTAACATCTGCAAAGTGGGGTGCAAAACCAAACGATCTACGTACCACAGCACTCGCCACCTGTTTTTCTGTGGCTGAGTATGGATGTCCAGTCTGGAGAAGATCTGTTCGTACAAAGGAAATAGACACCGTCCTTAATGATTCCTGCAGGAAGATAACGGGCTGCTTGAAACCTACCAAAGTGGACCATTTGTATTCACTGGCTGCTATTGCTCCGCCTCACATTAGAAGATCGATCCTCAGCTCTAAAGAACGGTATAAACAACTCCATGATCCGAAGCACCCACTATTTAATCACCAGCCTGTACCTAGACGACTGAAATCTAGGCAAAGTTTCATAAATGCAACTCAGCCATCTGCGGAGTCCATAGAATCACTCTGGAAACAGAAGTACCCGGACGCACTCAGTCATGAGGAAGGTCTTCCCCCTGGCTCTCACCTAGATTGGCAACATTGGAGAACTTTAAACCGACTCCGTACGGGCATGGGCCGATGCAAACAACTAATGTACAAATGGGGTTATACGGACACAGATAGATGTAAATGCGAGGAGATACTGACAATGGAGCATCTCCTGAGGTGTCCGTTGGTGAATACGTGCGGAGAACGCTCCCAGGAAGATCTTTTGAGATATAACAAGACCGCTGCTCTATATACCGAATTCTGGATGGGCGAGATATGAATTTTATCGTGTGTGTGTTTTAGATGTGCTTGTCTTTTAATTTTGATGACGTACGTCCCAACTGACGGAAATGTTTGTAATATATACACTCTTGTATAGTAGCGAAAACTGTGTCTATTTCAAATATAGAAGTACAAAACAGCTTCAGGCTCCTTGAATATACAGCAACTATCGGTTGTGTGTAAATTTATTACACATACGGTGCAGAAATTGGCCAACAGCGCTTCCTCTTCCTAACGAAACCAAACTATAAAATATATTGATTTTTTTAGCGTTTTAAGTGCAGCCTATTACCGGAATTTATCGTCAGGACAACACGATTTTTTTGGCACTTTCTCAGTATATTCTAAGACTGTGAAACTTTTGTACAAACATTAATTTCGGAAGAGTTCCACACTTCACGACTTTGCTTTAGTGCTGTATTCTCCAATATTTAGATATTTCATACCAACAAAAAATTAAACAGGGCTGCCTGAAACAGCTAATGTTAAAAATCGATTGTGAAAGTGAAATATGCCATCAGATACGAAACTGTAAAATAGCTTCTTACCTTGTGAATACAGCAACCAGCCACTACCAAATTCTTTTAAGAACACGAAGTACGGTATAACTTTTTCTTAACTAATGCATCTAACATTAGGGTTAGGGTATCTAGCAAGAATTTAGCACGCTTAATGCTGTAAGCCAAATACCTCACAGTAGCGTGAACTGCTCAAAAGTCAACAGCTATTGGTCAAAGGGTTCAGCTTCATAAAGTGTATCCAGTGAGGCTGTATGTCATTCATATATGGAACTATACACAGTTCTGCAAACCCCTTTCAGTTGTTATAACTATATGTAAAGCAGATTACCTTTAAATTCCGCGTTAAAAGTTGCTAATATTAATATCATAAACAAAAATTCCAACTGCAGTGGGGTAACTAATCTCGTACCCCAAATAGTCATTTTATATAATCATAAAATGAAACTATTTGAACTTCTTGTCCACCAGTAATGCCTGAATTAGCTGCTTTTTAAGAGCTACCAGAATCGTAAAAGCCTGTTATTTCCTTCAATCCTATGTTGTCTTGACCAACAGACTTTAAAGCAAGAGTAAACTACCTCTGAACACAAGGAGTAGGGCAACTTGTATTCCTCAGAAATACAAATGGGAAGACAGTATTCGATCTTTTTATTCCTTTCTTAAACTGATTTACGCATTTAAACGCTGAGCAGCTGTTCACCATCGTGCTTCATGTACACTGCAATAATCAAACAATACAGACGTAAATATCAATTGTGTATATATCCCGCAGTAGCTATTTAATACAGGTTTTACCTGCAAACAACACTGGTATTTATCTGACGCTTGCCACTACCATGGCGGCCGGGTGAAGGTTCAAATTATCCCGCGACAGCATCGCCGTTAGGGAGACTAGTTGTTGTTACTAGGTGTTTGCGTCATCGCCACAGCAGTGCCCTGTGAACCTTGACAAACGATGATCATGCAGAGTAGTATTGCACATTTAAATCGTGCAGTAGCGCTGCCTGGCACTGCTCAGGATCACATCCTCTGCTGAACCTCCTGAGTCTACATCTACATATATACTCCGCGAATCACATTTAAGTGCCTGGCACAGGGTTCATTAACATCTTTCGTAAGTTTTCTCTACCGTTCCATTCTCTAATAGCGCGCGGGAAGAAAGAACACCTAAATCGTTCCGTTTTCGATCTGATTTCTCTTATTTTATTGGGATGGTCATGTATCCCTAAGTAGGTGGGTGCTAGCAAAATATTTCCACATTCAGAACTAAAAGTCGGTGATTGAAACTTCGCAGACAGATCACGCCGCAATGAATGTCTTTCTTTTAATGATTTCCACCCCAATTTGTGCAACATTTCCGTGACGCTTTCCCCCCAGTAACGTGATAAAACAAAATGAGCTGCCCTTCTCTGAACCTTCTCAATATCTTCCGTCAGTCCCACCTGGTGAGGGTCCCACAAGGGGCAACAGTACTCCAGGAGAGGACGCACAAGTGTGATGTAGGCAGTTTCTTTGGTGAAGCTGGTGCATCTTCGAAGCCTTCTGCCAATGGAACGTAACCTTTGGTTAACCTTCCCCACAATATTTTCCATGTGTTCGCTCCAGTCAAAGTTGTTCGTAATTGTAACTCCTAGGTATTTGGTAGAATTTACGACCTTAAGGTTTGACTGATTTATCGCGTAATTGAAGTTCAGCGGATTTCCTTTAGTGGTCATGTGTATTACTTCACACTTTTCTTTATTTAGTGTCAATTGCCAATTCTCGCACCAAGTAGAAATTTTGTCTAAATCGCTTTGCAGTTGCTTTTGATCATCTGTTGACTTCACTAACCGATAAACGACAGCATCATCTGCGAACAATCTAAGGGAGCTATTCAGATTGTCTCCTAAATAGTTTGTAAACACGAGGAAGAGTAGGGGACCTATAACGCTTCCCTGTGGAACGCCAGATATCACTTCTGTTTTACTCGATGACTTACCGTCAATTACAACGAACCGAGTCCTTTCTGATAGGAAATCGTGGATACAATTGTAAAATTGGGGAGATATTCCATAAGCATGCAATTTCATTAGAAGCCGCTTGTGAGGTACAGTGTCAAAAGCCTTCCGGAAATTTAGAAATATGGAATCAATTTGAGATCCCTACGGCGGCTCCTGCGGCAGGGAAGGCCGAGGGGAGACGTCACTATTAACAAAAGCGTTTGCGCTGTTCAGAGGCATCCACTCCTATGCTACTCTGTGACGGAGAAGCATGAACTGATTAAACTCGCCAGCTAGCTCAAACCTCCTCCAATCAGGCCGTTCAACGTCAAGTAGGAACAGTTCGTCGTTGCCACAAGTGGACAATTCACTTGTCCGCCTTTCATTCTTCGTGTATTTCGATTCGGATTCAGAGAGCTACTCTGTTTATTTCGCGTTTTAGCACTTCCAATAACCACACCAAAACTTTTTAAGTTGTCTGCTACAGTCTAAAAGAACGGTGACACCATCCAAAAATATTTCCTAATAACATTAGATTGTCAAACGGTTGAACGTAGTTACTGAAATCAGAATTTTGGAATTGCTTTAAGGACAAAAATGTCAAATTAGTTAAAGACAAACTGAGCGGCGTTACTGGGGTATTGACGAGTGACGTCACAAATTGTAATAGATTGGAAAAAAAGCGGAACGTTGACAGAAGCAAATTAGATGAATAATTTGTGCAAATAACCCGCAGTTATCGCATTTCCGTCGAATATACGTGAACAGCACAGATGTGCCGCTTTCGCGTCTCGTTACGATCAGAGTAAAACTAGTCACGACAGGCGGCCTTTTTGTGGACGCACACAACGCTACACTGCAATCAAATTTAAATCAAACTCAAATATTTTTCAATAATTAGCGTGTTCATTACTCGGGACTAATAGTTTTCCATGAAGTGAACGGCACATGGCACCCACGTATAATATGAAAATGACATTGTAGAAAAATAACGACCGAGCATGGGCCGCTATGTTGGGCTGATTGCGATAAGAATACATATAGCACTAAGACAGCCGCGGTGGAGTAGCCGAGGGGTCTAAAGCATCTCGCTGCGGAGCGCGCGGTTGCTCGCCGTCGAGGTACGAGTCCTCCCTGGAGCGTGTGTGTGTGTGTGTGTGTGTGTGTGTGTGTGTGTGTGTGTGTGTGTGTGTGTGTGCGCGCGCCATGTGCAGGTTAGTTTACCTAGGTTTAATTAGTTTATAAGCTACGGACTGATGACCACGCAGTTTGGTCCGATAGATCTATTGAACATTAAGACTGAAATGACATTGCTAAGCAGATCAGAGGTTCAAATGTTCAAATGTTTCTAGAACTTATGGGACTTAACTACGGGGTCAACAGTCCCTAAGCTTACAAACTACTTAAGAACTAGCTAAGACTAAGGACGGCACAAATATCCATGCCCGAGGGGGATTCGAACCCCCGACCGAAGTGGTCAACATGTTTAGGGGAGAGGGAGTGTTATCATTCTGACACTAACGAGTGACACGGCGTGACGGATACAAGAAATGCATTCGCAATGGCGAATATGACTCGACATAACCTTACAATTTGTTGCCATAAACATTTGTGACGGACCGCATGCCTGCTGGTCTGACGGTAATTTGCATTGGTTCAATCGCTGAACAATGGCACTGCACATCGTATTAAGCCAAATCAGGGCTTGCGACATTTGTAATGAACCTTTCTGCATGTGCGAAAATTACACAGTGGAATTCCCGAGCACTGGTGGGCAGTAGGTAATGTGAAAGTTAGTGCCGGACAAGGACGAGTGCTCTGTGCGCGAACCTGTAATATCGATATATAGACAAATCAACACTTAACAGCCAAAGAAGTGCTCGGTCGCCGAAGCTAAGGCAAAGGAAATATAGGGAACAAGCTGACTCACTAGCCCTGTGTTCAAGCAAAAGTTCTCCTTCACTTGGTTCCCCAGCTTCACTTCGCTGTTTGGATCTCTGTAATTAGGCTAACCACTTACTTGGGTTCTCTAAAGTAGCTACGGGAATTCATCAAACTTTCTCGGTGAATGTAATCTTAATAAAAAAAGGCCTTTATACCATATATATATATATATATATATATATATATATATATATATATATACGCACTGAGTTGTTTTACGGCCCACTTTACATTTTGTAGTTTTATACGTTTTTGCAAACTTTTTGGACCAAAATAGTAATCTAAACAATAAAAAAATAAGAGTGTCTGAAATCCTTTTAGGAAAAAAAATTAGGTAGTGGCTGGTTCTGAACCATTGACCTTCAACGTTACAGTTTAACACATTGCCCACTACGCTACGGCTAACAACTTAAAAGTTGCGTTCCTTAGTCTCACACTATTAATGGCCCTTGTTCACTGATGCTAATATGGCATTTGTAGACACTAGATTATCATTTATCGTACGAAGAAGGACATGGCTTTGTTAATTATTCAGTGCGCCATTGCTTTGAAATGGCAACGTGTAAGTTACAATAAGAAAATCGTCAAATACGCAACGCCAGATGGCGTATGCCAGAGAGAGTTCTGGGCGAGGAATGTCACGTGACATCTGCGAACGGCTGTTTTTCGTTAATTCAATGGAGGGTGTCAAAACTCCGTTATGTTTGCAAATATTTCTCAAACGATACGAGATATGAAAACAAAAAAACATAAGGGAACTAAGTTGTAGAGAATTTTCTCCTCTACAAATTCGTTTATTCACTTTTCGCGTCAGATGAACGGTTTATTTGCAATTAAAATTACATTACATGCGGCTTTTTTTGGTATTACTAACGTATTTCTTGTCGGAAATATTAAAAAAAAGCGAGGTTCTGGTCTCTGGTAGCGAGCAATTATGTCTGTAAAATTTGGTGCCGGTCGGTTGAACGGTTCGACCTAGAAAGTGGGAACACGTTACAGCCAGACAGACATCGTCAAATCGCCGTTATTTTTCCAAATGTCTCTGCAACGATAAAAGATATGGAAAAATAGAGCGAAGTTTTAGAGAATTTTCCCCTCTACCAATTAGGTTATTTAACTTTCGTGTCAGAATTACAATTATATTACAAACGAATTTTTTTATATATATTACCGTATTTTTTGTCCGAAAATTTTGAAAAAGAGAGGTTCCGGCCTCTGGCGGCCTACAATTATGTCTGTAAAAATTGGTGCTGATCGGTTGAACGGTTCGTCTTAGAAACAGGGAACACGTTACGGACCGACGGACAGACAGACATCTCAAAATCGCCGTTATTTTTGCAAATATCTCTCAAACGATACGAGCAAAGTGGTAGAGAATTTTCTCCTCTACAAATTAGGTTATTCAATTTTTGTGTCAGATGAATGGTTAAGCCGTTATTTTGATATAAATTTCGAGCTATCAAAAGATGATCGCAAAGGCCCACTTTTAGTGTTACTACCGTAACCTAAAGTGTTCCAAAAAAAGATGGACCTTACGAAACGAGTGGAACTACTGAATAGGATAGTTAAGGAAGCAAACAAACGGAACAGGTTTTCCTGTATCGAGATAGCTGTCGGCTGGGTGCGCCGTTTACAGGTGCCGGGCCACATTTTTGGCGCGGCTCTGCATTATGCAGAGGGAGCGGTTCCGCGCACGGGAGCGCTCCATCGGCGCGCTTGCCGAAAACAAAGCTTTTCGCGCACAAAGCGACGCACCGCCAGTTAACGTATGGCGGCTTTTCTTCGCGAGTTGGCGCCCGCTTGGGCGCGCACAATGACGATGAATGATGTAAAGCATTTGGCGGTCGCCGCCTGCATTATGCATCGGGGAAAGTTCCAGGTCACCTCTGTAGCGCGCGGACAACGCGCTGTCCGGTCCGGGCGTTTAGCGCTCCACTTCATTCACAGCTGCAGGCGAGAGGCGGAAAAGCAACTGCAGGACAATTCAGGTTAACCGAACCGAAGAGTGGCGGGGGGAGGGTGCGAGGATTTCGCATTACGAACAGAGGCCGAAATGAATAACGTAGAAGTAGGTATCATCGGAGTAGTGCAGCAACTAAAATCACTTAACAAAATCAAGTCTTCTGGTCCGGACTGTATACCTACTAGATTTCTATCTGGTTATGCTGAAGCCATAGCTCCTTAACAGCCATATACAACCGCTCTCCAAAGAAGGATCTGTACCAAAACATTGGAAAGTTGCACAGGTCGCACCTATATTCAAGATAGGCAGTAGGAGTAACCCACTAAACTACAGGCCTATTTCATTGACGTCAATTTGCAGCAGGGTTTTGGAACATATCCTGTATTCAAATATTATGAATTATCTCGAACAGAACGATCTATTGACCCAAGGTCAACACGGATTTAGAAAATATCGTTCATGCGAAACACAACTAGCTCTATATTCACACGAAGTGATGGGTGCTATCGACAAGGGTTCGCAAATCGATCCGTATTTCTTGATTTCCATAAGGCTTTTGACACCATACCTCACAAACGGCTTTTAATCAAATTGCGTGGTTATGGTACATCGCCCCAAATTTGCTATTGGATAGGGGATTTCCTGTCAGAGAGGACACAGTTCGTAGTAATCGATGGTAAGGCATCGACTAAAACAGAGGTGATATCGGACGTTCCACAGGGTAGTGTTATTGGTCCCCTGCTGTTCCTTATTTACATAAACGATTTAGGGGAAAATCAAAGTACCTCTCTTAGGTTGTTTGCAGGTGACGTCATTTACCGTCTAGTAAAATCATCTGAAGATCAAAACCAACTGCAGAACGATCTGAATAAGATTCCCCCTAAAAGGGTTTCAGACACTTATTAATTCTTTATTATTAAGATTATTATTTTTGTCCAAAATGATTGCAAAAATTTAAATAACTACAAATCTAAAGTGGGCCGTAAAACACGCCAGTGCGATTTTCCCCCCCTCAAACAGAGTCTTATGTTTAACGAGTTGAGTTCAACCACCGCTGATTTTTCTAAATCTATTTCAGGAAACGGGTTGTTCGACGCAGCGTTCGGCAACAGTTCTTACCAGTTACAGCACCACAGAATGTAAGTAGTGTGATATGTTGGTCCTCCTGATTTCTTTGAAACGCGTAGTGTCTGAGTTTTCTCGACAACTTACATATATCACGGGCTGAATATCCGTTTCCTTATGAAATCGGACATCAGATGGTTTATCTCGCAGCCGAGGTTGTTCTCGTCTGAAATAATCGTTGCTATGCGAACCAAGGTGCACAGCAAAGCTTCCTTCTCAACTCAATGGTGAAAACTACGCGAGTTAAGATACAAGAGTGTATTCGTCGACTTTCCGTAGAGAGTATCCAAGCAGTCCATCTGATTTTCGTTCGACCAACGCGTTCAAGAAGGGTAGCTACCCAACCTTCTGTACTTCCACTGTAACTCTTATGTTAGAGTGTATGCCGATCGAGTGGTCCACAAACCGTTCCAGCGGCTCATTGCCGTATGGCCAAATTAAAAATGAACGCTAAACACACCTTATGGTGCAGGGTGCACGAAAGGGAAAAATGTTCTACGCTCGTTCGTCAAAGACCTCCACGAAAAATTGCTATATCTTTTGACAGTTGCGTACACATTGCTGTTCAGTCATTTCACAATAAATTCCACCGTAGGGGAAAAAAAGGTGGTCGCCAAAATGTGCCGAACAACTTCAATATTTAGCGAAAGAAATGGGCGGGTAACAGTTTCAACCTCTCTTCCCCTGGCATTTCTGTAAACAGAGAAAGACCATCGTGTCACCAGCGTCTACCCTCATCTGCTTTATGATGTCAACTAACAGTGTGGAGTTTTAAATACGAGGGTTGGGAACTTGAGTAGTAGCAACACTGCTGTGGAGACACTATGCAATGGAATCTACTATTGTCGCTGATAGCAGACGTTGTTGACATACCCGCCTTACCTCCGAGCAAATGGACTCGCCCGTCCCACGTCACCGCCGTGCGCACAATCGAGGGAAACACAGTCACTTGTGAGCGAGCGGTGCAACGTAACGGTGACACTATGTTTTCGAAACAGGAACAACGGAGTTTGATCAAGATTGAATGTGCCAGAGGTCGTACAGCACGACACTGTCATCAAGGTCTTCAAGAGGCGTAACAGGAATCGGCACTGCCGTACAGAACAGAGGCACGTTGAGTGAAGGCCTTCAACGGTAAACTGTGACAGACATGCAATGGGCATGTCTTCCTAGCGTCTCTAAAGAAGTAGTGAATCATGTTGCCGCGTTAGTGGACAGTGATTCGTAAGCTCGCCTACGAAATCAGATTAGCACACACGACTGTGCTTCGAATCCTGAAGGAACGCCAGGGCATGCGAAAAACTGCATCACGATGGGTCCCACATGAATTAACGATAATGTAGAAATTGATGGACTCTCATTTGATTCCGCAGATGGACCTCTTCGTGGCATTCGCTTCAGAACTGTTCCAGATATTCGATAGCCCCTAGTCCGCTCCATTCGCAGCATCAACAGAACAAGCTCTGCTAACGGTATACTGTGTGTTCCACATTGCTGGCTACGGGTTCTACATACAGTTGGTGACTAATTTGAAGGACAGTAACAGGTGCAAACATGTAATGCTTTTGTATCAGTTGTGAATAAATAGTTGTCAGTATTTAACTTCCAACACTCGTATGACTACAGGGGCCGACTATAGATGCTAATATCTTGCTGAAGTACTTTGCCAAGACATATGTGGGAGACGCAATAGCGCTAACAACAGGTCTTAAGATCATTTCACACCGGCGTAGCGTATCTCGAGCTACGCCTGCGGAAGGACGTCGCAGACGTAGCTTGTAATGTAATCAAATGGGGCATTTCACATCGCGTCCAGCCGGAATACAGCAATACTACCACCTCCAGCTACGCCTGCTCGCGTAGCGTCGCTGCGGATCTCGGCTGGCGCATGCGCACTACACTGCTCCACAAACCACGTGCTCTGTGCTGACAGCTCTATTACTGCGTGTTTAATGCTGACAATGTATTAATTGACCAAGTGCGAAAGGATCCAGTGCTGTGAGACTATTCTAAAATGGAATACATAGATGCTAACTTGCGTGTCTTAGCTTGGGAAGAAATTTCAGGTAAGTATGAAATTATTTTTCGTCCAGTATTATATGTGTACGTAAGACACTTTCTTTTCCTTGTTACGGTTATTTTTTATGTTCGTATTCTCCTGAATTTTAGTTACTCCAATATTATACTAATAGACTACGTTTCTTTTTCGAAATTACGGGCAAGGAATTCTTACCTTAGACAAATAGCTAGCCGTTCTTCAGGAGGTATTTGTTTTCTGTAATTTGTTTCTTTTTTCTCTCCTTTTGTCGCTGCTGATCAGCGATAAAACTTCATTGAACTGTTCTGCATTAAGCCTGAAATAGGTTTTACACTTTTCATAGTCAAGCTGTAAATCTTGCATTAGATGGTGGTATTCGCCATACGCTGTTCTAACATTTATCGGATGAACCCAATTCGCCTTGGCGGAGCGGCCGAGCGCATTGAGGCGCTATGCTGCGATGCGCGAGGCAGTTTCCCGTCGGGGGTTCGAATCTACCCTTGAGCATGGATGTTTGTGCTGTCTTTAGTATACGATAGTTCATAAGCAGTATGTAAGTTTATGGACTGATAACCCCGCAGTTAAGTCCCATAAGCTATACAAACATTTGAACATTTTTGAAATACGAAGCTGGGATAGGAAACTTAACTCGTAATGCGTAGCTTTCGGTTTCAAGGGTACGTATCTCTACTCAGGGTACGTGCTATGTACTGCGACGTCTTCCGAAGACGTAGCTCCAGATACGCTATGCTGGTGTGAAATGACCTTTAAAGGGACCGCATCCTAATGCACCTCAGGCAGACCACATAGCCTGGATGGCCACGTACACTTCCTTAGTATCCGTGCCACACTGGTCTATCTAGAATCCGAAACTAATAATAGAAAGACCTTAATTTGCAGCTGTGACGGAAAATCAACTAAACGATAAAGCCTGTAGTTGCCTGCTGCACATTCTCGTCGATCCTCCGAAGACTAAGGGACCGTAGGCGCGATACATCTACATCGATACACTGCAAATCACATTTAAGTGCCTAGCAGAGGGTTCATTAACCACTTTCATAACTTTTCTCTACCGTTCCATTCTCTAATAGCGCGCGGGAAGAAAGAACACCTAAATCGATCCGTTTTCCATCTGAATTCTCATATTTTATTGGGATGGTCATGTCTCCCTAAGTAGGTAAGTGCTAGCAAAATATTTTCACATTCAGAAGTAAAAGTCTGTGATTGAAACTTTGCAAACAGATAACGCCGCAATGAATAACGTCTTTCTTTTAATGATTTCCACCCCAATTCGTGCAACATTTCCGTGGCGCTTCCCCCCCTCCCCCCGGTAACGTGATAAAACGAGCTGCCCTTCTCTGAACCTTCTGAATGTCTTCCGTCAGTTCCACCTAGTGAGGGTCCCAGAAGGGGTAACAGTACTCCAGGAGAGGACGCACAAGTGTGATGTAGGCACTCTGTTCTGCCAATGGAACGTATCCTTTGGTTAGCCTTCCCCACAATATTTTCTGTGTGTTCTCTCCAGTCTAAGTTATTCGTAATTGTAACTCCTTGGTATTTGGTACAATTTACGACCTTAAGGTTTGACTGACTTATCGCGTAATTGAAGTTCAGCGGATTTCTTTTAGTGGTAATATGTTAATACTTCACACTTTTCATTATTTAGAGTCAATTGCCAATTTTCGCACCAAGTAGAAATTTTGTCTAAATCGCTTTGCAGTTGCTTTTGATCCTCTGTTGACTTCACTAACCGATAAACGACAGCATCATCCGCCGTGTAAGGGAGCTATTCAGATTGTTTCCTAAATCGCTTATAAACACGAGGAAGAGTAGGGGACCTATAACGCTTCCCTGTGGATCGCCAGATATCACTTATGTTTTACTCGATGACTTACCGTCAACTACGACGAACTGTGTCCTCTCTGATAGGAAATCGTGAATCCAATCGCACAATTGGGGCGATATTCTATAAGCACGCAATTTCATTAGAAGCCGCTTGTGGGGTAGTGTCAAAAGCCTCCCGGAAATCCAGAAATATGGAATCGATTTGAGATCCCTTGTCCATGGCACTTAACACTTCATGTGAATAAAGGGCAAGCTGTGTTTCGCAAGAGCGATACTTTCTGAATCCGTGTTGACTATTGGTTGATAGGTGCATGTGGGAAACGCCAGCAGTGCAGTGTGGGTGCTCCATTGCCTCCCGCTTGAGCTGGCGAAGCTTCTGCGCTACTTTTGAGATGTGGTGACGCCGAATCGCGACCACCACCCACCTCGTCACAGCATTCAGACACGCGCGCTGTCTCATACACATCAATCACTCTCCGACGAATGTCTCCGAATGCAGCCAACGAAACAACAGTCCTCATTCAGCCTAACAGTTTCTGGCGGAACTCGCTCGTATTGTTGTTTCTCGTCTTGCGATTAATGAAGAGGCACGAAAATCACCAACACTATTGTTCCAGCCTTTATGCAATGTTTACGTAATACTTTTTACCTCTGCCGCTGTTAGCAGATAACAAAAGTACTCGTGCGCGTCAGACACGGCAGCTGCCTCCACTCAGAAGCTCCTGGGGCAGTTCGGCGAGGGCTGGTACCCGGCCTTTTATGGGGCCCTCGATGCCACGTGGGCCATCAGCGCCGGCAGTCGATATCGGGAACAAATGTCTGCCGGGCACCGCGCCGATGCCTCGCCACGAATAGCAGCGCCGCTCTCCACTCCGAAACAGTTTGCGTGCGCGGAGTAGGGATGGGAAAAACCGACCGGTTAAAACAGATACCGGTATTTCAGTTTTGAATAACCGGTTTTTTTCGGTATTTATTTGGTGTCAGTTGTAACCGGTTTCTTTTAGTTATTGCCAAGAACCGGGTAAAAGAACCAGTACGACTACTTCCTGTAGTAGTGGTTCAAAATGTGTTTTTTTGTAAATAATTATAAAAAATTAAAACTAGTAGACCCTAATATTTAAGGCTATTCCTAAAATTTCCACTGCTATGAAATATTAGGTCATCGCAGTAACTAAGAAAAGCGATCAGTAATAAGTTCAGAACAATCCCGGCAGTCAGAAGCGCGCAACAAACGCGTGGCATAAGAACTTAAGAACTGGGGCAGCTGTTGAGGCATCGATGCACCTGTTGGCGTGGCCTATTAGACGACGCGCGTGCACCGGCAGTGTAAGAGACTTGCTTCCGTCTGGTGATGCGGCAGTTCCTTGCTTGTCGTCGCGACATCGGTTGTGTCTTAAATGGCACCATCCCGAGTGTGGAAGTACTTCACGAAGTACGGGAGCAGTGAGGTACAATCCTCCATTTGCCTAAAAAAGCTGAAAACGGGTGGAGGTACTACAAAGCATCCAAAATGTTTCTTGGAAGAGAAGGTAAATTCGATTATATATATATATTATGTAAGCTTGGAATACTAACTTTTAACGTATTATCATATAGTTATGCTAACAAATTTTATTAATATGATTTCTTGAAAGCGAGGGGCTTTCTTTAATAACCAATATGGGTTTAGGTAAAATTGATCATGTGCTGCCTCGCGAGGTAGCCGTGCGGTCTGAGGCTCCATGTCAGGGACTGCGTGGCTGCTCCAGTCGAAGGTTCGAGTTCTCTCTCCTGCCTCGGTCATGGATGTATATGTTGTCCTTAGCGTAAGTCAGATTAAGTTAGATTAAGTAGTTTGTAAGTCTAGGGACCGATGACCTAAGCATTTAGGTCTCGTAAGAACTCTTACCCATTTGAACATTCTTTGATCATGTGGTACAGAGCTTTCCTAGTTCAATTTGCGTAAATTTACACTGACAACAATCATACTGTTAGTCGGAACTGTGACTATTTTTCGAAATATTTCTGCAGCACTGATTGAAGTTTATTTACTGACTGTAACTTATATATGTTGTGTGTATAACGAGACATGCGTATGCGCTGGCTCACAAGTCCAAGTTACGGAGTGGATGGCTCAATATTCGCAACTGCCGGATGAAAATACTAGGCCAGTAAATCTGATTGGTTCGTGTATCGTCTTCTACGGACTCCTGGCTAGGCTTACACACACTCAAGAAGGCGGGGGGGGGGGGGGGATCTTGCAAAATATGGAAAGACTAGTGATTTGTCGTATAACGTAAATTTACCTAAATATTAACTAAATTTCGGTTTCGGCCGAAACTAGAAGAACCGACGATTACTGTTTCTGTTACGATCGCAAAATTTGTTTCGTTCGAACTCTTTTGGAAATAAAAACAATAAACACCGAAAACCGGTTATCTTGAGCAATTATTACGGTGCGGTTAAACTGGAGGTGAAAAGAACAGGTATAACCGAAAACCGGTTGTTTCAGCGATAACCGCCATCCCTAGCGCGGAGCATTCTTTCTGTATGCGTCGATGCGGACTTAAACAGGGCCAATGAGAAACAACCGTCCCCATGGATTAGTCCGACAAACCGGTTGCACACTATGCGTGCTCACTGTCATAAAACCACGAATAATACATTCACTACGCGATAACAATGGTTATGGTATTCATGACAGTTCCGCTAAAACAGACTTGCTAAACACACACGTCCGAAATTCTTTCACCAAATAAGACGAAGCAAATACAACTTGATTCGAACCAAGAACAACTGCCAGCGTCCAAAATTCGATCCGGCGACCTTCGGATTACGAACCCGAGCGCTTACCGCTACGCCACGCCTATGTACAGTATTACTAATCGTAGAGAGTATTTCACCGCAACGGCTTTTTTTAACTGTCGATTTCGTCGACAACAGCTGAGAAGTGCATCTTGGTGCTTTGCCAAATTACACCTCTGGCCACGAGCTTTCATTATGCTCAGTATGAATCGAATCTGAATTTCACAATTGCCGTCCTCCCCTTGCTAGTGTAAGTAGTTTGTAAGACTTGGGACTGATGACCAACGCAGTTTGGTCCCATAGAATTACCAACATTTGAACATTATTATTATTATTTTAGTTTGGTTAAGGAAGTAAATTGTAAAGGGGATTTGGGGAACAGTAAACAGCTGACTACAGAAACCAGATTCACTTGGACGTCGCTTGCACAGGAAGGATTAGCATGGAGAGAGACATCAGAGCTGTCTTGGGAGTGAAGACCGTGACAATAGGAGGCGGACTTGTCAGCACCACATCAGCTCCTGGTTTGATATCTTAGGCCGGTAACGCACTAGGCAGCCAGGCTGCGGCAGCCAATGAAACCGTGGTGGTATACGGCAGGCCGCTACAGGCACCGGGCAGCCAGGAATTGGTTGCTGCGGCAGCCATCAGAACGCGGCCGACTGCACGGCAGTGGCAGCCAGCTGGCTGCGGGCAGCCAGTGCAAACAGCGAGCCTCGCAGTGAACGCGTGTGGCTGCCAGCAATCTCCGGCACTTGACTAAGCAGCCACAACTTGTTTCCAAGTTGTCATGACGTTCGACACACAGAAATTTATTCATGAAATTCAAAGTCAAAGAGAAATCTGGGATGTGTCTCGTGAGCAATTAGTGATCATGATGTCTACATCTACATGGGATACTCTGCAAATCACATTTAAATGACTGGCAGAGGGTTCATCGAACCATCTTTATACTATTTATCTCCCATTCCATTCTCGAATAGCGCGCGGGAAGAAAGAACACCTGAATCTCTCTGTTCGAGCTCTGATTTATTCTGATGATCATTTCTACCTATGTAAGTGGGAGTCAACAATATATTTTCGCATTCGGAGGAGAATGTTGGCGATTGGAGTTTCGCAAGTAGCCCACGACGCAGCGATAAGCGCCGTTGTTGTAGTGATTCCCATCCCAGATCCTGTATCATTTCCGTAACGCTGTCTCCCCTGTTATCGTGACAATACGAAACGAGCTGCCCTTCTTTGGACTCTTTCGATGTCCTTCGTCAAACCGACCTGATAAGGATCCCACACTGGGCAGCAATACTCAAAAAATGGACGGACAAGCGCAGTGTATGCAGTTTCTTTAGTAGTTCTGTTGCATCTTTTAAGGGTTCTGCCAAAAAAAAAAAAAAAAAAAAAAAAAAAAAACGAAGTCTCTGGTTCGCCTTTCCCACAATATTATCTACGTGTTCTTTCTAGTTTAGGTCTTAAGTAATAGTAATTCCTAGGTATTTTGTGGAGTTTACGGCCTTCACATTTGATTGATTTATGTTGTAAACGAAGTTTAACGGATTTCTTTTCGTACTCATGTGGACGACTTCACACTTCTCATTATTTAGAGCCAATTGCCAATTTTTACACCATACTGATATCTTATTCAGATCGTTCTGCAGTTGGTTTTGATCTTCAGATGATTTTACTAGACGGTAAATGACGGCGTCATCTGCATAGATTTTCCCCTAAATTGTTTATGTATATAAGGAATAGCAGAGGACCAATAACACTACCCTGTGGAACGCCCGATATCACCTCTGTTTTAGTTGATGCCTTACCATCGATGAAGGAGGTGGGAGGAAATCGCAAATGTAATGTGCGAGGAGAACATGTCTGAAAATGAAAAGAATGAATTCGGTAAATTATTTATTATTTATTACATAGAAAAAAATTGCTTACAGCTACAATAAGTAAGAAGAGGGTTTCATTGTACACTTAATACACACTAATTCACATGGAAACAACAATAGTTACATACATAATATGTAATTACTACCCCAATGCAATTCTGTTTTGCCATTCCGGCGGATTTTCATTCGTAAAGTAATCCGCATATAAATATCTATATGCTGATGAACGGCTCCCTGCTCTTGCAGGACTTGGGGAAACTTCCATTTCTGGAGACCATGCAGTGTGTCTTCAAATTTGTAGCCATCTCTTCCTCGCACATAGTTATGTAAAACACAGCATTTTTTTTTTTATGGCAATTGCAAATTCTTTCCGAACATCCATTGGGCGATGAAAAATGCTCCATTTATTTGCCAGAATGCCAAACGATTATCGAATCTTCGACATCCATGTGACTCGGCCGATTGGGTACAACCACAGTCTAACATATGCAGTCGCGACACTCACTGCTGTGAAAGTTGTTACCAACTGACAGTTGCTGCGACACTAGCGCTCCTAGCGGTGGGCAAGCCGCCGAAGTAGTGATGTTTGTTTATAATCGCTTTTGTACGTAATTAAGGAAATACGTACTATAATTTTTGCGTTACAAGCATTATTAAAATATCAAGAGACAAAAGTAATACGGAAATTAATGTAAAAAACAGCCTAATTTAAATGATTCAATGGTATAAAGAACAACTCTGTCATGAACAATTAGTTACGAATATGTGTATATTTGCAGCTTATTCCGCTGAAAGTCAGTCTCATATAAACACAATGGTATAATAAATTTCTATTATGGTCTCTTCTTACTATGATCACCAGTTTTTGACGTGTATCAATTCGGTATGGCATCTAATGATTCTCACATTTTTACATGTCACTCTTCTTTCTTTATACATGCAAATTCTTTTAAGTATAATTACATTATCTTTAAAAAAAAAACAATGTTTTGATGATTCTTGCCGTTTCTCGTTCAGATGTAGCAACAATTGTAAAATTGGGTTCTTCATTGTTGGAAAACAGTTTGGTTGCTTTTATCGTTATATTGCCACGTCTGTGACGTTTTTTCTTCAGCTAAAGCTGTGATGGTTGATTTGCTACGTTAAATACGATATTTATTGCATTCTATATAAGTTTCCTATGTTCCACCCTCACCGATTTTACAGGAATTGTAATGAAGAATACTTAAAGTTCCTGCCTAGAAATTAACGTCTCTCTGCTAAAGGGCATTTCTCCTGGTTTTTCCAAGGCATTCTTATTTTTTAATAGAAAATGAAATTATTCATTTAAAGCCTGTATGTTACAGGATAATTGTAAATTAACTGTCCTGTAATGTACCGTTTCGTGTCTTGTCAGGGATCTTACGAAACCTAAGAAAGACAGGGGAGCTATTTTTAAATTATTACCTATTTATAAGGCACTACATACGTTCCTTAATGTGCAAAGTATACTGAAGTTAATCTAAACGATACTATTCGCTCTCATCAACTTTCTTATTCAGAAACGTAGCTTCCTGGCCGCTTAGAGCGCTGCTACTGCAGCGTATAACAAAATGTGTTTTTTTTCCTTTCTTTTGGTTTTAGGGCGCACAACTTCTACGATCATTACCGCCCAGACAAGAACTTAGATTCACTAGATCTCAAAAAAAATTTGGTTGACAGTCAGAAAATCAAGAAGAGGCTAAAAACGAAAGATAAAGGACAATGAAAAGGGTTAAATATCCTTCGATAAGTTGGCCAAGTTGTTAAACGCAAAACTCTAGCAGCTGCTCTTGTGTCATCAGCTAAAATTTCCTCCAGTGTAGACGGAAAGTGAAGGGCTACACGGAGATGATTAAAATTTACGCAAGACAATAAAACGTGTCGCACCGTCAGCAATTCACCGCAGGAGCACAGCGGTGCAGGGTCGGCGGTTAGCAAATGACGGTGGCTGAAACGGCAGTGACCGATCCGCAACCGGGCCAGGATGACCTCCTCCCGCCGAGAGGGGCGTGAGGAGGTCCTCCAAGCGATCGGGATCGGTTTGACAGTTCGCAATTTATTGTTGTACAGTGAAAGCCACGCACTGTGCCATGACGACACGATACTCCGGCGAAGAGCCTGTTGAACATCGTCCGGTGGGATGCAAAAGGTAGCCATGCGAGGCAAAAGAGCTGCGGCCTTGGCTGCTATGTCGGCGGTCTCATTCCCGGGCACACCCACGTGGCCAGGGACCCACAGGAAAGAAACGTGACAGCTGTCATCTGCTAGCAACTGGAGGGAGCGTTGGATCCGATACACGAGAGGATGGTTCGAGAAAGGGTCCTTAAGACTCTGCAGGGCACTAAGGAAGTCCGAAGATATGGCATAGAAAGGTTCGCGGTGGCGGTAGGTATACAAAACGGCCTGGTGGAGGGCAAAAAGCTCAGCCGTGAAGTTCGAGCACCGGTCGTCAGGGAGCTTGTATTGGAAACGGTTGTCGCCGACGACGAAGGCAGAACCGACACCGGCAGTGCTCTTGGAACCACCAGTGTAAATAAATATGGCATTATCGAACCGCGAACGGAGTTCGACAAGCCTCGAGCGGTATACCAAATCCGGAGTGCTCTCCTTGGGGAGCGAACTAAGTTCAAGGTGAGTGTGAACCTGGGCCTGATGCCACGGTGGCAATGGGCTTTCGCTCAACCGAAGGGTGGAAGGAAGGGTAAAATCGAGCCGCTGTAGCAGACGGCGAAACCGAACTCCAGGTGGAAGCAAGGCAATCGCAGGCAACTGATATTGGCGATCGAGTGAGTCGTCAAAAAATAATCGGTAAGACGGATGGTTGGGCATCGACCGCAGGCGGCATGCGTACCGACACAAGAGTATGTCACGTCGAGTGGTCAAGGGTAATACAGCAGCCTCGGCATACAGACTTTCAACAGGGCTGGTATAAAATGCACCGGTCGCCAGACGTAATCCCCGAGGGTACAACAAAAATCTGTGGGAGTGTCGTGACTGTATATGTTAGACTGTGGTACAACTGTCCGTCAGCTGGCTGCTCAATATTTTGCCTGCCGCAGCCTGGCTGCCTAGTGCGTTACCGGCCTTAGTGTTAGCCGGCTCGTAGCGGAGCGCCTGCAGAGGCAGGTCGTAGAGCCCTGTATTGGGAGAGTAGCGCCAACCTTTTATGTGTGTGTTGCCGACAACCGCCTGCTGCTATTGGTCAGTTGAGCGCGGGTGGGGCACGTCCGCCATTTTAGGCCTAAGCAGTGCATCAGCGTAAATGGCATATTTCACTTAACTAGCTGTTATTTTAGCATTAAGAGGCCTTGGAAATGTGTAGACTCATTATGTATTAAATTAAGAGCTTAACATAGCATATTCCATTTTTATATGGTGAAAAATGACGCACTGTTGGCAGTGAATTGTTATACTAAGACAGTCCGAGGTAGCAAGTTTTACGCATTCCACAGGGCGAAGGAGATGCGAAAAGACGCGAATTGTGTGTACACCGCATTGGGAGAAAAAATGCATTTGCATACGAGAATGCAAAATTTTGCGAAGTAAGTAAATTTGTATTGAAATATCGAGTAAACTTCTAGGTTTATCTGTTCATCCAAGTTTCTTGCGAGCAATGTTGGACGGACACACATGTAAGAGAAAAGATATTTTTAAAAGATACAAATACATGAAAATCAAACATACGAATTTCGTATTTATACTTAGCCTGCATATTACGAAAGTTTGGGCGGTAAATGAAACCGCCCATTAAATAGATCTCCAAAACTCGAATTTTACGATAAAGTTTATTTTACTGAAGTACCCAGCAGTGCGATAACAATGTGTAAAAACTTAAACCTTCCCAAAATGTTAGCTCGGTTAATGTCATGTAGGTTAGCACACAACACCTATCAACATTAGTCACTAGATTAATGGAAAGCAACATATATTAATTACATCTACTTTGATAAAAACCAATATATTAGAGATAAAAACGTCCGTCCTTAGCTAATTTGAAAGCAGGGACGTCACTTATTGCGAAAGCAGTGCATTTGGTACAGGGTTTAAATTTTAGCACGAAACAATTTTACAACTAGTTTGCTCAAAAATAAATGTCTTGATCTCAAAGTACCAATTTTTCCTTAATATTCGCTGTAGGTGCGCCTCGGTTGCACAGTGGTAAAGAGTGCCAGACTACAAATCCAAGGGTCTCGGGTTCGATCCCCGCCAGGTCTTGGGATTTTTATGTGTCACTTTCCACTTCTTTCACCTCTGGCAGTATTGCTCATGTGAAAAATACCGAGTAGCACCGTGGTTCGGAACCCACGTTAAACTGTAGGTCCCCCTATAACTGACTTGGTAAGTCAGTTCGAAGGTCGGAGGAAGGCAACGGCATACCACCTCCAAACAGGACCATGCCTAGTAAAGCACTGTGGTGTTCAAACCAATCTTCGGATTGTTGACTGCTTTACCTTTTTTTATTCGCTGTAGATGTTAAGAAATGATTAAAAACCTAAGTTCATTGTTCACTTAACGTACTGTCATACCACGTCGATGTACAGACCGGTTTCCTTCATCATAAATGCCAATTTAACAGTGCCGCCCATAGCGCTGCTATTGCGAGATAGGCCTACAATGGCGGCGCTCGCCCGGTTGGCGGTACTCTCCCAATACAGGGCTGTAGCAGGTCGTAAAGCTCTGTATAGGGAAAGTATGGCCATCCTTTTCCGCGCCGCTTGCCGCCGTCTGCGGCTAGTGATTGGCTGAAATCGAGTCACGTGGTCCTTTCCGCCATCTTGGTCCTGTACGTTGCTTGGCTGCCATGAGAAGCCTTGTGAATATTCGTATGTTAGGTTTGAATAATGCCACAGTATTGTACTTTTGGGTGTTCTTAAGAAGCGAAGAAGAGAAGCAAACATTATAGTACTTCCATTAAATATCAGAAATGCAGGAAGGTGAATAGCCTGACTGATGAAAGACGTGAGAGAAAACTAGGAGTCCAGAAGCCAACTTCGATTCTTGCACTGTGATGATTTTAATTCGTAATGTAAATTAATAAAGATTCACTGATGAATGGATCACACAGCAGATACCTATACATTTTTAACTTGAATAAATTTGTGAAAAAATTCCTGCATAATGTCGTGAGGTTAAATTATTCACGTGTCGTTAGTTTTATCTGCAGGTAGTTGCCGAAAACACACATTTTGGACATTTTAGTGAGTCAACTAGATTCTTGCTTAGATATGAAACTAATATACAGTTCCTGAAACAATCTTTTCTCATTCATTTTCATGTGTTGTGTGTATCGTTACAGGAAACAAGGAATTGAAACAAGACAAATAATAAGATATTCAAATGTAATTGACGTTGTAAAGGCACATTTAATTTCTGTTTTTGGTAAAAGTCATGTAGTGGGTATCCTCTTGCATTTTTCGTAGTTCATTTAAGATATAAGTACATAATACGGAATAAAATACTCATCAAAGACTTATCCATAATCTTAATTGTTTTCTTAATTTACACTATGCTCCGATGACGACATACTCGCGGTGTATTGGAATATTTGGCTACAGTATAGGTGAATGTGAATTTATATGTGAACTCTCTAGATCTGGAGTTACAAACGAAACAGTTTTCTTAAAATCGAACGATAAGTATTTCGTAGAGCAGCCAGGTCCGCGTTGACAGAACTACGTGAAGTTCCCGCATCTGTCCGTCGGATATAACACCCTGTATCTCGAGAATGAAATGAGTTATCGTTCTGCTCTCAACCTTAAATAAAATTTTGATATCTTACCTACATTTCGTCCGCAGCATTGTATGTGCTAAAATCAACCGTACGCAAAGTCTACGCAATGCGACTTTTCCTCTGCAAACTGTTCAAAATTTTGCTCAGTATTTTATTTGATGTAGCACGGAAACTATAATTAATAATGAATAGAAAAACAGACCATTATCGAGAGAACATATCACACTATATTACGTGAAAAAATTAATTTTTTTCATTGAATAGTTTTCGCGAAATCGGTTGATAAATATTGCTAAGCGCTGGGAACGTTGTAGCGGTCGGTGCGTAAGCAGCAGCGGAATAGGCCCAGTATGGCTGCCGCTGGCAGGATGGCCATACTTTCCCTATACAGAGCTTTAGCAGGTCGCGGGTCCCAGCGCCAGTGGCGTCACTCCGGCAATCAGCTTAAGTGCGCTGGGGACCGGGCCGACCAACACTGGCACCGCCTGCCCCGAGTCACACGGGGCCCGCTGCTTTGTAATGACGACACCGGCACACTGACCAACTCTGTACAACAGCAAGCTTAGGATTTAACGTCCCGTCGACAGCGTCGTCATTACAGACGGAGCTCACGCTCGGGTTTTTCGGTAAGGCATAGCTGCCAACCTTTAGAATTGGCTGTCAGTAATTTTAGCATTGGCTGTCAGTAATAATGCGCAAGACCAAAGAGGACGTGGGCCACGGCCGTCTCCCAAGAATATTTAAAAAAATTTAAACCTGACACTGCATTTATACATATCTGCCACGTCACCTATAAAAAGTACTGTGTATCAAAAGACTCAGGTTACGAGGAAAAATCTAAAACATTTGTGTATATACCGTGAGTGGCTTAGAAATATTCCTGTAATTTTCAAACAACTGTCTTTACGGAAAGTTAACAGTTACCGAAGGAACAGAAAAGGGTGAAATTCCTTGCATTTTTAAATGTAAAATCCTTAGCAGATAAGGATATACAAAATGGTTCTGGATTTTAAACGACGGTAAAAGCCACCAAACAGAGGTGTCTCAAATCGCTCATCACTCATATTTAATTCTAGCTGCACAACACTGCTATGAAAACAAGTACACGCGAGAAAAGGCAGCTGGCTAACTTCCGCCAACCGGTAAAACACGTGGGCTGTTAAGCTTGAACCAAACACATTATACTCGTTATAGACCATAGAAGTTATGTAGCCGGCCGCGGTGGCCGAGGAGACTGACGCGCTCCAGTCACGGTCTGCATGGCCACTACGGTAGGAGGTTCGAATCCCCCCTCGGGCATGGATATTTGTGCCGTCCTAGTTCGTAAGTAGTTCATAAGTAGTTTGTAAGTTTAGGGACTGATGACCCCGTAGTTAAGTCCCATATGCTGTACAAACATTTTTGAAGTTATGTATATCTTGGTGGGTGAGCGTGCATTTGGTAGGTATGGAGGGAGATTATAGGCGGGATTTGATCCAGATTTGTTCCAGCGGAAACGCTATCTTTAACATTTCCTAGAGCTTTGCTACGTACTCAGGAATGAAATAAATTATTTATATAAAACTTTTATCAGCATTATGATTACCGAAATGTAGATAGTACCTACTCCGATTTTCGTAACACACATAAGATCGAATAATGTCTTGTTTCTGTAAATTTTCACGAACTTCCTTTAACTTCGTAAATATGGCGATAAATCCGTAACAAATACGGGCAATCCGTAATAGTTGGCAGCTATGATAAGGTGGTGGTGGTGGTGGTTTTTTTTTTTTTTTTTTTTTTTTTTTTTTTTTTTTTGTGGTTTTAGGGCGCACAACTTCTAAGGTCATTAGCGCCCAGACAAGAACAGAGATTCGCTAGATCTTAAAAAAATTGGTAACTGCCAGTTTGAACATCAAGAAGAGGCTAAAAGCGAAAGATTAAAAGGGTTAAATATCCTTTGATAAGTTGGCCAACTTGATAAAACGCAAAACTCCAGCAGCTGCCCGTGTGTCATCAGCTAAAATTTCCTCCAGAGCAGACGGAAAGTGAAGGGCTACACGGACATGATTAAAATTAACACAAGTCAGTAAAACATGTCGCACTGTCAGCAGTTCACCGCAGGAGCATAGCGGTGCAGGTTCGGCGGATAGCAAGTGACGGTGGCTGAAACGGCAGTGACCGATCCGCAACCGGGCCAGGATGACCACCTCGCGCCGGGAGGGGCGTGAGGAGGTCCTCCAAGCGGTCGGGATCGGTTTTACAGTTATCAATTTATTGTCGTACAGTGAGAACCACGCACTGTGCCGGGACGACACGATACTCCGGCGAAGAGCCCGTTGAACATCGTCCGATGGGACGCAAAAGGTAGCCATGCGAGGCAAAAGAGCTGCTGCCTTGGCTGCTATGTCGGCGGTCTCATTCCCGGGCACACTCACGTGGCCAGGGACCCACAGGAAAGAAACGTGGCAGCTGTCATCTGCTAGCAACGTGGTTGTTGTTGTTGTTGTCAGTCCGCAGACTGGTTTGATGCAGCTCTCCACGCTACCCTGTCCTGTGCAAGTCTCTTCATCTTCACATAAGAACGGCAACCTACATCTGTCTGAATCTGCTTACTATATTCGTCCCTCGGTCTCTCTCTACGATTTTTACCCCACACACTTCCTTCTAATGCTAAGTTGACAATTACTGCTGTCTCACAATGTGTCCAATCTAGCCCTTCTCTTAGTCAGGTAATGGCAGAAACTCCTTTTCTCCCCGATTCGGTTAAGCACCTCATTAGTTACGTGATCTACCCATCTAATTTTCTTCATTCGTGTGTAGCACCACATTTCAAAAGCTTATATCCTCTTTATCTGAACTCCTTATCGTCCACGTTTCACTCCCATACAATGCTTTCAGAAAGGACTTCCTAAGGTAAAGCAGTCAACAATCCGAAGATTGGTTTGAACACCACAGTGCTTTACTAGGCATGGTACTGTTTGGAGGTGGTATGCCGTTGCCTTCCTCCGACCTTCGAACTGACTTACCTAGCCAGTTATAGGGGGACCTACAGTTTAACGTGGGTTCCGAACCACGGTGCTACTCGGTATTTTTCACATGATCAATACTGCCAGAGGTGAAAGAACTGGAAAGTGACAAAAAATCCTCGACCTGGCGGGGATCAAACCCGCGACCTTTGGATTTGTAGTCTGGCACTTCCTAACATTTAAATTAATATTGGATGTTAACAAGTTTCGCTTTTTAACAAACGCTTTCCTTCCCATAGCCATTCTGCATTTTATATTTTCTTTACTTCGGCCATCAGAAGGTATCTTGCTACCCAAATAACAAAATTCATCTACTACTTTTATTGTCTCATTACCTAATCTAATTCCTTCAGCATCGTATGATTTTCTGACACCACAATCCATTACCCTCGTTTTACACTTATACCTTCCTTTCAAGACACTGTCCATTCCATTTAATTGCTCTTCCAGATCCTTTGCAGTCTCTGACAAAATTACTGTCATCGGCAAACCGCAAAGTTTTTATTTCTTGTATCTAAATTTTAATTCCCTCTCCAAATTTCTCCTTGCATTTCTTCACTGATTGCTCAATATACAGATTGAACAACGTTCGGGAAAGGTTACAACCCTGTCTTACTACTTTCTCAACCTCTGCGTCCCTTTCTTGCCTTTCGACTTTTATAACTGCTGTCTGGTTTTTGTATAGGTTGAATATAATCCTATATTTTACCCCTCCTACCTTCAGAATCTGAAAAAGTGTATCTAGTCGACATTGTCAAAAACTTTCTCTAAATGTAAAAAAAAGGTAAAGCAGTCAACAATCCGAAGATTGGTTTGAACACCACAGTGCTTTACTAGGCATGGTCCTGTTTGGAGGTGGTATGCCATTGCGTTCCTCCGACCTTCGAACTGACTTACCCAGCCAGTTATGGGGGGACCTACAGTTTAACGTGGGTTCCGAACCACGGTGCTACTCCGCATTTTTCACATCAGCAACACTGCCAGAGGTGAAAGAAGTGGAAAGTGATAGATAAAAATTCCAGGATCTGGCGGGGATCGAACCCGCGACCCTCGGATTTGTAGTCTGGCACTACAAACGTTAAAAACTTATGTTTGCATTTCCTTAGCCTACCTTCTAAGGTAAGTCGTAACGTGACTATTGCCTCCTGTGTTTCTACTACATCTTCCCTAAATCCAAACAGATCTTCACCGAGGTTGGATTTCACAAGTTTTTTCATTCGTCTGTAAATAATTACGTAAGGATGGGGAAGGTAATCGGCCGTGCCCTTTACAAAGGAACCATCCTGGCATTTGCCTGGAGTGATTTAGGAAAATCACGAGAATCCTAAAATGTGGATGCCTGGAGGTGGATTTGAACCACTAGCCATTGAAATATGTAAATCAAATGGTTGTATAGTCTATGGGACTTAACTACGGGGTCATCAGTCCCTAAACTTACAAACTACTTATCAACTACTTACGAACTAGGACAGCACAAATATCCATGCCCGAGGGGGGATTCGAACTCCCGATCGCAGTGGCCGTGCAGACCGTGACTGACGCGCCTTAGTTGCCGGCCGCGGTGGCCGAGGGGACTGAGGCGCTCCAGTCACGGTTTGCACGGCCACTACGGTCGGGGGTTCGAATCCCCCCTCGGGCATGGATATTTGTGCCGTCCTTAGAGTTAACTAGTTTGTAAGTTTAGGGACCGATGACCCCGTAGTTAAGTCCCATAAGCTATACAAACATTTGAACATTTGAGCGCCTTAGTCCTCTCGGCCACCGCGACCGGCCACAGTTTCTTACTTAAGATGACAGACGTCACTGAACTTCAGCGATTTATTCACGTTACTTTATCAAATAGTGAAAATTTGTTATTTCGATATTAGTGTATCATTTACAAAATAAAAAAATTGAAACTTGAAATGCATAACCTGATAAATTTTGGAGCTATGGAGTTGTTACGGCCAATGAGCACCATAAGTAAATTTTCAAATGGGGGGAAGGAAGGGATTCAGTGAGAAACACGGAGCAGTACGGGGAGGTGGTGGACAGGGACGGGTGAGGTGTGTTTGGTGAAGGGGAGGAGGAGAGGCGCAGAGAGAGAGAGAGAGAGAGAGAGAGAGAGAGAGAGAGAGAGAGAGAGAGAGAGAGAGAGAGAGAGAGAGAGACAGGGGGAGGGGGGGAAACGAACGGGACGAGAGGAGAGTGGACTGGCCAGGGGAGGAGGAGGTCGTGCTGGTGGTGGTGGTGGTGGTGGTATGTAGATGGACAGGGCGGCGCTAGGCGTCGACGACGTCGGCAAACGCCGACGGCGTCACGACTGCGGGGGGCCTCGCAAAACATTGTTAAAATTTTAGGTTTTTTTTTTTTTCCTTTTTTTATATTTGATGTTTAACGGTACTTTTCAACTGGTAGGTTATGTAGCGACGACCTACACCTAACTTACACTAGCTTAATCAAAGGACGAACACAACAGCCGTACCCAGCAGTGGGATTCGACCCCAACAAAAGCGACCTCGCTCACCATGGTATGACGCCTTAGTGCGCTCGGCCATTCCCGCCGGCGGCTATTTAGTTTCCCAATTTTCTTCCGAATGAGTGCAGCAGTGATGAAATTTTTAGTTAAATCAAATGTTCAAATGTTTGTTAAGCTTAAGGGACTTAACTACGGGGTCATCAGTCCCTAAGCTTACAAACTACTTATGAACTAGCAGACACTAAGGACGGCACAAATATCCATGCCCGAGGGGGGATTCGAACCCCCGACCGTAGTGGCCGTGTAGACCGTGACTGGAGCGCCTCAGTCTCCTCGGCCACCGCGGCCGGCTTTTAATTGCAAAACAACTTCTTCAGTATATGGAGTGCAGTGTAAGGGAATCAGGTCATGCTGAAGGAATTAGATTGGGAAACGAAGCAATAAAGGAGGTAGATGAGTTTTGTTATTTGGGCAGTAAAATAACAAATGATTGTCGCAGTACAGAGGATATAAAATGCAGAATGGCAATGGGTAGAAAAGCGTTCTTGAAAAAGAGAAATTTGTTAACATCGAATATTGATTTAAGCCTAAGGAAGTCTTTTCTGAAGGCATTTGTATGGAGTGTTGCCTTGTATGGGAGTGAGACATGGACGATAAACAGTGCGGACAGGAAGAGGATTGAGGCTTTTGAAATATGGTGCTACAGAAGAATGCTGGAGATTAGGTGGGTGGATCGCGTAACTAAAGAGGAGGTATTGAACAGAATTGGAGAGAAAAGAAATTTCTGGCATACCCTGACTAAAAGAAGGGATAGATTGGTAGGACACATTCTTAGACATCAAGGAATTGTGAATTTAGCATTGGAGGGAAGTGTGTGGGGTAAAAATCGCAGAGGAAGACCAAGAGATAGATACAGTAAGCAGATTCAGACAGATGTAGGTTGCCGTTCTTATGTAGAGATGAAGAGGCTTGCTCAGGATAGGGTATTGTGGAGAGCTGCATCAAACCAGTCTCCGGACTGAAGACCACAACAACAACATATCCAAATGTTTATATAACAATCAGAATCAAGCTTACAGTTTGTCAGTGGAGCCTCATCCGGGAGAAGCTTCTCTGAGTTAAAGTCTTAATTGAGAATCACAATGACCCAAGGAAGACTATCTGCGTTGTCAGTGCTGTCAAAAGAAGCCGAAATAGCGGCTAGTATTATTTAAGATGTGATTTTTAAAAATCCAGTGAGGCGAAAACCGAAAAGTTTCTGTCAATTTGTATTTGTTTATTGTAATTTGTCACTGCAATAATACTTTTCTATTACACTAATGAAATTTTAGTGTAATGATTATTCATGTATAGTTCAGCTCATTTTATTTAACATTTTCTTCCTTACTGAAAAATTGAAAGGGGCCTCGCAAAGACATGTTCGCCGACGTCCAGTTTTCGTCTAGCGCCGCCACTGTAGATGGACAGAGAGAGAGGGGGGGGGGGGGAGGGTCGACTACCAGAGGATAGGAATGATCGACCCCTCTTGCAGTTTGTGTTAGGGATGGGAAAAACGGTATTTTAGTTTTCAATAACCGGTTTTTTTCGGTATTTATTTGGTGTCGGTTGTAACCGGTTTCTTTTAGTTATTGCCAAGAACCGGGTAAAAAAACCGGTACGACTACTTTCTGTAGTAGTGGTTCAAAACGTATTTTTTGTAAATAATTTTAAGAAATTAAAACTAGTAGACCCTACTATTTAGGGCTATTCCTAAAATTTCCACTGCTGTGAAATATTAGGTCATCGCAGAAACTAAGAAAAGCGATCAGTGATAATTTAAGAACAATCCAGGCAGTCAGAAACGCGCAACAAACGCGTGGCATAAGAACTTACAAACTGGTGCAGCTATTGAGGCATCGATGCACCGGTTGCCGAGTGGTGTGGCCTATTAGACGACGCGCGTGCACCGGCAGTGTACGAGACTTGCCTCCGTCTGGTCATTCGGCAGTTCCTTGCTGTCGTCGCCAGACGTCGGTTGTGTTTTAAATGGCATCACCCCGAGTGTGGAAGTATTTCAAGTGAGCAGTGAGGTACAATGCTCCATTTGCTTAAAAAAAGCTGGAAACGGGTGGAGGTACTAGAAACATGCTATGTCATTTAAGGAGACAGCAACCAAAATGTTCATTGGAAGAGAAGGTAAATTCGATTCATATATGTATTATGTAAGCTTGGAATACTAACTTTTAATATATCATCATATTGTTATGCTAACAAATTTTATTAATGTGATTCCTTGAAAGCGAGGGGCTTTTTTGATAACCAATATGGGTTTAGGCAACATTGATCATGTGGTGCTTCGCGAGGTAGCCGTGCGGTCTGAGGCTCCATGTCACGGACTGCGCGGCTGCTCCAGTCGAAGGTTAGAGCCCTCCCTCCTCCTTCGCTCATGGATGTATATGTTGTAGTTAGTGTAAGTTAGTTTAAGTTAGATTAAGTAGTTTGTAAGTCTAGGGACCGATGACCTAAGGATTTAGGTATCATAAGAACTCACACCCATTTGAACATTCTTTCATCATGTGGTATATCGTCTTCTACAGACTTCTGGCTAGGCTTACACACACTCAAGAAGGTGTAGTATTTGGAGGGGATCTTGCAAAATATGGAAAGAATAGTCATTTGTCATATAACGTAAATTTCCCTAAATATTAACTAAATTTCATAAGTTTCGGTTTCGGCCGGAACTAGAAGAGCTGAAAATTCGACTACGGTTTCTGTTTCGGCCGCAAAATATGTTTCGTTCGAACTCTACTGGAAATAATAGCAATAAAAAACCGAAAACCGGTTATTTAAAAAACCGGCTATCTTGAGCAATTTTCACGGTACGGTTAAACTGGAGATGAAAAGAACCGGTATAACCGAAAACCGGTTGTTTCAGCGATAACCGCCATCCCTAGTTTGTGTCAGACTCATTTAACCATTCATCCCGTATACAGCTGAACCTGTGAAGGGAAATTCCTGCAACAACGAGTAAAACGAAATTCAGTGAATTGGGCGCCGACCGCCACACCCCGTTCAAAACGGCGTCGGCCAGCGACAACGTTGCACAGCCACAACCCAGGCCTCCTGTTCTAGTGCACCTGGCGCAGTGGGGAGCGAGTGCGCGAACAACGCCGAGTGCCCCACTGCAGTAAGAGTACTTCGGCCCTGCAGTAGCGCTGACCAGCTGGTGGTGCGGTCTGTAGTTGTGCGCGAGCGCTTCCCGCGGCCACCGAATCTGCAATTCAGAAGGGCCCGCTAAGCCCTCTGGCCCAGTTCCGAAACTCGCCCTCCAGACACAAGTGCGCGCCAGCCGACCGCTCTGCGCTTTGGGCAGGGACAAGTACCTGCGACCGTTTTCATCACAGTTTCAACTCAGTTCGAATCGGATCATTTTACTATTTTCGAAAAAGAATGAAAATATAATTGTGGCACGTAAGTAAATATTGTGTCAAGCGCCAAAAAACTGATTTAGAGATAATCAACGAAATGTGCATAGCACTTCAACAAAAGCAGTATAAAAGTTGAGGATCGCTGTACAAATACAAAAACTATATAGGTTTCTTGTCACATGCGTGTTTTTATTCTATACTAGCTGAACCCCCGCTGCTTCGCATGCGTAGGCTGGTTGGTCTGCACCAGTCGTTTCTTTTTAATCCTGATAGAGAATCCATATCTTAGGTTTCGTAGTTATAGCTTGAAATTTGAGTTAACAGCCATATTATTGAAAATCTATTTTTGCCTCTCGTATTTCGCCCCCTTATTGGTTGAATTTCAAAAAATACCGAATCCAAATCCGAAAATTTGTAGTTCTAACTTCAAAATTGCCTAAATAGCAACATATTTTCGAAAAACACCCCCTCTCCAATTTAACCCCGTTGATGGTTGAATTTCCAAAAATACCGAAACACGTATTTTTTAATGTCTAACCAACTATGCAAATATCAATTTTTGCAGCTCTAGCTTCAAAATTGTATCAATAGCAACGTGTTTGAATAATAATTTTTTATCCTCTATTTCCAAAAATACTAAAAATCATGGATTTTTAATCCTGACCAAGATTCCATATCCGAAGTTTCGTAGTTGCAGCTTAAATTTTGAGTTCACCTATTTTTACCCCCTTATTTGTCGAATTTCAACAAATGCCGAAACACGTGTCTATTAAATTCGAACCCTGAATTAAAATCCGAAATTCTGTAGTTCTAGCTTCAAAATTGCCTAAATAGCTACGTATTTTCAAAAAACGTTTCTTCCACTATTTCACCCCCTTACGGACGGAATATCGAAAAATCGCTTCTTAAATGACGCCTACAGAGTAAGATCAACACCCTCCACAAATTTCAAGTGTATGTTAGGTGGTTTGGGCTGGGCGATGATGAGTGAGTCAGTCAGTCGATCAGTCAGTCGGGACACTTCCTTTTATATATAGAGATTAATGGATTTAAGAAATCACTGCCATCAGGGCATGTGTGGAGGAGAATTTGCGTAGGTGCTACAAAGATCGTAGCATCTATATCTATCCAGACAGCCAGGCGGCCCTGAGATCACTGGCAGCTCCTGCAACAAGGTCTAAAATTGTTGCAGAATGTCACAGGGTTCTAGTGGAGCAAGGGGAAAGCAATAGAGTAAACCTATTGTGGGTCCCTGGCCACTCGGGGATCAGTGGTAACGAACATGCCGACAGATTAGCCAGGATGGGGGCAGAGGCTCCATTTATTGGACCGGAACCTGTCGTGACAATCACCAAGGCAATGATCAAATTGGAGCTACGTAACTGGCTTAGAAGACAGCACGTAGAATATTGGACCAAAGTCTACCAACAAAAACATGGCAAGGTAATGATGCCAAAGCCATGTTTTAAAAGAAGCTCTGCAATCCTGGGCCTGAACAGGAGAGAGATTAGACTCATGGTTGGATTGCTGACAGGTCATGGGAATTTCAAAAAACACCTACATACAACGGGAATAACAGAAGAGGACCCTAAATGTAGGATCTGTGACGACGGTGATGAAACTGCATCACATCTAATCTTTAGTTTCGGTGCGGGCAGTGGCGGGTTGGACCAAGACTGTTTTGGCTTCCCTGGAAAAATCAAATCAAATCAAATGGATTTAAGAGCAAACTGATACAAAATTTGAAGAAAATTAAATGTTCTGTTTGCAATAGGTTTAACATAAATAACGATACACGTGCCATCATTTACATTTTCACTCATTTAACAAGTTTCTCGTAATATAACTTATTCTCCTCTTTTACACTTGGTATCACTTTAGCTAAATCTCTTCTCTTTTTTTCAGACAGTCTATATTCACGGTGCAGTGTTTCCAGCTGCACGTGTTGAAGATCATAAGACTTCACGTTTCTCTTCAAGATGTAATATTCCTGTAACTCTTCAATGTCATTAAGAGTTGACGGATCTTGCAGTACCCCAGGCCGTTCAGCAGTCAGCACGTTTTTCCTCTTGGGAATGACCAGTTGTCGTGCACCTTCATCAGTAGACAGCTGAGCAGTTTCGTTACTATATTTTCTCTTGACCTTTGCCTCTTCACTTTGCAAACATGAATATGAGACATTTGATAGTTTTTTTGCCTCACTGTATCTTTTACTGAGTAGAAATCAAACAAGTTTCTGGTCATATGAAAGGTGTCTGCATTTAAACTAAAATTTACAGGAGACCTGAAAGGGTGAAGCAGTATATATAATTTACTAAATCAACATGCCTAGGTATTTGCAGATAAGGAAATGATTCCATTTAAGTAGTTAACTATAACCTTAGAATCAGAATGATGATTTTTGACCATACGAAATTGGTTTCAATAATAAATTAAACGCATAAAATACTACAATATAACTTATGCAGATTCCAACCCTTGTAATGAAAATTAAAACGACAATCGAGGCCTACCTGGTGCTTGAGAGCCTCTTTGGCTGGAACCACGGTGCTCTTTTCGAGTTTACTCCTTTCCTTCGCTGAGTAATTACTTCCTTTCACTTTGAGCACTACCTTCACCGCTCTTCCTCCGTTTTGGTGCAGTTTTACTTTCCATTATTGACTATTATGTATCTGTAATAATTACTTCAGCAGTGCCCTACTGTTGCAAAATACCACAGAGCTACTTCAACTGTCAACAATTCACACAAATACGTGCCAAGACACTAACAGAACAGAGGGCGCATGACTCGTTATTTGAACATCGATGTTGGCGCTTGACGCCAGTGTCATCTTGTGACAGCTGTTAACACAGTTTCGCGCTGCTCTGGCGCTTGTATCAGAATATATGTTATTGGCGTTGGCGTTTACAGCTGAATTTCACCAATAACTCAAATTTTCATTTTTTGACGCTTGACCCGTTATTTACTTACATGCCTCAATTATTCCTCCTGTATCGATGATTAACTGTGTGGATTTTCAGTTCATAAGCTGATAAGGTGCAAAATTTAGTAATTACTTCCTGGAGTCTCACGTACTACGGCGTATATAAAAAAAATCGGCTTTCGCCCCATGGACCACGGAAATGAAAATGGATACACCTAAATTAAATCGTTTGTTACTTTTTTGAAAAGCATTACTGGTTTCGAATTGATGCAATTCATAATCAGACGGCTTGCAGGCATTCATCAACAAACGGTCACTGGTTTACAGGTGACTTGCCCTAGCATAAACAATAACCAAGTGTAATCATGACGGATGACTCTCGTAAGAGCGCAAATTGAAGAGAAGTTTCAGCTTGAAATAATGTAATGCGGCTGTTTGGGGGAAGGAGTATAGCCTATCTTATTAAATTGGGCCGTATTTTACAGTAATGCGGGCGTTTGGGGGAAAGGAGTATAGCCTTTCTTCCTATTAACACGTTCGCTGCCGTTCACGCTCTGGCGCGTGTAAAAGTTACTAGAGTCAGGTGCCGCTCACGCTGTGGCGCGTGCTGCGACCTAGCATCCTATTATGGGTGGTTGTAAACTGGCATCGTCTAATAAAGCTGCATACTCTGGTAGGCACTCAGGGAAGAGTATAAGTGATATGCACACGTACGTGCTTCCAGATTTTCGCGTTTGCATTACCGGCTACGAGCCACACACGCTTCTCATGATGTAATGATAGATTTATTGGATTCTTATGTAAACAAGCAAGCTTTTGATTATTTTAATTTTATTTTGATTAGTTACCAGTTTATAAAAAAAAATACTTCTTAGTTTTGATATTATTCATACTTATATTGCTGATGATATAGAAATAAGCATACGTTTTATGAAATACCTTGTATGTACTGTTTATATTGTTCATTTGTTGTTTTCACAATAATACAAATGCAAATAAAAAACCATATCAAAAAACTGAAAACCAAAACATTCAGTGGCTCAAAACTATGAAAAGATACTGTCAAAATACGATCACGCACCAGAGCGTGAAGTGGCACCTAGCATCATCGCGCCAGAGCGTGAACGGCAGCGAACGTGTTAAACTGGACCGTATTTTACAATAAATACACTGCAGAAAATGCGCATTTCCCTTTGGTGTTATAGGAAACCATCCCATAGGTGAGAAGTTAGATGCTGAAAATCTATTCTAAACCAGCTATTTCGGAAGCTATTAAGATCTCGCGGTGTGTTCCTGCTTCAGTTCGTGGTTGAATTTAGGTAAAACACGTTTCCGGCCACTGTCTTCCTTTCTTCTACTGTGTCCGGCACAGTTCAAGACTGTATTTTAAATTTTCATACAGCTACAGGTCGTGTTTGACAGACGGAGAGTCTATTCATAGAAGTTTCGTGTATGCAGCCGGTCGTCGTCTAAAACGTAACACGATATTTCGGCCAGACACCTGCTAGCCATCCTCAGGTGAGTCGAAGTCTCAAGAGTGCGTCCAGCGTGCCACTATATACAGAAAACTTGGCGGTTACAGCGCATGCGTCAAAACAGACAGGCCACACTGCCGGACGGCAGCGCCCTCGCTGGTGGAGCCGCGGAGTTCAGCTGTCCTCTGCACTGCCACTGCCGCTCACAGCCGACGTCGGCGCTCTCTGTCGTCTGAGCAAATTTGAGTAATGACGGGATTCCATGCTTTGTCAAGTTGGTAGTCACTATCCCCATTCATCACATTTTCCGCGACACGTATTTCTACATCTACATGGGATACTCTGCAAATCACATTTAAGTGCCTGGCAGAGGGTTCATCGAATCACCATTATACTATTCATCTCCCATTCCATTCTCGAATAGCGCGCGGGAAGAAAGAACACCTGAATCTCTCTGTTCGAGCTCTGATTTCTCGTTTTTTATTCTGATGATCATTTCTACCTATGTAAGTGGGAGTCAACAATATATTTTCGCAAGTAGGCCACGCCGCAGCGATAAGCGCCGTTGTTGTAGTGATTCCCATCCCAGATCCTGTATCATTTCCGTAACGCTGTGTCCCCTGTATCGTGACAATACGAAACGAGCTGCCCTTCTTTGGACTCTTTCGATGTCCTCCGTCAAACCCACCTGATAAGGATACCACACTGGGCTGCAATACTCCAAAAACGGACGGACAAGCGCAGTGTATGCAGTTTCTTTAGTAGTTCTGTTGCATCTTTTAAGGGTTCTGCCAATAAAACGTAGTCTCTGGTTCGCCTTTCCCACGATATTATCTACGTGTTCTTTCCAGTTTAGGTCTGAAGTAATAGTAATTCCTAGGTATTTTGTGGAGATTACGGCCTTCACATTTGATTGATTTATGTTGTAAACAAAGTTTAACGGATTTCTTTTCGTACTCATGTGGACGACTTCACACTTCTCATTATTTAGAGTCAATTGCCATACAGATATCTTATTCAAATCGTTCTGCAGTTGGTTTTGATCTTCAGATGAACTGTGTCCTCTCTGACAAGAAAGCCCCTATCCAATCGCAAATTTGGGGCGATATACCATAACCACGCAATTTGATTAAAAGCCGTTTGTGAGGTACGGTGTCAAAAGCTTTCTGGAAATCAAGAAATACGGAATCGATTTGCGAACCCTTGTCGATAGCACCCATTACTTCGTGTGAATAAAGAGCTAGTTGTGTTTCGCATGAACGATATCTTCTAAATCCGTGTTGACCTTGGGTCAATAGATCGTTCTGTTCGAGATAATTCATAATATTTGAATACAGGATATGTTCCAAAACCCACAGATTCTTTGATAATAGAGCCCCAAAAAGATGTCGCTATTGTCGAAATTACCGTTTTATCATACTCCATAGAGTGTCCGGTGGAAATGCAGTGTTCAGCAATAGCAAACTTCTATGAATATTCGATCCGCCGGGAGGATTTTAAAGTTCACATCAGACGGAGAGTCTTTTCAGGAGCGCTGCACCTAGAGTAGTGTTTAGTCTGGTCCCCACGTCCGCAGACGCTGCCGGCCACTTGCGATTGATTTCCGCGGAGTGGCCAGACGCCGCCGTGCTGTGTACTCGCCCTAATGGAGTCTCGCCGGGCACGAGGCGGGACTGGAACTCCAGATGGCGCGGAGTTCACTACTCTCGCCGATCCAATCAGGAGAGCGCTTACTGCGTTTTACTTTCACCACCAGAATGCAGTGGCGGTTGGTGATAATGTGCTGCAGCACACTGTAAATATATTACTAAAATTATGCCATTTATCTCCGAAAGCAAGCGAGAAATCGCTGTAAAATTACATCCTCTCTCTTGGAATACGAGCCACATATCACAAAATTATGCCAATTCCCTTCCAATGCTTATTACAATGCTAGTAAGTTGTTGTTGTGGTCTTCAGTCCGGAGACTGGTTTGATGCAGCTCTCCACCCTACTCTATCCTGAACAAGCCTTTTCATCTACTCATAAGAACGGCAACCCACATCCACTTGAATCTGTTTACTATACGCGTCTCTTGGTCTCCCTCTGCGATTTTTACCCCACACACTTCCCTCCGACGCTAAATTCACGATTCCTCGATGTCTAAGAATGTGTCCTACTGACCGATCCCTTCTTTTAGTCAGGGTATGCCAAAAATTCCTGTTGTCACCAATTCTGTTCAGTACCTCTTCATTAGTTATGCGATCTACCCACCTAATCTTCAGCATTCTTCTGTAACACCACATTTCAAAAGCCTCTATCTTCCTGTCCGCACTGGTTATCGTCCATGTTTCACTCCCGTACAATGCAACACTCCACAGAAATGCCTTCAGAAAAGACTTCCTTACCCTTAAATTAATATTAGATGTTAGCAAACTACGCTTTTTCAAAAATGCTTTTCTTCCCATTGCCATTCTGCATTTATATCCTCTGTACTGCGACCATCGCATGTTATTTTACTACCCAAGTAACAAAACTCATATACCACCTTCATTGTTTCGTTACCTAATCTAATTCCTTCAGCATCGCCTGATTTTCTAAGACCGCATTCCATTATTTTTGTTTTGCTCTTGTTAATGCTCATTTTATACGCTATCTTCAACATACTGTCCATTCCATTCAACTGCTCTTCCAGGTCCTTTGCTGTCTCTGACAGAATTACAATGTCATCAGCAAAACGTAATGTTTTTATTTCTTCCCCCTGTACTTTAATCCCTATTCCAAATTTTTCCTTGCTTTCCTTCACCGCCTGCTCAATGTACAAATTGAACAACATCGGAGAAAGGTTACAACTCTGTCTTACTCCCCAACTGATGCTTCCCTTTCATGCCCTTCGAGTCTAATAACTGCTGTACAATGCTAGTAATAAGGATGAAAACGCATTTTGGAGCGCTCTCGCCGAGATAGCTGGAAACCAGCTCCGTGTGCTGAAGTGGGATTCAGCCGCGCTGGTACGTGCGCAGAGGCGCGCTGCAGTCGTCTGTTCGCTAGTGCGCATGCGCAGACGTGACGTCAGGCCTGGCGACTCGTGTGCTGAGACAGACTGCAGCACCAGATCAATTTTTCTCTCCGCACTGCTTTTAACGGTTGCGGAAGAATAGTATATGACGAATATTGCGACATACAGAGTCAAATAGCGTGCTGGCTCAGGCATCTTGCGCGTTGTCTCTCAAACCTACTTGTGTGAGGCTCGTATTCAAATACCTCTGAGTCCAAATGTTTAATTTCTGTAAATAAAACTTCAGTCACAAACAACATTAGTAATGTATAGCCAACATGCGAGTGAAACTGCGCTTTTCGGCCAAGCACTTTCGTTGGTCACTTGTGTAGAACGCAGATGACGTGGTGGGGATATTGCTAAGCTCCCTTATCTCCAGTGTCAGTCACGCTTTTTATTTTAGTATATTTTGTTTCCTGTTTATTTTTGTAATATTGTAGCACACTGGTCGAATTTTGTACGAGCCGCCACTGCCAGAATGTGTCTCCAAGGTAGCGGTGTGGGTCTCTCCGATTAAGTTCGAACTGCGCGAGGAGAGGGTAAGTGAAATATTTACGCTGTGGTTGCCAAGGGAAAACAGAAAAGAATCGCGAAAATTTTCCGATTATTGTATAAGGAAACTATAAGAAAGTTGGAGCAACAATATGATTAATTTCGGTAGAGCTTAGTGGGTAAGATAATACATAGCTTTTTTTGAAGCCCCAATTCGATTCTCTCTCTCTCTCTCTCTCTCTCTCTCTCTCTCTCTCTTTTGAGAGGGTGAGGCAAGAACAATTTTCCGAAATTTGCCTCAGTGCAAAGAAAATTTAATTCAAGGTTTTATTTCAACGTCTTATTTCTCTCAAATTTGATACTCACCAAACATCCCGAATTATTGAATACAGGAGCACTGAATTTATGCTCTACGACCGAATGTGTTATAATTGCATGCTCTCTTGACGACAACCCTCGCTTTTACTGTAGCAATTCCAGACAAATAAAATCTTCAGGAAAGTTTAAATTTTATTATTGAAGGTTTAGCACTGCAAGGGAATAACATTAAAAAATTAGGAGGTAGAGGGAATCTTATCTGGCGTCCATAATTGTATCAGGTGTAATCCAAAATTTTCGAGACAGATGCTGCCGTCTGGAAAGTAGGAAATCTTTGCACCGCTAGGTGGCGAGAGGCATTCAGCTGCAAGGAAGTGTTGCGTGTCTACGGGGATTTCCGTAATATTCGGTGTTTGGTGTGTGATGGCTCCGCGAACAGAATAGCGCGTATGTATCAAATTTTGGGCGAATGTCGGGAAGAGTGGTACGGAGCCCTTGCTATGATTCAACAAGCGTTTGGGTGACAGAGCATGAGCCGTACGCGTGTGTAATGTTGGGTTCAGGGCCACCAGTACAGACGTCGAATATGATGTTCACACTGGAAGGCCCGTTAGCCGCACAACGCCAGACATTGTTGCCAAACTTCAACAATTGGTTCGTGCGGATCGACTTTGAACTATTCAAGACCTTGCGGATGAAGTGCGTATTGGTGATGGGACATGTCAACAAATGTTAACTGATGAATTGGGAATGCATCGTGTTGCTGCAAAATTTGTGCCAGGTATCTTGACTGCCGATCAGAAGGCACAGCGTGTTGAAGTGTGCACGGACCTTGAAGGGCAAAGTGAAGAGCAAGATCGTTTTCTTTGATACCGCGATTGTGCACAAAGAATTCGTCCCACCCAAACAAACAGTGAATTCCGCGTACTAGTGTGACGTTTAGCGACGGCTCCGTGAAAACTTTGGCGTCAAGGGAACTGGCTGCTGCATCACGAGAACGCGCCGTCACAAGTCCAAGCTCACCACGACCGTTTTGGGAAAAAACAACATGGCGGTTGTACCCCACCCACTATACTCGCCAGATTTGGCACCTTTCCACTTAGCGCTATTCCCAAAACTGAAACTCAAGTAAAAAGGCCGTGAGAAAGGTTGGGGAAGACTGCTATGAAGTCTCACGGAAGTCTTTTGGACTCCTCAGCGAACAAATTAAATTCAAGAGTTTATTTTTCTTTTGCCTGACTATTTTGACAAAAGGGCTTCGTGAAGAGATTAACCGCCCATAACGTACATACTGCCGTGCCGTTATAGTCTGAGAAAACCTGGTTGGCGATACAGCCTATTATATAGGAGCTCTAGCACAACTGTGCGCCAGGTGTAAAATCAGTTTTTCAACTTTTTGAAAGGACGGCGTCATTCGTAACAGGCGGAATAGCTAAAGAGAAGACTGCAGCGCTGGAAATTTTTGCTCCCCTCTAACTGGCCAGTAATGGCTACCAGGCCTTTTGTTCTACGCACTGTCACACGGAAGCGCATTCGGCGCAGTGCTGGACGTCACCGCCAGGCAGACGGGCCATCGCTCGCCCGCTCTGACGTCACACTTTGCGGTCTACTTGTTCGGCCCGCGCGACCCCCACCAACATTAAGGGCGGTTCGGGTCGCAATTTCATGGCACGACGACTCACTGAAGCCGATCATTCGGCCGCGTTCCAATAGCGCGCCTTGTTCATACTGCCGTCCACGGCGCAGTTCCGGCAATTTTACGTCAACTGACGGCAGAAAGACTACGTTCACAGCTATTGCACGGCCCTTCATTTCGAAATGCCCCGCTCGGCCCACGCACGCGGTATGCCTCTGCATTTCAACCCTTTAAAGGAGTTAGATTAGTTTTTTGTTCCGTAGATCCATGTTCCACATCCACAAGTTAAATAATAGATAATACTAATCATAAATACATATACATTTTAAGGGTTTTTAACAGCTTATAATACTAATATAGTATGAGTACATGAATCATTTGGTTCAATTTAGAAATTCACTAATGGAGTAGAAGGAGTTGGCCACTAGAAAGTCTTTTAGGTTTCTCTTAAACTGATCTTTATTTGTAGCTAACTTTTTTAATACTTGATGGTAAATTATTGAAGATGTGTGTTCCTGAGTAGTGGACCTAAAGTAAGTGCTTTTAAGTTATTGTGTAGATCGTTTTTGCTCCTAGTATTGTATGTATGAACTGAACTGTTTGTTGGGAAAAGGGATATATTATTTATGACAAATTTAATTAAGGAATAAATATACAGAGAGGCAGTAGTTAATATACCCAGTTCTTTGAAGAGGCTTCTACAGGACGTCCGTGAATTTACTCCACAAATAATACGTATTACACGTTTTTGGACTCTGAAGACTTTTGACTGACTTGAATAAATATTATACCATATGACATTAGGGAATGACAGTAAGAAAAGTATGCAAGCTTTATTATTTTTATATCTCCTACGCCTGATAACACCCGTATTGAAAATACAGATTTGTTGAGTCGTTTCTGCAGTTCTGTAGTGTGCTCCTCTTAACTAAATTTATTATCAAGCAGTAATCCCAGGAATTTAATACTGTCAACCTCTTCTATCTGCTCTTCTTCATACTTAATGCATATGCTGTCAGGAAATCTCTTATATGTTCTGAACTGCATGTAGCGAGTCTTTTCAAAGTTTAATGGCAATGAGTTAGCTTTAAACCATTTATTAATGTTTATGAGAATATCATTAGCAGACCTTTCTATAACTATGCTTGACGTACTTTTTATTGCAATGCTTTTATCATCTGCAAACAAAACTAACTCTGCTTGTGGTAGTGTAACTGATGAGAGGTCATTAAGAAAAAGCAGGGCATACCGTTAATTTGGCTGTGTTTGCAGGTTTTTCGGTCATCTCGTGTTGCGATAACTTTCACACCACTAGCAGGTAACATATCTACAAACTACAAGGCTATCGCGAAACACGATCCACGCCTGTCATATCTAACGCCTTCCGGTACAAAGACAAAAAATGTTTTCACTAATTCGCGAAATTACAGACCGCTTTTGAAAATTTGAGAGCTATAATCTTGTGTATTATTTAACACAATAAAAAGCTCATTATAATTAGAATTTGTGTGTTTTTCAGCTGACAGGGCACAGATATAAACTTCGTTCCACTATTAATACAAACTGTCCATGCTTAGCTACTACCAATGCACTTCACATATAATTTTAACAGTTTCTTAGGTTAGTTTACCTTAGTTTAAGTAGTTTGTAAGTTAGGGACTGAAGACCACGCAGTTTGGTCCGACAGATTTACAAACATTTGAATACTTAACTGTTCGGGAAACTTTTCATCGCTGACCTCTACAGGGGATACTCTGCAAATCACATTTAAGTGCCTGGCAGAGGGTTCATCGAACCACCGTTATACTATTTATCTCCCGTTCCATTCTCGAATAGCGCGCGGGAAGAATGAACACCTGAACACTCTGTTCGGGCTCTGATTTCTCGTATTTTATTCTGATGATCATTCCTACCTATGTAAGTGGGAGTCAAAAATACATTTTCGCATTCGGAGGAGCATCCTGCACCATTCCCGTAACGCTGTCTCCCCTGTATCGTGACAATACTAAACCAGCTGCCCTTCTTTGGACTCTTTCGATGTCCTCCGTCAGACCCACCTGATAAGGATCCCACACTGGGCTGCAATACTCCATTTCGCACAAAATGATGACAGGGAGAAAATTCATCGCGTAATACATTCTCGCGACCAAACGTCAGCACCTACCATAATGTATTAATTTTTTTTCTTGTTTCACGTTTTTTTCCTCGCCTTCAGGGGGTAGGGCGGGCTATTTTAAGAGCTTACAGACGCTCTCTTCGGCCATGGGATTTATCCCACGCGTATGGGTTACATCATTTGTCATGCATTTGTGCAAGGACGTGATAGAAACTTAAAAAACTGCCTTATACTTACACTGGCGTGCAGTTACCTTCACTACCAGACCTGAAGTTATAACCCATTACTTCATATTTTACAGACATTATGCAAGTGTATCACTGAATCTACCAACAAAATTACACCACGGTACGATACATATTTAAGACGATACGACGACATAAACATGGAGATGCGAGAAAAACTAGCTTTTGCCTAAAACGGAGCGTCAATTACCCACATCCAACCAGTGTTAGACAATTCAGTGTTTGTCATTGACATGCAAAAAGCTTCACACACAATTTCGGTCCACTTATAAACTTTTTCTAGATTACGTTCTTAAATATTCAGCACATTACCTCATTTGTCAAGGAATCAGACATTTGAAGCAGTTCCATACAAGGGAATTTAATTCCTTAGGGAATCGGAGATTTTACTGTTGAAGTAGATTTCGATGTTATTTCCGACACGTCCGCAAGCTCAAGCAAATTAACAAAATGTTATCAGAATAATTATGGACAATTCTCGTACGGAAGGCAATAGAATAACCAATAACCAATTTGTTCGATCTCGTCAAGACGCTCTTCTTGTTCAACTGTTTACCATTTTAACCTGGATGGTTTCAGTTTCCTCGTCATTAGCCATTTCCGTGCGTAGCGTATCATCTCCTAACACTGGAGGCGCCATCATTGGCTATAAAGACAAACACAGAAGACAAGCAACTCGAACTGATTATATGTATCCGAGCAGCGGTCGGTTCGTGACAACTCATTTGCCCAGATCACGGATTCGCGACGTGAAGCGTGAAGGGTTAAGGGTTTTTGTAATGGAGAAGACTTTGAGTTGTTTATTTACCACTGAAGAGCCACAACTTGGCTGATTTTAGCCATTCCTTATCAGGTGCACAGCATGACACCCATGGAATAACTAAGAATCGTAATATAGACCCCGAAAGATGGTATTGTGTTTTGAAACTCCCACAAAATCCACAAGCCTGTAAAGAAATTTACCGTTTATAAAGAAAAAAATAGCATCTGTGCTAAACTACAGGTGACGAGTTTAATTTACTACCGGAATAATGTCTTGAGGTAAGTAGACGATTTTTTTTTACCTCTGTAGAATTATGAAGACTACCTTATAAAAGTTCGTCTACGATTTAACCCGCCAATGCTTCGAAATAGCATAAATTAGTGATTTGGTGTCTGTTCTTCTAGACGCCCGAAAGGACACAGTGTCAGTAACTGTACACCTACCCCCGACAGGCAGTTGACAATTTCTGTGCAGACGCACAATACACTCGGTCCCTTGCGTGGAAACAGCGAGGCTGTGAGCGAGAGGAACAGCGCTCTGGGGGCGCCACCATTGTTGTGCCCTGTTTGTTTAGATTGGGTAGGCGTGGACTCGTCTGGGTTGCGTAACTTGTTGCAGCGATTGCTAACACGTAGCGGGAAATCCGGGTTCGAATCTCGGGTCAGCAGAAGTTCTCAAATGCGCCACCTAATTTATTTCGCCGCGGCGGAATAACCGTGCGCACTGGGGCGCCGTGCTGCGATGCACTTAGCCCTTTGCAGTTCGAGTCCTCCCTAGGGCATGGGTGTATATGCTGTCCTTAGGTTAGTTTAACTTAGTTTAAGTACGCACAGAATACATGACAACTGCGATTGGGCAAAGCTGAAAATGTGTACCCAGCCGGGATTCGAACCCGGGTCTCCTGCTTTCTAGGCAGTTGCGCTGACCCCTACACCACTGGGGACACAGTGATCACCGCAACTGCAAGGACTACCTAAGCACGCCTCCCGTCAGATACAAATTACCAGCTTCGCCCTGCCCACAGTACTCAAACTCTTAGTTATTAAACTAATTCCCGTAAGAGTAAGGGCTTCAAATTTGCCCACCCCTCCCCACTAACGATAGGATCATTGCCCGTCACCGGCCTATTATACATATATGTGGCGTCTGTTCCAAAGAACAGACGTCATTTCTGATCCTGCAGTTATTATTTAATATTCACAGAATATATGACATCAACTGCGTTAGTGGGGAGGGGTGGGCAAGTTTGAAGCCCTTACTCTTACGGGAATTAGTTTTATAACTACGAGTTTGAGTACTGTGGGCAGGGCGAAGCTGGGAATTTGTATCTGACGGGAGGCGTGCTTAGGTAGTCCTTGCAGGTGCGGTGATCACTGTGTCCCCAGTGGTGTAGGGGTCAGCGCAACTGCCTAGAAAGCAGGATACCCGGGTTCGAATCCCCGCTGGGTACACATTTTCAGCTTTGCCCAATCGCAGTTGATGTCATATATTCTGTGAATATTAAATAATAACAACTGCAGGATCAGAAGTGACGTCTGTTCTTTGGAACAGACGCCACATGTATATATGGTTTAAGTAGTTTCTAAGCAAGGGACTAATAACCTAGCAGTTAACTCCCATGGATTTACAAACATTTTCTTTAATTTATTTCCATACCGTGCAACCGTCGGTAAGTCTGAAAGGACGGACACCGTATCAATAACTTCGTGTTATGAAAAACTCGATAAAGCGAAGTTCATGAAATTTAAACAACTGTAGTTGGGTATGGTTACTTCGTTTTGTAACAGCAATTCTTGCCTGCAATTATTTGAACTACATTTAGTTAAAAATACGACCACAAGTGACAAATGTGAGAGACATTGTGTAACATTGGCACGTGGATGATTATATTAGTACTTATTCCATACATCATGAATACGACACTTCGTAATGATGTGGAACATGTCAGGTTAATGAAATCTGTGACTACAAATTATTACTTGACACTTATTACATGACACTATTTTTTTCAGATTTACTAATTTTTTTTTAAAAAAAGTGTCATGCTCCAGTGAACAAACTGGCTATTTATGTTCTGCAAACTTTTCTTTTATTCTACTAAGGGCAGGCGCGTCCACCAGCACAGACGTGCATACAAGATGAACATTAACAAGAGCAAAACAAGGGTAATGGAGCGCAGTCTAAGAAAATCGGGCAATGTTGAAGGAATTAGATTAGGTAATGAAAATATAGGTGGTTGATGAGTTCACCTATGAAACTCAGATATTACCGAGGTGGGACAGTGCGAGGGTGAAGGTCGGGGTGAGAGTTTAAAATAGAGAAAGTTTAATTTTTAAAACTCACAACCACCAGCTGCGAACCAATTTCCTAAACATGCGAAAACACTGGAACTGTGATTGCGACTGTTTGACTCGTTTTCTAGGGGATGATATCACACGTTCACAGCTTTCCTTCCCTGCATATGATTAACAAAACAAATTCATAATAAAATCAAGTTCATGAGAGAAAAGGGTGTACTAACTACTATTTTTGAAAACACGTGAAAGTTCACTTTATGTTGTTTATTTCACAATACTTGAACCCTGTGGCTGATACGTCTGTACGTCGACACATTTACCAAATAAAGTTATAGCTCGTGAGCCCCCAGACAAAATGAATATTTGTCGCGAATTGTTTTCACACCACGTGGCTGTCTCAAACACCGTTTATGTTCATGCCTATGCGACGACACGTGTTACATTAACAAATCACAGTCACTTTAATTCAATGCGATGCACACCTTGTTGCACCGGCTAAATATTCACAAACACACAGTAGCACTCAATTTAACTTGGTGCAGTCTACGACGAGCAACCACACGTGGCGAATGCCACACACAAATCTATCACCTCCACCTCGAGGTCCACACGCCGACTGAATGCCGAGCGACGCCGCCCGGCCAGCTCACCACGTGCTCCGGAGTCCTCACTTCCTGCCCTCGCGCGCGCGCCAAAAGCTCAACTGCCGGGGTTTTTTCCCCTACATCATCAACTTCCGCATGTGAGCTGTTCTAACCGATTTGCCAACGTACAGCGCTCAGCCAATACATTTCTAAAACTTTACTTAAAATCAAAATAATTACACTACACATTAAACAAATATTGTCTTACATTTTTATATTAGTATAAACATCCTTTGTACTGTTTATCATAATCGTGCAATTTCTTATATCACAGATAACTGATTTAACTGAATATTTCAAGGTAAAATACAAAAGATTTATTGAAAATAAAATGAAAAATAGTTAATATATTATTTTTTATAAACAAACATTGCCATGCTAGTTGTGTAACTGTCTTGTCTTCGTTGGTAATTTATTACTTTTCATTGTCAATTAAACATATTACGTTAGATGTGACTATATCAGCTAATGTATTGTTTATTTATCAACAGGCTATTTTGTAATGAGGGCCTTAAAGGTTCCTAACTGCATCGTATTACTTCAAATGCCAGTAGTATTACAATATTTGTGCATTGCACTGTGCCTGGCACTCGCCATTGTCCCTCTCTCCCCTCACCGGAAACGAACTGTAAAATCCTAAGTTGGAACAAGCCACCAACATCGGCCTGCTCGCTGGCCTCCCGTCAGCTACAAGCACACAGCAAATCTCAACGTGGAGAATTTCTACCTATGGCCTAACTATAAATGTTGTCACCCAACTGTGTACATACATTGCTACCATAATTAATAAGATTAAAATTGTGTAACATTTAGTGCATTGGCATGGTCAATGTTTGCAGTGAACTTCATACTGTTTAATTATCAAATGCTATTGATTACCGGTATTTCTATTAGGCGGTAATCTCACAACAGGAACTTAGAGACAATGTTGTAAGAAGCGAAGAGGAAGTAGATGAAGATGAAATAGGAAATACTATACTGAGAGATGAATTTGACAGAGAACTGAAAGACCTAAGTCGAAACAAGGCCCCTTGAGTAGATGACATTCCCTCAGAGCTACTGAAGTCTCTGGGAGAGCAAGCCATGACAAAACTGTTTCATTTGATGTGTAAGATGTATGAGAAATGCGAAGTGCCCTCAGACTTTAAGAAAAATGTTACAATCCCCATTCTAAAGAAAGCAGGCGCAGACAGGTGTGAAAACTACAGAACCATCCGTTTAATTAGTCATGGTTGCAAAATATTAACACGAATTGTTTACAGAAGGACGGAAAAGCTGGTAGAAGCCGACCTCGGGGAAGACCAGTTTGGATTAAGGAGAAATGTAGGAACTCGGGAGGCAATACTCACTTTACGGCTTATCCTAGAATATAGATTAAGAAAAGGCAAACCTATATTTCTAGCTTTTGTAGATTTGGAGAAAGCTTTTGACAATGTTGATTGGAATACACTTTCAAATTCTGAATTCAGCAGGAGTAAAATATAGGGAACGGAAGGTTATTTACAACTTGTACAAAAACTAGACAGCGGTTGTCAGAGTTGAAGGGCATGAAAGGAAGACAGAAGTTGGGAATGGAGTAAGACAGGGTTGTAGCCTTTCTCCAATATTGTTCAATTTTGTAAATTGAGCAAGCTATAAAGGAAAGCAAGGAGAAATTTTGAGAATGAATTAAAATTCAGGGTGATGAAATGAAAAGATTGCATTCTGCCGATGACATTGTGATTCTCTTCGACACAGCAAAAGAACTGAAAGAGCAATTGAACGGAATGGACATTGTGTTGAAATGTGCGTATGAAATGAACGTTAACGTTTACTATGATAATGGGTTCACTATGCTGTTCATAGTAACTTACCCGCATTCCTATTTTCTTATCCATTTTCAGACCTACTACTATGTTACCACCAACTGATTTTGTATTGATAACCCTGTACTCACCTGACCAGAAATCCTGTTCATCCTGCCACCGAACTTCACTAATCCCCACTATATCTAACTTCAATCTATCAATTTCCCTTTTTAAATTTTCTAATTTTCTACCCGATTAAGGGATCTAAATTCCACGCTCCGATCCGTAGAAAGCCACTATTGTCTTTCCTGATGACAACATCCTCCTGAGTAGTCCCCGCCCGGAGATCCGAATGGGGAAATATTTTACCTCCGGAATGTTTTACCCCAGAGGATGCCATCATATTTTCATACAGTAGAGCTGCATGTCCTCGGGAAAAGTAACGGCTGTAGTTTCCCCTTGATTTCAGCCGTTCGCAGTAGCTGTGTGGCAAAGCCGCATTTACTGAGCTGGCCTTGTAACATCAGGTAATGATCCAGACTGTTGCCCCTGTAACTACTGCAAAGGCTGCTGCTCCTCTTCAGGAACCACACGTTTGTCTGGCCTCTCCACAGATACCCCTCCGCTGTGGTTGCACCTACGGTGCGGCTATCTGTATCGTTGTGGTATGCAAGCCACCGCACCACGTCAATGTCTGTGATTCATGAGGGACTAAGTCTGGCTAAATACTGATGTATAGTTTCCTCAGCAGCAAGACTGGAATACATTACCGCCAAGCCGACCGCTACCGTCTAAGTACATGTCAGTGTACCTTAAATTGGTAGAACATTTTTAAATGGCACGTACCTCCCTCATTCAAACTTTGTTTCCAAACAAATTTGAATCGCAGCAGCGGCATTCGATTAGAATTCTACGAATTTGCTATTTTGTATTTCAACTTCCTCTTCCATAGGCGCATTTTGAATGTCGAACAGGCGAAATCCCAGCTCAGCGCCTCGAATAGTTCGCAGGCCGCGCGACAGGTGGCAGTGGTGGCGGCCAGCTCGAATGACAGCTGCCGCACGCCAGTACGTGCGAGGCGAGGCCACGGGCGTTGCGGTATCGCCTCGAGATAACGTTCACCGCTGCCTGTCGCCTGGTTTCGGCTTTATTGACACCGCAGTACGGTGCGAGCGAGCGACAATGGCCAATCTAAAACCAACACCGGTCTGTCGAATCCTTGACATGCTTGCGATATTCGGAGAAGAGCAGCACTATTGTAGCTTTTCCCTGTTTGGCGAGCAGATGCTTTCCCTCGCAGACAAACCATTATACGCCGGGAGACGCCAGCGCGAAGGTTATCAGAGCTAGTAGAAAAGGTAGACAGCCGAGGGAGTTGAACTGCCTCCTTGGCAGCCGTATCCGCAGACACATTCCCCAACACTCCCACGTGGCCAGGGACCCACAGAAACGTCACAGTAGTTCCGCTCGCTGAAAGAGGGGTAAGGCAATTGCGGATGCTTTTGTACCAGGGGATGGACAGGATATAGCGTGCGAAGGCTCAAAAGAGCACTCAGAGTCGGAGCAAATGACACACTTATTGAGCGAGTTTCGCCGGACGCTGAAGTTGTTTTGTAGTTATACATTTAAATTGGAAATAGTTTTCGCGACTAAAATGAATAATCGAAAGAGTTTTAAGGACATTTTAAGTTGTCGCGGAAGTTTACGACCACAATGGCCGCCAAGGCGCTCTTCAATTTGTCCGCCGTTCACAGTCGGCCGCTTACGGAATTGTGAGGGCTTGCTCTCTACCAAAAAGTGCTGCCCCCTCCCCAGACAGTCGTGTGGTGTGACGTCACTGACGTCCTACGTTATGATGCACGTTGAACATTTCTGGCATGCTTGACATTGACCCAAAGGTTGGGAAAGCCTCGTCAACGAGCAGTTCGCACCGTGGCCGACAAGAAATACAGGCCTGAGCGCGCACTTCATGCAAAGTAGTTCCGAGCCGGCGCGATCGCTACCCGATTGGCCGGCCGCTGGGGCCGTCATAGCGGGCAGCCACTGAGCTTGCGATCGCGCCGGCTCGGAACTACCTTGCTTACGTCGCATGATGGGTAAATGTGCAGTTTATGCGGCAGCGGCTAGCCGTCGCGCTCGCTAGGTTGGGAACGGCAGAGCAGCCAATCAGGAGTCGCGGTGCCGCGGCCAATGAGAAAGAGCGTTACAATTGCACTATGTAAGCAAATCAAAGCGGTGTATGCAGAAGTTTTTGACGATCTACAAGTTACAGTTGCTATCAGTATGGATGTCACTTGATCACTGTTTCGAATATATCATAAAATAAATAAAACATGCTATACCTGCTCTATGGTTGACAGGTTCTTGTATGTACCCTTGAACGGTCAGTAAAAGTAATTGCGATAATTTCCACGAATGCTTGCAATCGAGGTAGCTCGGACAGATATGTAAAGGTAAACCAGTCAACAATCCGAAGATTGGTTTGAACACCACAGTGCTTTACTAGGCATGGTCCTGTTTGGAGGTGGTATGCCATTGCGCGTTCCTCCGACCTTCGAACTGACTTACCCAGCCAGTTATGGGGGGACCTACAGTTTAACGTGGGCTCCGAACCACGGTGCTACTCGGTATTTTTCACATGAGCAGTACTGCCAGAGGTGAAAGAAGTGGATATATATATATATAATCTCGGGCGTACAACTGTAAATCGATTGAGTTTTTCTGAACCGGAGATTCGGGCGCTACGCGACGACCTTACATACTAAAAAAAAGAACCTTCTCGTTTAACCTATACCTAACTTAACTTTCACTTAAAATGATCACTGTTTCGTACTGGTCATAAAACGAAGCATGTTTGACTGCTGTGGTGTATTAATAATATGTCACTTATGTCCGTCATACGACAATTATCTGAAAATCTCTTATACATAGAAAATCAATTACAATCACACAAACGACGCACCGATATCTTCGAATAAACTTCGAAATTGACGCCGAATTTACTGGTCATGAAACACGCAATCTCATTGGCCGCGGCATCGCGACTCCTGATTGGCTGCAATGCTGTTCCCAACCTAGCGAGCACGACGGCTAGCCGCTGCCGCATAAACTGGACTTTAACCCGCATGATGTGCGCGCTCAGGCCTGTATGTCCCGTTGGCCGCGGTTCGTACTGTGTGACGTCAGAAATTGGGCATGTAGTCCACGCTCCGTGTCCCGGCGGCCTAAGGTAGCGGCCAGGGATTTTGTAGGTGGTGGAGATTTTGCGGCATGCCTGTCTGCGCGGTCGCCCACGCCCTCGAGCCGGCAGGAACGCGGCTCGCTGCGGTCACCGCCACTGTTCTCGTCTCCGTCGCCTCCTCACAGCCGCCACCGCCACTTTGCAGCTCTCTCGGCGTTTACCGCCTCGCAACGGGGCCTTTCAAACGGCAACGTCTGCGGATATTGCATCTTGATGGAGGCTCTGCTCGGTAATATCCGCAACGCGTGAAGGAAGTGTAGGGGCTCCGCGGCCGCAATATAAGTAAATTACCTCCCAGCCGCAACGTCGGAAGGTGCCCGCCTATTCGCGGACGGCACACCGACCGCAGCTTCCAGAGGCGCGGTGCTTCAACCACCACCAGCTAAACGAGAAGACACCGGACACCTGTTATCTTGAATATCATGGCGAGTAAAATAACGCTTATAACGGTTGTTTTCAACGTCAGTTTTAAACTATTAGCAGATTGGATCTCGTCAAAGCATCTACGTCCGATGTTCTTTCAGTGATTTTTCTGGTGTTTACATAGCGCTGGCTCTCATCGAAAATAGAAAGGTTTAGGAGTTCCCTTTCCCCGCTAGCTATTAGAGAATGGAACTATACATCTACATGGGATACTCTGCAAATCACATTTAAGTGCCTGGCAGAGGGTTCATCGAAGCACCCTTATACTATGTATCTCCCATTCCATTCTCTAATAGCGCGCGGGAAGAAAGAACACCTGCCGGCCGTGGTGGCCGAGGAGAATGAGGCGCTTCACTGACGGTCTGCACGGCCACTACGATCGGGGGTTCGAATCCCCCCTCGGGCATGGATATTTGTGCCGCCCGTAGTATAACGTAGTTCATAAGTAGTTTGTAAGTTTAGGGACTGATGACCCCGTAGTTAAGTCCCATAAGCTTAACAAACATTTGAACATTTGAAAGAACACCTGAATCTCTCCGTTCGAGCTCTGATTTCTCGTATTTTATTATGATGATCATTTCCACCTATGTAAGTGGGAGTCAACAATATATTTTCGCCCTCTGAGGAGAATGTTGGTGATTGGAGTTTCATAAGTAATCCATACCGCAGCAATAAGCACCATTCTTGTAATGATTCCCATCCCATATCCTGTATCATTTCCGTAACGCTGTCTCCCCTGTATTGTGACAATACGAAATGAGCTGCCCTTCTATGGACTCTTTCGATGTCCTCCGTCAAACCCACCTGATAAGGATCCCACATTGGGCAGAAATACTCCAAAAATGGACGGACAAGCGTAGTGTATGCAGTATCTTTTGTAGTTCTGTTGCATCTTTTAAGGGTTCTGCCAATGAAACCCTGTCTCTGGTTCGCCTTTCCCACGACATCTACGTGTTCTTTCCAATTTAAGTCTGAAGTAATAGTAACTCCTAGGTATTTTGTATAGAGTTTACGGCTTTCACTTTTGATTGATTTATCTTGTAAACAGTTTAACGGATTTCTTTTCGTACTCATGTGGACGACTTCACACTTCTCATTATTTAGAGTCAATTGCCAATTTTTACACCATAGTGATATCTTATTCAGATCGTTCCGCAGTTGGTTTTGATCTTCAGATGATTTTACTAGACGGTAAATGCCGGCGTCATCTCTATAGAGAATTATAAAATTGGTTCGATGAACCACGCCATGCACTTAAATCTGACTTGCAGAGTATCTATGCAGATGTACCTGGATTCGCCCGACTGCAATCAAAGGGGAATCTTTCACAATGGCCAGCCACTCCCGCTGGCGAAAAGCCAGAAAAGGCTTCTAACCACCATCTGGAGAGGTTCGTCTGACGGTCGACAAGAGTAACACGTAAGTCATGTTTATTTACGCTTAACTGTCCGTCTATTCTTCCGACACTGTCAGCGTCCAAATATTCATCGGCAGGAGGCAGCATAGCTGTAGCGAAAATCTGTATCTATAAGCGTGAATGTCTGTTCGATGTACGCTTATCACGACTGAACCAAAAGGCATAAAAAGCTAAAAATTTGAATAGTTACTAATGTCTACCCGGGGAAGGCTTTAGGCACGGTTTTATCACGATCGGATAGCTATTTATCTATATATATTAATGTGAATATCTGTTTGGTGTACGCTTACACGTCCGAATGACAAGACGCACAGACTTAAATATACAGTTACTAATTTATACCTGAGGAAGGTTTTAGGCAATGTTTTATAGAGATCTGATAGATATTTAGTAATTTGAAAAATGTAACGCGAAGTGCGGAACAATAATTACTCTTTGGAAATTGTTTACTCTTTGAAAATTATTTTTTTGGTTGCATTGTTGCCTGAGGGTTGATAATGATAAAAGGGTGGAGTTTATTGGGATGGAAAGTTATCGGTGTCTGAAGGCCAGCGATGACGTTAGCGACTCTATAGCAAGGAGGTTACATACAGCGAAACGTGATGCCACAGACCATATCTTTGGCCTATGCGTGCTACAATGTCTTCAGCAGTTTCTCTGTAAGAATAAGCATACGAATACGGAAATATAAGAATACATACAGAAACCAGTAAAAAAAAAAAATTCTCTTAATGAATCTCTCTAAAAAATCTATTAGACGTTTCGCGCATTACATTAAGTGATCGATCTGTGACATTATTACAATCATTATTGCTGAATTTCGTGATTGGATTCTTCGAAACGAGTGCATTTTTACGTGTGATTCGATCTACCAACACCCGAACGGAGCCGCGGGTTGAAGCTAGTAACTTATATGAATGCCGACGACGGGCAATGTTCCTTTCTTCATTAAGGAGGCACTCTTAGACCCTTAGTCTTACAGGAATTAGTTTACAATAACTACGAGTTTGAGTTCTAGTGGGCAGGGTTGAGAATTTGTATCTGACGGGAAGCGTACTGGAGTAATTCCGTGCAGATGCGGTTATCTCTGTGTGCCGGGTGCCGTGGCTCAGAGCACCAGATAGAGAGTTAAACGAAATGAAATTCGGTCTCTGTTGCAATATTTTATTATCCAATGACGCGTTTCGCGCTGTTAGCGCATCGTCAGATTGGGCGGATATGGAGCCACAGAGCTATCTATAGCTGTGTAGGAGGAATCTTAACAATTGTTGTCATTGGGCGGCATAGCCGCAGAGGAGTCGCTGTCGCGGCAGGTCCACGTTTACAACTGGTAGTATTTTTAGAAAGTATTATTAAAAATACTACCAGTTGTAAACGTGGACCTGCCGCGACAGCGACTCCTCTGCTGCTGTGGCGCCCAATGACAACAATTGTTAAGATTCCTCCTACACAGCTATAGATAGCTCTGTGGCTCCATATCCGCCCAATCTGACGATGCGCTAACAGCGCGAAACGCGTCATTGGATAATAAAATATTGCAACAGAGACTGAACATTTTTAATTATTCAACACTGTTGCGGCACCAGCCGCCGCCGCCGCCACCACCACCACCACCACCACCACCATCATGGAATGGAATGAAATGAAATGAAATTCGGCTGTTTTTACATTTCGCGATTATTTATGTCTATTGATACCTAGCTAATGCTTGGAAACCAAAAGCTGTAGTAAATATTTTATAAGTCACGTAGAAAATAAATTATCAACAAACATCACTTTTACGTCATCGTGCCCACCGCTGCGGCCAGAAGTTCATCTAGAACAAAAAAGATAGCCTAGGGCTAAATTGCCGCGCAGCAGACGCCCTAACAGGGCTTCGGCATCGGCGGGCCACAAAGGGATGGGCCAACACGCGACACCGGGGAAAGCGGAGCCCCGCCGTTAACCACCTGTCGCCCCCGCAGCGCCGCACAGGCTGCACACGGCTCACGTTTCTCAATAGTCTTCGGTAACGGCTGCACTATGTCGCGAACTACCGCCAAGCTGCTCGGCGTGCCAAACTGTCTCTTTGAAGACAGCAGACATCACAAAATGTAGTACCTGAAGTGAAACACAGACGTCTACCAAATATTGACGGAAAGTAAAAACTGACCAATGAAGGACAGTTACAGAACACTTGCAATACTGTGAGAAGGAGCAGAAGTAGCAGATAGTTGTTGCCTCCAGGAAAAGTAAAGAAAAAATGTTCAAATGTTTGTAAATCTATAGTTTATCCAAAGAGCTATATAAACAACATAGACTGGCCACAGCGCCGCCATACTTGAAGCCAATTGGAAAGGTTGCCGCCATCTTTGAAAATGTCTGTCACGCCAGGTGTTACTGGGCGTCTGCTAACGCTGAATCATAGGTTTTATATTAATCACTGCCAGTCTTGATTTTTCCTTAATTTCTGGGCGACGCATTTCGGAAAGTAATACCCACTACGAATAACATTCCTCGTTTACTACTGCATCCTAAATGTAATGTTTACAATCGTAGAACTGCTGCATTATTTAAAGTTACTATAATGTCAATAATCCTTTGTATTCGCCGACATATCTTCCCTATAAATACAGGCGAATTTCTTTAATGCTTTTAATTATCTTTATTCTGCCTGTGGTACAAATGATGTTTTATGCTGTGAGGTACATTGCGTATTTATCAAGCTCTCCACAATTTGAAGTTTCCTTGCTACTCTCCTTACAGCTTTCGGTTTCTGTAAGAGCTCAGGAAACGAAAATAGTGTTGGAATGGCTTTTGCAAGTCGCCGCTTTCGATCGGTGGTAGAATGCATAACTTTTCTTCAAAATGACAGATTATGTTACTATACTTTGTAGACTGCCACTTATCACGCCTCATACTGGTTACCCATTGGGTTAGCAGCTCCTTGTTTTCCAAAGGAAATCTGTATAACGAATATTTTAATTACAGTTCATATACCTAGGCTACTTATGCGATGATTAATACGCTTTTGTACACTATATAGACAACTGTCATTACATTAAAACACACCAAATACAACCGTCACCTACCTAGCTTTTAGATGCTCGTGAAGTAAACAATTTTCAAACTTCTTAAATGCCAAAGTTAAGTATAATGAATGTCTATAGAAAAATTCTCGCTGATACACAACGAACTATATAATTACACATCTCTTTCGTTATGTATGATATTCCAACAGTTTTATCACGGCAGGTGCTGCAGCTGTCCGCCGAACATACGCTGGGCATGATGTACCACTAATAATAGCGCTTACACGTTAGTTTAGATTACAAACAGCAGCGTCTGCTCATGCTGCTGCTTCAAACTGACGTCCTCAAATATGGCGCCCAGTGTTGCTTAGTGCTGCCACCCAGAGCGCTGTACCTTGCCTGTAGCCTCTACATTGTTTATATACCTCTTTGGGTTTACCAGTCCCTAGGCTCAGTGGCGTATCAACTACTTCTTTACGGGGGGGGGGGGGGGTAACCCATTTACTGATTTTGGGGGGCTAAAGTTATGAAGCTTTTCTGTAGTCGAGCTGTTTCAATTTTCGTTTCAAATGGCAACCACAATAAGAGAGTAGTCTCAAAACTCGGGTCTCGTTCCCGGGGAGGCTGCAGTTGGGTCTCGGGGGGGGGGGGGGGGGCAGGATTCGCACTGGTCTTTCCGCAACTGTTAGGAATAAAAATATAACCATAGTGTGGGAAGTCGTGTCAGCTGATCAGCGCCATCTTGTCCGACAGAAAGAACTCTAGGTCGTGCTCATGAAAACAATTTCATTGCTTTAATTTGTTATACAATAGGTAATGAGGGTGGCGCAAATACTTGATTCGAAAAATAGGCCTATACCATTATGCAGAGGATAACTGTTAGCAAAGTAAAGGGACAACAAGGCAGATATGTTATCTGCCTTGTGTATGGCGCTCCTGCGCGAGATGCCTCCCGCAAATTCGGCGAATTGACCACTCAGTAGTTCGCCTAAATAACATGGCATATATTACACTCCTAGCCATTGAAATTGCTACACCACGAAGATGACGTGCTACAGACGCGAAATTATACCGACAGGAAGAAGACGCTGTGATATGCAAATAATTAGCTTTTCAGACCATTCACACAAGATTGGCGCCGGTGGCGACATCCACAACGCGCTGCATTAGGAAAATTTCCAACCGATTTCTCATACACAAACAGCAGTTGACCGGCGTTGCCTGGTGAAACGTTGTTGTGATGCCTCGTGTAACGATCAGAAATGCGTACCAATAAGTTTCCGACTTTGATAAAGGTCGGATTGTAGCTTATCGCGATTGCTGTTTATCGTTTCGCGACATTGCTGCTCGCATTGGTCGCATTCCAATATGGAATCGGTGGGTTCAGGAGAGCAATACGGAACGCTGTGCTGGATCCTAACGGCCTCGTATCACTGGCAGTCGAGATGACAGGCGTCTTATCCGTATGGCTGTAACGGATCGTGCAGCCGCGACTCTATCCCCGAGTCAACAGATAGGGACTTTTGCAAGACGACAACCATCTGCACAAACAGTTCCACGACAATTGCAGCAGCATGCACTATCAGCTCCGAGACCATGGATGCGGTTCCCCATGACGCTGCATCACAGACAGAAGCGCCTGCGATGGTGTACGCAACGACGAACCTGCGTGCACCAATGGCAAAACGTCATTTTTTCGGATGAATCCAGGTTCTGTTTACAGCATCATGATGGTCGCATCCGTGTTTGGCGACATCGCAGTGAACGCACATTGGAAGCGTATCACCCGGCGTGATGGTATGGGGTGCCATTGGTTACACCTATCGGTCACCTCTTGTTCGCATCGACGGCACTTTGAGCAGTGGCCGTTACATTTCAAATGTGTTACGACATGTGGGTCTACCCTTCATTCGATCCCTGCGAAACCCTACATTTCATCAGGATAATGCACGACTGCATGTTGCAGGTAGGGTTACCAGATTGAACTCGAGGCAGGCCCGGAGACCAGACGTGTCCCCCCTCCCCCTTGGCCAATGACTCACCCCCCCCCAACTGCGACCAACTCCCCCCCCCCCCCACCAGGATTACACGTGAATTCTTAAGGAGAAAAAAAGACACCTAATCATCATCTCCCTCCCAGCAAGTATCCCCCCGGTGGAACGTTGCTAAGGGTGGACTTCACATGCCACAACTGACGGGCCACGCCGCCAGTTGCTGTGGATCAACAATCGGCACACTTCAGTTGGCGTGGCGGCAGCATCAAAGCTGCTCACATCAACAGCTACGCCTTCCGAGAGTTGCCGCTTGCGCCTCCGCGTACTGTGAAGTATTGCGCGCCACCAAGAAGAGCTTCTCCCGCCAGAGGTTCGAATCCCCCCCCTAGGGCATGGATGTTGTGTTCGTCCTTAGTTTAAGTTACGTTAAGTTCGATGTAGATCGTCGCTACATGAGCATAGTACTTAAAAAGCGTTAAGATGAAGGTTACATTCAAGCCTGGAGATGAGAATCATTGGCCCGTAGACCCGGAGAATTCATTCCAAGCCCGGGCACTCCGGGCGGCGCCCGGAGATCTGGCAACCCTAGTTGCAGGTCCTGTACGGGCCTTTCTGGATATGGAAAATGTTCGACTGCTGCCCTGGCGAGCACATTTTCCAGATCTCTCACCAATTTAAAACGTCCGCTCAATGGTGGCTGAGCATCAGGCTCGTCACAATACGCCAGTCACTATTCTTGATGAACTGTGGTATCGTTTTGAAGCTGTATGGACATCTGTACCTGTACACGCCATCCGAGCTCTGTTTGACTCAATGCGCAGGCGCATCAAGGCCGTTATTACGGCCAGAGGTGGTTGTTCTGGGTACTGATTTATCAGGATCTATGCACCCAAATTGCGTGAAAATGTAATCGCAAGTCAGTTCTAGTATGTTTGTTCAATGAATACCCATTTATCATCTGCATTTCTTCTTGGTGCAGCAATTTTAATGGCCAGTAGTGTATTATGGACGACGATTTGCAAATAGCCATTAAAAAGGTACAGTCGTGTATTATCGTTTGGGCGTGTGTGCATACTACTACGCTGGAAACATACAGAGTATGTAAGCGGCCACAGGCATAAACTGATAAGACATTTTGCCATATGCGTTTCACCTTTATTTGCAAGGCAACTTCAGAGGCAATTTTCGTAGATGCTGTTGGACATGGGTTGACTCAGGTTGTTGTATTTCTTTATCCTATTATTTTTTATTTTTCATTAGCTGAAAACCCGCCGTTGGCTGGGTATTTATTTATATACTCCTGCCATTTTTCAGGCATATGTTTATTTGTATAAGGGCTATATGCCTGTAAAATCTGTTGGGAATACAATTAGTGGTAAAGAAGTAATAAATTAAAACTTTCTCCATGAACGTTACTGTTTATGTTCTCATATCGCACTAACTACGTGTAATACTGTGATCCAATTTAGACGGTACACGTCATCGAAAACCAAAGAGAAAACAATATTTAAGAACCTGGATAATATCACAATTGAATACACATTACACGTCCTGAGAAATATTTTCATGAGTGTTATACAGCCTGCCATCTGTTGCGTGCATTTGCTACTACTTTCATTGCAGTTTACGTACGCTATTTATACGTGGCAGTTCGCGCTTGGTACACAAAATAGGGCTTGGTATCTAGATCCCATTCTACACAAAACGTCAATGTTTTTTCTTGCCATGATACTTAGAGCATATTTTATTTAAAGCCTTCAATTTATATAGATACTTCCTTCATTTGTTACAACAAATGAAATTAATGCGGCATAAATGCCAACATTCAGATTTCTTGTGTATGTAATTATATGTCAGTTAAGCCGTTTTGGCAGTATCCCAGAATATTTTTGTATATTCGAAAGTAAAAAAAGATAACAATAACAAAGAAAAAAAATCACTACAGCAGGACACGAACCATTGCCCAAAATAACTAAAGTTTATGACATAATACGTTAACCCTCGCGGCTAAACTTGACATACACTACACATCACCTCTGCTGTTCTAATAGAAGTTTCTTACAACCGTTACGTATTTCTATGAATATATTTCAAATAAATAACTTGTAATAAACGTTTTGAAAAGTAGCCTATGTCCTAATCCAAGACATAAGAAATCTCTATATGAAATTTCATCTAAATCAGTGCTGCAGTTTTAGCGTGATGCGGTAACAAACATACAAACTTTCGCATTTATAATATGTATAAGATTTCGGCCCTTAAGCCCTAGGGACATGCCATTTTTTCATGTGCCTAGTGCTGAAATGAAAAATACGATATGTACATTGAGCAAGCTGTGAAGGAAAGCAAAGACAAATTTGGAGATGCAGGGGGAAGAAATAAAAGCTGCGGCGGAGTGGCTGAGCACTCTAAGGCGTCTTACTGCGGAGTGGGCGGTTGCTGGCCGTCGGAGGTCCGAGACCTCCCTCGGACATGGGTATATGTGTTGTCTTTTCTGAAGGCATTTGTGTGAAGTGTTGCCTCGTACCGGAGTGAAACTTGGACGGTAAATAGTTTAGATTGAAGAGGATACAAGCTTTTCAAATGTGATGCTACAGAAGAATGCTGAAGATTGGGTGTGTAGGTCGCGTAACTAATAAGGTATTCTACAGAATTGGGACGAAAAGGAATGTTTGTTATACCTCTACTAAAAGAAGGGATCGATTGGTAAGGCATCCTTAGACATTAAGGAATCGTGAGTTTACCAATGGAGGTAAGTGTGTGGGGGAAAAACTGCAGAGGGAGTCCGAGAGACGAAAACAGTAAGGCTATTCGAGTGGATGTGGGTTAGAATTCTTTTTGAACGTGACAAAGGTATATTGGGGGGGGGGGGGGGAGAGTTCTACACAAGGCCGCGCGCCAGCTAGCTCTGAATGACGGTATCTTTTGATCGTGTTGAATAACCAGTAAGGGACACATTTGAACTTGGTATGTCCACTTTTTCCTGAGAACAAGGGTCTTTAAGAGTAAGACAGACCGATAGACAAAATCATTCTACAAGGGTTCCAATGTTAAAGATTGAGATTTATAACTTTAAAAGATGCGAAGCACAAAATACATTAAGAAGACCAAGTGCGGCGAGAATTTATTAACTTCCAGTTGCAATTGAGACCTTTTTAAGCCTAATTAAGGAACAAGAATGGCAGGATATTTATAGTACAGTTAATGCAGATGACAAACATGCGTTCATGAACACTTTTCTTACGCTGTTTGAAAGTTGCTTTCCGCTAGAACGCTCAAAACAGGGAACTTCCAGAGACAGACATCCAGGGTGGCTGACAAAAGGGATAAAAGTATCATGTAGAACAAAGCGGGAATTGTAACAAAATGTTAGAAGCATTCGGAATGAAGATGCAGTAGCTCATTACAAACAGTACTGTAAGGTTCTGAAAAATGTCATTAAGAATGCAAAAAGTATGTGGTATGCAAAAAGAATAGCAAACTCTCGGGATAAAATTAAAACTATGTGGTCAGTCGTGAAGGAAGTGTCTGGTCAGCAGCAGCAGGTAGAAGATGTAACGTCAGTGTGTCGTAGAAATGTTTCTGTTACTGACAAGTTAGATATATGTGCAATATCCAATAATCACTTTTTGAATATAGTAGGGGAACTAAACAAAACCCTAGTTTCTACAGGTAATCAAATAACATTTTTAGAAAATGCCTTTCCGAGGTTGTCACCTGAAATGGTCCTTCATGATACTTCCATAGGCCAGATTGAGTCAATAATTAAATCACTAAAGACTAAGGACTCATGTGGATATGATGGGGTATCTAGCAGAATTCTAAAGTACTGTTCTCCATATGTTAGCCCAGTACTAAGCCATATTTGTAATTTTTCCTTTCAGAATGGTCAGTTTCCTGACAGATTACTCAGTAGTGAAACCACTTTATAAAAAAGGAGGAAGGGATAATGTAGACAACTATAGACCTATTACTATGCCATCGGTTTTCTCTAAAGGTATTGAAAAGGCTGTATATTAAAGATTAATTGATCATTTCAGTTCACATAATTTGTGAAACTTGCAGTTTGGTTTTAGAAGTGGTTTAACGACTGAAAATGCTATATTTTCGTTTCTCTGTGAGGCACTTGATGGGTAAATAAGAGGCTACGGACATTAGGCGTCTTCTTTGGTTTAACAAAAGCGTTTGATTGTGTTGATCACAAAATATTGCTGCAGAAGTTTGAACATTATGGAATATGGGGAATAGCTCACAACTGGTTCACCTCTTACTTCTCCGAATTGTAGAAAATGGCTATGACGTACAATCCTAATGGGCACAATTAAGTGTGGGGTTCCCCAGGGGTCTGTTTTGGGACCATTGCTGTTTCTTATTTATATAAATGATATGCCTTCGAGTATAACAGGTGACTGTAAAATATTTTTGTTTGCTGATGATACCAGCTGGGTAGTGAAGGATGTTGCTCGTAATATTAACACAGTATCAAATAATGCAGTTAAAGAGAAGTTCATGGTTTGTAGGAAACAAGTTAATGTTAAATCACATTAAAACTCAGTTTTTACAATTTCTAACACGTAATTTGACGAAAGCTGACATTTTGATTACACACAATGGGCATATGATAAGTGATACTGAACAGTTCAAATTTCTAGATGTTCATGTAGACAGTAAGCTGTCATGGAAAGCCCATGTTCAGGATCTTGTTCCAAAACTAAATTCTGCTATATTTACCATTAGAAAAATATCTGAAGTGATTTTTCCACACGAAAAGTATTACGCTTACTTTCACTCACTTATGACGTACGGCATTGTTTTTTGGGGTAACTCGCCTGATGCCAGAATGATATTTATGGCTCAAAAACGGGCGGTTCGTGCAATATCTGGTGTAAGTTCACGAACGTCATGTCGACCCCTTTTCAGTAGTCTGGGAATTTTGACTCTGGCGTCACAATACGTTTTTTCTTTAATGTCGTTTGTTGTTAATGATATAAGCTTATTCCCACGAGTTAGTAGCTTTCACTCGGTGTCTACTAGAAGTCGAATCTACATTTGCATCACACCACCTTGACACTTCTGCAGAAAGGTGTGCAGTATTCTGCAGCATCCGTTTTCAATAAGCTGCCACAATAACTGAAGAATATTAAACCCACGCGCTTTCAAATCTAAATTGAAGAGTTACCTCGTGGCTCACTTTTATTCTGTCGAGGAACTCCTAGAAACGTTAAACAATTAAGCTAATTCCTGTCTTTTCGTTATTGATTCTTTTCACTTAGTCTTAACATCGTTGTGTGAATAGGACTATTTAAAGTTTTTGTATTACCATCCTTGTGTTAAACGTCATGTATAGACTTGTCCCATGACCATGGAAATTACTCCTCAATTAGGTCCTGCAGGACAGAAAACATTATTATTATTATTATTATTATTATTATTATTATTATTATTATTAGCGAATGCCCCCATGGGAGAACGACAAGCAGGTGATTTATCAATATTTCTTAGGGTTCTTATTTTCCCAATATTTCTTCATTTTCTCCCCAAAGGATTTTTCTTTCTTCGGTCCACTTTGATCGGTATGGTTTTGGTGCCATCTCTGAACTTCCACTTGACAATTTTTCTTCTGAATGTATCTTTGATGTGTGTGTTATGTCAATTTTTACTTTTGTCAAATCCTTAACTTCAGTTACCTAGGGTATTTTTGCTTTAAGCGATGTCACATAGTCCAGTAGACGTTTAGTTAACCTGTTTCCAGGTAATCTGTGTAGGTGTCCATAAAATTTCATTCGTCTCTTTCTGATGTCAGTTACGATTTTGATAGTTTTTCGGTTGTCTCGATGGTCTGCAGTCTGTATCCACCTTGCGTGTATCGTGGTCCCAGAATTTTCCTAATAATTTTTCTCTCTACTTTCTTAATTTCTTGTAAATCTAGTTTTCTATTCAGTGAGAGCGTTTCACTTGCGTATGTGACTGTAGATTTGATAACTGTATTGTAGTGTCTGATTTTAGTTCCTTTTGACAGGCATTTTTTGTTATATATGTTCTGAACAAGTCCGAATGGTTTCTTGATTTTCTGTAATCTGTTGTTTGTGCTATTTTCTCGAGTCCTGTTGGTTCAATAACTTCGCAAAGATACTTAAAGTGTTTGACTCTTGATTTCACCATAATTTGTTTTGATTTTCGGAACATCTAATTTGGAGCAGATAAAATCAGTCTTCTCAAAGGAGATTTACAGGCCAACCTTCTCTGTACATTCTTTCAGGATCTCAATTTGTTTTATTCACTGTCAGTTATAATTGCTAGGTCATCTGCAAATGCTAAATAAGTGATGTTCAATTTTCCTTTACCTCTTCCTAGTTCAATTGGCTTCCAGAAGTTTTGTTTCCTTGGTTCGATTTCCCATTCTTTCATTATTTTGTCAAAAACTATGTTGAATAATAGTGGCGAGATCCCATCTCCTTGTCTTACTCTTGTTTTAATTAAGAATGGTTCCGAATGAATTTAATTTTTGATTTGGTTTCTGTCAATGCTTGTTCAATTAGTTTTCGGATTTTGATGTCTAGTCCACGTTCTTCGAGAATGTTAAATATTATTACTATTATTACGCTATGTTGCCTCTATTACAGTCTGGACAGCAGTTTACTGGTATGGTAATGAGCCACATGGATGCTCTGGAAGGGTCTTCGAGTGGTCCGCCCGCTGTACATTTATCTGCTCGTGGCCCCTCCCCGCCCTTTCCTGCCATCATCTTGACGGTTGTGCGGTGTTACAAGATAACGCGCCGCTACATGGTTCTAGAGACACCCGGGAATGGCCCCAAGAACATGAAGGATAGGTCCAAAGACTGATGTCCACACCAGCGAGCAGATTTGATGCACAGGTGGCATATCCGGGGTGTCACGGAACGCGGGCTCCGTGCCACGGGTCCTGAACTCAAGAGCAGGTCAGACTGGCTGCCGCTCTGCACCAACACCACCTAGAAGGCAAGGCCTCACAACTGGCCGTAAAGCACTAGATATACCGAGCTGAACAATCCGCCATTTTGAATCCCAATGCGACGACAGTCTTGTGTACTTTGTGTAGTACAGCGAAGTGAATCAGCGAATATTTTCTGATTTTATTGTTTCACACTGTGAAATCGTTGGTTGTTCAGCTGCAAAAAAATAACAGACATGGTCGATATAAGTTTTATCGGTTTCCTTCAAACATAGATCGGCGTTAAAGGAGGCTTATAAATTCCAGACCCCAAGTATGAACGCTAAAATCAAGCAAGTAACTGTAACGTTAAGAACCTTTTTTTCTATTATTTGTATTCTAAATAGTTACGCTCACACAGAGTTAGTAATGAAAATATAGGCCTAAACATGTAAGGAATACAGAAAGGCAAAGGTCACACGTTCGAGTCCAGGTTCCGGCACTCACTTTTATCTGCCTGGAAGTTTCATGTAAGGAATAGTTTATTTAAAAAATTTTCAAATATGTGTAAATCTATGGAACTTTACTACTATGGTCATCAGTCCCTAGGCTTAAAACTAACTTAAATTAACTTAAACTAAGGAAGACACAAACACACACACACACACACACACACACACACACAAACGCGCGCGTCCCCGAGGGAGGATTTGACTTAGTGTGTTTCAAGTTGCTTGGGGTCTATGTAGGCCTAAGCCAAGCTGCGAACAGGTTGGATAAAAACACTGAACTTCGCAAAGAATGGGAACAGGAAAGAAGTCTTACATGAAAGGCATTAATTCAAAACTTATCATGCAACATTCACTTTATTTCAAAGTGCATGCTACCAAAGAGACCTTATTTAGTCGTCATCTAATCAAACCAGGCGTTCAAAGTTATTAAACACAAATATGCTGTGTGTAAAATATGGGAGACATTAGAGGGGGGAATACGGAAAGTATAGTATCGCAATTTAACATTATTCCGTTATTGTTTTCGAATGCAACTCTTACCCTAAACGTATGTGGACGCACCATTTATAAACCAGAAAATACTATAATATTGTAAGTATTTTAAATGTATGTGGTAAATATTTAGAAGAGCAACGTATTCCTTAATATGGACTGTGAGTGACTGTATCATGTCTCTAAAAAAATCCCTCTAATCACTAAGTTGCTTGCCTCTTACAGTCAAATGAAAAAATTTACTATGCTGTAACATTTTCTGCGTTAGTTAAGTATATTAACGGCCTAAAGGCATATTAGAAAGCGTAATGGTTCCATTGTTTTTAAATGCGCGCCTTCAACATGGGATTCAAAATGGCGGCTTGTACTATACAGTACTCTAACTGGCCGTGCTACGTCACACTGACCAGGCCGCGGCCGCCAGCTGAATGGCTGTCCGCTGGGGCACGCCCCCTGCCTCGTAGCGGGCAGCCAGTTGTGAGGCCTTGTCTTCTAGGTGGTGTTGTCTGCACACGATTTGGCGTCGGCTGCGTACCAGGGACTTGCAGACTCACTGACGCGGCGTATAATGCAGTCCACAGGGGCAGAGGAGATCCCACGCCCAATATCAGGTGACTGTACCGTCACATTAAGTCAGTGAAGACTACAGCATGTATTACGAAAGGCGGTAATTTTTATGATGTCACTGGACGACGTTTAAAAAAACGGAAAGAACAACTTTAACAAACTATCTGGCAGCGGTGGTAGTGTGGGTTGGACCGAATGGAACTAGTTTTAAACATGATATATATCGTTTCTTAAATTACCCGCTTGCAACGACAATTCAACGTATGCCGGCAATCAAGATGACAGATACTAGACCTACGACAACTACAGATTGGAACACTGCATCTCACATGGAACTGCACAACACGTAAGTGCGATCGTTATAACAGTTGTTACGTGATAGTAGGTAAGGTTTCGCACTATCAGATATTTCACTAAGAGAAATCAAAACTGAGGTGGATGACGTTCATTCGACAACGGAGACCACTTTTGGCGGGTTTCGACGTGGCCATAGTGTTACTGAGATCGCTATAAAACATCCAGATACTGTAACGTAAAACCGCAAATAGTCAGATATTGCAGTACAAGATAGCCGAGGGAAAATATAAAAGATGGCTGTCACTGGGCGTAGAATAATAAAATGATTAACATTCCCATTATTGTTAAATCGTTTAAACCATGAACTAGAGATACGATGAAGACAATGTAACGCCTCACGAAGCATTAATCTCAATAGGCTTATTACGAAACATCGGTTACGAAGGAACAGACATTTTTGATGGCATCGCAGCCTTATATATGATATTAAATAATCAATTATTTATTCGCCATTTGCGAATTCTGCCGACAATAGCTGCATTATTAAAGATGTTTTATTATTTGGTGACAAATGAAAATTTGTTCCGGACCGGGACTCGAACCCGTCATTTGTCACAAAATAATAGAACATCTTTAATAATGCAGCGATTGTCGGCAGAATTCGCAAATAACGAATAAATAATTGATTAATATATAATAGAGTTTCGAATTCATTACTCATTGACCGCATTCTCCACATTCGGTTTCTTTCTCGTGCAGGACTTTAAAAATTCGTGCTAGGTAAGAGAGAATTTGTACCAAACGAGTATTTTGCATAGCTTAATAAAAGCATATTTTAAATAACTGTGTACAATATATATTTGTTCCACAATAATATTTGGTTGTGAACTGGCTTTTAGCTTCTTAGGCCATCTTCAGACAACTTAATACTGCAGATCATCCACATCAGCTGCTGTGTTTTGAGTATAAGGATATGTGTCAGTCATAGACTATGTACACTCAAAGGCTATATATTCTATGACTGACACATATCTTTCTAAAATCTTTGTACTCTAAACACAGCAGCTGATGTGGGCAATCTGCAGCATTAAGTTGTCTGAAGATGGCCTAAGAAGCCGAAAGCTAGTTCACAACAATAAATATATAGTGTACACAGATATTCAAAATGTTTATGTGCCATCAAGAACCGACAAGAGTCAATAGAAAGCATATTCACTCCACTAGAGAGAGAGAGAGAGAGAGAGAGAGAGAGAGCACTTACTTGCTGGGCAAAATTAGTACCCACAAGCTGTGTTTTTTCCCCTTCTTTCTTTCAAATAACATTAAAATTTATAGTGGTTACAGATGGAGTACAAACTCTTATTCTTTTCATACAGTTGGGGAAAAATGTTGCCTGTGCCTTTTAATGGAACCACCCCGCTGTAGTGATTTAGACAAATCATGGAAAACCAGATCACACTGGCCGTAGATGTATTTGAAGCACGGTGCTCTCAAAGATGTGCCAACTACCTCATCGGTCGCTGAACAGATCCAAGTAGTTCCATCCGGTATGACAAGCATTCTCTAAGAATCTTTCCTTTCAGAGTACTCATCAGAGTGCGGCAAATCTATTAGTATCAACGTATAACGCGTCTGAAGAAATGCAAATATGAGTTTGTGACTCCTGACACTTGTGTCACTAAACCCTCAGTTCTGTCAATATATAGTGTGGTAAGGGGAATGGTTTAATAATGTCTCCTCGAGAACTTCAAAGCTACTGTTTCAGAACGTAACTTCACCCATTACTGTCTATCTGACAATATTATTAACTGATATTGGTGCAAGGAAAACAGTTATACCTACGCGCAGAATGTTTTGCTGACCCACTGAACGTTAAGGTGTGCCTTTGCAGACGGAGATAACGTTATTTGGTTTGATATGCTTTATCTCTGAAAGCTGTATATAGGACTCTTACCTTCAGACCAAGATTTAGATATCATGGACGACAAATGGAACTTCAAATATTAAGAATTAGAGGGCAGTGTTGAAACACATGATTAAGACTCCAAACATATTTAAAAAGAAAACTAATCATCCTACACAACAGGGTATAAAAAAGTACATTATGTTCAAAAAATCTGCCAAACATATGAGGCATGGTAGGTAAATATCGGATTCCAAATACCTAGGTTCAACATTAATCCTATGTCTGTTCTAGTATTTTTAAGGTCAGATTGTTTCTTTCACTCCACACAATGATTTGTTCATGCAAAAATCATATTTGTTGTAAAGAGTCCACTTTAAACTGTGGTGGCCCTTGTAACAGAGTGGGTAAGACAATACATAGCCAAGAGCTTAAGGCAATCTGAGTTTTACTGAGGACAGCATTACCACAGGGCAGGTATTCTCTAATATAAGGCATTACCTTTCACTGCTGTTGAAAGAATCTTATAGTTGGTTTACAACAATGGTGCAATAGATAAGAAAAAATGAAAAGAACCATCCATCGGCTTTGACCTATGATACAAACTGATCAATTTACATTCACCCATGCAGCTACCTGAGCCCAAAGTATTAATTAAAAAACACTAATTACTTGAAACATTGAACATTCGTAATTGCAATTTTTTTGCAGAACACTATTGAAAAGTAAAGTTTCTTTGCGTGTAATGAAAAGTTTTACTTTTTGAATATTGTATTTTGTTTCAGAAGATTGCTTTACACAGTTTTTAATTTTAGTATGTCGCCGGCAATGACTTCATTGGTCAAAATTCACAGGTGGTACCGTAGCTTTAAAAAAAAAATAGACATCTTCATTACTTATTAATTCTATGTAGCAAAGTCAACTGTAGAAATGCTTGTTAATGGATGAACACTGTCTCAATATTTAATACATAAATGATTACCAGTTATGACCGGCCCAACAATCAATCTTCAGATCTGATATTGCAAGGTGACTGGAGGATATATGTAAAGGAGATGACAATGTGCGTACCTTCAGAGCCAGTGTCTCCTCCTGGCAGAATGGAATGGAAGAGAATGACAAAGATTGGCAAGATTTCAAAATTTGGAGCTTTAGAGGATCATTACTTATGGTATCAGCAATGTAGTGTGTTAAAGTTGGCAACAGTGTTTACTTTATGAGGAAAATTAATTTACTGATTGGACAAGAGTAGATTAGGTCAGTGCTTGTTCCATAGATAATGAAAACATTTCGTGATGATATACGACAAGTCAGTTTAATAATAGGTGACATTGTATGATATTTGAAGACATATGCATTCTTTTATTTTTATTATTATTTTTAAAATTACTAATCCATACCTAAAAGGTCTCCCGCTGAGCAGCAGGACATACAGACAAGAGCTTGTCAACCACAGAGCAGGAAAAACATTTACTATTTATTTATCACTGAACACAAATAATTATTCCATATTGTTCTATGTTAGTGAGTTTCATAGAGTATTCAAAGGTGTATTAGCACACTATGCGGCCACGACCATAAGTGAAATTCTAAAAAAGCTGCCCTGAACCCCAGGTCATATATTTGATGACATGTTATGCATATCAAATCTAGCAATATATTAATAAAAGAACAGTAAAGGCCACTTATTGACCTGTTGTGCTATCTCTGACTCTTTGGCTGATCTGCCAGCATTAGTAGTTGACATTGTCAGAAACCCACCCAGGGTCAATTGAAGCCCGGGATACGACCTGCCGGCTTTGACCAATGACGTCATATCTGAGTTAAAGATGATAGATTGTTTAGCAGCTGAGCAGAGATTATAGATTAAGATTTTGTATTTAAAACATGATCTGCAGCTTTTCTCTGATAGTGAGGTATAGATTAACAGAGCCGCCCCCCCCCCCCCCCCACATGTGAGCACCAGAGGCACAAATATTTTGGCTAAGGCCTGTGATTGATGATACATTCTGTTGTTGTAATCTGTAATTTACGAGGATAATCACAGATTATTTATTATCTGCAACACATCAGTATTATGATAGTACTCCATATGTTTATATTTGTTGCTAGTGTTTGTTTTGCTAGTTGGTATATTTATTTAGCGTACCTTGTGAGACCCACAGCTGATTGGTTGTAGCCCAATCTTCAATTACACCCTCACCCGATGTCAACACAGAGGATAACACATTGACAGTGCTGAGCACTCATATGGATGAACTGACTATATTCAAACAACATAAAATATCAAATAATGATCTAGGCCTTTATGGTGATTTTTCAAAGGTTATAACGAATGAAACCAGACTTTCTGAGAACTTAAAGAAAATCGAAAATGTTACCTTCACAATAAATACACCAACGTAAATGTCATCTATAATGTATCTGCATGTCACGAAATTCACGCAGAAGGGTGCCAGAAAAGAAAATAATATTCAAAAGACTTTCAGGCAACATCACTACTCAAATGTTTAATGTACATTCCACTAATTATTTACATACCAAAACTGCATAATAAAAATACAATGACCACCTTGCTTATGTTTGTGAAACCTCTTGAGCTAAACTGCCCACGCACTGCAAATGTTGGCAACACTACAGAATACCCATGTACAACACAGCAGTCAACCATAGAGAATTTATTTTATGATATGTGTGAAACAGTGTTCATTTTAAGTAAAAGTTAGGTTAGGTATAGGTTAAACACGGAGTTTCTTTAGTGTGAGAGGGCGCATAGTGCCCAAATCTCCGGTTCTGAAACACAAAGTTGCCAACATACGCACCATGCTGATAACATGGACAACAGACTGCAGTTTTACCAACCTCTTCTGTTGGACTAAGGGTAATGAAAATTTACGTTATGACAACCATAAAATGGATGATACAATTAATACAGAAATATTGATTTTGTTCATGTACAAGGAAGAAAAAGAACAACCAAATACATACACAACCTTTTGAAACACATTGCACTTCTCGTGCAATTTATTTGGTCACAAATAATTTAAAATAGCAAGGAATCTCTCATAATATGAAATGCACAGTGGCTACAACAGAAGTTACTTGCAAGTCAACACAAATAAATAAATGGATAGCTATGGCAAATACAGTGTATCCAGAACAAAAAGAGAAAAAGAACACACAGCTTAAAAGCTAACATTCTACCAGGATGTTATAGGACAACCCATAAAAATCTAACGTATCATACAACTTCCCATAATTAGCAAACAACTTATAGATGTGAAAAAACAAGAACCATTTTCTAAAAAATACACAATATACCTGCTAATGAAGAATAATGTACAAATGTGCTTTGACCAAAAGTAGTGTAAATAAATCAAATATTAAATGCCTGCCAAAGGAGATCACAGCCAAAAGAGAGACCACTGAAAGCTAGGTTTCCTCATGCAGCACAACCATGTACAGTTATTTTGAATTATAGCAGTTGCATGTTTCTTAATTTCTATTTAATTCCTGACAGCAAGGAAGTTATGTACAAATTTAAAAAAAAAATGCAGTTAAACAACACAAATATGCCCATTTGAAATGCACATGAACTGCTTTGATAAACATGTATGTAAAGAAAATGTATCCATACATCTATGTTTACAGTGGGGACAGTGTAGCTCCACACAAGGACATGTTACTACCTGCACAGTTTCCCCCGAGCAGGCATGTGGCTCTCAGTGCTCAATATTGATTGTGAACAGTTACATGTATGTTGAGATGAAATTAATTAACGTCTATCTATAGTACTCATGCAGCCGAGTCGTTTATTGCCTAGACACATTTATTTGGTAAGCTTACAGTCAGCTGAATGAAGTAAACAATTCTAATGGCAAACCAATGGGAAAATAGCTTGTGTTGCCTTAACTGTGCATTTTAAGAGAATGTTTGTAGCCTTGCTGGTTTTTAAATTAAGTACGCATCGTTACAAAATCCCGCACGGGTAACCCATAAGACTACACGGGTTTCAAATGCAATTGCTCAACAAACAATATCGACAGAATGCGATATGTATGGCTCTCACACATTTGAAAAACAGCTACCTAGACAGTTTTGGACGATACCGGTAGTATATATTGTAATTATCAAAAGCGAAAACTGTCTTCAAACGGAAGTCTTTCAACGGAAACAATTGGCACTTGTCACGCGAATTACTAGTAGTTGAGAGAATATGGAAACAGTAAGATCAAACTAACATTTACCTTGGAATTATAGCCGAATAGATCACTAACTTAAATCGCTTTCAAAGGATATTTTGACATATTTCAATGCACAAAACTTGTAAATTATAGAAAATACAATGAATTACGAGGCACGCTTCATATAATTATTTTCGAAACAAAAATGTTTGATAAACGAAAAGACGGAGGGTTATGGTGAATTTATGCTGGAATGTTTTCATCACTCGGTAAACAAACACTGCATTTCAAGCCTGTATACACACGATAATTTCACGTTATTGAAAATCTAATGTTCTTTCCATTCACACAAAACGAATATTTCCCTGGTAAATACAAATGCGATCGGCACAAAGATTTTCTGCACCACATATACATGAAAGCACGCCGACTTCGGCAATAATACAAAAATACAGTCGCTCAAAACGATGTACGGCACGTGATTACGCAGACTCGTGACTTGAAATAGCCCAGTTAACTATGACATTACCTTTCTGAATGTCAACAACTGTGCATGACGCTTCGGCAGCTGACACCGATATGGCATTTAACAAATATGTATGAAATAAAATTATAAGATGGGCGTTCTACTTACACGACCATTCCATAGGCGCCTTCTCCTATATACGCAAGATTGGTATAACGCGGTCCGACTTCAAATAACTGCCCCCGAACAACTTCAGCATTTGGATTTCCTACGGCAGCACTTCCACCCTCCGCCGCCATTTTGACAACTACCTTGCAGCACGGAATATAACTTACGAGAGTCGCCACAAGGCGCGGTTTCTGTCGGCGTTACTGTTTTGTCCTCTCCCTCGTGATGCATCCTGGGAAAAGGAGGCGCCCTTTTCGAATCTGTCGGTGACGCGTGGCGTCAGTTGCGTAGTGAATGAATTCAGTGGTGTAAACGTTTCACATCAGAAATAAATATGAAGTGCAAATATCAATTGTATGACCGCTAGTTGTAAAGTGTAGGTTCATAAAGTGTCTGAAGAAAGGCATTTAGGGTTGAAATATTCTGATAAAACTAAGTCGAGAAGAGTATTGCAGGCGCATGGAAAGGTTCTAGCAAACAGTTTTCATCTTCTATGAAGTTTCAAAACAACAGACGTTGATGGGGAGCGATAGACTCATTCTGGAGAGAGACAATTACTTATTTTCTCGACATTGTCGTTTGCTAGATGTTTTTAGTTCCCACTAGATACAGTCAATACGTTTTCTGAAACTTTTACTGAAATGCCATCCAGTATAATAATAATAAACAGCTAGCTTTTCATCAGTAGGCTTAGGGCCGTTTTTACCAACAGATGTTAAAAGTGCCATTAGCAAATGTAACGTAACATTTGTTAAAGCGTTTACAAGACTGTTAAAATTCTAGCATTTCACGAACTTGTTTTCTGAAAATATTAACAAACACGTGTTAACGCTGAGAGAATTGTAAATATTGCAGATCTAAAAGTTTGTGAATGATTCGTATGAGGACGTACTACGATGCGCTTTTGTTTTTAGTTTCCTTTGCCGCCAATATTTGATTAAAGTAAGCACACTACTGAAACAATGGCGGATGAACAAAATCTGAAGAGAAGTCGTGAGACAAATTTTTCATCTTTGGAGAAAGAATTATTAGTTGGACTAATAACTAAATATAAAGATATTATAGAAAATAAGAAGACAGATGTGACAAACGTAAAAGTTAAAAATGCAACGTGGGAAAAAATTGCAAGAGCATTATAATTTTGTTGCGCTCTTGTTCCTGGACGCAGGTATTTTCTTAGTGGGTATCCACTATCGCCCAGTAGAACTCCTTGATTGATAGCTCCAATCTCATACTGAGCTCTAATGTGTGAAGCGTTGAAAATTGTACTATCTTGTACCGAACCGGCCCAACGTGCAACAATGTTCCTGATTAGGAGGTTACTGTCAGAAATAACCTGAACATTCACAGAAAAATAGCCTTTGAGGCTACGGTACATTTCCGCTCTGTTACCTCCAGGGGATTGTATTTCCACGTGCGTGCAATCTATGCAACCTAAAACTCCAGGAAAATGGAACTTTTCGTAGAAATCTAACACTACACGACCTCGTTCATCACCCGAAGGAAATGTCACATACCTAGGTCTCAACATTGCAATGGCTAATGACACTCTCGTCACAATTCTGCTTACTGAAGCAACTGATACTCGAATATTGTCTCCAACCATAGACTGAAACGCACCTGTCGCATAAAAACGCAACGTAATTAACACTTGAAGCAAAGGTGAGATCGGCATATTTCTATTAGATCGATATTCCAACCTCTCCTGCAATTCCTCGGTAATCTTCAAATCAACTTGTTTCGACAGTCTATGCCTCTGAAGAAAATATTTATCCGATAGTTCGTCGAAATCATTTCTCCTCATAGGCCGTTCTCTATCGCTAATGCCATTTAGATGATCCAAATATAGCAAATCTACATCGAAAGCTGCATTTGCGCCCGCAAATTGTTAATTCCTTAACAATAGAAATATGGACTGTTAGTTTAACACGAGTGTTAAGCTAACATAAGTTGATGTAATGCAATGTTTGTTTTAACTAATGCTACATACACTAACAACCGTGTTAACTCTCGACATCTGTTGGTGAAACGGCCCTAACAGAACTGATCAAAGTTTTAGTCTGTGCATGGACAGTGGTCAGTAACAGATCTCGGAATATTTGTAATAATGGATGCAATTGTCCTGATTAAGCTGTAAATAAAATTTAAAAATTGGCTCTGCGTAAGCGTGTTCCGAACATTTTTTTCCACCTTAGAAAGTATATTTAGCCATTTCAATGCCTGATTCAATTATTTTATTGCCTATATTTAGGTCTTAAGCCATTTTCAAATTTTACACAGAATGAAGAGGCGGAAATATTCCTTTAAAAATTTTGTGTGAATGGCTCACAAATGAGATAAAAATAATCCGTTTTTCCATCTGCTATTGAACTTAACTCTAAATGTTTTCTTGTGACTTAAATGAACTGATTCGTGTGTCTTGAAGATGTTAAACGAAGCAAGTCGTACCCGGTATGCTAACGGAGTTCGTATTAGTTTTAGCACGGACTCTCACATCCCGTTGAATGTACTTTTACATCAAAGGAAGGAATATTGAAATTTAAAATCTGATGGACAACAAGGCGATTAAAGACAACCACAGACTCGCCTTTCTTTATTTTCATTTCCGTTATCTTAACCAAATTAGAGAAAGCGTACCGTACAAACTGCCGTATGGATGGCAAGACTGGTATTTGGAGTCAGTTCTTAACAGATGGAAAGCCATTGTCTTATGAAGTGAGTGGCATAACTTGTTTCGTTTTCAGCTGTAGGTACGAAAGTGCGCCGCATTGACAGAGCTATTATTTTATGAGAGAAACACAGCTATCAGATGCGAAAAACTGTTTATTGAAGATCGATTTCGGCTAGATTCCTAGCCATCTACATCTACAACCATACTCCGCAAGCCACTCGAAGGTGTGTGGCGGAGGGTACCTTGAGTACCACTATCGTTTTTCCCTCCTATTCCAGTCACGTATTGTTCGCGGAAAGAAGGATTGTCGGTATGCCTCTGTCTGGGCTCTAATCTCTCTGATTTTATCCTCATGATCTCTTCGAGAGATATACGTAGGAGGGAGCAATATATTGCTAGTCTCCTCAGTAAAGGTATGTTCTCGAAACTTCGACAAAAGCCCATACCGAGCGACAGAGCGTCTCTCCTGCAGAGTCTTCCACTGGAGTTTATCGATCATCTCCGTAACGCTTTCACGATGATCCTGTAACGAAGCGCGCTGCTCTCTGTTGGATCTTCTCCACTTCCTCTATCAATCCCACCTGGTACGGATCCCACACCGGTGAGCAGTATTCAAGCTGTGGGCGAATAAGTGTACTGTAACCTACTTCCTTTGTTTTCGGACTGCATTTCCTTAGAATTCTCCCAATGAATCTAAGCCTGGCATCTGCTTTACCGACGATTGATTTTATATGGTCGTTCCATTTTAAATCCCTCCTAATGACTACTCCCAGATAATTTATGGAATTAACTGCTTCCAGTTGCTGACCTGCTATAGTGTAGCTAAATGATAAAGGATCTTTCTGTGTATTCGCAGCACATTACACTTGTCTACATTGAGATTTAATTACCATTCCCTGCACCATGCGTCAATTCGATGCAGATCCTCCTGCATCTCAATACAATTTCCCATTGTTACAACCTCTCTATATACTACAGCATCATCCGCAAAATCCTCAGTCAACTTCCGATGTTATCCGCAAGGTCATTTATATATATCGTGAACAGCAACGGACCCACGACACTCCCCTGTGGCACACCCGAAATAACTCCTACTTCGGAAGACTTCTCTCCATTGAGAATGACCTGTTGCTTTCTGTTATCTAGGAATTCCTCAATCCAATCACACAATTGATCTGATAGACCATATGCTCTTACTTTGTTCATTAAACGTTTGTGGGGAACTGTATGCAACGCCTTACGGAAGTCGAGAAACACAGCATCTACCTGAGAACCCGTGTCTATGGCCCTCTGAGTCTCGTGGACGAATAGCGCGAGCTGGGTTTCACACGAACGCCTTTTTCGAAACCCATGCTGATTCCTACAGAGCAGATTCCTAGTCTCGAGAAATGTCATTATGTCATCAAAGTATCTGCAATAGGAAAGCGTAAGTTATACAAAATAGTAATATAACGGTACACAACATCCACGTTTATGTAATACGATAATAAACATTGTAAACATGCCGTATGTCAACAGATAAAGCGGATGACCACTCTGCGACCTGTCTGGTCATAACCCGGGCATGAAATTTTGTGCACACCCGACTCGTTTAAACATTTTTTTTATCTTTGAGGGAATAATTGTCCTAAATTTAGCAACCACATTGCTATAAAAAGGAAAGATGCTGCAGAGAAATCCAACTTTTGTTCCTCATTTGATTGACAGTGGCCAAGATATACCAACCATCGAATCGCACGTAAGACTACTGCACGGTGCTGAGAATGGCAGATTTATGGATAACGTTGAGGACATGGAAGTGTTTTGTCACCATAAATCCTCATGGATCCACTTAATAAGTAGATAATAACAACAATACCCATTTCTGGAAGGCAATCTGCTCAACAAAGGCTGACGTTATGAATCTGTTCAGCTAAAAGTGGGTTTCATTGTGCCTTCCAGAGCAATGTGTTTCGAGTTTTTTCTTATGTACCCATTCCTAGCTTGCTTTGGTTATGACCACTACACCACTAATACGCCTATTTTCATGCACAGTCTTTCTTTTTAAAATATTATTCTTACCAGCATTCCATGACATAAAACAGTAATATTGCTTCTTGTGAGTTTACGCTGAATCCTTCACCGCATTTTTCACATCTAAGATTACTTAATCGTTGTGTGACTATACGATGCAAGAACCTGCGTAGTGGGCTATGTACGTTTCTGATTTAGAATTTTGGCTCCATGTTACGGTTGAACCGTTCATGTCTGCTTTCAAGCCCCAGCAGCTACCTTAGTTGCAGATATTATCTTTTACCTGTGATCCTGTAGTTAGAAACACTCTGTGCACAGGCTGTAGTTTGCGAAACAAATAAGAAATATCTCGTAAAATAACTGGTTCATTAATAAAAATGGTTTTATTCCGGTGATGTTCGCAAAGTCAGACATTTAGTTGAATAAGGTTTATGCAATCAAATAGATTCCTTATTGGAAGTGATCAGATACATTATTAATCATAAATAGAATAAAATAGTTACGCCGTCTGTGATAAGAAATAGGTAGCGCTTTCCCCTTACTAAGTAATCATAAGAAACACACAAACTCTGTCTATTTCACGAGCATTCAACATGAAATTGTACACAGTTCAAAATAGTTTAAGTCTTCCGAACATCATTTCTACGCTCGTAATGTCTTGTGTAGAAACATAAACACATATCACCTGCACTGGCCTACATTTCGTGAAATTTAGAGTCTCGAGAAGCGACCATCCGCTGTGCAAACCTTAATTAACACACTGCCCAACCGAATCACTCATATCATCCAGGAGGATCTTTCTTCTGCCAAGACTAGACACGTAGTTCCTTTTCCGCACACACCCTTCGAACATCTCGACCCTCAGTTCTGCCTCTTGGGCGCTTCGTCATTGGCCGATCGTCATCCCCTCCAAATTCGTATACATCTTAACATGAGATATTTCTTGAAGTAAAAACTGACCATCTGAAACCACTTCCTTACTAATATAACATTATATAATACAAAAAGGACTGTTAATTAATATTACGTAACATCTGAAATAAATAAATCGACAACTCAGCTTTCATGAGCTTCTCCGCTCATGCCACAAAATATTTGCCTACATTACTGGCAAATTGTATAATAAATCAACAAACTAAATTAAATATGCAATAGGTAAATCATACTGCTTTCATTTTCAGTGTTATTGTGGATAATATGATGATCTGTTTGTTTCCATTATAAATTTATAGCAGCTGAAATCAGTCATTAAATAAATATATACAAGTATGACGCCACGCCCATGAACCTGGCTTTGCCATGCAGTTACTGCGAACGGCTGAAAGCAAGGGAAACTACAGTCGTTACTTCTCCCGAGGACATGCAGCTTTACTGTATGACTATATGATGATGGCGTCTTCTTGGGTAAAATATTCCGGAGGTAAAATAGTCCCCCATTCGGATCTCCGGACGGGGACTACTGAGGAGGATGTCTTTATCAAGAAAAACAAAACAGGCATTCTACGGGTCGGAGCGAGGATTGTTCTAACCCTTAATCGCGTAGGTAAGCTAGAAAATTTGAAAAGAGAAATGATTAGGTTGGAATTAGTGAAGTTCGGTGGCAGGATGAACAGGATTTCTGGTCAGGTGAGTAAAGGATTATTAATACAAAATCAGTTGGTGGTAACGCAGGAGTAGGTCTGATAATGAATAAGAAAATAGGAATGCGGGTAAGTTACAATGAACAGCATAGTGAACGCATTATCGTAGTAAAGATAGACACGAAGCCAACACCAACCACAGAAGTGCAAGTTTATATGCCAAACAGCACATTCTCCACTCTCTCATCAACTGAAAACGTCTGGCCAATGGTGGCCGAGCAACTGGCTCTTCACAATACGCCAGTCCCGACTCTTGAAGAACTCTGGTATCGTGTTGAAGCAGCATGGGCATCTGTACTTGTTCACGCCATCCGAGCTCTGACGCAATGCCTAGGCGTATCAATGCCGTTATTTCGGTCAGAGGTGGTTGTTGTGGGTACTGATTTCTCAGGATCTATGCACCCAAATTCCCTGAAATGTAATGAAATGTCAGTTCTAGTATAATATATTTGTACAATGAATACCCGTTTATCATTTGCATTTCTTCTTGGTGTAGCAATTTTAATGGCCAGTAGTGTATTATCTGGTAAATATAACATGTTATTAGAAAAAAAGGAGATGGAAAGAGAGAGAAGGGTAGGAGAAGTTACTAACTCAAGGCTTGAGTAAAGAAATATATACCCGGGCAATGCCGGGTATTCAGCTAGTGTTCAGTAAGGTTCAAGTTTGGGGAGTTCTGTAACTAGTGGACGCGTTTTAACTCAGAAGATTGTTCCTGGAGCCACCCTGTAGCAGTCGCGGACGTGTGGGGAGTCGCATTATCCTGCTGAAATTGCCCGTCGGAATGCTCAATGGACATAAATGGATGCAGGCGATCAGTCAGGATGCCTACCTGTGTATCACCTGTCAGAGTCGTATCTAGAAGTATCAGGGGTTCCATATCCAGCTGAACACACCCCACTCTATTACAGAACTTCCATCAGATTGAATATCGCCCCGTTGACATGAGAGTCCACGGAGTTCTGAGGATGTCTCCATACCCGTACATGCCCATCCGCTCGATACACTGGAAATGAGTCTCGTTAGACTAGGCAATATCTTTCCAGTCATCAGCAGTCCAATGTCTGTGCCTGGCCCAGGCGAGGCAAGGGTACACGACTGGGCCTTCGGCCTCAGAAGCCCATATCATTGAATGGTTCGCGCGCCCGGCACTGAAATCCGCGGCAATTTGTGGAATAGGCTCACAGATTTGTGACTGGCTGGAAGACTTCCTAAGTAATAGAACGCAGTACGTTGTTCTCGACGGCGAGTGCTCATCAGAGACGAGTGTATCGTCAGGCGTGCCCCGGGGGAGTGTGGTAGGACCGCTATTATTTTCTATCTATATAAATGATCTGATGGACAGAATAAGTTGTAATTTGCGGCTGTTTTCTGATAATGCTGTGGTGTATGGGAGGGTGTCGTCTTTAACTGACTGTAATAGCATACAGGATGACTTAGACAAAATTTCTAGTTGGTGCGAAGAATGGCAGCTAGCTCTCAATGTAGAAAAATGTAAGGTGATGCGCATGAGTAGAAAAAACAATCCCATAATGTTCGAATACAGCATTAATAGTGAGCTTTTTGATGCTGTCGCGTCGTTCAAATATCTAGGCGTAACATTGCAGAGCGATATGAAATGGAACGAACATGTAAGGACAGTTGTGAGTAAGGCGGACAGCCGACTTCGGTTTATTGGGAGAATTTTGGGAAGATGTACTTCATCTGTAAAGGAGACCGCGTATAAAACGCTTGTACGACCACGTCTTGAGTATTGCTCAAGTGTTTGGGACCCGCACCAGATCAGTTTAAAGGAAGACATAGAGGTATTTCAGAGGAGAGCAGCTAGATTCGTTACTGGTAGGTTCGACAATACGCGAGTGTCACGGAAATGCTCTGGCAACTCAATTGGGGATCGCTGGAGGAAAGACGACGTTCTTTTCGTGTATTTCTGTTGAGAAAATATAGAGGGCCGGAATTTGAAGCTGAGTGTAGTACGATATTGCTGCCGCCTACTTACATTTCGCGTAAACATCACAAAGACAAGAGAAATTATGGCTCGTACGGAGGCATATAGGCATTCTATTTTCCCTCGTTCTATTTGGGAGTGGAATAGAAAAGGAAATGCCTAGTAGTGGTACAGTGTACCCTCCACCACGCACCTTACGGTCAATTGCGGAGTATGTATGTAGATGTAGATGTAGGGTTGCACTTTCCTCTCGTTGGACGGTTTTCTTCAGACTCCTTTGCTAGCGTGCTTGCAGGACGTTTTCCAGTCGCAGCGATGTCTGAGATTTTGATGTTTTATCGGATTCACGAGATTCACGGTGACTCGAGTAATGGTCGTACGGGAATATCCCCACCTCATCGCTACTTTGGAGATGCTGTGTCCCATCTCTCGTGCACCGACTATAACACCGCGTTCAAAACCCTGTAAATAGTGATAACCTGCCATAGCATCAGTAACCAATCTAACGCCTGCACCAGACACGTCTTATACAGGGTGTTACAAAAAGGTACGGCCATCTTTCAGGAAACATTCCTCACACACAAAGAAAGAAAATATGTTATGTGGACATGTGTCCAGAAACGCTTTATTTCCATATTAGAGCTCATTTTAGTATTTACGGATGAGGCTTCATTCCAACGTGATCGAATTGTAAATTTTCACAATCAACATGTGTGGGCTGACGAGAATCCGCACGCAATTGTGCAATCACGTCATCAACACAGATTTCCTGTGAACGTTTGGGCAGGAATTGTTAGTGATGTCTTGATAGGGCCTCATGTTCTTCCACCTACGCTCACTGGAGCACGTTATCATGATTTCATACGGGATACTCTACCTGTGCTGCTAGAACATGTGCCTTTACAAGTACGACACAACATGTGGTTCACGCACGATGGAGCTCCTGCACATTTCAGTCGACGTGTTCGTACGCTTCTCAACAGATTCGGTGACCGATGTATTGGTAGAGGCGGACCAATTCCATGGCCTCCACGCTCTCCTGACCTCAACCCTCTTGACTTTCATTTATGGGGGCATTTGAAAGCTCTTGTCTACACAACCCCGGTACCAAATATAGAGACTCTTTGTGTTCGTATTGTGGATGGCTGTGATACAATACGCCATTCTCCAGGGCTGCATCAGCGCATCAGGGATTCCATGCGACGGAGGGTGGATGCAGGTATCTTCGCTAACGGAGGACATTTTGTACATTTCTTGTAACGTAGTGTTTGAAATCACGCTGGTACGTTCTGTTGCTGTGTGTTTCCATTCCATGATTAATGTGATTTGAAGAGAAGTAAATAAATGAGCTCTAAGATGGAAATTAAGCGTTTCCAGACACATGTCCACGTAACATATTTTCTTTCTTTGTGTGTGAGGAATGTTTCCTGAAAGTTTGGCCCTACCTTTCTGTAACACCCTGTATACAGGATGACACTTGCACCGCAAATATTGCGCAAACAGAATGTGTGACTGATGTGTGGTAGTCAGGGGCTCGTATTTTCAGCCAACAAACAGATTGTAATATTACTTTAAAAGTGTATTTTTTAATGGAAAAATGGTTGTTTCTATAATGAACTGGAATTTGTGACACCAGCTGTGTACAAAGAATTTTGAATGACATTTTTATCACATTTAGTTTGCCTGCTACAACCGTTCAATGTTTCGCAGGCGGAGGCTGCGATAGCGTTGCTAACTGGCCGAGTGGCTCGCCCCTGGGACACAGCCCACTGTCTCATGACCACCAGCCAGTCAGCTAGCCCCACCTCCAAAGCTTTGAATGGTTGTAGCTGCCAAACTAAACGTGATAAAAATGTCATTTAAAATTCTTTGTACACAGCTGGTGTCGAAAATTCCAGTGCATGATAGAAACAACGATTGTTCCATTTGCTTAAAAAATACACTTTCTAGGTATTTTTGCAATCTGTTTATTGGCTAATAATACGGGTCCTTGAAAACCAATCCATTCTGTGAAAACCGCACATCAATCGCAATTTCCCTTACCGCAATATTTATAGTGCAAATGTTAGGTGATTCATCATGTATATAAATTGAGGTGTTTGTGCTTATATTTCACTCTGCTGCAGCCAAACCTACACATCGCAAACGAATAGTGTCTGAATGTGGTAATAGGTAGCAGTCTCCCATTGTGCATTATGGTGGAAGAGGGTTGATAACGTTAACAGGATGTATGATATAGGAGTTGATAGTTAATGACTTATATAAAATTCTACGTGTGGGTGTCAATATTTTGCTCTTCAGCAAAAACAACACAATGGAGACGAACGTCTCTGTGTTGTTGTAGTACAAAGTCTCCACTGTATACCACAGAAGTTCCGTGTCGATAGCTATAAGAGGGTGGAAGATATAGAGGTTGAAAGTCGTCAGCTGATATAAAATTCTGTCTTAAGACCAGCGATAACTTTTGACACTATAATTAAGGTGCTCATACTTTTGGTTCCGGAGATGGGACCAACTTAAGTGCCCATCATCTGTGAATCGAGTGGGGGAGCAGAGGGGGAGGGGGGCGGGAGCGTTGGGACTGACACTGCCATAAACATACTTTGAACTCGTAACACGCCTCTTTTTGTGTCGCCGGTTAGTAAGAAAAAAACTTCTGGCATCCTGAATCACATCCAATAGGTAGAGCCTGCTACGGTTTGCGTGGATGTGCCATTTATCACAATAGAAAAATAACTATTGGTACGCTCGGAGAGGCAATCCATAGTAGTTGAGGGTTAATTAAAAGCAGAGTTACCATACTGTTCAATTTACAGCAGGGTTTTGGAACATATCCTGTATTCATATATTATAAATTATCTCGAACAGAACGTTCTATTGACCCAAGGTCAACACCGATTTAGAAAATATCGTTCAAATGAAACACAACTAGCTCTTTATTCACACGAAGTGATCGCTGCTATCGACAAGGGTTCGCAAATCGATTTCGTATTTCTTGATTTCCTGAAGGCTTTTAACACCTTACATCACAAATGGCTTTTAATCAAATTGCGTGGTTATGGTATATCGCCGCGATAAGATAAACCAATTAAAAGGCCATAAACTCCACAAAATATCTAGAAATTACTATTACTTCAGACTTAAATTGGAAAGAACACGTAGATAATGTCGTGGGAAAGGCGAACCAGAGACTGCGTTTTATTGGCAGAACCCTTAAAATATGCAACAGAACTACAAAACAAACTGCATACACCACGCTTGTCCGACCATTTTTGAAGTATTGCTGCCCAGTGTGGGATCCTTATCAGGTGGGTTTGACGGAGGACATCGAAAGAGTCTAAAGAAGGGCAGCTCGTTTCGTATTGTCACGATACAGGGGATACAGCGTTACGGAAATGATACAGGATCCGGGATGGGAATCATTACAACAACGGCGCTTCGCTGCGGCGTGGGCTACTTACGAATCTCCAGAAGCCAACATTCTCCTCTGAATGCAAAGATATGTTGACTCCCACTTACATAGGTAGAAATGATCATGAGAATAAAATAGGAGAAATCAGAGCCCGAACGGAGAGATTCAGGTGTTCTTTCTTCCCGCGCGCTATTCGATAATGGAATGGGAGATAAATAGTATAACGGTGGTTCGATGAACCCTCTACCAGGCACTTAAATGTGATTTGCAGAGTATCCCATGTTGATGTAGAAATAGAATACATTACTAATCTCTCTTGGAGTTCGGAACTGTTAATGCAGAGTTGTTTGGACATTGCAAAGCTGGTTACAATTATGTACTCACTACAATATTCACGTCAATCAAACATCACGTAAGGGCTACCACTAGGGAAATACAGCTCCGTAATACAGGGTGATCAATCCTCAGTGCAACCGCCTGGCACAGATTTTTTGTGCCGGCCGGCGGGCAGCCCATGGCCAGCATTTCAGCCCACTGACGGCCGCACAGGTGGAGGTGGTGGGCAGTTTTTTTTTTATGTTCCTCTACGAGTCCTTTGTTTGTGTCGCATTCTTGTGAAAGTAGAACGTGTTCTCAGCCGACGCAGTACTGTGTGTTGTGTGACCATGGCCCCACAATTCCATAAGCGGCCGACTGCGAACAGCGGACAAATTGAAGAGCACATTTTTTGAAACATTTTCGTTTCTCTATTTTTGGGTCAACAGCACTCTATTTAAATTTATTAATAAAGAACAGTCTAGAATGCACTAATTTATTTCATTCAACTAGTTTCAGTCTTATTTAGACCATCTTCAGGAATTTTGTTTCCATCGATGTTGTGGAGCTGGCAGGTAGCTGGGAGCCTTCCAGCGGCTTCCTAGCAGTGACGCACTGGAAGGCTCCCAGCTACCTGCCAGCTCCACAACATCGATGGAGACAAAATTCCTGAAGATGGTCTAAATAAGACTGAAACTAGTTGAATGAAATAAATTAGTGCATTCCAGACTGTTCTTTATTAGTAAATTGAAGAGCGCCTCGGCGGCCATTGTGGTGGTAAACTTCCGCGCCAACTTTAAATGTGCGTAAGGCTCTTTTTGATTAGCGTGTGTATTCGTTCGAGTTAAGTCGCGAAAATTATGTCTCATTTAAATATATAACTACAAAACAGCTTCAGACTCTGAATATACAGCAACTACCGGATGTGTGTAAATTTATTACCCATACGGTGTAGAAATCGGCCAACAACTTGTCTTCTTCCTAACTAAACCGAATTATAACATTTAGTTTTTTAGCGTTCTAAGTGCAGCATATGAACGAAATTAATCGTCAGACATGGTTTTTTTGCACTTTCTCAGTATATTCTACGATGGTGAAACTCTTGTACGAACATTAATTTCGGGTGAATTTCACAACACTTTACGTCGTTGTTTGAGTGCCTGCTCTATTCTACAATACATAGATATTTTGTACCATCCAAAAATGAAACATAGTTGCCTGAAACAGCTAATGTTAAAAATCCAGTGTGAAAATGAAATATTCCATCAGATACATAAGAGAAAAATAGCTTCTTACCTTGCGAATACAGCAACCAGCCACAACCAAATTCTTTTAAGAACACGAAGTATACCATAACTGTTTCTTAACTAAGTGCATCTAACATTAGCATTAGGGTATCTAGCACGAATATTAGCATTTTTAATGCTGTAAGCCAAATACCTTACAGTAGCGTAAACTGTTCAAAAGTCAGCAACTGTCACCAGAGAGTTCAACTTCACAATGTGTATCCATTGTGGCTATGTGTCATTCATATATGGAACTATACACAGTTCTGCAAACCCCTTTCAGTTGTTATAGCTATATGTAAAACAGATGACCTTTAAATTCTGTGTTACAAGTAGTTAATATTAATTTCATAAACAAAATTTCTAACTGCAATGAGGTAACAGATCTCGTGCTCCGAGTAGTAATGTTACACATCATAAAATGAAACTTTTTGAACTTCCTGTCCACCAGTACTGCCTGAAGTAACTCATTTTTAAGAGCTACCAGTATGTGGGATCCTGTTATTTAGTTCATTCAAAATCCGATATTGTCTTGACTGACAGTCTGTTAAGCAAGAGAAACTATCTCTGAACACAAGTAGTAGAGCTACTTGTATTCCTGAGAAATATAAATGGGAAGACAGTATTAGTTCTTTTTGTTCCTTTCTTAAATCGATTTACGCAGTTATACGCTGAGCAGCTCTTCACCATCGTGCTTCATGTACACTGACATAGTCAAACAGTACACTTGTGCCGCGCGGAAGTAGCCGAGCGGTCTGGAGCGCCATGTTACGGAATGCGCGGCCTCCCGCGTCAGAGGTTCGAATCGTCCTCTTGGGCATGGATGTTTGTGCTGTCTTTAGCATAAGTTAGATCATAAGTAGTTTGTAAGTTTAGGGACTGATGACCCCGCAGTTAAGTCCGATAAACTTTACAAACATTTATATTTTCTATAGTACACACGTGACTATGAATTGGGTATATACGCCTTAGTAGCGATATAATTCATAATTTATTTCCTAACAACACTGGCATTTATCTGACGCTTTCCACTATCATGGTGGCCGGCCGAAAGTTCAGATTATCCAGCTATAGCAGCGCCTTTAGTGAGTCTAGTTATCTTTTACAAGGTCTTTGTGCGTGACAGTGTCTATAGGGAAATGGTGAAAATCACTTATTCTATTCGCCAAAGAGTATTCATCTACGATCCGTATGTGCGCACAGAAACAGCGCGTGAGATTATTTCGTGACGAATTTACTAATTAATACAACTAAAGAATCCCAGAGACGGATTTACGTCTCAAATATGTCAAAGACATTATTGATAGATCTGAAGCATTGAATTAAAATTTGTGGTGCGACCGGGAATCGAACCCGGACCTCCATGCTTACTAGGCAGACGTCTTAACCGTTAGACTACCACACCACTAACGATTAGATCTGAAGCATTCAATTAAAATTTGTGGTGCGGCCGGGAATCGAACCCGGACCTCCATGCTTACTAGGAAGACGTCTTAACCGTTAGACTACCACACCAATAACGGTTAAGGCGCCTCGGAATAGTCTATGTACGATTTCCCCCAAACTTTAATTCGGCTTCTTTGTTCCAAAGTTAATTGCTACTACTGCCAAGGCTCTCCATTATCTATCAATAATGTCTTTGACATATTTGAGACGTAAATCCGTCTCTGGGATTCTTTAGTTGTATTAATTGATATTTATATCACCGTGACAGGATTGTACCACCATGTCCATTGCTGCATGGAGAGCCTCGGCAGTAGTGGCAATTATCTTTGGAACAAAGAAGCTGAATTAAAGTTTGTGTTGTGGAGGGAAATCGTACGTAGACTATTCCGAGGCGCCTTAATCGTTAGTGGTGTGGTAGTCTAACAGTTAAGACGTCTGATTAGTAAGCATGGAGGTCCTGGTTCGATTCCTGGCCGCACCACAAATTTTCATTCAATGCTTCAGATCTATCAAAAATTTACTAATGTTCGGGTTTCTAATCGGAGTACGATTCATCAATTGGTGGCTAAATTTCGCGATACGGGAACTGTTCTGGACAGGAAACATAAACAACCACGTCCAGTCCTCACAGAAGAAACGTAGGGTAACGTTGGACAAGTTCTGGAAAGGTCTCCTAGAAAATCAGTCCCACGCCTTTCTCAGCAGATTGCAATTTCTCCGGCTCATCTCAGACGGCTACGAAGCTACTAAAGTTACAACCGTATAAAATAACTGCAGTACAAGAATTTAAACTGGTTGACCCTGCAAAAAGGTTGCGGTTTTGTGAATGGATTCTGAAAAAGGTGCATGATGGAGAAATTTACCTGAACTTAACTTTCTTTTCGGACGAATCATGGTTCCACCTAAGTGGGTACGTTAACTCGCAAAATAATCGTTACTGTAGTTCCGAAAAGCCTAACTTAATTCACGAGTAGCCTCTGCACGATCAAACATTAGGAGTGTGGTGCGCTGTTAGCGGCGACAGCATAGGCTCTATATTATTTCAGGAAACGATTAATAGTGACAGGTACGTTGAAATGGAAGGAGAAATTTGGAGAGGGAATTAAAGTTCAGGGAGAAGAAATAAAAACTTTGCGGTTTGGCGATGACACAGTAATCCTGTCAGAGACCGCAAAGGAACTGGAAGAGCAATTGAATGGAATGGACAATGTCTTGAAAAGAGGTTATAAGATGAACATCAGAAAGAGTAAAACAAGGATCATGGAATGTAGCGTCAGAAAATTAGGCGATGATGAAGGAATTAAATTAGGTAATGAGGCAATAAAAGTGGTAGACGAGTTTTGTCACTTGGGTAGCAAGATAACTTCTGATGGCCGAGGTAAAGAAGATATAAAATGCAGAATGGCTATGGGATGAAAAGCGTTTCTGAAAAAGCGAAACTTGTTGACATCCAATATTAGTTTAAATGTTAGGAAATCCTTTCTGAAGGCATTTGTCTGGAGTGTAGCATTGTTTGGTAGTGAAACATGGACGATAAGGAATTCAGAATAAAAGATGATAGAATATTTCGAAATGTGGTGCTACAGACGAATGATGAAGATTACGTGGGTAGATCACGTAACTAATGAGGAGGTGCTCAACAGAATTGGGGAGAAAATGAGTTTCTTGCATATCCTGACTAAGAGAAGGGACAGGTTGGCAAACACATACTATGAAATCAAGGTATCGTTAACTTAGCATTAGAAGGAAGTGTGTGGGGTAAAAATCGTAGAGGGAGACCGAGGGACGAATACAGTAAGCAGATTCAAAGGGATGTAGGTTGCCGAAAGTATTCTCCGATGAAGGACTTGCACAGGACAGGTTAGCGTGGAGAGCTGCATCAAACCAGTCTGCGGACTGAAGACCACAACAACACAACATGTTGAAAACATATTGCGGCCTTTTTTCCCAATTATGTGCTTTCGCGACATTTCAGCAAGACTCTGCGACGGCACTTACAGCCAACTTATCATTACGGGAAATTAGTAATGTCTTCGGTGAAAGAATTGCCACTAACTACATTTGGCCCCCTTGTTCTGCCGATTTAACCCCATGCGATCTTATCTGTGGGAAGCATTAAAAGAGAAAGTGTACAAATCAAATCCCTACACTTTAGATGAATTAAAAACAAACATTCGCCATGAAATCTCTGCAATTTCGGAGAGAAAACTTAAGAGTGTAATGAGCAACTTCCTCAGCAGGTGTCAGAAATGCTCGAACAACAACGAAGGGAGGCAGTTCCAGCAGCTCCTTGCGTAATACAGGCGGGTAATAAACTTTTCTTTCCAAGTGTTTGTGTTATGTACGTTAGAAATACCTTGTGGGCCAACCCGTATTAAATTTAGTGCGGAGGTCGTGCGGCCCGCTAGACGGACACCGCAGCTGCCATCGCCGGCAAGTCGCACGCCGCAAAGGCGGTTGCGCTGAGGATTGATCACCCTGTACCAACTTCAGCGCAAGTATTAATCGAAGGTTTCGAACGCGTCAGCAGAAAGGTCGTGTAAACACATTCTATAAAGTGGTATGTTAGGTTTGGAATATGATATGGAAATAAAGTGTAAAACACTTTTATAATGCTAAAAATGTGAGATGTTACCCACTGAAACGTCCTATGACCGAGACTTGGATTTGCTTTGTAAAAACCGAAACATTTAGGTGTTGCAGCTGAAACCGGGGGGACAGGATTAAAAAACTGGAACTGTCCCGGCCAAATCGGGCGGTCTGGTCACTTTACTATAATAGCAAAGATGTCATATACTGCGAAACGCGATGACAATTCTTCAGTTGAATGAAACTTTTCACTCTGCAGCGGAGTGTGCGCTGATATAAAACTTCCTGGCAGATTAAAATTGTGTGCCGGGACCGGAACTCGAACCTGGGACCTTTGCCTTTCGGGGACAAGCGCTCTACCGACTCACGATGCCGCCTCACAACTCTACTTCCGCCAGTACCTCCCCTCCTACTTTCCAAACTTCACAGAACCTCTCCTGCAAAACATTCAAAACTAGCACTGCAGAATGAAACTTTTCACTCTGCAGCGGAGTGTGCGCTGATATGAAGCTTCCTGGCAGATTAAAATTGTGTGCCGGAACCGGGACTCGAACCTGGGACCTTTGCCTTTCGCGGGCAAGCGCTCTACCGGCTGAGCTACCCCGACACGAAGTTTGGAAAGTAGGAGGCGAGGTACAGGCGGAAGTAGAGTTGTGAGGCGACATCGTGAGTCGTGTCGGGTAGGTCAGTTGGTAGAGCGCTTGCCAGCGAAAGACAAAGATCCCAGGTTCGAGTCCCGGATCCGGCATACAATTTTAATCTGCCAGGAAGTTTCAATTCTCCAGTTGTTTTTCTGAAACAAGCGTACGAATAAAGAAAAATATGTCATATTGCAGTTTGAAAAGTAAAACTACCAAGAAAGACGCCAAAGCGTAAGAAAGAAATTTTGCTTTCTCGATCCGTTTCTAAAAGACAGAAAACGGCGCTGAAAAGTGATTCTGCAGACGATAGAAACTTGAAATTTGTATACGTTGTCTATCTTACACTGTAGGCATCAGCGATTTTTCGATATTGATCCATAAGGAGGTGAAATAGGGGATGAACGATTTTTTTGAAAATACGTTGCTATTAAGGCAGTTTTGAAGCAAGAAATACAAATCTTCGAATTTAGGTTTATTATTGGAATTTTAAAAACAAGTGTTTCGATATTTTTGTAAATTCAACCATTAAGCGGGTGAAATAAGGGAAAGTATATTAAGGTTTCTACTAACAAGGAAAGTACATGGGCTCGAACAAACATATCTGTATGAACGTTTGGTTACAGGATCTCTACGTACACCTGAACGTGCTGGTAGGTGTCGTTTTTATGCAAAACTCTGCAATGATGCTCTAGATGGCACTGTAGATGTAATTGTAGACGCTATACGTAATGCAAATATCTTAACTATAACTTATGTAATAATCATCGAACATGTTCTCTAGTGTATTGTCATCAAAAGTCGTGATGATAGTTGCAACTTTAACCTTCTTCTCGGAAGACTGTTGGTATTCACTGCCACTGCTTCCACCGCCTCTTCCCGCACTTACCGTAGCACTACCGATTGCAATGAGTTGTTCGTCATTATCATCCATATTATCATCATTATGAGTTAGTGTTACAACAGTATCTAACTTATGCTCATATTTCTGTACCATAACAGATACGAGAAAGCATGCGAATGATTCATCTTCTACGCTAATACCATCTTCACGAAGAATGGTTCTTCGTAACTTCATCTCAATCAATCGCAATACATTAGCAGGACTGATTACCAATCGCCGCCCCATCTGACGCTTCACCACACAAATAACGTCACAAAACGCAGCTTCGGAGGCACACTGCACCGTCCCCACTGGCGAACCGACAGGTCAAAGTGCAATGTGGCAAGGCACAAGCAGAGGCCTCTAACGGACGACTGCAGAGTTTTGCAGATGCGGGAGTATCACTAGTGCAATAAGGGACCTTTACATTATCTCTCATACGATTTTGGTGTATATGTGTTTGTTCGAGCCTAAGTAGTATCCTTGTAAGACTATTTTTATACTAGAAATGCGAAAATCTGGATTTGGAACCATGGTTAGAATTTAAAAGAAACAATTTCGGGATGTTTTGAATTCTGCCATCAATGGTGCAATAGGGGGTGGCAAGTTGTATCAAAATACTTGAATAGGAAAGCATTTTTAAAGCTAAATCTATGAAAATTTATATTTATTTATTTATTCGTGTAAAAAGCGTTGTATACAAAGGTCAAAGACATGAGTACAACTATGATACAAAACAAAAGGGATTATATATGAACAAATTACAAAACCACTAAATATAATGAGATCAAAAATTAGCAAGCTCGACGGCATTCTCCTTGGCATGCAATAGGTCTTTCAGCGTGTTCGGATCCACAGTCGCAGAGAGTTGATTCGTCCCCGAGGTAGTTCCATCTGGCCATGTTGTCCTTTGTTCTACCCGCCCCACGTCTTAGTCTGTTGAGGGACTTCCACGGCAGATTTTCGCCTGGGGGGAGGGCCTCCAGAGGTGGAATCCATGTTGCGATATCAGCGTTTCTGGTTTTCCACAGGTTTTGTCGTGCCGTACTACAGTTGACAGTAGTCTTCATAAAACTCTTCCTGGATTTCAGCCTGCTTGGTAGAGTTTGATGTCCATGTAGCATGTGAGAAGCGTTTTGTTCTACTTTACGTCTCTGTTATATTTGCGGCAATTCCTGTCTTATATCTGGTGGGGCTGTCCCCGCGATGTTGTATAGTTTGTGAGTAGGCGTTGGCCTCAGGCATCCTGTTGGTATTCTACAGGTCTCGTTTAGGGCAACATCCACATGCGTGGCATGGGCAGGTGGATACCAAACAAGGCAGGCGTATTCATCAGCAGAGTAGCATAGTGCAATTGCCGTTGTTCTGAATACTGTCGGTTGGGCACCCCATCCGCTGTTTGTGAGTTTTCTGATGATGTTATTGTGTGCGGATACTTTTTGGGTTATGTTTAGGCAGTGCTTCCTAAATGTCAACCCCCAGGTATTTTGGGTTATGGCAGTGCTCCAGCTGTGTGCCGTTCCATATGACTTTTAATTTTTTGTTTACGTCTGTTTCGTCGTTTGGGTTTTAGCTGCATTGGGATTCAAGTGGTTCTTATATATATATATATATGTGTGTGTGTGTGTGTGTGTGTGTGTGTGTTGTTGTTGTTGTTGTTAGTAATGTTTAGTCTTAAAAGGTTGTATTTCATTCTCGAAGGAAATGTGTGTTGTTTTTTTATGTTTCATGTGCGGCGACAACGGAACAACCTACGAATCTAGCATCTTCTCTGCTGAAACCAAAGATGATGTACCTGGCCACCAATCGTCGCGGGTCGACAGCCACACGCTCAGAGAAGATCCTGTTGAAGTACCTCCGTTGCCAACCGTCACAATCAAATAAACAAGAAAAAATTGAAAAAAATGTATTGTAATAAAAAGTCTGTTCATGTTTTATGTTAAAAACAGTTTCAGACTTGATGTTGAGTCCTTACGAGCAACTTCTGATTGTATGTCATGTATTACGTGGACTTGTAACTTACGAAATAAAACAAAACGTAAACTTTTACTTCCAGTACCAATGTGTGAAAAATAATTATTGCACTGAATAAGAAGAGAAGATATTTACATATTGAACTGAATTTATATTTTTGGAACTTATAACAGAATTTCTTCGATTTTATACCAGTTTAGGGACTCAGCAATAACTTTATTAACTGAAAACTGTGAGATCATGTTTTATGAGTACCAGATTTTGAAATTTTACAGTATTTTTTGAAACAGTTTTATTTTTCTATTATCTTGCACAAGAACCTAGCAACGAATATTTAAAAGACTTTTTTTTTCCTATGAATGAAGATTTTTATTAATTCGAGTGTAGTGGAATGGCCAGGGTCGAAGACCGACTAAATCAAACTGAAGAAATTTACTGCTGAATACACAATTCCATTATAATCTGAAGGAAGAATCGGCTGTTCCACCACAAGTTTCGAAATCTTTGGCTTGAGAGACTAGTGCCAGATCATCAGCGTAGATGAAGCCTTTTGTGTTAGGAGGTTGTGGCTGGTCGTTGCTCTAGATGTTAAACAAGGTTGGTGCTAGGACGCTGCCTTGGGGCACACCGCTTTTCTGTATTCTCAATCTACTTTTCTTGCCGTCTAGTTCAACATAGAGTTTACAATTCTGGAGTAAAGTGCCTATGAACGAGGTAAAATCATAGTCTCTCGTTAGCTGATATAGTTTGTGCAATATAATTGACTCAGTCGTTCTCTGTCGCCTGCGTATAGGCCATACGTGGCTAACGCACGGCCACCTCATACGCCGAGAGGAACCTCCACAATGCCATTGTGGCGCTGTGTTGACTGTAGTCCACATCTGTTGGACTTTCCACTTTTAGCTGCATTGCGGCAATCTTTTAACCTGCCTCCTGCACTCTCTTTGATTTTAGCAGACGACGCCTCTATGGCTGACTGTGTTTTAGGTTTTATTCGCGCAGCGGGCTTTTATCACAAGCTTTAACGGTGGGTTCGTATGCCTGATATTCAGGCATACACCGCTTATAGTTTTAATCTGTTGTCGCTTTTGTCTTGTCAGTCCCTTTTCTGACTGGCAGTTGTATAGTATGTGCAGAATGGCTGGCTCATCCATTATTATCCTAGTGATCAGCCAGCCAACAACATCTGCTGTGATTTTTAGTTGATTATTAGTCCCACCACTACAGTGGTTCCCTTTCACTTTTTATGTTGCAAATATGACCAACACTGTCTTCCTGTACGTCTTCTGTACTAGTTGCAGGGTGCTTATTTTAATCATCCATGAAATCCTGTGATCTCTTAGCTGGGAACAGGGGACTGATGACCACGCAGTTTAGTCCCCTTTAAACACCCAACAACCAACCAACCTAATTTTGTGCTGCACAGTGTCATAGGCTGCGGAGAGATCCACGAATACTGCTCCTGTGATCAGTGGCGGCGCTGGACGAAAACTGGGCGACGGCGAACTCGTCTCTGCGAGGCCCTTACAGTTTTTCATTAGTGAAGAAAATATTAAATGATCTGAATTATACATCAATAATCATTATACTAAAATTAAGAGTATTATTGTAATGACAAAAATTAAAATAAACAAACGCAAATTAGAGAAACTTTTCAGCTTTTCGTCTCACTGAATTTTTTAAGATCACATCTTAATACTAGCCGCTATTTCAGCTTCAGTTGATAGTACTGACAACGCAGATAGTCTTTGTTGGCTCATTGTGGTTTTCAAGTTAGTCTTAATCAATTTTAACTTTGTGAAGCTTCTCTCGGTCGAAGCTATACTGACTGGAACTGAGCATGATTCTGATTGTTATATAAACATTTGGATATACTTGTCCCAAATCGTTTTCTAAAATGTACCGAAGAAATTGTTCTGTAAGTATTTAACTAAAAATTGCATCACTGCTGCATTCATACAGGAATAAATACGGACAACTAAATAGCTGCCGGCCGGGAATAGCCGAGCGCACTAAGGCGTCATACCACGGTGAGGGACATCGCTCTTGTCGGGGTCTAACCCAACCCTTGGGTACGGATGTTGTGTTCGTCCATTGGTTAAGCTAGTGGAAGCTAGTGTAGGTCGTCGCTACATAACCTAGCGGTTGGAAAGCGCCGTTAAACATAAGATAAAAAAGAAACAAGAAAAACTGAAATTTTAACAATGTTTTGCGAGGCCCCCACAGGCGTGAGGCCGTCGGCGGTGGCCGACGTCGCCGACGCCTAGCGCCGCCACTGCCTGTGATAAAACCCCGCTCAAAGCCATCCTCGATATTTTGTGAATTTATATTTAGAAGTAGAAACAACCAATGCAAACCATCCAGTCTACGCGTGCGAAGCTGCGGGAATTAAGCTAGTGTGTATCTTTCTCAAATTTTATACAAGTAAGCTTCAATACATGATAACGGTAGCAGTAAGTGTAAGAATCACGTACGATACATAGTTGACGAGATATGACGTCATTAACAATGAGATGCGAGAAAAACTGCTGCATTTTTCGACAATGGTGCTCATTTTCTCCTAAACCATTGGACCAATTTCAACCAAAATTGGTACACAAATTTCTTACCGTGAGGTAATAATTGCTGCATGGTTAAGAATCACATACGGCACATGGTTCATACGATATTACGTCATAACCAATAGAAATCGCAAAAATGCCATATAATGCGGCGAGACTTTCTAAATACACTGTATGAGAATGACACTACTTAGCGACTTGCAACAAACTTTAAACATAATTTCAAACCTTTATTAAACTTTTCTTGCTGGCAACCATAGTAAAATAATGAAAGGAAAAAAGTTTCTGGCTTACTACTTTTCCGCTGCTTATGGAGTAAAACTACGGCTCTCGGTATGACGTTACAATTTATAATTTGAACACTACACATTTTAGCGACAGGAAATTTTACAGACAGTGTACACATATCTAGTTGAATGTAGCTTCTAAATTGTATCACATTCCGAAGCGTAGTTAATGAGATATGAGCACGTAAACAACAACGTCCCACTGTTCATCGACTCAAACTGTGGGATACGGTATGACGTTACAATTTATAATTTCTACACTACAAATTGTAGCCACAGGAAATTTTACAGACAGGAAACAAGCATATAGTTCAGTGTACTATCTAAATTGTATCACAGTAGGACACTTAGTTCTTGAGAAATGAGCACATAAACAGTAACGTTCATGGAAAACCGCCCCATCCCGCAACAAGTTTTAATCTATTACTTCTTTATTACTAATTGTAATCCCAAAAGATTTTACAGATATAAGCACTTATACAAACGAATATATACCTGAAAAATTATACAATTGTTCAAAATATAATTCAATAAATATGAGATAGTACGAATTTTATGTCATTTGTATTTTCACTACTATCTTTCTTTTTTGGATACTGCACTTATAATTTTGTACATCATGCAAGACAGCTTTATTTCTTATATATTCTCCGATAAATATAACATGATCTTTAAAAAAAAAAAAAAAAAAAAAAAAAAAAAAAAAAAAAAGAGAGAGAGAGAGAGAGAGAGAGAGAGATGGACAGAGAGAGAAGAAATACGAGAAGTACTAAGTCAAGGCAGGAATAAATAAATACCCGGGCAACGCCGGGTTTTCAGCTAGTGTATATATATTATATACATGCGTTGCCTTCGCAGCGCCGTCCCCTGAGTGTTACATATCTCTGTGTTTGCATACGAATGTCTGTACCATTTTCGTGGGTTATTCAGTGTACAACTAGAGACTTAAGAGCATATAATCTGGTGACATCTACATACATACTCCGCAATTCACCGTAAGGTGCGTGGCGGAGGGTACACTGTACCACTACTAGGCATTTCCCTTCCTATTCCACTCCCAAATTGAACGAGGAAAAAAAGAATGCCTATATGCCTCCGAACGAGCCCTAATTTCTCTTATCTTGTCTTTGTGATCTTTACGCGAAATGTAAGTAGGCGGCAGCAAGCTCGTACTACACTCAGCTTCAAATTCCGGCCGTCTAAATTTACTGAACAGAAATTCACGAAAAGAACGTTGTCTTTCTTCCAGCGATCCCCAGCTGCCCAGGTCAATTTTCCATCAGGGGAATCCCGCCGACTTGTGAGTCCACGCCACGTCGGGTAATAGTATGACCGACCCAATATTGGGAGGTGATCCGTATGTTCTGACACTACAGTGTAGCTTACTTGTGGTGCCCAAAACACAATAACATACTGTTCATAGGCTTTGTCGTCACCTCGTATTCTCTTCCGTCCTCTCTGGCACAAACCGTTATTGACAGATCAAACCGAGTGATAATCGATGCTACGAAAGCTTATCTTTTGTGTTCCCCTCTATCCGCGTCTGTGTTATCTAGGATTGCCAGATGGTCGGTAGTCGTCTTAATTCCTCCGACATATCATGAGATATCCAGGCTCCAGACAAAATTGTTAAGAAATTCCAGACGTTAACACAATTGTGCCGGGATTCCTTTCAATGAATTTTCATAAACCGGCTGAGATGTCTTTTATATCTTTATTAGGTCACCTTTAACAATTCGAAACCGATCATGACTTAATAAAGGTATAAAAGACATCTCAGGCGGTTTATGAAAATTCATTGAAAGGAATCCTGGCATAATTGCCTATGTTACCTTCTGGAATTTCTTAACAATAATGTATTTCAGCTGTAGATGCCCAAATTATAAAATAGTGTGTCCAGACCAAATGCAGAATCTCCCGACAAGCAGCTCCTCCCAACATTCTGTACAAAACAATAATGTGACTTTGTCACGTGCTTTCATTCTCTTCATTGTCAAATGAAAGAAACTTCTTTCAAAACACAAGGACCTGTCCAATTAAAAACAAGCATTTTTTTTAATGTGACCGAAATGAAAACAAATATAAATATATATTATAAGTGTTTTCCTCCACATGGAGAGTATGTCAGGTTGATCACTCGGTTACGCAAGGGACTTGTTTTAATAAAGGCCGAGTCAATAATTAGGCTGAACTTTCATGCAAAATCTTTGACTTTTAAATCGTTGCGGAATACAACGATAGATTCCAAATTGGTGGATTCTGTAAAATAAAAAATCAAATAAAAGTCTTCACCTGAACTGTTCAAATAACATATACACTGACGCCACTTCAGTTGTGTGTAATCGGAGGTTTACAGTATTCACTAAGTTGTATCACTGCATGTGAAGTCACATAATTATTCTCTTACCATAGTGGATATTAGATATGCATGATGGACATACAGCAATGTAGATTTTAATCCATACGTAATGTGTAATGAACTGTTGACACGTAATTAAATGTGCGAACAGATTAAAAAAAATTGATATTCAGCAGCCATTAAATTCAGGTCTGTAACGAAGGTTGTTTTTGTTTTATTATTTGAAAATACAATGACATTAAAATATTATGTGTTTAATTCAAGTTGTTACTGTTGTGGTCTTCAGTCGGGAGACTGGTTTGATGCAGCTCTCCACAATACCCTATCCTCAGCAAGCCTCTTCATCTCCACATAAGAACGGCAACCCACATCTGTCTGAATCTGCTTACTGTATCCATCTCTTGGTCTTCCTCTGCGATTTTTACCCCACACACTTCCCTCTAATGTAAATTCACAATTTCTTGATGTCTAAGAATGTGTCCCACCAATCTATGCCTTCTTTTAGTCAAGGTATGCCAGAAATTTCTTTTCTCCCCAATTCTGTTCAGTACCTCCTCATTGGTTACGCGATCCACCCACCTAATCTTCAGCATTGTTCTGTAGCACCATATTTCAAAAGCCTCAATCCTCTTCCTGTCCGCACTGTTCATCGTCCATGTCTCACTCCCATACAAGGCAACAGTCCATGCAAATGCCCTCAGAAAGGACTTCCTTAGGCTTAAATCAATATCTGATGTTAACAAATTTCTCTTTTTCAAAAACGCTTTTTTACCCATTGCCATTCTGCATTTTATATCCTCTGTACTGCGACCATCATTTGTTATTTTACTGTCCAAGTAACAAAACTCATCTACCTCATTTACCTGATTTTCTTACACTGCACTCCATTACCCTAGTTTTTCTCTTGTTAATGTTCATCTTATATGCACCTTTCAGCACACTGTCCATTCCGTTCAATTGATCTTCCAGGTCCTTTGCTGTATCTGACAGAATTACTATGTTGTCGGCAAAACGCAATGTTTTTAATTCTTCTCCCTGAACTTTTATTCCTTCACCAAATTTCTCCTTGCTTTCCTTTATAGCTTGTTCAATGTACAAATTGAATAACATTGGAGAAAGGCTACAACCCGTCTCACTCCCTTCCCAACCACTGCAGCCCTTTCATGCCCTTCAACTCTGACAACCGCTGTCTGGTTTTTGTACAAATTGTAAATAACCTTACGCTCCCTATATTTTACTCCTGCTTGCTTCAGAACTTGAAAGAGCTTATTCCAATCAACATTGTCAAAAGCCTTCTCCAAATCTACAAAATCTAGAAATGTAGGTTTGCCTTTTCTTAATCTATCTTCTAGGATAAGCCATAAAGTGAGTATTGCCTCCCGTGTTCCTACATTTCTCCTGAACCCAAACTGATCTTCCCCGAGGTCGGCTTCTACCCGCTTTTCCATCCTTCAGTATATAATTCGGGTTAATATTTTGCTACAATGACTTATTAAACTGATAGTTCTGTAGTTTTCACACCTGTCTGCACCTGCTTTCTTTGGAATGGGGATTATTACATTTTTCTTAAAGTCTGAGGGTACTTCGCCTGTCTCATACATCTTACACACAAGGTGAAACAGGTTTGTCATGGCTGGTTCTCTCAGAGACTTCAGTAGCTCTGAGTATTCAAGTATTTAGAATTAATTCCAGATTCTGAGCATTTTCAGTATATTTGGTGCCACAGTTCAAAATCCATTGTTGGTGGGTGGCTGCCGTCATTATTGTTCGAACCAACGGATAAAACTAAACTGATCTGACTTCTATTACACGAAAGAAGAGAATGAAAACTAAAAACTATTATGAAAATTATTTTCTATAGCTTTTCAAATTATTACTGCATTGATCAGTTGCGTAAGTATTGGTGTGATGATAAGATTTCCAGTGTGAGTAGTGAAATTGTCTATATGAAAGGAAGTGTCAAATTTTAAAAGAAACCGCTTCTCACGTTTATGGCAGACCTATCTATGAAACTTTCTGTGGTGTTCGAACTAGTTGTGTGTAGGTCGAGAACTCTACAATTACTAAAGAGTCTCAGAGCCCAGATTATATTATTTCAGAGCTAGCCATTGAAAGAAAATATCCAGATATTTATTGTGAATTTAGTCTCCATATTCCATGAACAGTGTTTAAATTGGGTTTAAGTGGTCAATTTTTAGTTAGGCCTACATCTCGCAGTTAACTATCAGTGATCATTCGATGAACTGCTTTTAAATCAAAATAGTTTAATGAACTACTGTAAACCTTTATGAATTTATGTTTGGGCAGGTACACGTCAAGTGCAGTAATACTTCTACACCACTACAACAGTTTTATTTTTATGCACTAACTCAAGCAACAGATAAAAACCACACACACGTACAGCATATACATACGGACACTGCAATTAATTACATTCCAACTGAATTAAATCTTATTGTAAGCAGTTTTAAGCCCTTCGAAAAGCACCCCCATATATTCATATACATTTTTCCCCTCAGAGCGTTTTTCTCTCTATATATGATCTCTGAATCCCACGTCTTTTATGCTTTCAGCGCTCGTCGCGTTTCTTTACGATTGTCCTCCGCCTAAGGCTCCTAAAAACCCAAGCTGAACTGTCCGCCATTTTTTCCCCAAGCTGTAGGAGTTGCCACGGTCCGGATGAAGCTCACGCGTTATCTTGCGTTTCCTTCCAGTCGCTCACACTCGCAAACTACTGATAGTATGCACGTGTAACTTTGATAAATGTGTTCGTTAAGAATCACACTACATTTTCATTTTAGTTTTATTTGAGGTAGTAATTTATTAATAGGATATACTGAACGTTTATGACCATGTACTTTCTGACAACGTTACGGAATTTTCGATATGCGAGGAACTTTTTTTTTCTATTGAAGTTAGGTACAATGTTAAAAATACATCAAATTTTCATGCACTCCATGCAGGAACTGTGAGAAGTTTATAATTTGAGGTAATGTCAGTTAAATATGACGCACTGGGATCCGCTCGTCTGCCTAGGAATAGCTCGTCTTCAGTATTAGAGCTGCAAACAATTAGGCACAGGATGTCAGTGCATAACTGATTAACCAATCAAATTTAATAGTTGCAAACTACAAAAGTGCTGCGTCTACATGTCTATGTAAGATTCAGTTTTAATTTTTCATTTATTTGAAAAGGACATTCTAAATATCTCAAAACAGAGTACTTCATTATGTGAGGAAATGAGAACAAGGCACTTCATTAGCTAGAGATGTCGACGTTGGTGTATGTCATTTTCTAGTATTCTTGCACAAAAGCCACGTTAAATCTAGTAACTTTCGTTCTGTTGGTGCTAGGCTATAATTTATAAAGAAAAGGTAATGCAATTCCTATTAGATTTTGAAAACGGAGTTGTACCTTCAAAACGAATTGGAAAAAAAAAACACACACACAAAAAAAAGGACAACATTTGTGACCGATTTAGGAATAGTTCTTTAAAAAAATCTATACTTTCTTGAATAACGAGATAGTTAATTAAGTTTTCATAGTAACCATGTGGCAAAATACGCACCTTTTTGCATATTATCATTTGCCAAAATATCATATTGATACCTTTAACTGTGTATGAGATACGCGATATTTCACTCTGGCCTTGTCACCGTCGGAAATGAGTTCGGTACATAAAACAAATTTTAGCGATGTGGGTGAAAGGTACAGATCTGCTTCTAAGTGAAGAATAAAATTCAATACGTTTGGAAAATGTCACCCTCAACAACATATCGTGTAACATGTACCAAACGGAATATCGTAGCAACCCCTATTATCACTGCAAACTTTTCATAACATAGCGCAGTCTCTTGATTTGATTTGATTCTTTCAGGGAAGCCAAAACAGTCTTGGTCTAACCCGCCACTGCCCGCACCGAAACTAAGTTTATTGTGCGGTATCGCTCCCTGTATGTCTAGTAAAGCCAACCAATGCCCTTGAATAGTGCAAGAAGTCCCTTTACCAATTCTTTATTAGACACAATTTCTTCGGGTCTGGTTGTCCCAAATGTTCTGTGCCTTTTACTCTCCAATGCAATGCATTCGAAGATCAGATGTGATGCAGTTTCATCACCGTCATCACAGATCCTACATGTAGGGTCCTCTTCTGTTATTCCCATTGTATGTTGGTGTTTTTTGAAATTCCCATGGCCTGTCAGCAATCCAACCATGAGTCTAATCTCTCTCCTGTTCAGACCCAGGATTGCAGAGCTTCTTTTAAAACAAGGCTTTGGCATCATTACCTTGCCATGTTTTTGTTGTTGGACTTTGGTCCAATATTCTACGTGCTGTCTTCTGAGCCAGTTATGTAGCTCCAATTTAATCATTGCCTTGGTGATTGTCAGGACAGGTTCCGGTCCAATAAATGGAGCCTCTGCCCCCATCCTGGCTAATCTGTCGGCATGTTCGTTGCCACTGATCCCCGAGTGGCCAGGGACCCACAATAGGTTTATTCTATTGCTTTCCCCTAGCTCCACCAGAACCCTGTGACATTCTGCAACAATTTTAGACCTTGTTGTAGGAGCTGCCAGTGATCTCAGGGCTGCCTGGCTGTCTGAATAGATATAGATGCTCTTTGTAGCACCTACGCAAATTCTCCTCCACACATGCCCTGATGGCAGTGATTTCGGCCTGGAATACTGAGGCCAGTTTCCCTAGAGAGATGACGACCTCCAGGCTTGGCTGCACCCCGTATACCCCGGCCCCAACGCCTTGGTCTGATTTCGACCCGTCAGTGAACCAGACAATATCCCCCGTACGGTGTCGAACTATTGTCTCCCACTGCTCCCTACTTCCAATTGTTATACTGAAAGGCTTGTTGAAGCAGTATGGGTTACAATATAGTCGGCTGGCATTTCCCCAACCTTTCCTATATTTACCTCACTCACTATTTTAGTGTGTGATTCTTGATATCCCAAAGAGTTCCAGTTGTTGCCAGTTTTGAGTCTGTATGCACCAGCTGCTGCCTCCATCTTGACCCAAAGGTGTAATGGGGACATATCCAGCATGGTTTCCATCCCAGCAGTTGGTGTGCTGCTAATTCCGCCTGTTATGGCTAAGCAGGCTAGTCTCTGCACCTTACCAAGCTCCTTAGCAGCAACCTGCTGTTCTACCTTCTTCCACCACACGACCGCCCCATAGGTGATCCTGGGTCTAATCACTGTGGTGTATATCCAGTGCATACCATTGGGGCTCAGGCCCCAATTTTTGCCACAAGCTCTCCTGGTACTTACTAAAGTACCTTTTGCCTTGGAGCAAATATTCCTAATGTGAGGGGTCCATGTCAGTTACTCATCTAGGGTAACCGCTAGATATTTCACTGTCCCCTTCACAGGTAGTGCTTCATTGAAAATCTTTAGATTCCAACTTGAGTGTTGGATATGTTTCCTTGTGAATGGTACAACAACAGTCTTCTTAGGACTAACCCCCAGATCCTGTTTTCTGCACCAGTCTTGCACAATGTCCAAGGCACCTTGTGCCATATTCTTCACTGTGTCAGCAAATTTGCCAAGTATTACTATGACAAGATCGTCTGCGTATTCTTGGCAAAAGTACTGCCTAGAGTTTAATTCTCCAATGAGATCATTCACCACTAGATTCCACAATAAAGGGGAAAGAACTCCTCCTTGCGGGCAACCCCTAGTGGTGTTGATTACCATTTTTTCATTCATCATGGTAGCCTCTACCTTTCTTCCACTGAGCATGGCCCTAGTCCACCTACATATAGTGGTCCCTAGGTCATGCACCTCTGCTGCCGTAACCATGGAATCGAAGGTCGTGTTGCTAAAAGCCCCCTCAATATCCAGGAAGATACAGAGGGCTATCTTCTGAAAGTGTAGTGCTTTCTCCACCTTCCCAACAAGTTGGCGGAGAGCTGTCTCACATGATTTACCTGGTTGATATGCATGTTGGTTTGAATGTAGAGGAGCCCTACTTAACCTCCTTTCTCCAACATGCACATTAAACAGCTTTTCCAATGTCTTAAGAATGAAGGAGGACAGGCTGATTGGTCTCATATCCTTGGCCTTGGTATGATCAATTCTCCCTGGCTTTGGAATGAAGACAACCTTCACTGCCCTCCAGGCATTGGGAATGATTCCTGCTGCTAGGCTAACCCTGAATAACCTGCATAGGAATCTAATAAGATTTTCTCCCGCTTGTTGCAGGAGAGCTGGATAGATTCCATTGGGGCCAGGTGACTTGAACGGTTGAAATGTTCCCACCGCCCATCGGACCTTACTGAAATCGACACACTCCTTGGCCAGATCCCAGTCCTCTTTGCGAATACCTGAGAACCGTTGTCTCTCAGGAATCACATTCTGGTCTGAGTTATCCCCCCAGAGTATGTTGAGGAAAGTGAGTCTTAAGGAGCAGTTCCAGCGTTTCATGTGTTGTCTTTGTATACTCCCCATCCGCCTTCCTCAATGTTCCTCCTGGATTAGTTGGTACACTAGTGAGGATTTTGTGAAGTCTCGCTTGAGCAGCCGTGCCCTCCACTTCCTCACAGAATACCTTCCAGGATGCCTCCTTTGCCCGTCTGATGGCAAGGTTGTAATTGACAAGGGCCTCACGATATTTTGCCCATTCTCCTTTGCGCCTCGCAAGGTTAAACAGTCTTCGTACCTGTTTCCTTTGCATTTCCAGGTTATTGTTCCACCAAGGCACACTCCTATTTCTGCACTTCTCAGTGATTGAGCAGTTGTCCTGGTATGAGGTCACTATAGCAGAGGTTACGGCCTCTGCTACTTCCTCAAACTCTGCTGGATTCCTTATCGAAGTTTTAATTTCTGATAGGCTGAAGTCAAGGTCTCTCCTATATGTCTCCCAGTCCGTTTTCCTGGGATTCCTATAGGTCTGTCTGGTTCCCCTTTCAACCTTGAATTTAATATACATGTGATCTGACGAGGATGGCTCCAGGACCACATGCCACTGTTTGACATAACTTCCCATCATCATGGAACCAAAAGTTATGTCAATTACTTCTTCCCTTCTACTATTCCTAAATGTAGGTTCATCACACCTATTCAGGATCTCCAAGTTGTTAGATAGGAGAAATTCAAGAAGGTGCTCACCTCTACTTTTGGTGTCCTTGCTGCCCCACGATAAATTGTGGGCATTGGCATCACATCCCACCAACAGTTTGTCACCTTGCCGATGGCAGGCTTCCGTCAGTCTCCTCACTTCCAAAGGAGGAGGAGAGCTGTCTTCGTAAGGAAGGTATGCTGAGGCCAAAACAATTTCCCTCTTGATACCTTCCTCACATTGCTGCATCCTGATGGTCACCAGGTCCCTGGAACAAAAATCCATCATTGGTATGAAAGGTATTCCATTTCTAACATAAATGCATGTTCTGGAGTTTTTTTAGATTTCTGGCATAAATCAGCTTACCTCCAGTACCACCGAGGCCCGATACACCCCCTTTGTATAAATAGGGTTCTTGTATCAGGGCCACGTCCACCTCATGTCTCCCCAGGCGACGGCTCAGGGCAGCAGTGGCCCCTTTACTGTGCTGCAGGTTTATCTGCAGCACTTCCAGTCCCCATCTTGCTGCCATTATTGCTTTTAAGATCTTTGATTACCCTGACGGCGACCTGCGAGAACCCTAAAAACAGTTTCAGGCCTTGCTCTCGCATTGCCTTCAGGGACTTCTCTCCGACCTCCACCACCAGGGTTCGTTCTTCCGGAACGACCTTTTGGTTAATTACCCTCCAATCCTCTGTCGAGAATTTTGGGTTCTGGGCCCTTTTGGGGGTCTTTGGCTCAAGCCCTTTTGATTCCCTCCACTTATGTGTAGGAAGCCATTCTTTTCCTTCCTTTTGCTTCTATTCCTTGAGAAGTTTCCTCCTCTGAGCCCCAGACAAGGCCTTAATCCTAATCTGGTCCAACTTCTCTGTTACAGTTCCCACTTCTTGCTCACATCTAGACCCTGACTGAGAAGTAGGAGTGCACTCCATCGGTCCTGATCCCGATGTTTGAGTATCTGAGGTCTCAGATTGCCCCTCGAATTCTTTTAAAATAATTTTTTTCTCCGTGTTCATCTTAGTCCCACGAGATTTGGGGATTTATATGGTTCACACCACGATAACCCCGCGCGGTGCAAGGCAACTTACTCAGGGAGGTCGCCCAGTGCCACGCACCCCTCAGCACGGGTCGCACCACACCTTGGGTTGGGAGGCAGTTTAACGTCGTGCCCGGGACGAGCGCAGTCTCTTACTTGAGAGCCAATATCTCACTAACTGTAACTATTAACGAAATGATGCACACTTCGTCACAATCCTCACATATACTGATTTAAGTAACGTAAAAATTAAAATTTTCTCTTTATTAGTTTTTGCAAAATCGTTTGTGTAAGAGGGCAGGACATGCGCCTCTATGTTTTCAGCGCAGCGTGATTCCAACCATGTTGGGGAAAAATGGCGGACGATTCAGCCGGGGTATTTAGGAGCTCTACCTCAGCCCGATGCAGAAGTGCCTGTGTTGGAGCTTCTTGTCTCTATACAGTCAATGTAAGTAGTGTTCCTATTAAATGTTTGTAGAGCTTATGGGACTTAACTACGGGGTCATCAGTCCCTAAACTTAGAAACTACTTATGAAGTAACTAATGCTAAGGACGGCACAAATATCCATGCCTGTAGGGGGATTCGAACCCGCGACCGTAGTGGCCGTGCAGACCGTGACTGGAGCGCCTCAGTCCCCTCGGCCACCGCGGCCGGCTGTTCCTATTAGTCATGGGCTCTTTTGAACTTAACAAGAGCGCGTCGTTATTTTCCAGTCCCGCCACACAATGACCTGGCGCAGTCATTAACGCTGTCACCGAGTCATGGGATGGATTTGGATGCGACTACGGCTAATCTTTATTCTGTACAGTTATTATTATCTTTATTGCTTAGAACCTGCAATCCCATCTATTTTGTAGCTTGTTACAATTCGAAGGCCGATATTTGCATTTTTTTCAAAAGTTTTCTATGACGGCTTTTATCAAAATCTTTCACACGGTCAACTGCACGAAAACTAATCAGTGTAAATCCTCGAAATGTTACTAATCTTCTGTTCCGGTCGCCGAGATCGGCAAAACTCATCACTTTTTATAACGCTAACTGCCGTTAATCCTCACTTAACTGTTTAAAAACTGCTTTCCATTTAATATTCATCCACCATTACCCATTTCAGCATTACCCATTTCAGTCAGTTTATCAGGGTATATTTTTCCCGAAATTCTCTCTCTTCTTATCCGAACCTTAGACACAGCAACACTTCGCTCTATCATATTAAAATTTCTGCTCAAATTTCAATCACCTCAATCAAACAGGCTGTAGCGCTAACAGATGATTTAAAAAATAAAAAGTACCATTTTATTTCTAATATTTTTCCTCCCGATACTGAAAATTCCCGACGTTTTGAAACTTTATCAGATATTTTTTTCTTTTCTACGTGGCAACCCTAGACCGCTTATCACGTTTTGGGATATTCCTTTCTCAACACTCTCAAAAGATTTACGAGCAAATGGAGAAAAATGATAAGGATTGACTAGAATAAATAAACGGTTATTGAATATTGGCAGATGTATTAATAAGGCGCTATCTTAGAGAGGCAATTACTTTTACCCTGCCGATATCGTGCGCCATATGTTGTCCAACGGTGTGCTTCGTTTTCGTCGTTCACGAGTATATGGACTCACACTTTCTTACTCACACTTCCTCCTGTAACATTACATGGTTGTAGATCGATGATTCTTGATGTTCTGCAAAATAACAACAATGGAAGGTCCAGTAAGGAATGTTAATCATAATATGTAGATGAAACGACTCACCGTAAAGACGAACGTTGAGCCGCCGTCAGACACAAATAAAAACACACACACAATTCTAAATTTTCCGCCGCGGCCTTCCTCAGAAAGAGAACACTCATCCACACAATCACTCAGGCACACTCATCCACACACGTCAGCCTTTTCTGGCCGCTCAACACAGTCTGACTCACGGCAAACGGAAGGGATGGGAGGGGGAGAAGTGGAGAGGGAAGATAAGGGTGGGGATTCAACAAGCAGAGGCGATGTCAGGCGGAAAATGAGATGCAGTATGAAAAAGAGGGTGTACGTTAGGTTATCTGAGGTTGCGGCCAGGATGGTTGCGGGACCGAAGGATGTGCTGTAGGTATAACTCCCATCCCCGAAATTCAGAAAAGCTGGTGGAGGAGGGGAAGATTCAGATGGCTTGGGTGGTGAAGCAGCCGCTAAACTCCAATATGTTGTTCTTCGCTGCATGCTGCGCCACGGGATAGTCCATATTGCTCTTGGCCACCGTTAGACAGTGGCCTTTCATCCTCATGGAGAGCCAGTTATTCGTGGTGAGGCTACCGGTGGAAGGAGAATCTTCAGTGTTGAGAACTCTCTTAAGCAGTACGCCGAAAGCCTCAGAAATGCCTTCACAGACAGAAATTACCCAGCAGACCTAGTCCATAAACGGAATTCCCATGCCATATCTTCACACACCAACAGTCCTCTCTCCAAACCTACTGACCAGCCACAAAGGAGTGTCCCTCTTGTCACCCAATACCATCTCGGACTGGAACTACTGAACGATACTCTACATCAGGGCTTTGATTTCTGTCAACATGTACTGAAATGATAGACATCCTACCTAAGGTCCTCACAACCCCCGTAAAATGGTGTTCTGTCGCCCACCCAACCTCCACAACGTCCTAGTCCATCCCTATGCCACTCCTAATCCCAATCCCTTACCACAGGGATCATATCCCTGTGGAAGACGCCGATTCAAAACATGCCCAATCCACCCACCCAGCACTTCCTATTCTAGTTCCGTCACAGGCTTGTCCTAACCCATCAGAGGCCGGGCCACCTGTGAAAGTGGCTACGTAATATACCAACTGTGTTGCAATCAGTGCTCTGCACTCTACAGTGGAATGACAACTAACCGGCTCTCCATCAGAATGAATGGCCACCATCAAAATGTGGCCAAGAGCAATATGGACTATCCTGTGGCGCAGCATGCAGCGGAGCACAACACCTTGGACTTTAACAACTGCTTCACCACCCTAGCCATCTGTATCCCCCCCCCCCCCAATCCTACAGTCCCGCCATCCTGGTCTCAACCTCAGATAACCTAACATCCTACATGCCATGCCCCACAGTCCCCATCCCCCTCTCATCCTACATTTCCTTCCGATTCATGCCACTTTCCCTCCTGTGTGCTTCCTGTGCTCCTAGTCCCAAGTCATCAGTATCCTTCTTGATGTTGTTCTTACACCTTGTCCACAGTCGTCCCCAGCCGCTCCTTCCAGCTACAGCTCCCAGGAACACATCATGGGGTGTCCTTCCTTCACTCATCCTGGCTAAATGCCCAGCTTAAGTCAGTCTTCTCCTCTTCATCATTTGTATAATATGAGGCTGTACGTGTGCGGCTCTGTAGCACAGTGGTAGAGTGCCAGACTACATGTCCAAAGGTCGCGGGTTCGATCCCCCCAAGATCCTAGGATTTTCATCTGTCACTTTCCACTTCTTTCACCTCCGGCAGTGTTGCTGATGTAAAAAATACAGAGTAGCACCGTGGTTCGGAACCCACGTTAAACTGTAGGTCCCCCTATAACTGGCTGGGTAAGACAGTTCGAAGGTCGGAGGAAGGCATACCAAGTCCTAACAGGACAACGCATAGTAAAGCACTGTGGTGTTCAAACCGATCTTCGGATTATTGACTGCTTTACCTTTTTTTGAGGCTGTACTTCAATCTCTGTTAATTCCTGGTTATTCCGAATTTTCCATTCTCCTGTTTGTGTGTCCATCACAGGCCATAGATTTTTCGTAGGATTTTCCGTTCAAAAACATGTAGTTTTTGTCTATGTGCTCTGCTAAAGGTTAGGGTTCGACATCCGTTCATTAACACAGGCATAATCATACTTTGATAAATCCAAATCGAAAAATCTTCTCGACAGGGATCTTTCTTTCAGCACTTCCTGAAGGCTAAAGTATGCTTTATTGGCTCCAGGAATTTTTTTATTTTTATCAGTTTCGTAGTGGTTATGATCACTGAAAAGGTATTTGGAAGTACTTGTTATTTTGAAAGAGAAACTGACCACTGTTAGTGGGTTCCCATCACTTGCTGCCTTACTCAGGATCATGTATTCCATCTTATATTCACTGACTTTTAGGCCTACCCTACTGGCGATCTTGCAGTACGAGCTTGCCATTCTTCTGAGTTACTCCCGCAAAGTATCTGGGAGTAAACATAAGGAGCGGTTTGGAATGGAATGGCCACATAAAATTAATCATGGATAAGGTGGATGCCAGTCTGAGATTCATTAGAAGTACTGCAGTCCATCAATAAAGGAAGTAGTTACAAAACATGGAGTATTGCTCATCAATGTGGAATTTGACCAGGTAGGATTGATAGAAGTCATACAGAAGATCCAATGGAGAGCAGCACACTTCATTACAGGGTCGTTTAGTAAGTATGAAAGCATCACATAGATGTTTGGGAAACGTCAGTGTCAGACGCTGTAAGAGAGATATTCGGTATCGCGCTACAGGCTACTGTCAAAAGTCCGAGAGCATACGTTTTCTGAGGAGCTGACCAATATATTAATTCCTCTTATGTTCAGGGTGTCCAACTCAACTGTTTCACCCCGGATATCTCTGAATCAACAAGAGATATTAAAATACCATTTTCACGGTCATGAACGTACGGCAGGGGCTTATGAAAGTAGGTAATATGAGACACAGTAACATGCGAGAAATCTCCGTTTCAGAATGCCATACATTTGCTTCAGAACACACTCCCGGGTCGCTACTTTTTTCGGCGTATTTTTCAGAATTCATATAACATTCCTTTTCAATTCAGAAGACCTATCACCATGATAAACTAGGATGCAGCAAAAGATTTATATATAGGGTGTTTCACTAAGTGTGTTTAATAAATAATAGGTGACGGGAAATTTTAATGCGGTAGGTCAACACAAGAAATGTTGCACTTTCTGTGGAGCTATGAACATAGTTTATTGTATCATTTTCCACAGAGTTACAGTACAAAGATGTGTTGCTGTTGTGCTCTTCAGTCCGGAGACTGGTTAGATGCAGCAGCTCTCCACAATACCCTATCTTGAGCAAGCCTCTTCAGCTCCACATAAGAACGGCAACCTACATCTCTCTGAATCTGCTTACTGTATCCATTTCTTGGTCTTCCTCTGCGGTTTTTACCCCACACACTTCCCTCCAACGCTAAATTCACAATTCATTGATGTCTAAGAATGTGCCCTACCAATCTATCCCTTCTTTTAGTCAAGGTATGCCAGAAATTTCATTTCTCCCCAATTCTGTTCAATACCTCCTCAGTAGTTACGCGATCGACCCACCTAATCTTTAGCATTCTTCTGTAGCACCATATTTCAAAAGCCTCAATCCTCTTCCTGTCCGCACTGTTTATCGTCCATGTTTCACTCCCATACAAGGCAACACTCCATACAAATGCCTTCAGAAAGGACTTCCTTAGGCTTAAATCAATATTCGATTGCCATTCTGCATTTTATATCCTCTGTACTGTGACCATCATTTGTTATTTTACTGCCCAAGTAACAAAACTCATCTACCTCCTTTATTGCTTTGTTACCTAATCTAATTCCTTCAGCATCACCTGATTTTCTTACACTGCACTCCATTACCCTAGTTTTGCTCTTCTTAATGTTCATCTTATATGCACCTTTCAGAACACTGTCCATTCCGTTCAATTGCTCTTCCAGGTTCTTTGCTGTATCTGACAGAATTACTATGTCGTCGGCAAAACGCAATGTTTTTAATTCTTCACCCTGAACCAAATTTCTCCTTGCTTTCCTTTATAGCATGCTCAATGTACAAATTGAATAACATTGGAGAAAGGCTACAACCCTGTCTTACTCTCTTTCCAACCACTGCAACCCTTTCATGCACTTCAACTCTGACAACCGCTGTCTGGTTTTTGTACAAGTTGTAAATAACCTTACGCGCCCTATATTTTACTCCTGCTTGCTTCAGAACTTGAAAGAGTTTATTCCAATCAACATTGTCCAAAGCCTTCTCTAAATCTACAAAAGGTAGATATGTAGGTTTGCCTTTTCTTAATCTATCTTCTAGGATAAGCCGTAAAGTGAATATTGCCTCCCGTGTTCCTACATTTCTCCTGAACCCAAACTGGTCTTTCCTGAGGTCGGCTTCTACCAGCTTTTCCATCCTTCTGTAAATAATTTGTGTTAATATTTTGCAACCATGACTTATTAAACTGATGGTTCTGTAGTTTTCACACCTGATTGCACCTGATTTCTTTGTAATGGGAATTATTATGTTTTTCTTAAAGTCTGAGGGTACGTCACCTGTCTCATACATCTTACACACCAGGTGAAACAGTTTTTTCATGACTGGTTCTCCTAGAGACTTCAGTAGCTCTGAGGGAATATCATCGACTCCATGGGCCTTGTTTCCACTTAGATCTTTCAGTGCTCTGTCAAATTCATCTCTCAGTATAGTATCTCCTATTTCATCCTCATCTATTTCTTCTCACCCTTCTGCAATATTGCCGCTAAGTTCATTTCCTTTATAGAGCCTCTCTATATACTCTTTCCACCTTTCAGCTTTCCCTTCTTTGCTGAGAACTGGTTTTCCATTAGAGCTCTTGATATTCATAGAGCTGTTTTCCTTATCTCCAAATGTTTCTTTCGTTTTCTTGTACGATGTGCCTATTTTCCCCCTATTTATACATTCTTCTACATCCTTGCATTTGTCTTCTAGCCACTCCTGCTTAGCCATTTTGCACTTCCTGTCAATCTCATTTCTTAATCGTCTGTACTCCATTTGGCCTGTTTCATTTACTGCATTTTTATATTTTCTCCTTTCATCGATTAAATTTACTACCTTCTGTGATATCCAAGGATTTTTTGTAGGTCTTGCCTTCCTACCTATTTTGTCCTCTGCTGCCTTCACTATTTCATCTCTCAATGCTACCCATTCCTCCTCTACTATTTTATTTTCCTCCGTTTCTGTCAATTGTTGCCTAAAGCTCCCTCTGAAATTCTTAAGAACTTCAGGTTCCTTCAATTTATCCAGGTCCTATCTCCTTATTTTCCTACCTTTTTGTAGTTTCTTCAGTTTCAGCCTACATTTCACAACCAACAAGTTATGGTCAGAGTCTATATCTGACCCTGGGTATGTTTTACAGTTTAAAACCTGGTTCCGAAATCTATGTCTTACCATTATAAAATCTATCTGGTATCTCCCGGTGTCTCCTGGTCTCTTCCATGTATAAGACCTTCTTTTGTAATTCTTAAACCAGGTGTTTGTTATAACTAAAATATGTTCCGTGCAAAATTCTACCAGGCGGCTTCCTCTTTCATTTCATTTGCCCAGACCATATTCACCTACTATCTTCCCTTCCCTTCCTTGTCCGACTACCGAATTCCAGTCTCCCATAACAATTAAGTTTTCGTCTCCCTTAATTGTCTGAATAATTTCCTTTAGCTCCTCATATATTTCTTCGATCTCATCATCTGCAGAGCTAGTTGGCATATAAACCTGTACTACTGTGGTCGGTGTTGGCTTCGTATCTATCTTGACTACGATAATGCGATCACTGTGTTGCTCATAGTAGTTTACCTGCATTACTATTTTCTTATTCATTATCAGACCTACTCCTGTAATACCCCCAACTGATTTTGTATTTATAATCCTGTACTCGCCTGATCAGAAATCTTGTTCCTCTTTCCACCGAACTTCACTAATCCCCACTATATCTAACTTCAACCTATCCATTTTCCTTTTTAAATTTTGTAGCTTCTCTACCCGATTAAGGGATCTAACATTCCACACTCCGATCCGTAGAATGCCAGTGTTGTCTTTCCTGATGATCACATCCTCCTGAGTAGTCCCCGCCCGGAGATCCGAATGGGGGACTATTTTAATAATTTTTAAATGGAACAATAATTTTTTCTACCGTGCATTGGAATCGTTGAAACCAGCTGCGTCCAAATCAATTTAAACTACATTCCCATCACTGTTAGTTTGGGAGCTGCAACCCTTCAAATTTTCAGGGGTAGATACCACACGCTGTACATAATACATGGCTGTGTGGTGGGTGATGGATGTTATGGCGGTGGGAAGTTGATTTACATGAGATGTTCAAATGTGTGTCCATATTCCTCAATGCATAATGCAATGCGCCGTCGAAAGGATCTGCGGACGAGATGTAACATCGCCGGTATGACGGAGCGACATGCGTCCTCGATGCGCCGTTTTAGATCATCTGAGGATGTGGGCTCAGTGACATAAACACGATCCTTTAGATATCCCCACAAAAAGAAATCTACTGGTGTTAAATCGGGCGACCTTGTGGTCCATGAATGAGGACCATGGCGCCCCAACCATCTTCTTGCAAACCTGTTGTTTAGTTCTTCCACAACAGCACGCGCAGAATGGGCTGGGTGACCATCGTGCTGCATCCACATTTGGACGCTCGTGTGTAGACACACATGTTCAAGGAGACCACCCAAACTGTCGGCTATAAAAGCGCGATATGACTCACCTGTCAGTGTACCTGGGAAGTAGTGTGCACCGATAATTTCATCCCCAAGGATTCCACACCACACGTTAATAGACCACCTACGTTGACGGTCGACAGGTCGTACCCACCGAGGATTGTCTGTGGCCCAGTCGTGCATGTTATGGCGATTCACTGCACCATAATTTGTGAACGTGGACTAATCAGACAACATGACACTTTGTAAAGACTCCAGCGTGAAATTACGCATGGCCCACTCACAGAATGTCACTCTTGCATGGAAATCGTTCCCATGCAGCTCCTCGGTCAGTGACAGGCGGTACGGGTGAAACCTGCGACTGCAGCAACGGCTCGTAAGCTGACATGAGGATCGTGGTGTAGAACAGCTAAAACAAACACCTCCGTCTCCTCACTTCTTGTAGGTCTTCGTCTGTAATTGCGGTGCATTACCAAGCTGCTTGTTTCCCGAAGTCGTTGTTCGGCACGTAAGAACTTAATGGCTGCCGGGGCTCTTCGCCTAGGATATCTCACGGCATACGCCGTGGCTGCTTCAGTGGCATCGTGTCGGCACTCGCCGAGCATCAGGAACATGTCAACGTACTTGTTGTTCGTGTATGCCATCGTCATCCGATGTCAGTAATTGTGGTATATTGAGCCCCGGTTGTTTGTGTGGCTCCAACTGTCGGGTATACGGCCATGTGTAGCGACAGTCGGCAGTCTAACAGCGCATCGAGGAAGCTCCTCGCTCCGTGACATCGGCGACGTTACAACTCGGTCGCACCACATTTAGAAGGCGCATTGCATTATGCGCAGCGTTTATGGTATCTGCCCCTGAAACTTTGAAGGGTTGTAGCTCCCAAACTAACAGTGATAGGAATGTAGTTTAAACTGATTTGGACGCAGCTGGCTTCAACGAATCCAATTAACGATAGAAAAAACTATTGTTCCGTTTAAAAAATTATATATTTGTGCTGTAACTCTTTGGAAAATGAGACAATAAACTATGCTCATAGCTCCGCAGAAAGTGTAACGTTTCTTGTGTTGACCTGCCGCATTAAAATTTCCCGTCACCTATTATTTTATATGTTACAGAGGCAAACACAGTTAGTGAAACACCCTGTATATGAGATATTTTCTCATGTAACAATTTACTTTCTCATTGGTCAATTTTACTTACGGCCTCAGCGGCGTAGTGTGCTGATGTTGGCAACGACCTTCGAATGCTCTTTGAAAACTCGAACAGGTAGAATGAGAAAAAATAATTTTTCATGTTTACCATCTTCTTGTATGCACACTTGTCAGGTCAATAAATTAATTAGCCTCCTAAAGCGAACATTCTCTTGCCAACATTAGCAAATTACGCCGCCGATGCCGTAACTAACATCGCAGTAGCTTCAAACATCGAAACGAGCTGTATCAGTCATTGTAACTAGTAAAAAACAATGTGCGTCATTTAAAAGTTATTAGTATTGTTATCGTCTAAATGTTGCTTCTGTTTTAGTTTGTAGCGTCGAATCCTTCGCTAAAAAAGAAAGGAAAAAAAAGTGTCGAAACCTGTCGTTTACAGCGTGTAGAAATTGTCTGCCGGCCGCGGTGGCCGAGGTGACAGAGGCGCTTCAGTCACGGTCTGCACGGCCACTACGGTCGGGGGTTCGAATCCCCCTCGGGCATGGATGTTTGTGCCGTCCTTAGTTGCAGCTAGTTCATAAGTACTTTGTAAGTTTAGGGACTGATAACCCCGTAGTTGAGTCCCATAAGCTCTACAAACATTTGAACATTTTTTGAGAAATTGTCTATAACTACAAATGAATTAACCCACCTCGCATAGTTTTGAAGACCTTTGGTATGTTTGTTAGAAATGAAGCAATCGACATTTGAAGGAATAACAGCAGAAAAACTCCGCCTTTCACATGCTTACGCTATCACCGCCTGGAACAAAAATGGCGCTGGGAGCTGCCGTATAGCAGAAATTGATGCGCATGCACGTCTATATCCAGCTGCCCTATTAGCTGCATCTCCCTCACGATTGGTCAAGTGACATCTCGACACTGAGCAACAGTTGCCGACATTATCTCTCGCGATCGCCGATCTGGATGTAAAATTTTACTACATTCCGAATCACAAAACCATGCTCTCCTTATAAAACTTTCAATTAAGCTTAAGATACCTCCCTTACAATATTGTTCTGCCATGCAGATGCCATTACGATCGATTAATGTTTCAAGCGATTAGTTTTTTATTAGTATTTTTTTTATTAAAACATGGGGCTGGGGTAGGTGGATGGGTGGACGTAAATTTTGCAGTTTCTATTGTAAAAAGTAATGTCACATTCACAGAACAATGGGAAGATGAAAACTTAAATTCATAAAAATAGATGTTGACAACAGAAATAATACATATTATTTTTATTACTTCGTTGTTGTTTGTCCTGCCTTTTATTTTTAAAACAGAATACAGCTCTTTGAGCTGACTTACTGTTCTCTCCACTGTCAGATTTGAGGAACTGTACAGTTTCGTGACATCTTCCAAAACGTGTTGTTTTTCCAAAAATAGTCGAGCCGTCTGTCTTTTTATTTTCTATAACTACTTTCCTTTTTAAAACTGGTTCGGTCAATAGAGTAAAATATTTTCCTCGTTTGCGTTTCAAAACAGAAGACTCGCGACAGCAACTCAAACTATGACGCCTCTTCGATTTTCTCTTAATAATCGATAAAATTCGAGTAACTGCGAGTTTCGTTAGTAGTGGCATCTGTGATCTGTTGAGTCGTACTATTTGCATCGATAGAGGGAGTAGTTACAGATCACGCACTTAAACGTGGCTCCTGAGCGGAGAATGTTGGGAGCTGAAGCTTGCATTCAGCTCGTAGCGCATTGGCTGTTAGAACAAGCCCCGCCTCTTTCTCCCAGTGCCGCCAGCTTACGGCGTATTAGATTACAGGTTTTAAAAGAAACACCTGTAAGGGGTTAAGGCGTCACAGAAGGAACACGAAATTAAGTATCACTTTAATGTTTAGTAATATAAAACAGCAACGTATATATACGAAATATTAATATTTTAAAGGGACTAATTAAGCGGTTGTAGCAAAGCTTTCTGCCTCTTTTTATTGTTGTAACTGCATAACAATCAGAATTAACAGTCTTCACACCACTTTCAAGGACAGCCTTCTTTTTTTCTAAAAGAAGTCGTCGGGTTATGTGGACGTATTTTAGCAAATAACAAAGTGGAAGACAATAATACCAAGAACAAATCAAAAATACGTTGACGAGATCTACGGTGTACAATGCTGTTACGAGGTAAGGTTGTTAGAGAGCATAAACATTCCGTAGAGAAACGAACTAAAAAATGTTCAAATGTTATAGAGCTTATGGGTCTTAACTACGGGGTCATCAGTCTCTAAACTTACAAACTACTTACGAACTACCTTATACTAAAGACGTCACAAACATCCATGCCAGAGGGGGGATTCGAACCCCCGACCGCAGCGGCCGTGTAGACAGACGGTGACTGGCACACAGCAGACCGCTCAGCCACCGCGCTCGGCACACACGAACTCAGCCGTCTTCCGCCGATCAGAGAGGGGCCACGAAAAAGTGCGTGACCTGTACCTGTAGTAAACTGTCGTTGAAATCAGCTAAGGGAAACCCAAGGAAGTTATCTGGCATGTTAAATTATAACATAGCTAACGGGACGGTAACTGTGGTTTTCCAGAAACCGGGCACAAGTCATGCATATACAGGGTGTTACAAAAAGTTACGGTCAAACTTTCAGGAAACATGCCTCACAAAGAAAATATGCTATGTGGACATGTGTCCGGAAGCGCTTAATTTCCATGTTAGAGCTCATTTTATTACTTCTCTTCAAATAACATTTATTATGGAAATGAAACACAGAGCAACAGAACGTACCAGCGGAACTTCAAACACTTTGTTACAGGAAATGTTCTCCGTTAGCGAGGATACATGCATCCAACCTCCGTCGCATGGAATCCCTGATGCGCTGATGCAGCCCTGGAGAATGGCGTATTGTATCACATCCATCCACAATACGAGCACGAAGAGTCTCTACATTTGGTACCGGGGTTGCGTAGACAAGAGCTTTCAAATGCCCCCATTACTGAAAGTGAAGAGGTTTGAGGTCAGGAGAGCATGGAGGCCATGGAATTGGCCCGCCTCTACCAATCCATCGGTCACCGAATCTGTTGTTGAGAAGCGTACGAACACGTCGACTGAAACGTGCAGGAGCTCCATCGTGCATGAACCACATGTTGTGTCGTACTTGTAAAGGCACATGGTCTAGCAGCACGGGTAGAGTGTCCCGTATGAAATCGTGATAACGTGCTCCAGTGAGCGTAGGTGGATGAACGTGGAGCCCAATCAAGACATAACCAAAAATCCTGCCCAAACGTTCACAGAAAATCTGTGTTGATGACGTGATTGCACAATTGCGTGCGGATTATCGTCAGCCCACATATGTTCATTGTGAAAATTTACAATTTGATCACGTTGGATTGAAGCCTCATCCGTAAATACTAAAATGAGCTCTACCATGGAAATTAAGCGTTTCGGGACACATGTCCGCCTAACATATTTCCTTTCTTTGTGTGTGAGGAACGTTTCCTGAAAGTTTGGCGGTACCTTTTTGTAACACCCTGTATAGAATACGCAAGAGGGGACGTGGGAAACCTTCGGAGACAAGAAAATGTCCGAGCAAAGTGCCTTTTAAATGAATATACAAGATGAATTAGGAGGAAAGGAACATGCATTTAGGGAGGTGCTACTTGTGATTCTGAACAAAAACCTTCTAATACACATATACCCTTTTCTTTAACCCGTTTCCGGGTAAACCAAGGAAAACAACTACAAAGTGTGCAGATCACTTGCTCATGGTGCAAGTGTCATTCCGACAGTGCTTGTAGTGAACGGCACTGCACTGCTGTTACGCGGATAAAGAGTACAGTTTAGTGCAGTCAAAATACTAGGAATCTTCACACATGGAGAGTATGCTGACCTTATGTTTGTATACGCTTTGTCCAATGGGAATTCCAGGGCTGCTGTTCGACAATATCAACGATTTCCGAATCGCAGAGTGCCAGATAGCAGGTTGTTTGACTGCGTGAAAGTAGTACGCTTCCCAGTGTAATGGCCGGTTTCCGAAACAGTAGTTACCTGTGCCGTTATAGTTACTGTGGGTTACCTGAACGTTAAGTACAAAATGGGTTTCCGAGACAACAGTTACCGCCACAGCCATAGTTACCAGTCTGTTAAAGATAGATGCGCGTTCCCCTAGCCTACTCGTTAACGTTAGTTTTAACTACATCCGCTACGTAGCGCTAGTGGCTTCCAAACTCAAGTCCATAAATTGTTTAACAGTTGTTATTTGTTTTTATGACTGGTTTCCGTGTAATTTTCGCACAATTTTAGAAATTTTGAAGCTGAAGAATGGATATTCTTTCGCAGGGCTGGATCTAGGACATTTGCCAAGGGGGGCAAGCTTAAATTTGCCGCCCCTTCTTTTACCCTCCCCCTTGTAAGAATCGACTTTTGGACGCTAATTGGGTTACATATTTCTAAATAAATGTCTCAATCTCACAACTTATTTTATTGACTGAATTAAGATCAAAGAAAAACAGAGTCCGGGGCAACTGCCCCCTTTGCCCCCCCCTCCCCCTTAGATCCAGCCCTGTTCTTTCGTCGTCGTCATCACTGTCTTCTTCTTTTTTTGATGCTACGGGCAGGTGTTCAGAAGAGGAAAACGTAGCTGTACTCGGCGATGTTGAAAGACCACGACGCGTTTTTCGTGTTAGAACAACTACATTTAATCTATATAATGAGAGCGAGTTTCATATGCGTTTGAGAAAAAAAAAAAAAAAAAAAAAAAAAAAAAAAAAAAAAAAATCTCACCAATGACGTCATTGTCGGAGTCATACTAAACGAGAAAAAACGCGGAAAAAACATTCAGGGCTAAATTTTACATCGTGGTCGACGGCCGCGAGAGATAATGGTGGCAAAGGGTGACGTATGCGTTAGCTGCATCTCATGATCCCCCTCGCGATTGTCAAGCATCTCGACACTTAGCAACAGTGGCCAACGTGATCTCTCGCGATCGCCGTTCTGCATGTAAAATTTTATCACATTCCGAATCACAAAACAAAGCTCTTATAATAAAGCTTTCAATTAACCATAAAGATACGTTGCTTTGCAATAGAGTTCTGCCATGCAATTGACATTAAGATCTATCAGTGTTACAAGTGATTAGTGCTTTTAATTAATACATGGGGCTCGGGTAGGCGGATGGGTGAGCGGAAATTGATCAGCTGGTATTGTAAAACGTATTGTCACATTCACAGAACAATGGGAAAAGGAAAACTTAAATTCATAAAAATAGATGTTGACAACACAAATAAAACATATGATTTTTATTACTAACCCTATCTTTCTTGTTTGTCCTGGCTTTTCTTTTTAAAAGAGAATGCCTCAGCGTTCTCTCTCCTAATTTAAGGAATTGTACAGTTTTGTGACATCTTCCAAGGCGTGATGCTTTTCCAAAATAGTCGAGCCATCTGTTTTTTTTTTTTTTTTTTTTTTTTTTTTTTTTTTCTATTACTGATTTCCTTTCTAAAACTAGGTCGTTCAAAAGGTTTTCCTCAAATAGAGTAAACTTTTTTCCTCGCTTGTTGCTCATTGCATTTCAAAACAGAAGCAGAAAACTCGTGACAGCTATACAAACTATTAAGCGTCTTCGATTTTCCCTTAATAATCGATAAAATTCGAGTAATTGCGAGTTTCGTTAGTAGTGGCTTCTGTTACCTGTTGAGACGAACTATTAGCATCGATAGAAGGAGTAGTTACCTCATAGTTAACTAAAGGTCGTTGAAAACCCAAGGAAGTTATCTGGGATGTTAAATTATAACATGACGATAGATAACGGCACGGTAACTATAGTTTTCCAGAAACCGGGCCTAAATGTTGTGTCAAACTCTTGATGAAACTGAGAAGATTCTTCAAGTAGTGGAACGCAGCCCAACTACTAACTCTAGAAGAATTGCTGCCCAAATTGCTATTTCACAAACACGAGTGAACGAACAGTACACGAGCAAGGGCTGCATGCATTTCATCGGCATCTGCATGGAGGAGATGCTGCCACCCGTATATAATTCTGTCAATGAATCGTTGTCAATGATCGATGAATTGCACTTATTCTGTTGACTAATGTCTCAACATTTACCCGCAACGGAATGAACAACTCGCGCAGCTCTCGCGTATGGGCACATGAAAATGTACATCCTACTGTGGAAACAAATTTTCAGCTACGCTTCTCAGTCAACGAGTGGTGCTGTACCATTGATGACCAACTCATCAGTACATTTGTTTTACATAACCGACTTAGTGGGACACGGTATTTGGATTATCTTCAAAATGTGTTACCAGAATACGTGGAGGATATTTCTTTGGCAACACTAGCTCTTATTTAAGGGTAAAATATAGGGAGCGACGAGTTATATTCAACTTATACAAAAACCAAACAGAAATTACTAGAGTCGAAGGTCATGAAATGGTCGCAGAAGTTGGGAAGGGAGTAAGACAGGGTTGTAGCCTTTCCTCAATGTTGTTCAGTCTGTACATTGAGCAGGCTGTGAAGGAATGGAAGGAGAAATTTGGAGAGTAATTCTGTCAGAGACCGCAAAGGATCTGGAAGAACAATTGAATGGGATGGGTTGTGTCTTGAAAGGAAGATATAATATGAACATTAACAAGAGTAAAACGAAGGTAATGGAATGGAATGTCAGAAAATCAGGCGAGGCTGAAGGAATTAGATTAGGTAATGAGACAATTAAAGTAGTAGATGAATTTTGTTATTTGGGTAGCAAGATAACTTCTGATGGCCGAAGTAACGAAGATATAAAATGCAGAATGTCTATGGGTAAAAGAACGTTTCTAAAGAAGCGAAACTTGTTAACATCCAATTTTAATTTAAATGTTAGGAAGTTCTTTCTGAAAGCATTTTTCTGGAGTGTAGCATTGTATGGGAGTGAAATGTGGACGACAAGGAGTTCAGATAAAAAGATGTTAGAACTTTTAGTGTCGCGATACGATAAACAGCAATCGCGGTAGGCTACAATTCGACCTTTATCAGAGGAGAAAACGTGATGGTACGCATTTCTCCTCCTTACACGAGGCATCACAACGTTTCACCAGGCAACGCCAGTCAACTGCTGTTCACGTTCCACTCCAGTACTTTAAATTCATCAAAATTCAGGCAGAGAAATACTGAAACTTGCTTGTGACAAGTTGGATGATATCTGAATCGTTAATGACACTGTTTTATATTTTGAAAGACTATATCGCCAACATTTATTATCTTAGGATTGAGTTATCATGTTCCATACCTGTAGAGGTACTGACCTGTTGGTACTAGGACGATAGGTATTCTGGGTTCTAGGAGTGGATGAATGTTGTGTAGGATATAACAGGTTGCAGTACTGTGAGACCACATACGAACATTGCTATGTTTTTGCTTTCTACCGACTGTCGCCTAGGAAGTCGGTAATCAGTGTTTGCCTGCAGAGGTACATTCGCATGTTGAGTTCTTTCCCAGCTTTATGTTGTTGGCTCTGCGTGCGTTTTGTATAAGCAGCGGTGCGAAGAGTTGTGCGTTTGATGAGCCCAAAAGCGTTCGTTTATTGGAGCAGCAGTGATTAGTGCCGCCGAGACGTTTTGTTGTCCCTCTGTTACTGATACATAAACTGGTTAGCGAGCTATAGACAGCGCGCATTTTAAACCAGTTTTGTTGAATGTGGCTAGTTTTTGACCTCGTCGCCATATGACATGTTCAGGGCAGGATCGGACCGTAGCTGGGGATTGTCCCCCGCAATGAGTGCAAATAATAGCTGGAGAGGCACATCCAGAAAGAGAAGAAGGAAGACAAAAGAAAAAAGGGACAATGGGGAAATTTCAAAGAATTATGCCTGCTTGGGTATCGCGCACTACGGCCTAGGCACCTAGACTAGACGGCGATTTTTTTTAGTGTCAACCCGTTTACATGGGGTCCCCAAACCAGATGTCATATATCGATTTTCCAAATCCGCTTCGCTGGCCGCAGTGGCCGAGCGGTCTGCGGCGCGCCAGTCACAGTCTGCACGGCCGATACGGTCGGAGTTCGAATCCCCCCTCGGGCATGGATGTTTGTGATGTCTTTAGTATAAAATAGTTCATAAGTAGTTTGTAAGTTTAGGGACTGATGACACCGCAGTTAAGTCCCTTAAGCGTAACAAACATTTGAACATTCCAAATCCGCTTCTGTAGATGTTTTCCTGTCCCACAATTGATTTTCGTACCCATACAGTCTCAGTCGTTTTTGAAACGTTCTTGTGTGTCACGTTGCGTCTTCTAGTTAGAAATTATAGACAGAGTGACTTTTCCTTCAGTGAAAGAGAAGTAGAAATTTTAGACTGAACATAAATCTATTTAAGTATACGGAAATTGCAATTGTGCTGACTAAAGCGGGAACTGAAACAGCTCTTTTTCCGACGCCATATTTGAGTGGGTGAGGAAATCCGCTTCCGGTTGTAAAATGTAAACACGACGGCAAAAACGGTTTACGAAATTCGTCTTCCGGAAGGTGTGTTTCGTGCAATCGTAGTAACAGAGCGATTACTGCAGCGGCATGGAGCACAGAACAAAAAATGTTCAAATGTCTGTAAAGCTATGGAACCAAACTGCAGTGGTCATCGGTCCCCTAGACCTACAAACTAGTTAAACTAACTTACGCTAAGGACAATACGGACACCCATGCCCGAGGGAGGACTCGACCCTCCGACGGGGAGAGCCGCACGCTCCGCAGCAAGGCTCATAGAGCGCTCGCCCATTCCCACTCGGCTGCCCGTAACAGTCCATTTTCAGTGACAGCTGTGGTTTCTTTATATTTGATTAGGACGCTGTGGTGGTCGTGCAAATTACACTCCAATTTATTAATACATGCACATTATCTTTTACGTCAAAAATTATTCGGTTCTTCTAAGAAGTACTAATTATAGTGGCATTACACCAATGGCGAAGTCAGGATTGTGCTATGTGGGGTGGGGGGGGGGGGGGAGGAGGGGCTCAGTATCTTCGTGCCCCAAACAGGAACCCTGTATTAAATGGGGAATATTGAATTTCGTATAAAAGAGGATAAAGAAGTATCAACAAATAATACAGTTCCTTGAGACAACATTGTCTCGTTGTACCAACCATGTATTTCACAGGGAACATTGAGGCAGAATTAAAGTGTGTGATGTGGAGGGAGACGTGCTTGAAGACAGTCCGTGTAGTCGCTTTGTCTGAGGCGCTGTGTTAGCTGAGTGGTCTAAAGCGTCTGCCTCGTAAGCAGGAGGTCCTGGGTTCGAATCCTGGCCACAGCACAAATTTCAGTTCAATGACTCTCCTTATATTTAATATCTTTGGTACAACGAGACAATGTTGTCTCAAGGAACTGTATTATTTGTTAATATCTATATCAGCTTGGCCTGAGGAACAAGGCAGGATTGTTCCCATTCACTTGGATGAAGTGGCCAACTTAATGGTCCTGACACTTGGGATACCAGTTACTTTCAAATAAGGTTGGGCATCTCGAACATATTCTGAGTCGTGACCACCTTTGTGCTCAGACGGCAAAGACTACCAAATTCAACCGGTCGTTAGGGGTAAAACCCAATGGGACCCTTGGCAAGTAAGGCTAGCTACCTACTTACCAGGTACTGTGATTTGATGCTGCCAACAATCTGAGAAAAAGGCCTCTGGCCTTTGGAAGTGACGGAGACCCACCTCCAATTGACCAGGGACTTTTCAGATACTACTTCGGAAACGATCTGGAATGAGATTGGGAGCTATTAAAATGAATTGGGGCTTCACTTGAAAGACGTTAGAGCTTTGAGAAGCTGCAAGTTAGATACTTTGGCTGTTAGTAACATTATGGTAAGGGGAGAGAAAGAAGACGAAGTGGGAGAATACAAGGTCTACCTGTCACAAATCAAAACAGGAGCAGTGCGGTGTTGTACATGAGAAGCCAATAGAACACTAGAATCTAGCATAATTGCATAATATGCAAACGATCGACTGATGAGGATAGATTTGACAATCTACAGCAAGAAAATTAGGATTGTGTCAGTTTATTTGCCTTATGAAGGGACAAATCCCGATGGGATGGGCAGATTTTAAAATGCACTCAGAGATATAGTTGTTGGAGTAAAGGAGGACAATGTTTTCCTCATGGACAATTTCAATGCAAGGATAGGAAATCGGACAGAAGGGTATGAAAAGGTTGTGGGTAAGTTTTGAGAGGATATGAACGCCTATAGAAACGGAAAACAGCTCTTGGATTTCTCTGTGCCAGGTAGTTATCACAAAATCTTTTTTAAGCATAAGAACATGCACCGGTATATATAGGAAGGCAGGAGACCCAGACCTCTCATTAACTATATAATAGCAGACTAGGAATTCAGGAAGGCAGTCAGGAACATGTGTTTTCAGAGGGTTCTTTGATGACACTGATTATTATTTAATATGTGGTGAAATTAGTTTTGTGAGACCAAACGTGTAGAAAGTCAGGTCCATATACAGAAGGATGAGAGTGGATAAGTTTCAGGACAAGGAATCCCGGCACAAGTATATAACAATGATATCAGAAAGGTGGATAGTTCAAGGTGAAAATTTACAGTTATTTGAAGAAGAATGGGCAGGATATAGGGTCACACTACTAGAAGTGGATAGAGAATGTCCTGGAACAGTAAATGAAGGAAAAAAGAGACAGCTAGATGGAATGACACAGTCAAGGTAAAAGAATGCGTTTCAAAAATGGCTCCATACTAGAACTCAGGAAGACAGAGAAAGTCATGTTGAAGGAAGAAACAAAGGAAAAAGAAGGTGTTTCAAAATAGGCTCCATACCAGAACTCAAGCAAACAGAGAAAATTATATTGAAGAAAGAAACAAAGACAAACAAATAATTGCAGAATCCAAGCAGAAATCATGGGAAGGCTTTGGAAATAGGTTAAAGTTTGGGTCAAGCTGAGGGAAAATCATTTTGGAATGTAATTAGCAGTATTTGAAAGAGAGGGAAGAAGGAACTGAAGTGTTTTGAACAGGTAAGGAAAGCTACTAGTGAATCTTGTAGCTGCCTATGACTTATTGAGGGAATATTTCAAAGAATTGCTCAATGAAGGTGAAACGTAAAATGATGAGTCAGATTTTGAGGTAGAATGGGATAGGAATGACGATGGAAAAAGGGTCACATTTGGGGAAGTAGGGAGAATGGTCAATAGATTGCAGTGCAATACATCGGCTAGGGTGGATGGAATTAAGTCGTAACTCATCAAATGCAGCGTAATATCAGGTCTGAAATGGTTACACAGGATAATTGAAATGCGGGAGGAGGAGGGGGGGGGGGGAGTTGGGACAGGTTCCATCTAGAGGGACGAAAGCACACTAGTTTTCAAGCATCGAAACAGGAGAGATTGTAACAATTACAAAGGTATCTCTTTAACTTTAGAGCAGGCACGCTCTTTTAACGTTTACAGGAGCAGGCGCGCAGTGTGGTCTATTATGTGCACTGGTGATAAGTGACGATTTATTATTATTGCTTTATGATTTATTGCAGCGGTGTACAATACATGATACGATAATGAAACTTTCTCTCTGCAGCGGAGTGTGCGCTGATATGAAACTTCCTGGCAGATTAAAATTGTGGGCCGGAACCGGGACTCGAATCTGGGACCTTTGCCTTTCGCGAGCAAGCCCTCTACCACGCAGCTACCCCGGCACGACTCACGGTCACGCCAAACAACTTCAGTTCTGGCAGTACCTCGCCTCCTACTTTCCAAACTTCACAGAAGTTCTACTGCGAAACTTGCAAGACTAGCACTCCTGCAAAAAAGGATACGGTGGAGACAGGGCTTAGCCACAGCCTAAGGCATTTTTCCAGAATGAAACTTTCACTCTGCAGCGGAGTGTGGGCTGATATGAAACTTCCTGGCAGCTCAGTGGTAGAGCGCTTGCCCGCGTAAGGCAAAGGTCCCAGTTCGAGTCCCGATTCCGCCACACAATTTTAATCTGCCAAAAAGTTTTACATGATACAATGTTTACAAGGAACATTTCAGGTTACGCTTGACAGGTTTACACAGGTTATAAATGCTAAATTGTTATAATGGAATAATTTACTTGCAAATTAGTTGTCCTCGACCTCAAGAAAATGCACACTGCATTTTTCGCAGAGAACTATTGCTTGAAAGTGACTTTTGAAAACAAAATAATTGTAGGAAGTGCATCTTACTGTTGTGGATCTATTCTTTGCTCTTACCCAAATTTCACATCCTTTTTTTTCCATTGGTTGCTTCTGTATATGTGTCTCTTGAACTTTGTAACGACGAAGATCCATGCTAACATCAGCTGGTAATCTTGGTATCGCAGATCTTTCGATAAGATGTGTTTCATGAGTTGAAAAGAAAGTTTCTTCAGAAAAAAAAAAAAAAAAAAAAAAAAAAAAAAAAAAAAAAAAAAAAACCCCGACGTGAATGTTTCTCGTTCTTTCCATTTGCACGAAAGACCTGCGTATTGATACCTGCCACGTTCAACAGTGCACACCATATAGCCATTGTCCATCTTCTTGTCATTTGTTTTACTGAACATTTGCTACACATTTGGTTAACGGTATTACCCTCTCCCCCTTCGTCATGGTATTATCTCAGGGCCGGCGCAAGGCAGGTGCGAAACGTGCGGCCGCTGGGAGCCACATCAGCGGGGTGAGGCAGAGGAGCCCAGGGGAATTTTGAGACAAGCTTTTTTTTGGTTTTTGTTTTGTTTTGAGAGTGGCCATTGTGCTATTTTTGTGGTCGCACGTTATGAAATACTTGTTTTCAATTGTTGCCTATTTTTAGACCAATTCTAGCCGTTGTTGCGTTCTTTTTAAGAATGAAATATACAGAATTCGTGTTGGCAGTTGGCCAATGGAGTCAAGTCCGATCAGACGAAATTTTATTGCTTTTCCTACCTTGGAAAAATAGGCGCGCCACAATTTTTGTTGTAACTCTGAAACTCGCCCGCTATTCTTTTGACTGTTAACTAGACGTGTTTGTGAAGTTAACAATTGACTGCTTGCTCACAAAAATCTAATTATGGCGATATTCACACAGCGGCGGAAGTATACAGTTCCCTTAAGCAAAACTCTGATTCTATAAGTTAAGCAAACAGTTCTACCTTTACTGTAATCTTTAGAGGAAACTGCACACAATTAAATAATGATCCGCAGTCATGGATCTAAATCAAAAATAAATGCTGGCAAAGGAAGCGCAAATATTCTCTACTCCAGAAGGGAGCAGAGACACAAGATACATGAACAAATTACCCTACATTAATCCAACATAAATGATGAGGGGAGAATTTAAATTAGCACAAAAGGATTATAGTTTAACAAATTAATTTATTGTTCAAAACAAGAACAAAAAGGGGGAAGACCTTTTTTTTAATTACAATAAAACCACACCTTACAAAATATTCAAAATATCAACAATTACATGGCCCTAAAATTGCCCACCAGCAAAGGTGAGTACAGGTTAATTACGATCACGTTTCATCGGGGGGAACGGAGGAATTGCAGCACATTCACACACAGATTCATACGCCAAGCCATGCAGGTACTTACCAAGCACCCGACACCAATACACCAAGACGACAGCCAAGCAATGCGGAGAATGCAGATCGAAGGTTGACTCGCGCACAATAAAATAGTACTTCGCCCATTAAAATTGCTACACCAAGAAGAAATTCAGATGGTAATCGGGTATTCATTGGACAAATATATTATACTAGAACTGACATGAGATTACGTTTTCACGCAATTAGGATGCATAGATCCTGAGAAATCAGTACCCAGAACAACCACCTCTGGCTGTAATAACGGCCTTGATACGCCTGGGCATTGAGTCAAACACAGCTTGGATGGCGTGTATAGGTACAGATGCCCACGCAGCTTCAACAGGATACCAAAGTTCATCAATAGTAGTGACTGGCGTATTGTGACGAACCAGTTGCTCGGCCACTATTGACCAGACATTTTCAGCTGGTGAGAGATCTGGAGAATGTGCTGGCCAGGGCAGCAGTCGAACATTTTCCGTATCCCAAAAGGCCCGTACAGGACCTGCAACATGCGGCTATGCATTATCCTGCTGAAATATAAGGTTTCGTATGGATCGAATGAAGGCTAGAGCCACGGGTCGTAAAACATCTCAAATGTAACGGCCACTGTTCAATGTGCCGTCGATGCGAACAAGAGGTGACCGAGACGTGTAACCAATGGCACCCCATACCATCACGCTGGGTGATACGCCAGTATGGCGATGACGAATACACGGTTCCAATGTGCGTTCACCACGATGTTGCCAAACACGGATGCGACCATCATGATGCTGCAAACAAAACCTGGATTCATCCGAAAAGATGACTTTTGCCATTCGTGGACACAGGTTCGTCGTTGCGTACAGCATCGCAGGTGCTCCTGTCTGTGATGCAGCGTCAAGGGTAACCGCAGTCATGGTCTTCGAGCTGATACTCGAAATGTTCGTGCAGATGGTTGTTGTCTGGCAAACGTCCCCATCTGTTGACTCAGGGATCGAGACGTGGCTGCACGATCTGTTACAGCCGTGCGGATAAGACGCCTGTCATCTCGACTGCTAGTGATACGATGCCGTTGGGACCCAGCACGGCGTTCCGTATTGCCCTCCTGAACCCACCGATTCCATATTCTGCTAACAGTCATTGGATCGCGACTAATGCGTGCAGCAATGTCATGTTACGATAAAACACAATCGCGATAGCCTACAATCCGGCCTTTATCAAAGTCGGTAACGTGATGGTATGCATTTCTCCTCCTTACACGAGGCATCACAAGAACGTTTCACCAGGCAACGCCGGTCAACTGCTGTTTTTGTATGAGAAATCGGTTGGAAACTTTCCTCAGCACGTTGTAGGCGTCGCCACCGACGCCAACCTTGTGTGGATGCTCTGAAAAGCTAGTCATTTGCATATCACAGCATCTTCTTCCTGTCTCGGTTAAATTTCACGTCTGTAGCACGTCATCTTCGTGGTGCAGCAGTTTTAATGGCCAGGGTGAACACTGAAGTTATATGGGAGTGTTTTTCATGTACAATACGATAAGAACTGTCAGATAGTAAGAGTAAAATATCTGGAATAAATTCGGAATTTCGGGAGTTTGGAATGGTTGTAGGTAGAAATAAATTTTATAAATAAAAATGGTTCTTTTTACTTTTCAAATAAAGTTCTACACAAAGTATTAACACTAATGGCAGATAAGTTGCATTTAATTTTTATGTTTCCACTCGTACTTTGTATTGCATTTTACAAAACCAGCCAATCTGTATCCTAAAACAGTATTCCGAAAAGTTTTAAATTTCAAAGTGGTCACATCTGTACCGAGGACCCGAGCACGTCTCCTGCCAAATTTCCAACTTATCCGTACTCTACTGACGTACTTCCCCTGTCCGTCGTCTCACTGACGTACGTAAAGCTTTGACGTGGGCTCTTTAGGAAGGAAACTTTTTTTACTTGCAACCTCGTTCACGCTATAACAAGGTACTACTGTTAACCCCAACAAAATCAATCAGCTGGAAATTAAAAAGCCTACACACTCGTCTGAATCTACAAATACGCAAATAAGTCTACAGGGAAATACTAAGCCGCGGCGGATTAGCCGTGCGCACTGGGGCGCCGTGCTGCAGTCCGTGCAGCCGTTCGCCGTCGGGGGTTCGAGTTCCCCCTCGGGCATGGGTGTTTCTGTCGTCCTTAGGCACAGAGTAACATATACAGAGAAGCAGCCCCCTCTAAACCACTGTCCTACGCTCCCCTCCTAGTTCCGTAAGATGCTAGCAGGTGTCACACGGTTCCCTGGCTTAGTACCGGTAGACGGCACTAGAGGCGCTTCTGAGGGTAGCGTGGAGGAGAGGTTGAGGGGAAAGCTCGTGCCGCCTGCCTCGAGGCCACGGCTGTGTCCGGCGTGTCGGCGTTTGAGGGGAGGTGGTGGTGGGGACAGCCGCTACCTGCCGCCTGCTCTGGCCAGTTTAAAGGGCTGCTTCTGACCGCAGCGCCATCATGGGACATATTACGGAACTGCTTCAGCACCCTCCCACCCCGCACCCCTGAGCGTAGGACCGGGCCCTTACGGAGGTTTCCCGTCTGTGTATATTTGTCTGTGCCTTGGAGGTTAGTTTACCTTAGTTTAAGTAGTTTGTAAGCTGCGGAGTAATAACCAAGCAGTTGAGTCCGATAGATTTACAAACATTTGAACATTTGCAAATACTAATTAATCTAAACACCTTTGCATAAAACAATTGGAATGTACGTATTGACGAAGTTATTTATGCCGAAAGTTAAAAGCCTAAACAGTAGGTAACTGTGTGTTATTACATTGTATTTCAGTTTGCGACATGTGGCATTTAGCTGTATCTGTGTGTCATACGTTCGTGTACTTTACGAGTCATAACTTTTATAGACGACTCAGTGTTAGTGCTGAGGACAGCTGTAGCTTTGGCAGTACATTTTTTCAAAAGAAATCGGTTTTAATATTGTCGAATAGCTGCAACTTTTGTGCCATGGTGACTTCACTGTTTTAACGGTTATATGCACATGATGGTGTGGCTATAGACCACGAAACCGACAGTGCCTGAATAAAATTTGCTTCTAGTGTCAACTGTTAAATGGTGTGTACTTAAAAAAACAATTTCAGTATTTATAATTTCTTCTGAATCATGATCAACTCTCATTGGAGCAAGATCAGAAAATCTGCACCGCACTGTTCAGTAGCTACGATTGCGGAGGCAAGTTTTTGTTCCAGGCGTTTCCAGTGATTGTGCTATATTTCACAGCAAGCTGAAGTGCTGTGGTTACGAATTTGAAAATAAATAAATAAATAAAAATTAACAAATAAAAGGAAATTGTGATATCTTTTTAATGTTTCCTTTTGCGCTGGACTCATTACTGGTTTTCTCAGTGTTTTAAAACGAGCGATGAGTCTGGAATTTCATGTTCAATAGAAGGGGAAAATATGCTTCCACAGTAATATATGTCTGCATTTTTTTCTGTCACCATAACTGCCATCTGCCAGTTATTCTAACAACTATGTCACTAATCTGATTTACTTGCTCTTAAAGGATGGAAAATTGATTTTAATTCCTAATATTTTGGTTTTCATTGTTTTTGTATGACTTCAATTTTAAACAATCCCACATTGACCTTCTACATTACTTCGCCTAGGTTCGCTGTTCTAGGAAATTTTTCTTAGTATAATTAATGATACGATAAACTGGCTATTTTCATTGGCGGTCTTTAGTTGACATTTTTGGGAGTGTTGCACGCGCTACAGGAATCATTTTCGCAAATATTTCTACAACCACAAACTTCTTCCGTCCATCGTGTGTCACAAAGTGTGAGAATAATGTTGAATATAAATTAGTGATTTAAATATATACAGGATGTCCCAGCTATCTTCTCCACCCAAAATATCTCTGGAACAATAATAGCTATTGGAAAACGACTTTCACCGGTATCAATGTACGGCTGGGGCCCATAAACGTACTTATTTGGAAACATTCTAAAACGAAAGCGTTGATTTTATCGCAATATTCTAATTACATCCCGAGATATTGTGACGAGAAGTTAACGCTTGAAAAACACGAAATACGCTGCTAGCACACGTCCTGAGGCTCAGGCGTGAACCCCATGCTGCACCTAATCGCGATGTGATTGACATGCGTAATCGCACTTCCATACTTATCAAGTGGTCCGAAATGAATAATACGATCTGCTGCCATCAACTCTTATAAGCACATAATGGTTTCCCTCTTGCACGTTTTATGTGTCTACGTAAACAACATGAACCAGTACCGATCGGTATACACCAGTCAGATTGTCTTATTTATCTTGCACACCCAAAATAAGGTTTATCGAATGCGTTAAATGACCCATTGTGCCTTTCGCGCACTCGTTCATCCAGGGCCTAGCTCTACCTAGACACGTGGCCAATGTAGTTCCCACTACAGCCACAGTTACCACTTCGCCTTGTTTGTGATTTGCGACCCATGCAAACTCCTGTACTCCACCACCCTCTGAGCATCTCATTTGTTGTTGCTTTGGCGTGCAGTACACCGCTTGCCAGTGTAGTCGTGCATCAGAGTAATCTAGTGACGGCACGGAGGTAGTACACATTGTGAATAAACGTTGTGTTTTGGAACTTATACTGCATTATGTACACAAATGAAGATATGGTAGAAATGCTGCTGATTTATGGAGAATGTAGATTGACGGGAAATACGTTATTAGATTGCTTGTTTGTTTATAGTACTGATAGAGAACATTATGATTATTACGTTAATATGTCTATTTTCTACCCTACTCTACATACCTGTACTGTACCCTGTTGTAGGCGGGCGAAATTCTGTTCAGGCAGAACGACTGTAGAGAAGACGATTCCCTGACAAGCCATCGCCTTCGCGCCGGATGTTTGGTCGTCTCACATCTCGTCTACGTGAAACGGGAACTTAAATCCAAGACCTAGACATTGTCTTAGAACACGCACAGATGAACGTGCTGAAGTTGCTGTGCTCGCTACCGTAGCTGTGAATACTCACATCAGCACACGTCAAATTGAACGTGAAGTTGGTTTGTCGAAATCAAGTGTACAGCGTATTCTTCAACGTCATAAACTTCATCCTTACCATGTACATTTACACCAGGATCTTCATGGAAATGACTTCAGCAATAGGGTAACATTTTGTCGGTGGGCTCAGCAAAAACTTCTGACTAATCCAAATTTTTTCGCAGATCTTCTCTTTACCGACGATGCATCATTCTCCAACAAAGAAATTGTCAATATGAGGAATATGCATTATTGGTCCTCAGACAATCCAAAATGGCTCCGTCAGGTAGATCATCAACGTCCGTGGAAAGTTAATGTTTGGTATGGGATTATTGGAGATACCATTATCGGACCTTTCTTTGTAAATGGCGTCCAGAATGGCAGACAGTACTCCAGATTTATACGACACAATCTTCCTGTTCTCTTTGACACCTTACCTCTGAACAGAAGAATGGTCATGTGGTATCAGCATGATAGATGCCCTGCACATAACGACTTAAGAGCACGACGACTTCTGAACCGTGAGTTCCCTGATAGGTGGATTGGACGTGGTGGCCCAGTTAGGTGGCCTGCCCGATCTCCGGACCTTAAACCGCTAGATTTTTTTCTTTGGGGAGCAGTGAAGGATGCTGTTTACCAACATGAACCAACAGCACCAGAGGACATGAAGCAACGCATTATTGATGCTTGTACAGCCATTAAAGAGGAAACAATAGTACGAAGTAGGGCATCCTTCATCTGCAGTGACCCTATGTATGCAAACCAATGGTTATCACTTTGAGCATGATATGTGAACACTATCTTTAGTATGTAGTGCTGGTATCACAGTGCAAGTTTCTACAAAGGGCGATTTTACCCAGTGATGTTCAGAAACATTTGTTTGAAACAATATATAATGTAACGCATTAGATAAACATAACATTGATAATTATGTGATAATAAAACTAATTGGTTAAACCTGTTTACATTCATCTTCTATGTCTTACCTGAACTCCCCAAATCAAAACATTTTTACCTAAACAACGGTAAAACCTTTAGTCCACTTGCTCGTTTCACTAAAACCATCAACATGAATTTTACTATTATGAGTGAATGATTCACTGTCACTTGGCTGTTATTGTTCCAGAGATATTTTGGGTGGACAAGATAGCTGGGACACCTTGTATGTTATCTTTTACTAAACTAACACGTTTCACATTATTACGAATTCTCGTATGAAACAAGTATTAATCTGATCCGAGTCAATTTGACCAGAACATTTTTTCAAAAGTTAGCTTCTAAGTGCAGGCTGTCGAAATAGGTTACTATACTTTTTATTGTTCTGATACAATTCCGTTTCATAGTTATCTCGTATGAATCGAATGCGCTGTAACTAAATTAAGAACTTGAGCTATACGGTGTATGAACTGGGCTCTAAGGGATTGTTCTCCAGTTGTTACCACTACTCATAACTGCAGCCCCATAAAAGCCATTCCCAATCAAATTATTGGTATCCAAATTATAAGCTGTGTGTTATAATCGTTGTTGCTTTGCAGTTTGCTCAGTTTCTTGGACAGTTCTCTCTTATTGCACATATTTTTTGCTGCCTGCTAACACTTGCCAAAGCTATCTCTGGCTGATCGGTCTGATTATTTTTCTCTTGCTCAATTAGCAATCTTCATGTTAACTCGTTATGTGTTTGCATATGATAGGGGATTGACTCCCATGCCGAACAAAAATATTTGAATCTCTCAGGCAATGACATAAACACCTTGGTAATTATCATTTTCTCAGAAAGTGGTTTACCTGCTTGTTCCAATTTCGTGTTGATTTCTTCAAACTTTGACATATCTACTGAGTCATCGCTAATTGGAGTGAACGAAACTTTTGATGAAGTAGATGAATGCTAACTGCGGACTCCTTAATACACAGCTTTCAGTTTAGCACATACCAGCTAGCGACATACTTGAGAATAGGTGATTTAAAGGCGCTACCTCCAAATGCATCGCATTGAGGGCCTACGCCTTTGCGTCCTTCTCCAGCCACGCTTTTCCCTCAGCTTCTTTCTCCGTCGGAGGCTTAATCACAACGCCTGTCACAACATCTAAAAACACCCTTTCCTCTTAATATCACTTCCATTTGGAATTTACGCACAGCCCAATTGCCCCCTCCAGATATCTCCAAGTACGTCTTCGTATACTGTTCCATTGCGTTGCACGAAGACAAACGCTGCTTGTGTCAAATTAGTTTCTACACACGAAAACTCTGCGCTGTTCACAAAAAAGACTTATGCAGCTGGGCCCATAACCCTTGGAATATGCAGTATAAAGGCCAATTCACACTGTCCGTTCCGTCAACGAGACGCCACGGCACCGTCACGTCAAGTTGTATTCACACTGTCCGGCAGTGTCTACATCTACATCTACAACCATACTCCGCAAGCCACCCGACGGTGTGTGGCGGAGGGTACCTTGAGTACCACTATCGGTTTTTCCTCCTATTCCAGTCACGTATTGTTCACGGAAAGAAGGATTGTCGGTATGCCTCTGTGTGGGCTCTAATTTCTCTGATTTTGTCCTCACGATCTCTTCGCGAGATATACGTAGGAGGGAGCAATATACTGCTAGACTCCTCAGTAAAGGTAAGTTCTCGAAACTTCGACAAAAGCCCGTACCGAGCGACAGAGCGTCTCTCCTGCAGAGTCTTCCACTGGAGTTTAGCGATCATCTCCGTAACGCTTTCACGATTACCAAATGATCCTGTAACGAAGCGCGCTGCTCTCCGTTGGATCTTCTCCACTTCCTCTATCAATCCCACCTGGTACGGATCCCACACCGGTGAGCAGTATTCAAGCTGTGGGCCAACAAGTGTACTGTAACCTACTTCCTTTGTTTTCGGACTGCATTTCCTTAGAATTCTCCCAATGAATCTAATGGCCGGTTTCCGAAACAGTAGTTACCTGTGCCGTTATAGTTATCAGTGGGTTACCTGAACGTTAAGTACAAAATGGGTTTCCGAGACAACAGTTACCGTCACAGCCGTAGTTACCTGTCCGTTAGAGGTAAATGCGCGTTTCCGTGGGGTTACCCACACGTTAACTTTAGTTTTAACTATATCCGCTACGTAGCGTTAGTGGGCTTCCAAACGCAAGTCCAGAAGTTATTTAGCAGTAGTAATTTGTTTTCGTTTTTATGACTGAGTTCCGTACAATTTTCATACAATTTTTAAATTTATGAAGCTGAAGAATGAAAATTCTTTCATCATCGTCATCACCGCAGTCTTCTTCTTTTTCTTCTAATGCTTCGGACAGTTGTTCAGAAGAAGAAAACATATCTGTACTCGGCACAGTTGAAACACCACGACGCGTTTTTCGTGGTTTTTTTTTGCCCGATTTCTGACTGACGACTTACACTTCCGTCGTGCCCAAGGAAATGAGGATTAGGAACGGAAAAAGTCATGTGAAACAAAGGTGAAGGGCACATATTATAAAAAGATGCGTCAGACGCATATACAAGCAAAATATAGAAAACATTATCACAAAGAAAAAAAAAATTAAAATGAAGCGTAAAAGGAATAAGTGGGGTAAGCGCCCCCGCCCCCCATCAATCACAACTTGCGTGTGAAGAAAAATGTGTTAAATTGAAAACCACCAGAATTAAAAAACGGAAAGGGTATCCCGCCGAAGAGGCAGCAGTGAGAAAACCAAAGACATCCTTGGTAAAAAACAAAACAAAAGGAAATATACATGGTACGACAATGAATGTCAAACTAGGGGTGTCGACGGAGAAAACGTCAATGCGTCAAAGGCCGAGCACCGTCTGGTGCGCATGAATCAATGTGGCAGAAAGGCGTGTCGTGAAGATAGTTTGATAGTTTTGGTGTCTCTGTACTTGAAGGTGTTCTTCCCAAAGATATGTGAGATATGAGACAGGGTATCGAAGCTTACGCTGGATGACAGCCATGAGCCACACGGTGGCATTGTGTACAGACCGTGGTATGTGCCTGAAGTCCGGGACCAGGGCCCATCCAACCAGGATTGAAGTCAGGGTCATCCCGTTGAGCAGCGCGACCATGCTGCGGCAGAGGTCCCACACCTGTGAGACATTCCTGCAGAGAAAACGATGTTCCCGTGTGTCGGGGGCGTCACAGTCCTCACATGCTGCGGACGCACGGAGGCGGATGGCTGCCTGACGCTCATTTGTGGCCAGCTTGTCGTTCACCAGGATGTACCAGGTGGCCGAGACATACGACGGCAGAGCCGGATGGCTAATGTTGTTCCATACCTGACGCCAGTTAACTAAGGGCTGTCAGTCGACCATTGTGTGGATGGGTGGGCGTCCGACCAGTGCGTCGTATATTCGACGGACCATCCTGTCCCTGTCGCGCGCCACATCCAGCACGTAACTCCTGGTGAAATAGTATTCCCTCACAAAAGGCAGCTTGTATGGGATTTCCCGAATATCTATGGGGGCACGTTCGAGCCAAGGGCAGTATTAGGTAAGCAATGCTGCCGTCAGTCCAGTAGGGTGGCAGCACAGTGTAACATCAATGCCGAACATTTATATGGAAAATCCACCAAACCCAGTCCGCCATCTTGTTGCGGCAAGAAGCAAATTGTTCCCTTAACTTTGAACAGTTCATGGCGCCAGAGGAGCCAGTAAACCGCTTTGGAAATCGACCTGCCGATCAGTTTCGGGACTGGGAGAAGTTGAGCCGCATACCAGGCTTTAGACAGAATGGACCCGTTGATAATTCCGACCTTCTGGTGGAGAGTGAGGCGACGAGTGGCATGTTGCTTACAGGCGCCCTGGATGGTGCACAATATGCGCCTCCAGGTCTTCGCCTGCATCCAGTAAGGGCATGCGTCAACGAGAAGACCTAAAATCTTGTACTCGTCAACAAGACGGTACCATGGGAGGCTGACAGTTAGGCTGCGGTTTCCGATGGGCAGGAGCACCGTTTTTCGGGTGTTGAGTGCAGTCCTCGAGGCTTGTTCATAAAGCTGCAGGATCGTACGGGCCGTGTCTATATCCGCTGGGCTGCGAACGATAACTCCAACATCATCCACGTATGCAGTACATGAGATCCTTGCAGTATAGATGTCGATGCCACTGATCGATTGCCCAAAAGCACGCAGCAAAGGGTCGACTGCAATGGCAAACAGAAACATCGACATTGGGCACCCCTGTCGAACTGAACGCCTGATGGCAAAAGGCTGTGCCCGCCAACCGTTAATTATAACAGATGAGGTGGAACCAGTCACAAGGTTCGACAGCACGCCTAAGAACCGGCCATCGAAACCAATCTTGCTCATGACGCACCATAGGTATTGGTGACTGATTCTGTCAAACGCCTGGGCAAAGTCGAGTGACAGTATTGCTGCTCCTGCGTTCGTGAGTGCTGTGGAGGCCACGGCATCCCTGTACACAGATGCTGCCTGGAAGATATTTCTGCAGGGCACACCACATGACTGGTATGGTGACACCACTTTATCCATCACGGACTTGAGCTTTGCCACAATGCACCTTGCCATCAACTTATAGTCACAGTTGAGGAGTGTGATTGGGCGTAGATCAGTGAGTTTGCATTTCCCCTGTACTTTCGGAATGAGAATTATGTGGCCCGCAAGAAAGGAGCTAGGAATAGGGACACAGGCAAGAATCTCGTTCGCAATGGAGCATAGCTTCTCACCTACTATGTCCCAAGATGACAACCATTTGATCTATGTAATGAGAGCGAATTTCATATGCGTTTCAGAATAATAATAAAAAAATACTGACCAATGACAATGCCGGGATCAAACGGGGAAAAACGCGGAAAACAACATTCCGGGTTACATTTTACATCGCGCTAGGTGGTCGCGAGAGATGTTGGCAACGCGTGACGTTTGCATTAGCTGCATCTCCCTCGCGATTGGTCAAGCAACATCTCGACACTGAGCAACAGTGGCCAACGTTATCTCTCGCGATCGCCGATCTGGATGTAAAATTTTACCACATCCAAATCACAAAGCCATGGTCTCATAATAAAACTTTCAATTAAGCATAAATATACTTCCCTTTACAATAGTGTTCTGCCAGGCAATTGCCATTACGATCAGTCAATGTTTTTGTATTATTATTATTACAACGTGGGGCTCGGGTAGGTGGATGGGTGGACGTAAATTGACCAGTCCGGGAGAAGACAATCCAGCTGATATATTATCTCGGGGGATGTCAGCGAAAGAGTTACAGAGCTCACAATGGTGGCATGCACCACAATTGCTTCCAAACGCTCCCAACTTCTGGCCTTAACAGTCGATATCAACCTTCCCACTTCCTGAGGCACGGAAGAACGACCAAGTATTAACAGTTAGCACGTGGGACTGTCCCATAGACGCCAACCGATTTAGCTCGTACTGGAAGATGATTCGAGTTATGGGTTTCTAACGTCCATCACCTCTTTTCGGAATGACTCAAACTGAGCCCTAATATATTCCTGAATCACGGAAATGTTTATTAGTTCTCAGTCTATAACGAAATCATTCCACTGTAGGTGAAGTTGAACTTATCTTATATGCTGGCTGAAGTCCATTGCGTTGTGAGTTGTCTTCGGCATTCACTAAAGAAATTGATTCTACAGGATATTTTCATAAAGTAAATCCATCTTAGTTGATATGGAAACGATTTTATTTCCACTTAAACATTGCACAATCAAGAAATGCAGCAGCAAGCTAACAAAGCTGCTTACAGGTTTGTGGCCACTCGGATACTCTATCCACGACTCTATCACCGACTAAACAAACAATGGTTTCTCTCCAACATCTTTCTGCTTAACCACGTATTAAAAATGATGACAAAGTTTTGTAATTCACAATTAAACAATATTCTTTTACATCAAATATGCCAAAATACAGAAATTAAAATATTACATTTAAGCTCTGACTATTTATGTCAATGTATGTATTTAGTTCACGAAATTTGTATTTAAATGTAGTGCACAAATTTAACGTCATCCTTTTGACTAGTGTTTACAGTCGTCAAATTATTTACATTATGTGTGTTTTCGAAATGCACATATATTTGTTTTGCCAATAGTGTGTAGGCGTACTATTATTGACACATGGAATTTTAGTGTGTTTCGGTTTGTGGTCAAATTATTTATTAGTACGGATTTGTATATGGTTGTCATAGTTTTGTTAATTTCGAAGATAGTTTCTTAGTACCAAACGGATTATTAATTTTAGTGCATGAACAATTATCAGTATTTAATTTAGGATTTAGTGATATATAAAACATGGTTTGCCCTAATTTATTTAAACAAAAGGTATATATGAAATCATGTTGTGCAATAGTTTATAACATGTAGCATTGTTGTTTCTATACAAATTAGTATCTATTTAGGTTCAGCAATTTCTAAAACTAATTGTAATGCATTTTTAGTGTTTGCAGCTATTTTTACGAAAGTATAAAAAACTGAAAATTACGTAAAAGGTCAGGCAAAGTTATATTTAAATCAGTGTACTATTTCTTAAAAGCATTTTACTAATAGTGTAAATGTAATTTCAATCAGAAGGCGAAGATGTGAAATATCACATGTCCGGTAATGAAGTTTTACTTTAGGTATCAGATATTTCGTGTTTCAATGTTGGCAACTGATTTTTAGGAGTTCGCAACATAGCAGAAACGTTACACACCCCCCTACATAGTGTACCTGAAATGTAATGTAAGGTTCACTGTGTACTATCGTTTCAATATGTTGTTATTTAAGTGTTCATAGTGAGTCTGTATTAGTTTAGGCTAAAATAAAAATTTTTATGTTGATTGTAGTCTTGTGAATGCTGGTGGTTGTTGATGTTGCATGATGCGCCGACAGTGGTGTATCTGAAAACTGCTGTTGGTGATGTAGTGGCTCTCATCTTCAGCTGACTGTAGTTACAGGCATTCCATATGGTTCCTACAACATGTTTGTATCTTTCTCAGAACCACATACTATTTTTCCCTAACTACATACATAAATAAGCATACTGTTATCAGGCTATTGGAAAGAGTAATCAATTTTCTCAATACGGTATTTTAAACAAACAAAATTATGGGTTCAAATTAACCCTTAAATGTTACTGAAAATTAACGAGAAATCTCTCTAATTTACTTTAGTTTGAATAATGAAATAGCAAGCTTTTACAACTTTTTTCAAGAGCATTGATATTCATACTGTAAACAGTTATGTTTGGTATTCATTCATATAAAAAAATATTTTGTGCAGAATAACTTTCTATATATACATGTATGTAAATGCCATTATGTGAGTACTAAGCTCCTAATTCCTCTAGAAAGGGTGTTGTACATTGTAATAACTTCAAAATATATAGTCAATTTACTAAGTGAAAGAATGACATAATTAAATAGTAAAACAATGGATAGAAACAAGCTCTCAGTGAGCGCACAAAACATTTATCATTCAAAATTATTGTATAGTTAAAATGGTTATATAGCCAGAAAATGTAATCTTGGTTTTGAAACTTTATCAAGTACTGTAGGTATTGAATATTTCTTATACAGTTAGAGATTAGAATGAGTAGTAATAAAGAGTATAAACAAATTAGATCATAGTATTACATAATATTTTACTTATTAAAAAAAACATATGCATTAATAAAGATTCAAAACTAACCCCCCTGCGAGTAGTTAGCAGTGGCAATGGTTAATCTCATAGCTCAAATCAAGCATGGAAATTAAAGCAATAAGTGTCAGTTCTCAACTGATCCACAAAAGTGTCAAATTTTTTCCATTGTGGAAAAATTTAAAGAAAAATGAAAAAGTTTTTTTTTTTTTTTTTTTTTTTTTTTTTTTTTTTAAACTGCCAAACTACACCCACTCTCAAGGCAGTAATGAATAAAAAATGAAAATTAAACCTTGCATCAGCCAAAACTGTGTCTTATGTACAATACACTATAATATGGTCATCTTAAACCAGTATTAAATATTTTCCTATTAAGCTGTAAGCTCAAGGATAGAAATTGAATTTTACATTGGTCAACACTTGTGTGGTCTATGTGTCCTCCCATGCTTATAGTCACTTTTGTACTAATTGTTAGCAAGGCCCTCTTGACACATCAAAGTACAACACAAAATTCAACCAAGAACACAAAAATACTAATGAATGACTAACAAAAGTGTAAAGACTTACAGGATTTGAATTGTAATGCACTGTGGACGTGATTAATAGAACAATCACAGTACATAACTGAGGTAAGCATTTTCTCGTATATACAATGACATTTCAAGCCATAAACAAATAATAAGCACTTCAACATACCTTTGACTATGCATATGAAGTTAATAAATAAATTATTGTGTGCCATATTCATAAATGGTATCTTCCTTATTGGTTTCAGAGTAAGAGCAAGATAAACTATTCACAAGACAATTAACTTTTCTGTAGGTAGGTTTTAAACACATTAATCTATCTGAGACCGATCAACTTTATGGATCGTGGATAAACAAAACTATAAGCATACAGCTAAAGGTTTCAGTTAACTTCAAGAGGCTCAATTTATACCTGTAGATAAACTTCAACTCAGATCTTAACAAATGGACTACTAACATAGTGAAATATTACTTGGTTTTCAGGTTCAGTTAATAGATTTTTTTTTTTTTAAACTTCCTCAAAATTATTCATGTTCATGTTACTAGAATCACAACTTAAGTTGACAAACAGAAGGTATACTTTTATATTTACTTTCAATTATTTCTTTAACTAACATTTTAGTAGATGACTTAACATTTATATCAGGGTTTGGAGCTAACATTTCTCAGTACACTTAACACTATCATTTTGAGATTCCTCAGCAGTATCAAGCAATTCAACATCTTAGACTTCCAGTAAAGCATCTGTTCAGAGAATACACTAATCTTAAATACTACATCAACATTTTTCGTTGAAATATTCATTATTTTCATAGTCATTTTCTTTATGACATATTAATTCTTTCTTTTCAATATTTGAAGCATTTTTTCACTTCCATTTCAGTATCTTATTAACTATTTGTTCAGTACTTTCACTGACAATTCTTAACCTAATTTCTCATGAACAGCTGTTACTATTTTTCCTAATTTGTTACATCTTTTGATGACTACTCAAAGACTTCCACATTAGCTAGTGGTTCATAAACATCATAACATAAGTCTCCAAAATTCCTATCAAACACATTAAATAAACCCCATCATCTACCCATTTTCTTTTTCTGTACTTAAATTCACATAGTATTTTAATTCATAAATCCTTCTACATTTATTATTCATTGTAACTGTATTAACTGTAAACATGAATTCACTATTCAGTTGAAACTGTATTTCAGTATATTTACTTTTTAGCTCTTAAGTCCATTGGCCTATACACTGACATAAGTAAAAACAAAAATCCTTATTGAAAACCCCCAACTAAAATGACACTAGTATCTCAGATTAGGTAGAGTATTACTATTTAGTTTAAAGTTCTTTTGAACTGATGGTTAACATCCACCTACACATTTTTTTCATATTTTTTCAAAAATTCCAACTGGTAATAAAGTTTAGGTGTCACCTATTTTACGTTTCAATAAGCATAGAGCAAAAATGTATATATCAAAAGGTATGTCTCAGCTGTCTTCACTTGTCAGTGGTAATTAAAATGTTTTTTCAAATAATCAAATATTTACACTGAAGAAAAACTTAAAGTCTAAAATTTTTTCTGTACTGTGAAAATGATTCAATAGAAGTACACAGCACACGACTGGGGACCTGAACTGTTGTCAGCAGTTTCATAACTAAAGAGTAATTATGCCCCTAAGGTATTACATCAGTACATAGTCTGATGCATCTCATTTTGTCTATCATCAGGTAGAACAGCTAATGGTAGATTAGGATTAGGTCCAAAATTAAATGCAAACAGTTGGGTCTGGTTTGCCCAAGAACATACTTTACACCTTAGACTTTGCTTAAGCAACATAATTTCTAAAGTGTCATTCAAGTCTGAATGAAAACAATCATTGTCCTGTGGCATAAAATAAACAGGGCGAAATTTCTTTTTAGGCCTACCAGTTAACCTCACTACTGGTAAACAAATTACATTAGTACATCTAGGAATACTCAAAGTTTCAGTATGTGACTTTTCTTGAATTTCGTCTACACACTGTGGTAATTCTGTGACTGAACATTCACTTTCAACTTCTAGCTCAAGGTTATCTATAACACGGTTACATTCAGTTTCTACTTTAAAATCAGAATAACTAAGTTTGCTATTACATTGTTCAAAATCGCGAATCTTTCCAGTTAACTCTGTTTTAGTATCCTGGCTCTGAGAATTTACATAACTTGAACTGTCATCTGTTTTTTCAACACTGTCACTCGTCTGAGAAACTACTGAAGTAGTAGCTACCAAAACACTTTTTTCTACACTATTGAATCCAGTACTAAAATTTGTCACTAGACTTCCAATGTATTGTTTTAAATCAGTCGCTGTTTGGCAAATTCTATATTCTAGGTTTGATATTGCGTCATTTGTTTGAGATTTTATGTCAGATAGTTCGGTTTTCATGGTTTTTATATCTGACGAAAGTTCGGTTTTCATAGTTTCCATTTGTAATGAAAGTTTGGAGTTAGTGGTTTCCATTTTTAATAAAAGTTCCAAGATTGATTTATTTTCTATTTCTGTGTTTGCTGCCATATTACTAATCTGTTGTCCAGTCTCTTGTAAATCACTAGAAAATGGGACCTGCTGCTTTCTTGTAATCGGTGTAGAACTCGCAATACCAGAACCTTCTACCCCACTGTCAAAGTCCGAAACTTGAGTACTATCATCTCCCTCCTTTCTTACTGTATCCATTTTAAAATAAGTTTTCAGTCCACATAAAACCCCTATCACATAAACAGTCACTATAAACGTTAAAAAAAAAAAAAAAAAAAGGAATAAGTACTTATCTCGTCACAAGGATGCGGCGATACAGGAATCTAGTAGTCCAAGTTATTGCCATCTTCCTCCATTAACTTTTGACATCGTAGGTGTGGATAGTATTGTAGTCGAATTCTGCACTTTTATGATGGTTTTACTGCACATCCATCATATACATTATTTTCCTTGTATCCTGAAACACATTCTTATATTAGCGAATACTCATTAAAATCGTTTGATCACGTCACCACTTTTAACACTTCACATTAGTGAATACGCTTTTAAAATCCTGGTCACACGGCACCACATCTAACGTCAATCACCTCTTTTCGGAATGACTCAAACTGAGCCCTAATATATTCCTGAATCACGGAAATGTTTATTAGTTCTCAGTCTATAACGAAATCATTCCACTGTAGGTGAAGTTGAACTTATCTTATATGCTGGCTGAAGTCCATTGCGTTGTGAGTTGTCTTCGGCATTCACTAAAGAAATTGATTCTACAGGATATTTTCATAAAGTAAATCCATCTTAGTTGATATGGAAACGATTTTATTTCCACTTAAACATTGCACAATCAAGAAATGCAGCAGCAAGCTAACAAAGCTGCTTACAGGTTTGTGGCCACTCGGATACTCTATCCACGACTCTATCACCGACTAAACAAACAATGGTTTCTCTCCAACATCTTTCTGCTTAACCACGTATTAAAAATGATGACAAAGTTTTGTAATTCACAATTAAACAATATTCTTTTACATCAAATATGCCAAAATACAGAAATTAAAATATTACATTTAAGCTCTGACTATTTATGTCAATGTATGTATTTAGTTCACGAAATTTGTATTTAAATGTAGTGCACAAATTTAACGTCATCCTTTTGACTAGTGTTTACAGTCGTCAAATTATTTACATTATGTGTGTTTTCGAAATGCACATATATTTGTTTTGCCAATAGTGTGTAGGCGTACTATTATTGACACATGGAATTTTAGTGTGTTTCGGTTTGTGGTCAAATTATTTATTAGTACGGATTTGTATATGGTTGTCATAGTTTTGTTAATTTCGAAGATAGTTTCTTAGTACCAAACGGATTATTAATTTTAGTGCATGAACAATTATCAGTATTTAATTTAGGATTTAGTGATATATAAAACATGGTTTGCCCTAATTTATTTAAACAAAAGGTATATATGAAATCATGTTGTGCAATAGTTTATAACATGTAGCATTGTTGTTTCTATACAAATTAGTATCTATTTAGGTTCAGCAATTTCTAAAACTAATTGTAATGCATTTTTAGTGTTTGCAGCTATTTTTACGAAAGTATAAAAAACTGAAAATTACGTAAAAGGTCAGGCAAAGTTATATTTAAATCAGTGTACTATTTCTTAAAAGCATTTTACTAATAGTGTAAATGTAATTTCAATCAGAAGGCGAAGATGTGAAATATCACATGTCCGGTAATGAAGTTTTACTTTAGGTACGAAATAGAAGCACCCCTACCTGTGGATCGCCTAAAATTAACTAAACCTTTCCCAGTCACGGGAGTAGACTTCGCTGGTTCACTATACGTCAGGGTGGGGAGCGTGTTACACAAAGCTTATATTGTACTGTTTACTTGCGCCATTACAAGGGCTTTGCACCTTGAATTAGCATCGGACATGAGTACAGAAAAATTCATCATGTCGTTCAGACGCTTCTACAGCAGACATGGATTACCCCACACCATATATTCGGACAATGCGAGAACTTTTCAAGCAGCGAGCAGAGAACCTGCAGAACTCTCTCAGATCTTCACGTCTCCATGTACCAGCCAGCATTTCGCCCACAACGGCGTGTCCTGGAAGTTTATTGTTCCACGAGCGGCTTGGTGGGGAGGCTGGTGGGAATGAATGGTGGGCACAACAAAGCGTAGCTTGAGGAAAGTGTTGGGCACGTATCATGTAAACGAGGAAACTCTCAGAACAATACTAGCACAGATAGAAGCTGCCATTAACAGCAGACCAACTATATAAGACGGTCCCAACGTATTAACACCATATCATTTTATAAACGGGGGACGATTGACAAAATTACCCCCCAGTCCAGAACCTAATATCAATACCGATCTGAGAAAAGTGGCAAGATTGAGGGTAAAGGTGCAAGAAGATTTCTGGAAGAGTTGGAAGAAGGAGTATCTTCTAGCCCTGAGAAGCTTCCACGAGGTGCATCAACCAGACGGGAGATCGACGAAGTGCCGGAATGGTGATGTCGTCCTGCTTCAAGACGATCTGCGGCCACGTCACCTATGGAGGCGAGATCGCATTTCTGCAGTGAGACCGGACCGTGACGGGAGGGCGAGAACTCTCGTCCTTAGATTCAACGAGGGAACGGAGATCATCCGCCCCGTACAGCTGGTCGTACCAGTGGAGATCGACCAGGGTGGGGAGGATGTGGCGGATTAACGACGATGTTTAAGAATTATCTTTGTGAGTCTTTTACATTAGTTCCATGTATTCTTTGATTTGTATACGTTCTATATAAGACGCACGTGTAAAGAAAGGTTGTGTTTACGTTTCACGATATAAAAAGGCCTAAGCAAACTTTGTAATTCCAATGAAATTAAGGAGAGCATAGGAATACTACAAAAATGTATAAGAAAGAGCTATAGCTAGCTAAACAAAGGTCCAACACAAGTTTCATAAGAAACAGTAAAAAGCAATGTAAAGCAGCCTGGTCAATAATTAATAATATTAAGGGAGACATGAGAAAATCAGATAATACAGTCCCAATATCAGCATACACATTCAACGAACACTTTGTGAACCACGCAAGTGAAGTCATGAAGGCAATCAACAAACCCAATGCAACATACACGGATTATCTCAAGAACGTAAACCTAAATAATGAACGTGCTACACCATCATTAAATAACTTCAGTGAAGTAAGCCAAGACAAACTCTTGGAAATGGTCAATGACATGAAAAAAAACACACAGTACATATATTTACAATATGTCAAATAACACACTCAGAGAGATAATTACCTACATAGTAGCTCCATTCACATACTGCATAAACTTGTGTCTTACAGAGGATGTGTTTCTGGATCCCCTCAAACTATCTAAGGTTATTTCGATATTTAAGAAAGGAAGCAAATCTGAACCTGCAACTACAGGCCTATTTCAAATATCTCAGTTCTAGCCAAAGTATTTGAAAGCATCATATATAGACAAATGTATGAATACCTCGAATCAAATAAGATGATAAATAGCTCACAGTTTTGATAAAGAAAAGAAAGATCAACAATACATGCTGTAAAGCTGCTAGTCAGAGATATTTTAACAGCATTTGAACACCATGGTCATGCACAGGCCTTTGACTGTGTAGACTACCATGTATTGCTCACCAAACTTGATCACTACGGGATCCGTTGCAAAAGTTTAAAACTTATGAAATCGTACCTGAGTAACAGAAAGCAGGTCGTTAGCTCAGGAAGTGACGTATCTGACACATGTCAGGTCCAACATGGAGTACCACAAGGATCAAAACTAGTACCCCTTCTATTCCTAGTTCAAATTAATGACTTGCCAAACAATACAGAGTTTGAGACACATTTGTCAGAAAATGAAGTGGTTAAGACATAAATGTATGCAGATGACACAACTTTTCTATCTGTAGACCAAGAATTTGAACAACTTGTTAACAGATTGAATGTAGTGAAAAAAGTGCTGGCTCATGGTTTAGTGCGAATGGATTATTACTTAATGAAAATAAGACCCAGGGTATGTCATTCAGTTGATCTAAATTTACATAAATAGCGAAACAAAATGTAAAATTCTTGGTATTATACTGGACAATAAACTTACATATTGAACATTTAACAGTAAGGTTATCCAGAGTATTATACTTGTTAAAAAGACTAATGTCATGTATTACCATAGAATACATAAGGACAGCATATTTTGCTTTTTTTCACCCTATATTAAAATATGGACTGATACTATGGGGTAGCATAAAAATAAATGAAGTCTTCATGCTTCAGAAAAAAGCAATTAGAGTAATGCCAAGGGCTAATGACAGAACTAACTGTAAGCCTTTATTCATTAAGTTTAAGATTTTAACAATAATTAATTTATTTACCTTAAAAGTGTTAATTATGTACTGGCTGAACTACCAACTTTACCTGTAACAAATAAAAGACATCATCATAATAAAAGAACATGTAATTCTCTTATTATGCCACAAAATGGGTTAGCAAAAACCAACAACAGCCACATTTACATGGCAGTAAAAATATAGAACAAGCTGCCCAAGCAGTTTACAAATATGCCAATTAAAGGCCAATTCACACTGTCCGTCACGTCAACGTCACGTCACGGAACCGTCACGTCAAGTTGTATTCACACTGTCCGTCCGTGTCCGTCACGTCAATTCGTCCATCTCAATATGCGACGTTGAAAGTGAGGTTATTAGTGGCGATCTGTTATGTAGAAAGTCATAGTTTAATACTAGAAAGGGGGAACAACAACGCTAAATGTTATTAACGGCCAAAGAAAACTTTACAGTGTATGTTTTTGGCCAACTTACTGGGAACTGAAACAACATTTCAAAACATCGACATCTATTTTCAAGCGAAAAAATAAAACATATGAAGACATCAAACCACACTTGTAAGAGCATAAATAGCGCCTGTATACTTTAACCATTACGATTTGCTCGCTGACATTGTTAATACCGTGGTAAACAACTGAATTTTTGTCTTTCGTTAGAACTGACATTTTCATTTAAAGTGTTATTTAATGAAAAATGCGTAATCAAATTACAATCTTATTCAAATAAACAGTTTGCTTCAGTCGTTTCTGTTACAATGTTACGTAACATAAACCATTTTTTGGTTTCAGATATCCGACCTCGATTTTATGGGGACACTCAATTGACAAAAATATTTAAGTCGTCATGAAACATGTGAGATTTACCCCTAAAACGAGATACAAGAACAACACAAAGATGAATAAGACACTTTTGCATATAAACAGTGCAATCGTCGACTGCAACACGTAATTCGCGTGACGAAAATAGGTTAACTTCCGATGTTAGCAGACGGCCGTTCCGTCAAAACATTCTTCTCGAGAAAACTTGACGGACGTTGACGTGACGTGACGGTCCGGTGACGGACAGTGTGAATGCCGCCATTAGAAATACATTGCGGAATGTTCTGACGGACGGTGACGTGACGTGACGTGACGGACAGTGTGAATTGGCCTTAAATCATTTAGAAAAAATCTGCACAACTTCTTGTTGGGAATCCATTTTATTCTTTAGACGAAATTTTAGATATAGTGAATATTAGCAAATTAATGTAACTATGTATTTTGTAACACTTATAACATAAAATGACGAGGTCTATTGTATGTACCAATGTTGAATGACTAATAAAGAATCTGAATAACCTGAAAGCATAATCTGATGGATAATACTGAAAATGAAACTTTCACTCTGCAGCGGAGTGTGTGCTAATATGAAACTTCCTGGCAGATTAAAATTGTGTCGGAACTGGGAATCGAACGTGGGACCTTTGCCTTTCGCTGGAAAGCGCTCTACCGACTGAGCTATCCCGACGCGACTCTCGATGGCGCCTCAAAACTTTACTTCCGCCAGTTGTGAGGCGGCATCGAGAGTCGTGTCGGGATAGCTCAGTCGGTATAGCGCTTTCCCGCGAAAGGCAAAGGTCCCAGGTTCGAGTCACGGTTCCGGCACACAATTTTAATCTGCCAGGAAGTTTAATATTGAAAACACCTATTGATTGCTAAAAAGTACAACTACTTTTACTGGATGTTAAATAACACTTAATTGCCACTTTTTAACTTTCACACTGTTCTCCGAAATTAACATTGAGAAATGAACTGCTGGACTCGAGCGTAAACGAAATGCCATTTACTTCCAAATCACAATTTAACTGCCGCGGTCGTCAAACGACAAATGATCACTATAGTCAATATATCGATACACGTCGTCATGTAGTCGAAATGGCCGATTTACGTCGGTGCACGCTACGATGACGTCGTGCTCGTTTGAACTTGGATGAGACCTCGGGTGAGAGCGTGAGACGAAAAGGCTACATGAAAAGGACAGTCAGCGAATACAAGCGAACACTTGAGATTGCGGATTCCACCAGCTCACGCACAGCCAAACACGTACTATTTATACCAAAGCAAATAGCCTTTCGCCTCGATGCATATCGGGCTTTATAGAGGCAGAAGCCCAACGACACGAGGAACGCTTGACAACAAACACGTCGTTATTTCACCCATCACGTACCCGTCTCCCTACAGTGATTTAAAATACTTCCCTTCTGCACCGCATTTAGTCGGTTATTAAAATAGAGGCGAACTTTCCGTCAACTCAATTGTGAAAAGATGAATACATTATACAATGTTTAAGATGTATGCAGTTTGGGAAGTCTTTTTTTAAATTTCTTTTATTGTATTTTTTATTGTCATAAACAAAAGTCCCTACAGTTTATGGAATGATTAGAAATGCGTGCATTCATTGTGGACAAAGTTCCTGCGGGTAGGTACATATCCGAACAGTTGGCCACACTGGCGTATATTCGAGGGATCAGACACTTGGAAATATGCACAGCACGAGCAGAAAAGTGATAGTAGCTAACCTTAAGGTTGATAGTTTGTGTTGTGTGAAATGTTCAGACATGCTAAATGTTCATCAAAAACTAATGATACGGACGTAAACAGTGCTGAGCAGAGTGAAGCCGGCGATGTAAAAAATAGTGACTCGGTTCAAAACTCTAAGCAAGGCTCCTCTGGTGATTCTGCACAATCAGAAGAATCTTGGGGGTATGATTTGTATCCTGAGAGGAAAGGGAGGTATCGACCCTCACTGGGCAGTGTTTTATTTGAAGCGAAGGGAACAGAACCATACGACAAAGTGAGATGCGAACGGCATGTGTATTCTTGTATCAAGAACAGTAAGTTAAACTATTAGAAGTAAGCAAGAATATTAAGTTGGGTGTGCAGGACAGTTCTGGATAGTATTTCATGTTACGACATAGATTTGTCTTGATTAGTATCTAGTCCATTCTCCCCCTCCCGTCCTAGAGCATGAGGAAAATCTCACCCTTATTTAGACATTTGTTTGATGTACGATGCCAAAAAAATTCTATGAGCTCAGCCCCCCAACCCCCCTTCCCGACCAATATCTTGGATTCGCCATTGGTTGGAGATTGTGGACGTAATATTTTCCAGTGTAGTGCCTGAAGACCTCTTCGGTGATAAATGTCATCTTGATGACGTCATGGGTCAAAGCAGACAGGTGGTATCCTAGTCTACAGTTATTATCGTGGACACAAATAATCTGTAGCCCTAGTTATTATAGATAACAGAATGTACCATCGACCACAGATCTTAGCCCAAAAATTCACGCCTTCGGCACTCGCATGTGTAAAAGGAAAATAAAACCTCTAACCTATACCCTACCATCAGAGGGTAACTACAGATCACTTTTTAAACACAAAATATTAATCTGTCTGTCTGTAAACAAACTATCATCTTTAACTTAGCCACTACATAGCTACCCACACCTTCTACAAACTCACACACACCTCAGAAATATCGCGCTGCAATGATGTCACAGATCAAAACTGACTAGCCGTATCCCCGTCTTCAGGTAAACCAATTACAAAACTCCAACAATTAATCACTTGAAATCTTGATTATTCCTAATGGTAACTATGATGCAGGAAAGTTTCTTTATGCATCAGGGAAAGTTTTGAGCTTCAGAATGTTGTTTTCCATGGGTATCCCCCCCCCCTCCCAGTTTATTATGTCTCCATCCATGATGGCATGAGTCAAAGCAGACAGATGGAATCGGGACCTGTTTTGCCAGTAACCAAGCATATCAGTAGTGAAATTCTAAGTCATTGTTAATAATTAGCATTCTACATCAATTATACTCGACTGTTGACTGTGCAATTTAAGGTGAAAAGTTTATGAATAAAAATCTCTTCCCCTTTCCCATTTCATTCGCATATGGAGTGCGGGAAAGGGAACATCAGTAATGTGTATGCTTCAGTATGCAGATTGCCTTCCATGGTAAAGCAGGAAATGTGAAAACTGATATAGTAATGACATTATAAAAGTGTAGGCCTATAAATACAGATTGCCCTTTTCAAAACAGTCTCTTGAATTTGCTTCATATTTTTATTGTTGACATTGCAGTAGTAATAATACCATGCATAACACTACTTTTTCTCTTTGCATGTTCTGGTTAAGAGCATTCAAAAAAGCAGCTCACAGAGGCCTATTTATTGTGCTTCACTTGAGATAATTTTGGGATTGACTACTGATGGGGAAGGGTGAGGGAGGGGCAGTGCTGCCAACCATGCTTGACAAGGTGTTGCATGCAACTACTAAACAGAAAACATAGCTAGCATGCTGTTAATAATAATAGAGGGCAGATAACAATCTCACCATAAAGACACTCGCTGAGCTGCTGATAGGCACTTAAAACACAATCACATTCACACAAATTTATGACCATGGCTTTCATCAGAAAAAGAAAAATGCATATTCACACAACCACTCAGACATAACTTGCCCTCCAGCAACTCTGATGCTACAAGCATCTTGTAGCGAGTGAGGAGGGGGCATAATTGAACACCATGATACAACCTATGAGTTCTGACCCATGAAGTCAACAGGGTGGAAGTGACACATATCACACATAACCAATATGGCCACAGAAACAGTCCCAAAAAACACCAAAACATACACACACACACACACGTGCGAAAATTTATGGAACGACAATAAAATGTCACTAACGGAATCAGTGCGGGTACATGGGGGTTTTGGCAGGGACATTCTAAGCAGTAAAGAGTGACACAAAACAATGGTAAAATTTTACAGTTTGTGTCACAGTGTAGTGTCGAGTGTTCAGATGTCGGCAGCGGCCGGAGCAAACAGAATCTTATAGAGTATGGGTTACTTTTTTGTGCCGACCATGAAGTAAATAATTATTGCTGTTCCTGCTCTATGGTTGACAGGTTCTCGATGTACCCTTGTCTGCTCAATAAATTAACTGTAATTGTCACCAGAAAAATTCATAACATAACATTCGGAAAAAGAACATGGCTGCTGTACTTCCCATGCTGTGGCCGTAGCCGACATCTTAACACAAAACACCACACCGCAACATGGACTATAAAATTGAACACCCCCTCCTCCCCCCCCACCCCCAAAAAAAAATGGGCTTAAGGCCATGACCCAGTTGTGACAATAAACATGAAATTATCAGTCGAATGGCGGTCAAGTCGTTTAAATAATTTTATATGACTGAGGCTCCTGAGACATACAAAATCATAACTTTACACTTAGAACACGTTTACTGCTAAAACAAGCATACTCCACACAATGGTCTTTAGAGTCCTTGAACCAGGGGCTATTTCTGTCTCTCTGTTCTTTGGAATCGTGGTACACAGGCACAATCTCTTTGCTTTTGTCGTTTTGAAGACAGCTCATAATCCTTGAATTTGTATGTGATGTCTGACAGGCAGTGTATGACATGATACAGACCAAAGTATCGCTTCAGTAACTTATCCGATAGCCTAACTTTCCATATAGGGGTAAAAATCCATACCAGATCTCCTGGGCTGTACACAACAGGTCGGTGCTTGTCGTCCACTGGCAGTCCTCTCGGGTGTCCAGTGTCCATATGTGAGCCAGCTGTCTTGCTTCTACGACCCTGGTGATGAGCTGTTTAACATAGTCATCCTGAGTATCATCCGGTTGGAACAGGATCAGTGTATCTGTTGTCGTCTCACCTTCACGATCATGAAGCAGGAAAAACGGCATGAAGCTTATGGTGTCTTGCCTTGCTGTATTATAAGCAAATCTCACGAGCGGCATTATTGTATCCCAAGCCTTCTACTCAACATCGATGTACATTGACAGCATTATCTGCTAACGTCTTGTTAAAACATTCTATATGACCATTTATCTGAGGATGGTAAGCAGTTGTTATTCTGTAGACAATGTCGCAATGTGACATTACCTCTGATACTAGTTTTGACTGGAATACTTTTCCTTGATCAGATATCATCACACACAGTGCACTACCTTTAAAAATAATGTCTTCTATTAGGAATTTTGCGACCTCTGAAGCTTCTGCAGTCAATACAGGTTTGGTGGTACAGCATAGCGGGTGAGGCAGTCAGTGCAGACTATTATCCGTCAGTTACCAGTTGTTGGCTTTGGGAACCTACCTAAAAGGTTGATTCCAATAGGGTGGAAGGGGAACTAGATGATCTGGAGGTAATGTGGCACATGCTTCCGTCTCTTGCACTCCTTACAGTGACTCACATTGTGCTTGATAGATTGATAGAGACCTTGCCAGTAACACCTGCATCTGATTCTGTCTAATGTCTTCACAAGTTCCATATGACCGGATATTGGAGAATAGTGAAAATACTTGAGAATAGCATGCGGAGATGAGCTGGAACAACCAGTAGCCTTTTGGGGCCCAGTGGATTGTAGTTGCTCTTATACAATGTCCCGGTTATAAGTTGAAACTCTCCTTTGGCAGTTGTCCTTTGTCCAAATTGTCTACGGTTTGTAATGAAGTTGGATCTTCCATCTGTGCCTCCCTAATGTTACCTAACTCAGCGAGGACTGAACTTTCAGCCGTGTCCTTGTGTTCGGCTAATGGATTCCTCAAAAGGCAGTCAGTGACCTTGCGTTTGCTCCTGTTTTTGAACTCCACTGTGACATCGTTCGCGTTGAAAGCCCATCTTGCTAGTTGGCCAGATGGATCCTTCACATTGGTCAGCCAACATAATGAATGGTGGTCTGTCATGACGGTGAATGGTTTGCTCAATAAATGCGGCCGGAACTTGTTGATAGGCCAGACAACAGCGAGACACTCCATCTCAGTTGTAAAGTAGTTTACCTTGGACTTTGAGAGAACTCTTGATGCATAGACTATCACCTTCATGAATTTGTACAAACACTGCACCAATCCCATAACTGCTAGGGTCTGTGTGATGTTCGGTTTCCGCATTCTTGTTGTATAAGGCTAGAACTGGTGCGAAAGTTAGAGCCTCCTTAAGTGCCTGGATACCTCTTTCTTTCGCCTCATACCAGTAAAACGTGGTGTCTCCCTGCAGAAGTTCTTGCAATGGACATGCCTTGTTACAAAAACCTTATATGAAATGACGATAATATGAGCACAGCCCAAGGGAACTTCTGACATCATGGATGTGCTGAGGAGTTAGAAATTCTGTGAATGCCCTTACTTTATCTGGATCAGGACGAACACCATCTCTGTTCACTAGCGGCTGCAGGATTTTTATCTTCTTTGGGTTGAGGCAGAGTCCTGCTGCCTGAACACGGCAAATGTCCCTGAGAAAACAGCATTGTCATCTAGAAACATTGACATGTTGTCCATTTAAGATGTCGAAGCAGGTTGTCCATCATGTGTTCGAATGTGGCCGGGACATTACATATTCCAAACGACATAGCTTTGAATTCATGGAGGCTGTTAGGTGTAATAAAAGCAGCCTTCTCTCTGTCAGCTTCATCAACCTCGACTTGCCCTTAACCTGTCTGCATGTCCATGGTTGAGAAGTATGTAGCTCATTTTAAGCAGTCTAAGGTGTCTTCAATGTGCGGCAATGGGCAGATGTCTTTCTTTGTGATTTTGTTCACCGCCGATATTTGACACAGAAACGGCACATGCCATCCTTCTTCTTTGTGAGAGCCACCGGAGACAATCAGGGACTCTTAAGGTTGAATAATGTCTTTGTGCAACATTTCCACTTCTTCCCGAATTATCTGTCTTTTAACTGGCAACACTCAGTACGAACACTGGCTAATTGGTGGATGACCCCAGTATTGATACTGTGTTAGTCTGTTAGTGATTGGAATCTCCAATTTTCGGCACATTATGGAGCCCCTTAGTCAGATAGCGTCCAGGACCGGAAAGAATTCCGAGAGTGCTCTCAGTATGTCTAATGGAGGGCTTCATCTGAGATGTGAGGTGGCCTTGCCAGCGGCTATTGAGTGTATGGGGTGCAGTTGTGTACAGGTTGTCGCTCATGTCGACACTAATGATTTCTGTTGCTTGGGTTGTTAAGATCCTCTGATCGTAAGGAAAGCTGGCAAAATTGGTGTCGACTATTGCCCTTGCTTGCAGGGTGCAAGCAAAGCTTTCAATTTGCAGCATTGTTTCCAGAGTGGATCGGAGTCCTTTGGTTTGGAGCCGAGTGGAGGGTCTCAACCAAAGGCCTTGTCGACTATGTGACAGTCATAGCTACAGATTTCTGGACCTACATTATCGGGTGGGATCCCCTTTGGTAGGTCAGGGGTACACTGCACTAAGGAAGTAGTTACTTGGGTATCAGAGTAATTGTGGAGTGCACATGGTTTTTTTTTAGAATAGTCAATAGTTCTGATGAACACTCATCTATCGATAAGCAAAAAGTGAAATAAGGCTTCATTCCAAAGAGCAATTTACTCATCATCTTTTGACACCAGTTGATTGTATGTTGCAGTTTTGTAAGACCATTCCGGGATTAATTCACGCCTAGTGAGGGAAATGAAGTCCATAGACTCATCCTTATTGATTGTTCGAAAGCTGTTCCTGATTAGCTGCCTTCACTTCACTTTCGTCATGTCGCTTCCAACATATATACGTCAAGTAGAAGGCGCGTCTCCCAGTGTGCAAAGTCTACAGTCGTGGCAAAAAATCATCAAAGTGAGCGAGCTCAGTTGCGCAGGGAGGATATCGCAAAAGATGAAAGGAAAAGATGCCAGAGTTGGGGTGGAAATCGTTAAAAGTCCTTACATCAATTTTCTCCTCCGAATGGGATCATATTTTGTTAGCACCCACATACCTAGGGAGATATGATAATCATAATAAAATAAGGGAAATCAGATTGAAAACAGAAAGATTCAAGTGTTCCTTTTTCCCTGCACACCATCAGAGAATGGAATGGTACAGAAATAACATAAAAACAGTTTGATGAACCTTCTGCCAGGCACTTCAGTGTGAGTTGCAGATTAATTATGTAGATGTAAATGACACATTTTCAAGGACTGGTTTGATAATGAGGACAATCACTTATCATCTGCCATATTTAGGGTCTCATGCTTAAAGGGTTAAATATTTTATTTCATGTAATTGGATACTTTTTGTTGGAGTGGTGAAAACATATTATGAAGATAATTAAAGAAAGGGGGGAGGGGATGAGCCTGACACTTGTAAACAGGAAATTGTATTTTTAATTCAAGTATTGCCCAGCACTGTTGAGCCATTTGTCTCACTGTAATAAAATATGTAAGTTTGGAAAAGAAAGTAAACTTCTTAAAAAAATTGAAGCTATTTCTGATGAAAACCACAGCTTCTACTCTGTAAGCGAATTCATTACCAACTGAATTACGGTATAAGTTTTGCTGACATATATGTATACATATTTTGTAAAAGTGAAGGTGATCATATTATGTGAAAACTAAATTAAATAACTATAGTTAACTGTGTTGTGTATAGTGCTTGTGTATGTGTCACAGTGTATGACATTGCTCTTATATGTAAATCTGTATATATTTTGATACCACATGAATAATGTTATAAAACTGAGTTTAGCATAGTGCTTATGTGTGTCACAATGTATGAAATGCATGTCATATGTAAATATGTATGTATTTTGATAACATCATGAATAAAGTAGCATGAATCACTGTAAAACTGACCTGTCCTATATCTGCATAAGATGTCACAGGACCAAAATTAAATAAATATGGCTCATAAAATTTCTCGGCTTGCATTATGAACCAGTTCTCAATGTACTCGTTGACATCTTGCTTGCTGGAGCCTTCTTTACTTCACAAAAAAGGCTTAATTAAAGGGAAACAGGCCTGAAATGTATGAAGGGTCAGTGAGGACCTCCTATTTGAATTCTGTAAGAGTTCCTTGAATTAGATGCTGTATGTGGACTTTGTCACAAAGCGCGATGACCCTGCAGCTAAGTTGGCTGGTTTGTTTCGATAAGATTGCTTTGTGAAGTGGCTTCAGTTTGTGGCTATTGTTGCACGTATCCTGTTGTACTGCAAAAGAGTTTTGCTGTATTTGTGTGTATAGCCTTGCATTTTTGTTTGACCCAGCATACGTCCACTGGAATCTGCCATTTTGACTCAAGTAATAAGTCTACAGATACAAGTTGGTGTAGGTTACACTGTACCCTTTTGCACTCGAAAATGGAGTGTAAGGAAAGTATGTGTCTAATATGCTTTCTATTATCTTGTGTTTCTGCAGTCCTTCAGCAGAAAATATGCTTGGAACTGTAAAATTATAGTTGTCTAAATTTCTTGAATAGTGTCTCACTAAAAGAAAGGCATCTTCCATCCAGGGATTTCTGATTTGGTAACAAATCTAGTTACATGCCTCTCATTTTCTTTTCTTCTTTTTTGATAGGGTCTGCCTTGGGCAAATGAAAGATTTCTTCTTCCTCTGGCCAGAGATGTACGTTTCAATGAGTTTCAGCAACCTCAGTGGTCTTTTATTCCCTTTTCATTTAATAACATGAAAATCATTCTTACGGTTTGTAAATGATAAATTCTTTTAAAAACATATTTACAAATTAAAAAAAACACACAAAATTTTATATGCTTATCTGTGTTGTGGTATTCCTGTAATTTTTTTTGTATTGCTCAAGGTAGACAATTGCAAACATATGTAGGAAGGGTACAACAATATTTATGAAAGGATAGGTTGCTACTCACCACAGAGATTTTTGGCTCTGATGTTTGGATCCACTTCCTGTTTATCCATCAGTTCTGTCTAGCTTTTTAATAATTTGTTTTGCACTTAGCCCCCCCCCTCCCTATTTTCCACTTGACCCACTATCCTGACTCACTTACTTGTACTGTTTCTCTCTTCTCTTGTGGTATACTAATTATTTTTTATTCAGTCATAATAAAACATATACCATTACAACTCTGTAAAATAGTAGCAAACTGGTACCTTTTATCCTCATGTTGTTGTGTCAAGGGCACTTAGAAGCAGTGTTAATCTATTAGCTCTGCATAAGCAAAGTATTCCTACTCTGTGTAAAAATACATCATGGTTCACACTTTGTTCTATGGCTCCTTACAGATACTGACTGTCATGTTTTAGTTTTATGTTCTGAAAATTTTCTAATTCATAGTGCTTGAAATTCTTATTTGTCTTTATTATTTAACTCTCTATTTTACTTTCATTTTATAAGTATAAATGCAAAGAATTTTCTTTTTCTAGGTCCTCTTGTGAAGCTTATGCTTGGAGCCCTAAAGAGTTCTGGATGGTAAGGCATATGCAAACATTTATAATACAGCTAGTTGATGAATTATTTGCCATGTTGTAGTTTTCAGTCCAAATACTAGTTTGATGAGCTCTTTATACTACTCTATCCTGTGCAAACTCCTTTATCCCTGAATTATGTCTGCAACCTCTAGTTACTGTAATAATCTCTTGCTCTTTTATCCTCCACACTTCCCTCCAATACTAAATTGATGACTGGTTGATGACTAATAATAATAGTAATACTAATTATACGAGGCACGTCCAGAAAGTGAGTTCCATTTGGTAATAAAATGAAATTGTACACAGATACAGAAGAAATTTTTATTGCACAAAATTTTACAACTCTTAAACTACTTTTCCACATAACTGCCGAAATTTTGCAGGCATTTGTCATAGCGTGGCACCAGGTTTTGTATACCTTCTTCATAGAAATCTGCCACTTGTCTTCAACCAGTTGGAAACAGTTTCTTTCAGATCGTCATTGATGAAGTGATGACAGCCAAGGAAATTGTAAACCTACGGTTTTCCTAGATCTTGTCATCAATCGTGTGAACCAGTTCTTCTGTAACCAAAGGTGGACACCCACTTCATTCTTCGTGCACATCACTACACCCGCCATTGAACTGTCAGACCCATCTTCTCACCATCGAATCACTCATCGCATTTGGTGTGTAAACAATGCAAATTTGCCAATAAATTTCACTTGGTTTCGCTTTCCTTGCATTCAGAAACCGGATCACTGACCTAATTTCACAGGCGGCAGGATTTTCAATCAACGCCGACATTTCAAACAAGCACAACAAAGTGTACGTAACTGACAGCGATCTCCAAATGGCGCACGTTCTTCTCCTGGGTACACATCGTCTACAGCGCATGTGTAGAACGGCAATCGCAGTGCTGCTGTGGAGATAAATTGAAACGGAACTTACTTTCTGGACGCGCCTCGTATTTATTCAACATCCAATAGTCAAATAAAGGCCCCTAATATCATATAGATTAGTTTTCTGAATATGTGAGTTTTATAAACTAAAGATTGGTGTTTCATGAGAACATTACTTTTTTTTGAAAAAATACACAAGTAATTCTTACTTTTTTATCTTCATTTGAAAATTTGTTACATAAAAATACATGCTTGAAATAATTATGAAATGTTTTTCATATAGCTACAGAATTCATCTAGGAGCTAGAAGGCATAATCAGTCAAGATTCTTTTAATTTCAATAATGGAAGGTAGATAACAACTCACCATAAAGTGACTTGCTGAACTGCTGACAGGCATGAAAAAAGATAATCAAATTCACACAATTTAAATTTTTGACCTTGGCTTTCATCAGAAAAAGAAACACATACATTCACGAAATCACTCACAAGGGGAACACCAAGTATGGTACCAATGGATTTTGATGGGTCGCTGGTATGTTGTGAGGGAATTCCTCCAGACCATCAACCTAAAAGGATTTCTTCCAATGGGCCTTGATTTCTAAGAAAATCAAGATCAAATTAGCAGCAAATTACCACGCGTAACATGTGGCGGTTATTGCTCAGCGAGACAGCATGATGTAATCGCCAAGGTGCTAGGCTCCCATGCAATAGACCCGGGTTCGATACCTAGCGGCAGAACAATTTTTAAAAATTGTAATTGCTACTTTTTATATTAAAAAAAATTAAAAAAATAATTAAGCAAAGAAAAAGATATAAAGAAAGAAAAACAAACGATTAAAAAAATAATCAAGGGAAAAAAAAGTAAATAAAATATCTTCCCCTTCGGGTAATTTATTTTTCACTTTTCTTCATTTCTCTTCTTTTATTGTGCATAATTATATATTATACCCACTCCTATGTTACAGCTTGAGTAAACAGTCAGGATAATAGCAAATAACACAGTAGCAACTGATTATTTTACATATTGCGCAGTGTTATTTACTCACTGTCGCCATCATCACTATCTTTAACACCTGTAAATAATTCTAGGTGATAATTGTCATAGAAGCACCAAAAACACACAACATTGTAGCACCATGCACATCTAATAAATGCTGCTGCTGTACAGGCGCAAGGTGTTTTCATCAGCGATACCGGTACTGGAAAGCACTGGTCTTTCACATTCAAAAACAATGTTCGGTCATCAATTAAGTGCGACTATTTATTGCAAACGTTTACATAAGAATGGTTATAAAAATACATAATTATGCACAATCATCGGACAGGTGTGAAAAATAATTGACCCATGTTGGACTTGAACCCAGGTCGCCTGCATGGCAGCCTCGCATCTTGCCGATTACACCAAACTGTCTCGCTGAGAGGTAACTGCCATGTATAAGTAGATACATTATGCATGGTAATTTGCTGCGCATTTGATTTCGATTTTCTTAGAAATCAAGGCCCATTGGAACAAATCCTTTTAGCTTGATGGTCTGGAGGAATTCCCTCACAACATACCTATGACCCATCAAATTCTGTTGGTAACATACTTGGTGTTCCCCTTGTTAGACAAATATACAAACTGTGGTTGTGTTGGATGATGAATGGTATGCAGTCTTTTATCACACATGTCCCTACATAATGAGAAGTACAACTATATTTCACTTTTGGTGTTGTTTCGCTTTGTTCAAATATCTAGGCGTAACATTGCAGAGCGATATGAAATTTCACAAACATGTAAGGACAGTTGTGAGTAAGGCAGACAGCCGACTTCGGTTTATTGGGAGAATTTTGGGAAGATCTACTTCGTCTGTAAAGGAGACCATGTATAAAAAGCTTGTACGACTATGTCTTGAGTATTGCTCAAGTGTTTGGGACCCATAGCAGATCGGTTTAAAGGAAGACATAGAAGCAGTTCAGAGGCGAGCAGCTAGGTAGGTTCAACCAATGTGAAAGTGTCACGGAAATGCTCTGTCAACTCATTTGGGGATTCCTGGAGGAAAGACGACGTTCTTTTCATGACTTTCTGTTGAGGAAAATTAGAGGACTGGAATTTGAAGGTAGGTGTAGTACGATCTGGCTGCCGCCTACTTACATTTTGCATGGTGATCACAAAGACAAGATAAGAGAAATTAGGGCTCGTAGGAGGCATATAGGCATTATTTTTTTCCTTGTTCTATTTGGGAGTGGAATAGGAAAGGAAATGCCTAGTAGTGGTACAGTGTACCCTCCACCACGCACCTTACGGTGGATTGCGAAGTATGTATGTAGATGTAGTAAATAAATGTGATGTGTGTGTGTGTGTGTGTGTGTGTGTGTGTGTGTGTCCATCTTTCCCTGTTAATCAGAAATGTTTTAGGCAACCCCCCGCCCCTCCTACAGCCCTAAGCATTATTTATTTTCAGTTGTCTTCTCTTCTCTTTACTACTTGATCTTTCCTCTTTGGTTATATATAGCCTCTCTGGCTTGGCTCAGTACTAACATGCAGTATCTCTTTGACTTCCACACTCTTCAAACACCACCTTCATGATGTAGGTCATGAATTACCTTTCCGTTCCCATCCTTTTTTTCTTCCCTTCTCTCCCACCTGAGGAAGGAAATGTGTTCCGAAAGCTTGTCCTTTTTTGTCCCCTTTTCTTTCCTTTTGTAACTATCGACAGTACAGCACAAAGGTAGTACTGGCCAGCCAATCTATCTCTTTTGAAAAATAATTTATAATGTCTGAGGAGACTTTCCATCACTAATCGAAAATAAATGCTTTCATTTTCAGCCCAGTTGACATCAGACGACACATATCCTGTGAAGTATGTGACGTTTCTGTAACAGGGGGCTATGATCCAGAACTAAACCAGGTAAATTATTTTGACTTTCATGGAACATTTTTGAACCTAATGTGCTCCCCTCCCTCCTCCTTCACCCCAAAACTGCATTTCACTTGTCCATTAGTCTTGTATTTAGCACCTGCACACTCCAAATGGCTGCTTGGACATCTCTCCCCAACCTTTTCCCATTAACCCCCCCCCCCTCACTGTATTGGTCAGCAGAAGAGACACAGTGGCCAGAGAAGGTGCCAGAGTCGCGCCTCTGTGACTGTGTATGTGTGTGAAAATGTATTCCCCCCCAGTCTTTCTTCAGCTTTCAGAGTGTCTGTATGGTGTGCTGCAACGTATCCTCATTGCAGTTAAATTTATAAGAAGGTAGTTTGAGTTTTCATTAAACTTATTTCACCATGGTGGAGTAGCCGAGCGGTCTAAGGTGCCTCACTGTGATGCGTGCGGTTGCTCACCGTCGGAGGATTGAGTCCTCCCTGGGGTATGGGTGTGTGTGTTTTGTCCTTAGGTTAGTTTACTTTAGTTTAAGTAGTTTGTAAGCTACAGACCGAAGACCATGACTTTTGGTCCGATAGATTTACAAACATTTGAACATTTAAACTTATTTCTGATGATACTTTTGTTGGACGTAGAGACTTAACTTTTTTGAGATAGCTGATTGTACTGTCTGTAAGGCAGATGACGTACCAGAACCCACCTTTGAACAGCCTTTTTAAAAATTTTCATTAAAGGTGCCAGAAAACTTTACATAAATGTTGCTTATATCACAGCAAGTATACACTGTTTCTTACCTTGTGTCAGTCTGACCATGGCTATGCATGGTATCAGTCCAAAAATCTACACAAGGAAGTGCAATTTTTCAGGTGGTTCATATGTACACTTTTGTTGCTCAAAGGGCTGAAGCAATGTGTTATTTTGGTTAGTTATTGGCCTACTGACCATTTGTATAACTGTTGGAAGAATGGGCAGTACTGGATCATAATTTAAACGTTACACACTTCTTCCGGCTTAGAACAAAATTGAGCAAGTTCATTGGTTATTCTGCTTTAAGTGTGGTCCAGAACGGAACTTAGGTGGTTTATAAAAGCACATTGTATTCATAAGCATTTCCTTAGAAAATTATGAAAACAGTGAGTTTCAGATACAAAAAGCATCAAATCTAAATTGTTATTTGTAGTAAATCATTGAAAATTATTACCATATGTTTCTAAGATGACCTCAATGAAAATTGAATTTTTGTGTGTGTCATTATCCCTACAAATATCAGTGCTTTTCTAGGCAGTCCTTCTTCAGTTAAAAACTTTTCAACTGTCAGTACAAACTGAACACTAAACAATTTGCCAAAGAGTTCACAAGACATCCTCGGAACATTTTTGAGCTCTATAAAAATCTGGTACATTTGGGACAACATCCTTCAATGCTCTTGGTTTATTTTGACTTGCCGATACACATTGGTGGCAGTCTGTGTCCCAGAAGTGTTTGCTGCCAAAAGAACAGTGATCCGTTCTTTTATCACTTTGTGTCCTGGGGCAGACATTTCTTTTGAGTAAGCTAAAGATTTGCTAGCAAACATCTTAAAATTAACACCTGTTTCATCAGCATCCATAGTGTCGCCTTGGGTGTAATCTTCAAACTCTTGTGTTGAAAATTTCAACCCCATCTGGATCTGCAGATAGCTTTTCCCCAGATACATTCAGTTGTCGAATACCGTATCTGTGTAACCTCACAGAGCTTGCCACAAAATCTTTTCCTTCCTCAACTAACATCTCGTCCATCAGTTTAGCTCTATGTTACAGTACAGGACTTGTCAAAGGTGTGACTTTCTGGTTGTTGGGTGAACCATAGGTAAAGAGCGTCACATACTTCTTCAAACTCGGATGTTTCCAAAGTTTTTCTGTGAGGATTTTTCACAGCTTGTTCTAGAAATTTAGATTTCATCCAATCTGAAACTGTAGACACACCAACTTCATAATTAACTGCAACAGTTTTCAATAAACTTCCTTGTTCCACTTCTTCAATAGTGGCTAATTTATCAGCAGAAGTAATCACAACATGCTTCTGTTTAGTTGCCATGGCACAAAATGTGTTCACATCTGACATAAAGAAACAACAACTTGAATCCACATTTGTATCACAGATATGCACAAATGTTTTTGCAGCTAGCGACTGGAGTTGGCATTAAACTAAGTACAGAACACTACGAACCATTATTGCTGATCTTTGTTGTGGGGTATTATTGTGTGCTCACATTAAGGTAGTATGTTGTTGTGGTCTTCAGACCGGAGACTGGTTTGATGCAGCTCTCCACAATACCCTATCCTGAGCAAGCCTCTTCATCTCCACATAAGAACGGCAACCTACATCTGTCTGAATCTGCTTTCTGTATCCATCTCTTAGTCTTCCTCTGCAGTTTTTACCCCACACACTTCCCTCCAACACTAAAGTCACAATTCCTTGATGTCTAAGAATGTGACCTATCAATCTATCCATTCTTTTAGTCAAGGTATGCCAGAAATTTCTTTTCTCCCCAATTCTATTCAGTACCTCCTCATTAGTTACACGATCCACCCACCAAATCTTCAGCACTCTTCTGTAGCACCACATTTCAAAAGCACATTTCCTGTCCGCACTGTTTATTGTCCATGTTTCACTCCCATACAAGGCAATACTCCATACAAATGGCTTAAATCAATATTCAATGTTAACAAATTTTTCTTTTTCAAGAACGCTTTTCTACCCATTGCCATTCTGCATTTATTATCCTCTGCACTGCGACCATCATTTGTTATTTTACTGCCCAAGTAACAAAAATCATCTACCTCCTTTATTGCTTCGTTACCTAATCTAATTCCTTTAAAAAAAATTTAAATGTTTGTAGAGCTTATGGGACTTAACTACGGTGTCATCAGTCTCTAAACTTACAAACTACTTATGAACTAGCTACAACTAAGGACAGCACAAATATCCATGCCCGAGGGGGGATTTGAACCCCTGACCATAGTGTCCGTGCAGACCATGACTGAAGCGCCGCAGTCTCCTCGGCCACCGTGGCCGGCAATTCCTTCAGCATCTCTTGATTTTCTTAGACTGCACTCCATTACCCTAGTTTTGATCTTGTTAATGTTCATCTTATATGCACTTTCAGCACACTGTCCATTCCGTTCAATTGCTCTTCCAGGTCCTTTGCTGTATCTGACAGAATTACTATCTCGTTGGAAAAGGCAATGTTTTTAATTCTTCCCCCTGAACTTTAATTCCTTCACCAAATTTCTCCTTGCTTTCCTTTGTAGCTTGCTCAATGTACAAATTGAACAACATTGGAGAAAGGCTACAACCCTGTCTTACTCCCTTTCTAACCACTGCATCCCTTTCATGCCCTTCAACTCTGACAACCATGTCTGGTTTTTGTACAAGTTGTAAATAACCTTACGCTCCCTATATTTTACTCCTGCTTGCTTCAGAACTTGAAAGAGTTTATTCCAATCAACATTGTCAAAAGCCTTCTCCAAATCTACAAAAGCTAAAAATGTAGGTTTGCCTTTTCTTAATCTATCTTCTAGGATAAGCCGTAAAGTGAGTATTGCCTCCCGTGTTCCTACATTTCTCCTGATCCCAAACTGGTCTTCCCTGAGGTCGGCTTCTACCAGCTTTTCCATCCTTCTGTAAATAATTTGTGTTAATATTTTGCAACCATGACTTATTAAACTGATGGTTCTGTAGTTTTCACACCTGATTGCACCTGATTTCTTTGTAATGGGAATTATTATGTTTTTCTTAAAGTCTGAGGGTACTTCGCCTGTCTCATACATCTTACACACCAGGTGAAACAGGTTTGTCATGGATGGTTCTCCCAGAGACTTCAGTAGCTCTGAGGGAATATCATCTACTCCAGATGCCTTGTTTCTACTTAGGTCTTTCAGTGCTCTGTCAAATTCATCTCTCAGTATAGTATCTCCTATTTCATCCTCATCTACTTCTTCTCTCCTTTCTACAATATTGCCGCTAAGTTCATTTCCTTCATAGAGCCCCTCTATATACTCTTTCCACCTTTCAGCTTTCCCTTCTTTGCTGAGAACTGGTTTTCCATCTGAGTCCTTGATATTAGCTGTTTTTCTTATCTCCAAATGTTTCTTTTATTTTCCTGTAGGCTGTATCTATTTTTCCTCTATTTATACATTCTTCTACCTCCTTGCATTTGCCTTCTAGCCACTCTGCTTAGCCATTTTTACTTCCTGTCAATCTCATTTCTTAGTCGTCTGTACTCTATTTTGCCTGTTTCATTTAATGCATTCTTATATTTTCTCCTTTCGTCGATTAAATTTAGTATCTCCTGTGGTGTTCAAGGATTTTTAGTAGGTCTTGCCTTCCTACCTATTTTATCCTCTGTTGCCTTCATTATTTCATCTTTCAGTGCTACCCATTTCTCCTCTACTGTTTTATTTTCCCTCGTTTCTGTCAATTGTTGCCTAAAGCTCCCTCTGAAATTCTTAAGAACTTCAGGTTCCTTCAATTTATCCAGGTCCCATCTCCTTATTTTCCTTCCCTTCTGCAGTTTCTTCAGTTTCAGCCTACAGTTCATAACCAACAATTTATGGTCAGATTCTATAAGGTAGTAAAGAGTACAAAAATAAAATTACTGTATACAATTAAAAAGAACAGAACAGAATTAGAAATGGGCACAGTATTGCTAGCTCTGCCAATCTCTGCATTACATTCCCATGTTTATGAACCACATTCCGTCTCCACAGTGTTCCGTATTAATGTTTTATTTTTGATCGAGAAATGAAATTCGCCATATATCTATTTAGGCATGTCGCTTACCAACATTTTGGAATTTACTCTGAAAATGTATACAGTACATTGGCATTTATCCAAATTCATTGCTTGGGTAAACAGGTGTGTGTTTTTTCCAGCCGTCGGTGGGTTTCTGTTGACCAGAGTTCGCTTAACTAGGATTTTACTGTACTTGTATACTTTGGTACCTTTGGCTGCTCCTACTTAGAAAAAATATTTTTGAGATTTCCAGTTATATTTTGTTGGCACAGGTATGAATAAAAGTAATCAACACAGCGAGAGTTCACTATTAATCGAGTACACATGATTAAATATCTTGGACTTGTGTTAATATATACCTTGCCTTGTTCCACATCCCTGAACTTTTTCTCCTTCTTGATGACATCTGTGGAACATGGTGAATGTATTGTAGTTGATGATATTTATTGTTTGTGTAATGGGGATAAATTGAAATTACATCAATTTTATTTCAGATTGTTGTCTGCCAAAATGTTGCAACTAAGGAGGGGATAGTACAAGGCATACTGGCACATGAAATGATACATATGTTTGATTACTGTCGCAATAAACTTGACTTTAAAAACTTGGACCACCTTGCTTGTACTGAAATAAGAGCAGCAAACCTTACTCATTGCAGTTTCTTGAGTGCCTTCTACCAAGGTGATGCTTCACCTTTCAATATTAAGCAACGACACCAGGTTTGTATTTTTTAGCCTTTAAGGACTTATTCCATGCTATAAAACAATGATATGTCAATCATTTTCCTCAGAGGGTGATATTTTGCCCTGTTTACATTGTAGGTTGTTGATATTGTGGTATTTATGTTACTTTCATGATTATTTTTAATTTAAATGCTCTTCATTACTGAGTAAGTGTAACCTTAATCATTCTGGTTAGAAGAGAGTTGCAACTGCTATGCGTAGGCTTTTGCCATCTCTGTGCAATCTTGACACCATATTTTCGATGAGTTTGACTTATCGTAAATATATTTCAATTATGGATTTATTTGTCATTGTTTCAGGTGTTAGTTTGCACATATATTAATATGTGAGGTTTTACTAATAGTTTCAAGTATAATGTTTTGAAGAGGTTTATTCATTCTTGATATACAAAACTGTAAAATCTTTAAAGTACTTTTCTCCGCATTGCTGTCACTACTTCACCCAGTCCACTGGGAACCATCTCAAGGCAGTGTGTTGAAGCCAATTTTACCCTACTCCAGTGGCCTGTGATCAGTCCCTTTATGCTTTTCTCTATTCTCTAGAAAAAAATAATTGTGGCAATGCCTTATCAGGACTTTGTGGCTACTGAGATGGTGTTGCCACACCACTTGTTGGAAGAAACTTTGCATGACTAACAAGGGGACCACTTGGGTGTCAGATTTTAGAATTTGTTTATATTTACGATACATGAAGCTCAGAACTCAAATAACAATCAGCCAAAGCAATTCCACACAACTCTCAAAAATTCTCGAGAAAATTGACTTTAAAGTTTTGCAGGTTAGCGTAAGTACCAAACATAAAATGAATTGCAGCATCTGGCTGTACAAACCTAGGGGCACTGGTTCGAATACTGTCATGGCATTTTTTTATTTATTCATTTGTGTGTGTGTGTGTGTGTGTGTGTGTGTGTGTGTGTGTGTGTGTGTGTTGAATACTTACGCAATTTTAATATTTAATGGTATTTTTTACAAAAAGTGCAATTATTTTTGTGTATATGTTTTTATAGAAGGATGTTCATAATTATGGGATAAAAAAAAGTGGTTACATTTTTTACAGTATTGGCTTCACTATTAGTTGATGATGGTCGTCTTTGATTGTTCAGTTTGTGAAGAGTTACGACGCTGTTTTTGGAAAGTCATCTCCATAGCTACTAAAGGCTCTCCAAGCAGCTAACCTACTCAGCCGTTGTTTTATGTGATAACAAGGTTTCCAGCTTGTCTACATACAAATAAACAAAAACTGACACAACACGTGGAATTAGAGATCCCAAAATGTTTTGCATAACTGAATTAGAAAAGGGATAAAATATTGGCCACAATGGGTTTTGAACCATCGACCCTGTGGTTGTGACATCAGAACGCTACTACCCGAGCTACACTGACATATGCTTGGACCATTTTTATTACTGTTATTTATGTGTACTTTGCAAAATTTCAAAGTCGATTTTCTCGAGAATTTTTGAGAGTAGAGCTCTGCATTTCGATGAAAACAAACGCTCGAGCCTTTCCCGTTTCGTGCCGCTGCTCGACGACTGGGGTAGGCCCACGCTGCGGCACGGCTGTGGCTGTCTAATGCCCCGTGTGGCCGGTCGCCGTCCGCTTCTCGGTTACCGGCGGAAGTGTCGAGCGCTGCTGGGCGCTCGAGCGTACTCATAGTCTCGGCCCGGTGACAGCGCGACCGCCGCACGCTCAACACTGCGGGATCGCCTGAGAAACCGACCTGGCTTGAGCAACGCACATAGCGTTATGGATTAACGAAGTATAGGGGCGTAAATGCTCAATTCATGAAATGAAGAGAAGTATTATGGAGAGAATTAGGAGCGGCTCGTTAGTCCTGAAGAAGAAAGACATGTCGGAACAGGAGGTGACAAGTGAAGCTTGGAAATAGTTTGCACTTGTAATGGATCGTGTCACACAGGTTTCTGCAGGTTTTGTGCAATGTACCACATTTAATACTATAGTTTCGTACCAGTCAAGCACAACAGATATGATTCGACACTGCGAAAGTAAATGCGGAGCAGGATTCCAACGACCACTTGCTGTTCCAAGCAGATTAAAACAAAATTTCGTGAATATTACTCCTAACTCCGTCATTCCTTCCCGATCCTGCATTCAATATCAGTACAACGCATAGGCGTAGCCAAGATTTCGTGAGGGGTTGCCAATGAATGAACATTGTAATAACGTGAACTCTTAATGATATCGCAAACGGCACTAATAGTGTATAAGTTATATTTCATTCCAAAGGACTGTATACTAGAGAGTCATCAGGCTATAGATACAAAATTAGGAACAAGGCCAATTAATTAATGAAGATAGGAAAATTCTGATCGAAACACAGACGATAATCAGAAAGGCAGTGCGTGAAGCTTGAAGTATAAGCATTCAAATTTTTGCAGTACGTGTAGGGCTATCAGTGACAAGAAACGTGTGTAGAAACGCATTGACTAGACGGGAACCTAGAGTCGTTTACATATGAGCATCAAGAAATATTGATGACTGACATTGCAATATATGACTGAAATTGTAATTACCGATAGTAAAACTGCTCATTATTTCAGTAGTAATCACCATAACTGTTAATATATTTAACCCACTGTGAGACATGACGGTCAATTCCTGTGTGCACAGATGTTTGCAGTCAGCTACAGAACAAAGTTTTTTACCCAGATGTACACATGTTTACCAGAAACATACCGATGGCTATGAATGTCTCTTATCAGGTTTCCAAAACATATGGGAATCACATGGGGAGAAATCGGGACTGTATTGGAGCATGTTTAACTGTTTCTCAGACTTGGCAAAATGTAGCCGGACTTCATCCTGATACACAATGAAGCCAATTATTGTTAGCTTTGTCAGCATTTCGGGAGGGGTTTGAACCCTAGAAACCACCACCCCCAACTACACGCATGGTACAACGTATACGAGGCCGAATTTGGAGATACGTTACACATAGCCCACGATTAGACTACTGTGTTCCCGTTTGTCTACCGGACAGAACAAAATACTATATACAGACATTACAGTTTAAACGATACAATCACTAGAATACAAGATCAACTCAAAGACGAAACTCCAGTAGTCTGCACCATATGCAATTGTAATATTATTATCAGTTCAATTGTTATATTACTATCAGTTCTATAGAACTGACAGTAAACAACGAAAGACATTTGTAAAAGAAATAAGTGAGTGGTTAATGTGAAGCGTTGGCCTCTGATCTCGAGGATTGGGGCGAAACGCAGCTCGCTGGCACTGAGTCCGCCGGTTTCTGGCGACCGACCGAGCGTTCGGCGCGCTCGGCCGAGCGCTGGCGATCGGTTGCCTGCAACCGGTTAAAGAGGACGCTCGGCTGTGTACTCCCAAGAGCCACAGGGGCGAGCGGGACTAGCCGGTAAAAATCGGACATAATGCAGACCTCTATTTGAGAGTTCCGTTGAATTGTTTTGGCTGATTGTTATTTAAATTTTGAACTTTACGTGCCATAAATACAAAGAAATTCAAAAATCCGATACCCGTGTGGTCTCCTTGTAAGATGGGGTGGATGTGTGTGTTCTTGTTATGAAAAATCCAGTTGTTAGTGGTGTTTGCCTGCCACTTTTCACCTAAGCAATAAACAAATGATGACTTGAGTGTAAAACTATTAACTTTTGTCCTTAAGGCACAAACACTGTGAATCTCACCTTTGTGTCTTAACCCAGGATTTGATTATACAAACCTTCTAAATTTACCTCTGTACTCCACGAGCCACTATGTGGTGCATTGAGGATACTTTGTACAAATATTAATCATCCTATGTATGAGACGCTAATTCTCTAACCTTTGTAGGCATTGCACAAAATATTTGTTGGTGGCATTGGAATCTTTCTTTGAATGAGCTGAATTTTTGTGAGTTCACTGCTTCTGTTGCCTGACACTATTTTGTCGAAAAAAATTGGGGTTACTTTCTGTGTATTGGAACAACTCTTGACCCTCGCGCTGTTTATCAGTCAGAACTTTTGGAACCATCTTTGCACGCATATTTCTCATTTGTATTTCAACATGTGATAAACATTTTATTTCGGCGTATTGCAATCATCGACTGTGAGGTATTAATTCCTGTTGAAAACATTTTCGCTTGTTTTTTATGGTGGCGTATATCCGAAGTGTTCATTGTCACGCTGTTACTTTCCTCAGCCTCCCAGAGCATATTGTGCCATTCACAAGTTCTTGGCTGGGATATCCTCCCTGAGGCTTCCTGGATGTGGCACACCCGTAGAGCATATATAGCATGAAATTTGCTTGCTTATGCCTGGTTTCTCCGGTTCTATCACAGAGAATCACAAAAACACACAATGTGTGAAACATGATACTCACTCTGTCATTGTGTCATTGTGCAAAGGTGACCGAGCCAATGGGCATTCATTAACAAAGACTAAGTACTGTATGCTGAGAACAACGAAAGATTTTTGTTAATATATATTTGTGTAACTTTGGCATTTTCTTTCTTACTGAGATGTGAATTTGATACACAGCCTCTTATTCATAGTTAAAAACCTCCGTAAATTGTCATAAATATAAACTGAGATGTAATAATGGAAAGTCCAGGTTAGAATTAAACTATATAATAGGACAGTTTACAACTCGCCGCAAAGACATGATATCATGTCTTTGTGGTGAGTTGTAATCTGAGATCTTATTTACACCTGGTAAGGCCGGCCGCAGTGACCAAGTGGTCTGTGGCGCACCAATCGCGGTCTGCACGGCCGCTACGGTCGGGGGGTTCGAATCCCCCCTAGGGTGTGGATGTTTGTGTCGTCTAATATAAGCTGGATATAATAATGGAAAGTCCAGGTTGGAATGAATAATATAGTAAGGACAGTTTACAACTCACTGCAAAGATGGGGCGACGAGCTGCGACAGGCACATAAAAAAGACACACACATACAACACTTTCAGCTATCGGCCATGGTCTTCTTCAGAAAATAGAACACTCACGGAATCACACAGGCACACAACACAGTCATACAACCATCACCTCCAGCTGCTGCACTCTATTTTCTGAAGAAGGCCATGGCCGATAGCTGAAAGTGTTGTATGTGTATGTCTTTTGTATGTGCCTGTCGCAGCTCGTCGCCATGTCTTTGCGGTGAGTTATAAACTGTCCTTACTATATTATTAGTATAAGCTAGTTCATAAGTAGTTTGTAAGTTTAGGGACTGATGACCTTGCAGTTAAGTCCCTTGAGCTTAACAAACATTTTAACATTTTGAACTGGGTAAGACTTTCACCATTCTACTGAACACACTTTTCCTTCAGGAAGGATGCAAGCCATGTTCGTGCCTGTTGATTATTCAGGAGAGATGAGTGGTACAAAGCAAGCAAGCCCGATTTTGGTCAGTCTTTGTGTTTCCATGCTGAACAACTACAAAGTGAGCTGTTTGTTCCAGAAAGCAGATATAGAGAATCTAACACTGGGTACAGAACTTTTTCATTAGCCATTCTAGCACACACCATACAGCTTCATAAGTGAAGGCAAGAATGTTGTGCACTATAAAATCCCAAAACAACGTGTGCATTCATTCACTATCAAACTACAATGCATACAGGATCATGTTAAATATACATCAAAATATTCACTAACATTTTTGTTCCCAAATTATCAATTTACATCTGTTTGTATATGAAAAGATAACAACAGTTCTACTTCTTTCCATGAGAGAAAATATTTTTGTAGGCAGAAAATGAATATTTACATAACAAGAAGGTTATTTTTGTTATGGTCTTCAATGGAAAGACTAAACTGATGCAGCTCTCCTGTGCAAGCTTCTTCATCTCTAAATGAGAATGGCAATGCACATCCATTTGAACCTGCTCACTGTATTCATCTCTTGGACTCTCTCTGTAATTTTTACCTTACAGCCCTTCCTCCAATGCTAAATTAACATTTCCTTGATATCTCAGAATGTGATCCCTTCTTTTCGCCCCAATTCTTTTCAGTAGCTCCTCATTAGTTCCACAATCTACCCATCAAATCTTCAGCATTCTCCTGTAGCAACAAATTTCAAAAGCTTGTATCATATTTTTTGTCTGAACTTCTTATTGTCCACAATTTATTCCCATTCATGGCTACACTCAAGACAAATGACTTTAAAAAAATCTCTTAACATTTATATTAATATTAGATATAAACAAATTTCTCTTCTTCAGAAATTCTTTTCTTCTCATAGCCATTCTGTAATATAATCTCTCCAGATTCGGAGTGCTGCAGCAAGAGATGACAGCTGTGTGACTGAGAAGCGTGCGTATGAGATTGTGTGAATGCTCTTTATTCTGAAGAAGGGCAATGGCCCACAGCTTAAGTGTAGTGTTGTACTTGTATTTTTTCTTATGTGCCTCTCGCAGCTCTTCGCTACGTCTGAATTGTAAACTGTCCTACTATATTGTTGAATTCAAACCTAGAGTTTCCATTATTAGACACAGCCACTCTGTGTTTTATATCTTCTTTACTCTGACCATCAGAAGTTATTTTACTACTCAAACAATGACACCCATGTACTACTTTTATTGTCTCGTTACTTAATCAGATTTCTACATTCCATTACTCTTGTATTGCCTTTGCTAATGTTAGTCTTATACCCTTCATTCAAGACACTGTCCATTCCATTCCATTCAATTGCTCTTCCAGGTCCTTTGCTGCCTGTGACATAAACACAATATAATTGGTAATTCACAACTTTATTTATTGTCCCTGAACTTTAATTCCTTCTGCAAATTTCTCCTTGCTTTTCTTCATAGCTTGATCAATGTAGAGAATGCAGAGGAAAGACTGAAACTCTCTTACTTACTTCCCAATCTCTGCATTCCTTTCACACCCTTTGACACTCATAACTGCTATCTGATTTCTGTCCAAGTTGTACATAACTTTTTGTTCCCTATACAGTATTTGCGCAAATATAGGCCGCGTGAGAATATAGGCCACACCTAAACCTTTGACATGAGATTATAGAGAAAAAAAATCTTGAGTATAGGCCACAGGTTTTTTAAATTATTATTATTATTATTATTATTTATTTATTTATTGTATAATCAAACTTTCTTGAAATCAGAAACTCACTGTTAACGAAATCATATTCTAATTCAAAGCGAATGTGGAAAACTGTAAATCAATGAATAAGAAAAGTGAGATGCAGTGCCCAAAGTGAGGGGAGGCTGAATCAAGGTGTGTTGCTGGGCATTTCAAGTGTTGTATAGCTTAGGCATGTGCTGCCGAAATATCGAGTTTTTTCAGAGTGTGAGTGTGAGTGAATGAATATGTGTGTGTGTGTGTGTGTGTGTGTGTGTGTGTGTGTGTGTGTGTGTGTGTGTGATGTTTTTGCTTGTAACTGGTTGTGGGAAAAGAACGTAAGAGTTACAGCACCAAATGTAAGCTTCAGGTTGCCCAGTCACAGTAACAAAGACGGAAAGCAGGAAGCTGGACGTAAATTTGATGCTGATGGAAGAAAAGTTCAGTGCTAGTGTGTAAATGAGGACAAACTATTAAAATGTTCTAAGAGTCGTTGTGCATTTTGAGGGCTAAAATGTAAATATCCCCCTGTAGAAAAATACTATCTTGACTTCATAACTCAAAAGAGGAACTGTGGTTTTGCTGTTGCAACAGAAATGATTCAGTTGCAAGGCTGCAAAATAGCATTGAGTTCTATGTACATTGTTTCATTTAAATTTCCCCAACGAATGACAAAGCAATGAATCTGGTCATGGTAAAATATAATATTGCAAAATGTAGCATTTGAACTCAACATCGGTATTAGCTACACAAATCAGTTCTTCAGCTATCTTAACCTCCCATCACCGCTCACGGTAGGCATTACTGAGGTAAACGTCACAGTAAGAACTCTCGTGACACACAAACTTTTATTGCGAAGACTAGCTTCATTGACCACATCAAATTAAAATAATTTCTGTGCTTAGGAAATGTGTGTTACGTACTGCTTTTTTTTTTTTTTTAAGACACAGTTGTCTGCTGTGGTACAGAATGCAGGGTGGCCACCGCACCTTTAAACTGGGAAAACCTTGAAAAAACCTTGAATTTCAGCCAGAAATCGGGATTTTTAACCCATGAGATCTCACGGCTTTAAAAGTTAAACAATTGTTCACGTGTGTAGCCTATGCTCAGATTACATGACCAGTTTGAAATGTACTTAATAAGTGTAAATAAGTAATCCAGTTTTAGTAAGAAAAAACCTCAAAGTTTAATATTTAAAAGTAACAAAATGCCAGTCGTTTTAAAATTACGGTGAGCAAAATGCTCAGATCGCTAGTGCCTGCGGGTTAAATAATATTCATCGCTTCATTTTTGTGTACAAAAACATTCTCAAATATATTTCTGGGCGGTTTAAAAAGTTTTATAATTATGGTTTATGCATCCCATTACCTATTTCTGTATATATCTCGAAGTGTTGTTCAACCACTCGACTCAATTCCTCGCGATGTATGTCGAAGAGACGTGATGTTATCGTAAGGCGCGACTATGAAATCACATAATGAAAGGCGGTATTTATTTGTACTAAATTTTAGCAATTTTTGTTATTGACCCCCCCCCCCCCCCCCCCATAATGATACTCATCAACACAGATCTCATTTGTCTGATTCTGTGTTGAAAAATCTCTTCAAGGAAGCATTTTGTTGATTTTAACTATAAACTCTGTAGAAGTTAGTATTGTGATACTTTATTAGCATAGGCGCCGACTACGGGTATGCTCAGTCGCTCAAGCATACCCCAACATTTGAGTGGGTGTGCTAGGCATACCCCACTGAAAATTTTGGTATCTTTTTTCTTTACGTTATATTTCTTGACTGTAATTAAAATGGACTCTCTCATCCCATTGATGGCCTGCTGGCTTTTGTAAGACACCACTCTAAAAAGTTTATTTTAAACAGGTAATTGAATTTGTCAGCATTAAAATCCATGTTCACATGTGAGTGAAGTGACCGTTTTCTAAATAGTCTGAATGTTAATGGAATTCCGCTCGTTAAGTCAATATTGTAAACTGAAGAGGGCAACCTTTAATTGTATTAAATAACTAGAAATGAAGAGGGTTTTGAATGATACATTGAAAATGTTTACACTACGAATCAGTGGTGGACTAAGGGGGGGAGGGTGGAGTGGGCAGACTGCCCCCCGGGGGCCTTTGATCTTGGGGGGGGGGGGGGGGAAGGGGGCTCCAGATACCTGGAAAGGACCCCCCCCCCCCTTTTTTTTTTTTGAGCGCACTTGGCATCTTGTTCTGCTGGGGCCTCCAAATCTTGAAAGCTATTTTGTCAGACTGTCCTGTGCCTCTCATCTTGGAAGGGGCCTTCAATTCTTTCTTATAGTAATACATTTATTTACAAGTGGAGGGGGGGTCTCCTTTCGTTTCGCCGCCACCCCAGGCTTCCAAAAGCCTTAGTCCGCCACTGCTACGAATTTGATTCCCGGTATCTTTTGACAACCACATACGTTACCAGTGAGCCGACATACTTGGTGCGAAGACTGCCCTATTCCTTCTAGCTAAAACATTCTGTAAACAGACAGTCCTCATAACAACTTGCGGAGGTCTTTGTGTTTTAATTCACAGCTCTACAAAATTCTCAAAACGCAACAGCTAGTGATAGATTGTTTCGGAATTTGAATTTTCAGGCTTCAACAATTCGTCAACAAGTGAACGTAGTAGTCAGACCTTAGTTACTGCTCTTTTTGACCTGTGTCACCTGTGTATGGAATTACGTCTTAACCCTTTCCCTCCCCTCATCTTTATCTGTCCGTCTAGCCACAACCATCTGTTCAAACATTGTAAACAACATTGGAGGGCTTTCAATAATTCATTGTGACTATATTGTTTACCATTACCTCGAAGAAACAAAAAGCATTAGGCTACAATGCATTGTCAAAATATATATTGTTGCTTGATGTCTAAGTTGGAGTAAATGCAACAATACTTTCAAATAATTGTATCAAGGTAAAGGAAACAAAATAATTTAAAAACTTTATTACTAAATAATTGTCCAATGTCTAAATTAGTAGTCAACAGATTGAAAATGTTATTAGTTATGATAAAGGAAACGTATCCTGCACACTGATGCCAACTGTAGTCATCCCAAATTTCCTTCCAAAAACTAAAAATAATAAAAAATTCTGACAAATATACATCAATCCAATCATTATTTATAGATCTATGCAAAGAAATATTTTTTGTTCATAAATCAACAAAATTTGGGGCTAAAAGGATTAATGTCTTGCGTGTGAAAATTGTTAAAATGGATAAGTATATAGCGAAATACAAAACGACTTCGACTTATAATCGTGATGGTGATGGTGATATAGAATCGATAGCGTGTATGTTTAGGAAGCAATTCCTACAGTTCTACAGTATGTCTGCCTAAGTGTACTAGTGTCTGTGTAAATGTGTGGGTGTGTGTGCATTTGTTTACCCTCCATTTTTTCCCCAAGGTAAGTCTTTCCTGTCCCGGGATTGGAATGGCTCCTTACCCCCTTCCTTAAAACCCTCATCATTTCCTTTTCCCTATCCTTCCCTTCTGCCTGATGAAGCAGCTAGGCTGCGAAAGCTAGCGTTTGTGTGTGTGTGTGTGTGTGTGTGTGTGTGTGTGTTTATTTGTTGCTATCACTGCCTGTGCCCCTTCGCCTGGTAAGTGTACTTCATCTATTTTTTACATATATTTTTCGTGTTAGGAATTTTTCCTCTATAATATATATATATATATAAGGGTTTCTACAAATGTCTGCCTAGGTGTGTTTGGATGTGGATATGTGTGAGTGTGTGTGTGTATTTGTTTACCTCCCTTTTTGTCCCCTAAGGTAAGTCCTTCCACTCCTGGGACTGGAATGGCTCCTTTTCCACTTTCTTAAAACCCGTATCCTTCCCTTTCTCCTCTCCTTCCTTCCTCTTTTTCCCAAAGAAGCCACAACTGGTGGCGAAAGCTCGAATGTTTGTGTATGTGTTTGGTGTTTCTGTCGACGAGCCTGTACTTTAGGTAAGTCAAAAATCTTTATTTTATACCTATTTTCCCACCTGGAAAGTCTCCTTCTATATAGAGGAAAAATTCCTAATAGGAAATATATATATATATATATATATATATATATATATATATATATATATATATATATATATATATGAAGATTACTCACCAGGTGAAGGAGCACAGGTGGTGATAGTAACACAAATAAAACACGCACGCACACACACACACACACACACACACACACACACACAAGCTTTCTCAACCCAGTTGCTTCTTCAGGCAGAAGGGAAGGAGAGGGAAAGGAAAGGATGGGGGTTTTTAAGGGAGGGGGTAAGGAGCCATTCCAATCCCGGGAGAGGAAAGACTTACCTTGGGGGAATTGGAATGGTTCCTTACCCCCTCCCTTAAAACCCTCATCCTTTCCTTTCCCTCTCCTTCCCTCCTGCCTGAAGAAGCAACTGGGTTGCGAAAGCTTGCATTTGCGTGTGTGTGTGTGTGTGTGTGTGTGTGTGTGTGTGTGTGTGTTTTATTTGTGCTACTATCACCACCTGTGCCCCTTCGCCTGGTGAGTAATCATCATCTATTTTTTATTTATATATTTTTCCTGCTACAAATTTTTTGTCTATAATATATATTTATGACAGATGGCGCTGTAATAGTAAGAAATCTTGCCATACTGGTGAAGAAATGTACTAAACAGGAAATAAAATAAATGAAAACTATATTTGTGATGCTTCCTGAATGCTACCAAATGATCCCCAAAGTGATCCCTCCCTCTCCCCGCAGTGGACAGGGCAGTCTTCCAAAGTGATTCCTTAGTCCAGATTACCCTTGTCTGAATACCAGCTACGAATTGCTGAAAAAAACACTTAATTGAACTAGCCGGGAAGAAATGTACATCTGGTATCATTTGGTTGGTTTCTGAAGCATCATCAAGATGATTAATCTTTATTTCCTTTCCTGGGTGGTACATTTCTTCAGCAGTATGGCAAATAATTCTTACCATTATAGTGCAATATATTGACAATTGAAGAGTTTCCATTTAAAATTTTACACTAGCCACCCACACCGCTCCCAAAGAGAAGAGTTTAGTATCATTTCCTAAGCCTTTGAGGTACATTGCCACATTGCCAAATCCTGGATTTGCCACTGCTTGGTGTATATTACAACGTGACATGGTTCAACTTATATGACATGTGTTTTAAAAATATGTAATTAGTTTCTTGACGGTATAGTTGTTTGCTAACACCTTTGAGCAAACTTAAGTTTTGTGAAAAACTGGAAAATAATTATTTTTAACCTGGAAAAAAACCTTGAATTTGAAAATGAAGATTTGGTGGCCACCCTGAGAATGACACCATTCAATTTATATCGAAATATTGACTTCTACAAATTGTCGCACCACGAACGTGTACAAAATCGTAGATACAGTTCTGCAAAACAGTTACTATAACAGTTTATTATGTTTCTCAATCCAAAATAACTGCGAGCATGTAATTTTTGAAATTAATGACTTATGGCAAAAGGAGAAAGAGGAGGGAAGGATGGAATCTCGATTATAAGCCACACCATGATTTGCAGTCCAAAATTTGGGGGAAAAAAATGAGGGCAGCCTATATTCGAGCAAATATGGTATTTTACTGCTGCTACCTTCAGAATTTTAGATTGTATTCCAGTCAACATTGTCAGGAGCTTTCTCCAAATCTGCAAGAAGGTGTGTGTTGTGGTCTTCAGTCTGGGGACTGTTTTGAAGCATCTCTCCACAATACCCTATCCTGAGCAAGCCTCTTCATCTCCTCATAAGAACGGCAACCTACATCTGTCTGAATCTGCGAGAAGGTAACAACACAAATTTGAAAAAACGTATTTGTGGAAGTGTTAAATCATTCTTCATTCATTCTTTCACTGCACTTTACCTTATCCACTGAACAGAAGTGTCTGTGTTCCCTTTTATGGTACTCTACTGTCTCTTCTTTGCATCAACTCACACTTGCCCTTGGACATCACAGTTTTTGGAATGGTTTCAGTTTTAGAAGACTTGAAATTATTAATTTGTTCAAATTCCATATGACTGCTCTACAGTGTGTCATTGTAGTCAGCTAATTTCAGCTGTTGGGAATTTTAAAAAGCTTGCCGTTGGTTGTTGTGGATAAATAATGCACACTCTGCAGAGAGTTGTGAAAGTCATCCTCCTGTTGCAGGACTTTTATCTTATTATATTTGTTATTACCCCCACCCCAGCTTGCCTTCTTTCTTCAGTTCTGATTTCTACTGTAAAAATAAACATAATAATAATAATAATGATAAACTGAGGTGTGCACTCAAAACCATTAAATTTTACATTTAAGCTGAAAATAATGTACATTTTATACCTAATTACATGAACAGTGATATATGCATTATGTGTGTGTTATCATTCCCAAAAAGATCAAAATACGGAAGTGTAGATGGAAAAAGCATAAATGTTCAGCATCGGAAAGTAATGAAATGTATAAGTACAAAGTTTGATTTCTGTCCATTGACTGTTAGAAACATGCATTTCCATGGAATTCTCATCTTTACTCATGAATGACTATTATGGTGGTTTCACTCGCAGTAATGTGGGTGCCGCAGTGAACACTAATAGCGCGATGTGTTCTGACTTTTATTACTTCAGATTTAAGACAAATTTTTTGCATTGTTTGTATGCATTTCACATGTCTGTCTATGCATATTATTTATTTAGACTTACCAGGTGAGAAGGCACCGGTTTGTTGATATACAAATAAAAATAAAATCATACACATACACTAGTTGTGTGTGTGTGTGTGTGTGTGTGTGTGTGTGTGTGTGTGTGTGTGTGTGTGTGTTTTGATTTTTATTTGAACTGGTGCCTTCTCACCTGGTAAGTCCAACTTTCTATATATTTTATAAATATTTTTTCAAACAGGATTGTTTCCCTCTATATTATTTATTTATTTATGTATAAAAAATAGAGGTCATTTAACTTACTCAAAATAGAGGCTCGTTGACAGACAAAAACCACACACACACACACACACACACACACACACACACAGCTGCAACTGTTGGTCGCTTCATCAGGAAACCTGCATCCTGTCCTTTTTTCCCCTCCTTCCTTCCTCTTTTCCTGATGAAGCGTGAATCTGTGTTTGTGTTTTTATTTTTTTTTATTTTTATTTATTTATGTTTTGTGTGTCTGTCAATGAGCCTGTACTTTGGGTAAGTTAAATGTCCTCTATTTTTTATACATATTTTTCCTACCAGGAAAGTTTCCCTCTATAATATTGATTTATTTATACAACATGTAAGCAGTTTTTAATATTACTAAAATTATTACAGGAATGTGTGAAGAAGAAGGCTGCATATTCTATAGTTGCAGTGCGAAATGTGACAGCGGATGAGGCTATAGCAGCTGTGCAGAGAGTTTTCCCAAAGTGTTACGCTGATCTCGAGCCAGTAGGGCGTCGTATTCGACGCAAGTCGTATGACATGCATCGTGCTTATATGGAAGGGCCTAAGTATGGATATGAACTGTAGTACTGTGTGCTTTGTTGTGTGGTGTAGAGCTAAATCGTGCAACTAAGGCACAATTATCTCGACAGTTGTTGAAGGGAACAACTGCAATAGTGACTGTAGAATTTTTTTCATGTGATGTGCATTGGTTGACAGCAGTTACCCATTTTTGTACATATTTCCTTAAAAATACAGCAATAAATAAATATCCAATTTTTAGAACACAATTTCATTTTTATTTCTATTATTATTAGAAAGAAGAAATAAGTGACATTTCATGCGAGTGGACAGTTTGTTGCTGGTCATTCCCGCATAGATCGCTTCACAGTGCAGGCATGTCTGTTGGTAAATTACGTAGGTGCTATTGCAAGTGGCTATGTGGAAATGACCAGCAACAAACTGTCCATTTGCATGAACGGTCACAGGCAGGCAGTGTTTGTTAGTAATGAGGATCACCCTGTGGCTAAACATGCTTTGGTGCACGACCAGCACATAATGGCAAAGGTTACACCTTCTAGGTTATCTGGATACTTCCCATTGACACCAATCTTTCAGAATTCCGGAGATGGGAACTTGCCCTTCAGCATATTATCTCTTCCCATTGCCCACCTGGTCTCAGCCTCCGCTAAATTCGAATTCCTGCCCACCATTCTATAACATCTTTGCCTCGGTTCCCTGGACAGAATCTCTGGCTCAAGTAGTATCTCTGTCCAACTTCTTTGCTTTCTACAAATGTCTACCTTGGTGTGTGTGTGTGTGTGTGTGTGTGTGTGTGTGTGTGTGTGCGTGCATGCGTGCTTGTTTACCTTTCCTTTTTTCCCCCTAAGATAATTCCTTCCACTCCCAGGATTGGAATTACTCCTCATACACTCCCTTAAAACCCTCATCCTTCCCTTTTTCCCCTTCTTCCTTCCTCTTTTCCTGATGAAGTGGTCAACAGATGCGAAAGCTTGATTGTTTGTTTGTGAGTGTTTTTATCTGTGTTTTTGTGTCTATCAACGAGCTTGTGCTTTAGGTAAGTTACTCAATCTCTATTTTTATACATATTTATCCCACCAGGAAAATTTCCTTCTATATTATTCATTTCATCAATTTGAACCTAACAATTAAATACATTAATACATACACAATTAATAATAATACATAATAAATGCATTATTAAATGAATTGTCCACAGCATCTTCTATCTCATTGCATCTTGATTTCAATGTTTGTTCATTTTCACCAATTGTATTTTTTCAAACATTCCACCTCATGAAAGTTAGGTTTCATCTTCTTCGTTGTTCACGTCTTCATGAATATTCACAGGGTCTATTATGCTGAAATGGCAGAATGAGCAAACATTTCAAACTGTGTATTCATGTTGAGAGCTACACTATGACAGTAGGCTACTCGCCGAAATAAGCAGAGGGAGAAGACGTAGTTGTCTGAGGGGGGGGGGGGGGGCAAAATACGTACTGTAGAAGATGTGACGGGAATGACACACTGCCACGCGGGAGTGGCTGCGTGGTCTAAGGCATCATGCTACGGACTGGGCGGTCGCTCCCGCTGGGAGTCAACTCCTCTCTCGCACATGTGTGTGTATGTGTGTGTTGTCCTTAGTTTAATTAGTTTGTTAGTCTAGGGACTGATGACCATGTCACTTTGGTCCCATAGGTATACAAACATTTGAATTTGACTGACAGGCTGTGTGAGCGAATTTGGAAGTTATTTTTCCTTTTGGTAACTTCACCAAGATGTCGCAGTCAGAGTTTCAAATTAAAATGAATATTACAGGGCCAGTTGTTTCAAAGAAAGGCACAAAGTTCAGAAAAACAACTCCTGCGAAGAGAAGACTAGCTGTTGGCAAATAACGGCAAGTAATGTATGGTAACTCGATAACGACTTTTTGAAAAAATAAGATAATGAATACTGTAGTTATTGCTGCGGTATTGAGAAATGAGACTTAATTGTTTTATCTACTTCACATACAGCTGGTGTCAAACAATGTAGGGAGTTGTACCTCTTTTCAATTATTTTTATGACTCTGCCTCTTATTAGGTGACGAATTTGTAAATGTTGCTTCTTATCTACTTAATTTCGTGAATGAACACACAGAGACAGCATGTGACTCTGTAGAACACTACTGCTGCAAAGGAGCATTTAGTGCTAGCAAGCCACAGACATAGTTTCTTTATTGCCACTGCCACGGAACACACCTTTTATGTTGCCAGCATGTTTTGAAAATCTTTATGTAGTCCACAACTAGCAGCAAGCAACATTGCAAAACTTGTTTCAAACACGCCTTAATGCCAACGAGCAAACAAAAAAATAATTGTACATGAATTCTTAAGTTCACTTTGGAGTTTCAACTCCTTTGAATTTGTTTCCCACCACGACACAATTTGCACCAAAGGAATCATTTTTTTCCATCCAACGTCAAAAATCCGAACACTTCATCATAAGCAGGCCAAGGCCTGTGCGTCTTCTTCCTTCTCCATGTTGAAAGATGTGGAAAATAATTGGAGACTGTTTACGTGTAATGTGTCAGGTCATTGTTATATACTGATTGTTGCGTACATAATTGTAAAATAATGATACGAATATTATAGATGAAAAATTACTAGCAGGAAAAATTATATATAAAAAATAGATGAAGATTACTCACCAGGCGAAGGAGCACAGGTGCGATAGTAGCACAAATAAATAAAACACACACACACACACACACACACAAACGCAAGCTTTTGCAACCCAGTTGCTTTTTCAGGCAGAAGGGAAGGAGATGGAAAAGGGTTTTAAGGGGGGGGGGGTAAGGAGTCATTCCAATCCTGGGAGAGGAAAGACTTACCTTGGGGGAAGGAAAGGAAGGTAAACAAATACTCACACACCCACACATTTACACAGACGCAAACACACCTAGGTAGACATACTGTACACACACACAAGTACGTCTGCCTGGGTGTGTTTGTGTCTGTGTAAATGTGTGTGTATTTGTTTACCTTCCTTTTCTTCCCCAAAGGTAAATATTTCCTCTCCCGGGATTGGAATGGCTCCTTACCCCCTCCCTTAAAACCCTCATCTTTTCCTTTTCCATCTCCTTCTCTTCTGTCTGAAGAAGCAACTGGGTTGCGAAAGCTTGCGTTTGGGTGTGTGTGTTTTATTTATTTGTGCCACTATCACACCTGTGCTCTTTCGCCTGGTGAGTAATCTTCATCTATTTTTTATATTTAATTAGAAAATAAAAATGTTATGAATTAATGGTGACTATTATGTTATAACGGTACTGAAATATATAAAAGGCTGTCAGAGGCCCGGGGTGGTGGCAAAACAAATTGAGGCTTCCCATCCACTTGTAAATACATGTATTACTATAAAACAGTAATATTTACGTTTTGGAGGCCCTCCTGAGACGAGAGATAGGGGCCAGTCTGCATAAAATAGCTTTAGAGATTCTGAGGCTCCACAACGAGAGGTGAAGGTAGTTCCAATTTAAAAACCTTCTTTCTGGGTATTTGGAGGCCCCCCCTAGATGAGAGGCCCGAGGCAGACCGCCCCCTACTCCTAGTCTGCCACTGCCAACGTACGTTGTTATGTAATTTAAAATCAAAGCCTGGTATTTTGCAGTCTTCAGATTCTTACAAAAAATATGTTACACTACTAGCGACAAAAAAAAAAAAAGATACTACTGTTAAATCGTTAGCCGATAAAAGAAACTTAGTTACAGGTAAAGTTACTTTGGGCAAATAATAAAACCGTTACCATGCATTACCTTTGAAAAGTAACTGTTACTAGTAACCCTGTTACAAGTAACACATTACTCCTCAACCCTGCACCTACCATTTTGTCTAGAAGAGGTCATGGAACAGTGGAGTGTCCAGGAGCCTGTGTTAGCTTACAATAGTTTTCTGCACAGTAATGTCTATCATTGCTATAACATCTTTACTGGTTAAAGCACATGGTGGAGCTTACTGGGCGATATTCTCTAGAAATTACACTTTTACTTTGAGACTGAATTTATTGTTTCCAATTCAAAACATAAAACACAACTATCCGGCATGGGCGATTGGCAAAGATACATCAGTTGTTACAAAGATAAGCATAGTGATAGCAAAGATGATGTCTTTTGGTTTTGGTGGCAGTTTTATCGGCACCGCAAATCCCCCCCCCCTTTCCCTCCCTCTTCCCCCCCCCCCCCCCCCCCCAAAGTATGGAGTACTCATGTGTAGGTCAGGGAGGGGGTCGAGGATGGTGTGATGATGGCGTCAGCAGGGATGGTGTGTGGTACCCGTACCACAGTGAGCTTGGCAGTAGAGTCCAGGAATGGTGACAGTAGATGGTGGGAAGTTGGGGGCAACCACCACACTTGAAGCATTGTTGGCAGACGTTGACCGAGTGTGCCGGGTCGGGGCTGTAGTACTTGACAAGTAGGGGGAGTGATGGTGAAGGCTCGAACTGGGGGGGGGGGGGCACTATGGCAAAAACGCTTCCTATTGGCTGGAGCACCCTGACATCATGACGAGGACCCTAGCGCAGCGCAGTTGTGTGCTTATACAGCAAATGCGCCACACCACTGATTCTGTGGCATGTTACTTGTTCATTTTACTTTTGGTTACGTTCGATACACATTTGTAAAAGTCGAAATGAGCACCATCACAGGTTTTGTAAACACTAAGATTAAGTAAATTATAATTAAGATGACAGATAACTCTTTCATTTGATGAAGAAGCAAATGTTAATGTAGCCTGTGTCTACTGCCATTTACACTAATCAGTTCATTTTATGTGGTTCAGATTTGAATATTAGATCTTAGCAAAGATTTTCTACTATCTTGTTGATGTTACCGTCATAGTCATGCGAAGCCGCCAGGATACACAAAGATTCTAGCTTTTGCAACCTCTCAAACACACACACACACACACACACACTTGCATATGCAAACACACCAAGGCAGACATTTGTAGAAAGCAAAGAAGTTGGACAGGGTCCCCATTGCAAAACCTGCCCTATGCACCCTTCCACCACCACTTACTCCAATCTCATAACCCGGAAGGTGTACACGATCAAGGGCAGAGCCACTTGTGATAGCAGCCACGTGATTTACCAACTGACATGCCTGCACTGTGAAGCGTTCTATGTGGGAATGACCAGCAACAAACTGCCCATTCCCATGAACAGTCACAGGCAAACCGTGTTTGTTGGTAATGAGGATCACCCTGTGGCTAAACATGCCTTGGTGCACGGCCAGCACATCTTGACACAGTGTTAGACCATCTGGATACTTCCCATCAACACCAATCTTTCAGAATTCCGGAGATGGTAACTTACCCTTCTTTATATTCTATCTTCCCGTTGCCCACCTGGTCTCAACCTCCGCTAAATTCAAATTCCTGCTCACCATTCTATAACATCTTTACCTTGGTTTTCTGGACAGAGCCTCTGCCTTAACTGGTTTCTCTGTCCAACTTCTTTCCTTTCTACAAATGTCAACCTTGGTGTGTTTGCGTGTGTATATGTCTGGGTGTGTGTGTGTGTGTGTGTGTGCTTGTTTACCTTTCCTTAAGGTAAGTCCTTCCACTCCCAGGATTGGAATGGCTCCTCATCCATTCCCTTAAAGCCTGCATCCTTCCCCTTTTTCCCCTCCTTCCTTCCTTCCTCTTTTCCTGATGAAGCAGCCAATGTCTAACGCCCGTCACCCCTTTTCTGAATGACTCAAACTGAGCCCTAATATTTTCCTGAATCACGGAAAGTTTATTGGTTCACAGTCTATAACAAAGTCATTCCACTGTAGGTGAAGTTGAACTTATCTTATAAGCTGGCTGAGGTCCATTGCGTTGTGAGCTGTCTTTGGCATTCACTAAAACATTTGATTTTACAGGATCTTTTCGTAAATTAAAAACATCTCAGTTGATATGGAAATGATTTTATTTCCACTTAAACAACGTTTAAATCAATCACATTGTTGCACCATCATAAAATGCAGCGGCAAGCGAACCGAACTGCTTACAGGCTTGTAGCTGCTAGAAGACTCTATAGAAGACTAACTAAACAATGGTTTCTCTCAAACATCTTTCTACGTAACCGCGTAATAAGATTGATGACAAAGTTTTGTAATTCACAATTAAACAATATTCTTTTACATTAAATATGCCAAAATACAGAAATTAAAACATTTCATTTAAGCTTTGACTATTTACCTCAATGTATGTACTTGTTTCATGAAATTTGTATTTAATGTAGTACACAAATTCAAAGTCATCCTTTTGACTAGTGTTTACAGTGCTCAAATTATTTACATTATTTGTGTTTTCGAAGTGCACACATATTTGTTTTGCCAATATTGTGTAGGCGTATTATTATTGTGACATGGAATTTTAATGTGTTTCAGTTTGCGGTCAAATTATTTATTAATACGGATTTGTATATGGTTGTCATAGTTTTGTTAATTTCGAAGATAGTTTCTTAGTACCAAACGGATTATTAATTTTAGTGCATGAAAAATTATCAGTATTTAATTTAGGATCCAGTGATATATAAAACATGGTCTGCCCTAATTTATTTAAACAAAAGGTATATATGAAATCATGTTGTGCAATAGTTATAACATGTAGTATTGTTGTTTTTATACAAATTAGTATCTATATAGGTTCAGCAATTTCCGAAACTAAGTGTAATGCATTTTTAGTGTTTGCAGCTATTATTTACGAAAGTATGAAAAACTGAAAATTACGAAAAAGGTCAGCCAAAGATATATTTAAATCAACGTACTATTTCTTAAAGGTACTTTACTAATAGTGTTAATAGAATTTCCAACTGAAGGCGAAATTGTGATATTTTACATGTCCGGTAATGAAGTTTTATTTTAGGTGTCAGATATTTCGTGTTTCTATGTTGGCAACTGATTTTTAGGAGTGTTCAACATAGCAGAAACGTTACAAATGGTTGCAAAAGCTTGAATCTTTGTGTATCCAAGTGTTTTTATTTCTGTCAACGAGCCTGTGCTTTGGGTAAGTTAAATGATATTTATTATACATAATCTTTAATCAGACAGACATGTGTTCATAATTAAAAAAAAAAAAAAATTTTCATTACTTCAACTGCCTGAGGTGTGTCTGTACTTTTGAGCTAAGAGAAACGTATCAGCTGATTAGCATACATCATAGGTCTGCTTTGGAGATTGTAGATTGCAGTTGTTACAAGCTACCCACTTAATCTGATGGTCTCAAATGATTTAAATTTGCTTCTCAGTTGCTTTATGAGAATGTGATGCTGAACAGTTCAAAAAAATGATAGTGATGTGGCTACATTCCATGTGTGTAGTCATGTTCATCGCTATAATTTCTGAGTATGGGCTGCTGAAAATCCTCTTACCTACACAGAATACAAAGTAACTCCTCTAGAGTGAACATTTGGTGTGCTTTTGTGTTTGATATTATAGGCCCGTATTTCTTTGTGGAGCAAACTTGATCTAAACATTAGTAATAAAGTACAAATAGCAACTCAATATAAAGATGATTGCTGGGCCACAGACAGGCGCATAAAATAGACAATCTTAAATTTTCAGCCATGGCCTTTATCAATAAAAGAAATACATACATTCACAAATTCACTCGGGCATAACTAAAGCACACACGAACACCATCTCCAGCGCAACAAGCATCTTGACTAAGAGTGAGGAGAGAAGTGGAAGGGTGTGGAGGTGGAAGGGTGCTGCCAAAGGTGGGGATGAAATGTTCCATGTTGCATGAAAGATTGTAAAGGCTCTGATGGGCAGGAATGTGATGCAACTTGGAAGGCAGTGAAGGGAAGGGGCACAAGAGCAAAAAAGGGAGGCGATGGAGGTGTGGGGTCTGTGTGTGTGTGTGGGGGGGGGGGGGGGCTGTAAAATTACAAAAATAAATGGAATATTTGAAATATTAAAGAAAAGTAAATAAATAAAATACAAAAAAGGTGATTCACAGTTGCAAGAAAGGCACTAATTGGAAGGAGATAAAGGATAGTGAATGGGGGAGGAGAGGGACTCTTAGGAATAGGGTGTAGGGATGAGGTTCTTAGATTGCGTCCAGGATGATTGCATAGTTCAGAAGAACTGGTGCTGGGAGGAGGATCCAGATGGCCCAGTTCATAAATCTGGCTTTGAAGTTATGTGTATTGTGTTCATCTGCTTGCTGTGCCACAGGGTGGTCCATCTTGCTTTTTACCAGTTTTACAATGGACATTCATCCTGATGGACAGCTGGTTTGTTGTCATATCACTGTACATTTACATCTGGTACTCTGCAAATCACATTTAAGTGCCTGGCAGAGGGTTCATCGAACGACCATTATAGTATTTATCTCCCATTCCATTCTCGAATAGCGCGCGGGAACAAAAAACACCTGAATCTCTCTGTTCGAGCTCTGATTTCTCGAATTTTATTCTGATGATCATTTCTACGTATGTAAGTGGGAGTCAATAATATATTTTCGCATTCGGAGGAGAATGTTGGTGATTGGAGTTTCGTAAGTAGTCCACGCTGCTGCAATAAGCGCCGTTGTTGTAATGATTCCCATCCCAGATCCTATATCATTTCCGTAACGCTATCTCCCCTGTATCGTAACAATACGAAATGAGCTGCCCTTCTTTGGACTCTTTCATGGTCCTCCGTTAAACCCACCTGATAAGGATCCCACACTGGGCTGCAATACTCCAAAAATGAACAGACAAGTGTAGTGTATGCAGTTTCTTTTGTAGTTCTGATGCATCCTTTAAGTGTTCTGCCAATAAAATGCAGTCTCTGGCTCGCCTTTCCCACGACATTATCTGTGTGTTCTTTCCAATTTAAGTCTGAAGTAATAGTAATTCCTAGGTATTTTGTGGTGTTTATGGCCTTCACTTTTGATTGATTTATCTTGTAAACAAAGTTTAACGGATTTCTTTTCGTACTCATGTGGACAACTTCACACTTGTCATTATTTAGAGTCAATTGCCAATTTTTACACCATGATGCCACCATCTGCAAACACCTAAGAGAGCTACTTAGATTTTCCCCTAAATCGTTTATGTAAATAAGGAACAGCAGAGGACCAATAACACTACCCTGTGGATCGCCCGATATCACCTCTGTTTTAGTCGATGCCTTACCATCGATTACTACGATTGTGTCCTCTCTGACAAGAAATCCCCTATCCAATTGCAAATTTGGGGTGGTATACCATAACCACGCAATTTGATTAAAAGCCATTTGTGAGGTAGGGTGTCGTCAAGAGCCTTCTGGAAATCAAGAAATATGGAATCGATTTGCGAACCCTTGTCGATAGCACACATCACTTTGTGTGAATAAAGAGCTAGTTGTGTTTTGCATGAATGATATTTTCTAAATCCGTGTTGACCTTGGGTCAATAGATCATTCTGTTGGAGATCATTCATAATAATTGAATACAGGATATGTTCCAAAACCCTGCTGTAAATTGACGTCAATGAAATAGGCCTGTAATTTAGTGGGTTACCCCTACTGCCTTTCTTGAATGTAGGTGTGACCTGTGCAACTTTCCAATCTTTTGGTACAGATCCTTCTTTGAGAGAGTGGTTGTATATGGTTGTTAAGTAAGGGGCTATCGCTTCAGCATAATCAGATTGAAATGTAATGGACATACAATCTGGACCAGAAGAGTTGTTCTTGTTAAATGATTTTAGTTACTGCACTACTCTGATGATATCTACTTCTATGTTACTCATTACGGCATCTGTTCGTTAATTCGAAATCTGAAATATTGGTTTCTTCTTCTTTGGTGAATGAGTTTCTAAAAGCTATGTTTAGTAACTCTGCTTTAGTATTGCTGTCATTGGCAGGATCGCCATTACTATCACGTAGTGAGGGTATTGTTTGTGTTTTGCCCCAAGTATATTTAACATATGACCAAAATCTCTTTGGGTTTTCAGTCAAATTTCGAGAAAGAGTTTCATTGTGATAAATATTGTAGGCATCTCGCATTGAAATCCTCGCTAAATTTCAAGCTTCTGAGTATAAATGAACACAAAATCCCCAGGATTTGCGATCAAATTTAGTCTGCCTTTTCCTTTGCTTTTGCAACAGTGTCCTAACCTGTTTTGTGTACCAAGGGGGATCGCCTCCTTTTGTTAATTTATTTGGTATAAAACTGTCAATTACTGTTGACACCACTTCTTTGAATTTGAGCCACATCTGGTCTACACCTATGTTTAGTGTTAGAAATGATTGGAAGCTGTCTTTCAAGAAGCAATTTTTTTTATTTCTATCTGCTTTTCTGAATAAATATACTTTTCGTTTATTTTTGGTAACTTTGGGACTTTCGATATTCAATTTCGCTATGACAGCTCAGTGTTCACTAATACCTGTATCCGTTTTGATGCTCGTTATGAGCTCAGGATTATTTGTTGCTAAGAGATCAAGTGTGTTTTCACATCCATTTACAATTCTAGTTGGCTCATGAACTAATTGTTCGAAGTAATTCTCAGAAAAAGAGTTGAGTACAATTTTGCAAGTTGTAAAAGGCTGTACAATGATTGCAGAAGATTTGGTAAATAAGATGGCTGCTTTTACAGGTAGCTTGGCCTGTGATGGGACAGGATAAGCTCGTGTTGGGATTGGACTAAGAAGTGCTGGGTGGGTGGATGGGGCAGGTCTTGCATTGGGATATTCCACAGTGATATTGTCGCGTTGCAATGGAAGTAGGTGTGACTTCGAAGGCAACTAAACACAGCACTTATACTGAAAGCACGTTTATTACGAACTCAACATACACGCAGCACTGACTGCCTCTCAGGCAGAGTGCTCTGCTATTTATACACAGACAGAATTTACCAGAAATTAGAAGAACAGTTAACATAAGAAACAAGTAGAATTTACAAGTGAACATATGAAAGATGTAGAACCTTCTGGAATTGTTAATTACAAAGAAATAAATTTTTGCCAGTGGGCGGGATTGAACTGGCGACATTCTGCTCCGCAATCCGTGACACTATCCCCTGCGCCACACCAGCAGTTGACGTTCGTGGTCTCTTGCAGCATTGCTCCCTCTCCTGGAGAAACAGCGACCCGCTGTTATGATCCCTGTGGAGCCAGCTGCAATGTCCTGGATCTTGACCGTGTCATGGGGCCTCTGTATGACAGTTCAAGAGAATCCTTCCCTTCTCCGCGATTATCGACAACAGACGTTCCTGTTGTGGCTTCGTCAGGAACATTACTGTCCTTAAAGTCCTTGAACGAGAAGCCATTGTCATCTACCTGCTCTTCAGGATCGTAGTAAGGCTTCATGCGCATGACGTGAACAATGTCTCTTCGTTTTTGTCGTTTTGACGACGGCTCATAATCCTCAACTTCGTATGTGACATCTGACAGGCGGCGTATGACACGATACGAACCAAAGTATCGCTTCAATAACTTTTCTGACAGTCCAACCTTTCGTACAGGGGTAAAAATCCATACCAGATCTCCTGGGCTGTACACAACAGGTCGGTGCTTGTCGTTATACCGCTGACAGTCCTTCTCCTGGGCGTCCAGTGTCCGTATGCGAGCCAGCTGTCTTGCTGCTTCGACCCTGGTGATGAGCTGTTTAACATAGTCATCCTGAGTGTCGTCCGGTTGGTACGGGAACAGCGTATCCATTGTTGTCTCAGCTTCACGGCCATGGAGCAGGAAAAACGGAGTGAAGCCTGTGGTGTCTTGTCTTGTGGTATTGTAAGCAAATGTCACGACTGGCAGAATTGTATCCCAATCCTTTTGCTCAACATCGACGTACATTGACAGCATGACGGCTAACGTTTTGTTAAAACGTTCCGTAAGACCATTTGTCTGAGGATGGTATGCAGTTGTCATTCTGTGGACAGTGTTGCACCGTGAAATTACCTCTGATACTAGTTTTGACTGAAATACTTTTCCACGATCAGATATTATGACACATGGTGCTCCATGCTTCAAAATAATGTCTTCTACAAGGAATTTTGCGATCTCTGGAGCTTCTGCAGTCGGCACAGGTTTGGTGACAGCGTAGCGTGTGAGGTAGTCAGTGCAGACTATTATCCAACGGTTACCGGTTGTCGACTTCGGGAACCTCCCTAAAAGATCGATCCCAACTCGGTGGAATGGAGCTGCTGCCGGCGGAATCGGTACGAGATATCCTGGAGGTAACTGCGGCACATGCTTCCGTCGCTGGCACTCTTTACACTGACTCACATAGTGCTTGACAGATCGGTAGAGACCTTTCCAGTAATACATGCGTCTGATTCTGTCTAGGGTCTTCACGAATCCCAGATGACCGGATATTGGAGCATCATGGAAATATTTGAGAATAGCTGGCTGGAGACGAGCTGGAACAAAAAGTACCCATTTGGGGCCCAGTGGATCGTAGTTGCTCTTGTATAATTTTCTGTTTATAAGTTGGAACTCTCCATTGGTCGGTTCTCCTTTCTCCAAGGCCTCTATCATTTTTAATAGTGTTGGATCTTCCCTCTGTTCAGCTGTAACGTCATCTAATTCAGTGAGAGCTGAAATTTCATTAATGCTGTTGTGTTCCACCAATGGATTCTTCAAAAGGCAGTCGGCATCTTTGTGTTTGCGCCCATTCTTGAATACCACTGTGACATCGTACTCTTGGAGTCTTAGTGCCCGTCTTGCTAGTCGACCTGATGGATCCTTCAAGCTAGTCAGCCAACACAACGAATGGTGGTCTGGCACGACGGTGAATGGTTTGCCGAATAAATACGGCCGGAACTTGTTGATAGCCCAGATAACTGCGAGACATTCTTTTTCAGTTGTCGAGTAGTTTATCTCGGACTTTGAGAGTACTCTTGACGCATAGGCTATCACTTTTTCGGCACCTTCTTGAACTTGTACAGGCACTGCACCAATCCCATAGCCTCTGGCATCTGTGTGAAGTTCCGTTTCTGCATTCTCGTCGTACAAGGCTAGCACTGGTGCGGAAGTTAGAGCCTCCTTAAGTGCTTGGAAAGCTCTTTCTTTTGTCTCATCCCAGTAAAACTTAGCGTCTCCCTGCAGAAGTTCTTGTAATGGACGTGCCTTGTTACAAAATCCTTTTATGAAACGTCGGTAGTATGAGCACAGCCCGAGAAAACTTCTCACATCACGAATGTGCTGAGGAGTTGGAAATTCTGTGACTGCCCTTACTTTATCTGGATCAGGACAGACACCATCTCCATTGACTAGGTGCCCCAGGATTTTTATCTCTTTGGCGACGAAGAGGCACTTCTTTGGATTGAGACGGAGACCTGCAGCCTGAACACACTTCAACACAGTTGACAGGCGACTCAAGATGTTCTTCAAATGTTTTTGAGAAAACAACAATGTCATCTAAATAGCAGAGACACGTTGTCCACTTAAGTTGTCGAAGCAAGTTGTCCATCACGCGTTCGAATGTAGCGGGAGCATTACATAATCCAAATGGCATTACTTTAAATTCATAGAGGCCGTCAGGTGTAATAAAAGCCGTCTTTTCCCTGTCAGCTTCGTCAACCTCGATTTGCCAGTAACCTGTCTGCATGTCCATAGTTGAGAAGTACGTAGCTCCTTTCAAGCAGTCTAAGGTGTCATCAATACAGGGCAATGGGTAGACGTCTTTCTTTGTGATACTGTTCAGCCGCCGATAGTCGACACAGAATCGCCACGTGCCATCCTTCTTCTTTACGAGGACCACCGGAGACGACCAAGGACTCTCCGAAGGTTGAATAATGTCATCTTGCAACATCTTCTCCACTTCCTCCCGAATTATCCGTCTTTCAGCTGGCGACACTCTATACGAACGCTGGCTAATTGGCGGATGGTCCCCAGTATTGATACGGTGCTTTATCGTGGGCCGTTTCATCTGACTTTTCCCCTGCTGAGGTGTGAATGCACCCGAAAATTGGCGTAGTTTACCTAACACTCGCTGGCGTTGTTCCTTGGTCAGTCCAGGCCCTATTGGCAGTTCTATGTTTGTTTCCTCCAGCATGTTGTCTGTACTAATAGCAGGGCATGGGTCTTCATTGATGACGTTGAGCTCACCGTCCTGGATTGGTTCAGCTGTCCCGATACACATTCCCTTGGGGATAAGTTGTGACTGCTCGTGACAATTTGTGATCCAAATCTCTCCTTGACCACCGGTAATGCTTATGATAGCCGCTGGTATGTAAATTTCTTTTGTGAGCCTGATAGACCTTTTACTATCAACAAGAACTTCACAGTTTAACCAGTCATCTGTGTTTGTGACTGCAACTCTTCTCATTGTCAACGGCGGTATCGTCACATTTTCAACGACGAATAACTTCCCAGAAAATTCTGTATTAAGTGTATCTGGCGGAACAACTTCTTCAATTTGCAGCTCAGATCTTCCACAGTCAATGATAGCTTGGGATGCCTGAAGGAAGTCCCATCCGAGGATGACATTGTGACTACATTCTGTTAACACGACAAATTCAAATGGCTGCGTCCTGTTGTTGATAGTTATTCTTGCGACGCAGGTTCCTGCTGGATGGACGTACTTTCCATTCGCGACCTTCAGCACAGTTGCTCCCGTATCACAGAACATTGTCTTCTTTAGTGTGCGGCGGTAATTACCCGATAATACAGAAAAAGAGGCTCCTGAATCAACAAGTGCTCGGACAGGTTGGCCGTCGATGAGATTTCCCGACATCTTAGCGACTGTCGTCCATTGAGGATTTTCATCTGCGGCGGCCTCACCTCCGTAGATAATCGCCTCACTTAGTTTTCCTGGGCGCGGCGGCTAGGGGAGCGGCTGGTACCTCTGTACGGCGACGGTGAACGGCTGCGGCGCGTCGGGGAGCGACCTCGTCTAGGGTACGGCGATGGGCTTCTTCCCATAGGTCGACTGAACTCATCAGCAGGTGACTGCCTTGGATAGAACTGCTCTGACGGCTGACGTCTTGCAGCAAAATAATCATCGAATACTCGCCTCCTCTCTCTGCAGAAGCGTACGACATATCCAGGGCGTCCACAGTGGAAACACAGCGGTGTGTTGTCTTCTGTCCTCCAGACGTCTGTTCTTCTGCGGGGCGTCATAGTTATCGGGGGAGTTGGCTGTGGTCACGTCGGTCGGTTCATGGGCTGCCGTTTGGCGGCTGCAGCGTAAGTCATAGCAGGGCGACGCCATTCTTCACGTCGGGTGCGATTGATGGGGCAGACAGGAGCTAACGTTTGAAATACCTCGTCCTCAGCGACGTCGGCTACCTCGTGACTTACAGGGCTCACATCCATGGCCATAATCTGATGCTCGCTCGGTCTAATAGTCCCGGCTGCAATGCACTGTTGTAATTCTTCTCTCACGATTTGTCGTATGAGAGAAGCCAAGTCCTGCTGGTCTTCCACAACGGCCATAGGGACTACATTTGGGAGTGTGTCATACTTCTTGCGTCCAACCCTCCTTTGTTGCATCTCTTCAATACGCTGGCACCACTTGATGAACTCTTCTGTCGTAGCGACGTCTTTTATCAGAAGAGCTTGGTACATATCTTCTGCAATTCCCTTCATCAGGTGCGTGATTTTGTCCACTTTAGTCATGTTCGGATTGACTACGTTACACAGGGCCAAAACACTCTGTATGTACGATTGTGTCTGCTCACCATGTCGTTGGGCCCGGTTCTTCAGTTGTTCTTCCGCCGAGCGGATTTGTCGCTGGCGGTCTCCAAACGTCTTCTTAAGTTCCTCCTGGACGTCTCCCAGTCATTCTACTTGTCTTTGTTGTTTTCGAACAATTGCTGGGCTGTTCCATCCAGGTAGAAATAAATGTTGGCCAAGCACATTGTATGATCCCACCTGTTGTACTTGGCGACTCGGTCGAACCCTTTTAGCCATTTGTTGGGGTCCTGTCCAGCATCTCCAGAGAACACCGACGGGTGTCTGATGTGCAGCTGGCTTATTGCTAGTTTCGTCTCCATCGTTCTTCTGATAATACGGACTTTTGGAAGGATGTACTCGGTGTATCCCTTGTACTCCGGTTCCAGTCCGTGTAAGCGACGGCTTTTACGTTGCCTAATCGGAGCCACGGTGATGCAACTATTGCACAGTGTACCAGGCGCCTCCACCAAACAATGTCGCGTTGCAATGGAAGTAGGTGTGACTTCGAAGGCAACTAAACACAGCACTTATACTGAAAGCACGTTTATTACGAACTCAACATACACGCAGCACTGACTGCCTCTCAGGCAGAGTGCTCTGCTATTTATACACAGACAGAATTTACCAGAAATTAGAAGAACAGTTAACACAAGAAACAAGTAGAATTTACAAGTGAACATATGAAAGATGTAGAACCTTCTGGAATTGTTAATTAAAAAGAAATAAATTTTTGCCGGTGGGCGGGATTGAACCGGCGACCTTCTGCTCCGCAGTCCTTGACGCTATCCCCTGCACCGCGCCAGCAGTTGATGTTCGTGGTCTCTCACGGCAATATGAACTCTGTGGTATGGGGTTGAAATATGGAATGGCATAGGGATGAACTAGGAGGTTGTGTGGGGGAGGAAACACCAATTTAGGAGAGGTAGGCTGTCATGTTTCAGGGCATTTCACTCTCCTGCCTCTTCCTTTACAGCATTGCAAGCTGCATCTAACATTCTCGCCTATCAGAGCCTCAACAATCAGTCATGCAACATTTCATCCCCACCCTTGCCTGGCATTCCTCTCTTCCTTCACTCACTGTCAACATGCTTGTTGTGGTGGAGTGGCCAGATATGATGGTCAAGAGTTATTTCTGAGTGTGTGTAAATGTTTCTTTCTTTTTCCGATGAAGGCCATGGCCACAAATTTAAGATGTGTAAATATGGTTGTTTATTTTATGTGCCTATCTGCAGCTCAGTGATCATCTTTACCATTAGTTGCTATCTATTCTCTATTGCTGATATTTCAACCTGGATTTTCCAATCGTAAACTACTTAGACATGTTGCATGGGTAAAGATAAAGGGGGGGGGGGGGGGCATGTCATATCCATACACAGTGTGAGGTATGTTTCAGTTGTAATTGTTGATACAGCTTGAGTCATTTCAGCTGCCGCTATTTTGGAGACTGAAATGAATGAACAACAACTACTACTACTACTTCTTACAAGCTGAAGCCCCCCCCCCCCCTCCTCCAGGAGAATGAATTATCTATGCCCCTATGCATCTGTATGCAGTGCCACAGATTATCTATAAAGTTAGAGGCATCTTCTTCCAACAAGTCAGCTCTCTTCCACTCTACCCAGAATTGTTCAGGATACAATATACTCCACCAATTAATAGAATTTGGTGAATTTAATGACTGACCATGACCCCCGACTTGATGCTCCTAGATTTTTGCACGGTTATGTGAAGCAACATTCTTTCAGTATTCATATAAATGACATTAACCACTTAAAGGAGAAAATCAGAGAAGCTATTCTCTTCTGTGTGTGGGGCATGAACTAGATTCTCATTTAGATGTGTGACAAGTGGAAGTCACACTGAACTGCACTGAGTGGATGTACAAACAAGGAGTGTTTCACATTTCCATCTTGTTTCATTGCCATTCTATGGTATTAAAACTACACTATTACAATACTGATACACTGTATATTTATGTAAAAAGAAAAGTTTCAGACATTACCTGTTCGTAGTCTTTGAAATGAATTTAGTGGCTACTGTTGAAAATTTATGCTACACTGAGTTTTGAACCCATCTTAATCACTTTTGTTATCCGTCCTCTTTTTGATCAAAATTCTGAAGTGTTGCAGACTGGTTCCCTTTGTTTGGAGACTTCACCTTCATTCCCACAATGAGATGAATGACTTTGTGCACCTGTGTATACTTACTTTACTTTGTTTCTCGTGTCTGAATCCGAAATTATAGCTTTTCAGCTATGTTGACAGCTTCATTGTTAGAGAATCATAAATCATTGAGGGTGCATGTTGAGTGGCACAGCTTGCATGTAGGCAAATATGTCATAATCTGTATTCCCCCCCCCCCCCCCCCCCCCCCAGTTGCAAAGAATGTCATCGCTTGTTATTACACGCCAATTTGTCTTGTTTGACTTGACGGGCGATGCCGGTGTACACATGATTACGCATGCGCCGGGTTTTTCATTCTGGGAAAGATTTTGTCTTCACCCCCCTCCCCCACCCCCAGAAAATTACACTTCCCAACAGACGAGATTTGCTCTGGGAGATTTCAATATCATTACCTGTGGAGCTACCAGTATACAAATTGTCATTTTGACTGTTGAAACATTCCTACAATTATATGAATGGCGTCTGTTTCTTTGGACTGTTAAAAGAAGGACAGAAACGTCAGCACCTCAAAGAAAAAGAGAAAATTGGAGGAGAATAATTATGAAGACTAGAAAGAGGAATTGATTTTACAGGATTGTGGAGTGCCAAGAACCTCACTTATTTGGGTTGGAAGTTGTGGAACACTACAATTAAAATTCAGTGACCTCCAGATGTATTTGCTGGGTAAAGCAGTAGCAATCTAGTTATGCAATTGCATTGCAGATACAACTGCAGTAATAGGCGGGAAATTAGTTTGTGATGTACGAACATGTTAAGACGGTGGTTCAGAACCAAGGGCGCAGTGGCTCAGGGTGGTCGGCATGGAAGCTCGACGGCCTCTGTAATGAGAAAACTAACTTATCTGAAACGATCAAAATAGGACAAACAAAACCAACGTCCACAAAGTACCTGTTCAAACCGAAGAACCAATGAAAAGAAAACGAAAGACGGTTCAACTAACACCATCTGAAGAGAAGGCCTGGCGCTCTCGTGCCACGTCATGCAGAGTAAGTCGCGATCGCTTAGCTCAGCCACCCAGTGAACTACGCAATCACGACCTACTCTGCGTGATGTGATGTGGCGGGGCAGTGCACAGGCCTTCTCTTCTGACGATGTTGGTTCAACGCCATCTGTAATAAAAAAACTGAGTAAAATTCTCAACGAACAACCCAGAACGAGTATGAACAAATGACTACAAAGCATTGATCTCACTGAAAAAGAAATATATATATATATATATATATATATATATATATATATATATATATATATATATATATATTGGTTTCTACAAATGTCTGCCTAAGTGTGTTTGGATGTGGATATGTGTGAGTGTGTGTGTATTTGTTTACCTTCCTTTTTGTCCCCTAAGGTAAGTCCTTCCACTCCTGGGATTGGAATGGCTCCTTTTCCACTTCCTTAAAACCCGTATCCTTCCCTTTCTCCTCTCCTTCCTCCCTCTTTTTCCCGAAGAAGCCACCACTGGTGGCGAAAGCTCGAATGGTTGTGTGTTTTTGTGTGTGTTTAGTGTTCCTATCGACCAGCCTGTACTTTAGGTAAGTCAAAAATCTTTATTTTATACCTTTTTATATATATATATATATATACGTAAAAATAGTGAAGTACACTTACCAGGCGAAAGGGCACAGGCAGTAATAGTAACAAATAAACACACAGACACACACACACACACACACACAAAAATGCTAGCTTTCGCAGCCTAGCTGCTTCATCAGGCAGAAGGGAGGAGAGGGAAAAGGAAATGATGAGGGTTTAAGGAAGGGGGTAAGGAGCCATTCCAATCCCGGGACAGGAAAGACTTACCTTGGGGGAAAAAATGGAAGGTAAATAAATGCACATACACCCACACATTTACACAGACACAAGTACACTTAGGCAGACATACTGTAGAACTGTAGAAAGCAAAGAAGTTAGAAGTCAGACAGAGATGCCACTTGAGGCAGAGGCTCTGTCCAGAGAACCAAGGCAAAGATGTTAAGTGGTGGGTGGGAATTCGAATTTAGCGGAGGTTAAGACCAGGTGGGCAACGGGAAGAGAGAATATGCTGAAGGGCTAGTTCCCATCTCCGGGGTTCTGAAGGATTGGTGTCAGTGGGAAGTATCCAGATAACCCGGACGGTGTAGCACTGTGCCAAGATGTGCTGGCCATGCACCAAGGCATGTTTAGCCACAGGGTGATCCTCGTTACCAACAAACACTGTCTGCCTGTGTCCATTCATGCGAATGGACAGTTTGTTGCTGGTCATTCCCACATAGAACGCTTCACAGTGCAGGCATGTCAGTTGGTAGATCACGTGGGTACTATCGCAAGTGGCTCTGCCTTTGATCGTGTACACCTTCCGGGTTACGGGACTGGAGTAAGTGGTGGTGGAAGGGTGCATAGGGCAGGTTTTACAACGGGGGCGGTTACAAGGGTAGGAGCCAGAAGGTAGGGAAGGTTTTATATATATAAACCACCACTGTCAATTTATTTGGGCCACTTTATTTTTTGTCTTGTTTCCTAAAAGGTTTTCACACAATCTTGTTAACTGCACACAACTATATTCTGCAAGATTCCGAGTTTTTCAAAGGTAACAGTCCTTTCTCTGAAAAGCGCATTTGTTCTGTTTCGAGAACATGCCATAAAATACATAGCAACGAACTGTAAACATAGACTTCATCACATGTACATAAACTGGGGTGCTACTGTCACAATGACTTGTTAATTGCGTATTTATAGTAATTACACACACACACACACACACACACACACACACACACACAGTACTAGAGTTATGTGGAATTCAGTATTACCACACTTATTCTGTTTGTGATTTGAGCAGTAAAAGAAAATGTAATCACGGCTTGAAATAGAATTTTTGCTCTTTATTTTAGTGCAGAACAGAGTAACATGAACGAAGTCATATCTGAACTACAGGAAAGGTAAACCACCTACATTTGAAAAGTGTCCATAGCAACCATGTCAAATGCAAATGAAACGCTTGGCAAAACAATAAACAAGGTAATTTGTAGCAATGTGTACACTTCCTTTCCGTTTCATTGGCAGTTGTTTACTGATGCTAATATGGCATTTTAGACCCTAAATTATCATTTATCGTATGAAGAATAACGTGTGTTTGTTAATTCTTCAGTGCGCCGTTGCTTTGAAATGACAACATGTAAGGACAATAAGAAAATCATCAAATACGCAATGCAAGATGGCGTATGGCGAGGAATGTCATGTGACATCTCCGAATGGCTGGTTTTCGTTAATTGAATGGAGGGTGTCAAATCTCCGTTATTTTTGCAAATATCTCCCAAATGATACGAGATATGAAAAAACATAACAGAGGAAAGTCTTAGAGAATTTTCCCCTCTACAAATTTGGTTATTCAGTTTTCGTGTCAGATGAATGGCTGAGCCATTATTTTCATTTAAATTTTGAGCTGTCAAAAGACGATCGAAAAGGCCCACTTTTAGTGTTACTACCGTAACCTAAAGTGAGCCAAAAGAGAGGTTTCTACTCACCACAGATACATCTCACTGAGTCACAGAAAGGTACAACAGATTACAAGTTTACTGAAGCTTTCGGCCTTTATTGGACAGAGAAACACATACCCCACAAACATGACTGATGTCTCCAGCTGCTATGTCTAGATTGCATACACAGATGGCCCAAAACAAGAGCAACCAGTGGTGGGGATGAGGAGGCAGCACGCAGAGAGAAGCAGGAGGGCACAGGAGGAATGCAATGCGACAGAATAAGCCAGTGCTGTCTGATGGAATACGTTGTGGCTGGCTGTTGGAAGCAGGGTGGTAGGGAGGAAGCAAAGTGTAGACACTGGAGTGTGTGTCAGAATGGAAGATGTATGTCAGGTTAGAGTGTGGGCAAGGAAGGGGAGGTGAACATGGTGGGACAGAAACTAACGATAGTTGAGGTCTGGGGGATTGGGGGTGCGTAGGGATATATTGCAAGGCGAGTTCCCACCTGTGCAGTTCAGAAAAGGTGGTGTTTATTGGGATGGTCCATTTGGCACAGTCTGTGTAGCAGTTGCTGAATTGAGCCATATCATGCAGGGCTGCATGGTCTGCACTAGGAAGGTCTCTTATCTCCTGACCACGGTTTGACACGGGCCATTCATTCGGATTGACAGCTGGGTGCTGGTCATGCCCATGTAGAAAGCTCCACAGTAGTTGCTGGTGGTGTATAGGATAGGTTTTGCACCTAGGTTTTTTGCTTGGATATGAACCACGGGGGAAGCAGTTAGAAGTGGGGTAGAGTAGGGGTAAACCAGGATATTACATAGCTTTAGTGGGCGGCAGAATACCATAAGGATAGTGGGTACGGTATTTCTCATTTCAGGGCCGATGATAGGTAGTTAAACCCTGGTGAAATACGTGATTTAATTGCTTCAGTCCTAGGGTGGAACTGGGTCACAACAGGGGTGCTCCTTTGTGCTTGGACAGTGGGTCGTGGACAGAAAGGACATGTGAGATCTGTTACTGGACATGGTTGGGAGGGAAATTTCAGTCAGTGAAGACCACAGTGAGGCCTTTGCCATATATAGAGGGGGACTGCTCATCACTTCAGATGCAAAAACCAAAGGTAGGTAAGCTCTATGGAATGAACTTTTTGTTGTGGAATGGGTGACAGCTGTTGAAAGGAAGTATTGTTGATGGTTGGTAGGTTTGATGTGTACGGCAGTCCTGATGAGGCCAGCCTCAAGGTGGAGGTCAACATCAAGGAAGGTGGGTTGTTGGGTTGAGCAGGACCAGGTGAAGTGAATGGGGGAGACGGTGCTGAGGTTTTGTAGGAATGTGGATAGTGTGTTCAGACACATCCTTTTTCAATAAGTTGCCACAACAATTCAGAAATCTTAGCAGTAAACAGAGTGCAACAGGTGGAAATCACTAAAATTAACTCAAATCACATCACAAAACACCTTTCTGAGCCCGAATATATTAATATAGGTGTCCCCCAAGGAAGTGTCCTGGGACCTAAACTGTTTAATATATATCAATGATTTTTCTCAGAGCGTGAAACATGGCAAATCAGTACTGTTTGCCGATGACAGTAATATATTAATCACAGATAATTCACAAATTAAACTCAATCAGAAAGCTGAGGATACACTTATGCATGTAAGTAGGTGGGTAGAAAATAAGAAATTAACCCTTAATGTAAAAAAACCACCCACCAACAGCATCAACTTCCACATAAAAAGAAAATCGCTCACTAACTTTCTAAAAATAAAAGATGAAAATATTGAATGTGTATCAACCACAAAATTTCTGGGAACGCACATTGATTCGCAATTAAATTGGACCGAACACATTACTGTTCTCGGGAAGAAAATAGCCTCAGCTTGCTAAGCACTCAGAATAATAAATTCAGTGTGTAGCAGCTCATGTACTAGGACAGCATATTTTGCGAATATACATTCATTAATTAGTTATGGCATTATCTTCTGGGGAACAAACAAACAAAATAGGCAGGCAATATTCAAGCTACAGAAAAGGGCTGTACTGATCATCACAAACAGTAGCTCGAGGGCACACTGTACAGAATTATTCAAATATATGCGAATACATTTTACAGTCGGCCATCTACATAAAGGAAAACATCAAACAATACCCACCAAACAGCTCCATACATGAACATGAAACCAGATCCAGCCGCCACCTACATCTCAATAGAAAAAACACAACAAAAACCCGAAATAGTATATTATATAATAGAATAAAACTATATAACAGACTTCCCCAGGATATAAAAAATAAAGATAAAATACAGGACTTCAGAAATTCCCTAAAAAAATATCTATTAGAGAAATGCTACTATACCGCCCAGGACTATGTATGTTTGTCAATTATCAACAACAGTGACATATGAGCATGTAAATTTAATACATATAATAATTTATTTGTCTGTAAGTGTAGATGATGTACTTAAGATTTTATGTTTGTATTGTATACAAATATGACAACATCCATACAATTTTTATTGTATACGGATGGATAAATAAATAAAAATTAAAAAATCTGCACAGCATTTTCAAGAATAAACTGAAGATTTTTTCATGGCTCACTGTTTCGACTGTGTTGAGGAACCCATAGAAAAATTAAAAATCCAATGGCATAAATTCATTTAAATGTTTATGAAGGTGCCAGGTATGCCAAGAATCTAGTTCTCCCTTGGAATTTCTACAGGACATATCACCTTTGTCATGCATAATATTTAATTCTTGTTTCCAGCTTTTATTTTACTACAGTTTAGAAGCTGTTGTAGTCAGCAAGAATTTCACATAACATCTTAAATTTCTTCACAAAAAATTAAATTCAGTCTTATTTTGCAGTACTTTTTTAGCTTACTGCATTTAATGTTCTAACAATAAAACAATCAACTGCTAAATTTCAACTTTTTAGTCACCCCTGTTTGGCTGTTTAACAATTTTCACGACGTTACATTCAGTTCAACTTCGAACAAATTTCATGACAACAATTAATAACTAATATTAGAAAAAAAAATGTTTTAACTTCAATTACCTCCTACCACTGTACAAAAGGAATTAATTGATTCACACAATTTGCCTGTGTGCCAGCTTAGGTTTGTTGTTAAAACATTGTTTATTTGTAACAGATATTGTAAGATGTAAACCAGCTATTCAAATGGGTGCTGGTATGAGCTAAACAAAAATTTCTGATCCATGATCTTATTAATAAGATCTGGGAAAATAACTATTCTGCATGCAATCTTTTCAAACATATGTTACAGCGCTACTGCTGCTTTAATAACCACACAAATTAAATTTTGTGCCACTTACTTTACTAGAACCAAAATTTAAACAATATATTACAAGAAAAATATATTTAACAAACTCAACATAATATAGATACAAATGTAATATGAAACAAGATAACAGAAAGAATATCAGTGAGATATCCATGCCTACTGGCTCCTGATAACAAGTACAATTTCAGTAATGGGAGAACTGGGAAGATACATTCCCTTGACAGTCTTATTTTTGACATACTATTATGTTACTACCACATTGTTGAAGTTATTTACATGTAACAAGTACAGTCTTACTTTGCCGTTGTACAGAATCAGTACATAAGTAATTGTAATTATTTGATAACTTTCATTAATTACATAGAAAGTTAGTAACAATTCTGATTTAACTTTCTTGGCACTCTGACCACTCAAACAATGTAGTATTGACCTGGAAGCTTGTTAAAACAAACTAATTCTGCGGAATAAAGGTAAACTGTAGATTAGCAGAATGCCAAATCATTGAACCCTTATACCAGAAACAACACTCAAAAGCCAGCTTCAGACGGCTTAATGCGTAATATTACAGGAACACTGGTACAGGGCAAAATAGCAAGTTCTGTGACGACTGCAGTTACAAGATCTGGTGGAGTCACATCATATGTGAGATTCAAAGGTGTCAAGCAGCCAACTTCGTGCCATCCTCGCACACCCAAAGCATCAGGATCACCTGCAAAAAAATTAGAAAACTTTTGTTTAATTTTTCTAATAATGTTCAGATAAATTCAGGAACAGGCGTCTGTGTGTGTGGTGTTTTCTCTAAGGAACCTATCATTCTTTTTTATGATACAAATATTATAGAGTAAAAATTCCTAGCAGGAAAAATATAAAAAAAGTAGATGAAGATTACTTACCAGGCGAAGGAGCACAGGTAGTGATAGTAATGCAAATAAATAACACAAACACACACACACACACACACACACACACACACATACACACACACACACACCTAGGCAGACATACTGTAGAAAGCAAAGAAGTTCAAGCAGTTACATTTCTCTTTCTTCTTTGCTTTCTACATTATGTCTGCCTAGGTGTGTGTCCACCCCCATGAACCACAGACATTGCCGAGGTGGGGTGGCTTGCGTGCCTCAACGATGCAGATAGCCGTACCGTAGGTGCAACCACAGCGGAGGGGTATCTGTGGAGAGGCCAGACAAACGTGTGGTTCCTGAAGAGGGGCAGCAGCCTTTTCAGTAGTTACAGGGGCAACAGTCTGGATGATTGACTGAGCTGGCCTTGTAATATCAGCTAGTGTGGCTTTGCCACACAGCTACTGCGGACGGCTGAAAGCAAGGGGAAACTACAGCCGTTACTTTTCCCGAGGACATGCAGCTCTACTGTATGAACATATGATGATGGCATCCTCTCGGGTGAAATGTTCCGGAGGTAAAATAGTCCCCCATTCGGATCTCCGGGTGGGGACTACTCAGGAGGATGTGATCATCAGGAAAGACAATAGTGGCATTCTACGGGTCGGAGCGTGGAATGTTAGATCCCTTAATCGGGTAGGAAAATTAGAAAATTTAAGAAGGGAAATGGATAGGTTGAAGTTAGATATAGTGGGGATTAGTGAAGTTCGGTGGCAGGATGAACAGGATTTCTGGTCAGGTGAGTACAGGATTATAAATACAAAATCAATTGGTGGTATCACAGGAGTAGGACTGATAATGAATAAGAAAATAGGAATGCGGGTAAACTACTATGAGCAGCACAGTGATCGCATTATCATTGTCAAGATAGATACACAGCCAACACCGACAACAGTAGTACAGGTTTATATGCCAACTAGCTCTGCTGATGATGAGGAAATCTAAGAAATATATGAGGAGCTAAAGGAAATTATTCAGACAGTTAAGGGAGAGGAAAACTTAATTGTCATGGGAGACTGGAATTCGGTAGTAGGAAAAGGAAGAGAAGGAAAAATAGTAGGTGAATATGGATTGGGAAGAAGGAATGAAAGAGGAAATCGCCTGGTAGAATTTTGCACGGAACATGATTTAATCGTAACAAACACGTGGTTTAAGAATCACAAAAGAAGGTTGTATACGTGGAAGAGACCAGGAGACACCGGAAGGTATCAGATAGATTTTATAATGGTAAGACATAGGTACCGGAACTAGGTTATAAACTGCAGGACATACCCAGGGGCAGATATAGACTCTGACCATAACTTGTTAGTTATGAACTGTAGGCTGAAACTGAAAAAACTGCAGAAAGGTAGGAAAATAAGGAGATGGGACTTAGATAGATTGAAGGAAAGTGAAGTTCTGAAGAATTTCAGAGGGAGATTTAGGCAACAATTGACAGAAACAGGGGGAAATAAAACAGTAGAAGAGGAATGGGTAGCATTGAGAGACGAAATTGTGAAGGCAGCGGAGGACAAAATAGGTAGAAAGGCAAGACCTACAAAAAATCCTTGGATATCACAGGAAATACTACAGTTAATTGATGAAAGGAGAAAATATAAAAATGCAGTAAATGAAACAGGCAAAATGGAGTACAGACGACTAAAAAATGAGATTGACAGGAAGTGCAAAATGGCTAAGCAGGAGTGGCTAGAAGCCAAATGTAAATCTGTAGAAGAATGTATAGCAAGGGGAAAAGTAGATACTGCCTACAGGAAAATAAAAGAGACATTTGGGGACAAGAAAGGCACCTCTACGAATATCAAGAACTCAGATGGGAAACCAGTTCTCAGCAAAGAAGGGAAAGCTGAAAGGTGGAAGGAGTACATAGAGCAGCTCTACAAAGGAAATGAACTTAGAGACAATGTTGTAGGAAGGGAAGAGGAATTAGATCAAGATGAAATAGGAGATACTATACTGAGAGATGAATTTGACAGAGCGCTGAAAGACCTAGGTCAGAACAAGGCCCCAGGAGTAGATGACATACCCTCAGAGCTACTAAAGTCTCTGGGAGAGCCAGCCATGACAAGACTATTTGAACTGGTGTGTAGGATGTTCGAGACAGGCGAAATGCCCTCAGACTTTAAGAAAAATGTAATAATCCCCATTCCAAAGAAATCAGGCGCAGACAGGTGTGAAAATTACAGAACCATCAGTTTGATAAGTCATGGTTGCAAAATTTTAACACAAATTATCTACAGGAGAATGGAAAAGCTGGTAGAAGCTGACCTCGGGGAAGATCAGTTTGGATTCAGGAGGAACATAGGAACCCAGGAGGCAATACTCACTTTACGTCTTATCTTAGAAGATAGATTAAGGAAAGGCAAACCTACATTTTTAGCTTTTGTAGATTTGGAGAAAGCATTTGACAATGTTGACTGGAATACACTCTTTCAAATTCTGAAGTCAGCAGGGGTAAAATACAGGGAAAGGAGAGTTATTTACAACTTGTACAAAAGCCAGACCGCAGTTATTAGACTCGAAGGGCATGAAAGGGAAGCATCAGTTGGGAAGGGAGTAAGACAGGGTTGTAGCCTTTCTCCGATGTTATTCAATTTGTATATCGAGCAGGCGGTGAAGGAAAGTAAGGAAAATTTGGAATAGGGATTAAAGTTCAGGGGGAAGAAATAAAAACATTGTGTTTTGCTGATGACATTGTAATTCTGTCAGAGACAGCGAAGGACCTGGAAGAGCAGTTGAATGGAATGGACAGGGTGTTGAAGAGAGCGTATAAAATGAACATTAACAAGAGCAAAACAAAAATAATGGAATGCGGTCTTAGAAAGTCGGGCGATGCTGAAGGAATTAGATTAGGTAACGAAACAATTAAGGTGGTAGATGAGTTTTGTTACTTGGGTAGTAAAATAACATGTGATGGTCGCAGTACAGAGGATATAAAATGCAGAATGGCAATTGGAAGAAAAGCATTTTTGAAAAAGAGAAATTTGCTAACATCGAATATTAATTTAAGTGTAAGGAAGTCTTTTCTGAAGGCATTTGTGTGGAGTGAAACATGGACGATAAGCAGTGCGGACAGGAAGAGAATAGAGGCTTTTGAAATGTGGTGTTACAGAAGAATGCTGAAGATTAGGTGGGTAGATCACATAACTAATGAAGAGGTACTGAACAGAATTGGCGAGAAAAGGAATTTTTGGCATACCCTAACTAAAAGAAGAGATCGCTTGGTAGGACACATTCTTCGACATCGAGGAATCATAAATTTAGCATTGGAGGGAAGTGTGTGGGGTAAAAATCACAGAGGGAGGCCAAGAGACGCATATAGTAAGCAGATTCAAGTGGATGTGGGTTGCCGTTCTTATGAGGAGATGAAAAGGCTTGCTCAGGATAGAGTAGAGTGGAGAGCTGCATCAAACCAGTCTCCGGACTGAAGACCATAACAACAACAACAACAGGTGTGTGTGTGTGTGTGTGTGTGTGTGTGTGTGTGTGTGTGTGTGTTTTATTTATTGGTGTTACTATCACTACCTATCATTCTTTTTCTTTGAAGAAGGAATAAATATTACCAAATATTTAAACACCTTATAATTTATTAATTTTCTTGACTAAATTTTACTTTTAATTCAATACATCAACTATCTAGATTTTTCCATTTATTTTGTTTGTATTATCTGATGTGCCAAGGCCATGCTGCAGTGGATACACAGTTTCCCGTTAGATCACTGAAGTTAACCAGTGTCAGCCTGACTAGCACTTGGAAATGTAACCGTCTGGGCCTGCCGAGTGGAGTAGGCAAGTGGGGTGCATTTAGCCCAATTGAGGAGCTACTTGATTGAGAATTAGTGGCTCCAGTTGCGAAAACTGCCACAATGTCAGTGAGTGCGGGGCACTGACCACGTCCGCCTCTTTGCACATCTGGTGACACCTTCAGGTGGAGGATAAGGGGAGAGAGATAACGAGAGAGAGAGAGAGAGAGAGAGAGAGAGAGAGAGAGAGAGAGAGAGCGCAGGAATGAAACAGTATTGTACTACATTAGGCATCACATCTAAACAATCAGAGCCCCATAAGTTTTTAGAAAGCAACAGTGAAACAAAATCTTTTAATTTCATGAAACACTAATATCTGATGCAAACAATTTTCTCATTTTTACATCATTGTTTGGTTACTCTCTACCTGCTTTAAGTGATCTTTTCCAGTTTCTTCAAATCTTTATTTGCTTTCCAGCTGTATATACAGTATATTTGATGACTGTGTCTAGTCTAGATTTGCAGCACACTTGTTTGGAGGCCAATTTCACTTACTTTCTTTCTACTTACACAGAGGTTCTAACAGGTGCGATAAACTTTTCAAAATCATTCATGTAAGTGATGTATGTTACGTCCCCAATAATAGACCCTGCAGCCATTCACTAATGGTGGGCCCTTTTCACCAAGAAACAGTCACTGTTAGAAGACTGTGTTTAAACTTATTACTATCAGCACTCACTACATGACATCTTATCTGATAATGAACAATATATTTGTTCTGATTTTATGGATCTCACTGCAATATATTTAGTATCCTAAAAATGTTTAAACAAACAAACATACCATACATTTCCACAGATAAGACGACCTTCATTTAAGACGAGGTACAAATTTTTATAGTTCAAGCATATATCTGTCCTATAAGCGACCCCTCAAGTTACTGTATTTACTCGAATTCAAGCCACACTTTTTTTTATTTTTTTCTTCTTCCAGTTTTCGGGATCTAAAAATATGGATGTGGCTTAAATTCGGAGGCAAGGCTTCAGGAAGTTCTGAAAAATGCCACTAGATGACGCTATAAGTGGCTTTCGTGATTGGTACACATCTGGATTTCACACTATGTTGCAGTGTTTGTGGTCTACTTTTGAACTTTAGTGCTTGCAGTCTGTATTGCTATGTTATATCAGACCAAGAAGCTCCCCCCCCCCCCCCCCAAAATAAAAGTAATTTCTTTCGCAGAGACGTCATTTAATCGTGCCGATGCACCTATTATGTGGGTTAAAACACACGAAATTTCCCGAGAATAGAAGATAAGGGATTTGAAAGGAAACCGCAATTGTTTCGTGTAGCTCCAAATTTTTTTAACCCTTTCATTGCAACTCTGGATATATTGAGAAATTATTTTTGACAAGTGACATTGTAAAATCAAGTTGCATTGTAAATGATTAATTAAATTACGCAAACCTTTGTTTTTGTAAATCTTTCGTCCACAATGTAAATTTCGGGCTAAATTTCAATCTAATATTTTTTGTACCATCGTATAAGACAACCTTGGAGTTTGGGGTGAGCGTGAACAGCCCAACACCGACAGAGTGCATAACACTCATCTTTGCAGAAGAGAATTGGAAACCGTGAGCAAGAGCCCAGGACTGCGCCTTCCGCATGGCTCCCTTCAACCTGACAACCCCACAACAACAGACTGACTACCGTGCTGGCTTTCTGGTGCTATATAGACCATTACGATGAAGGGTGCACAGATGACAGTGCACAATAGACATGACATGCACGGAAAAGAGGTAACCTGCCCAATGGCTGAATAAATGCTGCAGTCATAAGTCCATTACATAATGCGTGCATAGGATGTCATTGCACGATAAATACATGATGCACCACGTAAGGTGTCCTTCCTCAAATGGTCTGCTCTTCAGAACAATTTTGATGTTGGAGGGTCAAACCCACATAGGGGTCCATAGACGTATGGCTGAAATGTCTGAATACTCTTTTCGTCACCTCTTACAACACACAGGAATACCGCAGGCCTATTCTTACCACTGAACCAGCATGGGGCGTGCGAAATGTATCTGCTTCAGTAACGAATCCCTCACCACAATACAACAACCACCTATCCAAGGCTTTCCTCTCCCAGAACTATTATACAGGCCTTGTCCGCAAGCAGATCTCCCAAGCAGTCCATTCCTCCCTTTTCCAGGAACAATATTTCTAACTACAGAAGATCCCCTTAGTCACCCAGTACCATCCCGAACTGGAATGCCTCAACAAATTGCTTTGTCAGGGCTATGACTTTTTCAAGTCATGCCCTGAAATAAGATCATCACTCCAAAGTGTCCTTTCCACACCACCCAGAGTAGCCTTTTGCCGCCCTACCAACCTCCGCAACATCCTCTTTTCTATTTTTTTTTTTTTTTTTTTTTTTTGTGGTTTTAGGGCGCACAACTTCTATGGTCATTAGCGCCCAGCCAAGAACATTGATTCGCTATGATCTCAAAAAAATGGTGACTGTCAGAACATCAACAAGAGGCTAAAAACGAAAGATAAAAGACAATTAAAAGGGTTAAATATCCTTGGATAGGTTGGCCAAGTTCATAAAACGCAAAACCCGAGCAGCTGCTTGTGTGTCATCAGCTAAAATTTCCTCCAGAGTAGACGGAAAGTGAAGGGCTACACGGAGATGATTAAAATTAACACAAGTCAGTAAAACATGTCGCACTGTCAGCAGTTCACCGCAGGAGCATAGCGGTGCAGGTTCGGCGGATAGCAAGTGACGGTGGCTGAAACGGCAATGACCGATCCGCAACCGAGCCAGGATGACCTCCTCCCGCCGAGAGGGGCGTGAGGATGTCCTCCAAGCGGTCGGGATCGGTTTGACAGTTCGCAATTTATTGTTGTACAGTGAAAGCCACACACTGTGCCATTGCGACACGATACTCCGGCGAAGAGCCCGTTGAACATCGTCCGATGGGACGCAAAAGGTAGCCATGCGAGGCAAAAGAGATGCTGCCTTGGCTGCTGTGTCGGCGGCCTCATTCCCGGGCACACCCACATGGCCAGGGACCCACAGGAAAGAAACGTGACAGCTGTCATCCGCCAGCAACTGGAGGGAGCGTTGGATCCGATACACGAGAGGATGGTTCGAGAAAGGGTCCTTAAGACTCTGCAGGGCACTAAGGGAGTCAGAACATATGGCATAGAAAGGTTGGCGGTGGCGGCAGGTATACAAAACGGCCTGGTGGAGGGCGAAAAGCTCAGCCGTGAAGGTCGAGCACCGGTCAGGGAGCTTGTATTGGAACCGGTTGTCCCCGACGACGAAGGCAGATCCGACACCGGCAGTGCTCTTGGAACCATCAGTGTAAATAAATACGGCATTATCGAACCGCGAACGGAGTTCGACAAGCCTCGAGCGGAATACCAAATCCGGAGTGCTCTCCTTGGGGAGTGAACTAAGTTCAAGGTGTGTGTGAACCTGGGCCTGATGCCACGGTGGCAATGGGCTTTCGCTCAACCGAAGGGTGGAAGGAAGGGTAAAATCGAGCCATTGTAGCAGGCGGCGAAACCGAACTCCCGGTGGAAGCAAGGCAATCGCAGACAACTGATATTGGCGATCGAGTGAGTCGTCAAAAAATAATCTGTAAGATGGATGGTTGGGCATCGACCGTAGGCGGCATGCATACCGACACAAGAGTATGTCACGTCGAGTGGTCAAGGGTAATACAGCAGCCTCGGCATACAGACTTTCAACAGGGCTGGTATAAAATGCACCGGTCGCCAGACGTAATCCACGATGGTGGATAGAGTTGAGACGGCGGAGAATCGATGGCCGTGCTGAAGAGTACACAAGGCTTCCATAGTCGAGCTTCGACTGAACAATGGCCTGGTAAAGGTGAAGCAGGACGGTACGATCCGCTCCCCATGACGTGCCACTGAGGACACGAAGAACGTTAAGGGATCGGGCACAACAGGCAGCCAGGTAGGACACGTGTGTGGACCAGCAAAGTTTACGATCCAACGTGAGTCCCAAGAATTTCGTAGTCTCCACGAAAGGGAGAGCAACAGGGCCGAGACGTAGAGAAGGTGGAAGAAATTCCTTGTATCTCCAAAAATTGATACACACAGTTTTCTCAGTGGAGAATCGGAAGCCGTTTGCGATGCTCCAGGAATATAGACGGTCAAGACAGCGTTGGAGAGAACGCTCCAAGAGACACGTCCGCTGGGCGCTACAATAAATTGCGAAATCGTCAACAAAAAGAGATGCGGAGACGTCAGCTGAAAGGCAGTCCACGATCGGATTGATTGCAATGGCAAAGAGCGCCACACTCAAGACGGAGCCCTGTGGTACCCCATTCTCCTGGCAAAAGGTATCTGACAAAACAGAGCCCACCCGTACCCGGAACTTGCGACCCGCCAAAAACGCTTGAATGAAAAGAGGAAGGCGGCCCCGAAGGCCCCATGTGTGCAATGTGCGGAGAATGCCCGCTCTCCAACAGGTATCGTATGCCTTCTCCAAGTCGAAGAACACGGCTACTGTTTGACGCTTCATAATGAAGGTCGACAACGTAACGAGGTGGTCAGCAGCAGAGCGGTGTCGACGAAAACCGCATTGGATATTAGTCAGGAGGCGGCGAGATTCGAGGAGCCAGACCAACCGAGCGTTAACCATGCGTTCCATCACCTTACAGACGCAGCTCGTCAGAGAAATGGGACGATAACTGGAAGGAAGATGTTTGTCCTTCCCTGGTTTGGGGATGGGGACAACAATGGCTTCACGCCAACATGTGGGAACATGACCTTCAGTCCATATGCGATTGTAGGTACTAAGAAGAAAGCACTTGCCCGCAGGAGAGAGGTTCTTCAGCATCTCAATACGAATGGAATCGGGCCCGGGAGCAGAAGACCGAGACAGGGCGAGAGCACGATCCAGCTCCTGCATGGTAAAGGCGACGTTATAATTTTTACGATTAAAAGAGCGGAAAGAAGGCGGCCGTGCCTCCTCTACCTGTTTGCGAGGGAGAAAGGCAGGGTGGTAATGGGCAGAGCTCGAAACCACCGCAAAGAAACGACCCAATGCGTTTGAAACATCAGCTGGGTCCACGAGGACCGCGTTCTCCACGGTCAGGCCAGGAATCGGGGAGTGGACCTTGATGCCGGACAAACGGCGTAGGCCACCCCAGACAACCGTGGAGGGAGTAAAATGGTTAAAAGAACTAGTAAAAGCTGTCCAGCAAGCTTTCTTGCTGTCATTTATGATACGACGGCACTGCGCTCTCATACATTTGTAATTGATGCAATTCTCCAAAGTTGGGTGGCGGCGGAAGGTGCGTAAGGCACGGCGTCGGGCTCGAAGCGCGTCGCGGCAGGCTGCAGTCCACCAAGGGACCTGGACACGACGTGGAGAAGAGGATGTACGAGGTATGGAACGTTCAGCAGCAGTGAGAATAACCTCTGTGAGGTATTCGACCTGACTGTCACAGTTGGGAAAATGCTGATTGTGAAAAACAGCCATGGAAGAATAAAGCCCCCAGTCGGCTTTAGAAATGTTCCAACTGGTGGGACGTGGAGATGGGGAATGATGTAGGAAGTGGATGATACAAGGGAAATGGTCACTCGAGTACGTGTCAGAAAGTGCATACCACTCAAACCGACCGGCAAGCTGAGGAGTGCATATTGCGAGGTCTATATGGGAATAAGTGTGTGTTGTGTCAGAAAGGAAGGTCGGTGCACCGGTGTTGAGGCAGACAAGATCGAGGTGGTGGAGAAGGTCCACCAAAAGGGAGCCTCTCGGACAAGGTGCCGGAGAGCCCCATAGGGGGTGGTGGGCATTAAAGTCGCCTACCAACACGAAAGGTGAAGGGAGCTGGTCAACAAGGTTTAGCACATCTGCCCTAGTAAGGGCAGATGACGATGGCGAATATATATTACAGAGGGAGAAGGTAAATGTGGATAAGGTGATGCGGACGGCAACTGCCTGTAGGTGAGTGTGCAAGGAAATGGGATGGAAATAGACGTCGTCTCGAAGGAGCATCAGAACCCCTCCGTGGGCTGGGACACCTTCCACGGGTGGCAGGTCGAACCGCACAGAGGTGTAGTGTGGAAAGTCTGCACGATCACGTGGACGCAACTTAGTTTCCTGGAAGCAGACTAGAAGCGGGCAGTGCAATCGAAGGAGTAGTTTCAACTCCTCCCGATTAGAACGAATGCCGCGAATGTTCCATTGAAGGAGCGCCATGATAAAAATGAGAGAAGAAATAAGGATAAAAACCAAGTAGCGAGCGGGGTCACCTCGACGGCCGCTGAGGACCGGATTTCGAGGGAGCACTGCTATCGCTGTCTGGGGGCAAAGGGTCATGTTCCATTGGTTCGACCGACGCGCCTGCCACCTCCCTGAGTTGATCAGGAGGGGCAGTTTCCACCGCCGGTAAAGGGCCGGGCGCCCGGCAAACGGAGCGTCCCGGTGAAACAGAAGACGGCCGAGGCTGGCAACTGTTGGACGGCGTGACGGATGGGTCACGCCTCGGCGGGGAAGGAGAGGAACTCTTTTTCTTGTCAGCTCTTCTGGAAGAGTGACGGCGGGAAGAGGCAGTTGACGGTTGGGAAGCCTGAGAACGCAGAAAATCCTCACGGACGGGTTCCTTTTTCAAGGTCCGGGCATCTTGTTTAGGTGCCCGCGGTTTACTAGAGGTTGACGAAGACTGTACCTTAGAAGCAGCAGGAGGAAGCGGGGATGTGGAACGGGCAATCTTCGGGCTGGCGGATCGCACAACTGTGTCAGCGAAAGTGAAATCACAAGTCTGGGTACTGGAATCCTTAGTAGGTCGAGTTGAGGTGAGGACCTTACTGTATGTACCCGCTGGGAGGACAGTGGGCTTTCGACTCGCCAACAACTTTCGTGCGGCAGATGTTGATACCTTCTCCGTGACCCGAATTTGCTGAATGATTTTTTCATCCTTATATACAGGGCAGTCGCGAGAGGAAGCCGCATGGTCGCCGTTGCAGTTAAGGCAGTGAGGGGACGGAGGTGGGCAATCCCCCTCATGGGCGTCCCTACCACAAGTGACACATTTTGCTGCATGTGGGCAATGTTCACGGGTATGGTTGTACCTGTGGCATTGGTAGCAGCGCGTTGGGTTTGGAATATAAGGGCGGACTGAGATAACTTCGTACCCTGCTTTGACCTTCGACGGGAGGTCAACTCTGTCGAATGTCAAAAACACAGTACGAGTCGGTGTCAGCTGGTTATCTACCTTTTTCATCACCCTGTGGACGGCTGTCACACCCTGATCGGACATATAGGACCGGATGTCGTCATCAGACAACCCGTCAAGGGATCTCGTAAAAACTACCCCACGTGACGAGTTGAGTGTGCGGTGCGCTTCTACTTTGACTGGAAACGTGTGTAATAACGTAGTCCGGATAAGTTTCTGGGCTTGGAAAGCACTGTCCACTTCCAGCAACAATGAGCCATTGCGCTGACGCGAACAGGTTTTAACAGGGCCAGCAATTGCATCAACACCTTTCTGTATAACGAAAGGATTGACAGAAGTGAAATCTTTTCCGTCGGTGCGCGACACAACAAGAAATTTCGGCAAATTAGGCAGAGTCTTCTTTTGCTGAGGCGAATCTATCTTACGTTTCTGGGTCAATGTCAGTGAAGAAGAGAAGGAAGTCATTGCGGAAGTGTCCCCCGTGATTACCGGCGTCTCCGATGGCGCGCTCCTTCCTAGTGGGGGCCCTCTCCGAGGGCTTACCCGCCTTAGGTGATTGTTCACACCTCAGGTCACACCTCCCGAGAACTGACGGAGGGACTAATTGGCATGTTCGGAAGGTACCAGCTCGTGTAATCACCCCTCCCTGGGCCTGGCCTTTACCAGGGGGTACGTACGTGCCCTACTTGTCTACCCGGGGCGGGGAATTACGCGTTACCCCGTCACCTGCTACGCATGATAATGCGTGGGTCGGCCTTCAGACATGCACAGGGAGGAAAGAAGAAGAATAGAGGAAGTGAAGAGAAAGGAGGAAAGGTGTCTCATATGCCGAGGCGGAGACTAATGAGGAGAAGAAGGCGAGGAGAGGACAAGGAGAGAGAGAGACAGAAACAAAGGGTAAGAAAGGAAGGAACCAAGGAATAAGAGAAACGACAACAAGAAAACACCTGAACTCGTGAAATACGCCCGTCTCCGGGCGAAGGCATAAACCGGGAGGGAAAGTGAAGCAGCCTGGGGCAGAAGAAAGGCTGCTCCGGCTCGGGGCCCCGTGCGCGCCACACACGTACCCACAAAAGAACTGTGGGCCCCCTGGGGGGGCAACATCCTTGTCCAACCTTACAACATCCCAAACCCACCCTTTCAACCTAATGGTTCACTGTAATCGATCCCACTGCAAAACCTGCCCAATGCATCCTCCTACAACCACATATTCCAGCCCCACCAAAGGAAAAGCTTACCCAATTCAAGGCAGGACCACATGCTAAACAACAAACGTCATTTACCAACTGACGCGTCCACTGTGCAGCATTTTATGTTGGTATGACCATGTACAAATTGAATATCAGCCACAGATGGACTGTTCGCCTGGGGGGCACCCAATATCCTGTGGCAGAGCATGCTCTCCACCATGATTCCATGAACCTTGGCACGTGTTACACCACACGTGCCATTTGGATACTACCATCAAACACCAGTCCCTCAGAACTAAGGATATGGAAACTTGCCCTCCAACATATCCTCTCCTCCCACCACCCTCCTGTTCTAAATCTATGGTAACTTTTCCCCCTCCTCCATCCTCAACTCACTTATGCATTACTCATTTCTCACCCCCTTCCTTACCTTTCTCTCTCTCCCCCATATCATCCTTCCCACTCCACCAAGAGTGTCTTTCCGCCGCCCACCTAACCTTCTTAACCTCCTAGTCCATCCCTACGAAATCAAATACTTTTTACAAATGTCCGTCTATGTGTGTGCGTTTGGATACGTGTGTGTGTGTGTGTGTGTGTGTGTGTGTGTGTGTGTGTGTGTGTGTGTATTTGTTTACCTTCCTTTTTTCCCCCCTAAGGTAAGTCCTTCCACTCCTGGGATTCGAACGACTCCTTTTCCACTTCCTTAAAACCCATATCCTTCCCTTTCTTCTCTCCTTTCTTCCTCTTTTCCTGAAGAAGCGACCAACGGTTGCGGAAGCTTGTATGTGTGAGATTTTATTTGTGTCTGTCGACGAGCCTGTCCTTTGGGTAAGTCATCCGTTTTCTATTTTTTATATTTGTATATAATATATGAGTGTTTGTTTGTGTGTTTCACTCTATCTTTTATCTTTCCCTGTTAATCAAAGACATTTTAGATAACCCCCCTCCACCATACTCCACTCAGCATCATTTGGTTCACTTCTCTTTACCGCTTCACCTATCCTCTTTCATTATATATCCTCTTTGGCATGACTCAATACTAATATACAGTTTTTCTGACTTCCACAATCCTCAAACATCATCTCATGGCATAGGTCGTGAATAACCTTCCCCTTCTGTTCCCTATTCCTTTTTTCTTCCCTTCTCTCCTACCTGATGAAGGAACCCTGTTCTGAAAGCTAGTACTATTTTTCCATCATTTTTCTTCTTTGTGTAACTATCGGCGGTACAGCACAAACGTAAGTACCGGCCAGCCAATCTCTCTCTTTCGAAGAATAATCATCATCTTGGAGGAGAATATCCATCAGTGATCGAATTAAGTGAATGAGTAACTTAAGGAATGTAATCAGATAAAATCTCAAAAATCCCATGATATTTTACAGGTATGCTCTATAGGAGAAGAGTGGATCTTCTTACAATTCCAGACAACACAATACTGGTTACACACATTCGCAAGTACTTTCCAGGGTGTTACTTATTAAACATCGTTGCAAGTACAGCTCTGCAGTATGCAACCTACAAATGACTGCGCTGAAGAACAAAAAGAACATTTATATAGACAGATAACAGAATGATTAAGGTAATTAGAAATGGAACACAAGCGCTCTCTCTCTCTCTCTCTCTTTTTCCGGGGGTGGGGGCGGAACAAACCAGTTCTACCCTGTTCAGCGGAAGCATTCCTTCATTGGCCCTTAGGTAAAACTGAAAAGTCTCAAAAGAACTAAATATAGGCTCTTGATAATGTGAATGAAGTGTCTTAACCTTTCCATCTCAGTTTGTGTTTACATGAGAACCTGATTGGTAAAAATTATCACAGCTAATCTAATAGGATTCTTGTGATTTCTATTCTTTCACAAGCAATTATACAGAACACCATTGTGTTAATTACCATTTCAAACATGAACTTTGTAAACTATTTAATTTTACAAATTATTCTAGACAATATGGTAGACATACATCAATTATAATTTTACTTACTGCTGTGACTTACCAAGCTCATTGTAGACAAAGGAATCAGTCTGCACTCTTTCACTGAATTTGTGAGTTTCACAGCAAACCAGTACTGGCACATTGTACGCATGAGCAAGCAAAGCTATTTGTGACGCCCCAGCACGAGACATTACGTATCCATTTGCCAGGAGTGCATGGGCTCCAAGTAAAACCTTTGTTGCCTGTACAAAAGAAGAAGATTCCAATGTGATTATGTATGTTCTTAAACCACACTTTGTGTTCTGTGTACAACACACCCCGTATGTCTGAAAGAACTAATTTCTGCAGAACACAATTGTGTTTCTCTAAACTGCACTACTCATCTGTAGGCTCTGGACATGGGAAACAAACAAACGAACGAACACACACACACACACACACACACACACACACACACACACACACACACACAAACTACAACAACAACACATTGTTAAAGCCCAATACAGAGGAGAAATTGTGGATAAATCAATTTCATTCATACAAAGTAAATGATGATGCTCAGCATTCTACAGGCTATGCATATGTATATGCTATCTGGAATTCTGGAACACAAAGATTGTCTATAGTGTATCAATTGTTCGAGATGACATCCCACACTGATATTTCTGAAAATGTGACATTCCAGGACTGAATTTGTTGTTATAATAATCTGACTTCTACACCTGACTTATGTGGTTCAAATATTTGATATGCCTGTGAAAGAATACTAATGTATCAGCAAGATATCACTATGATGAAGAAAAGAAGGAAACTTTTTCACTAATTTCATTGCAATCTCTTTCTAATGAAAATGGATCACTTCTAACTTATATCAGCTAATTGGAGTAAAAGCTTATTCCAATATGATGCATTGCACAGATACAACATACAAGGTTTGTAGATTTAAAAAAAGTACATACGCAGGTGACGCAGGACACAGGTGTGTGTGTGTGTGTGTGTGTAAAAGCATGCGCCCGTGCCTGTCCACATGCTCGCAATAAACCTGTGACTGACAATTTAAAGTTGTGTGCATGTTATTGTATTTTCTACTAAAGACCTGTTTGCAACTGAAGTGATTTACAGTCAGTTGCTGACAATCCTTATTAGTGAATTTTTGTTCCAACCTGGACTTTCCATTATTTTATCTATCATTTACCTTTTTAGATTTGATATCTGATACTTAGGCAAGAGGCCTCATGATAAAAATCTATCTACAAACATTCAACAACTATTAATTATCTTCTTTTGCTTATCTTTTGGTGCTACTTTTGTTATTACAATATCAACATCTAGTAATAGGACAATTTACGCTATACAGTATCATACTACTGTATGAATTTTCTACTGTACCATTTTCTTTATTTTATAATAAATCCTTTATAGCCGTGGTAGACTGAGTCTCACCTCACGCATGATGAAACTCGCAGCAGGTAACAATACATATGAACATTTTAGGCCATGCTTCACAAGCCGGCGCAACATTTCCCGCCCTTCGAGCCACGGCCGCCCATCTGCCACAACTACATGAAATCTTTTACCACTATCATGAGCCTTCAGCAAAATTCTTGTCAACAACGATGAACTGAAATGAAAGAAAATGGTTAGTCATAGATTGTTAAAGTAATAATAAATTTATAAGTGTCAATATAATTAAACTACATAAATTGAACCACACTTATTGTCTTGTTTCACAAAACTTTTAATTTGCAAGTTCTAGGTTTTGAAATTACATAATTAAATCTCGCCACAACAAAATTTTTGTCCTACATCAAACCCACCTGATAATGCTCTCTTACCATGCAGCAATGTAGAAGATGGAGGACAAGCATTGTGTAGACAGTCTCTTTAGTAGTTTTGTTGCATTTTCCAAGAGTTCTGCCAATAAAATACAGTCTACAGTTCGCCTCCTACAACATGATCTGTGTGTTCTTTTCAGTATAAGTTGGTTGTTATTATAAGTCCTAAGTAGTTGCTTAAATTATTGCCTTTATATTTGATTGATGTATGTTGTAAATGTAGTTTAAAAGATTCCTTTTAAATACCATCTGGATGACTTCACACTTTTCCTTATTTAGTGTCTGAGAGCCTCATTGGCACATTCATAAAGCTGATTTGCTGCTTTTAACATACAATTGACAGTGGGTTTCACACTTTTTGTTTAGCTTTGTATCTTACTCTTACTGATTCTTTTCATATTTTTTCTCATTAGTGATGGGGCTTTAAGAGTAGACATTTAACTTGGTATATTTTTCTTACTATCTTGCTATCAAATAATTTTGGCATATGAGAATGTAAGCTATTCCATTGTAACAATCTTACTCTTCCAGAATGATATTTTCACTTTGCATGGAATGTGCACCGATACGAAACCTCCCTGCACTTTAAAACCTTGTGAAGGTACGAGTTTTGTACCTGGAAACGAGTTTTGTACCTGGAAACTGCCTTTCAAATGCATATGCTCTACCAACTGAGTTATCCTGGCAAGCTTCCTCCTTTAGTAACTCACCTCCTACTTTACAAACTTCACAAAAGTTCTCCTGCAAACCTAGCAGGAGTAACACTCCTGGTAGAAAGCTCAGTCAGTAGAGTGCTTGCAATGCTGACATTGGACAATTGACACTACTAGAAATACATTTTCTTAAGCTTTGCAGTTACGGACCTCTGTCAATCAGAATAATAAATATTCTGAGTTAATCATGTTAAAAATCAGGTTCCATATCTTACTCAAATCAAGCCGTCTCTTGTCAGTGTACAAAAGTAAGTATCCACCTGACAATTATCGTTCTTCATGATAAAAGTGTCAAAAGATGTGTAAACTTACAGGGGTGGATTACTGCTTAACCAAGAGACATGGAATGAAATCCGAGACTAAGTGTTCACTAGTATACACTTTTGCCCTGAGTATCCAATAAACCACATGCTTCCTTCGTTCAAAGTGTTTCATATGAAACTTGCTAAATGGGACAAGAAAATATCAGTAGTATAATGATGAAATACTATGAAGTTTTGGAAACTATCCTCATTATATTATTGTTATATTTCACTTTAATTAATCTATCTGAATTAAGAAAAAGAAATCTGACAACTAGAATAAAGACCAATTAATCACTTTTATCTGTAAGGTATGACAACCACTTTTAGTGCTATTAAGTGCGAAAGAAAAATAAAACAAATCCAGGAATCACAGATGAGCTGGCTTTACTGACTGAACAACCAGTGACTACATTATACATTTTCTTTCTGTATTATTTATAATCTTTACTTAGTTTATTCATGAAACCAATTTCCTGTTTCTTCTACCCCCCTGCCCCATCAACGGTTTATATTTAGCCTAAAAGATTTTGCACTACAAATTGCTATGCTAAGCATTGTGAAATCTAATGATTGTTTTCATGCAATCATAACAAGAGTTTTACTGTAAGCTCAATAATTACTTTAAAAAACACTACTGACTGCAACTCACCATCCATATGTGAGGATAGTATCACCATTTGTTATTTTGTCTAGTACAGCATTGCAAATTGCCTGACCCGCCACATCTACCTGTTCTCTTACGTACGTGTCAATAGCATCATGCAATTTCTTCTTTGCCTGTAAAGTAATAATAATAAAAGATAATTTTTAGTAAATTTTAAACACCACATAATTATGAATACAATAGAAAACAACACAAATAATCCTTTCTACACACTGATAGAACATCCGTAACACACGGACTGAACATTCTCTTCAGTGACTCTAGTCATTCTGCAAATGGAACTTTAGGCAACCAAAAATGCTGGACACATGTGGACGACTAGTGCCCGAGTGATTGTCTTATATATAAGCAACTTAAGTGTATGTCAGTTTGTCGCCAATAGAACTACGCATGCACAGAGCTGTTGTAGAGTTTCATAAGCAGCTATGCGCATGCGCAATTTTGCAGCTTGCGTGTGTGTGTTTGTCGCGAATAGCTATTAAATGCAAGATAGTAATGCTCTGTGTTAAGAGTTGATCAATATTCGTCCACTGCACTCTACTTTCAGCAGTTTAGCAAGTAGAAAGGAGAAACCCCATGGGGCAGTAAGCAAAGGAACGTTCTTGCCACTTGCTCTGGGTAATTCAATTTGAATTAGCAGACACCTTTGCACAGATATTCTTAATCACAATTCATAATATCTACAACAGCAGTCAGTTCTAACGACTGCCGGGCTTTTACTAGTGTGAATATTGGTATGTTCTTTTTTATGAAGAGCTGTGGCCAAAAATTTCAGTTGTGTAAATGTGATTGTTTTTTCAACATGCTTGTCTATGGCTCAGTAATCCAAATTTAGGCTGAGTTGCTACATATACTCAATATTATTGATATTCCAACCTGGACTTTCCTTTGTTAGTATTACGTAATTAAAAACTAGAATCTTTTGCAATTTTTAGTTTAACATTGTAGCTAGTAGCTTGCCTTTAGTGGTCATGGTCGTTACGATGTTATGAAATTAAGAAACTGAAAGCAGTTAATTTGGAGAGGATTTGGTAAAACTGTGTTGTATTACTTTCAGTGGACTAAATTGTATGGTACTTTACTCAAAATGCAGCTTTATTATTATTATTATTATTATTATTATCATATGACACAAAATTGTTTATGTTGTGTGTTATGACTCACATTCAAACTTTTTTTAAATCTTATTTGTTATTGTTCTCTCAAGAAAACCATGCTCTCACAGTCAAGGCCATAAAATAAATAGCTTTTGGTACAGCAAGTATTGATGAGTCAAATAATCAGCAGTCTCTGTGGATTCACCAGCCTCTACCTTGTAATGGAATGAAATGTACAGAAGTAGTAATGAAATTTTTCTCAATCTTAATTGTTTTGTACCCCTTGCTAACATAAAAGAAAAATACATTTAATTTCACAATAACACTAAGCAATAAAATTCATGATTTGATAAAGAGCAGTAAAAGATATTGTGCAAATACAGCAGTTATCACATTTAAATATATACAAATGAACAACATAATTAGACTGTATCTTGTACAAAGCAGAGGCATGTGGGAATACACAGGCATGGACAACGGCTAGTGAGCTTTATCCACAGTGTTCACACCACAATAGTCTATTTCAGCCTGATGAACTCCAGGCACATAAAATTTATCTACTTAAATATAAGCACTATGCTTGTAGCATCTTTCCCCCTATAAACACACCTCACATGTCATTTCACTTCTACGTTTTTCATTTCCTAATTATATCCTATGTATTAGATTGGAAACAGCTTAATTTGCTTCCTTTGGAATAAAGGTAGAATTATCATTTTTTCTTACAGCAGATAATCTTAATTTCAGTTATGATTTCGCTTGTAATAGTTCATAAATGGTACTCAACACACCAATATCCTTTTTCCAATTTACAGCAATTTATAGACATGCATACTATCAAATATTCATATTTTTGAAATGAAAGCTATCTTGGTTACAACAGAGACAGCTTCTAATCAAAATAAATTTTCACTGGTTGCTGTATTAGCCACACTATGGATTGAAAAATATTCACATTCTCTCTCTCTCTCTCTCTAATTAGGGGATTATACTTTAAATTATTTGTCTCTATTAAGGAAAGAAAGAGTATAACATTCAGTGAACAATAAAACCATTAACACCCACTTGAAAATTATAGAAAACCTAAATCTGGATGACCAGACTGTGAATAAACCCAGGTTCTCCCAATGATAATAAAGTATTAGGTTTTGTAAATCATTTCTATAAATTTCAATCACTCCAGAATGTCACACTTAATTATTCGTGTATACATTTCCTTACACTGTCCGTACTTATTTTTCCATTCAACATTCCTGTTATGCTTTTTAAATGTAACATATGTACATATGTTATGTATCTCACCATAAACATGAATGTTGATCCACAATAAGGCAGCTAGAAGAAATAATCATATTCACATCTTGAATTTTCAGCCACAGCCTTCGTTGGAAAACAGAGAAAACATACATTTACGACTCGTGCACCCACGACCACCATCTTTCGCCGCTGCATTTCAACTGCTGCCTCAGCAGCCGGAAAGGGCAGCCATGTCCATGCATGAGCTGTGTCAGTATGTGTGGAAGGGATGGCAAAGTGTAGGTACTTTTAGTGGATGGTAAGTTCAATGTGGATGACAGTGCAGATGTAGCCAGTGAGCTGGAGGTTAACACCCAGGGATGTGACATGGTGGATTGAGGAAGATCAGATGAAGTGGACTGGAGAGAGAGGATGTGCTGGTGATGAGTACATAGAAAGATTTAAGCATAAATTACAACTTGTGGATTGGTCTCCTGTATATACCACAGCTGATGTTAACTCAAAATTTAATATATTTGGCAATGAAGTTACAAGCCTGTTTGAGGAAACATTTCCTAAAAAGTTTCCGAGAGAAAACTCTTTAAAATCAGGTAACAAGCCTTGGCTTACTAAAGGCATCAAAATTTCCTGCAAAACAAGGACAGAACTATATGCTGAAGCCAAGAGATCAAATGATCCCAGTAGAATTAGGCATTATAAACTATATAATAAAATTCTGAATAAGACCATACAAGCAGCGAAGAACATGTGCTTGAAGGTAGACATTGATAACTCAAGCAATAAAGTTAAAACTATCTGGAACTTTGTAAAGAAACAAACAGGGAAAAACGCAGGTTGCAGTGAAGCTATCCACGTAAAAAGTGAGGGCCACCTTGTTAGTGATCCAAAGAAAGTTGCAGACACATTCAACAGACATTTTCTAACAGTAACAGAAAAAATAGGTTTACAAGGTTCTATGAAGCAAGCCCTGAATTTTTTGAAAGCCAAAGTACCTATCACAATACAACAGATGGAAGTAAAAACAGTCACTGTTAAAGAAATAGAAAATATATATATAATTCCCTAAAAAGTAAAAACTCTACTGGAGTTGATAGTATCTCTAACAAATTATTAAAATACTGCTGCAGCCAAGTAAGTAAGGTGCTTTGCCACATTTTTGATGCATCACTTAAGCAAGGAACAGTTCCAGCAAGGAACAGTTCCAGAATGGCTTAAGTATGCAGCTGTGAAACCGCTATACAAAAAAGGCGATAAGACAGATACAGCTAACTATCGGCCAATATCACTATTAACAAGTTTTTCAAAGGTTTTAGAGAAACTTATGCATGTGAGAATAGTTAAGCATCTCAGTAAAAACAATATCATAAGCAAAAGTCAGTTTGGATTTCAGCAAGGTGTGTCAACAGAAGATGCAAAATTTGCTTTTGCTGGCAAAGTCTTGGACTCCGTCAATAAGAAACTAAAGGTGGCTGGCATATTTTGTGACCTAACAAAAGCTTTTGACTGTGTCAGTCACCAAATTCTTCTACAAAAAGCTGCACATCTCGGCATAAGTGATTTAGCAGGGAAATGGCTTGACTCATACCTATCAAACAGGAAACAAAGTTGTGCTGGATAGTGAAGCTGGTGTCCCAATATCATCAGAATAGTGTACTATCACATGTGGAGTACCTCAGGGCTCCATTCTAGGCCTCCTACTTTTTATTATCTTTATATGACCTGCCTCTCTGTACAGAATACTGTAGATTCACCATGTTTGCTGACGACACCACTCTTCTCATTGATAATTCAGTTGATAAACTAGAGGCAACAGCAAATACGGTTTTGACTGAAATAACTAATCGGTTTTGTGTAAATTGTCTTTCTTTAAATCTCACTAAAACAAACTTCATTCAGTTCCATACAACATCTAGGCCTAACGATGAAAAAATTGTAGTAAAAATAGGTGACCAAGTTATTACCAGGGTGGATGCATCAAAGTACCTAGGCTTGCATGTTGATAGCAGACTGAACTGGTCTAACCACATCCTAGATCTATGCAAAAGATTGAGTTCAGCAACATACACATTACGCATTGTTTCTTCTTACAGGAATATGGAAACAATGAAAGCCGCCTATTAGGGTTACTTTCATGCCATTATGGCATATGGTATTATTTTTTGGGGAAACCAGCCATTAGCTAAAAAAGTACTGTGTATGCAGAAAAGGACCATAAGAATTATCTGTAGAGTCCAGCCTAGAGCCACATGCAGGAATCTTTTAAAGAACTCTAAATCCTCACATGCACTGCACAATATATTTACTCATTGATGTGTTTATAAGAAAAGATAATACAATTTTTAAACCTAATAGTGCATATCATAGTTATGATACCAGAAGGAAACATGATATCCTCTATGAACAGGCAAACCAAACAATGATACAGAAAGGAATCCATTTCAGTGGCTGTAAAATTTTAAATGCACTCCCCTCAAGAATTAAATGTTTGGTAGAAGATGAGCCCATGTTAAAAAAAAAAAAAAAAAAACACACACACACACAACAACTTGAGGAAGTACCTATTGCAAGGAACATTTTACTCAATAGATGAGTTTCTTAAGTACAATACTTAGTATTTTCATGTAGGTCTAATGTAAACTGTAAATACATGAACAGATCAATAGTTGTAATCCTTATTATTTTTATTGTAAACCCATGTTCTATTATACTTACTTACTGTTACTATTGTTGGCTTGTAATTTTGTTTATCGGTGATTTTTTTCTTGTGGTAGAATCTAGTAATTGTATAATGTAAGAAGAAAAGATTTTGTATGATTTGTCATAAACTGTATCAAAACAACTTGTAAAATTGACACGTTCCATATCCTGCGATTTAGTCACAACATGGATCACCGGAACAAGAAATAAATAAATAACAGATCATGGTAATATCTGCCAGTGAACCTGAATCAGACCAGAAGTTTGGGGCTTTGGAAAGCTAGAAGGGTTTCCTCCTGATGACCAACAAAGAGATCGGCATTGGGGGGGGGGGGGGGGGTTCCACGTGGGTTTTCGTGGGTGTATCACAAATTTCACGTATACTTTCCTCTGAAAGGAAAAGTAGTTGTTTTTTTAGAATATTGTTAGTGAGGATTATGGGGAATGAGATATCGTGTTTGTATTCTGAGGGACATTGGGACAAGTAGTGTTCGAGAAATGCAAGGTTGTGGACATGGGGATTTGGGTATAAAGGAATGGAATCAATTGTTATAAGTAAAGATCCAGGACATATAGGGGTGTGGATGGTGGAGAACCAGTGAAGGAAGTGGGTGGTATCCTTGAATTTTAGAAGATAGTTTGTGGAAAATTGGTTGAAGGGCCAAAATTCTGTCAGTAGGGGCACAGTAAAAAGGTAAAGCAATCTACAAGCTGAAGATTGGTTTGAACACCACAGTGCTTTACTAGGCATGGTTCTGTTTGGAGGGATATGCCGTTGCCTTCCTCTGACCAAGCCAGTTACAGGGGGACCTAGAGCTTAATGTGGGTTCCGAACCACAGACCAATTGGAGAGACATCCAGGATTGTTTTGTTTGTGGATTTTGGGGGAACATGTAAAATGTTAGTGTGTGGGGTGCTGTTGGTGTAAAGAGGGACATGGATTTGGAAGAGTGGTTCTGGAAGGACTACACCCTTTTGAGAGAGATTGGACTTCTTGTACTTTTGGGATGGGGTCATTCTGGCATAACTTGTAGGTGGAAGAGTCAGGAAGTTTGTGGAGGATTAGTACTGGCTCTGCCCCCCCTCCTCCCTATCTACTTTTTAAATGTAGTTCTTATCTTGCTTTTGTATCTCTGTGATTCCTTCTCAAAATATTTGCATCTTAACTTTGTCAGCAATGCTGTCAAGATCTGACCTCCATTGTCTCCCAGCATGGATGACAGATGTAAATGCTTCACTTGCCAACTATGTGAAAGCTGGTGTTGTTGTTGGTACAGTAAGCATCATAATCTTTGAGATAATGTACAGTGTTGCAGCATTGCTAAAGACCTTATCCAGAACCACAGTGACAGTCAAGAGTATTCCAGCCAGGCCACTGTTGACTACAGCAGCTGCAAGTGCACCAGTATTTTATTTATTTATTTTACATCACATAAGTTCATTACCGAGGTGGGGTGTCTTGCGTGCCTCAACGATGCAGATAGCCGTACCGTAGGTGCAACCACAGCAGAGGGGTATCTGTGGAGAGGCCAGGCAAACGTGTGGTTCCTGAAGAGGGGCAGCAGCCTTTTCAGTAGTTACAGGGGCAACAGTCTGGGTGATTGACTGATCTGGCCTTGTAACATCAGCTAATATGGCTTTGCCACACAGCTACTGCGAACGGCTGAAAGCAAGGGGAAACTACAGCCGTTACTTTTCCCGAGGACATGCAGCTCTACTGTATGAACATATGATGATGGCATCCTCTCGGGTAAAATATTCCGGAGGTAAAATAGTCCCCCATTCGGATCTCCGGGCGGGGTCTACTTAGGAGGATGTTGTCATCAGGAAAGACAATACTAGCATTCTACGGATCAGAGCGTGGAATGTTAGATCCCTTAATCGGGTAGGAAAATTAGAAAATTTAAAAAGGGAAATGGATAGGTTGAAGTTAGATATAGTGGGGACTAGTGAAGTTCGGTGGCAGGATGAACAGGATTTCTGGTCAGGTGAGTACAGGATTATAAATACAAAATCAGTTGGGGGTATCACAGGAATAGGACTGATAATGAATAAGAAAATAGGAATGCGGGTAAACTACTATGAGCAGCACAGTGATCGCATTATCATTGTCAAGATAGATACGAAGCCAACACCGACAACAGTAGTACAGGTTTATATGCCAACTAACTCCACCGATGATGAGGAAATCGAAGAAATATATGAGGAGCTAAAGGAAATTATTCAGACAATTAAGGGAGAGGAAAACTTAATTGTGATGGGAGACTGGAATTCGGTAGTAGGAAAAGGAAGAGAAGGAAAAATAGTAGGTGAGTATGGACTGGGCAGGAGGAATGAAAGAGGAAGTCGCCTTGTAGAATTTTGCACGAAACATGATTTAATCGTAACAAACACGTGGTTTAAGAATCACAAAAGAAGGTTGTATACGTGGAAGAGACCAGGAGACACCGGAAGGTATCAGATAGATTTTATAATGGTAAGACATAGGTACCGGAACCAGGTTATAAACTGCAAGACATACCCAGGGGCAGATATAGACTCTGACCATAACTTGTTAGTCATGAACTGTAGGCTGAAACTGAAAAAACTGCAGAAAGGTAGGAAAATTAGGAGATGGGACATAGATAAATTGAAGGAAAGTGAAGTTCTGGAGAGTTTCAGAGGGAGATTTAGGCAACAATTGACAGAAACAGGGGGAAATAAAACAGTTGAAGAGGAGTGGGTAGCATTGAGAGATGAAATAGTGAAGGCAGCAGAGGAAAAAATAGGTAGAAAGGTAAGACCTACAAAAAATCCTTGGATATCACAGGAAATACTAAATTTAATGGATGAAAGGAGAGAATATAAAAATACAGTAAATGAAACAGGCAAAATGGAGTACAGACGACTAAAAAATGAGATTGATAGGAAGTGCAAAATGGCTAAGCAGGAGTGGCTAGAAGCCAAAAGCAAATCCGTAGAAGAATGTATAAGAAGGGGAAAAGTAGATACCGCCTACAGGAAAATAAAAGAGACATTTGGGGACAAGAAAAGCAACTCTACGAATATCAAGAACTCATATGGGAAACCAGTTCTCAGCAAAGAAGGGAAAGCTGAAAGATAGAGCAGCTCTACAAAGGAAATGAACTTAGAGACAATGTTGTAGGAAGGGAAGAGGAATTAGATCAAGATGAAATAGGAGATACTATACTGAGAGATGAATTTGACAAAGCCTTGAAAGACCTAGGTCGGAACAAGGCCCCAGGAGTAGATGACATACCCTCAGAGCTATTAAAGTCTCTGGGAGAGCAAGCCATGACAAGACTATTTGAACTGGTGTGTAGGATGTATGAGACAGGCGAAATACCCTCAGACTTTAAGAAAAATGTAATAATCCCCATTCCAAAGAAATCAGGCACAGATAGGTGTGAAAATTACAGAACTATCAGTTTGATAAGTCATGGTTGTAAAATTTTAACACGAATTATCTACAGGAGAATGGAAAAGCTGGTAGAAGCTGACCTCGGGGAAGATCAGTTTGGATTCAGGAGGAACATAGGAACCCGGGAGGCAATACTCACTTTACGTCTTATCTTAGAAGATAAATTAAGGAAAGGCAAACCTACATTTTTAGCTTTTGTAGATTTGGAGAAAGCATTTGACAATGTTGACTGGAATACACTCTTTCAAATTCTGAAGTCAGCAGGGGCAAAATGTAGGGAATGGAGAGTTATTTACAACTTGTACAAAAGCCAGGCCGCAGTTATTAGACTCGAAGGGAATGAAAGGGAAGCATCAGTTGGGAAGGGAGAAAGACAGGGTTGTAGCCTTTCTCCGATGTTATTCAATTTGTAAATCGAGCAGTTGGTGAAGGAAAGCAAGGAAAAATTTGGAATAGGGATTAAAGTTCAGGGGGAAGAAGTAAAAACATTGTGTTTTGCTGATGACATTGTAATTCTGTCAGAGATAGCAAAGGACATGGAAGAGCAGTTGAATGGAATGGACAGTGTGTTGAAAGGAGCATATAAAATGAACATTAACAAGAGCAAAACAAAAATAATGGAATGCGGTCTTAGAAAGTCGGGCGATGCTGAAGGAATTAGATTAGGTAACGAAACAATGAAGGTGGTAGATGAGTTTTGTTACTTGGATAGTAAAATAACATGTGATGGTCGTAGTACAGAGGATATAAAATGCAGAATGGCAATGGGAAGAAAAGCATTTTTGAAAAAGAGAATTTTGCTAACATCGAATATCAATTTAAGGGTAAGGAAGTCTTTTCTGAAGGCATTTGTGTGGAGTGTTGCCTTGTACGGGAGTGAAACATGGACGATAAGCAGTGCGGACAGGAAGAGAATAGAGGCTTTTGAAATGTGGTGCTACAGAAGAATGCTGAAGATTAGGTGGGTAGATCGCATAACTAATGAAGAGGTACTGAACAGAATTGGTGAGAAAAGGAATTTTTGGCATACCCTGACTAAAAGAAGGGATTGCTTGGTAGGACACATTCTTAGACATCGGGGAATCGTAAATTTAACATTGGAGGGAAGTGTGTGGGGTAAAAATCGCAGAGGGAGACCCAGAGATGCGTATAGTAAGCAGATTCAAATGGATGTGGGTTGTCGTCGTCATGAGGAGATGAAAAAGCTTGCTCAGGATAGGGTAGGGTGGAGAGCTGCATCAAACCAGTCTCCGGACTGAAGACCATAACAACAACAACACATGTTCATAAATAATGACCATTTCTTCCAAATCCACATCAGCAAATTATGCTTGAATTTCCCAATGTGTTCAGTGAGTCATCTGTTATGAGTGCACTTCGCTTTGATTATGTGGTGGAACACTGACAGCAACTGTTTGTGTATTTTTTTAAATGTTTTTGTATTGCCATTATTGTATGAAGAAGAAGAAGAAGAAGATTATACCCCAAAACATATTTTATGGTCTAAGAAAAACCTTCTACATAAAAAAGAAAAAATATATACAATAATTTTGTGAAATTCACTGCTTTCAAATTATTCTAAAGGAAAATTTGATCAGATAAAGTACCATATATTATAATCTGGAAAGAAATACTCATTCATCAGACAAACTTAGAACTTACATCAGAATCAGTCACATTGTTTGGTAACAATGTCAGCTGCCATTTCAAATGACGTAAAGCATTTGTTGCAGAAACCGAAAGAGGACGGCAAGCATGTAGGTATGTTGTTAACTGACGCAAAGAACTCTCTAAACCACGTGAGAATTCTTGTTGTGAGGGTGTGTGATAATCTTCAATTACCTGCAAAATATCAAAAACAATCAGCACATATCAATACCTAAACCTATCAATGAAGTAAATTCAGCTAGAAATTAGACAATTTGTATATAACAATTCAATCCCAACATATTAAAAACACTACATTACTAATAGGATAATGCAAAAAATACAGACTTATTACTAACTGAAATCTGTGGCAGGGTGACTAGTCTAAGTATACACAAAAAATTTCCCTGAGAATTCCAGGTCTACCCAGGCTCTCCTAGAACACTATATACTCTTCATTAATGCAGAAAAATTATAAAATTTTAAAATCATTTTTCCCCAGAAATATATGCACTTTATTACAAGAGAACACACTACAGGGTGAAAATAAATAAGTAAATAAAATAAAATGCTCCAAAACAATTCTATGAAATTTAAATGATTATCTCAAGATATCATGCCAACAAGGGTCTACCTGTTTTCTCTTTTACACAGCCACCACTACATAAATTTAAGTTAATACCGGGTGTTTAATGCATTTTTATTTTGACTTCAGATCTATTGTTGGAAACATATGTATGCAAAATTTGTACACATGAAATGGTAATTGAAGTTCACAATGTAGTTAATGTTCTTAAAAATTCAAATGTGAAACCAACATAAATATTTATGACTTGAGGATAAGTCTTTAGTAAGTTTATTGCTGCCAACATTGCAGAAACAGCAGATGCTGCCTTCCTTTCACCTCTTCTCACCACTGGAAGAGTTAACACAGAGTGGAAGACCATTTGCATAATCCACAGTGCAAAATTGTCAATTTACCAAGGGCAAGTGTAACCTGTGGAACACTATTATTTTGGAATACACTTATTATACTTAAAATACCGAAACACCAATCAAAAGTAACATGAATGGTGCAATGATCCAAAACACAGAATTCCCTTTATTTCCCTATTTTTAGGGAAATCTAATTCCCTGAAAATTCTAAGTTTTCCAGGATTTCCATAGGAATTGTCTGACTATGTGGAATCTTCTAAGACAGAAAAAATATTGGGTGGACAGGGGCTAATTTGATTGAATCAGTCATCAATTATGTGACCAAGGAGAACTGGAAGCAAAAATAATCAGAAAAGTATGAAAATCATAACTGCTAGGTGGACTGAAAGTAATTCAAAGATGCTTGTTTCATAAGAATGCATAGTTTTCCTAAATTACAGCTGCTCAACAAACAGAACAATGAAAAGCTGTAAACAATGAACAAGTCTGAGACAGAATAAAGACATTGCCTGTCAATTGCAGGCTGTAATTTAAGATAAGGACATTCTGATCAAAATTAATATGAAAATATCATAAAAGTTGCACAGGCAACTGGATTGGACAGGTCAAAAAATGTGAAGATTTAGGAGGCATAGGCACAATCTTTCTACTGTTTTTATGTCTGTTGACAATATTACCCTTACATCTGGTGATGTTATGAAGTGTAATGAGGTGAAGGTTAAAGGTATTGGATCTCAGGCAATACTTCATGGTCCTCCGGTTTTTGTTAGCACTTCTATGAATTGTAGTTGTGGATGGCTGACTGTAGCAATCATTCATGTTGGTACTTTGAAAGGAATTAGTGGTCTTGAAAAATCATGTAGATATATTAAAAAATAAACCATATCTGTACCTGCTTAATAGCATGTAATAATGCAACACAGCGAGCATTTGATCCGGTTACAACTCTTGATTTATACTGAATTCCTAGCCGCACGATGGCTGGATGTAATGATGCTTCTGCTCCACTGAAAAGAAAATATATTTAGGCTATAAACTCCACATACTGTAGTCAAATATAAATACCTAACTAGATTACAAGAGATCAGTTTGAGAGAGGCTTCTAAGATTCCCAAAATCTGCAAGTGAACAAGCAAGTGAACAAGGGGGGAAAAGGAAAGTATGGTGCGGAACTTAGAATATATATCTAACAATGACAAATGCAGGTTGTAATTCAACAATATTATGAAGATAGGTTGCAACTCACCATAAAGAAGAGCAAGCTGCAGGCAGGTAAAATTCACTAACACAAGGCTGTCATCTCTGGCTGCTATGTTTCGAGTTGCAGCAGTCAGACGACAGACATATGGGTGGGTTGTGTCTTTGTGTTCTGTTGAAGGCTTTAGCTGAAAGCCACTTTGTTTGTGTGTGTTGTGTGTTCACGCAAAATAACTACAACAATATTATGAATCAAAGAATTCATAATGGTGGAAAAGAAAATTAATTTTGTTTCATGACACCGTAATACAGTCTGACTTCATTTTTCTGTAAAATTTATCATATAAACCATTTCACAAGAGAGCTTGTGGTGCCATCCGTGATATTGTAGTGCAGACAAAGAACTATGTCATTATCCCTGCTATATAACATAGTACTTTTTTTATTGCTGTCAAAATCTAACTATGTCATTCTACCATAAACCCCTTCATATAAAAAATTAAATGACTTGCACAAAAAATGAGATGAATAGGAGATGGGAATGGTTACAGAAGGAAGACAAAGATTAAGGACTAATATGCAAGGAGAAATCTTTTGTCAGAAACCAAATAAATGTTTTAATTTAAAGTTGTAAGGTTCCATGATGCATTATGTAAGCACTGAATGATTGAATCTTTGATTTTGTTTACAAGACCTAGCTGTCAGCTAAAGGTGGATTATGAATGACTCAGTGTTAGTTGTCTTTTAGCATACCTTTCAATTTTTCTACAATGCTGCCTAGTGCACACCGTTTTATTCACTAACACATACACAAACAAACATACCACATGGCGAACACCTGCGAGGTATGCTTGTACCTAGTAAACAACACACTGAGATGCAAACACGCAATGTCAATCACTTGATCATGGTGAGCCACAGTTTTCCTGCGGTGCACTTTCGCGGCTGATGCCCAACATAATTGTTCGGCTTCACTTAAGTTTGCGTCTAACAGCGTTCTTTTTCCCTTGGGGAAGATGAGATGCGAGAGATGTCCATGGTGTCGACTTCTACCGGCCTCTGACTGAGGTGGCGGGCTGGCACCATTGCGTAGGGTCTTTAGTACACGGGCCGCGGACAGTGTCAGCGTCCTCCTTCCCCCGACAACCCATACGGCAGGACTGGTGATTGTGGCTCAGACTCCATCTCCACCTCGGGCCCAGGACCTGCTGACAGGGGCCCCGAAGGTAGCGGTATGGTAGGAAGAGATGGATCCAGTGTGGGTGGTGATCATACCAGCAGTGGTATAGGTCCCCCACAGGAGGAACCTAATTCAGCCGCTGGCTGAGGCAGACAACTTGTGGGTAGCGATAGGAACTCCTCTTCAATGTGTGGACCGGTTAGTGAAGCAGACTGGTGTAGGAGCGTCTGCTGGGTTACGGAGTCTCCCGTTCTTCCACACGTAGGCACATCTGGTCATGATGACGTGCACAGATGCCATCTTCTGTGCGTATGTCGCAGATATGGCTGCTGCGGCATCTGATGATGATGGCAAGGATCCATTTCAGCCAATGCCTGAACCCTCGTGCCCAGACAGCCAGTCCTGGTCAGAAGTGAGGGGATGGAGGCAAGGGCAAATGTCCCTAGCTCAGATGTAGGAGATGGAGCAGAGTCCGAGACTGCTGGCCGTGGAGGAGCACCGCAGGACTTCTGTCGTAGAAAGCCGTGAACCGATGATAGGATGAGAGAAATTGGTCAAGAGCAACATCTGAAGGGTACTGAGCCACATACTTTTTCAATTGCGTTTTGAAGGTGCGAACAAATCTTTCAGCCACCCCGTTCGACTATGGATGGAAAGGGATGGTAAAGACGTGGCGGAACACCAGGTATTGCAGAATGAGGTGAACTCGTCCGACATGAACTGAGGGCCATTGTCTGACACCACTGTGGTGGGGAGGACTTCAATCGAGAAAATGCGTGATAGAGCTGCAACAGTGGCAGTGGCAGAGGTTTACAGGCAACAGACAATGTATGGGAACCTAGAGAGGGTGTCATTAACCAGTAACCAATAGGCGTTAAGGAAGGGGCTGGCAAAATCAATGTGCAGGCCATCCCAGGTCTGTAATGGTCGAGGCCACGGGGCAAATGTCGCTCACGGAGAGGCCTGAGTTGTGCACAGAGCAAGCAAGCAAGAGGTAACCATACGAGACACATCCTGGCCAGACCCAACCAAAACACATGATGATGGGCCAACTCCTTAGTATGAGATCCTCCCCCCCAATGGTCGGCGTGGAGCAGCTTCATGACCCAAGGAGAGGACTCCTCAGTATCGAGGAGAAGCAAACCATCCACAACAGAAGAACGGTGTCGAAATGCATAGTAATTCCTGAGGGGGTCAGATGCCCGTGTCGGTAGGGTCTCAGGCCAGCCGTGTTGGACAAAATGGATCACCTTGTGGAGGACCAGGTCTGCGGCACTAGCCTTAGCCACCTTGGCACCCCGTCCACTGTTTGTTGATCGGTAATGTCAACATGAAAACTCAGCAACTCTTCCTGACCAAACTCTGTGTCTGGACCAGCCGGAAGACGGGAGAGCACTTCCGCGTTTGCACGTTTGGAAGCAGGGCAGAAATGTATCGCATAGTTATAGCAAGATAAGAACAGCATCAAACGCTGAAGACAGTGAACGGGTTAGTCGGGTAGTGATACCAACGGATGAAAGAAGGAAACAAGTGGTTTGTTATCAGTTAAGAGATGAAATTTTATGCCATACAGAAAGACTTAACACTTTTTCAGGCCGTTGACAACAGCAAGAGCCTCCTTTTCAATTTGGGAATATCTGGTTTGGGCCGGAGTGAGCATCTTAGAAGCGAAAGGGATGGGAGCTCAGATCCGTCTGGATATTTATGAGCGAGCACTGCCCCAATCCCGTGTTGGGGAGGTGTCTGTCGCTAAGACGAAGGGAAGGCCAGATTGATAGGTTATGAGGCAGGGTGCCGATTGTAGCAAATCCTTTAATGTGCAAAATGCTTTTTCACAAGCCGATGACCAATGGAACAAAGTCCCTTTGCGTAAGAGGTCATGCAGCGGTTTTGCAATAGACAAAGCCCCAGGCAAGAATTTATGATAATAAGCAACCTTTCATTAAAAAAAACTTGAAGGTTCTTGACTGATGTCAGCCAAGGAGGAGAGACCACGGGGGGGGGGGGGGGGGGGACATTCTGACGGGGTGACTTGCTGCCCTCACTAGAAACCTCAAACCCCAGAAAAGTGATAGAAGGCCGAAAAAAATGGCATTTCTTCAGATTGCATGTCAACCCTGCCGCCTGCAATACTGTGGAAAGTACATGCAAATTGTGTAAATGTTTGTCAGCTGAGGGGCTCGACACTGCTATATCGCTGAGATAATTAACACACCCAGGCACCAACAGTGCGAATTGTTTGAGGGAGCACTGAAAGATTGCTGGGGCGCTGGCTGCCCCGAATGGCAACCTCAAATATTGGTACAACCCAAATGGCATGTTAAGGTTCAAGAGACGATGAGAGTCAGCATCGAGAGGGACTTGCAAATACGCATCTGAGAGGTCTATCTTGGAGAAGTACTATCCACCTGCCAATTTTGCAAGAAGCTTGTCAGGGCACTGTAATGTAAAAGTGTCAATGATAGATCGAGCATTGACAGACCATTTGAAATCGCCACTAAGGTGCAACTGCCCAGACTTTTTATTATTATTATTATTATTTACAATGACCATGGGAGTTGCCCATTTACTTGATGGAATTTTTTTACCACCCTAGCTTCCCCTAGGCAGTCCAAATACACTTTTACTTGGTCACAGAGTGCAATCGGAACTGGCCAAGTGCAGAAAAAGCAGGGCCAGACTTCAAAGTGATATGGGCTCCAAAATTATTAGCACAGCCCAACCCCACCGAAAACAGCACAGAAAATTCGGCGCATTAAGATTCGAGTTGCGGATAAGGCACTTGGCACTTTATCAGAAACCAAAAACCCGAAAAGCATCAAGATCAAACAAGTTGCCCTTATGGACAATTTTTACAACAAGAAAAGTGAGCCTACGAGTGACAGATTTGTATGTAACAGGTGTCAAGAACGGTCCCAGAACCTGAATATTTTGTTTATTGTAACTGACCAATTTCCGTGACAGTGGTAAGAGAGAGGGAGAACCCAGATCCAAATATGTCTGTGAGTTTAATAATGTGAAGGGCAAACCTGTGTCCACTTGCATATGCAAACTTTTGTGGAAAACTGTGACGTCAATAAAGAACTAACTGGGTGCAACAGAAATCGCTGAGACGCAATTGACATCCATGTCGGTGTCAGAATCTTGGGTTTTGGAGGCACAAACAGAAGCAATATGACCCTTCTTAAGGCACTGATGACCACTTGGGGCAATCAGGTTGATCATGATCAACAAAACAGGAGGGACAAGAAGGAAGCGATAACCAGTTGAGTGACTGCATGCTCCCTGGCCCGAGTTTCCACCATGATGCGATTGCCATGGGGGCGCGGCTGTGCACGAACTGCCGCAACCAAGAGGGGAGAAGAAATGGGTTTAATTTCCGCCACCTCATACCAAGCCTCAATTTGGTTGATGGCTGCCCACAAGACTTAGACTGCGCGAAATTAAGGACCTCGGAAAGAGAAGGATTCTCCCACAGGAGAGCTCGCTCGCGAGACGAATAACAGCGTCGCAGACTATTTGATCGGCATATGATTACTTATGCACATCAGTTACAAAATGACAATGACAGCTTAAACCATGGAACTCCGCAGCCCATGCCCAATAAGGACTGCTGTGGCTGCTTACTGCAGCGATAAAACTCAACACGAGCAGCTATCACACAAGTCTGTTTGCAGTAATGTTGTACGAAAAGGTCACATTTGAGCAAAAGACAGCGGTGATGGATCCACCAAGGGTGCAAGTTGCCAAAGGAGGCGACAGCCACGACAAAAATAAGGCGCAGCACGAGGTGACATCACACCAACCAAAGTCATGAAAATGTTGTCTTAACCGTTTCTCATAGGCGTCCCACTCTTCTACAGACTCGTCGTACGCCGGAAAAGTTGGTGGTATATCAGAGGGGGCTGGGAGGACGAAACAACCTGTGAGGTGAACAGAGGGTGTGACCCACTAGAAGCAAGAGATTGCAATACCTGGTTTTGATTGTGAAATGCCGAGGCAAAAACCTCTTGTTGTTCAATGAGGTGTCGTAGAATATCATAGGAAGTACATATAGTCACTGTGTGAAGACGAGCAACTACTTCAAATTAAAAAGAACATGCGGGGAACAATACCGAACTCGTCGCCAATGTTTTATTCACTAGCACATACACAAATACACACAGCACAGGGCATGCGCTGGCTGTGTGAACACCCGTGAGGTAAGCTCGTATCTAGTAAATGACATACTAAGGCACGAGCGAGCATGCTGCACTGTTTATGTGAATTGCTCGCGTGTAGTGAGCGCTGGTGTTTGCCACAGTTTCCCGCAGCGCTATCTTGCGGCTGATGCCCAATGTAATCACTCGGCTTCACTTGCAACTGCGTCTTACAGCACACACAATGTGCACTTATGGAATACAGTTTTGTATGCTACCAAAATGAAAACTTCAAATAAAAAAAGAAGTCCATATTGTAAATAAAGAAATAATACTACGTAACAAAAACTGTGGACTGAATTGAAACCAGTTGTGGTCTAGATACGGCCCCTGGGGTGCCAGTTGTCCGCCCATACTGCAACCGGCAGCCCTTGGGCTGGATCTGAGTGGTTTCGTTCTGGTCTGTGGAAGAAATTTGTGTGGTGGAGGGTGGGGGTACTGTTACCGAACAGGCTCAAAGAATTTCTGATAAGATAGGTATGCATTATTTACTCTTCTGCAGTTATTCAGAATCTGCATATTTTTCTACCCATGAATTATACTGCATTCTTTCAGTTTTTATTTCATTGTACAGATTTAAAATGTCGTTCCCATGGAAACGGCAGATATGCCATGTAAAATATACCAACTGAGCGCAAGCTGTAAAATCAGTTATGAATCTTTGTTTCAATGACAATATGTTCTTTAGTTCCATTGCCAGGGGAAAAAGGTAAGTGTGTATAAAAGAAGTAGCTTCTTGTGGCCATTTCTTAGCAAATCAACAGGCTAAACAGATGTTGCATCTCCACAAAAAAGTTGTGCAGAGGAAGAAGCCTGGAAGATAACTGCAGACTTCCAAAAGCTAGTCATCAAAATGTTGTTCAATCTGTACACTGAGCAAGCTGTGAAGGCATGCAAGGAGAAATTTGAATAAAGAATTAAAGTTCAGGGAGAAGAAATAAAAACTTTGCGGTTGCTAATGACAGTAATTCTGTCAGGAGACAGTGAAGGATCTGGAAGAGCAATTAAATGGAGTGAACAGTGCCTTGAAAGGGGCGTAGATGATGAACATTAACAAGAGTAAAACAAGGGTAATGGAATGTAGTATCAGAAAATCAGGTGATGCTAAAGGAATTAGGTTAGTTAATGAGACTATAAAAGCAGCAAATGAGTTTGGCTAATTGGGTAGGAAGATAACTTCTGATGGCTGAAGTGAGGAAGACATAAAATGCAGAATGGCTAGGAAAAGAAAACCATTTCTGAAGAACTGACATCCAATATAAATTTAAATGTTAGAATATTCTTTCTGAAAGCATTTGTCTCGATTGTATTATTGTATGGAATAAAACTTGGATGATAAGAAGTTCAGACAAATGATTAAGATCATATGGTAGAACATTTAACTAATGAAGAGGTGCTCAACACAATTGGGGAGAAAATTAGTTTCTGACATGTCCTGACTAAAAGCAGGAATAGGTCGGTGGGACACATTCTGAGACATCAAGGAATCATCAACTCAGCATTAGAAGTATGTGGGGTAAAAATTGTAGATGGAGACTGAAAGAGGAATACAGTAAGAAGATTCAAAAGGATGGAAGTTGCCGTTGTTATTCGCAGATAAAGAGGCTTGCACAAGACAGGGTAGTGTGGAGAGCTGCATCAAACCACTCTGCAGACTGAAGACCACAATAACATGCAATGAATGCAAATAAGTAGACATATCTGATTCTGATTAATTATATCACTGTTGAACAATCACAATAATCAGTAAAAAGTGTGAAATAACTGAATGTATTCATCATTAACAATTTAATGTGACAACTACCACATATGTCTCACTGTGGTTTGATGCAGCTCTCAATGCTACCCTGTACTGTGCAAGCCTTTTCATCTGAATAAGAACGGCAACCTATACCCTTTTAAAGCTGCTTACTAAATCTCTCTCTCTCTCTCTCTCTCTCTCTCTCTCTCTCTCTCTCTCTCTCTCTCTCTGATATTCCCTCCCACTCCCCTTTCTTCTAATGCCAAGTTGACGATTCCTTAATGTCTCAGCATGTGTACCACAACCTGTCCCTTCTCTTAGTGAGGATATCCCAGAAACTCCTTTTCTCCCCAATTCTGTTGAGCACCTCATTAATTACGTGATCTACCCAACTAATCTTCATCATTTGATGTAGCACTACATTTCAAAAGCTTATTCACTACCTGTGGATCAAATAAAGAGTGGGAGTAATGCTACATAGCTTATGCCCCAAACTGTAAGACGGCTTGGAGAGTACATATGTTGATGCAAACAGAGCTGCTTTTATATAAAAGCAGAAATTTATGGGACCTGCAATTTGTCAATTGCTTTTGTTTTTTATCGAAATAATGAATGGCTTTAAGAAATAAATCTACCTACTTATATATTTGGCCAATACAAAAGCACTTACATTTGCTTTTACCTAAATATATTTAATTAAAATTCAAAAAGAATTTTATATATAATTTTACGTCAAAATAAGAGCCCAAATAAAAATAATATTTTTATAAGGCTCATATTCTACTAAGGAATGGAATTCTTACACAGCTGCAGAGATGGCTTCTTTCTGCCGTAGATATAAATGGTTGAATAGCTTGACTTTGTGCTGAACATCTGCAAGCCCCTGCGCTACTTTTGAAACAGGACTCACTGTAGTACTCTTGGTTGGTGCTTGTTGCTGCAAGAAAATACACACAAGATGAAAAGAAAACTCATGAACTACAGTAGTCTTAAATTACAGCTACACTCTATTATTAATAAAATGATACTAATACATACAGAGTCTTAATATATGGGGAGACTTTTGGGGAATGGCTAGGGAATTAAAAATAATCAAAAAGTTCATATATTCATATGGTCTAATTCATTACTTACAAGCACTTATTTATAATTTCATGTTTGGTTTCTTTTTATTTTCAAATTTCCAGCTTGGTTCTCATTGTTTTTTGTCAGATGATGTTTGTTTTGAGAGGTGTTATCTCAAAACCTTCTTACAGTTATGTTAGTTGTCATGGTACTAGTAAATAAGCAAATCCTTTTAACTATGAAAACAAAGTATTTATTTATTGGTTTTTCTGTTCCATAGGACCCAATTGAGGAGTGAGACTCCATGGTCATGGAACAAGTCAATACATTAATTGTTACACAAGAATGGTAATAGAAAATTTTTAAGTAGTCCTTTTCACACGACAAAGTGAAAAGAATCAATAAAGAAAAAAATGAATTAGCTTAATTGTTTAACTTTTCTAGGAGTTCCTCGACATAATAAAAGGAGTGAGCCATGAGGTGACTCTTCAATTTAGATTTGAAAGCGTGTGGATTAGTGCTAAGATTCTTTAGGTCTTGTGGCACCTTACTGAAAATGGATGCCGCAGAATACTGTACCCCTTTCCGCACAAGTGTTAAGGTGGTGTGATGCAAATGCAGATCCGACTTCTGTTTAGTATTCACCGAGTGAAAGCCACTAACTCGTGGGAATAAGCTGATATTATTAACAGCAAACGACATTAAAGAAAAAACGTATTGTGACGCCAGAGTCAAAATTCCCAGACTACTGAAAAGGGGTCGACATGACGTTCGCGAACTTACACCACATATTGCTCGAACCGCCCGTTTTTGAGCCAGAAATATCCTTTTTGCATCAGGCGAGTTACCCCAAAAAACAATGCCGTACGTCATAAGTGAGTGAAAGTAAGCGTAATAGACTACTTTTCGTGTTGAAAAATCACTTACCTCAGATATTGTTCTAATGTTAAATATAGCAGAATTTAGTTTTGGAACAAGATTCTGAACATGGGCTTTCCATGACAGCTTACTGTCTATATGAACACCTAGAAATTTGAACTGTTCAGTCCCACTTATCACATGCCCATTATGTGTAATCAGAATGTCAGCTTTCGTCAAATTGTGTGTTAGAAATTGTAAAAACTGAGTTTTACTGTGATTTAACATCAACTTGTTTTCTACAAGCCATGAACTTCTCTTGAACTGCATTATTTGATATTGTGACAATATTACGAGCAACATCCTTCACTACCAAGCTGGTATCATCAGCAAACAAAATTATATTACAGTCACCTGTTATACTCGAAGGCATATCATTTATATAAATAAGAAACAGCAATGGTCCCAAAACAGACCCCTGGGGCACCCCATACTTAATTGTGCCCCATTGGGATTGCACGTCATAGCTATTTTCTACACTGCGGAGAATTACCTTCTGTTGTCAATTATTAAAGTAAGAGGTGAACCAGTTGTGGGCTACTCCCCGCATTCCATAATGTTCCAACTTCTGAACAATATTTTGTGATCAACACAATCAAACGCTTTTGTTAAATCAAAGAAGATGCCTAATGTCCGTAAGCCTCTTATTTAACCCATCAAGTGCCTCACAGAGAAACGAAAATATAGCATTTTCAGTCGTTAAACCACTTCTAAAACCAAACTGCATGTTTGACAAATTATGTGAACTGAAATGATCAATTAATCTTGAAAATACAGCCTTCTCAATAACTTTAGAAAAAACCGATGGCATAGAAATAGGTCTATAGTTGTCTACATTATCCCTTTCTCCTTTTTTATAAAGTGGTTTCACTACTGAGTACTTTAATCTGTTAGGACACTGACCATTCTGAAAGGAAAAATTACAAGGCTTAGTACTGGGCTAACATATGGAGAACAGTACTTTAGAATTCTGCTAGATACCCCATCATATCCACAAGAGTCCTTAGTCTTTAGTGATTTAATTATTGACTCAATCTCACCTGGAAGTATCATGAAGAACCATTTCAGGTAACAGCCTCAGAAAGGCATTTTCTAAAAACGTTATATGATTACCTGTAGAAACTAGAGTTTTGTTTAGTTCCCTTACTATATTCAGAAAGTGATTATCAAATATTGCACATATATCTAACTTGTCAGTAACAGAAACATTCCTACTACTCACTGACGTTATATCTTCTACCTGCTGCTGCTGACCTGACACTTCCTTCATGACTGACCAGATAGTTTTAATTTTATCCCAAGAGTTTGCTATTCTTTTTGCATACCACATACTTTTTGCATTCTTAATGACATTTTTCAGAACCTTACAGTACTGTTTGTAATGAGCTACTGCATCTTCATTCTGACTGCTTCTAACATTTTGATACAACTCCCGCTTCGTTCTACATGACACTCTTATCCCCTTTGTCAGTCACCCTGGCTGTCTGTTACTGGAAGTACCCTGTTTTGATTGTTCCAGCGGAAAGCAACTTTCAAACAGCATAAGAAATGTGTTCAGAAAAGCATTATATTTATCATCTGCATTATCGGCACTATAAACATCCTGCCATTCTTGTTCCTTAATTAAGCTTACTCTATATTAGTATTTTATGTCTATCGAAAATTCTTCCTCTACCAGGAAATGAATATACTATTTCGGAGGATGGCATCAAAGAATAATTGTAGGTTACTGATCTCAGCTGGATAGAGATGTGTAGTGTCCAATTTTTAGTCATAAGTTTGGTATCTATTTGACCATATTCTTAATGGGCTGCAGAGTAATGTACATTTCTGGATAAAATGTATTCTATTCAACACATGGCAGATAACCTGATGTATGGATTGCAAATTGCAGTGTATTTATGTATGTTGAAATACTCTTAGGCATTTACCAAACACCTTTCAACCAATCCTGAACATCTTGTGGAGACATGCTCTTCTAAGAATACATTATTTTGTTATGGAATACCAAATAGTATTAGAACACCTGGTTAGAAGTTCAATCACATCATACTGAGGACTATAATGGCAACAGTACCAGAGAAATGATAGGAATCAAGACTAAGTTGCATGACTGTGTCGACAGTGTTACTAGAGCAATTTCTTTATCCATTATCTTCAGAGATTGCAAGATCTTGCTAAAGCAGATTTTCAATCTAGAAAAGTTTTTGTTCTGGGTTATATAGTCCATTTCATAATGATTGACCCCTGACTTTGAGCTCATATTCTGGTCACATCGCACAACGAACATAGATGTTTTATACCTCACTGGAACCGTTGAAATGTCTACTTTTATTGTGTGTATGAATATTATATTTTATTTGAAAATGAGACGACATATGCAGTAATATTTGCGTGAAAGAGTGCTTTTGCTGGCTTATTTCGGCGAATGTCAACTTTAAGGATGCACAGAAATCAACCGTAATTATGAGAAACTTTTCCTTTGCTAATCTTTGTGCTGTACCACCGATAGTTACACAAATGAAGAAACAGAAAAAAGGGGACGAAAAAGGACAAGCTTTCAGAACACAGTTCCTTCATCAGGTGGGAGAGAAGGGAAGAAGAAAGGATGGGAACGGAAGGGAAAGGTAATTCACGACCTAGGTCATGAAGGTGGTGTTTCGGGAGTGTGGACTTCAGAGATCCTGCATGTTCATACTGAGCCAAGCCAGAGAGGATATATATAACCAAAGAGGAAAGATCAAGTAGTAAGGAGAAGAGAAGATGAGTGAAATGAATGATGCTCAGCATCACATAAATTATGTCTATCTGCTGATACATATCTTAGCTTCAAACTATAGATTCACCATGTGGCAGTCGAAGTACGTAATTACAAATACATGCCTCTAATATTCAACATTTTTACTATGGCTACCATTTGTCTCATTGTTTAAAGATCAAGCTATTACAAAATGGAATCTGTTTAAGAATGTGGAATCTAGAAAAGCCTATAACTGCACAATTCATAGGGAATTAATGTTAAAAATATTACCTGCACAGGTAAAATAATAATAATAAAAAATAGATAAGTTAATTAATTCAGTGGTACTCTAACTTATGCCCCTCGTGTTTGTAAACTGTCAGCCAATGAAACATATGTAACAAGCGGTTCATTGTAGTAAATCTAATTACATCGAGTTCTTACACCTCAACCCCTTCTATGTGCTCAAACAACTCCCCCCCCCCCCCCCCAAAGAAAAATAAAAGATACAAGAGTATCCTAACTATTATACTGCTTCTATTTGATGATGTAAACACCAAGCTGAAGCACCAAAGACCACTAGAGTTGGCAACACTCGCACTTCGGAACTACGAGCGTGCACAATGCTCTGTTCTTGGACTTTGGATTATTCAAGCCAGGTAATCCTTTTGCTCCCTATTGTACATTAATCCAGTGTACTGATTGTCACAAGAGGAAACATAAGGTTTCAAATAAAGTTTCTTACAATTAAACTATAACCCTGAGAAGACTTTAGAATGGCTTTAAGTTCTAGATCCACATTTTCATTTTACATCATTATAAGACACCAACCTTGTCCTTGGAAACCTTAGGAGTTCTGTCAGTCTTGTTCTTGATTTCCTCTTTCTGCTCTCCAGGCTTACGCTGCTGATTCTGTAATTTGGCTGCTCTCTGAGCCTCCTGCAAATTTTGTGGGAAAACTTTGAGTACATTTATTGTAAATTGAGTGCAGTAAGTATTATGTGAACATGTACAAAGTAAAGAGTACTGGAGATTTAAATTAAATTTGGAGATGAACAGTGATATAAGAAAAGACTACTATTACTCATGGCATAAACAACCTGTTGACTTGTCATAGCAATGGCAGCGGGAGGACTGAGTAAAGCTATATAATAGTAATAAACATTCTGCGAATCTGTCCCTGCCTGCTGATTAATGCCTTTGTGAAATGATTATTTTCAAACCATTGTTTAAATCCTATCTAAAATTTCGCCATCACAATATTAAAATAAACCACTGTCTTGACTGTGAGTTTTTGTTTTTGGAGTTTGAGAAGACAGAAACTCATTGGGAAACTAATACCATTTTTATTCCTCAGGAACCAAAACCTGAATTTAAATATACAAAAAGTGATTGCTAAGCCACAATTACATTCCATACAACTAAAAATTTTGGCTCTAGCCTTACATACACATTCACACAATCACTCTGACATAACCCATGCACACATGACCACTATCTCTGCCCACTCCGGCACAATATGGACTATTCATTGTGTGTCCAGGCACCAAGTACACACAACAGCAAAACTCATCACGTGATGAAGACTGCTTGGTGGGCAGAAACAACTTTGGAGAACACCCAAAAGCTCACTATTAATAAATCATACTGACAAAATGTGAGAGACGACATAATACGGATGGATTAAAAATGTATCCAACTGAGCAATGGTAGGAAAACATATGAAAGGTGCAGAAACAGCACGAGCTGATACAGGAACCATTCATGTTCTTTCCTTCTTATCCAATTCAGTAAAACAGCTGCCATGACCCAGGGTTATGAGGGACTTTTCTGTAACTTTTCCCATTTTATAAACCTACCAACTCTTTTCTTTTGTCCACTTCCTTTCCCTTTAACTTCTGTGTCACAGGAAGGAGCCTCTGGGCCAACAGTTTTGACATTTCTCACCATTGCTGCATTTCCTTTTGCTGCCACTTAGCAACTAGATTTTGTAATATATACTTATATTTTGAAACACTGGTTATTTTTGTTTATATAAACATTCAGGTAATGTAATGTGTAATGGGCAAAATTATAGGTATTGTAATCGCGTCGTAAAATATTACCCTGTTTGTATACAAAAGTGAAATAGTAGGCCTACCTGAAGGCATTGTAGGCAACTCTCAACATGGGCCAGCACTCATTTTAACCCTTAACCGGAATGGTGGGTTAATTTGGACCCGCCAACAACAAGAAAACAGTCTAACAATCTAAACGCGTGCAGTTTCACTTTCACGTATCAGTCTAATCTCAGTACATTGAGAGATGCACCAGGGACCGGGAGCTCACCACTTGAAATTCATTGGAAGTTGTCGTAAGTCTACATCTACATCTACATGGCATACTCTGCAAATGACATTTAAATGCCTGGCAGAGGGTTCATCGAACCACCATTATACTATTTATCTCCCATTCCATTCTTGAATAGTGTGCGGGAAGAAAGAACACCTGAATCTCTCTGTTCGAGCTCTGATTTCTTATATTTTATTCTGATGATCATTTCCACCTATATAAGTGGGAGTCAACAATATATTTTCGCATTCGGAGGAGAATGTCGGCAATTGGAGTTTCGTAAGTAGCCCACGCCGCAGCGATAAGTGGCGTTGTTGTAATGATTCCCATCCCAGATCCTGTATCATTTCCGTAAGGCTGTCTCCCCTGTATCGTGACAATACGAAACGAGCTGCCCTTCTTTGGACTCTTGATGTCCTCCATCAAACCCACCTGATAAGGATGCCACACTGGGCTGCAATATTGCAAAAATGGACGGACAAGCGTAGTGTATGCAGTTTCTTTTGTAGTTCTGTTGCATGTTTTAAGGGTTCGGCAAATAAAATGCAGTCTCTGGTTGGCCTTTCCCACAATATTATCTACGTGTCCTTTCCAAGTCTGAAGTAATAGTAATTCCTAGGTATTTTGTGGAGTTTATGGCCTTCACTTTTGATTGATTTATCTTGTAAACAAAGTTTAACGGATTTCTTTTAGTACTCATGTGGACGACACTACACTTATTATTTAGAGTCAATTGCCAATTTTTACACCATACTGATATCTTATTCAGATTGTTCTGCAGTTTGCTTTGATCTTCAGATGATTTTTACTAGACGGTAAATGACGGCGTCATCTGCAAACAACCTAAGAGAGCTACTTAGATTTTCCCCTAAATCGTTTATGTAAATAAGGAATAGCAGAGGACCAATAACACTACCCTGTGGAACGCCCGATACCACCTCTATTTTAGTCAATGCCTTACTATCGATTACTACAAACTGTGTCCTTTCTGACAGGAAATCCCCTATCCAATCGCTAATTTGGGGCGATATACCATAACCACGCAATTTCATTAAAAACCGTTTGTGAGGTACGGTGTCAAAAGCCTTCTGGAAATCACGAAATATGGAATCAATTTGTGAACCCTTGTCGGTAGCACACATCATTTCATGTGTGTTTCGCATGAACAATATTTTCTAAATCCGTGTTGACCTTGGGTCAATAGATTGTTCTGTTCGAGATAATTCATGATATTTGAATACAGGATATGTTCCAAAACCCTGCTGCAAATTGACGTTAATGAAATAGGCCTGTAGTTTAGTGGGTTACTCCTATTGCCTTTCTTGAATATAGGTGTGACCTGTGCAACTTTCCAATCTTTTGGTACATATCCTTCTATGATAGAGTGGTTGTATATGACTTAAGTAAGGGGCTATCACTTCAGCATAATCAGCCTCTGTTCGTAATTTGAAATCTGGAATATTGGTTTCGTCTTCTTTGGTAAATGAGTTTCTAAAAGCTCCTTCTTTTATTAATTTATTTGGTATAAAACTGTCAATTGCTGTCGATACCAATTCTTTGAATTTGAGACACATCTGGTCTACACCTACGTTTAGTGTTAGATACAAGTGGAAGCTGTCTTTCAAGAAGCAATGTATTTTATTTCTATCTGCTTTCCTGACTCCCCAAATGTTTATTATAAGTAATTCTAACAAAGTATATGCCATTCAGACTGATTCTTCTATCGGTATTTGGTGGAACAGCATCATACTGAATTAAAATCACAATTCAATGTATGTTCCACAGAAATATTGTTTTAACCTATTTCCAGCTTACAAGTCCATCTTCAAACTTTACTGTTTTGTCAAAGAGTGTTTTTAATTCAGTATGCTATTCAATCAGCCTTATGATGTATACTTATACCAACAAGTAAACAATTACATTCACTGATTACAGGTGTGTCCTATCATAAAAAAGGAAAGTGAAATAACAAGTAGAAAGCATGTAATTAAAATATACATTCTGAGCAATTATTAGTTGCAGGCCCAAGTATTTGAAGGAAAAAAAAAAAAAAAAAAAAAAAAAAAAAAAAAAATCAGATATGCACGGTTTGCCACAAAATTATCATGCAATATCTTTGACTTCCATATATCACCCTCCACACCATTCTTACCTCATGGCCTAGGTTGTGAGCAACCCTTCCTTCCTATGTATTTCCTTTTTCCTACCTCCTCTCTCCTATATGATGAAGGATAACATTTTCTAAAAACTTGCATCTACATTTATTTTCTTCATTATTTTCATCTTTTTGTCATATTGACGATACTGACCCGAGGTAAGGCCAGCTTTTCTATCTCTCTTGAATAATATCAGTAATGGAGGCTAGGTAACAACTCACCGTAAAGAGGCTCGCCCAGCTGCTGACAAACTCACAACCCCAACCTCTCGCCACCCCATGTAAAACCTGCCCAGTCCACACACCCGTCACTTCCTATTCCAGTCCCAACAGAGGTCAGACCAGTTGTGTTTTATATTGGTATGATGACAAACCAGCTGTCCATCAAGATGAATGACCATTGCCATACTGTGGCAAAAAACAAGATAGACCACCCTGTGGCACAGCATGCAGCCAAGCACAGCACTCTGGATTTCAATGGCTGCTTCACTACCCGAGCCACCTAGACCCTCCCCTCCACCACTAGCTCTTCTTAAATGCGTAGATGGAAGTTGTCCCTTCAACACATTCTATGGCCCCGCAACCATCCTTGCGTTAACCTAAGATAACTTCCCATCCCTGCACCCTATGCCTAACACCCTCCCTCCTCTTCCTTCCACATCCATTATCCTGTATCTTATGTCTTCTTTACTACAGTGTATCACCACTTACAGTATCCTGTTAATTAATTACTTTTTATTTTTACTTACTTTTAATTTTTCCTTTTTTCCTATTTTTATTTTTCCTTATTATTCTTATCATTTCAAATCCCCCCACTCTTCTACATCTCCCTTTTATCCTTTCCCAATCCTTCCCTTTGCTGTATTCATTGCCGCAATTCAAATTCCCGCCTTTAAAATCCATTATGCAATATGGAACTTTCCATCCCCACCTTTACCCAGTATCCTTCCCCCACCACTCCCCACCTAACTCACAGTCTAGATGCTTGTGCCGCTGGAATGGCCGGACACGAATGTGAGTGTACTTTTTCTGACAAAGGCCATGGCTGAAAATTTCAGTTGTGTGAATGTGATTATCGCTTTTCGTCATCAGCTCAGAAAGCCTCTTTACGGTGAGTAGTTAACTATCCTCCATTATTGATATTCCTATCGGATTTTCTCTTGAATAATATTTTCACATCTCATTGGAGAATTTTCATCAAATAATCAAAAGCATATTTAATGTCTATCATATTCACAACATTTATGCAACTATGCTACCCCGACAGCACCTAGAGCTGGCAGCCTTGCAGGCTCCTAGCTGGCATCACCCATATATATCACACAGTTTTATCATTGTTTAAAGTGTTTTCATGTGTGCACATTATATAGACTCGCATATTGGTACTGTAGGATTTAACTGGTTGGTTAATCCTTCAGTGGCCACATGGCAACAGAGATTTTGGTTTCATTAATTGTGTCGGCATGCCGAGCATACGACAATGGTGCTAGGTATGCTTCGATTGTTTAGTCAGGCACTAAACTGCATTAATGTCCTATCATTATACCCAGCGTAACAGCTGTGACTCACCTGTGAAGTGGACAACTGCACCAAGATGGCACTGTGTATCACACGCACCTGATAATTTAAGTACACACAGCCGTACCACTATCTGATGTTTTGAAGATTAGAAGCTACATTTTATAAATCTTTGGATGAATGACAATTTAGTTATAGAATTATTTTACTGTCTCAAAGGCCCACGCAACAGAATGGACTGACACCAGAAGAAATTGAACACCTTCTTCTGGAATCATCTACCAGAGAAAATTATCTTGATTTCCTTGAAAGCGATGAGGAAGGAGAAATAACAAACTGCAGATCATTCCAGCGAATCTGAGTGGTCATGCGATGATGGGAATGAAGTGAACAGAATATAGCATGCTCATTGCCATTTTTATATTGATAAGGATCAAGAAACTTGTGTATAAATAATCTGTTCGCAATGCCAACGGCGGGGGGGGGGGGGGGGGGGGGGAGAGAAGAAGAAGTAAGAATATATTCAAAGTTCTACCTGGCCCGAAACACAATGGTAGAGAAGCTAAAATTTAAATTGTAAGTTTTCTCAAACTTTTTGATTCTGAGATATTTCATTGTGTCTTTGCAAACACTAACAAGTACAAATAACAAGAGGTAATATATGAATTACTCAAGGGACAGATAATGCAAAACTACTACTGCTTCTGAAATAATGGCTCTTTTAGGAGCATTGTTTCTCATTGCTGTGCAAAAAAGGACCCACAATTTATTAGAACTGCGGGCATCAAATAGAGCAGGAAAGATTACTCTAAGGGCAATATTTAGCTAGAAACACTTTCTGTTCTTGCTCCGGTCACTTGGGTTTGACGATACTTCTACAAACAAAGAACGACTAGCAACTGATAAAATTGTTGCCATCCGCGATCTCCAAAAAATGTTCAAATGTTTGTGGAGCTTATGGGACTTAACTACGGGGTCATCAGTCCCTAAACTTAGAAACTACTTATGGATTAACTAACACTAAGGACATCACAAATATCCATGCCCGAGGGGGGATTCAAACCCCCGACCGTAGTGGCCGTGCAGACCGTGACTGGCGCACCTCAGTCCCCTTGGCCACCGAGGCCGGCCCGCGATCTCCACTCAGCATTTATGGACAACTGCAAAAATAACTACGGTCCAGGGGAGTTCACAACCACAGATGAAATGCTTGTCCCATTTCGCAGATGTTGTGGTTTTGTACAGTACATGCCCAATAAGTCTGCTAGGTATGGATTGAAGTTGTATGCATTGTGTGATAGCAAGACATTTGATACTTTTATTTTGAAGTGTATGGTGGCAGACAGAATCCTGGACATATCTTGCATTGACTGCATTGCATAAGTCAATTATATATGGAGAAAATGCGAACCAAATCTGACTTTGAAACACAAAATGCACAGCTAGTGCATTCAGAGACACACAGTTCACTGTGTGAGCGTAAGATGGAGATTTAGTTTCGCTGAAACTAGTAATTAGAATATACTTACAAGCGATCTAGGCAAATAAATCTTCAAAAAAGGAGTGCATGAAGTTAACAAGTTCTGATTGCCTCCTACATCTGAAAATGTCAGATAATCACCATCATACTTATTTTTATTGTAGGAAATTCCTTCGAAGATTTGGCATTGAGCCGGATTTTAATCTGTGATTGCAAAATTTGAAGTCCGTCAGTTTATGGTATGGCACTGTAGACATTCCAAACAAACACCTGTATGTTTACCTTAATAACACATCTAAGCTATGTTATATTTTTTTCATTATTTCCTCACAAAGTATTGGGCATTATCACTTAAGTCAAAACACTTTATTTTGTCCTCCTGTCTCTCTGAGAAATTTCAGCTCTGGGAGTTAAATAGAGCAGGTGCTCCTTGTGTGATTTGGAAAAAAGAAATACATCAAGGAGATACATAAGGAAGAGGAGCTTGAAGACAATATTAAAGAAAGAAAATGGAAAGTAAGTGCTTTGGTGAGAATAATGGACTCTACTTCTGCTCCATGACACTGTATCCTCTGTAATCGTTCTGGGTTAGAAACACACACACACACACACACACACACACACACACACACACACACACTTTTCATTCAATACAGTAAATTATTATCAAACCTATTAATGGTATATAATATGATATAACAAAGAATGAGACTATTTATTACTTCACTGTGGAAAAACTAGATAAATCTGGTTTGCTCATTAAATGAAAGAGTATTTGGTGTTTATTGTGCTTTTGTATTTCACACTACTACTAACAATCTCAAGTTAATGAGAAAAACAAGTACCTGTTTTGCTCTCCTTTCAGCTCTGAGTTCAGCCTTTGACTTCCCATCTGTGCTTAGAGCTGCCACTGGAGTTTCGGTCTTCTGTTTCATTATAACAGACCTTTCCTTCACTTTTTCATCATCTGAAGCATTGATTCGTTTCTGTACTGGTACCGACTGTTGCGGCACCTTCCTTCCCTTGTGCTCATTAATTTGAGCCATAGCTACCTGAATTCCTGAAGCTACATCACTTGCATCTACACTAGTTGTGCTCTGCACGGTAGGATGAACATCAACTAACTTCACTGCATCACTGGTATTGGTTTGATCAGTACCAACACCTGATACACAACTGCTACTGCCAATCTGTATTACAGACCGAGTTGAGGTCTGTTGTGAAGAAGGAATTCCATCTACTAACTTAATAGAATCACTAGCATTTGGATGATCCACTGCTACAATATCTAACTTGGATTCATTTGCGGGTTTCAGATCAGACCGAGGAGATAGATGCTGTGTAAGATTAATTCCATCAACAGACTTCAAAGAAACACTTCCATTTGTAATCTCTGTGTCAGTAGTACTGGAAGCAGCAGTATCTATTTTAGGCACACTGCTCCCAACTTGTACTTGAGACTGGCCTGAATTTGTCGCTGAAGTATGCAACCCATCAGCTAACTTCAGGGCATCACTAGTATTTGGTTTTTTGATGGCACTGACCTTATGTCCACTGCTTCCAGCTAGTGCAGAAGATTGACTCGAGTTGAACACTGTAGGATGAATGCCATCTGCTAACTTGGAAGCGTCACTCGAATTTGGACTTTGAGCAATAACAACATCTACCTTATGTTCAGCTATGCTAACCCGTTCGTGAGGTTGACTTGAGTTAACCACTGCTAACTTCAAAGCATCACTTTTATTTGGTTTGTCACCTGCTGTATTAACTTTGGATCCATTATTTTCAATATTTTCAACTTTTATAGAAGAGTGACTTGAGCTCATCTCTGTACTACAGGTACCATCAGGCAGCTTCGGTGGATCATTAACACTTTGTTTTTCGATGGTGGCAGTAGCATTAGTAGCAGTAGCAGAGGCAGCAGCATCTAGTTTGGAGGTACTGCCACCAGCCGGTTCAGCATGTTGTGGCTGAACAGAGTTAGCTGTATTGGATTTCTTTGTTTGTTTAGTATCATCAATGTTTGATTGGTCTGCAGGGACTGTGGATGTGGAACCAGCATCATTTGTTTGTGCAGTAGCTGGCTGCTTCTGGGTACTTACACCTTTCGATTTTTTTGCTTGTTTAGCTAACTTTCTCGCCTCCCTCTCTGCCTTTATTTCTTCACGAGTTTTATCTGTTTTAGGCACTGTGGGAGATTCTGCTGAAGATATTTCGTCACCCATTTTATTCATTTTAGGCATTGTACGAGATTCTCCTGAAGACTCAGTCAAACAACTATCTGCAACACTTTTACTAAAATCAGTCTCAGCTACACTTACAGGAGTATTTTTGATGTCCTTGCTACTTTCTACACTAGTGTTCTCCTTTTTTGTCAACAAGGGGAGATTCCTTTTCTCACACAATGAAATAGTTGTTTCTTTAGAAATTTCCTGTAACTCCAAAGGACTCTGTTTTAATTCACATACAGAAATATGATTTTCATTCTCTCCACTTTTGTCAAAAACAGCCTTTTCCTCTAACAATGTCTTCTCACACTTCTTATCGGTGAGTGAAAAATGCTCATTCACACAAAAACCAGAAGACTCTGCACAGCAAGTAGGGCTCTTTGTACCAGTTACTGTAGATTTAGTGTTCTGAATCTTCACATTACTGTCATCACTCAACTTTGATTTTACAGGTGCTGCACTGCATATGCTACTGGATAGTACTGACGAAGTCTTACCGTTATTGAATAACTGATTGCTTTCTGCACTACTAGTAACTCTGTTTTCAAAGTTTGGACTGGTATATATGGGACCACTAATTAGAACACTTCTCTGCAGAGAGAGAGCTGAGGGCAATTCTGTATCACAAAGTGTTTTTTTAATAATCTTTCCTTCAGCTTCTGGAAGGAGTTTGTTTGCTCTTACGTTTAAACTACCATTACTGTCTACTGAAGTATCTGAAAAGCCTTTGTTTATAGGATCTTTTTTTCTGTCAGGTAAATTTATTACTGTGTTTTCAGGCAAAAGTGTCTTTCCAGGAACTTTAGCTGCACTTACACAGCTGGATGTTTCAATACTTGCCGAATTATGATTTGAAGCAGTACCTTTCTTATCCTTCTCTTTGTTTTTGGGCACTGATTCAGCTGTGAGTTTATCCTTCTCTGCAGTCTTGTCGTTTGGACTGGGTGACTTTAACTTATTTCCACTATTCAGTGACAAGTCAACACCATTCTGTAACCCTTCAAAAAGAATACCATTGGCAGTTTTTGAAGACAAATGATTGTTGGGGCTTACTATAACTTGTTTCTCTTTCTTATGTTTCCTTTTAGTTGCTAAAATATTTTCAGACACTGATTTGGAATTATCTGAAGCTGTACAATTTAGTAAGGTATTTCCCTGAGAATAGCTGTTTCTCACAGAACACAAATGTCCACCACTATCATCTAAACATGTGTCTTCTGTTATTGGCCTTCTGGATGCAATGTGATTGCAAATGTTATTCACTTTATGTGCGTTTCTTAAACTATCTGAATTTTGATCAAACAAAAGATTCCTAGCACTAATATCATTAGGCAAATTACTAAATTCAGTCTGTAAGTTGCTGTTGGCACTTGCTTTATCTTCAAGATTAGACTCACTATCACCACACTTCTTCTTCCTCTTTTTTCGAGACTTTCCTGGAGCCTGTGTTTTTACAAGACCTAACACCTGGAGAATTCTCTTCTTTCTTAATCTTCTTTTCTTTGCTTTACTCAATGGAACTTTCGATCCACTTTCACTAGATAATGGAAGTACAACATGTCCAGGCTCAAGATCTTTAGGTTTTACTTCGTTTTTATTTGGGCTTGTTTGCTTCTCTGACAATGATGATGACTGAAGAGCATGTTCTTGGTAACACACACTTATTCTTCCATTTGGTACAGAAGAGTTTTTGGATCGTTTAGCTGCCTTATTCTTGGACACATTCTGACTTACTTTATCTTCAGATTTTTTATCAATAGACACCTTACTTAAAGATGAATTCTCTATAGTTTGGGTAGAAACTAAGGGCCCTAGACCCTTCTTTTTCTTTTTGGATTTTAATTCACAATTTTTTTCGATGTGTTTATTTTGATTTTCATTTTGTACTGTTGCTGGTTTTTGCTTCCTTTTAACAGCTTCTTTCTGACGTTGGACACCCTGTAACATAAAGACTGCGATTAGTGGTGGAACATTTTAAATACAGCAAAGATAACAAGAGACATTAAATACAATGCAATGTTGTAATAAATAAAAATATAGTATCTTTCAATCTAAAAGAAATTTTACTAACAAAAATGGTAGGGACAAATTTATTTTGTGAACTGAACATACAAGAATACTGTGAGTAATTTGTGTAACTTTTAGTTTGCAGCAACTGGAAGACAGCATTACTATTCTACCTGACTGTTTTCATGATTTTGAAGTCTCCCTATTTCTTTCAACCTTGGAAGTTTAACTCAGTTTCAGAAAAAAAGAACACTGACAAAAATATTTTTTATAAACAATGTTTTAGGTAATATCTTTTAAAATGAGGAGGAATTGACTATTAACACTGCTGAACTAAATAATTCACTTAAAGCTGTTATGGCAAAACAGATGGTTCCAATAAACTGAACATGTTTAAAATAAAAATAAAAAGCTAATACAAATGCAAAACATCCATGGAGCACAAAAGCCACTCCATATGCCACATCAGTTCAATACCTCAGCTTCTATTACTTTCCACTATACATCTATAAATATGGTGGCTACTATCATTAACATTTAGAGAGCTCTGATTTCCCAGCAAAATAATTCCCATTTAATTTTTATAAGAGCGAACACCGAAATTTTGGAAGTCAGCTTACTGACAGTATTCCCTCCTCTTTGTGAACCTATGTATTTCTGTGTAATTGCGTCTAGCTTTATGACCCCATGGTTTGATTATGGCTTTATCATGATCTGTTACTAATCTCCAGACACACTACCAAAAAGGACAGTACTGCAGTGATGCATCTGTTTTAACGTGCAGTAACCAAGGAGCGAGAAATTTAGTTTGACTTCGATCATGTTTACTCACTTTCCAATATCAATAAAGAAACTGGGTAATTCTGTAACAGTATACTCATATCGAATCAGTAGTTGGACACGGTGGACTTGGGGTAAAGTGCTCGACTGGAAACTGAAGGGTCACGGGTTCAAAACCCAGTCGGAACTTTAATTATTCCCCCCCCCCCCCTCGCCACACTGCATTTTAACCCATCATTCACCTCTCAAGGATGTGAGGAGTCGCCAGAAATGACACCTGGTTCGGATTCCACGTTAAGCTGTAGGTCCCCTTTCCCCGGTTGGGTAACTGGGGTAGGCTAGGGACATGTAGGTCGCCAAAGTGCGTCCAATTGAAAGACTTACCAGGCCAATGAGTCTCACAAAATTATTATTATTATTATTATTATATCAAATCAGTAATATCATTAAAATTCTATAGAAAAGTAAATCCAAATGGCACTTTTCTTATCACTGTCAAACAGAGTATTATGAAGGAACTTGCCTAGAAAGTCTTACGCTAACAGCCACAGTGACAGTGTATAAAAAAAGTGTCCCATTCTGGTCTGAAGAGTGACTGAAGATTTGCATCTACAAGGAACGTGGAGTACAATTCTGGGACCCCACCATTGTGTAAATCTGACAGATGTCAAGGATGATCCCCTAATGGCATGATAAATTTATTATGTTGACCATTCAAACACCTCTTTATGAAATTGTATTGGCAAATTGGCTACGTCTCATCACTGTCGAGTCTCATGATGAGATCTTGGGTCTTACATGCAATCTTAGTGAGCCATTGTGAGTTGATAATGCTAGAGCTCAAAGGGCAATAGGTGTTTGATGTTTTCTTGGGAATGGAAGATACTGAATGCATGGTGTGGCTTACTCACTCTCACAATATGAATCCCATAGACCACATCTGGGGTACAATATGGAGAGAGTGCAACATGTCTGCAGGAAAAAAAAGTGTTATTTCCTTGACATTTTAATGGCATCATTCGCAGCTTGTACCATCATCGTCAGACCTGTATTGCTGCCAGAGTTTGGTCGCGCCCTCATACTGCGCAGTCACCAGCTGCTGGGGGACAACAATGTTGTCTACTGTATAACACATGTTGCACTTATTTCTGTTCTGTATTCTTCACATTGTTACCACTTTATTATCACTGTTTGTAGCTTTTGTGGCAAAATCAATGCAACCGTGAAAAATTTCCATTTGTTGCTCATACAACAAAGGCTTTCATAGCAGAAGTTGTCATTACTTGAAATTTCTGGGCTGAGATGCCATGATCTGTGCATCTGCAGAAGGCAAAATGTCGAGGGAAAGTTTTACGCAAGACCACAGCTTCTCAGCTCAGAAATTTAAAGTAACGGTCCATTTGTTGCTTTAATTTTGGACACCAGTGTATTTCTGGATCAGGGACAAATCAAAGATACTGGTCTGGGGGAGAAAGTTAACTTAGGGGATCAGCATCAACTCCCATTATTGAGGATAAAGCACACAATGTCTTTTGTAAAATTCCCTATATAGAATTCATTTCTGGTAAGTCTGGCAAGTGGCCAAGAAAATTTTCGATGACACCAGCCTTTTACCAGCCAAACAAAGTTGGCTTATACCTTAGACATCATGAAACTTGCAGCCACAAACAACACGTCAAGGGTTTATCGAACAGTTGTAATAACTTTCAGTGCTTCTATATTGGACAGACAGGACATAACATTCATCATCAATTTTAAGGAACAACAAGATTTGAATATTTGAGATCTGCCCTCACCAGTCATCTAAAAATAAAACACTCCATCCGAGAGATCAATCATAAATTAATCGTCTTCCATGTGGATTCAAAAAGTTTTCTCCGCGATTTGTTGGAGGAAATTGAAATCGAACATAATTTGAACCACTATGCACCATACTGGCCACATGAAGAACTCAACACTGAAGCGTATGACCCTTTTAAGTAATTATAGTCATGACTGATTTTCTGAACTTCCTCTCAATGGTCTCTCCTCTCCATTCCCTCCTGTGTATTACTTACAGCATGGAGCTTCCAGTCCATTATATTTATTGCCTCCCTCCTTTTTTAGATAGCTACACTTCCATTTTTCTGTATAATGTCACATTATGAAAATATAATGTTTCCAATGAGCAGTTCTGTATATTTAACTTTAATATCACACTATGGCTGTATACTGTTCACTTATCGTTAGGTCTACACACTAGCATGTTATTTTGTAATCTGTCACACTACTACAAACGTAACCCTACATAGCAACATTTATGACTTAGTTTTATATTTTCTTACATTTTGCATGTGTTGTCTGGAGATACTGATCTGGAGCCAATAACCTTAGCTTCAGTATTTTTGTGGGTACAGTAAAACCCTTACATTGTGAATTGTTCTACAAATAAAAGTTATCTCTTTTGACCTAATATTTATGTTACATACTTAACCATGTCTTATTAATATCATCATCTAAGACTGAATACACCAATCAGTGTGCAGTCTAGAGCATAGTCCCCATAATAAAATTCTTCTTTGATCCCCTATTCAATGCTAACATTGATACCTTGTTTCATGTTAAGCCTGTTACTTCGAAATCATTCTCGATGGAATCCACATATTTTCCCCTTGGTCTCCCTCGACTCCTCTTATCCTCTACTGCCGAGCCCAAGTCTCTTAGGTCCCTTCTCCCATGTGTGTAGCCTGACCCCACCATCTAAGCCTATTCACTAACTGCTTCATCCATGGTGTTCATTCCCAGTTTTCTTTGCTTTCATTATGGATACCTCCTATCACAGTTTCCATCTATTAGGACCTGCAACTATTCTTGCTACTTTAATGAACCAATGAACCACAGACACTGCCGAGGTTAGATGGCTTGCGTGCCCCGATACAGATAGCTGTACCATAGATGCAACCACAGCAGAGTGTTATCTGAGAAGAAGCAACACAAAGATAGGCAGCAGCAGCCTTTTCAGTAGTTGCAGGAATAACAGTGTGGATGATTGACTGACCTGGCCTTGTAAAGTCAGCTAATGTGACTAACATACAGTTACTGCGCACGGCTGAAAACAAGGGGAAAGTACAGCCATTACTTTTTCTGAGGACATGCAGCTCTACTGTATGAATAAATGATGATGGCACCATCTCGGGTAAAATATTCCATAGGTAAAATAGTCCCTCATTTGGATGAGGGATGACTTTTTTTTTTTTTTTTTTTTTTTTTGTTTTTTTTTTTTTTTTTTTTTTTTGTGGTTTTAGGGCGCACACCTTCTACGGTCATTAGCACCCAGACAAGAACATAGATTGGCTAAAAAAAAAAAAAAAAATATTGGTGACTGTCAGAACAACAAGAAGAGGCTAAAAACGAAAGATAAAAGACAATTAAAAGGGTTAAATATCCTTCGATAAGTTGGCCAAGTTGATAAAACGCAAAACTCGAGCAGCTGCTCGTGTGTCATCAGCTAAAATTTCCTCCAGAGTAGACGGAAAGTGAAGGGCTACACGGAGATGATTAAAATTTACACAAGACAGTAAAACATGTCACACTGTCAGCAGTTCACCGCAGGAGCACAGTGGTGCAGGGTCGGCGGATAGCAAGTGACGGTGGCTGAAACGGCAGTGACCGATCCGCAACCGGGCCAGGATGACCTCCTCCCGCCGAGAGGGGCGTGAGGAGGTCCTCCAAGCGGTCGGGATCGGTTTTACAGTTCTCAATTTATTGTTATACAGTGAAAACCACGCACTGTGCCAGGACGACACGATACTCCGGCGAAGAGCCTGTTGAACATCGTCCGATGGGACGCAACAGGTAGCCATGCGAGACAAAAGAGCTGCAGACTTGGCTGCTATGTCGGCGGTCTCATTCCCGGGCACACCCACGTGACCAGGGACCCACAGGAAAGAAACGTGACAGCTGTCATCTGCTAGCAACTTGAGGGAGCGTTGGATCCGATACACGAGAGGATGGTTCGAGAAAGGGTCCTTAAGACTCTGCAGGGCACTAAGGGAGTCCAAACATATGGCATAGAAAGGTTGGCGGTGGCGGCAGGTGTACAAAACGGCCTGGTGGAGGGCAAAAAGCTCAGCCGTGAAATTCGAGCACCGGTCAGGGAGCTTGTATTGGAAACGGTTGTCCCCAACGACGAAGGCAGATCCGACACCGGCAGTGCTCTTGGAACCATCAGTGTAAATAAATATGGCATTATCGAACCGCGAACGGAGTTCGACAAGCCTCGAGCGGTATACCGAATGCAGAGTGCTCTCCTTGGGGAGCGAACTGAGTTCAAGGTGAGTGTGAACCTGGGCCTGATGCCACGGTGGCAATGGGCTTTCGCTCAACCGAAAGGTGGAAGGAAGGGTAAAATCGAGCCGCTGTAGTAGGCGGCGAAACCGAACTCCAGGTGGAAGCAAGGCAATCGCAGACAACTGATATTGGCGATCGAGTGAGTCGTCAAAAAATAATAGGCAAGATGGATGGTTGGGCATCGACCGCAAGCGGCATGCATACCGACACAAGAGTATGTCACGCCGAGTGGTCAAGGGTAATACAGCAGCCTCGGTATACAGACTTTCAACAGGACTGGTATAAAATGCACTGGTCGCCAGACGTAATCCCCGATGGTGGATAGAGTTGAGACGGCGGAGAATCGACGGCCGTGCAGAAGAATATGCAAGGTTTCCGTAGTCGAGCTTCGACTAAACAATGGCCTGGTAAAGGTGAAGCAGGACGGTACGATCCGCTCCCCATGACGTGCCACTGAGGACATGAAGAACATTAAGGGATCGAGCACAACGGGCAGCCAGGTAGGACACGTGTGTGGACCAGCAAAGTTTACAATCCAACATGAGTCCCAAGAATTTCGTAGTCTCCACAAAAGGAAGAGCAACAGGGCCGAGATGTAGAGAAGGTGGAAGAAATTCCTTGTATCTCCAGAAGTTTATGCACACCGTTTTCTCAGTAGAGAATCGGAAGCCGTTTGCGATGCTCTAGGAATATAGACGGTCAAGACAGCGTTGAAGAGAACGCTCCAAGAGACACGTCCACTGGGTGCTGCAATAAATTGCGAAATCGTCAACAAAAAGGGACCCGGAAACGTCGGCTGAAAGGCAATCTACGATCGGATTGATTGCAATGGCAAAGAGCGCCACACTCAAGACGGAGCCCTGTGGTACCCATTCTCCTGGCAAAAGGTATCTGACAAAACAGAGCCCACCTGTACCCGGAACTTGCGATCCACCAAAAACGCTTGAATGAAAAGAGGGAGGCGGCCCCGAAGGCCCCATTTGTGCAATGTGCGGAGAATGCCCGCTCTCCAACAGGTATTGTATGCCTTCTCCAAGTCGAAGAACACTGCTACTGTTTGACGCTTCTTTAGAAAGTTATTCATAATGAAAGTCGACAAGGTAACGAGGTGATCAGCAGCAGAGCAGTGTCGACGAAAACCGCATTGGATATTAGTCAGGAGGCGGCGAGATTCGAGGAGCCAGACCAACCGAGCGTTAACCATGCGTTCCATCACCTTACAGACGCAGCTGGTCAGAGAAATGGGGCGATAACTGGAAGGAAGATGTTTGTCCTTCCCTGGTTTGGGGATGGGGACAACAATGGCTTCACGCCAACTTGTGGGAACATGACCTTCAGTCCATATGCGATTGTAGGTACTAAGAAGAAAACACTTGCCTGCAGGAGAGAGGTTCTTCAGCATCTCAGTATGAATGGAATCGGACCCAGGAGCAGAAGATCAGGACAGGGCGAGAGCACGGTCTAGCTCCTGCATGGTGAAGGCGACATTATAATTTTCACGATTAAAAGAGTGTAAAGAAGGCTGCCGTGCCTCCTCTACCTGTTTGCGAGGGAGAAAGGCAGGGTGGTAATGGGCAGAGCTCGAAACCTCCGCAAAGGAACGGCCCAATGTGTTGGAAACATCAGCGGGGTCCACGGTCAGGCCAGGAATCGGGGAGCGGACCTTAATGCCGGATAAACGGCGGAGGCCACCCCAAACAACCGTGGAGGGATTAAAACGGTTAAAAGAACTAGTAAAAGCAGTCCAGCAAGCTTTCTTGCTGTCGTTTATGATACGACGACATTGCGCTCTCATACGTTTATAATGTATGCAATTCTCCAAAGTTGGGTGGCAGCGGAAGGTGCATAAAGCACGTCACCGGGCTCTAAATGCGTCGCGGCAGGCTGCAGTCCACCAAGGGACCGGCACACGACGTGGAGAAGATGATGTACGAGGTATGGAATGTTCGGCAGTGGTGAGACTAACCTCTGTGAGGTAGTCGACCTGACTGTCACAGCTGGGAAAATTCTGATCGTGAAAAACAGCCATGGAAGAATAAAGCCCCCAGTCGGCTTTAGAAATGTTCCAACTGGTGGGACGAGATGGGGAATGATGCAGGAAGTGAATGATACAAGGGAAATGGTCACTCGAGTAAGTGTCAGAAAGTGCATACCACTCAAACCGACCGGCAAGCTGAGGAGTGCATATCGCAAGGTCTATGTGGGAGTAAGTATGAGTTTTGTCAGAAAGGAAAGTCGGTGCACCTGTGTTGAGGCAGACAAGATTGAGGTGTTGGAGAAGGTCCACCAAAAGGGAGCCTCTCGGACAAGGCGCCGGAAAGCCCCATAGGGGGTGGTGGGCATTGAAATCTCCTACCAACACGAAAGGTGAAGGGAGCTGGTCGACGAGGTGTAGCACACCTGCCCTAGTAAGGGCAGATGACGATGGCAAATAGATATTACGAAGGGAAAAGGTAAATGTGGATAGAGTTATGCGGATGGCAACTGCCTGTAGGTGAGTATGCAATGTAATGGGATGGTAATAGACGTCGTCTCAAATGAACATCGGAACCCCTCCATGGGCTGGGGCACCTTCCACAGGTGGCAGGTCGAAACGCACAGAGGTGTAGTGGGGAAAGTCTGCACGATCGCTTGGACGCAATTTAGTTTCTTGGAGACAGACTAGAAGCGGGCAGTGCAATCGAAGGAGTAGTTTTAACTCCTCCCGATTGGAACGAATGCCGCGAATATTCCATTGAAGGAGTGCCATGATAAAAAATGAGATAAGAAATGAGGATAAAAACGAACAAGCAAGCGGGGTCACCTCGACGGCCGCTGAGGACAGGATTTCGAGGGAGCACTGCTATCGCTGTCTAGGGGCAAAGGGTCGTGGTCCATAGTTTCGACCGACGCACCTGCCACCTCCTTGAGTTAATCAGGAGGGGGCAGTTTCCACCGCCGGTAAAGGACCAGGTGCCCGGCAGACGGAGCGTCCCGGTGAAACAGAAGACGGCTGAGGCCGGCAACCGTTGGGCGGCGTGACGGATGGGTCACGCCTCGGCGGGGAAGGTGAGGAACACTCTTTCTTGTTGGCTCTTCTGGAAGATTGACGGTCACAAGAGGCAGTTGACGGTTGGGAAGCCTGAGAACGCAGAAAATCCTCACGGATGGGTTCCTTTTTCAAAGTCCGGGCGTCTTGTTTAGATGCCCGCGGTTTACCAGAGGTTGACGAAGACTGTACTTTAGAAGCAGCAGGAGGAACGGGCAATCTTCAGGCTGGCGGATCGCACAACTGTGTCAGCGAAGGTAAAATCACAGGTCTGAGTACTTGAATCCTTAGTAGGTCAAGTGGAGGTGAGGACCCTACTGTACGTGCCCGCTGGAAGGACAGCGGGCTTTCGACTCGCCAACAACTTTCGAGCGGCAGATGTTGATACCTTTTCCGTAACTTTTCAGTCGCGAGAGGAAGCCGCATGGTCACCGTTGCAGTTAAGGCAGTGAGGGGACAGAGGTGGGCAATCCCCCTCATGGGTGTCCCTACCGCAAGTGACACATTTCCCTGCATTTGGGCAAGATTCACGGGTATGGTTGTACCTGTGGCATTGGAAACAGCGCGTTGGGTTTGGTATATAAGGGCGGACAGAGATAACTTCGTACCCTGCTTTGACCTTCGACGGGAGTTCAACTCAGTCGAACGTCAAAAACACAGTACGATTCGGTGTCAGCTGGTTATCTACCTTTTTCAAAACCCTATGCACGGCTGTGACACCCTGATCGGACATGTAGGTTTGTATGTCTTCGTCAGACAACCCGTCAAGGGATCTCGTGAAGACTACCCCCCCCCCTCCCCCGTGACGAGTTGAGTGTGCGATGCGCTTCTACCTTGACTGGAAACGTGTGTAACAACGTAGTCCGGATTAGCTTTTGGACTTGGAATGCACTGTCCACCTCCAGCAACAATGTGCCATTGCGCTGACACGAACAGGTTTTAACAGGGCCAGCAATTGCATCAACACCTTTCTGGATGACGAAAGGATTTACAGACGTGAAATCTTTTCCATCGGTGCGAGAGACAACAAGAAATTTCGGGAGATTAGGCAGAGTCTTCTTTTGCTGAGGCGAATCTATCTTTCGTTTCTGGGTCAACGTCACTGAAGAAGAGAAGGAAATCATCGCGGAAGTGTCCCCCATGATTACCGGCGTCTCCGATGGCGCGCTCCTTCCTAGTGGGGGCCCTCTCCGAGGGCTTACCCGCCTTAGGTGATTGTTCACACCTCAGGTCACACCTCCCGAGAACTGACGGAGGGACCAATCGGCATGTTTGGAAGGTACCAGCTCGGGCAATCACCCCTCCCTGGGCCTGGCCTTTACCAGGGGGTACGTACGTGCCCTACTTGTCTACCCGGGGCGGGGAATTACACGTTACCCCCGTCACCTGTTACGCATAATAATGCGTGGGTCGGCCTTCAGACACGCACAGGGAGGAAAGAAGAGGAATAGAGGAAGTGAAGAGAAAGAAGGAAAGAAGTGTCTCAAACGCCGAGGCGGAGACTAATGAGGAGAAGAAGGCTAGGAGAGTACAAGGAGAGAAAGACAGAAACAAAGGGTAAGAAAGGAAGGAACCAAGAAATACGAGAAACGACAACAAAGAACCACCTTAACTCGCGAAATACGCCCGTCTCCGGGCGAAGGCATAAACCGGGAGGGAAAGTGAAGCAGCCTGGGGCAGAAGAAAGGCTGCTCCGGCTCGGGGCCCCATGCGCGCCACACACGTACCCACAAAAGAACTGTGGGCCCCCTGGGGGGTGGGCAGGGACTACTAAGGAGGATGTCAATATCACGAAAGACGACACTGGCATTCTAGGAATTGGAGCATGGAATGTTAGATACTTTACTCAGTAGAGAGGTTAGAACATTTAAAAAGGGAAAGAGTAGGGATTAGTGAAGTTCGGTGGAAAGAGAAACAGCATTTCTGGTCAGGCAAGTACAGGATTATAAATGTAAAATAAGCTGGGGATATTACAAGACTACGTCTAATAATGAATAAGAAAATAGGAACATGGCTGAACTACTATGAGCAGCAGAGTGATTGCATTATTATAGTCAAGATAGATATGAAGCAAACACAGACCACAGTAATACAAGTTTATATGCCCACTAGCTCTGCTGATGATGATGAGATCAAAGAAATGTATAAGGAAGTACAGGAAATTATTTAGACAGTTATGGGAGAAGAGGGACTGGATGGGGGACTGGAATTTGGTAGTAAGAAAAGGAAGGCAAGGAAAAATAATTGAATATGGACTGGGAAAAAGGAATGAAAGAGGAATCTGCCTGGTAGAATTCTGTACGGAACATAATTTAATCATAACACCTAGTTCAAGAATCATAATGGGAGCAGTTATAGACTCTGACCATATCTTATTGGTTATAAACTACAGACTGAAAATTAAGTAACTGAAGTTGGAGAATGAGGAGATGGGATCTGGATAAATTGAAGGAACCTGAAGTTCTTGAGAATTTCAGAGGGAGCTTTAGGCAACAATTGTCAGAAATGGGGGAAAATATAAAAGGAGAAGAGGAATGGGTAGCATTGAGAGATGAAAATATTCAAGGCAGCAGAGGACCAAATCGGTAGTAAGGCAAGACCTACAACCTACCTTTAGTATCACATATACTAAATTTATCTGATGAAAGGAGAAGATATAAAAATGCAGTAAATGAAGCAGGTAAAATGGAGTACTGGGAACTAAGAAATGAGACTGATGGGAAGTGAAGAATGGCTAAGCTGGAGAGGCTAGAAGCCAAATGCAAATATGTAGATGAATGTATACTATAAGTAAATAAAGAGAGACATTTGGAGACAAGAAAAATAGCTGTAGGAATATCAAGAACTCGGGATGGAAAACTAGTTCTCAGTAAATTAGAGAAAGGTGAAAGGTGGAAAAAGTATATAGAGGATCTCTACAAAGGATATGAATTTACATATAATATTGTAGGAAGTAGATGAAGATGAAATAAAAGACTGTACTGAGAGATTAATTTGACAGAGCGCTGAAAGACTTATGTCAAAACAAGGCCCCTGGAGAAGATGTCATTCCCTCAGAACTACTGAAGTCTCTGAAAGAACCAGCCATGATAAAACTATTTCACCTGATGAGTAAGATGTATGAGACTGGCGAAATACCCTCAGACTTTAAGAAAAGTGTAATAATCCCAGTTCCAAAGGAAGCAGGTGGAGACAGGTGCGAAAATTACAGAACCATCAGTTTAATATGTCATGGTTCCAAAATTTAACACAAATTATTTACTGAAGGATGGAAAGGCTGACAGATGCTGATCTCGGGAAAGATAACCTTGGATTCAGGAGAAATGTAGGAACACGCAAGGCAATACTCACATTACGAGTTATTTTAGAAGATAGATCAAGAAAAGGGAAAGCTACATTTCTAGCTTTTGTAGATTTGGAGATAGCTTTTGATAATGTTGACTGGAATACACTCTTTCAAATTCTGAAATCAGCAGGAGTAAAATATAGGGAACAGAAGATTATTTATAACTTGTACCAAAACCAGACAGAGGTTATAAGAGATGAAGGACATAAAAGTGACACAGTGGTTAGGAAGAGAGTAAGTCAGGGTTGTAGGCTTTCTGCTGTGTTACTCAATTTGTACATTGAGCAAGCGGTGAAGGAAAGCAAAGAGAAATTTGGAGAAATAATTAAAGTTCAGTTTGAGGAAATAAAAAGTGTGTGTTTTCCAATGACAATTGCAATTCTCTCAAGAAACAGCAAAGGACCTGGAAGAGCAATTGAACGAAATGGACATTAACAAGAGCAAAACAAGGGCAATGGAATGCAGTATTAGAAAATCAGGCAATGCTGAAAGAATCAGATTACACAACAAAACAATAAAGGTGGTAGATGAGTTATGTTAATTGGGCAGTAAAATAACGTATGATGGTTGCTGTAAATAGGATATAAAATGCAGAATGGCAATGGGAAGAAAAGTAATTTTTGAAAAAGATAAATTTGCCAACATCAAATACTAATTAAAGTGTAAGTAAGTCCTTTCTGGAGGCATTTGTAAGGAGTGATGCCTTTTACGGAAGTGTGACATGGATGGTAAATAGTTCAGATATGAAGAGAAGAGAAGCTTTTGAAATGTGGTGCTACAGAAAAATGCTGAAGATTAGGTACTGTACAGAACAGAATAGGTGAGAAAAGGAGTTTTTGGCATATTGAATATATAAAAATGAATGTTTTTGTGTTCATATTTTATGTGCAGCCATACCATTCAACCGATTGTGATGAAACTTTGTCAATATATTGCTTGCATGATGGTCACAGCCACCATTAAATGATTGTTTGACAAATAATTCAATGGATATGACATAATAAACAATGAAATTCGCGGAAAAGTGCTGCATCATGCGACGTCTGCTTCTAAATCACTGTACTGATTTCAACCAAATTTGGTACACATATTCCTTTCACGAGGTAACAATTGATGTAGTGATAAAAACTGCTTATGCATATAGTTCAGGAGGTATGAAATCAAACAATTATACGGTTGAAAACCTGTAGCATCATCTGAATAAGGACACTTCATTCATCCTAAAATCTTCATGACGTTTTGGACACGTGACCTTCAAAACAAGAGAAAGGTCACTGTCACACAAAATTTTGGATGGTTCATGACGGAGGACACTTTACACAGGGACTTCGTCAGATTCTACAGTTGTATTCCGATCCTGCTGAAATTTTTAAATATGATTGAAAAATTCACAGTAAAGTATTAATATATTCAGATTACCTACAATCATTTCAATTAATTAACGTGACTAAACAGTTAATTTTCAGATTTAAGTTTCAATGAAATAAAATTTCTGAAAATTCCCTCTGGAAGTTACGTTACATATTTCAGGAAGATAATCATCAAAGAGACATTTAAAACATAAATATTGTTAACACTATGTGAATTTTATGTAAGCAATTAAAAGTAAGAATTTTTTTTTAAAATATGCTTCAGTGGAAAGCATATTTCATTCAGATTTCTAAATGACGGTTTTTTGGCTGTCAGCTTTGATGCATACCAAGCGTACCGAATCAGAAGAAGGAATTTGTTGTTAGCAGCACATTGTTTTAATGCAAATTTGAAAATAAATCTAAAATATAAAAATTAATGTATGTTTCTTAGTCTTTTTGATCATATTTTATTGCAATAAAACTTCGTCAAATCATTGCTTGCACTCGTGCGAAGGTTATAGGCTTGCTTTCCAATTAGTTAATTTGTTTCTTAACGCCTTCACGTTGAAATGGCTGGACAGATACGAATGAGATTTGGAACAGAGATAGCTTATACCCTGATTAAACATGGGCTATCTTTCGTAAGCCACCAAATGGTGCATGGCAGAGGGCACCTTACAGTGGGTTGATATGTTCGCTACTCCTTCAAAATGTTCAAATGTTTGTCAATCTATCAGACCAAACTGCGTGATCTTACAAACTACTTAAACTAAGGTAAACTAACCTAAGGACAACACACACACACACACACACACACAGACACACACACACACACACACACACACCAGGGACTCTAACTTCTGACGGTGAGGCACCTTAGACCGCTCGGCTACTCCACCGCAGTGCTACTCCTTCATGCTGAAAGGGGTGGACATTTGAATGAAATTTGGAATGGAGATAGCTTAAACCTTCCATTAATACATGAGCTACCTACCGTAAGCCACTGTAAGGTGTGTGACAGAGGGTATCTTACATTGTGTTAATACATTTTTTCCTTTTCATGTTGAAAAAGCTGGACAGATTTTAATGAAATTTGGCATCCAGGTAGCGTATAACCTGAATTAACAAATGAGCTACCTTTCGTAAGCCTCCAGAGGTACATCTAATCTACACGGGAATCACATTTAAGTGCCTGGCAGAGGGTTCATCGAACCACCATTATACTATTTATCTCCCATTCCATTCTCGAATAGTGCGCAGAAAGAAAGAACACCTCAATCTCTCCTTTCGAGCTCCGATTTATCATATTTTATTCTGATGATCATTTCTACCTATGTAAGTGGGAGTCAACAATATATTTTCGCATTCGGAAGAGAATGTTGGCGATTGGAGTTTCATAAGTATCCCACACCGCAGCGATAAGCGCCATTGTTGCAATGATTCCCATCCGAGATCCTGTATCATTTCGGTAACGCTGTCTCCCCTGTATTGTGACAATACAAAACGAGCTGCCCTTCTTTGGACTGTTTCTATGTCCTCCGTCAAACCCACCTGATAAGGATTCCACACTGAGCTGCAATACTCCAAAAAAATGGACGGACAAGTGTAGTGTATGCAGTTTCTTTTGTAGTTCTGTTGCATGTTTTAAGGGCTCTGCCAATAAAAAGCAGTCTCTGGTTCGTCTTTCCCACGACATTATCTGTGTGTTCTTCCCAACTTAAGTCTGAAGTAATAGTAATTCCTAGGTATTTTGTGGAGTTTATGGCCTTCACTTTTGATTGATTTATCTTGTAAACAAAGTTTAACGGATTTATTTTCGTACTCATGTGGAGGACTTCACACTTGTCATTATTTAGAGTCAATTGTCAATTTTTACACCATACTAATATCTTATTCAGATTGTTCTGCAGTTGATTTTGATCTTCAGATGATTTTACTAGACGGTAAATGACGGCGTCATCTGCAAACAACCTAAGAAAGCTACTTAGATTTTCCCCTAAATCGTTTATGTAAATAAGGAATAGCAGAGGACCATAACACTACCCTGTGGAATGCCCGATACACCTCTATTTTAGTCAATGCCTTACTATCGATTACTACAAACTGTGTCCTTTCTGACAGGAAATCCCCTATCCAATCACTAATTTGGGGTGATATACCATAACCACGCAATTTCATTAAAAGCCGTTTGTGAGGTACGGTGTCAAAAGCCTTCTGGAAATCACGAAATACGGAATGCCGAATGGTACATTTCTACAACCAAATCGTTTGATTGCTCATCATAAAACTCAGCTCATAAATTATGTTTTCATGAAGAAGATTTTTATAATCTACAAGCCAGTGAATTTAGCATGTCTGAGGGTACCTTGCGACATCGTTTGGCAGTCACCATGAAACTTGACATATATTTATGTTTTCATATACAGGGGGGAGAGGAGTAAGTGTAGGAGACAATCAGGAAGGAGACAGACAGAAAGAGAGGGTAGCGGAGGAGAATGAGAGAGGGGAGATTGTGACAAACAGGTGAAAGGGGCTGAACAGAAGTAGAGGGAGGAGGAAATGGACAGAAAAAGGAACAGGAGGAGACAGGGGAGGAGCAGATGAACAGAGAGAAAGAAAAGGAGATGGACAAATGGAAGACTGGAAGGCAGAGAGATGGGAAGAAATGGGCTACAATAGGAGGAGGAAGATGATGAACAGATATAAAGGAGGAGATGATAAAAAAAGAAATACTAATTCAATACTGGAATAAATAAATACCCCGGCACACCAGGTTTTTATCTAGCCTTGACTAAAAGAAGGGATCAATTGGTAGGACACATTATTAAGACATCAAAGAATCAAATTTAGCATTGGAGGGAAGTGTGTGGGGAGAAAAATAACAGAGGGAGACCAAGAGACGAATACAGTACGCAGATGCAAATGGATCTTGGTTAGGGTTCTTATGAGGAGATGAAGAGGCTCGCTCAGGCAAGAGTAAGGTGGAGAGCTGCATCAAACCAGTCTCCAGACTGAAGACAACAACTTTGAACATCCTCATTCACCTTTGCTTTAAGTTCGTTTGGGTTACATACTAACAGCTGCATCTCTAGACTCAATAAAAACTGGACACGTTATATGGCATTTTTACTGCAATTCTTCCATACTAATGCCACCTAAATATATTTATTATTCATGCTGAAACACCCTTTATACTAAAGAAAATCTGGATAAATAGAACATGGATTTAATGTGCATGCCCAAAATACAAGAAACAATCAGTTGTTGCTCATGCCTTTGACAAGACTTGCTATGTTATTGTGGTCTTGTCTGCAGACTGGTTTGATACAGCTCTCCACACTACCCTGTCCTGTGCAAGCCTCTTCATCTGAGAATAAGAACATCAACCTACATCCTTTTGAATCTGCTTACTGTATTCGTCCCTCGGTCTCGCTCAATGATTTTTACCCCACACACTTCCTTCTAATGCTATGTTGTCGATGATGTCTCAGAATGTGTTCCACCAACTTATCCCTTCTCTTCGTCAGGATATAACAAACTCCTTTTCACTCCAAATTTGTTGAGCACCTCATTACTTATGTGATCTACCAATCATATCTTCATCATTTGTCTGTAGCATCAAAAGCTCCTATCATCTTTTTGTTTGAAGTCCTTATCATATACGTTTCACTCATTTAAATTAATATTAGATGTCACTTCTTCCAAAATGGTTTTCTTCCCTTAGGCATTCTGTAATTTAAATCTTCTTTACTTCAGACATCAGAAGTTATTTTGTTACCCAAATAACAGAACTAATCCACTACTTTTATTGTCTCATTACCTAATCTAATTCCTTCTGCATCTTATGATTTTCTAACACTACATTCCATTACCCTTGTTTTACTCTGATTAATGTTCATTTTATACCCTCCTTTCAAGACACTGTCCATTCAATTTCATTGCTCTTCCAGGTCCTTTGCTATCTCTAGAAGAATTCCTAAGTCATCAGCAAGACTTGCTATAGTACACACAACCAAGTATTTAAGCATAAATTTTTTTCAATAAGCTACCAAATTCAGCCTATGCAAAGCCCCGGAAATAAATAAGAAAAAAAATGTAAAAACATATTGCAAACTCAGGTAAAACACAGTTCTGTTTCATATTCTGTGTGTTTATTCTATTTGTATTCTAATGTAGATTTCACTACATATTTTGACAAAGTCAACTGCACAAAAATACTGAAAATCTAGTAAATATTCTAGTCTATTCTAGAGAATTTTTAGACATCCTGATTGCCTTATATTCATGCCCATACATCATGATCTGGAAGCAGCATCCATATATATTGAATCAGAGTTGTGTTTTTCCAATTGACTTTTCACTTTCTATCTATGATTACACTCTTTACTAATGACAAATTATTACAAAAAGTATGTGAAGATCATTTTGTATATCTAGAATTTGTTATCTATTTCTAATGTCCCACAGTATAAAAATACCTTTACAACTCACAGTTAGAAAACAAAAGAACAAAGCCATTTCTTTGTTACTGTTCCTTGAAATAACAGACTGGAGTATTTATGCTGTAGGAATCAGTGGGAATCTTAATAACAAGTCAGCTTTTTCTTTAAATACTTTATGCCTGGTATATTGAACAGTACAACAGACAGTAATACATTACAATAAGCAATGTTTATGTAGTGTACAACACAGGCAGAAAATAATTTCAAAGAAATCAGTGTTAGTATTATGCAAGTAAAATTAATTGTGAAGTAGTGTAAACTGCATAAATGTTTATTGTTCTATGGCAGGTTTCGATCCATCGATGTGGATGGACAACCAATTGCCCACAGGCCGGATACGGTTTCCATATGGCCCGTGGAAGAAATTTCTGTGAGTGTGGTATTGTAAAATGTTACAAGATACAAAATTATGTTCAAGAAGTATAAAAAATTTAAACATATGAAATGGTGTCATGGCAAAATGAATGTCTTCTTCAACAGGCATTTTTTGAAGTATAAGGCGTTTATGTAGCATTTAGGGGAATAGGGTGCAGCTCACAAGGCAGCCTTCAAGTATGTGAATCTGGTCCGCAGGTGCCGAAAAGTGTGCCCCTGCCTGCTTTACAGGATCACCTTCAGACCCATGGCTGGACCAGGAAACATCGACTGGCAACGAGCAGCTAACCATCGCCAGTCAGCGTTTCCTGTCCGACCCGTGGGTCTGAAGGCAATCCTGTAACATACCGAAACCTGTCAACTGTCAATAAATATTTCTGTGAAATAGACTGTCGCATGGTTAATTTCAGTTATCTCTAAAGATCAGCGACTTTCCTACAAATTTTTCAAAACTAACTACGATAAATTATTGGGAAGTGATAAGATTTATGCAGTTGTTCTGAAAGGTTTTAATCTCTGCTGAGGTTCTCATAATACTCATCCAATTCTTCGGATGTTTTTATTTTCTCTGTTCCCAATGGATGATAATAATAAACCTTCGTTACTAAAATATGTGCCAATCAGTCCCCGTGAAAAATCACTGAAAATTCTGAATTTTAATTAACACAACATACAACAAAAATTGCTTACCTACAATATGAAAACAATGAAGAAACTATTACAAATTGGTATCCAAAGGCCAAATTAATTTTTTACAAGACACTTAAATGAAACTGCTACAAGTTATAAGCATAGCAAATGTTGTAAGGTAATCACCTTGGAGAACACAAAAATAAGGTAATGTGGAAATATTTTATAATAATTTCTTGTGACATATATACATTTGCAAAATTTTACACATGCAAGTCATACTCCTCCTCCTCCAAGTCTAGACAACAATAAATGATTTTTTATATTTCTATGTATTCAGAACTTAATAGTGATTCACTACTTCGCACTTAACCTTAAATGCAAATACGATCAACTGGATACAACAACACTCCCACAATTGTTGTTTACATGCAGTAAAATATAACTAGTACTTAAAAACTATAAAGGTACCATTGCACGACTGCTGACTAAAGACATTTTGTCCAGACAAGGAGTTTACAGGAATTTGCTGTTACTGTACTTTATTAAAAAATTTTAACAATATAAACTTTCTGAACATGGCTTTGCTTTGCAAAACCTACATCTACATCCATACTCCACAAGCCACATGACAGTGTGTGGCAGAGAGTACCTTGAGTACCACTATTGGTTCTCCCTCCTATTCCAGTCACGTCTTGTTTGCAGAAAGAAAGATTGTCGGTGTGCCTCTGAGTGGGCTCTAATCGCTCTGATTTTATTCTCATGATCTCTTCACGAGATATATGTAGGAGGGAGCAATATACTGCTTGACTCCTCGGTAAAGGTATGTTCTCGAAACTTCAACAAAAACCCATACCAAGCTCCAGAGCTTCTCTCTTGCTGAGTCTTCCACTGGAGTTAATCGATCATCTCAGTAACACTTTCACGGTTACTAAATGATCCTGTAATGAAGTGTGCTGCTCTCCATTGGATCTTCTCTACCTCCTCTATCAACCCCACCTGGTACAGATCCCACACTGGTGAACCGTACTCAAGCAGTGGGCGAACAAGTCCACTGTAACCTACTTCCTTTGTTTTCTGACTGCATTTGCCTTAGGATTCTTCCAATGAATCTCAGTCTGGCATCTGCTTTACCGACAATTAATTTTATATAGTCATTCCATTTTAAATCACTCCTAATGCCTACTCCCAGATAATTATGGAATTAACTGCTTCCACTTGTTGACTTGCTATAGTGTAGCTAATGATAAAGGTTATCTCTTTCTATGTATTCACAGTACATTACACTTGTCTACATCGAGATTCAATTGCCATTCCCTGAACCATGCATCAATTCGTGTCAGATCCTCTTGCATTTCAATACCATTTTCTATTGGTACAGGGTCATTACATGTCAATTCAACACAGTAAAGTAACATTTCCAACCTGACCATTTCAACTTCTTGATTGTTGGGCCCACAGTGAAGTAAATGTCTGTAAAGGACATAGTATTAAGAGGTCCAGATCACTGCTATAATTAATATTTTTATTTATTGCACAACAGCTGTTTCAATAGTTAGCCATTTTCAAGTGCAGCTATGATGGTCTAGTGCAGGGCTGTCCAACACAATGTGGCCCGCACGCCACGAAATATGGCCTGTCATAGCCTGAAGAAGTTGCGAGCTTTTTTTTATTTTATTTATTTATTTTTTTTTATTTTTTTTTTATTTAATTTTTTTTTATTCTAAACCAAAGTGTTAAGGCTGCAGAAAATACAGCAGCTAAATGCAAATAACATACTGCTATAAAGTATAATTATATGATAACAGTTATGCCAGATGTTATAAATGACGCTAGACCATCATAGCTGCACTTGAAAGTGGCTAACTGCTGAAACAGCTATTGTGCAATAAATAAAAATATTAATTATAGCAGTGATCTGGACCTCTTAATACTATGTCCTTTACTGACCATTTCAGATTTCTTTCCAATTTGATACATTCAATGATCCATATAAGAGATGGTAAAATACCAATTTGCAGAGCTGTGGTAATGGAGTGCAGTGTAAGAAAATCAGGCGATGCTGAAGGAATTAGATTGGGAAACGAAGCAATAAAGGAGGTAGATGGGTTTTGTTACTTGGGCAGTAAAATAACAAATGATGGTCGCAGTACAGAGGATATAAAATGCAGAATGGAAATGGGTATAAAAGCGTTCTTGAAAAAGAGAAATTTGTTAACATCAAATATTGATTTAAGCCTAAGGAAGTCCTTTCTGAAGGCATTTGTATGAGGTGTTGCCTTGTATGGGAGTGAGACATGGACGATAAACAGTGCGGACAGGAAGAGGATTGAGGCTTTTGAAATATCGTGCTACAGAAGAATGCTGAAGATTAGGTGGGTGGATCGCGTAACTAATGAGGAGGTACTGAACAGAATTGGGGAGAAATGAAATTTCTGGCATACCTTGATTAAAAGAAGGGATAGATTGGTAGGACACATTCTTAGACATCAAAGAATTGTGAATTTAGTGTTGGAGGGAACTGTGTGGGGGAAAAAAAAAAAAAAAAAAAATCGCAGCGGAAGACCAAGAGACGGATACAGTAAGCAGATTCAGACAGATGTAGGTTGCGTACTTATGTGGAGATGAAAAGGCTTGCTCAGGATAGGGTATTGTGGAGAGCTGCATCAAACCAGTCTCCGGACTGAAGACCACAACAACAACAACATATTACAACTGAGAAGAAAGTTACAGGTCTGGAAAGTTTGAAATTTGTGTGAAATTTACATGTGTCTGTCTCAACATAAAAGACTATAATTCTTGTTCTAATTAAGTTACAGCAATGAAAATGTTACCATTGGAAAGCTAATGAATAGACCTTTACACTGATATGCCACATGACAGGTTTATGAATATTTTTACTCAAAAGGTCATTGACTTTTGACCTTTAATATCTCAAAGCACCCCATCTTCAAATTTTCTGGAAAAAATATATATTTTTTGTTCCATTGTGTTACTACAAATATGGTAAATATCAAGATGGCACACCAAAGGCATCATTCACAAAAAATTATTTTGTCAGCATCAATATACTACCGAAATGAAGAAGGTAACTCTCATATATGAAACACAAATTATGATAACATACAATCCATAAGTAATATTTTACAAAAATATGATTTGCTTTATTGTAATGGTATTATGAACCCTTTACATTACAATTTTAATGAAAAGTGATTAGATCTCTCCTCACAATTCTCCAACTAAATTGTTAATGCAGGGAGATGGTATGTCCTTCCAGAGTTGGCGTCACTGGATCAACTCTTGTGATAATGTCACATTTTATGATGAAATAAGTGTCTGGTTTGGCAGGAAACAAATGACGGAGACAGTCCATGTAGATGCAAGAAGTTGACCTTTACTTCACCTGTTTCTTCACTCAGAGAAGAAGCAGAATGTGTGTTCGTCCTTACTAAACCTTTGTTAACACGTATTACACATCGAAGCTTATGGGTACCTGGAATTGTCCTTATATTTCTGAAAAGTTGCTTCAGCTTGGCCGAAACCAATGTATAATGGAAGATACATGAAGGAATATTTTACTTGCACCACTCAAACAACTGTCTTGATGTCAGAATATGATTTTCATTAGGTCAATTGAGGCTGGCAAGTCAGTCCCTGCTACTCCTTCTCCATCACAAGGTCCTTTACCATGCGCTCTAGTAAAAAAATGCCATTCTGCTGTAACATTAAAATCTTCCTGATGGTAGGACAGATTCATAAAGTTCTTTCTGTTTTTGTATTGGGCAGCACATTCATCTGAAAAGTAATAAATGTGCTTTGGATTTGAAAACTGAAATTTTAAGAAATTGGTGAAATTTTTCTGGAAAGAATACACACACACACACACACACACACACTGTATCATGCTAAAGGCAGTCAGATATTTTCACGTGTGGTACATGCTGAATTTAATTAGTGCTTGAATCTCTGCAGCAAGTTACAAATGGGTGAATTATACCCTTTGAGTTATTCCAGTGGAGTCCCTGTAACTCATCCTGAATGGTGAAAGAGTAATTATCTGCATAGTCACAAAGAGCAGGATACTCATTCACTTTGAGACCTTCTTTAGTGATTTTACAGAGTGATTGCTGCTGGGAGATAAATGAGTGCGCCCAGAGCTGTTGTAACCTCGTTGTAAACACCTGGATGAAATCATCTGTTGACTTTGTTCTAGCCTCTAGAATTACCCTGCCCATAGTAAACCAACACTTACAAGTAATTCCATCAATACAGTTGTTATTAAACAGATCATACAAATAATCAGTTAATCTTGTCACACTTGGACAATAGGAACATGAACCTAAAAAACATGCCAGTAGTGCAGGATTGCATGTAACAAATGCTACACAGTACTTGTATGATGGTAATGTGCGTTCTTTACACTTTTTTAGTGCTTTCAGTTTACATCCTTCACTCATTAACTTGAAATTCTGGTATGACACACACACACACACACACACACACACACACACACACAAACACAAACAGTATGGGTCCCACCGGCACTGGCAAGAACAGGGTGCTTTGGCCGCAACTCACATAATTTTGAGAATCCAATATTTATATCTGGGTATTTATCTTTTAAATGGGAATACAGTTCCTTAAGGTTGTGCAACTCTAGCTGCTTCTGCTTATGTACTGTAATTCCATTTTCTTTCACAGACACAAAGTGTTTTCTTCCTGGCATCATATGGCTCACGCCGTGATCACAGTAAAAATCAAGCACACGGTGACCAGTTCTCTCGCATAATGTCTTACCTGGCTTTGGATTTGGTGTCATCAATATACCATGTTCTGCTACTAACTGTTTTGCTTTCCATACCATGTAATCTGAAGCAGAAAATTCTTCAGTTTCCAACTCTTTGGAAGTACAGTTAGAATTTGTATTTTTCCGCACATACAGTCTGAATTGTGAAACTTATCTTTCAGCTGGACAATGATTTCACTTCCTCCATTTTCACTTTCTCCATTTTCCAGTTTTGCCACATAACTACCTGTATGCTCCTACACAGAAGCTATTTTCCCAGTTTTTGCTTTGGGTACTTTTTATCACTCTGAAGCCTCTTTCTTCAGAGGAGATTCACCTAACTACTGTGGGGCTGCTGTTTAAAGAATCGAGTGCCAGATCTGAAGCTACTTCACTTAAATCTTCTCTGGAAGCACCTGGTTCCACTGAGGCAACATCTGCAGTGCTTGTTGGAATTTCTGATATTTTCTTTCTACATTTATCGCAAACTACTAAAAAGTACATTAGGACATTTGTTTATCATCCACTCCTGAACATTCCTTAAATTCTTCTGCACACTTGCATGACTTACTTCCCTAAATGGATTGCAACAATACAATTTTGACTTGAAATTCATTTTTTACTAACATTACTAAATGTTTCTTTACAACACATGTACACAGCACTTTGATTAAACAACGCACAGCCATAAAAGTGATTATATAAGTCTCTCTGATTGGCTGTTCACTAAAACAGGCCAAAGTTGATTGGTTGAAATAAATGTGTCTGATTAGCTGTTCACAGCTAGAAATATTACAGAATTGTTAAAGATAAAAGTAGCTGCTATTGACTGGTTTTCTAGGAGAAAAAAAAGTGGATCTAGGCTAATAGCTGCTTACTGAATCTTGATGGTGTACTTAAGTTGACAAAATATTTTTTTGTGAATGATGCCTTTGGTGTGCCACCTTGAAATTTACCAATTTGCAGTAAGATAATGGAACAATAAACTATATTTTTTCCCAGAAAATTTGAAGATGGTGTGTTTTGCGATATTCAAGGTCAAAAGTCAAAGTCAATGACCTTTAGAATAAAAATATTCAGAAACCTGCTATGTGGCATATCAGTGTAACCTGCCATAAGGCATATCAGTGTAAATGCCTATTCATTAGCTTCCCAATGGTACCATTTTCATTGCTGTAACTTAATTAGAACCAGAATTACAGTCTTTTATGTTGAGATGGACACATGTAAATTTCGCACAAATTCCAAACTTTCCAGACCTGTAGCTTTCTTTGCAGTCTTAATACGGCCCTGCAAATTGGTATTTTTCCATCTCTTATCTGGGTCATTGAATGCACCAAATTCTAAAGAAATCTGAGAGGGTCACGTTCAGAAGTGTGTTGAGTTGACATGGAATAGCCCTACAATCTCTCAATATACTACAGCATCATCAGCAAAAAGAGTCAGTGAACTTCCAATGGTACCCACAAGGCCATTTATATATATATTTACTGAGAATAGCAACAGTCTCACGAGACTCCCCTATGGCACACCTACTTAGGTAGACTTCTCTCCATTGAGAATGACAGGCTGTGTATGCTTTGTTCTCTGATCTAGAAACTGTTCAATCGAATACACAATTGGTCTGATAGTCCATATGCTCTTACTTTGTTCATTAAATGACTGTGGGGAACTGTATCGAACACCTTTCAGAAGTCAAGAAAGACGGCTTCTACCTGGGAACCCGTGTCTTTGGCCCTCAGAGTCTCGTAGACGAATAGCGCAAGCTAGGTTTCACATGATCACGTTTTTCAAAATCCATGCTGATTCCTATAGAGTAGACTTCTAGTCTTCGGAAAAGTCATTATACTCTAACATAATAGGTGTGCCAAAATTCTACAACTGACCGACGTTAAGAGATAAAGGCCTATAGTTCTGCAAAAAATGTTCAAATGTATTGGACCAAACTGCGTGGTTATCAGTCTGTAGCTTACAAACTAGGTAAACTAACCCAAGGACAAACACACACACACCCATGCCCCAGGGAGGACTCAAACTTCCGCCGGCGAGCAACCGCACGCTCTGCAGCGAGGCGCCTTAGACCGCTCCGCTACTCTACCGCGGCTATAGTTCTGCACATCTGTTTAACATCCCTTCTTGAAAACGGGGATGACCTGCGCCATTTTCTAAACTTGGCAAACGCTATGCTCTTCTAGACACCTACGGTACACTGCTGCAAGAAAGGGGGAGGGGGGGGGGCAAGTTCCTTCACCATACTCTTTTGTAAAATCAAAGTGGTATCCCATCAGGTCCAGCGGCCTTTCCTCTTTTGAGCAATTTTAACTATTTTTCTATTCCTCTGTCATTTATTTTGATATCTGCCATTTTGTCAAAATCTAGAGAAGGATCTACAGTGCAGTCTTCCTCTGTGAAACAGCTTTGGGAAAAGACATTTAATATTTCAGCCTTTAGTGTGCCATCCTCTGTTTCAGTACCATTTTTGTCACAGTGTCTGGACATTTTGTTTTGATCCACCATCCGCTTTGACATAAGGCCAAAATTTATTAGGATTTTCCATCAAGTCAGCAATAGAACTTTACTTTCGAATTTATTGAACGCCTCTCGCATAGCCCTCCTCACGCTACATTTCACTTCGTGTAAATGAAATTCCCTTTGCTTCCGTAGCAGTTTTCTAACTTGGTTGTTGTACCAAGGTGACTCCTTTCCATCTCTTACGACCTTGTCTGGTCACAACAGCCGGAGAAAGCGATTTGTGTGTGTGTGTGTGTGTGTGTGTGTGTGTGTGTGTGTTTTCTTTGGCAATCTAAGGCTTAACAGCCAAAAGCTATATTTTTTGTTTCTGTGTTATGTAAGCCTATCTGCGGCTCATAGGGCACCTCTGTGGTGAGTAGTGGCCTATCCTTTCCAAAATATTGTTGAATCCTTCATAGGTATTTCCATTGTTTGATCTTGTTTGACACGTACTCATCTAATGCACATTGTATGATGGTTTTGAACTTTGTCCACTGTTCCTCAACACTATCTGTAATCAAGAATTAAAACTTCTATGTTGAGCCGTCAAGTACTCTGAAATCTGATTTTTGTCACTTTTGTTAAACAGAAAAATCTTCCAACATTTTTTAATATTTCTATTTATGGCGGAAATCATTGATGCTTTATGATCACTGATTCCCTGTTCTGCGTTAACTGTTTCGAATAGTTCGGGTCTGTTTGTTACCACAAGGTTTAATATGTTATCGCTACGAGTTGGTTCTCTGCTTAACTGCTCAAGGTAGTTTTCAGATAATGCACTTGAAACAATTTCACTGGATTCTTTGTTTCTGCCACCCGTTATAAATGTTGTCTCCCGGTCTATATCTGGTAAATTAACATCTCCTCCCAACATGAATGGGAAATCTACTTGAAATAGGCCTATTTTCCAAATTTTCCTTCAGGTGTTCTGCCACAACAGCTGTTGAGCCAAGGGGCCTATAGAAACATCCAATAACCATAATGAAACTTTCACTCTGCACTCCGCTACCGTTGTAGCCGCTTCCTGCGTGTAGAGCATGCCTGACCTATTCAGGGGAACCCTACATTTCTTCACCCGATAGTGGAGGTCAAGAAATTTGCACCCCAGATCCAAAGAATTGTCTGAGCCTCTGGTTTAAGCCTTGCACTCAGCTCCAAACTAGAGGTCCGCGATGCATTCTGGGAACGATACTACAAATAGTTAGCTCAAATTCCACCCTGCAAGCGAGGCTTTCAGCCTTCACCAACTCCGCCAACCGGCTGTATGAACTGAGGATGAAATCTGAACCCAGCCGGCAGGAGTCATTGGTGCCAACATGAGCAACAATTTGCAGTCGGGTACATCCAGTGCTCTTTATTGCTGCCAGAAGGGCCACTTCCACATCTCTGATGAGATCCCCCTGCAAGCACACAGAGTGAACACAGGCCTTCTTCCCCCGACCTTTCCGCTATTTCCCTAAGGGGCTCCTATCATCATCCTGCAAATGACATTTTTGTTTTCTACAAAGTACATCTATGCTTTTTGTTTCACATACAGTTGTTATTTTCTATCAGTATGTGACAAATATTTTCCTGATATTTTATTTTTCCTTTTTAATTGCAACTTTCGAACAAGTTTTAAACCAAAACTTGTGAACCAACAATACAGTAAGCTGTATCATAAGTGCAACCACAGTGCAGGGCATCTGTGGAGAGGCCAGACAAACGTGTTTCCTAAATAGGGACAGCAGCCTTTTCAGTAGTTACAGGGGTAACAGGATGGATAATTGACTGAGCTGGCCTTGTAACATCAGCTTTCATGGCTTTGTCATACAGCTATTGTGAATGACTGAAAGCAAAGAGAAATTACAGTCGTTACGTTTCCCGAGGACATGCAGCTCTACTGTATGAATTTATGATGATGGTGTCTTCAGGGGTAAAATATTACGGAGGTAAATAATCATCCATTCTGATTTCCAAGTGGGGACTAAGTAGGAGAATGTCGTCATCAAGAAAAAGAAAACTGGCATTCTACAGACCGGAGTGTGGAATGTTCTAGCTCTTAATTGGGTAGGTAAGTTGGAAAATTTTAAAAGAGAAATGGATAGGTTGAAGTTAGATATTGGGGGCTAGTGAAGTTTGCTGGCAGGATGAACAGAATTTCTGGTCAAGTGAGTATAGGGTTATAAATACAAACTAGTACAAATCATTGGTGGAAAAAGCAGGAGTAGGTCTGATAATGAATAAGAAAATAGGAATGTGGGTAAGTTACTATGAACAGCATAGTGAATGCATTATCGTAGCAAAGATAGACATGAAGCTAACACCAATCACAGTAGTTAAGTTTATACATCAACTAGCTTTGCCAATGATGAGGAGAATGAAGAAATGTACGAGCAATAAAATAAATTATTCAGACAGTTAAAGGAGAGGAAAACTTGTTTGTGATGGGGGACTGGAACTCTAATCCTTTCAGGCCCTGCATGCACAATTGTGCGGTTCAGGTTTTGCTCACTTTATTTCCTTGTGATTCATGCTAGGAAGTTTGGGCCTGCATCAAACAACGATAGATGTACTGCGGAAACATGTGTTAGTTGTGTGTTTCTACACTGAGTGACACCAGCAGTCGGCAAACTTCCAGTACACATACAATGGTGGCAAGAAATACTTTTTGACAAGGTGTTCATATCCTTGTTTTGACATTTGAAGCTATCATATCTGACTGCCAGTTGATTTTATATGATCCTCTGATATTATGTCATTTCTTTCAAAGGCATATTACTGGAATAAGATTGTGCAGATCATAAAAATTTATAGTGAAGGCCCAAAACAGACAATTGTGTGGGTACAAAATTTTTGAAAATAAACTTATTTTCTTTTTTTGTAATGAATTACTGTATATATTTGGTATCTTAAATGTTCCTCTCTATATTAATGTCAAATCACCTACAACCTTGGGTCTGAAAGGGCTAAAGTGTGAAAGTGAAGATAAGGAAATGTAGTAAGTGAATATGGACTGGGGAAATGGAATAAAAGAGGAGACTGCCTGGTAGAAGTTTGTACAGAGCACAATTTAATCACCACAAATCATCATGAACCATGGTTGTATACATGGAAGAGACCAGAAGACACTGGAAGGAACCAGTAGGTTTAGAAACCAGTTTTTAAACTGTAAGATATATTCAAGAGCAGATAGAGACTCTGAACAAAACATACTGGTTATGAATTGCACATTAAAACCTAAGAAACTGGAAAAAGGTAGAAAAGTGAGGAGATGTAAGCTGGATAAATTGAAAGAACCAGAGGTTTTTGAGAGTTTCAAAGGAAGCATTAGGCAAGGATTGACCGAAATGGAAGAAAGTGATACAGTACAAAAAGAGAGATAGAAAAGTGAAGGTCGCAGAGGATCATACAGTTTTTTTTATTTTTTATTTTTGTGGTTTTAGGGCGCACAACTGCTGAGGTCATTAGCGTCCAACACTGCCCATAGTAAAATCGAACTGTGGTTAGAGCTTAAATGGCTTTCGCCATATTTGTGCGATGTATAAAAAGTAAAACTCTGTTAGCAGAATGCGGATCATCAGCTAAAATATCAGACATTTCGAATGGTAAACGTAGATCATGACAGAGACGATTAAAAAACTGACATTGCACTAAAAGATGGTACACAGTAAAAGGTTCATTACAGTGCTCACATAAGGGAGCAGGATCACTACGTAGTAAATACTGGTGTCTATAACGGCAGTGGCCAACACGAAGCCAGGCCAGTACAATCTCCTCTCGGCGGGAGGGTCGAGATGACGTTGACCAGAGATAAGGCACAGGTGTAATGGCTTGCAATTTGTTCCCCGACAGGGATGACCAATGTAAATACCAACGAGAGATAATCCTCTGGGAGACACCAGTGCGAAGGTCATCAGAGCTAGTAGAAAAGGTAGATAGCCGTGGAAGGAGAACTGCCTCCTTGGCAGCCGTATCCGCAGACTCATTCCCCAACACTCCTACGTGGCCAGGGGCTCACAGAAACGTCACAGTAGTTCCGCTCGTTGAAAGAGAGGTAAGGCAATTGCGGATGCTTTGTACCAGGGGATGGGCAGGATATAGTGTGCGAAGGCTAAACAGAGCACTAAAGAGAGTCCGAGCAAATGACACTCTTATTGAGTGAGTTTCACCGGACATATTGGGTGGCTTGATATAATGCATACAGCTCAGCTGTAAAAACGAAACTCCACTCAGGAAGACAATATTTAAAAGAGACGTTGCGAAGGACAAAGGCACACCCAACACCCTGGTCTGTCTTGGATCCATCAGTGTAGATGAACAAATTGTCATCAAATTTGAACTAGAGTGCGAGAAATTCTCTCTGGTAAACGAAACTAGGTGTGGAGTCCTTTGGAAGAGAATGAAGGTCAAAGTTAACACAGACTTCGGGGCTCCGCCATGGTGGAGAGGTGCTCTCTCCAGTCGAGAAAATAGCAGGCACTGTAATGCCGAGCTGGCCAAGTAACGAACACAAGCATACTCCCGGTGGTAGCAGAGCAGACGGGCGCATGGCGAAGAGACTGTCAAACAAGTAATTAAAGAAAACTGCGTATGTTGGGTGTCCTTGCATGGACAACAAATGGCTAGCGTAATGGCTAGGTAGGAGCTCCCGACAGTAAGAAAGGGGTAGTTCGGCGGCCTTGGCATAGAGGCTCTCAACGGGGCTAGTGCAAAACGCTCCCGTCTCCAGACGGATATCTTGGTGGTGGATTGTGTTAAGGTGGCACAGTATGGACGGTCGAGCCAAAGAATAAACAATGCTTCCATAGTCCAGTTTGGACTGAACTATGGTGCGATACAGATGGAAGAGAGTAGACCGATCATCTCCTCACGAGGTGCCACTTAATACCCGCAGCACATTGAGAGAGCGGGTACGGCGAGCTGCCAAACAGGATATGTTGGGAGACCAACTTAGCTTCCTGTCGAAAACAAGTCCCAAGAATGTTGTGGTATCCACAAACGGAAGTACTATGGGGCCCAGGTGAAGGGACAGGGAAAGGAACTCCTTCCGCTGCCAGAAGTTCATGCAGACTGTCTTGTCAGCCGAGAATCAAAAGCCAGTGTCCATACTCCACATGTGGAGAGTGTCTAGGCACTGCTGAAGGCGCCGCTCCAGGAGACCCTGTTTGCTGTGAGCTGCTGTAGATCGCGAATTCATCGACAAAGAGGGACGCCAACACTCCCGGTGGAAGATGATTGATTATAGAATTGATTGCCACTGCAAATAAAACGACGCTCAGGACCGAGCCCTGGGGGACCCCGTTCTGAATAAAAGTGCTCGATAAAACCAAACCAACATGCGCTTTAAAAGCACGGTGTGTTAAAAATTCCCAGATAAAAATTGGTAGACGGCCCCGAAAACCTCACGTATGCAGAGTGCGGAGGATGCCCATCCTCCAGCAGGTGTCGTATGCCTTTTCCAGATCAAAGAACACCGCTACTGTCTGGCGCTTCAGTGAAAAGTTATTCATTACTGAAGTAGATAGGTAGATAGGGCGACGAGATGATCCACCACAGAACGGTGCTTGGGAAACCCACATTGGATATTAGAAAGGAGATGTCGCGTTCCAAGCCACCATACCAGGCACCCAGGAATCATGCGTTCCATCACCTTGCATACGCTACTGGTGAGGGAAATGGGGCGGTAGCTGGAAGGGAGAAATTTGTCCTTCCCAGGATTTGGTATGGGAATGACTATGGCTTCACGCCAGCGTCGCGGAAAGGTGCCTTCTATCCATATGCGGTTGTAGGTGGCCAGTAGGAAGTGCAAGCTCGTTGGTGAAAGGTGTTGCAACATCGCTACGTGAATGCCATCTGGTCCTGGAGTGGAGGACCGCGAAGATGAGAGTGCGTGGTGGAGCTCTTGTACAGTAAACTCGTTATTATAGCATTCACGGTTCTGAGAGGTAAAGGGCAATGGAGCCACCTCCACCGTCCGTTTCCTAGCGAGGAAAGTGTCAGTGTAGTGTGAAGAGCTAGAGACCTCTGCAAAATGTCGACCCAGTGTGTTGGCTACTTGTGGAGGATCGACGACGGTGTCAAGTTGCGACACAGATACCGGGAATTGGGAATGAGCCATAGTGCCCAAAATTTTTCTGAGGTTAACCCAAATGATGGAGGAAGGGGTAGACCTATTAAAAGAGCTCGTGAATGAGTGCCAACTGGCGTGTTTACAGTCGCAAAAGACGTGACAACAATAGGCCCGCAGCCGTTTGTATCGGATGCAGTTGTCGAGCGTGGGCCGTTGTTTGAAGGTTCTAAGGGCACGTCGCCGTGCTCACAGAGCGTCAAGGCATTCCGCGTTCCACCACGGGACAAGGGGACGACGTGCGTGGGTAGTCTTACAGGGGATGGAACATTCCGCGTCTGTGAGAATAATTGTGGTAATGTGTTCCACTTGGTCGTCTATACTAGGATAGTGATAAGTAACAAAATCCGCCAGCGACGAGTAGAGATCCCAGTCCGCTTTGGTTATCTGCCAGCGGTGTGAAAGCTCAAGGGTGTCAGGCGTCATTAGGTGAATTACACATGGAAAATGATCGCTCGAATGTTTGTCCGAGAGAAGAGAACATTCAAGAAATCGCCCACCAACAAAAACTGACGCGGAAGCTGGTCAATAAGATCTAGAAGATCAGATCTAGTGACGGGAAAGGAGTGTAAATATTGCACAGTGTGAATTTAAATCCAGGAAGGTTTATCCGGGCAGCAACAGCTTGTAGTGGAGTACACAAAGGGACCGGTGTACTGTGTACGTCATCCCAAATGAGCAACATTATGCCCCAGTGGGCTGGAATTCCTGCCACTGGAGGAAGGTCAAAGCGAACGGTAGTGTAGCATGGGAAAGTAATTTGAGTACCAGGGAGCAATTTTGTCTCCTGCAGAGAGAAGATAATTGGGTGATATGTTCGCGTTAGAAGCTGCAGTTCTGTCCAATTCGACCGGATACCACGAATGTTCCATTGAAGAATATCCATAATAGGATAAAATTAGATGAAGGTGGACATCAGCCCGACAAAGGCAGCGGGCCACAATGCGAATGTTCACAACTGTGGTGCCTGAGACGGGAGGGTCTTGCTCCATATTCTCAGAGGTGACCACAGCAGCTGCGTGAGGGTGGTCGGCAGCCCCATCTTTGGCTGATGCACCTGGAGAGACTATAGGCTACCAGGGGATGTCATCGTCGCATTGTGAGGTAGAAGGGGGAGGGGAAGTTTTCCCCCTATTTGACTTCTTGGAGCCCTGGTGAAGCTCCTTGGTTGGCTCGGATGTTTTAGAAGGGGTGCGGAGGAAATCCTCGCGCGAATGCTCCTTCTTAGACTTACGGGTCTCTATCTGTGGTTTCACAGCTGAAGAAGATTGAAGAGATATTCACACTTTTCGTCGAACGTGACGCTGTTGTCGATGTAGACTGTTTGACAACTACCGTAGTAAACTGTAGGTCACATGTCTGTGGGGCCATATCCCGTGTTGGTAGAGGCGCTGCAACTAAGTACTGTAGTTACCACGTGGTAGGTTCTTAGGCTTACGACTGGTGTACATCTTATGTGCAACTTGTATTGGAACCTTTTCCTTGACACGTATTTCCTGTATGGCCCGTTCATTGGCAAACACGGGACATTCCTGGGAGGAGGCAGCATTATTCCCGTTACAATTGATGCACGGTGGTGGACAATTCCCCTCATGTGCCTCTTTACCACAGGTGACGCACGTTACCGGGTTCTTGCATGACTGGCTTGTGCTATTGAAGCGATGGCACTGATAACACTGAGTAGGGTTAGGGATATAAGGTCGTACTATGACTACCTCATACCCTGCCTTGATCTTCGGCGGCAGAGCCACTCAGTTGAAGGTCAGGAACACTGTGCGAGTGGGGACTAAAAACATTGTTCTCTTTTTTCATCACTCGGTGTACTGCGATGACGCCTTGCGCTGCCAGATATTCCTTTAGTTCATCCTCAGTCAGACCATCCAAACTGGCTGAATAGACTACCCCTTGGGAATAATTGAGGGTTGGATGAAGCTCAACCTTAACCAGGTAGTTATGGAGCAAAGTAGCCTTTAAGCAGCCGCTGTGCCTGGGAGCCACTTTCTGTTTCCAACTGTAGTGTTCCATTACGCAGGCAGTTGCAGGTCTTAACTGGGCTGGCAATGGCATCAACTCCTTTCTGAATAATAAACGGGTTCACCGACGAAAAGGAGTGTCCTTCCTCAGTATGTGTAACCACAAGGAACTTTGATATCTGTAAATTCTTCTGTTCAGAGACACTACTGTCCAGTATGGCAACTTCTAGAGAGTCTTAAATTTTCTTTTTTGATAACCATCACGGATGTATCCCCCACGATTGCCAGTGTCTTCGATGGCACCCTCCTTCCTGCTGGGGGCCCTCAACGGAAGCACACCCACCTTGGGTGATTGTTCCCACCCCAGGTCACACCTCCCGATCTACAGACGGAGGGACCAATCGGCGAATCGGGAAGGTATCAGCGCAGGCAATGGCCCCTCCCCTGGCCTGGCCTTAACCAGGGGTACACACACACCCTACATGCCAGCCCAGGGCTGGGACTTACGCAATACCGAGTCATCCATATGGGTGGCCTTCAGGTGCGTACAGGGAGGAGGAGAGAAATATGAGGAGGAGAAGCCTCAAACGCAGACGCAGAGGCAAATAAAGAGGTGAAAGAAGAGTTTAAACCAAAAAGGTCAGAACTTGTTTCCCGAAGGATGCACAGACTCAGTCCCCAAGAGAGGGGAAAAGGACAGTAGGAGAAGCATCGTGTAGCACGGAAAGGAAAAAGAGTGCCACAAAGGTTGGGTCCCCGTGCTCGCCACGCACGTACTCACCACAGAGTGGTGAGCCCCCTGGATAACACAGGAGATTCTGAACCTAATTGATGAAAAGAGAAAATATATTTAAAAAACGCAACAAGTGAAGCATAAAAAAGGAAGTACAGACAGCTGAAAAATGAGGTTGAGACAGGAAGTGCATACTAGTTAAGCAGGAGTGGTTAGAGGACAAATGCAAGACCGTAAAATAATGTACAACTGGGAAAAAGATACTGCCCAAAGGAAAATAAAAAGAGACATTTAGAGACAAGAAAAGCAACTGCATGAATATCAAGAGCTCAGATGGGACACCAGTACTATGCCATGAAGGGAAAGTAGAAAGGTAGAAGGAATAGGTAAAACTTTACAATCCGGGCCGCCGCACAGTATCGAATGTTCAGATGTTGGTAGCGGCCACGGCCAACCAATCGTAGCACAGACGGTCACAGCCAATCAGATATCGCGTAATATAGCCTATGTGTTGCTTTGACGATAGATGACATTGATAGTAATGTCAAACACGCACATCAAGAAGAGATGAAATATAGCCTATTGTAATGTACGGAAAACGTAGTAATAATTATGACGTAAGTGAAAAAACACTGAGAAAGCATTGAAATATTACGCAATTTATAATGAACATCACACGAAAAATTTATCAGTAAACTGCAAATGATACATGTGAAACACTGTTATAATTAGTATCACGAAATAAGAATCGTATTTTATGTTAGCGTAATGATCGTTGTTTAAAACTTCCTGATTTTGACCGTAACACGCTATGATCACAACATGTGAAAAACAGGTGTTAACATCAAGTTTCAATTACTTTATTTTTAAAATGAATAACACTATTCGAATGCGGAACATCGCTAACTCCAGAATTACGTTTCTGTACATGGACAGGTTTCTTGTTTAAATTCAGTACTTTCCTGTAACGCAAATCGAAATAAGTGTGTCTTTCTCTTAAATGATATGAATGATGAAAATTTTTCCAATGCCTTTGGATACGCTCTTAATGCAACTTATTGAAATTGTCATTCAACTCTCATAAAGGAAGCCAAATGTTGTAACACTCAACGTTATGTCCATACAAAAAAGCAGCAAAAATCTTACAATCACCATAATTAAAATCACTTGTGAACACTATCTTGACAAGGTAGTATGGCCAAGAAGCAGCTTTCGAAGAAAAAAAAAAAAAAAAAAAAAACCCTGCAATGACAATCAAGAAACATTCTTCGTCATTATCTTTCGCTGAATATCTATTCAGAATGAAATTTTTACTGTAACTTGTAATCCCTAAGCAGATAAACAGCGCAATGATACATATATGCAAAACATCACTATAGAGATCAGTACAATTTCTTTGAGAATAGAAAGTACTACCACATTGCGAATGACAACTTGCGTAAATATAAATTGACGTAATAAATGATTAATATTTTGCACTGACCATCAAGTAAGTAATTAATGCTGTTCCTGCTCTATGGTTGACGGGTTCTCGATGTACCCTTGTCCGCTCAGTAAATTGACTAAATACTCAATACGAATATTGGAATATTGCGCCAGTATAAAACAACCAATTTCATTGGCTGCCGTATACTACCACCTGATTGGCTGGTCAGATGACGTCACCTTAGCCAACATCTAAACACTCAATACTGCGTGGCGTCCCGGATAGAAAAGTTAAGCCGAAGGAATATATAGATGGCCTATACAAAGGAAATGATCTTGAAAACATTACTCTAGAACAGAAGAGGATTTAAAGGAAGATGAGATAGGATATCCGATACTGCGAGAAGAATTTCAGAAAGCACTGAAAGATTTGACTCTAAACAAGGAACAGGAATTAGATGATATTCTGTCTGAACTGTTGATAACATTAGGAGAGCTAGTCATACATCAATTGTTTCACATGGTACGAAAGATTTATGAGGCAGGGAAATAGCACCCGACTTCAAGAAAACTGTAATAATTCCAATTCCAAAGAAATCAAGTGCAGACAAATTGTCAATTTAATAAGTCATGCTTGCAAAATACCAACACAAATTATTTACAGACAAATGGAAAAACTGGTGGAATCTGACTGGGGAAGATCAGCTTGGATTTAGGAGACATTTAAGAACACAGGAGGCAATACTCACCTTATAACTTATCTTAGAAGATAGGCTAAGGAAAGGCAAACCTGTGTTTTTGGCATTTATAGATCTGGAGAAAGTTTTTGACAATGTTGACTGCAATACACTCTTTCAAATAATGAAACTAGCAGGGGTAAAATGTAGAGAGTGAAGAGTAATATTCATCTTGTACAAAAAAACCAGACAGCAGTTATTTCAGTCGAAGGCCATGAAAGGGATGGCTGCAGGTGCAACACACACACACACACACACACACACACACACACACACACAAGCGTGCGTAAAAGCCCCACTGCAGCACCTGTCCAATCCAACCACCCAGCACTTCCTATACCAGTCCCATCAAAGGCTTATGCTACCCAATTAGAGGCCGAGCCACCTATTGTAAGCCGGCATGTAATTTACCAGCTGTGCTGCAATCACTGTGCAGCTTTCTATACTGGTATGACCACTAACTAACTGTCCATTACGATGAATGACAACCACCAAACTATGGCACAGCATATACTCTATTTCAATGGCTGCTTTACAAACCATGCCATCTGGGTCCTCCCCCCCCCCCCTCCCGCCGCCACTAGCTTTTCTGAACAACACGGATAGGAGTTATCCTTACAGTACATTCTCAGATCCCGAAACATTCATCACTGAGATAGGAATGGCAGGATACCAAAACATTTGAGGATGCTTCACGTATTGTGTGTTACAGTGGGTGGAACGTACCTATAAAACCTTGATGAGGATATCGTTTGATTTTTTGTCATCATGCACAGAAATAAGATCTCCTGCCCAAGATTCTTCCCAACCCTCCTAAAGTGGTGTTCCATCACCGAACCAACCCCCACAATATCTTAGACCATCCCTATGCCACTACCAACCCCAGCACCATGCCACAGTGATTGTATCCATGTGGAGGATCCCACTCAAAGACCTTTCTAGTCCACTCTCCCAGCACAGCTTATCTCATCCAATCAGAGGCCGGGCTACATCTGCAAGCAGGTAGGATGTGATTTATCAAGCATACTGCATTTACTGCACAGCTTTTTATTTTGGTATGACTACCAACCAGTTGTCCATTGTAATGAATGGTTGGCCCACACAGTGGCCAAAAGCAAGGTAAACCACACTGTAGCACAACATGTACCTGAGAATAACATGCTTGATTTTGAAGGCTGCTTCAAACCCAGGCCATCTGGATCCCACTTCTAACTGCATTCCTGAACTGCACAGATGGAAGTTACCCTTAAAGTATATCCACTGGTGCCAAAATTATCCAAATATCAACCTATGGTACCCTATTTTCCCCACACAACAGTTCCTGTTCCTTCTCCATCCTACACCACTTCCTTGTCTATTGTGTGTGTGTGTGTGTGTGTGTGTGTGTGTGTGTGTGTGTGTGTGTGTGTGTGTGTTGAGGAGCTGAGTGGGGGAGGGGAGCTCTACCTACCTATTCCCACCCATCTAGTATGTACATGCTCTGAGTATTCTGAGAATTAAAAGTGTAGCAGCTGGAAATGATAGTTGTGTGTCTGTGAATTGTGCCTAGTTGATTGTGTGTATGCTCTCTTTTCCTCATGAAGGCTATCAGCCGATAGCTTCAGTCTTGTATGTGCAAGTGAATCTCTTTGTGTGACTACTGCAGCTCGTCATACGTCATTGTATTTTATCTGTGTCTACAATAACCTGAAGAGTGCCTAGGAAGCCAAAGACAGATTAATGAACAAACAAATAATTATTATTTATAGAATATTTGGATGTGTTTCTTTTTTAATAATGTATAAATCTTGAAATATGGTGCCTTCATTGTGATAATAGGCTTACCACAGATCAAAGCCAATGGGTGATCATGGAATCTTCGGTTTTGCCATTCATTCTGTGACATATAATCCAATCATCTACTTACAGTATCAACATGAAAAAAGTCACTAAATATAGGCAAATGGCTAGTAAAAATGAAAAACACATGTTGTTATTATCCCACAAATAACCAACACACCTTACAGAATGTACAATCAATTCCATCACAATCTATAGATGGGGAAAAAAAAAAAAAAAACTTTCAAAATAATAATAAAAACCAAAGTGTTACTTGATTCTTCACCAAGCAAATGCATACTCAGAGCCAAATTACAGTAAAATCATTTTTGGTTAGAGCCATGAGAAGAGCTTCATGCAAAACTTGGAAATCGAGTAGTTATAGAACTGATGCCTCAGAGTTAACTAGTCATTAGCAATGAAGGCTGAGAGAGAGAGAGAGAGAGAGAGAGAGAGAGAGAGAGAGAGAGAGAGAGAGAGAGAGAGAGAGAGAGAGAGAGATCAGTTACTACCAGCCAAAATAATGAGATGAATGGTGATAGAAAAAAAGCAGTTATACAACAGGCTACTGGTTTTACACAACTGGCTACTTGCTTCATTTTAATGCACAAGCATATACAGAAAAAAAAAGTCTGGCAGGAAGTCAGCATTACAGGAAGCTCTTACAATGTTATTTTCCAGGCATTTGGAAAATACCTGTTTTCCCTCCATGGCTTTCCTTTTGCGTCCACAGTATACTATAAAGAAAGTACCAAAGCAAACATTATGTAAGTTCCGTTAAATGTTTAATAATTAAATGATACTATTCATGCTAGAGACATTATGTACAAATGAACATGCACACTATAATGTCAAGTAACTTGCCGAGCCTATTGTAATTCAGTGACAAAAATTAAATGTTACAAGTTTCTGGTACATGAAAAAGACAACTTTTATTACAATGAATGTGCCAAATGAATCCACCTAGGCTTGGTATTTATGATTTACAAATTTCCTGGCATAATTGTTGATCAGTGACGTCATATCCGAGTCTCAGAAGATACGATATGTGGCTATACCAGCTACCAAAACAAACACAATTAATGAATATAAACATACAAGTATGTAATGCTTATGTATTGAAGATAATAAATAATCTGTAATTAGTCTCTTAAATTACAGATTACCGTAACAGAATGTACCATTGATCACAGGTATCAGCTGAAAAATTTACTCAGGGGGGGGAAAAAAAACACCCTCTGTTGACCTACACCTAACTACCAAACACAAAATTGTAATCCATAATCTATGGTCTGCTTGTAAACAAACTTTCGTCTAACTCAGATATGACGTCATAGGTCAAAGTCGACGCGTCATATTGTGGACTTCAATTGACACGATTACCTTTGCTTCACACACACACAAACATATATATATAATGTAATCAATTCCTCTATATTCACATAAACAACCTTGGAGTTCCACGTTTTTTTTAATCACATATAGCCTATGTTGAAATTAATACTGAACTAAGCCTACCTCTTTTTTCTGAAAGCTAACACTACAGTAAGCAAAAGGAAATTGACAGTTAATACATTCCATCCATGACATCTTACATATAGATAGTAAATTAATGAAATTAGTGTACACAATGAGAAGGTGAAGTGTTTTTTTGTTAACATTTACAAAAACTAAATCTACAACTAAGGCTTAGGGCCTACAAAATTTTGGGCTAAAATTATAAGCTGTCATACCCTAAAGGGCATTCTGAACAGACATGGAAAACAACCAGAGGGAAAGTATTGTTACTAATTTTAAAAGGCTGGTAATAATGGATTACATATTATGGGAAAATGTTGCATCATATATAGGCCTATTACCGATATCTACGCTAAATTTTGTTATGCAGTCCATGTTAGATGGTGGTACCATTGGTAAGGATTGGAACCAATATATGCAGTGCTGAATGTACCATTGGTAAGGATTGGAACCAATATATGAAGCTATAAAGAAATTGAATACGGGGGTGGGGGGGGGGGGATGAAAGCTACTTAATTGGTAAGCTATTACGCAGGCAATAATTAAACAGCCATATGTAGTTAAATAATTAACCTAACTACAGGATCAGTTCATTCGGACTTCCGCCTTCTTTCAACTTTACACAACTTATACACGTACGAACTGATGAACGTTTAAAATTAAAAGGGGTTTTCTTGGCTATATTGCAAACTGTAGTAAAATTTGCAGACTCTTCTGTTAACACATTTACTGCACATCAAGTGCGAGTTTTTATCTTAGGTGAAAGTGAGGGGGCCCAAAAGGATAGCTCAATACAAAGGAGAAACGAATTAATGAATGTCATACTAACAGTGTCATACTATCATAGTTCCAAACGCACTGGTGACTATCACCTTTACGCAGTTTAGCCGCAAAGGAACTAAATGTACTTTAGACAATTTGAGATAAGAATCATTTTACAAATACATACAGTACCACAACAAACCAAATGCACATATGTTGCCCTCTCCTAACCTGCAATACATGAAAACACATTCAAAACCTGTATTTTCCTTATACTGGTACGTTCTCTGTATATAGAAGGAGCAACATTGGACTGTTAACATCCAATAAATGTTGTACTTAGCTTACTTTAAATCACACAGCTGATCCACATGCCTCTAAACACAAGTCACACATTTTAACACAACTTCACAGACCAAAGATGCAAACGACCCGTAGCAACAGTGATCACTGATTTTCCCGTGATCCGTAGTGGCGAAATATAGGATAGTAACAATTTTGGAAGTAACGAATAGGAATAGGTCTTACAGTGACCCATTCGGAGATAATACTACTATTTTAGCACCCAGTAACTGTGTGAAAGTTATGGAATATCTCTCTATAGCACATAATGCTCAACTTTTAAGGAAATCAAACTTACTCATTGTTGATGGTATGGAGTTGAAACACAAGAATTACCACATAAATGTCACTAATAACGATTTATTAGCACAAGAAAGCAAATCTAGTATATCAGTGCATTACAAAGAGCAACCTCTGTAAACGTTCAAATCAGTTTGTACAGGTGTCAATCATTATTGGTTCTAGGAAACAAATGGACCACAGCGACAGACCAAAAACCAATTATTGTTATTATCAGGGGCGTAGATAATAAATAAATTCTTTGAGGGGAGGGGGCGGGGATCGGAGACAGGGCTCTATTGAGTTTTGCTCACACAGTTGACACCTGCCAAAGCCGGCCGCGGTGGCCGAGGGGACTGATGCGCTCCAGTCACAGTCTGCATGGCCACTACGGTCGGGGGTTCGAATCCTCCCTTGGGCATGGATATTTGTTCCGTCCTTAGTATTAGCTAGTGCGTAAGTAGTTTGTAAGTTTAGGGACTGATGACCCCCTAGTTATGTCCCATAAGCAATACAAACATTTTTTGAACACCTGCCAAAGCTGTGACGCTGCCGCTCCCCCTCCCCCCCCCCCCCCCCCCCCCGCTATAAAACAAACTTACGAGTTTTTCTTTGAATTTGCAAAATTTTGTGAGTAGTTGTTAAAAGAATGAAGTGTTATTGAAAAAAGATTGTAGACTTGAAGAGAAGTCTTTTCTGTTATACCTTGAAAATAACGGGCGTTCACCTCCCGAAATACTGGCTGTTGTCGAAGATGTTGCCCAACTATATTCCCGTAAATTATTTGAACATAACATACAGAATAAGCCCAATATTCAGAACAAAAGTAATCGGTGTAGGGATTAGTAAATTATAAATACCTGCCGCACTACCACATCTGGATCAAATCATAAGTTGTCAGCAATCGTAAAAAATCGAAAGCCTCCAGACAAGTAACATATAGAGGAGACTAGGGGAATGGCACCAACTAAAGGGAGACCTGTTTTTTACCTTATTAAAAGTGTGTCTTTTTCGTACAGAATAATACCACAGCTTCGTTAGCTAATACTACTTTATTATAATTTTTTCAGCCACGTGTTTTGTTAAGTTTTATTCTTAAAAATATATTTTGAAAGTATACGCAGTGGCGCCAGTACCCTGTGTTCCGAGGTAATGACGTCATACATTTGAAAATCAAGGATAAACCTACATGATGATGAGTAGTAGTAAATAAGTATTATAACCGTTCTAACTTATAGTTATCACTCTACTTTAGTAGACATTTAGAAGGCTTCAAGTACTTGTCAATGTAAAATTGGAATGAAAGTAGATTTTATAATTTAGACTTGTTTAAGACACCACAAAAGCCAGAAATACAGTTTTTGGCCATTCAAAACTACTACATTCTCTATATTCTGCAAGTGCCCATTTCACAAAATGTATGACTTTGTATTACACTTCATTTTGCCTAAATTCCCCAACATGGTATCATTGTCCCTGTTGCAAAATATGGCTAAAACGTCAATTTAAATCCTAATATTTTGCGAAACAATTAGGTTAGAGACACGAAATCGAAGTTAAATATCTACAGATTACAGATATGAGTATTAAAAAGCACTGACAGCCTATACAGGTACTTATTTCAATAAAATACAAACTCGAAAATTAGATCCAATTCGTTTCACATGATTAATATCTGTCAAAAGAGGGTGAAGTTAATCTGTCTGTTATACAATGCTGCCACTTTAGGTATGTGTGCGTGCAGATTATCAGCATCTGTGGTATAAATTACACAGAAATAATAAGGTTGTGATGCCATACATTTGTTCTTGTTTAATCACACTCATTAAAAAATATATATTTGTTGGTGTCACGTACAAGTTTGCTGCCCTACTGTAGTAATGAAGTTGGTAGCATTAGTAAACAAGACATTATGACCTTCATTACATGCTAGGAAAGCCTCCTGCCGTAATTTAAAACAGTGGAACGTGTTCCTGGCTGGAATTCAACAATCCTTGTTCATTGTTACTGAAGTGTTGATGGTGGTTACCTGAGCGATTATTGTTATTATTTTAATTGGCAAGATTTATAGTCATGAAAGTTGTGCACGACGCTTGCATAGCTCTCACGAAGGCCACCAATAAGACACTGGAGACAAAGTATCCCGACAACAGGTAAGAAGCCAAAGCTCAACTAAGCATCGATTACAACTTACAGACACCCAGGTACCTCTCTTTGTTGGTAAAATTTTCAGTCTAACCCTCATATTCATTACAAAAATTATTGTCAACTTTTAATTTTAGCACAAGTGACAAAAATAATTTTCGGATGGGGGGTTAGAACCCCCTTGTCACTGGTTATTATTATTTTCATTCTCCTGCAATTGATTTATCATCAATCATCTCCTTGCGCCCCAATAAAATGCCTCATGTCTAAATTATAGTAACATGACTTTGTAAACTTTTAAATGTTCACTATCATAGCTGGACCAATAAATCCCGAGATATTGTGATTCAGGCGAGAACCCCATACTGCTCAGGACGTGCGCTAGCCGCGCGTTTCGCGTATTTCAAGCGTCAACTTCTTGTCGCAATATCTCGGGATGTAAAGCCGGGTCCACACACAACGATCTGTCTGCGCAAATGTCTGTGCAAATGTCTGCGCACACCAATCGTTGCGTGTGGACGGGTGTTCACATCGCTGCAAATTCTCGCGCCCGACATCTTTCGGTGAAAAATGAAATTAGGTAGTACAGACTGCAATCTGGCTGGCAAACGAATACGATAAGCTTTTTTATGAAGTTTATTTTTGTTAGAGATAGAGGAAATATAGCAAAAAAAAAAAAAAAAAAAAAAAAAAAAAAAAGTAGGAAAAAATTCAAGCAAACCGCAATAAACAGAAATGTCCAGGCATTGGCTGTTTAAAAGAAGGCAGTTGTCACATGTGATTCTACATCGTTAGTTGGAGTGCAAACCCGTTGACTGGCGTAATTATTTGCGAATGCATGTGGAAACTTATAATTATCTTTTGACACTGGTAACTCCTTGCATAAAACGTAAAAACACTTATATGAGGAGATATATTTCTCCACATGATTGGCTGATAGCTACATTATGATTCCTGGTCACAGGAATGACCTACAAAGACCTCGAAATTTCAACAGCAATTTCTAAACAAGAATTGAGTTAAATCATCCCCAACACTTGTGAAGCTGTTTACGCTGCCCAGAAGAATGATTTCATGAAGCCAAGTAAAGTAGGCCTACCTTCTAACAAGATACAAATAAAATTGTCAGAGTTTTAGATATTTTTGAAACACTGTACGACTACTTCACTTTATATTATATATGTGGCCAATAAGCTGCGGCTAACTTATTTTCCCAGTCGGAATTTTCAGTTCTCAGCCATTTTCATCCTGTGTCAACATAGTAAACACACGAAAAAAGTATACACTGAGACAGATTTGCAGCGATCTCCTGTCCACACGTTCCAACTTGTCTGCGCAGATGTGATTTGAACCCACAGATTTGAGCAATTTTGCTCAAACCTCCAACTCCAACTTCCAGGTTTGCGCACATCTCATATCTGCGCAAATGTGCTGTCTACACGCAACGATTTGCGAGGTGTGTGCAGACATTTGCGCAGACAGATCGTAGCGTGTGGACCCGGCTTAAATGGAATATTGCGATGCAATCAACGCCATTGTTTATGTGATTTGTCATGCTAAGGATTGCTGAAGAAAAAATATAGGATGTCCATTAAAAACAAACATAAGTTTGCGTTAAAAAACACATTTGCTTTTGTTTTAGAATGTTTCTAAATATGTACATTCGTGGGCCCCAGCCGTACATTGATACCAGTTTTCCAATAGCTGTTATTGTTCCAGAGATATTTTGGGTGGAAAAGATAGCTGGGACACCCTATATATATATATATATATATATATATATATATATATATATATATATATATATATATATATATATATATACCAATAAGAAATCTGTAAATGTAGGCATGTGGCTGTTCTCTTAAATCTTCAAAACTACTGGACGAATCTTCATGAGGTTTTCACAAGAAACGTAAGAAACGTTTGGGTCAACATATAGGCATAATTTTATCAAAATCGGATCGCGAAACAATAAGATATCGTAATTTTCAGTGTTTTTAGTAAACTATTAAAAACCTCTTTTCTCCGAAACTACTTCACGATTTTGCAAGGAGTTTTCACAGGTACCTTGAGCGTAACTCTGAGCAACATATAGACTTCGTTTCATAAAAATCTAATTACGGAAAGAAAGAATATCGTAATTTGAAATTTTTTATCACGGCCGTCATGTCTGTCTGTCTCTTTGAACACATCCATCTCCAAAACTAATCGAAGAATTTTCATGGGATTTTCACATGTACCTTGAGCATATCGTGCTGTTACATAAAGGCTTCAATGATTAAAATCGGATCAGAGAAAATAAAGATATAATAATTTAATCATTTGCTTAAAAGCCATCATGTATGGCTATTTGTTGAAGGTAATCTCCAAAAGTACTACACGAACTTTCATGGGTTTCCACAGGTAAATTGAAAAGAGTTAGGAGAGTAACATAGGCTTCACTTAATCAAAATCGGATCAGAGGAAGGAAAGATATCGTAATTTGAAGTTTTGTGTGTAAACTATGCCTATAAGTATGGTGTAGTTCAGCAAATCTCCAAGAATCTCAAATAGTACTATATGAAGTTTCATGGGGTTTCATAGGTCAACTGAGAGTACCTTGGGGCAACATATAAGTTTCATTTAATCAAAATCAGATCAGGAGAAGAAAAGATATCGCAATTTGTAGGTTCTGATGTATGTTATGCTTGAATTACAGCGTAGTATAGCAAAGATCCGATAGAGGCGCTGTTACTTATACAGTATACCAAATAACCAAGGAGGTATTGTAACCCCACCCATACAGATCTTTATTTGCAGGCGTCCAGCTGCCACCATCCTTCGCAAACTATGAGTGTCCTGAAAACCTTGGTTCACAGGGCTCAGATAATGTCTGATGCTGACAGCCTACAAGATGAACTCCTGCTCCTGGAGGCAGTTTTCAAGAATAATGGCTATTCGCAACATCAGTTTAAGAAAGCCTTGCAAATAAAAATACCAGATAAATCGCAGGAGAAAGATGAAGAGGAAAGGGATGTGAAATCTTATGCCTTTCTCCCATACATGGGTAATGTGTTTTCAAAAATAGCCAGAATCATGAAGAAACATAAAGTGGATGTGATCTTTCGCCCACCAGCTAAGACCTCAGCTCTTCTGGGATCTGTCAAAGATGATCTGTTATTGCGAAAAGCGGGGTTTATGAAATCCCTTGTGAGTGTGGAAAACGTTATATAGGTCAAACCACGCACAGTGCAGGAACGATGTGTTGAGCACCAACGGTATACACGCCTTCTTCAGTCCAACAAGTCTGCAGTAGCCGAACACTGTATTTCTACTGGCCATTTCATGAATTGCAAAGAAGTAAAGATTTTAACCACAGCTTCTACTTTCTGGGACTCAGTTGTAAAGGAAGCTGTACACATACAACTGGCGGACCACCTGCTAAATCGTGACGACGGATTTCATCTTGACAATGCATGGAAGCCACTTATATCACGCCTTCGTTCTGAAAGAATGTCTGCGTCTTCTATTCCGATTGATGTTACCACTTTCAATGATTAATTATTCATTTGTAAGCACTGTGGATACGTAACAGCTCTGTTTATGTTTGCACTCACTGCTCACAGGTTTATCTTTGAAGTATATATTTATCTATGACTAGCGCAGCAGTTACGAATGTGATATCGTCGAGCATGCACAGTCTAATCCTCAGTAGCTTTGCATCACGTGATTTACCATATAAATAGGCACGTGTAGACGCTGAGAATTCAGTCTTGGACTCGTCTTGAAGATGGCTGTAAGGTTTGCAGTCGAAATATCGGATGAAAAATTGTGGCTGTCCCGGGTGCACTTCCGAAAGATAATGGAGTAAACAATAGAACTGTTGATATTGTTCAAGCTGTCGTAAACAACTGCATTTTTGCATTTCATTAGCATTGACTTCTTCATTGACATTGTTATTTGATGAAAAATGCGTCATCAAATTACAATATTATTCAAATAAACAGTTTGCTTCAGTCTTTTCTGTTAAAATATTACGAAACATAAACCATTTTTCGGTTTCAGATATCCGACTACGCTTTTAGGAGGACAATCAATTGAGAAAAACATTTAAGTCGTCAGGAAACATTTGAGATTTATGTACCCCTAAAACGAAGTGTAACAACAAAATAAAGATGAATAAGACACATTTGCCTATAAAGGCTGGTTCACACTGTCCGTCACGTCAACGTCATGTCACGGAACCGTCACATCAAGTTGTATTCACACTGTCCATCACCATCTGACACGTCAATTCGCTTTTTTCAGTAGCTGATGTTGAAAGTGAGGTTATGAGTAGAGACGTGTTATGTAGAAAGTGATATTATAATACTGTAATTGAAGAAACAATAACTCTAAATGTTATTGATTGCCAAAATCAACTTTACAATGTATGTTTTGGGCTAACGTAATGTGGTAAAGTGCTGGGAACTGAAACATCTCAAAAAAACTACATCTATTTTCAAGCGAAAAAAATAAACATATGAATCTCGAACACATCAAAAATAGTTATGGGACATTAAATAGAGTCTGTTTACTTTATCCGTTATGATTTGCCCACTGAAATCGTTAATACCGTCATACATAACTCAATTTTTGTCTTTCATTAGAACTGGCTTTTTCATTTAAAGTGTTATTTAATGAAAAATGCGTAATCAAGTTACAATCTTATTCAAATAAACAGTTTGCTTAAGTCTTTTCTGTTACAATGTTACGTAACATAAACCATTTTTTGGTTTCTGGTATCCGACCTCCAGTTTAGGGGGACACTCAATTGACAAAAATATTTAAGTCGTCTTGAGATTTACCCCTAAAACGAGGTATAACAACAAAATAAAGATGAATAAGAGACATTTGCATACAAACAGTGCAATCGTAGACTGAAACATGTAATTCGCGTGACGAAAATAGGTTAACTTCCGATGTTAGCAGACGGCTGTTCCATCAAAAGATTCTTCTCGAGAAAGCTTGACGTGACGTGACGGTCCTGTGATGGACAGTGTGAATGCAGCCATTAGAAATACATTGCGAAATGTTCTGACGGACGGTGATGTGACGTGACGTGATGGACAGTGTGAATTGGCCTTTAAGTGTGCAAGCCTGCCTTTTACAGATTTTATAATTAAGCTACACAAACTATCTACATCTACATGGGATACTCTGCAAATCGCATTTAAGTGCCTGGCAGAGGGTTCATCGAACCACCTTTAAGGCCAATTTACACTGTCCGTCATGTCAACGTCACGTCACGGCACCGTCATGTCAAGTTGTATTCATACTGTCCGTCAGTGTCCGTCACGTCAATTCGCCCATCAAAATACGCGATGTTGAAATTGAGGTTATGTGTGGCGATCTGTTATGTAGTAAGTCATTGTTTAATATTAGAATTGAGGGAACAACAACGCTAAATGTTATTGACGTCCAAAGAATACTCTACAGTGTATGTTTTTGGCCAACTTACTGGGAACTGAAACAACATTTCAAAACATCGACATCTATCTTCATGCGAAAAAATAAACATATGAAAACATCAAACAATACAATATAAGAGCATAAATAGCTCCTGTTTACTTTATTGATTTGCCAACAGAAATTGTTAATACCATCGTAATGAACTGAATTTTTGTCTTTCATTGGAACCGACTTTTTTCATTTGAAATGTTATGTAATGAAAAACGTGTAATCAAATTACAATCTTATTCAAATAAACAGTTTCCTTCAGTTTTTTCTGTTACAATGTTACGTAACGTAAACAATTTTTTTGGTTTCAGGTATCCAACCTGGATTTTAGGGCGACACTCAATTGGCAAAAATATTTAAGTCGTCATGAAACATTTGATATTTACCCCTAAAACGAAGTATAACAACAAAATAAAGATGAATAAGACACATATTGCAGATAAACAGTGCAATCTTCGCCTGCAAACTGCAATTCACATGACGAAAATAGGTTAACTTTCGATGTTAGCAGATGGCTGTTCCATCAAAACATTCTTCTCAATAAAGCTTGACGTGACGGCCCGGTGACGGACAGTGTGAATGGCGCCATTAGAAATACATTGCGGAATGTCCTGACCGACGGAGATATGACGGACAGTGTGAATTTTCCTTTATACTATTTATCTCCCATTCCATTCTAGAAGAAAGAACACCTGAATTTCTTCATTCGAGCTCTGATTTCTCATATTTTATTCTGATGTTCTGATGATCATTTCTACCTATGTAAGCGGGAGTCAACAATATATTTTCGTATTCGGACGAGAATGTTGGCGATTGGAGTTTCGTAAGCAGCCCACGCCGCAGCGATAAGCGCGTCTTACACGTCCTTACCAATGGAATTTAGATGTTGTGCATGCCTAGCGAAAAGGCTGTGATTACAGTTAGCAACATTGAATATTCTTTCATTTCTAAAATGTTTACAAATTCTACTATAATTTTTATTTTCCCTTGGTATTTCCTCATTAACATGAGACTAGAGGTTCGTTCGAAGAGCTGCATGGATGCAGATCCTGCAGCAGCAATGCAGGCATTACTGCGCATGAGCTGCGAAGATGACGTCACGTGCCGTGTATGCTGCCGGAGCTCTTTGAACACTAACCTGCAGCCTACAGTTTGCGTATCACTTGTTCTGTGTAGCATAAGAGAGTGATTTATTGTGCCAGCGTCTAAAAGTAAATTACTTTCTTATGTTTACGGAATTGAAGTGTTCGTGTAATAGTTTGTGTATTTCCGTGTAATCCAGTTTGAAAATTTCCATATTATGTTTTCCTTTATTTGCAGGCGCAGAATTTTTAAAGTCCCAACCACCGGCATCCGCACCTACTCTTGTACCTGTACAGCTACCTGCACAAGAATAGAAACCACCTTCACAGGAATCGGTGTGGAGCACGGACGCCACAGCGTTAATAGAGTTTTACGAGAATAATAAAGAAACATCTGAAAATGTTCTACAAATTCATCTTCCGAATACTGTGGAACCACATATTCACTTTTCTGCCTTTTATTTCGGCGCAAACTTTCATCGAAATCGTCATCACTGGACACAAAATCTGAATCGCTCAACATTTTGAACAAATGGAATTGGAAAATGCTCTTGTAACTATATTTGGTTGTGTGGCCATCTTCCACAGCAGCTATTAAAATCGAGTATATTACGTAATCCAGCTTATGCTGACTGCAATTAAAGACATTTGTTTCACACTATTGTTTATTTTAAAAGCTTCTTCTGTGGTCTGTAAATAATGTGAAGGTTTGTTTTATATTCATAGATTGAAAACAGTTTTTAAAAAACTTTATGCATATTAGGCCTATGTGTTGTTAAATTTATATACGGTCTACTCACGGTGTTGTCTCTTCTTCACATCTCACTGCTGTTTTCCCGACTTGTTGGCTGGGTTGTTTGGTTCCTGACGTGTGTTTTTCGGTTTGTACGGCACTTTTCGCCTGTTTTTGTGGCGTTTCTTCCATTTCATTTATTATCACTTCAGTTCAAACAGGCGAAAAGTTCCTTTCCGTACACTACCGGCAAATGCAAGTCAGGAACCAAACAACATCAGACAACAAGACGGAAAACAGTAGTGAGATGTAAAAAAAGAGACAACACCTTGAGTAGATCGAATATCAATTTAAAAACGCATAGGACTAACGTGCACAAAGTTGTTTTTTAAAACTGTTTTTAATCTATGTATACAAAACAAACTGTACAACCTTTATATCATTTACAGTCCACTGAAGATGCTTTTAAAATAAAAAGCGAAACGCGTCTGGTGTAAAACAAATGTCTTTAATTTCAGTCTGCATAAGACGAATTACCTATTATAGACAATTTTGCTCTTCTAATTTTTAGAGGCGATTTCATACAAACAAATATAATACTTATAAAATAAAATACTAATACATCAATATAGACAAACAAATAACGAACTTCCTTTACAAACAGTAGAAGAAACGCAGAATGACAGCAGTAACATGTAGTACACTTATATACTACAACGCTGTGGACTTCCGAAAACTTTGAACAAAGGCACTTCTTATACCCCCACTACAAGCCTGAGAGTTATGCGCGTGTGCGAGTCTGGCTGCACGAGCTGCAGGGAAAATTTCCTCCTGCAGCTCCTGCCTGCATGAGCTGCAGGCCTGCAGCTCTTCGAACAGCCGGCAGACTGCAGGCAGGCTGCAGGAGCGGCGCCTGCAGCTCTTCAAACACGACTTATCGTACTGCGCATGCGCTGCACCATGAATGCAGCTCTTCAAACGAACCTTTAGTCTCAATGCCATGTCGCTGGGGATATTCATACAACTATATTTGTGTGTGTGAGCACTGATAAAGTCTTCTTTAGTTCGTAAATGGGTCTGAAGTATAATTCCTGGCCACAGTACCATTAGATGAAAGATCCTTGGCTTCACTTACAGCTTATGAGACGATGTCACGAAAGCATGGCCCTGGTTTCACCAACTCCACATGTCATATTATAATTCTGATGGCTCTCAGATTGATTCAGTTGGAAGAAATTCCTCTACCATGACTGTCACCGAAAAGACCTCTTTTAGCTTTACGTTTGTTTTCAACTGAAATGAATCTGTGTTTATCTGTAGCTGTCAAAGACCACGCTTTGGATTGTTCACATTCGTCAGTTATCACGTTTTTTGTTTGTTTGTGAAATTTGCTTTTCTCGTAACAGATTCACAGCTTCCAATATAGTTGCATAATGCAGCAGTTGTTTCAGCAGCATCAGTGTTGTTGAGATCATTTACCTTTTCCCTTAGTTTATCTTTCTCTAATTGGAAAAGGGCGAATAATTTAATGGAGTATGTGTAGTGAGCAAAAGTGCACATTACATCACAAACAACTTTTATAACGCAGAATTTAAGTTACTACGAAAAAACAGTTTCCAAATAAAGGAATCGATTTCTAATAAATCGACGGATCGCAGTCGATAACGGATTTAATAAAAGCGCGGGGAGATGAATAGAATCGTAGCCCTGCTACATATGCACTTCCTACAAGGGAACACGTAATGTGATGGAAAACGGGCGCTACGATGATTTACTGACGTTTTCTCACAGCAACAGTCTAATCAAAACAATACTTGATTGCACTGCGTTTTGTTTGTATTGAAGTTTTCGATGATTGAACATAAAAGCCTCTTCATTGTTTTGATGGAAACAAGAGGTATTTGTCAAGAACCATAACTACATTCCACTTTTATACTGTAACAAACCATCGGATTTCCTTCTTGCTTTATTCCAAAACACTTGGCAAACATCCCAGAATAAATTCCAAACTTCGTCGGTGTATTTGGCATTGAGTCGGGACTTATACATTTCTCAAGCCAACTCAAGGCGTATGGCGAAGGGTACTTTTGTACTGTTCAAAGTAAAATGTTCGTAAACTTACAAACTACTTATGAACTACGATATACTGAAGACAGCACAAACATCCATACCCGACGGGGGATTCGAGCCCCCGACGGGGAACAGCCTCGCGCATCGTAGCATAGCGCCTCAGTATACTCGGCTGCTCCGAAGCGGCTTTTGTCCTGTCACATCGTTCTTTTCCTGTTCCAGTAGCGTATATTTCACGGGAAAAGCGACTTCCAGTAATTCTCCATATAGGCTCTGGTCCCTCCAATTTTATCCTCATGGTCTTATCGCGATATATACATGAAGAAAGCGTATATTAATTGACTCTTCTAGAAACGTATGACCACGGAACTTTGGCAAAAGTTTATACAGGGGTTCAGAACATCTCTCTTGCAGCGTCTACCATTAGGTTTGCCTATCGTCTCCGTGACATTGGTCATCACCAGAGCTTAGAAGCAGTGTATCAGCATGCCCGTCTCCATCGCCACGTACTTCTGACCATATGATTCTCAAACATAAATTGCAACATCCGGAAACTATGTTTGACAAGGATGGGTTTAGACCTAGTTATCACTAGATACGATGCGCTATCCGCCGTTATCTGCGGCTGCAAATAAATGAGTCACCATAGATAGAAACATCCAACACGACCTTCCTGCCGTACGTTAACCCTACTGTACGTTCAGAATAAGCTTCCACATTTTAGAAAAGAACCAGGGCTGCCGCAAATATCCCATTTCTAACTCGCTTCATAAGATACAGAGCATAGCGAATCGTAATAGCATCCACATCCTACTAAGATACGGAGAGGATTTTTCGTAGCGGCAAGCAACTAGGATGACATTCTTTTGATTTATAATTCTGCAAAAAAATGTTTAAATGTTTGTAGAGCTTATGGGACTTAACTACAGGGTCATCAGTCCCTAAACTTACAAACTACTTATGAACTAGCTTATAATAAAGACGGCACAAACATCCATGCCCGAGGGGGGATTCGAACCCCCGACCGCAGCGGCCGTGCAGACCGTGACTGTTACGCCGCAGACCGCTCGGCCACCGCGGCCGGCTATAATTCTGCAATTAACAACGTAATAGAAGGAAAATCTATAAATATTTTGAAAATTGATGTGTGTGTGTGTGTGTGTGTGTGTGTGTGTGTGTGTGTGCGTGCACGAGCGCGCGGATGTTCCACATTTCTATTGCTAAAAAATTCAACCAGGGACACGGTCCCCATTTTTGCCTTCTAACGGCTTCCAAGGCGAAAAGAAAATTTTATTTTAAGTCATTCTCACAATTGTAGACCAATTTCAAAAATTTAAAATGCTATTATATTCCAATCATTAAGAGGTAAAGTTTGATTATAGTTCAACACGATAAGACAAGTTCTACATTTGTAAACTGTATGTTTATCTTGCAGCTGACGGCATTCAAATATTCAGATTTGTGCATCCATTACACTTAGCTACATGCAATAAACTTCACATGCAATTTTAGACGTCCATGATACGTTTCCACGTTGACTCCCCCCGCCCGACCCTCACCCCTCAAAATGATGAAACGAAAAGCATTCTCGCCAGCCGCGGTGGCCGAGGAGCCGGGCGCCGTGGCTCAGCGCGACCGGTCAGGGGGCTAAACTCCTCTGTAATAAAAAAGCTGAGCCAAATATTCCACGAACGAACTAAACGAACGACCGCGAACCATAGATCTACCAGATAACCCCCCCCCAAAAAGGGGTGGGGGACTGACGTGCTCCAGTCACGGTCTGCACGGCCACTACGGCCGGGGGTTCGAATCCCCCGTCGGGAATAGATATTTGTGCCGTCCTTAGTATTAGCTAGGTCATAAGTAGTTTGTAAGTTTAGGGACTGGTGACCTCTTAGTTAAGTCCCATAAGCTATACAAACATTTGAATATTTGAAAAGCATTCTCTCTTACTACATTTTTGTTATTCGTGGGGCTGCATTGATGTTTTAATTTATTACTTTTTAACTACTGACTATATTTGCAGGCAATACCTACATGTATAATGACAGCAAGTACAAACACGTCTCTGCCTATGCAGATTTTTCAGGAGGTATGATGTAGACGCGAGATAACCTTATATTGGCGTGCAGTAAAATTTCAGCTACATTTTCTCATGTCTGGAAACCAGGTCGTGATCTTTCAGCCCAGTATAGGGCCACGTCCAAAGCTTCTTTCTTGTTCAGCCATTAATTGTCAGGGTTGCACCTATATGAGCTGTTGGGTCAGGTGAGCAGGTGCTCCATATCCTGCACAGCAGTGCAGGCACACTTATCATCCACAGTTCCGAGACCCCAACTAATCAGGTTTGTCTGCACTGGGCCACCCCCATCCTTATTCAATTCAGTGTCCTCCAGTTTGTGTTGAATCCGCTGGTCACCTTCTGTACAGGTGGCTAATGATCTGGTGGTTCTTCTATTCTTGTGGCTAAGAACTTTTCACCGGGTTTACACTCACTGCCAAAAAGGGGTTGCCGATCCTCGATGGTTTGTCTGAGCCTCTCTGTGAATTCGTGTGATGTTCTCTGAGATTTGGGTTTCGCTAACCCGGCAGTTCTAAAAAGATTTGGTAGATAAGTAGGTTTCATGCATCCCGTTGGCATGTTTCATTAAGACTTATGTAGACCTTCTTTGCACGGGGTGATCTGGACTACACTGGGCAGGCATATTCAGCTGTAGAGAAGCACAAGGCTTGTGCGGTGGTTCTTAATATCGAAGGTTTAGCACTCCTTTTGCTGTTAGCTAGTTTCTGCAAAATATTATTTCTCACTGTTACCTTTTGATGCATCTTTTCGCAATGGTACCTATATGTCAGAGATCTGTCAAGCACTACACCTGTGTAATTTGGTTTGTTGGTATGTTCCAGTGTGGTATTATTCCAAGAAATGTTACATTTACAATTAGCTTGACAGGATCAAAGATGGATTGCACTGACTTGTGTCTTGGATGGGTTTGGCTCGAGAAAGTTATTATAGTATTCTGACATTTCTCTAAGGGCTGTCTCCAGCTTCTACTCAAAATCCTGTGGTGTAATTGCCACATCATTCTCTGGTTTCTCCGTCTGCTGTTTTTCCCATCAAGGACAACATAAAATTGTCTGTTTTTTAAGAGGGACTCAATAATCTTAAGAAATTGACAATCTCTTAGTTCATTATAGAGTTTCTGGAGCAGCAGCCTGTGGTTTATTGTATCATATGCAGAGCTATGGTCGACAAGTGCTAGTCCAGTTATCTTTTACTGTTTTCATTCACTGAAGGAAGTTGTATCAGTACCCAAGAAAGGCACAAATAATAGAGAAGAATGCACAGCTTTCGACCAATATGGCCTTTGTCAGTTGGAGAAACGCATACACACTCACACAGATACAAATTTGACAGCCGTCTCCGGCCACACAAGGTGAGAGTAACCAGTGATGGGGGTGACGAAGTGGCAAGGAGAGGGAAGCAGGAGGAGAGGGGAGAGATGCATGGCAGGGGTGGGGGAATATGCCAGTGCTGTCTGAGAGATAGGGTGGAAGGAAAGGAAGGGACTGGAATGTGTGGCAGGATGGCAGACGTATATAACAATAGAGTGGCTCAGAGATGGGGAGGGAAGGTGGTGGGTGCAGGAACTAGCGAAGATTTAGGCAAAAAATGTTCAAATGTTTGTAAATCTATGGGACTTAACTGCTTGGTTATCTGTCCCTCGCTTACAAACTACTTAAACAAACCTAAGGCCAAGATATACATCCATGCCCTAGGGAGGACTTGAACCTCTGACGGCGAATGGCCACGCACACCGTAGCACGGCGCGACGCTGCACACAGCCATTCTGCCGCGGCGAAGATTAGGCCTGGGGGATTGTGGAAGTGTATGGTATATTGTAGGGAGAGTTCCCACCTATGCAATTCAGAGAAGCTGGAATTAGTGGGAAGGATCCATATAGCACAGGATGTGTAGCAATCTTTTGATTGGTGGTAGGAGTTTCATAAATATTTGTCCAGGATAGTTTACTGATTAGGAATGGAAGTGATTGTGGCGATCGCTCGACCTTCACCTTGAAAAGTGTGTGTAAAATGTCTTTCTGGCTGGCATATTTGGCACCACAGTCTCTCTGTGTCTGCTAGCCATATTTGTATGCAGTTCTGTTCTAGTTGTTAATGTGTACACAATAAAGTGTATGTATTACGTACCTGTGGTTATTATTGTGGCTCCAACCTTAGGTTAAACCCATATGTTCAATATTTTTCTGACTATAGCTCCTTTTATATGTAATATTTTTTGTACTAGCTGAAATGTGTTTAATAGGTATACTTAATAATGTAGCCATTATTAAAGTTTACTGAGGAGCAATTCTCCATGGTTAGAGAAAACCAGGTCACTAGATTTTGTTATATGGGTTGGAGAATTAACAGTCATATACAGATTGTATGCCTTTATTTTAGACTTAATCATACAAAGTTCAGACACCAACTGAAATTAAATATTGCAGCAGAATGCTCAAGCTTGTGCTGCCCAAAGAAAGGCAGTTATGCAGACATAAGTACACTTTGTAGGTATCGACACATCTAGTTCCTTTATGTGCATTGCCACACGATCCCCACTTTCCCCCACGATACAGAGTACCCTTGAAGGAATTTGGGGGGGAGGGGGGGCATGTTCACAATGGATAATTCTGCCACATCAGCTGGAAGAGGAAGAGGATGTCAGTGCCGACGAGTGCTTGGTCCTCTGACAGCGTAATCCGGAGGTGGTGTGGCTGTTACACTTTGTGGGTGGATCGAGAGCCGCCGGTATGCTTTACATAGAGGGCATACACCGACACCTCACCCAAAGGCAACACAAATGTACACACACTGATGGGAATAATCTGCCTGGGAGCCTCAAGGCACCTCAACAGTTGACACTGGACAGGAATGATGGATGAGGAAAGGTTAACAGTTGTACATAAAATGAAGAGGGAATAGTCCAACAGTGTGACCAATAATCCACTGTCAGGGCGGGGAGTACGGGGACTGCATACTTAAAAATCTGGGGCTGTCAGAGGGATAGCGTTGCTATAACCTCAAAGGTAGTGGTAGAGATTGGTGGGGTGAAGCTCGTCAGGGGGGAAAGTTGGGTCGGGTGGAATAAGAGGTGCGCTTGTACTAGAGGGTGTGTCCCGGCGAGTGAGTGGGTGGCTAGGAGCAATGGAGGTTCTGGAGAGGGGTGCTTTTATCTCTGGTTGCTGCAGAAAAAGGTCTCTTTCCCTGTTTTGCTATTATTAGATGGACTCATTTAAACTTAGAACTAAGTAAGTTTCATTTAAAGAAGAGAATACTCATTTTCAACTTGCCACCAAATGCCTTGTGATGATAGCGTTTTCCAGCCACTAAAAACAACATGGACAAATACTATTGGAGTTGGAAGCAAAAGCACGGTGAATCTAAGACAATTGCAAAGGCAAATTTTGCTTTCCTCTCGAAAGAGGCATTTGAATCTGCTGTGGAGAAGAGAAGACAACTTAAAAATTGGAATCTTTTGTTTCAATGTTGAAAATGTCAATTTCAACAAATACATGAAATACATTGTGTAAAGAGAATACTTGAATTTTTCGAAAGAAGTTTAATTGACAAATCAGTAACCACTGAGATTAAAGAGCCAATTTTGTTTTCCAAGTGGAAGAAATATTCATTCAAAGCATCCCTAAGGCAGAAAGAGCAAAACAGTACTTTGGATGAACCATTAATTCACTGAAAAGTTTCACTGGGAACTAATGAAGGATTTGCTGATCTCAGAGCAATGCAGGCAACTACTTCTTTAAGATCAGAAAGGAGATGTTCAGAAAGCCAAACAGAGGAGATAGTTTTAAGAGAATACATCTCTTTAGTTTGAAACACTCATTTTGGATGTAGCAAAAGCCATTCATGTTCCTCGGGATCAGAATTCTTAATCCCATATAGCAAGTTCATATCGGGATGGTCATCAAACCGCTGGGGATACATGGAAGAATCTGTTTCATTGGCCAGTAATTGATGATAAAAAGAGAAAAAGAAAATAAATACCAATAAGCTTCCTTATGCAGTTCCTTCAGAAAAATGGAAAGAATATCACAAAGCCTTAAGAAAACACAAGGAATATAAACAGGAAATTTTAAACAAAAGGAGAGGAAAAGGCACTGAAACAGAAACAAAAACTCAATGAATCCCAGGAAAATCACATTGCCAGGAAAACTGTTGAAGACAGTTCAGCTGATACAATCTCTCTGCATGATTCAGCTTCTGATTTCAATCTTGGAAAAACAGAAGTAAGTGAATTGTATGTAATTGTAGTTTATGAAGGCAACGTTTTCCAGCCATTGTTACCTACATGAAACAAAATGAATTTGAAGTAAGTACTATGACCAAATGTAGACTAAATGTGTTGAAAATTGCCCAAGAAAGAAGATAAGATATGGTATCAGAGAGAGGTGATTATATCAGATCCTAAGGCAATCTCCAAAATATCTTCATGCAAACCTCAGACTTGCATTGTTGAGGAAATGAAGTGTGAAAAGGTCTAACAAGTATATTTTGTTTTGAAAAATAGTGTCCAGACTTGGCCAAGTTGAGGGGAAAAACTAACAATTATTTATGAGTGTATTGCTTCAGAAAATACCAATAGGTATAGTTGGAGGAATACTGTAATAGCTTGATGTAATCAGCCATAACATCTTACTTTTTGTATTTAAGTCAGCTGTATTACATTATGTGTCTTATTTACATGTGAATTGCAAAAAAAGCGGCAGAGGGAGTGCGTCAGCTTTCAGATAATACCACATATAAAGTTTTTCAAGGCGATCCCATTTCTGATGTCCAGGCAGAGCTTCAAGGAATCCTCAAAACCTTAGGCCCCCTACAAAACCTTTCACCTAACTCCATTAACCTCATGACCCCACCGACACCCCGTACCCCCACCTTCTACCTACTTCCGAAGATTCACAAACCCAATCATCCCAGCCGCCCCATTGTGGCCGATTACCAAGCCCCAACAGAACGAATCTCTGCCTACATAGACCAACACCTTCAACCCATCATGTGCAGTCTCCCATCCTTCATCAAAGACACCAACCTCTTCCTCGATCGCCTGAAATCCTTACCCAACCTGTTACCTCCTGAAACCATCCTTGTAACCATCGATGCCACTTCCTTATACACAAATATCCCACATGCCCAGGGCCTCGCTGCGATGGAATATTTCCTTTCACGCTGACCACCCACTTCCCTACCTACAACCTCTTTCCTTAATACCCTAGCCAGCTTCATCCTAACCCACAACTTCTTCACTTTTGAGGGCCAGACATACCAACAACTAAAGGGAACAGCCATGGGGACCAGGATGGCCCCCTCGTACGCAAACTTATTTATGGGACGCTTAGAGGAAGCCTTCCTGGACACCCAAGCCTGTCAACCCAAAGTTTGGTATATATTCATTGATGACATCTTCATGATCTGGACTCACAGTGAAGAAGAACTCCAGAATTTCCTCTCCAACCTCAACTACTTTGGTCCCATCAAATTCACCTGGTCCTATTCCAAATCCCATGCCACTTTCCTCGATGTCGACCTCCATCTATCCAACGGCCAACTACACACATCCGTCCACATCAAACCTACCAATAAACAACAGTACCTGCATTATGACAGCTGCCATCCATTCCGCATCAAACGTTCCCTTCCCTACAGCTTAGGTCTTCATGGCAAACGAGTCTGCTCCAGTCCTGAATCCCTGAACCAATACACCAATAACCTGATAACAGCCTTCACATCCCGCAGCTATCCTCCTGATCTGGTACAGAAGCAAATTGCCAGAGCCACTTCCACATCCACCCAAATTCAGAACCTTCAACAGAACCCCAGAAGTGCCCCTCTTGTCACTGGATACTTTCCGGGACTGGAGCGGACTCTGAATGTGGCTCTCCAGCAAGGATACGACTTCCTAAAACCCTGCCCCAAAATAAGATCCATCCTTCATGACATCCTCCCCACTCCTCTGAGAGTGTCTTTCCGACACCCACCTAACCTCCGTAACCTCCTAGTCCATCCCTATGAAATCCCCAAACCACCTTCCCTACCTTCTGGCTCCTACCCTTGTAACCGCCCCCATTGTAAAACCTGCCCTATGCACCCTTCCACCACCACTTACACCAGTCCCGTAACCCAGAGGGTGTACACAATCAAGGGCAGAGCCACTTGCGACAGCACCCACGTGATTTACCAACTGACATGCCTGCACTGTGAAGCGTTCTATGTGGGAATGACCAGCAACAAACTGTCCATTCGCATGAATGGTCACAGGCAGACAGTGTTTGTTGGTAATGAGGATCACCCTGTGGCTAAACAGGCCTTGGGGCACGACCAGCACATCTTGGCACAGTGTTACACCGTCCCACCGACACCAATCCTTCAGAACTCCGGAGATGGAAACTAGCCCTTCAGCATATTCTCTCTTCCCGTTGCCCATCTAGTCTCAACCTCCGCTAAATTCGAATTTCCACCCACCATCTTAACATCTTTGCCTCGGTTCTCTGGACAGAGCCTCTGCCTCAAGTGGCACCTCTGTCTAACTTCTAACTTCTTTGCTTTCTACAGTTCTACAGTATGTCTGCCTAAGTGTACTTGCATCTGTGTAAATGTGTGGGTGTGTGTGTATTTGTTTACCCTCCTTTTTTCCCTCCAAGGTAAGTCTTTCCTGTCCCAGGATTGGAATGACTCCTTACCCACTCCCTTAAAACCCTCATTATTTCCTTTTCCCTCTCCTTCCCTTCTGCCTGACGAAGCAGCTAGGCTGCGAAAGGTTGCGTTTGTGTGTGTCTATGTGTTTATTTGTTGCTATCACTGCCTGTGCTCCTTCGCCTGGTAAGTGTACTTCATCTATTTTTTACGTATATTTTTCCTCTATAATATTCGCAAAATATAATTTGTTACACCATCTGTGATATCCTGTGAGTATTTTCATTATATTACAATATCAATAAAATTGATGAAATACTTCTGATTTCTTACTTTTCATTAACCTAAAACTGGTCTTGAAAATATACTTACATAACTATTCTATTAACCTGATGGAAATTCTTGAAAAAGATACAAAATTTCTTTTCGAAAGAGATAGAGTGGTTGGTCAGTATATGCCCAGATCATTACAAGCAATCATACTTCCATGTATCACAGTTCACTTCATCCTTACCCCATTGCTTACAAAATTATGTTGATGTACTGGGTGGAGGTTGTTCATTTAATGGATAATGTTGTTCAGTCACTTGCTTTTCTGCTATTTGTATAGAGGGAAACTTACCCAGTAAGAAAACGTACCCAGTAAGAAAAATAAGAAAAATATGCATTGGGGGTCGTCTAACTTAACCAAAGCACAGGCTCATTGACTGGCACAAAAACACAAATAAAAACACACATAAACACAGATTCAAGCTTTCACAACCGTTGGTCACTTCATCAGGAAAAAGAGGATGTCATTCCAATCCCAGGAGTGGAAGAACTTACCTTAGAGGAAAAAAGAAAAGGTAAACAAACACCCACACACATGCAAACACACCAAGGCAGACATTTGTAGAAAGCAAAGAAGTTAGACATAGATAAAGGTTGAGGCAGAGGCTCTGTCCTGAGAACAGAGGCAAAGATGTTATAGAATGGTGGGTGGGAATATGAATTGAGCAGAGAGTGAGACCAGGTGGGCAATGGGAAGAGAGAATATGCTGAAGGGCCAGTTCCCATCTCCAGAGTTCTTTAAGATTGGTGATGGTGGGGAATATCCAGATAATTGTGTACACCTTCCGGGTTATGGGACTGAAATCAGTGGTGGTGGAAGGGTACATGGGGCAGGTTTTACAATGGGGGCGGTTACATGGGTAGGAGCCAGAGGGTAGGGAAGGTGGTTTGGGGATTTTATAGGGATGAACTAGGAGGTTACAAAGGTTAGATGGATGGTGGAAAGACACTTTTGGTGGAGTGGAAAGGATGTCATGAAGGATGGATCTCATTTTGGGGCAGGATTTAAGAAAGTCATACCCTTGCTGGAGAGCCACATCAGAGTCCGATCCAGTCCCGGAAAGTATCCGGTAACAAGAGGGGCACTCTGGGGTTCTTCTGTTGAAGGTTCTGGGTTTGGGGGGATGAGGAAGTGGCCCTAACAATTTGCTTCTGTGCCAGATCAGGAGGGCAGCTGTGGGATGTGAAAGCTGTTATCAGGTTACTGGTGTACTGGTTCAGGGATTCAGGAGTGGAGCAGACTCAGCCATGAAGACCTAAGCTGTAGTGTCCTTAACTGTTCAATCACTGTTTATGTTCTCCTAATGATCTTAGCTCCTACTGAAGTAGGCCCCTTGACTATTTATACACAAGTGCCAATTTTTCTAGAGGTCTTAAAAGAAGTGTTTAACTGTGGTGTTTGTAAGCTCATTTATTACAGTCCATTGGATATCTGTGATATCTTGATGAAGCTTTACTTTCAGTTGCCTTTTCACTTGTTGAAAAAAAAAAAAAAAAAAAAAAAAAAAAAAAAAAAAAAAAAAAAAAAAAAAATTAAAAAGAAAAATTAAATATACAAATAATAATAATGATAAAATAAAAATGCAAGTTGAGAGGTGATGCAAATATGGTGGTTATGGATGGCAATAACATAATGTTTGGCCAGATAAAGCAATATGGGCTCTTACATTATCATGAAGAAAGAACCAGTCCTGAGAAGACCACTAATCAGTATGGCAACATTGCAACTGCTTGTCCCAAACTTTTCAAGATTTTGGTTCACTCTATGACCTGGAGAACATATTCATGGTGAACAAATTCTTAATTATCAACAAATGTGTTCAAGATGTCCTCTAAAGCTGATGTTTGAGTTTTTTCAAGGCTAGGGATCTGGGACTCATCTTCGTGTGAGAGCCATACTGGTGGCACCAACATTCATCCCATCAATAATCTTCGACTGAAAGGTAGGATCACGTCTTAGTCTACGTAGTAATACAGCAGAAATTATTTATGTTTCCTTTCCCTGTTCTATTTTTAGTGTGTGAGGGACAAGTTTGCATTAGGTTACGGTAAAATTTTGTGTAAAAGCTTATTACACATATCTCAATTCAAAATAAGTTTTTCTGATAGTTTATATGGTGGCCATCTTGCAATAAATGCCTTACATGCTCAATGTTTGCATTGGCATACAATGTAGACAGGCAAACAGTTCTGGAACTGAATTGTACTGAATCTCTGTCTTCACAATACCTTTCGTCCTAGTTGAAAATATAACTTCTTGAATGCGCCTCACTTCTAGATGCTTGTTTAATCATTGTTCATACTTCACTGGGGTTTTCCAAAGTTTAACACAGAGCTTAAGGTTCACTCTTTGCTTACAATCAGTATCCATTGTGTCACTGTAACTGAACTTGGGATGGGCTATGAGTGCATTCAAGAAACATGTGACGCTAAGGCAAATTCTCGAGAAGTAGTCGACAGTGCTGCACTTTCTGGAGGCTCAGTGAAACTACTCTACAAGAAAGCATTGTGACAGAGCAGTCGTAATCGTTATCTTCCGTATGCGCAAGGAAGAAACTCAATTGTTATTATTATTATTATTATTAGTAATAGTAGAATGTTTCACAGAAGACAACAATCATTTAACCCATATCTTACACAAAACAAGAACTTCATTGTTACCAAAAACTAATATCTATTCTGCATATAATTATACTTACATGAGGGAAAATGCTACAACACGTTACATGCATAAACTTCTTACATACATTTACTAATTGTAGAAAAAATTCAGCAGAGCGTAAAGTATTAGGCAGCGTTACATACCTAAACTTCTGTCCTTATTTCAGCTTTAAGTTCTGGTACTTTTCAACATAGCCACCACAATTTACAACTACAATACTGACAATTGGTTGTTATGTCCTCATTCTGTTCAAATGTTTGAATAGTGTTATTTTTTTATGCATTTTGCATATTGTTGCAGTCAAATTTTCAAATATCCAAACTTTTCACCGAATTTCCTTTTAATGCAGTTTGAATGGCTAACATACGCAACAGCTGGGTTTTCTGAATGGCTTGTATTAATATAAGAATGCAATTTTGTATCTGTGAACTTATCTGTTTGATAAGCTAGTATATTGTGTAATTTTAAAAGTCGTACCAAACCTGTTGTAATCTTTCCTAGACAACAGAGATTTGTAACGGACATCTCCATCCTCTGTAAAGTACTGCCATCTCCGTAACTTTGGTTTTCGTGAATCCAATGCTCATATTTAAATGATGATCACAGTGAGCTGCAAGAGTTGCAAATAACAGCAGCATGTGGCGTGCTGCCCCAGCCAACCACCACACAGCGACACGCGACACTCCTCGAGAACTGCTTGAGCACCGGCAGCTCGAGAAATTCTCGGTGTGTTCGAATTGCCTCACACTCCCATCCCTAAACTGAACAGCAATCAGTGTAGTGATATAGAGCCTTGTACAAGGAAAGTAGCACCACCCCAGTGGTGGCAACCATTTTTGCTTCGATAGTGTATTACAGTCCCACTGCAATACAAGAGTTGCATCACTTTGTGATGGAAGTGAAAGTGCAAATGCTAGTGTAATTATAAAAATATACACTTAAACGGAATGAATGCTACAAATATATATATAGTATACAAGGTGAAATTTGTCTTCTGTCTGCTAGAGCAAGTTATTAAGACACAGGCTTTCATTTGCACATTAACAGGAATGAAATCATAAATTTATGTGAAAATGATTATTTAATAGCTGCCTTAAATACTGTGGCATATTTTTATACGAAGCATTTATTGTTACTTTGAAATGTATTAAGAAACCCTTACAGAATCATAATTTGAGAACGAATGTGTTGCTGAAAGATCACAATAACAGATCCAATATTGATTATGCAACATAAGAGGATAGTTTGCAACTCACCACAAAGAAGCTGTTCTGTTGTGGTCTTCAGTCCGGAGACTGGTTTGATGCAGCTCTCCACAATATCCTATCCTGAGCAAGCCTCTTCATCTCCACATAAGAACGGCAACCTACATCTGTCTGAATCTGCTTACTGTATCCATCTCTTGGTCTTCCTCTGCGGTTTTTACCCCACACACTTCCCTCCAACGCTAAATTCACAATTCCTTGATGTCTAAGAATGTGTCCTACCAATCTATGCCTTCTTTTAGTCAAGGTATGCCAGAAATTTCTTTTCTCCCCAATTCTGTTCAGTACCTCCTCATTAGTTACGTGATCCACCCACCTAATCTTCAGCATTCTTCTGTAGCACTACATTTCAAGCCTCAATCTTCCTGTCCGCACTGTTTATCGTCCATGTCTCACTCCCATACAAGGCAACACTCCATACAAATGCATTCAGAAAGGACTTCCTTAGGCTTAAATCAATATTCAATGTTAACAAATTTCTCTTTTTCAAGAACGCTTTTCTACTCATTGCCTTTCTGCATTTTATATCCTCTGTACTGCGACCATCATTTGTTATTTTACTGCCCAAGTAACAAAATTCATCTATCTCCTTTATTGCTTTGTTTCCCAATCTAATTCCTTCAGCATCGCCTGATTTTCTTACACTGCACTCCATTACCCTAGTTTTGCTCTTGTTAATGTTCATCTTATATGCACCTTTCAGCACACTATCCATTCCGTTCAATTGCTCTTCCAGGTCCTTTGCTGTATCTGACAGAATTACTATGTCGTCGGCAAAACGCAATGTTTTTAATTCTTCACCCTGAACTTTAATTCCTTCTCCAAATTTTTCCTTGCTCTCCTTTATAGCTTGCTCACTGTACAAATTTAATAACAATGGAGAAAGAGACTACAACCCTGTCTTACTCCCTTTCCAACCACTGCGTCCCTTTCGTGCCTTTCAACTCTGACAACCGCTGTCTGGTTTTTGTACAAGTTGTAAATAACCTTACGCTTCCTGTATTTTACTCCTGCTTGCTTCAGAACTTGAAAGAGTTTATTCCAATCAACATTGTCAAAAGCCTTCTCCAAATCTACAAAAGCTAGAAATGTAGGTTTGCCTTTTCTAGGATAAGCTGTAAAGTGAGTATTGCCTCCAGTGTTCCTACATTTCTCCTGAACCCAAACTGATCTTCCCCGAGGTCGGCTTCTACCAGCTTTTCCATCCTTCTGTATATAATTTGTGTTAATATTTTGCAACCATGACATAATTTCAGTAGTTTTGTCTGCACCTGCTTTCTTTGGAATGGGGATTATAACATTTTTCTTAAAGTCAAGTCTGAGGGTACTTTGCCTGTCTCATACATCTTACACACCAGGTGAAACAGGTTTGTCATGGCTGGTTCTCCCAGAGACTTCAGTAGTTCTGAGGGAATATCATCTACTCCAGGGGCCTTGTTTCGACTTAGGTCTTTCAGGGCTCTGTCAAATTCTTCTCTCAGTACAGTATCTCCTATTTCATCTTCATCTACATCCTCTTCCCTTCCTACAATATTGTCTCAAAGTTCATTTCCTTTGTAGAGCCCCTCTATATACTCTTTCCACCTTTCAGCTTTCCCTTCTTTGCTGAGAACTGGTTTTCCATCAGTGTCCTTGATATTCAGAGAGCTGTTTTTCTTATCTCCAAATGTTTCTTTTATTTTCCTGTAGGCTGTATCTATTTTTCCCCTATTTATACATTCTTCTACATCCTTGGATTTGCCTTCTAACCACTCCTGCTTAGCCATTTTGCACTTCCTGTCAATCTCATTTCTTAGTCGTCTGTACTCCATTTTGCCTGTTTCATTTACTGCATTTTTATATTTTCTCCTTTCATGGATTAAATTTAGTATCTCCTGTGATATTCAAGGATTTTTGTAGGTCTTGCCTTCCTACCTATTTTGTCCTCTGCTGCCTTCACTATTTCATCTCTCAATTTCACCCATTTCTCCTCTACTGTTTTATTTTCCCGTTTCTGTCAATTGTTGCCTAAAGCTCCCTCTGAAATTCTTAAGAACTTCGGGTTCCTTCAATTTATCCAGGTCCCATCTCCTTATTTTCCTACCTTTTTGTAGTTTCTTCAGTTTCAGCCTACAGTTCATAACCAACAAGTTATGGTCAGAGTCTATATCTGCCCCTGGGTATGTCTTACAGTTTAAAACCTGGTTCCGAAATCTATGTCTCGCCATTATAAAATCTATCTGGTATCTCCCGGTGTCTCCTGGTCTCTTCCACATATACAACCTTCATTTGTGATTCTTAAACCAGGTGTTTGTTATAACTAAATTATTTTCTGAGCAAAATTCTACCAGGCAGCTTCCTCTTTCATTCCTTTTGCCCAGACCATATTCACCTACTATCTCCCCTTCCCTTCCTTGTCCTGCTACCGAATTCGAGTCTCCAATAACAACTAAGTTTTCCTCTCCCTTAGTTGTCTGAATAATTTCCTTTAGCTCCTCATATATTTCTTCGATTTCCTCATCATCAGCAGAGCTAGTTGGCATATAAACCTGTACTACTGTTGTCGGTGTTGGCTTTGTATCTATCTTGACAATGATAATGCGATCGCTGTGCTCGTCATAGTAGTTTACCCGCATTCCTATTTTCTTATTCATTATCAATCCTACTCCTGTGATACCCCCAACTGATTTTGTATTTATAATCCTGTACTCACCTGACCAAAATCCTGTTCATCCTGCCACCGAACTTCACTAATCCCCACTATATCTAACTTCAACCCATCCATTTTCCTTTTTAAATTTTCTAATTTTCCTACTCGATTAAGGGATCTAAAATTCCACACCCCGACCTGTAGAATACCAGTATTGTCTTTCCTGATGATCACATCCTCCTGAGTAGCTATGAGAGGTAAATAAAATAAGCACTCATGTTAATGTTTGAATTTTATATGACTAATAAGTTAATAAAAAAATTAATTAAGATACTAAATAATTATTTTCATCCTATTTACAAACTCATTTTGCATGTCTCACTAGAGATGGGCTATGAGCACTCTCAGAAATGTGTGACGCTAAGCAAATTCTCGAGTACTCCCTAGAAGTTGTCGACAGGGTGCTCTCTGGAGGCTGAGTGAAACTACTCTACAAAGAAGCTTTGAGCCAGAGCAGTCACAATTGTCTTCTGTATGTGCAAGTTAGAAGTTGTAGACTACTTTTTACACATTTTTGTCAAGTACATGGCTTTGATTTATCCCTTCATTACACACTTCTTTTTATAAGGGTTTTTTTTCCTCTCTCTCTCTCTCTCTTTTTTTTTTTTTTTTTCAAAATTGCAAATTGCTCATGGATGTCAGGAAAAATGTTGAAAATAATAATAAAAATAAAACACTTTTACTTCAGGAAAAAAATATTTTTATTCACTTTGTATTTATGCAAAACTGAGGAAAACCTATCATAATTGAATCTTTGCACATATGCAAAACTGTGTGAAGTTTTTCACACAAAAAGGTTACTAACCATAAAAAAATGTTTTATCATATAAAATGAACAGCAGATATGAAAGAATTAATCACATATACGAAAATTAATTAAATACACATGTCTTCAGACACTATGGAATGCAAGGAAACAGTTTCTGTTTTTATTTAAACATAAATTCACTTTGCACTTTTCACACATGATAAAAGTATAACCTTTGCAGTTAGGGCATTTACACGTTGTTCTCTTCTCTTTCCACACTGGCCAGTGATTATAAGGATCTAACCTTACATCCTTTGGAGGTAATGATGATCCCTTATATTTCATCCTGTTTATCTCTATTGGATCTGTGCTAGCTGGTCTACCTCTTTTTTTTGCTCCAGGACCAATATGGCAAAGAGTTTGAGCCAATTCAGTTCTAAACTACTTCTGATTCATTGGCATGTTTGCTAATGTTTTTTCCATTAGAAATCCTCAAATTTATTACAATTACATCAATCAGATGGAAAAACAATTGTAAATACCAGCGTTTGGATCTAATCTTTATATGACATCTTACAATGCTGCTATCCAACAAATCTACGTTTCCCATATGTGAGTTGTAAACAGAAACAACAGCTGAACACTGCACCATTCTGTGAAATCTTGTCACTTCAGATTTTGGCAGCTCACCAACAAATGTAGAAAGGAAACAGACAATATTATTGTATTTATACAAAACAGAGGAAATGTCCACATTGTCAACTGTGGTTATGTATTCCTCAGAATATCCACATACTTCTTTCTTCAGTTCCTTTTCACTTTGAAATTTGCTATTTGGTATCCTATTCCTTTGGATTGTTCCTACACTCTGGATCCCAAGTTTGTAAAGGTAGACAACTAGATCCATAAGGGATATATAATATCTGTCAAAGTAGATCTTGTAGTTCTGATACCTTGGAACTTCCCTTACAAGGTGAATCACAACATTTCCAGATGCTCCAATATCTGGTTCATTATCTAACCTGAATTTTGGATTATTTTCTTGCCCACTGTATATTTCAATTTTGTGTGGAACCCCCATATCCCCACACAAAACAAATAGTTTATACCCACATTTATGTGGTTTATCTTTCATATAAACCTTCAGGTGGTGCCCTGCTTTCTTTGCACAGATTTATTCATCAACTTACAAACGCTCATTCATCGGAAACAAAAGACATTTTTTATTCACATGATCAATTATAGGTCTGATTTTGTACAATTTGTCATGATCTTGACTCTCAGTGTCTGGCCGCTCTGTATTGTCATTGAAATGTAAAGTGGCCATCAGACTTTCAAAGTATCTCTGAGACATTGTATTTTCACTACCTCAACACCAATAACGTCATTCCAGAGATCACGAACAACAGTAGGTGGAGCCAAAGAACTAATAATACTTGTGCGTATAAATTTATGGATGTTATGAATATTGCAATTCAGTGGTTTGTTTGGATTTTTATGTGAGCTGTAAAGATTAGTTTCATCTACAATTTTTGCCATTATTACGACAGTAAAAAAATATTTGAAAAACTGCTATGGCATGGACAACTCTAGCACTGACTGGGGCAGTGCAGACTTTCCTTTAAATATAATTTTATCATTTACAAATGAAGCACTCTGTTTTTTCCAAATGATTTGATTTTTCTGAACCTTTTGGTGTTTTTCAGAAGCTTGTGGTACCTGTTCATCAGCAACAGCTTCATTCTCATCATCCTTCAGACAATAATTATTGGAATTATGTGTACTAACTACAGTAGCCTCAGGCTCGCTATTGCTATTGCAGATTCCAGATCATTTACATTTATTGTTGGGTCTTCATCTGAATCGTCAAAATCTAACTTATCTTCACTGCCAGAAGGGCATTCTAGAGCCATGAATTCTTCATACGTCATCAATTTAAGTCGTCCATTGTCGAAATACGAGAATGGCTTCATTACAGCACTCGAACTATCACAATAAACTATAAAAAAGCAGAAAGAATGAAACACTAATTTCTCATAATTCGATTGTGGCTATAAGCATTATTACGCACTATTACACATATGCAAAGGAAATTGATTTGTGTAGTACTCACATATTTATCAGCAGAAATACAAGATGATCTGAGCAGAATACTCTTCAAAGGTTGTAGAAGCACTACAAATTTTTTGCATTCACATGTTCTTTCATTCAGCTACTAACAATCACTGCCGAAAGAGAGTAATGTCAGCCTGACTTACAATGCTACTCACAGCAACACACCTTGTCGCGTCATAAACTCAGTAGCGCATTCTAGTGGCAGAATCTTATCAGTTACCATCATAACACAACATTGCACATCAGCAAAGCAGTTTTAAGCATTAAACTTTAAGAACAATGGCGAAAAGAGAGTTGAAACTTTGCTTTGCAAATCTGCAAAGCAACGCAGTGAAGGGTTATATGTGCTGAATTAGTGGTGGTAGTAGTAGTAGTAGAATGTTTCGCAGAAGAAAAATCATAGGACTACTAATAAAACAAGTATTTCACATTCCCACTTAAAACATGTATGTATTATGCATGACTTTAAACTTTAATGAGACATGCTAAAACATGCTTGCATACATATACTTAGTATAAAAAAATAAATAATTAAAATAATAAAGTTTTGGCAGAATTTACAGATCATCAGTTTTTGTTCTGTCCTTACGATTTCAGCTTAAAGCTCTGGTAATTTCTGAACATAGCTGCTACAATTTACAACTACAATAGTGACTGTTGGTTGTTCTATCCTCATACTGTCCAACATTTTGGATAGTGTTAATTTTGATGTATGTTGTATGCAGTTGGAGCTAAATAAAACAATTAAATTTTTCCAATACCATCAGACAGTTTCCCAAACTAATTTTACCTAATTTCCTATTCATATATTATGAATGGATAACTTTGGTATTTTGTCTGACTTTCATTAATAGAAGAATGTGCATTTCTATTCATGGACATGTGTGTTTCATTTTGGATATATTGTGTAACTAGTTTATATGCCTGTGCTTCGCAACAGTTGTTAAAGAGGGACCTGTGTATAGCATAGCTTTTTTAGGGGTCTGGACCTAGGTCAGCAAAAACAGATTCCTTATTGGATCGCTTTGTCAATAGACTCAGTTCTCCTAGCCAAGATGTCAAATCTAAGTAGAAGTCAGTGTTGAAAACAATGAATGTTCATAAAGTTTTTCATACAGAAAGTGAAATTAATTTAAGTCCATACTCTGGAACGATGTAAATTCAATGTTATGTTGTGTTCATAAAGTTAAGACTGCAGTGTCCAATTGCGTGTTTGGTGCAAACTTCTGAAAACACTTCTATCATTGAGATGAGAAATAGTAATAATAACAGCACCATGTATTGGTTCTATGGTATAATACTAAACTGTTTATCTCACAGTAAGTGCATGTGGAATTATTAGTAGCCTATTTTGCAGTGTTGCACTGGGGACAATGTAGTTATTCTGTATGCAGTGGTCCCTATTATCGCAAACTCGATGAATGCTGACAGTCTGGTAATTAAATCAGCAGAGTAGTCCATGTCTGTTTAAATAAGACATCATGGTGGTGTCAGTGTGCGATAAAGTAAGTCTGGATAATCGTTGAAGGAATGGTATCAGCTGATTGTATAGAACTTTCCATTAAATATAGTATTTCCAGGGAATTGTCTTGACTGCATTAGCAGCATCGGCCACTCTTTCAGCTAATACATGTCCCCACATATTAAAGCATGAAGTTAAAATCGACCTTGTGTAATAGAACTATATATTCAGAAGCCGGATTATAACTCTAAGTACAGTTAATCAAAATATCCAAGGGTGTACTGCCGGTCTATAGTGTCCAACAGGCACAATGTCTCTATCATCAGGTGAACTGACAGAATGAGCTCCTGGAAACGCACCGGCACAGATATCCGCAGACTATGGCAGCTCAAAGGGAACTGGGTTCTAGCCCGGTAGCAGGCGATTTAAATACCCTCGGCTTGGAACAGCTTGCGACGGCGTCTGAGATGACATTGTGAGGACTCTGTCTGCCGTGGTCGTCACTACGTTATGTTAGCTAGATTTACTTTTAATTAACCCAATCGCTAGTTCCCAAGCTTTGCTAAGATTATAGCCACAGTCATGGTTTATGAGGTCATCACTAGTGCGAATCTCAATGGTCTCTCTAACAACACAGTCCCAGTATCTCGACGGTACGCATCGTCTGTCCAATATATGACTGTGTCTTTTGTATGTGCCTGTCGCATCTCGTCGCAACGTCTTTGCGGTGAGTTGTAAACTGTCCTCAATATATTATTAATTCCAATGTGGACTTTCCATTATTATATTCAAGTAACAGTTTTTTTATTTCTCTAGGATCCAGCTAATATGGTGATTATCTGCTGCTATAGCCAATTAACACTAATTTGTGCTGCACTGTCCTACTGGATAATGCACATTGATTTCTGCAATTATTTCAATGTTGTTTGCCAGTTACCACTGACAACTCCATGCAAACACGTTGCTCTTTGTCATTAAGCACAGGCCAATGGTCACTAGGTTGTCTGTGGTGAAAGGTAATTCCCCCCCCCCCCCCCCCCAAAAAAAAAGGTTATGCCAATGAACTGAATACTAAGACTTGCAATGTTCTTTACTAAAATTGTGGGTTGTGTCCTACACAAGCGACAAATCTGGACTGCATGTATAGTTACAGGTCTGTCCTAAGTGAGCAATATCTCTGTGCTGTGCATCAGATGCAACATTTGAGATTCAAACCTGCTTGTATCTTCTCATTGCGAATAATGGATTCGGCCGAACCACTTGGACACAACAATAATATTCATTACTGCACCCAGTGATCTTAATGCTGGAAAGAACTGAATACTTCAGGTTAAAGATGAAATATTACATTAATGTGTATTACTCGATTACAAACTGAGGGCCAGCAGTCACCTCAACTTCTCTCCTATCCGGAGCGCATCTCCCATCTGCCCAAAATTCCCACCAGTCCCACAATACGAAAGCAGCGCTCCTCGACCATTTTCCTCAATGTTCACCATCAGGGATTCCGACATGAGGTCCAATGATTTTATCCCGTCTTACGGTGGATCCCCGAGGAAAAGTATCACTAAACGATCAGTTACAACTCACCGCAAAGACGTGGCGACGAGATGCGACAGGCACATACAAAAGACACACACATACAACCCTGCTGATAAAGGTTCCACCACTGTAGTTATGGATCGCAGTGACTACCTGGCAGAAGGGCTCCGCCAACTATCTGACTCCTCCACCTACAAGTTGTGCCAGATTGACCCCATCCCCAAAGTCCAACAAGATCTCCAATCCCTACTAAAATCCTATGGCCCCTCCCAGAAACTCTCCCCTGAATCCATCTCCCTCCTCACCCCAGCAGCACCCCGCACACCCACCTTTTACATGCTCCCCAAAATCCACAAACCTAATAATCCTGGACGCCCTATTGTGGCTGGTTACTGTGCGCCTACCGAACGAATTTCAGCCCTAGTTGACCAACACCTCCAACCTATTGTCCAAAATCTACCTTCCCACATCAAGGATACCAACCACTTCCTTCACCGACTCTCCACCATTCCCACCCCTTTGCCTCCTGGATCTTTACTTGTCACAGTGGATGCCACCTCCCTATACACCAACATCCCACATGCCCATGGCCTTGCCGCTCTGGAACACTACCTCTCCCAACGTCCCTCTGAACGCAAGCCTGATACCTCATTCCTCATAACCCTTACCAATTTCATCCTACTTAACAACTACTTTTCCTTTGAGGGGAAAGTTTACCATCAAATCCAAGGCACAGCCATGGGCACCCGCATGGCACCCTCCTATGCCAACCTGTTCATGGGCCGTCTGGAGGAATCCTTCCTAGCATCCCAAAACCTCAAGCCTCTGGCCTGGTTCATTGATGATATTTTCATGATCTGGACTCACGGCCAGGACACCCTATCCTCCTTTCTTCAGAACCTCAATTCCTTCTCTCCCATCCACTTCACCTGGTCTTCCTCAACCAACCATGCCACATTCCTGGATGTCAACCTCCACCTCACTGATGGCTCCATCCACACTTCCGTCCATATTAAACCACCAACCACCAACAGCACCTACATTTTGACAGTTGCCATCCCTTCCACGTCAAAAAATCCCTCCCTTACAGCCTGGCCACCCGTGGACGGCATATCTGCAGTGACAAGAATTCCCTTTCTGAATATGCTGAAGGTCTCACAAAGGCCTTCACAAACAGAAACTACCCCACAGACCTAGTCCGCAAACAAATCTCCCGTGCCATATCCTCACACACCCCAAATCCTCTTCCTAACACTAGTAACCATCCACAAAAGAGCGCTCCCCTTGTCACCCAGTACTACCCTGGTCTTGAACAACTAAATTCCATCCTTCGCCAAGGTTTTGATTTTCTATCCTCATGCCCTGAAATGAGAGACATCCTGCCCAAGATCCTTCCCACCCCTCCTAAAGTGGTGTTCCGTCGCCCTCCCAACCTTCACAACATCCTAGTTCATCCTTATGCCACCCCGAAACCCAGCTCACTGCCACAGGGATCATATCCTTGTGGAAGACCCCGCTGCAAGACCTGTCCAATCCACCCACCCAGCACTTCCTATTCCAGTCCTGTCACAGGCTTATCCTACCCTATCAGAGGCCGGGCCACTTGTGAAAGCAGCCATGTAATTTACCAACTGTGCTGCAAGCACTGTACAGCTTTCTATATTGGCATGACCACCAACCAGCTGTCCATTAGGATGAATGGCCACCGCCAAACTGTGGCCAAAAACAAGGTGGACCACCCTGTGGCACAGCATGCAGCGGAGCACATGCTTGATTTCAATGGCTGCTTCACAACCCGGGCCATCTGGATCCTCCCATCCACCACCAGCTTTTCTGAACTGCACAGATGGGAGTTATCCCTACAATACATTCTCCGATCCCGAAATCAACCAGGCCTCAACCTACGATAATTTCCCTATATATATTTTTCCATACCTTACAGTTCCTACCTCTGTATCCCAAACCTCACCTGATTTGAGTGGTGTGTGAATGTGTGATCGTGTGTGTGTATATGTATGTATGTATGTGTGTGTGTGCGTGCGTATGTGTGTGTATGTGGTCTTGTGCACTTGCAGTGTGCATGAATTTTCTATATATATATTATTTTATTTTACTTTATTTTATTTTCTCCCCTCACCCGCCTCCCCACTCCATTCCTAAGCTGCATCTCGTTATTCCCATCTAACCCATCCCCACCACCGTGACGTAACCTTTCTATCCCCTCCCCCTCCCCTCCCGGATTCGCTGCAGAGCGTGATTCGAAGTGTGGCAGTCGGAGGTGATGGTTGTATGACTGTGTTGTGTGCCTGTGTGATTGCGTGAGTGCTCTATTTCTGAAGAAGGCCATGGCCGATAGCTGAATGTGTTGTATGTGTGTGTCTTTTGTATGTGCCTGTCGCATCTCGTCGCCACGTCTTTGCGGTGAGTTGTAACTGTCCTCACTATATTATTTATTCCAACCTGGACTTTCCATTATTATATACTAAACGATCAGTGTTTCGTTGTGAAATGGAGATCAATATTAAATTTCTATAATACAACACTTTCTCCACAAATTAAACAAGTTGCTGATCCATGTTTATTTTGCACTACAAAATAGTCAATTTCCCACTGATCTTGAAACAGTCTTCATTCAAGAGATAGTTTTCGTTTGTTTTTAGAAGCCGGTCCTGACATGCTGAATAATTATTTTCTCACTCCATCAGTGGTGAGGGACTCAAGCTAGTGCCATCTAGGTGACATTGGTTCAACCAAACCACAAGGAACTCTGAACATCAGAGAAATGTTAAAAATAAATAAATAAAAAGTTCGTAATACTCTTAATACACTGTTTAAGTTTTGAAGTATAACATTTTGACCGATACTGTCTCTGTAAAATGAAATCAAATTTCCAATGTAATGGTAATAGCAGTTTGTCCCAAATGGATCACACAGTATTATTTTCAACTCAAATCTGACTCTTGATTGAGCATCCTGCAGAGGCACTGAGAAAGGCGTCATAAAAACTCTGAGTGAAGGTTTCACTTGCAAGGATTTTAGATAGGGAAAATTGTCCAAATTTCTTTATTGATGCCGACTTTTAAAAAGCAATAGCTGCAATTTGAAACTTTCAGCAGTTACTATTAATTTTGTTTTTACCTTGCCCCCATGTGTTATGGAGTGTTTATTTTTTTAGTGACAGTGCACTGGCAGTTCTTTGACATTTACGATTAAGTTGCATATTAAGCACAGTGCTTTCGCAACGCACTTTACAAAAAAATACGAATCTTCCCAGTAAGCATAAAAATGGCACACTTATATCCAAACCTTTTTTGCTCATGCTGAACGCTCACAAGACAGAATAACAGTGTCACAGTTGATAGGATTCAGAACAGATACTTCAGCACACCAAAAAGGAACCGATTGTGAGCGCTGCCACATGGTAGAGGGGAGGAAGCACTGGAGCAGCACGGGGTGTGCTAACACTCGAGTGGGGCCTGCTTCACAACGAATGACATGCACTGTGGAGAACGTGCATTTGGGGTTTCTTACTGGTCCGGGCCGGCATAACAAATTGAGGCTTCCCCTTCCCTCCAGGCAAAGGAGTTCTCAGAGTGTTTCAAATGCGAGACTGATAGACGTCGCACATTGGTAATCATCTTCATTTTCTGTTGTGACAAGCTAAAGTTATGTCATAATTTTACGATGGTAACATTGAAACTGACTGCTCTCGTAATCTTGTCGCTATTCTCTAATAGCTATGTTTCCCCTTATATGACAGCAATCATTATATGATTTGCGGTGGCCGAGGGGACTAAGGCGCTCCAGTCACGGTCTGCACGGCCACTACGGTCGGGGGTTCAAATCCCCCCTCAGGCATGGATAATTGTGCCGTCCTAGTTCGTAAGTATTTTGTAAGTTTAGGGACTGATGACCCCGTAGTTAAATCCCATAGACTATACAAACATTATTATATGATTTCTGTTGTTTGAATCTATTACATATGTTTCACAACTAACGCCATGGAGCGAGTGGGGGTGCACCCATGTTAGGTGCTGACCATAATGAAATAAAGATTTATACAATAACGGGTGTGTTCGTCTGAAAGAAATTACAGAATGCTTTACTAAGGTTAGATCTGGCGTATATTCTATAGAACTAGAGTGTTGTTCTGTAGGTCTACAGATGATTTCCCATAGGTATGAGCACACGAACTTCAGATATTGTCCTATTAGTAACTTTCATTGAGCTGTGCTACACACTGAACCTGCTTGGAAATACAAACACCAGGCTTTCCGCCGCTGGCTAAAAGTCTACAGAAATATCAGGGCACTTACGTTGCATAGGGGTTATTGAAACAGTTGTCAATAGCTGCTTATTGACCATTAAGATGGAAGAATATCCGTCAGCAACCTGGATAACGAATTCATCACCAGCTGAGCAATAACTAGTAACTGCAAAGGTATACCGGTATGTAATAACATTTCATTAGGGACAATTGAGCTTAGGTTTTAATTATTAAAGAACTAGCAGATCAATTGTAAAATCTTTATTGTTTCAAAAATGTTCAAATGTTTGTTAAGCTTATGGGACTTAAGTACGGGGTCATCAGTCCCTAAACTTACAAACTACTTATGAACTAGGACGGCACAAATATCCATGCCCGAGGGGGGATTCGAACCCCCAACCGTAGTGGCCGTGCTGACCGTGACTGGAGCGCCTCAGTCACCTCGGCCGGCTTTATTGTTAAATTTGGCTTAAGACTATATGAAATTTTTTTATATTAGGCTTCAATAACTGTTTTTAGTTACGTTTATACTACGAATGAACAGTGGTTTGGATGTCTTCGCTAGTAACTTCTCATTTTATAACTGCCTATCACGAAACATGTTTGAAGTCTTCAAAAAAGCCTTATTTCCAATGTCATGACTTCAAATATTACGCAAGAATAACCAAGTCCTTAACTCTAGTTGGTGACAGAAACACCTGGGTGTTCAAGAGTTTCGATTCCTGCTTGATACTGTCTCTCTTGTGAAACAGTTCACACATACATTAGTTTCATACAATTTCCAGCCATCTGGAACTTTCAACTTATGTCCACCTCTACTACCTCCTCTGGCTCTGTCAGCCACTTACGCTGGAAGCTTCACAGAACAAGTAACTATGTTAGAAATTTCAACTTTGTTGAGTTAAGAATTCAGTAAAAAAAAAAAGATTTCATATTAGAACTTTAGGAACACTGTTAAAAGCGTACTTTTCTGAATGGGATCTGCCAAACACAAATTAGTTTCGTATGACAAATAAGATGAACTCCAGAATTGGCAAGTTTACTTAGAGAATTTATTAATGCTGGTAAAATGTGTGCTGTATCTACGCATACCGTTTTCAAACAACAATATTTTTAAGGCCGACAAAATTTTTCACACAGATCACAGTAAATTTTTTATCGTCCAACTTTTCTAATCTTTAGACCCCTGCGTAGTGATGCTCGAGTTTCAGACTACAAATAAATATCATAACTGTGAACTTTACCACTGACATGGAAATAAGAACATATATTTACATTTTATTGAGGCTGAGGACTGGCTAGGCATGTTCAGATGCTTTGCTTTTTTCCATTTTATTTAAGTTATTGTTCAAATTTCTGGTAAAATGTGTGCTGTATCTACGCATACCGTTTTCAAACAACAATATTTTTAAGGCCGACAAAATTTTTCACACAGATCACAGTAAATTTTTTATCGTCCAACTTTTCTAATCTTTAGACCCCTGCGTAGTGATGCTCGAGTTTCAGACTACAAATAAATATCATAACTGTGAACTTTACCACTGACATGGAAATAAGAACATATATTTACATTTTATTGAGGCTGAGGACTGGCTAGGCATGTTCAGATGCTTTGCTTTTTTCCATTTTATTTAAGTTATTGTTCAAATTTACAGTAGCAAATAGGTAATCTTTTTCCTTACTTTATGAATCGTGATATCTTATTCAATTTTTTTTTTTTTTTTTTTTTTTTTTTTTTTTGTTAAGAGCCTAGAGACTAAACAACTTTTTTAAACTCCAGAGTCTTCATATGTTTGTATAATGTCTTTCAATCTTTTGTCTAGATCTAGGTACATTTTTTGAAGAGGTAGGTAAACAATCTGACAACCAGAAAGCTGCGTCTTATGGAACACTTCATTGCTTTAATTGCAGCCATTCCAAAATCTAACACTGCAGATTTTGGTGACCACTAAAATTACAGACGTATATCACTGATGTCTGTCTGCAGCAGGATCTTAGAATAAACTTTCCTCAAATAATATATTCTTTTACATACAGAAAAAAAGTCTTTAGTATGAACTTTGACTTTTGTCTGGGAGCAAAGCAAATAAAATAGGAAATATCTTCGTTGCCACTTGTGTACTTCCGATGTCAACATGGATTGTGTACAGTTGTTTGAATTGTTTCGAACAGCTGTCAAATGTCCCATCCATAAGCACAGTTCAATTTCTCGCAAAGGACTTTCTCTGCTTCTTCACAAGCAAATACCTGCACTCTTACCTGGAACAGACCCATTATATATCATCAAAAAAACTATTAGCTTCAGTTAAATTTTAAGAAGGTCTTCATAAAATTGAATTTCCAAACTAAAGCCAGTGTTCGGGGTTGTCCCAATAGCTTCCCTTCTTGACTTGGAGCTGTCATAAATCTGAATATTTACAATGAATTCCAGTCCTTTATTTTTCAGATCTCGAAATTGTTGCTTAAAAATTAGAGATACAGGCAGTGTCGTTTCTTCATCCTCTTCTGGAATCATGCATTCTTTTCTTTATTGTCACATCTGTTGTCTGGTGTATATGAATCTTGCTGTTGAGCAAGGATTTTTGGACGGCCTCTGTACATACTCCGTTCGTAATTGACACACACACACACACACACACACACACACACAGTGTTAATGTATTCTTAGTCTTATAAATACGGTACAGATGACCATCCTTGACAAGACATGGCCTACTTTTTGTTATCACTTCCATCATGTATGATGCACAGAACAGAAATCGTATACAAAAATTCACGGAGCAAAAGCAGACGTTGACATCACTGAGAAATGGTGACTACACTGATGATGAGGTAGACAAGCAGTGGCGGACACTCTGTTTACAAACACCTAGTTCAGCAACTGGTTGGTCGGGACAGTTACACTACCTGCAGCAGCGTTGTAGGAAACCTCCACGCAGCCGAACATGCTGCCTAAATTCAGGGCACTGGCTTCGTTAATTTTGCTGTACGCATTTCACGACTTTTATTGCAAAATTTTGAATACTGGACAACTAGCTTGCCTGGCCACTCAAAAAAGCTTGGTGGGCCACAAGTGGCTTGCAGGTTGAGTACCGCTGCTATAGTCCAACAGTCCCTGTGTCAGCATCGAGAAGCCCCACAATATTTCGTAAGACAGCTGTCACTCGACACATTTACTTGGGGATTTGATCACGGTACATATATAACTTCTATAAACAATGAAGCAATTGTTATTCTGGTATCGAGCATGACAAAATATAAAGTGCTCTGAGGTAAAACCAATAAACATTGCTGAAAAGTGGAACTAAAATATAGTGAAACTGAAATTTTGAAGACTGAAATGAGAAAAATTGTCATCAGAAAGAAGTGCCTCTACTAATCTGCCTCGTAAAATACTACTTACAATTTGTTTACTGCAACAATAATTTGAGTCATGTCAATATCAAATATTTTAATCGAAACTTAAAATTGTCTAAAAAAATAGACTATTACTCACCAGGCGAAGCACAAGTGTGACAGCAGCACAAATAAATAGAACACACACACACACACACACACACACACACACACACGCTTTCGCAGCCTGGAAGGAGAGGGAAAAGGAAAAGCCCCAAGGTAAGTCTATCCTGTCCCGGGATTGGAATGATTCCTTACCCACTCCTTTAAACCCTCATCATTTCTCCTTCCCTTCTGCCTGACGAAACAGCTAGGCTGCGAAAGCTAGCATTTGTGTGTGTGTGCGCGCTGCTTATTTGTGCCGCTGTCACACCTGTGCTATATTTTGTCTATAGTCGTATCATATATTTGAAACTTAAAATTGCATATTTATTGATATGCATTCATCTTAACACTGGGTTAAATTTTGTACACAAATGTATGGTACACCTTGTTAGCATTTCGATTGTTTATTTTCCTCAAAAAGCCAAATATACAACAGAATTGAAAGAAAAAGAAAATTTATCATTTCTTGGCTGCTGCCGTTGCTGCGTCGTCTTCACGCTGGTATGACTGCAGCAGCTCCTGCTTCTTTTTGCTAATTCTTTCCTCGCGGCGTTTACGTGCCTCTTTCACCTTTTGCCTCCTGGCCTCAGCTTGATCCCTGGAAAATGAGAATCACACAATTATACATGCTGTCTCAAAAATACTTCTAATGCACTCCTTAAATGCCATTTATAAATCTGTAAATGTCAGAATCAAATAAATAAATTAAAAATAAAAAGGAATGTCATAATTTAACCAGCCTTGAATTTGATAGCAGCTAAAGTTGTACTGTCATGTTTTAACTTCTATTTTACCACTGGAGTAGATGATCAAGTTAATTTTAGCAAAACCTAATTAGACTTTAGGAAACCAAAGAACACTAAAAAGTTTAATTTTGCTTCCTCTGATCACATTGCAGCACCTAAGCCTTCAATACAGTTGGCAAACTCCGTATTCTCTTTAGCAAAAGGCTATCCTTTCACTTAAATTTTAATGTCACATTTACTCACTTCAACATCTTTGTCCTAGCCTTCTCCGCCTTCTTCTTGTGGATGAATTCCATCAGCACACGCTTGTTCTTGAAAACATTACCTGCAAAACAGTACAAGATCATAATCTAACAATGCAAAGTCTACAATGGAATATCAACAATTAGAACAGGTTGTCCCATGGTAAAGTAATTCAGAAAAGATACCTGTATGGTGCAAGAATTAACAATTGACCCTTAATAATAAGTGTGAAGTTGTCCACATGAGCACAAGAAGTATGTAAAACTTCATTTACACAATAATTCACTTCTACATGCCATAAATTAAACAGAATACCTAAGAATAACAATTATGAACAACATTAATTGGAAAGAACACACACAAAATACAACAGTTCTACATTTGCAAAGTTTCTCTCAAAAAAATCGTTCTTCCGAACGCTAACTTCTTGTCAGCGCCCACTTACATAGAAAAAACATGATCATAACAAAATATGAAAAATCAAAAAACTGAAAGGTGTTCCTATTCCCCTTCAAGCTATTAGAGAATGGAACTGTTGAGAAATATAAAAGTGGTTTGATGAACCCTCTTGCCATTTACTTCAATGCGATTTGCAGATTATTATGTAGATGTGCTTTTCTATTGGTCCAGTGATCATCATCATAGATGCCGCCATCGTTAGTCGCGTCTGGATAGCTCAGTCAGTAGAGCACTTGCCCGTGAGAGGCAAAGGTTCCAGTTTTGAGTCACGGTTCCGGCACACAATTTTAATCTGTCAGGAAGTTTCATATCAGCGCACATGTTTTTCTATGTAAATGGGCGCTAACAAGAAGTTAGTGTTCGGAAGAAAGATTTTTTTTTTTGCACACTCCGCTGCAGAGTGAAAGTTTCATTCTGTAATCATCGTCATAGTTAGCTGTATAATCTCTCCTCAATTTTACGACAAATTAGTAGTGTGAAATGTATACTAGTTTGAGCAGTTTAATCCCCTGAACCATATACACAGTGTTTCTGAATTTTTTGTGCACTGTGCCCCTACACAACATTGAACTTGTAATAATTGGAAATGTGAAACAGGAAACTTCACACACACTAGATTGCAATCAGTTATTTTCCCAGCTCAAAATCACAGGATGTGTGTTGCATAACTTTCACTCCAAGGAACTTATAAAAAGGAACAAAGTCAAATTAAAAGAACATACTAATATGTCGGTATGTGTCAAGGACTCAAAGCTCTCTGAAGCTGGGGAAGAGCAAACTGACATGAAAAATTCAAACCCATGATAGATTTGATATGAATCAGAACTGCTAGTATACATACACTATCAATGTTCCAAGCTAAAGATTGATCAAACACACATATACAAGACCAGAGGTAACTAACCATCTATAAACTCTGCAGGTTAAGTACAGCTTAGTTCAAATGGCAAAATTTTGGTATAGGGCCACCAGCAACAATAAGGGTGTTTATGTAATGTTTATAGGTGAGCAACTATACAGTTTCACATAACTCATTAGTTGAGCAAAAGAGGGTGGAAATGAATTACCAGTTGTGAAAAAACCATTCTCTGATTTTCAGTTTGTGCCAGGTATTTTACTGTGTTCAAGGGTACATTGTAAGAAGTGGAATATATTAACCGATTTTGCTCTGTACAGCAACATCACTCAGTTGTCAATGTGTCGTGGATCTTTTGCTGCGAGATGAAAATATGTTAAATATGACCAACATGGCCCCGAAAGACAAATGTGAGAATGAAAAACAGAGCACAAAAAATCCAATTCTTATCTTATTCAAGCACTATCTCATAATTCCTGGTCTTTGGAACGAAGATGAATTCAACAATTTACCACTTTATTGGTCTATGAGTAAACCAAAATTTGCTGATAACTTTTCCAAAACAAACTACACAACAGGATAATTTTGTAAAGAATGTCAATTTTCAATAATGCAATTAGCCAGGAATGTAATGGCAGATCTCAAACTGGAGTGAAACAACAATCTCAATTGTCAAAAAATGTGTAACTTTTCTCCCAAATATGTGAAACAAAAAGTATTCTGAAGTTACCAAGTAACAGCACAGAGTGGAAAAGATGGTGTAGTCAGTTGGAATAGCGGTGGATAGGTGAGAACTGGGGTAATGTTTCACATTGCATGTACCATGTTGAAAAACTAAGGAAGTCGTTCGGATTATCGTTGAGAATTTCACTAGTGCTTGTCAGGCACTATCTACATTTAATGAGTTAGAAAAGAGCTACTTTAAGGATTAGCCTACAGGGGCTTGCATGAACGAAACTAGTGATTTTGGGTGGCTATTGTATTTGTTATATGGTGGGAGAAGAACTGTTTCACTAACAGCCTCATTTAGATGGGTACTTATAGAAGAATATCACCTCTGACAATTTCTGATCTTGTTTTTAAGGGCGGTGGGTTAACACATTGGCTACCATGTGGCCGCCACCGGCCACCACAGGTGGCTCTGGCATGCCTCCGACATCGCAGCAGCCAACATGTTAACATAACTCCACTAACAACTGGTTTCAACTCTAAGTTTATTTACAACCATTTGAAATTGTGTGTTTGGAAAAACTAGATACTGTTTTATCTTAAGTTTGCAGTTTATGGTCAATGAGCAAAACATGGTAGAACTGAACAGCTTATTGATGCACATTACTGTATCATTTAGGCCGGTATTACACTGCATGTAAGAATATGATATAAGTGGTTAGAATTGTATAAAGAAAAAGCTACTTTCAGTAGTAGCTCAAATGGCTCACTGTGGATGATGATGAAATTAAATGGACTAAAAGATTTATGGAGACGCATATGTGAAACAAGTGTTCTTATTTATACTCTAACCTAACCTTCTGATAGGCACACCTTTTAGAAGGTTTGCGCTTATTTTGCAGATCTCTCTTGATATTAAACATTAAAAAGAGACAAACATCATACTTGTATCTTAAAGATAAGGCTAACACAAAGAGGGGGATTTCTTACTCACCCACATCCCGAGGAAAGGTTGCGAAATTTGTCGCCTCGTATCTGATACATACGCGCGCCTGTCTGAAGGTTAATACCCCCGTGATTTTTATTTTGGTTCACCTTTGTCTTTAGTATAACATGACATGTTACACTATAGGATTTGAGTACCTGTTTTACTATATACTGAAATATTTTATCTGCTACTGTAAATAAGAATCTTTGGCAGGAATGGCATTCATAATCTGCATAATTAAACAATGCACCAGTTAACACTTAGTTCAGCAGTGGAATTCAAAAATTTCAGGAATGGTGTTGCCATTTGGAAAGTAGGACTAGTATATCTTTGTACTACTAGATGGCAACAGCAGCATACCTGATGAGTCAGTGTGCAGAGACATGTTACGTGTCCACAGTGACTTCCATTCTCAGTTTCGTGTGTGGTGTTTTTACGATGGATCGGAAAGCAGAACAGCATGTGTGTACGAAATTCTGTGTAAATTTCGGGAAAAGTGCTATGGAGACCTTTGCAATGATTCAACAAATGTTGGGGGGGCAGAGCAACAACTGTCCCCGCGGAAGAGCCTGGGCTCTCTAAGACCCAGGAAAGTGAGACAGGTGAAGAGCATGATCATTTTGATACCAACAGAATTGTGCACAAAGAATTCACCCCAACCAACCAAACAGTGCACTCCAAGTACTATGACTGTTGCGATGACTCCGTGAAAACGTGGTGGCGACAGCCCGAACTTTGGCATCAAGAGATATGATTACTACTGCTCATCAGGACTTTTTGGCAAAAAACAACATGGCAGTTGTTACCCACCCACTGTACTTGCCAGATTTGATACCTTCTGACTTTGCACTATTCCCACGAGAAACTTAAGTTGAAAGGATGCTGGTGCTAAACACCCTCAAAGAACAGGACTTCTAGAAAAGTTTGCTGACCAGTGTAGAACCACTGGGACTGGTGTGTGTGTGTGTGTGTGTGTGTGTGTGTGTGTGTGTGTGTGTGTGTGTGTGCGCGCGCGTATGCAGATGGGAACTACTGTGAGGGTGATGGTGACCAATAGTCCAAAAGCAAGTTTTTTGACAGATGGCAACACCAGCACCATCAATTATGGATAGTACCTCTTATTTCACTGTTTATATACTGACATCGATTTAAGACTTCCTGACAAATTTATTATAATTAAGTTTTGTAATTAGGCGGGTGAACTGAAATGTTTGTTCGCCCATTCTCAAACAAATCTTCATGATCGTGTCTTCACAATGTAGCTCCTGCCGTATATTTGTGCAAGCATTATCTTTTCCAATCACTATCCACAGTTTCACTTTCAACAGTCTTTAGGAACACACCAGAAACATAACATGCTGCTGTACAGAGGATTATTAACCCGCAAAAACTCTCATCTTTAAAAGTTACGCAATCGATCGCGTGTATAGCATTTTTCCGACAGTCAAAGAACATTTTGTAATGTACTTAATATGTTTCAACAAGTATTTCTATTCAAATTTATAAGAAAAAATATTTCACTATTTAATACTGGTTAAATACCAATTGTTTTAAACTTACTGTGAGCAAAATGCTCACAGGCGAGTCCTTGCGTGTTAATTGTTGTTTATGTCAGAAATAACTTTTGCGGCAACCCGTACTAAATTTCGTGCAGAGGTCGAGCGGCGCGCTAAGTGGGAACTGCGTGCCGCAAAGGCTGAGGACTGATCACCCTGTAAACAGCTATTCGGAGACAATGAGTAGATGACACTGCATCTGAAATGCTGATATCCCTGGGACAGCAATCACGAAGAAAACTATTTCACCTTGTATGCTAGGTGTATGAGATGCAGAAAATATGCCGAATGAGTGTTTACAAGAGTGAAATTTCTCAACACTTTACAACAGCTGTTTCCCTGTCAACAGTTGCAGGTGTTTGCTTGTTGAAGTTTATTTTCAGTGTGACTGCATCACCAGGTTGTACAGGTTATATTATTTTACTTTATTTATTCATTTATTTTTTGGGGGCGGGGCGGCGCTGGGGTTGAGGAGGGATACATTGAGTTTTTGTTTAATAATTTCCTGTGTATGGTATGGTTTTGGTGGTTTCAGAAAGGTAATTTTGGGTTTTATGAGCCGTGTGTTGCATTGACATGTTTGGTGTGCTGGTTGTTGGGCATTTGCAGATGATGGGACAGAAGAGGAGTTTATTGTTATCAAAGCCTTAGCATATTCGCTTGAGGTATCATAGGTAAGGTGAAGTCACTGACTCCTTTGTTTTCTCACTATGATTTTACGTGATAGTACCCATCACACACCCACCAATTCTCAGTTTTCTAGCCCCTTCAGTTTCATTTGATTGCTTTGGGGGAAATTTTCACTTGGTTACATGTGTGATGGTCTATTTCATAGTGTTAAGATGACCATACTGGATACATCTTAAACATGGGTCAAAGATGGGTGGTATTCGAAACTTCAGCACTCCTCTCATTCCCATAATAATCTCATGGGAATCAAGTTATATATGCATCCAACACAGCTTATCTTTCTATCCTAATGACCATGGTGGCCAGTGTAACAGACAATTGTGTCCATGTCCAAAATGTGAAATAATCATTTGATTGTTCCATCATTACATAAAACAAATACTTTATTATTCTGTATAATCCTAGCACAATTTCACAGTTCTGCACTACAGAACAACAACACTTATTACACAAACTTATAAACAACACGAGCAAATAGCAGTTTTACAAAAATATCAAATGACCCACTCATCAAGGGAAATAAAGGCTGCAGGTTCTTTGAGCACTGCTGTAGGCTACTATAAGTTATGTGTATTATATATAATAGGGAGGAAAAAGGGTAGTAGGTTTGCTTATGATAGGTGTACCATGCAATAAGGAATTAACCTACTCTGCCACACATGAACTCATTGGCTCAATTTTGTGTGTGTGATCCCTAAACCATACACCTGTTGTCTCAGCTTCAAGAGGTGCCACTACCCTCTGAACTGCCAGCTATCCAGTAACTACTAAAGTCACCTCTTTTGCACTATAAACTGGCTTGCACTGCACTATCCTCATCTTGACAACTGCCAGACATTTTCTTACAAAAGACTGACAAAACATTTACCTGGATAATCTAAGCATCCCACAACAAAATAGTGCAACATTATGCAACATCTCACAATCATTGGAAATTAAGACATCACTCTTAGCAAATTTTTTCTCACCTTTTGCTTTCATGTACAGCTGGTGGTAAAGATGTCTATCAATTTTCTTTGCTTCCCTGTACTTCTTCAAGAGGCGCCTTAAAACTCTCATCCGCTGGATCCACAGCGTCTGGGGAAATGAAAGGAAATATACAACTCAGTTTTTATAGTATATAAAATTTGAAATGTAAAAGAAGTTTCCTTCTTCCTAGATAAATTTCTCACAGTATAATCACAAGTCTTGTTTACTTGGCTTTCAACAATTCAGCCCCTGTATTTTGTGAGTTAAATTATAAAATTGGATACATAGTATGCAGAATGTTTTTAAATTCAACAAAGTTTACACTAACAAGTCTAAACTTATCATTAGCAAATAAACACTATCCTTCAGCCAGTTTAGTTTCACATTAAAAATATTTCAATATACTACAATAAAAAAAGGCACATGGCTTCTGTGGCAGCTGGTACCGCTAATAAAATTTTTCAGGCTATATCAACATTTTAAATTTATAAAATTGCCAGATGTTTCAATCTAATAATCTGCCTTGGGGTGTGGGAAATGCTCTAACAATGAAGGGAGGCAGTTCCAGCACCACCTTGCTTAACGGGTAAGTAATAAACTTTCCTTTCCACGTGGGTGCTGTATATGTCAGAAATAATTGCACAGCAACTCTTATTAAATTTAGTGCGGAGGTTGGGCAGCGCACTAAGTGGGAACTGTAGCTGTCGGTGCTGGCAAGTAGCATGGCGCAAAGGTAGTTGCGCTGAGGATTGATCACCATGTGAAAAACATTCTGAGACAACGAGTAGATGACACTGCATCTGAACTGCTGATATCCTTGGGACAACAATCATGAAGAAACTATTTCATCTTGTATGCAATATGTATGAGATGGGGGAAGTACTTCATGAAGAAGAATTAAAAAAATTCGAAAGTGTAAAAATTAAGAGAACCATCAGGTAAACAAGTCATAGTTGCAAAATACTAACACAAATGACAGACAAATGGAAAAACTTGTAGAATCCAACCTTGGGGAAGATCAGTTTGGAATTCTGAGAAATGTATAAATACAGGAGGCAATAGTCAAATTACCATTTTTCGCATAAGATAAAGGAAAGGAAACTACATTTTTGCTATTTGTAGAATTAGAGGAAGCTTTTGACAATGCTTACTGGAATACATTAAAGTAGTAGGGGTAAAATATAGGGAACAAAAAGTCATACCGTATTTACACGAATATAGGCCGCACCTAATTTTTTGGCATGACTATAGCAAAATTTACCCTGTAATATAGGCCACACTAATAAATTTACAAGAAACTTCAGTTATAGAACAGCTATTTCTCTGCAGTGAATAAATTGTGGCTTCACCCCTTCTGCCGCTAAGTGGCAGGCCATCAAATTTCTCTGCAGCAGATAAATTGTCTACTAAAACCAATGAGTCTTGGCTATGGCAGTTGATTCTTGCAAATTTGTTGGACAATCAGGTGGCAGTATATGATATCAAATAAGATTTGTCTATTTTCTCAGCTTTTCTGAATGCATGAAATACAGTCATTTCCTTCCAGCTGTCTCCATGAAGGCTTTTTTCCCATTGAGTATCTGTATTTCATCATGTATAAAAGAATTGTTACTTTTACAAATCTTATTTTGATAGAGTCAAGGATAGGTTTACTTTCATCCGTAATAAACTACTGATACTCAACTAAAACAAAAGTGTTCATGGGTACTAACAAAACGACTGCCTATTCCATGCATTTAAATATTCTGAGGGAAACCGATTTGCTGACTGGACAAGGCTATATCAAGAAGCCGCCAACCAGAGCAGGAACATTATTATTTACTTCACGGTTAACACAAAAAAGGAATACCATCACTCTAGACGATTCAACTTTCAACGAGTATTTCTATGTTGAAAAATTTATGGTGTTTTGTTCATTGTAAAGTAGGCTGTTGCAAACATTTTAGAGTTTTCTTCTCACTTACAATTACTATATCATTGTGACATAAGAAAATAACAGTGTATTCAGGGTAAAACAACAATCGCCGACAGGCCTAGCAGGCAATGTACGCGACAACAGTTGTTTCCCGGGAATTCTGCAGTTTTGTACTCTGCTATGTAGATCTGCTTTATGTTTATGAGCACACAAGACGCATTTAACTTTGGTTGGCTGTGTTACAGAACAATGATAAATGAGTTGCGCTCCAATGAGAAATTGGAGCTTGTTGGCTGCACTGAAACAGCTGTCTAGACCTTGTGGGGACATTCGATACAGGGTATATCCATACATGAGTCTCTGCGTCGTGACGAAAGTGAAGCAGCTGTATTAACACGCTGGCGAAGTTTTACAAAATGATGTTAATTTTTGGTTTGAATAGCTACTGTATTAAGTTTATCCACCCACATGATACATGTATGTGTCATGAAACTTTGTGAGTTTTAATGTCAGGAGGAAAATCTAATATAGGCTGCACCATGATTATACTAGCCAAAATCCAGGAAAACTGTGTGGCCTATATCCACGTAAATACGGCATAAACCTTGCACAAAAACAAACAGCAATTATGAGAAAGGGGTGTAATGATAAGGAAGGTAGTACGGCTGTCGTTCACCTATATTATTCCATCTTTACATTAAAAAAGCTGCGAAGGAAGGAAAGGAGAAATTAGGAGAGGGAATTAAAGTTCATGTTGGGGAGAAAAGAAGAAACTCTGCCATTTTGCCTTTGAGATCTAAATTCTGTAAGAGAAATAGAACCTAGAAGAGGCAACTGAATGGAATAGACAGTGTTCTGAAAGGAGGGTATAAGATGAACATTGACAAGAATAAATGAGAGTATTCAAAGTTAATGTCAGAAAATCAGCTGATGCTGAAGGAATTAGGATAGGCAATGAGACAAAAGTAGTAGGAGTTTTGTTATTTGGGTAGCAAAGAAACTTATGAATGCCAAAGTAAAGATATAAAATGCAGAATGGCTATGAGAAGAGAAGTGTTTCTGAAGAAAAATTTGTTGACAACCAATATTAGCTTAAATGTTGGGAAGTCCTTTGTGAATGGACGTCTTTAGTGTAGTTGCACAGAGGTGAAACAGTGAATTCAGACGAATGTTACAGAAGCTTTTGAAACATGATGCTACAGACTAATGCTGAAGATTAGTCGATCATGAAACCAATGTGGTACTGAACAGAATTGCAGGGATAGATTGGTGGGGTACATTCTGAGCCATCAATTTAGTATTAACAGAAAGATTGTGGGATAAAAATCTTAGACTGAGACCAAGAGATAAATACAGTAAGCAGGAAATTCTATGAACTTTATTGTGACAGATTTGACATTCGTCAAAGCTGACAAGTGGTATCCAAGTCTTCAATTGCCCCCTTTGTAAAGCATTCTATCATCCAGCAAACACGCTGGCAACTAACCAAGATAACTTACCGTCCCTTCATCCTATGTTTTTCCTTATTTGTGCAGTTTCAAATCCCATTCCTTCCCACACACCCTTTTTATTATCTGCCACCCATTTCCATCACTGGATTAAATACTGCATCTCTCATTCCTATTAGAGCATTAACAATCCATCATGGAATGTGAAACTTTCCATCGCCCCCCCTTACCTGGCATCCTACCCCTTCACGCCCACTGGCAATATGCCTTTAGTGCAGGAGGTCAAAGATGGTGGTTGTGTATGTATAGTTGTCAGAATGATTGTATGACTTTTCGTGATTAAGGTGATGACTAAAAATTTAAGTCACGTGAACAAGCATCTTTATGGCAAGTTATCTGTCCTCCATTATCGATATTTGAATCATTTGTTATTGTTAAAAATCAATCTTACCACATGTATATTCATATTTTAGCACTTGTAATGACAAATTGTTATAAATTTCATTAATATTTACAAATTTTGCATAGCTGTAGTCATAACTAACATTACAACAGACAAAACTGTACTCTACCATGGTAATGTTTTGAATTAGTCATGAGTAAAAGTTATCAAACACCTGACGAACCACTAGCAGACCGAAATGCAGTTTATGAGTCCGCAGCTGGTGTTTCATGTGTAGACATTGGCAATGGCACAGCAGCCAATCAGGAGAAGTGTTCGCATGGCCAATAAGAAATAGCCTTACTCCTTATGGTGTGTAAACAAATCAGCCTAGTGGATTTAAAGATCTTTCGGTCAACTTATTGCATTTCAATAAATGTGAATTTTACATTTACATTCTGTAATGGAGATTGAGCCTAAGATAATGACCTGGCTGTACTATGTAGTCAAAATTATTATCAGCAGTGATTTTAACTGCGGTGACTGCACGACTTTTGCAGCCTTTACGAGTGCAATTACTTTTACTGAGCAGTTCTGAACTGGAGATTTGTGTGCTATTACAATAAAAAACTTCTTGTGTAACCTATACCTAGCCTTAAGGTTATATTGGCCGGGTGTTGGTTTTGAAGTTACCGATAGTGTGTTAATTGTCTGAAAGTGGTGGAAACATCCTTTCACTTAAAGTGATCTGTAGCAAAGCCTTAAGAAGGTTGGGTACAGATTAAACAATTTTCTCTCCTAGCACATAAGGGTCTGTAGCACCCGAATCTCCAGTTCAGAACTGGAACTTTGAGATACAGATTCTTAAAAATTATCCAACATTATTTTTTTCTTAGGGAAGCGACCACTAATTTTAATAAGATTCATTATTCACGTGTTGCAAGGCAACTGGAAAAATTATAGTAAGTCATTACTTGAGAAACACGTATTTCAATTTACGCTGCAAAAAAGTATTAAATCCGAATGGGAAAGTACATGTGAAGAAACGCGAAATTCACAACACATGGAACGCGGAATCTTATTGGCCACCAGTACGCCACTTCTGATCGGCCGCCTTCAACCGTCATTCGTCGCGCAGTTACCAAAATCTACACATGAAGTACCACTCACGGACTGCAACTGCACTTTTACCCCACTAGCATTTTATAAAGATGGTACCAACCTGTGGCAGCACTGACTACTATAGCTTGTCTGTTAAAAAGAAACTGATATGATCACATTTGTATGTGCTAGTACAAGTTTGATGCGAGCTCCTCCACAGACTGCATTGTGGAGTGTGATACACAATTGAGTACACTTACCCTAGCGTGAACCGCACTCAATTTTTAAATAGGTCTATATAAACTAAAAAATATTTGTTTTCTGCGGACCATCAAAATGTCTGAAAAAGTATCCTTACCCTCATCTGACTGTTTCACAACATTCTGCAAACAACCACAATGAGAGCAGCCTGGAGAAAAATTTCGTTATATAGTCATCCTGAACTACTATCTTCTAAATTTGGGTTGAATATGCACTTAACTCGCCACGTATGGCCATTCTCTGAAGTATAGTCATATTGACTATCATAGTTTCTTAACACTTCCAGTGCTGAAAGGTACAGTGACCACCACCTCAACTTGGCAAGCCCCACAATAAAACAATTGTAGCATACACCAGACAATTAAAAGAAACGTTAAGAACTTAGAAGAATGAACTGAATCAATAATGCAATTCACAAGTGAAAGCTGAGTATCTGAAGTGACTATACTAAATCACACACAAAAGGTACCAGAGTTTATAGCTCAATAAAACACCAACCGAGCAGTGATGCATCACTTCTCATAGTGACAATATTCTATCTACATAATACAAACCTTCTGCGGCATACGAGCATTTGCTGTTCCTTTCCTTTTTCCAAAGCCACAGTGGCGCCCTTTCCTCCTCGCTTCTGTATTTTTACGAACACGTGCACGTGAGTGAACAGCAACAGGCTTCTTTATTATTAGACCGTCCTTGATCAACTTCCTTATATTTTGCCCTACAAGCAGTAAGCACAAATGAAACCTGCTCTTGGAACAGCTAAGTATGATGTTTCTACTAAAACTCAATTAGATTACAGTATATATTTGAAAGGATCAACACTACAACGACAATACACCATTTTACACCTATTACAACTACTCTGCAAAAGTTACTAAAATTAAAATGAAAAACTAATCACTTACTGGAATTTGTATTTGCAATCTCGTTTATTTCATTAGGGTCCAGCCAAACTTTTTTTTTACCACATCGCATCACAGAGGCTGCAAGCCTCTTCTGAAGCTTAAGGGAACTGGAAAAAGAAAAAAATTTCAAATCTCCAACACAAATACCTCAACTATACATTCTGATAACATAATGGGAATTACATTTGAGGAAGATGAGTGACAAGTTTTATAAGTGTCAACACAACATTCTCTTTAAATCTACTAGCTACAAAACTAAAGCAGAAACTTCCTAAATCGAATGAAACCAAATGAAAAATATCACTCTCAGCTGTGACTTCCTGTCAATAGCCTACCAGTCAGATATAGGACTAATATAAAGAGTAATTGCGATTTGCCAATGTTTGATGTAGTTTCAACACAATGATGCACTGTTGAACAAATTCTACTTGCGCAAAGGTCACTAACAAATGTTTGCAAACAATTCGATACAGGTAGACAACCATGTTATCTATTTAAAACAATTCCATGTCCAGGGAAACATTTTATGAAAATATTAATGTTCCTCCTTTTTTCATAATCGACATTAAAAAAAAAAAAAAAAAAAAAAAAAAAATAGTTAAACATAACCTCGAGTCGCATTACTTTTATGTGGCGCAACAACCATCTTGTCAAAACGTGTATATAGTTTCTGCGAACATTAATAGGAAATAGTTTATGCATCTTACCACATATGATTAATTTATAATTTTAACGCCTTCTCAAGTGAACGGTTTGCTAGAATCAAATAGAACTGTCGACGAGAACCGTCCATGTGGCAAAATGCATACGTGAGAAACTACTATTAAATGTTAAATATCTTGGATATTTCGAAAGACATTTGTACAGCGAAACGTAAACACAAAACGTACAAAACAATTAATAACGAAAGCAGATAAATTGTTTTCTTTTCCGAAAAATTTATTGCACATCCCTTACCTCATGGTCACTGAGTTCCTTCCACCATCAAACAGAGATCAAAAACTACACAATATGGCGTACACCACCAAAGATATGAGAGATGGTTACTGGAAGACAGGGCAGCCAACGTAAAAGTACCACATACCCATTACAAGCCAGCATGTAACGTGAATTTCTCTGTAGTTTCATAAAAATAAATAAATCGTGATTGTATTATTAATAAAATAATGAAAGAATACAGACTATCAGTTATAGCTCGATATGACAAAAATGAAATCCCATAATTATGTACTCCTTATTATTATTGATATTATTTGTGGCGACTAATCATCGTTTACTGTACGTGGTCATCGTGTTTATAAAGAGGATTCGCCCGCCGCCACAGATGTTGTTGCCGCAGCAAGACTGTTTATTCTTTGTTTTTGCGAATCTCCTGTTTTTTGTTTAGTACCTAGTTACGACTGTGATCTTCTGTTTGAAACATTGTGCTTTTGATGTGACGATTATACTTTAACGTAAAACGTCTCTCATTTGTGTTTAATGTGTTATATCTACAGTCACAGGTCTACTAAATAAATTATTGTAAAAAATGGTTTCTGCAGAGAATAATTCCGCGTTCTAGTGACTTGAAAGATACACGCTAATAAAACGTCGGACAGTTCTGCTTCAACTGCCACGACAATTGGTGACCCCGACGTGATACAAGTCTGCAGAAAACGCGAGAAGATACTAGCAAGATGGAGGAAGAACCTAGAGTTTCAAGAATAGCCGTACGTTTGCCGCCGTTCTGGCCAAATAATCCAGTGTTATGGTTCGCCCAAGTAGAGGCCAGTTTCCGTTGTGCAGGAATTACCGCCGACTCGACGATGTTTTCTTTGGTCGTGAGTCAATTAGATCAACAATATGCCGCGGAAATTCAAGACGTTATAACCGCGCCGCCGACAGTAGATGCATACAAGAAGCTGAAAACAGAGCTGATTCGAAGAGTAGCCGCTTCACAGGAGGAACGCATACGGCAAGTGCTCACACAAGAAGATGTTGGTGATCGCAAACCTTCTCAGTACCTAAGGCATTTGCGAAGCAAGGTAGACGTCGGTATGGTTCCTGACAACTTGTTACGCACAATTTGGAGCAACCGCCTGCCACCACAAGTTAAGGCGATTATAGCGTCTCAAACAGAGATGTCTCTTGACGCTGTAGCGGAACTCGCAGATCGTATTCAAGAAGCAATCACACCAGTGCGTGTCTGCGCCGTATCAGACGTCGGCAGCCGTACGGCGGCAACGTCGGGAGTTGCGCGTAACGCCTATGATTCATTAGCAGCGAAGGTAGACGTTCTTTGTAACCAGCTCAGTGAACTGATGTCTCGACAAAGCGTCAACAAAGGCAGAAACCGTTATCGACGCAGGTCCAGAAGTAGATCTTCGAAAGGCACTTCGTCTTCTGATGCAGAACATTTGACATGCTGGTACCACCGTAAATTTGGGGAACAGGCACATAAATGTACTAGTCCTTGCTCGTTCCCAAATGCCAGCGGCGGTCGACCTTAGGCGCAGCAGACTGCCGAACAGGATCACAGCGCCTGTTTATCAGCGACAGGAAATCTGGAATGAAATTTCTGATAGACACAGGTTCTGATCTGAGTATATTACCACGAACTGCAATATATCGCTGCCGTCCACCGACTGCATTCTGTTTATCAGCCGCTAATAATTCAACAATACGGACTTATGGAATGCAGAGTATTGAATTGGACTTAGGACTACGTCGCGCCCTGAATTGGAATTTCACCATAGCAGACGTCGCTGAGCCAATCATCGGTGCGGATTTCTTGGCATATTACCGACTGTTGCCTGACGTAGCGAATTCCCGGCTCGTGGACAACGTGACTGGCCTAACTTCACTTGGTTTTCGCCGTAGCACCAACACACCCAGCGCCAAGCTCGTGCAAGCGGAAGACTGTAAGTACTCATCTCTATTATGTCAATTTCCGAGCTTGACTAGGCCCCCTGGAGCCCCAAAACAAGTGCAACATAAGACTGTGCATTATATTAATACCACAGATGGCCCTCCAGTGTCATGTAGGCCCAGAAGGCTGGCACCAGATCGACTAGCAATAGCAAAGGCAGAGTTTGCCACAATGCTAAAGGAAGGCATTATTCGCCCCTCGAGTAGCCCATGGTCTTCAGCGCTTCATCTCGTCCCTAAAAAGAGTGGAGCATGGCGCCCCTGCGGCGATTATAGAGCACTTAATGCAAGAACAATACCAGACCGTTATCCAGTTCCGCTGTTGCGAGATTATAATCATGCCCTTCACGGTGCAACGATCTTTACTGTGCTAGATTGTGCCAAAGCTTACACTCAAATACCGGTGGCGGAGAAAGATATACCTAAAACGGCAATTATCACGCCATTTGGCTTATTTGAAAGCATGTTTATGACATACGGATTACGCAATGCAGCTCAGACTTGGCAAAGGTTTATTGATTCAGTATTACAAGGACTACCTTTTTGTTTCTCTTACCTTGATGATATCCTGATATTTTCGGCCACTGAAGAACAACATCATCAACATCTCAAATCAGTGTTTGAACGCTTGGAACAGTATGGCGTAGTTTTGAACATAGCCAAATGCATATTTGGGCAACCTGAAATCGATTTTCTCGGCCATCGTATTTCAGCTGCGGGCTCCCTTCCCTTACCGGATAAGGTTCAAGCTATCCTAGAAATACAGAAACCAAATACCATCAAAGAGTTACGTAGGTTTCTCGGGATGCTGAATTTTTATCGTCAACATCTGCCACGAGCAGCAGAATTACAAGAACCCTTGACAGCAGCGCTTTCCAGACCCATGATTAAGAGAAATTCATTAGTACTGTGGACTGAAGCAATGAATTCTGCTTTTGAGGCCGCGAAACGTTGCTTGGCGGACGCTGCATTGTTGGCCCATCCTAAACTTGACGCACCGTTAGCGGTTGTAGTTGATGCAAGTTTAAAGGCTACAGGTGCCGTATTACAACAATGGACAAATGGCTCATGGCAACCACTAGCGTTTTATTCGCATAAGCTGTCGCCATCACAACAAAAGTGGAGTACTTATGACCGGGAACTTCTCGCTATATACAATGCTATTAAATATTTCCGGCCTCAGATAGAAGCGAGGGATTTTGTTATCTACACGGATCATAAGCCACTGACGTATGCATTCCGACGCAATAGTAACAACTGTTCACCTAGGCAATACAATCATTTAGAGTTTATTGCACAGTTTACCACTAAAATAGAGCACGTCTCTGGATTAGATAATGTGGTGGCCGACTGTCTCTCTCGAGTAAACAGTATCTCAAGCCCAATCGACTTCACTGCACTTGCTCAAGCACAACAATCTGACCAAGAGCTCCAGGTATTGCTGAAGGATGACAACACAGCATTACAGATGCAGCTCGTTAGCGTTCCCGGCACAGATGCTAAACTGTACTGTGATGTCTCGACTGGAAGACCAAGACCATTCCTTCCTACTCAATTTCGCAGACAAGCTTTCGACAATTGTCATGGTTTATCTCATCCCGGAATTCGCCCTACGTTCCGCCTCATATCAAAGCGTTTTGTCTGGCCAGGAATGGAAAAGAACTGCCGTGAGTGGACACGTTCATGTGTTCCATGCCAACGCAGTAAAGTGTCTCGTCACGTACATGCTCCAGTGGGCAATTTTCCCGACGTCTCCTCACGTTTTGCACATGTGCATCTTGACGTAGTAGGTCCGTTAAGTCCATCAAATGGGCAACGTTACTTACTTACTATTATGGACCGTTTCACTAGATGGCCGGAGGCGGTACCGCTAGACAACATTACAGCAGAAACACTAGCCTCAGCTTTTGTGTCCACATGGCTGTCAAGATTTGGGTGCCCACTGCATATAACAACAGACCGAGGCAGGCAGTTTGAGTCAGACTTATTCGCCAAGCTTGCACAATTCTGTGGGTATGTTCATCACAAGACTACAAGTTACCATCCAGCAAGCAATGGTTTAATTGAACGATGGCACCGATCGCTCAAGTCTGCTCTAATGTGCCATGACACAGCCTGGACAACCGCGCTACCAATCGTGTTACTGGGTCTACGAAATGCCTACAAACCTGACATAGATGCTTCCTCGGCAGAACTGGTTTTCGGAGAAGCGTTACGTCTTCCAGGTGAATTCGTTGACGTCAGTTCCTTTCAGTCCATTGTGCAAGACCAGCCTGATTTACTACGTCGATTGCGCGAACGTATCGCATGTTTTCACCCACAACAGGGTTCCAGACATGGCACTCCATACTGTTATATTCATCAAGACTTGGACAAATGTACGCACGTGATGCTTCGCACAGACGGTGTGAAACCTGCTCTGCAAGCTCCATACACAGGTCCACATCGCGTGTTACAACGAGGTGAACGAACATTTGATATTGTCATAAATGGCAAGGCCACGACTGTCTCCATTGACCGCATCAAGCCGGCGTACATCTATCAGGACGCATCACCGGCTGAGGTTTCAAGAGAACAGCTCAAGTCGACAAAGTCAGCGCCTCAAACTCAGTCACAATCGCCAGCTCAACAACAGCCCACCTCTGTTCCACAACCGACACGCACAACCCGTTCCGGACGACATGTACATTTTCCTGCACGTTTTAGAAGATAACGCTCCGCTTCCACCGCGGGGGCTGATGTGGCGACTAATCATCGTTTACTGTACGTGGTCATCGTGTTTATAAAGAGGATTCGCCCGCCGCCACAGATGTTGTTGCCGCAGCAAGACTGTTTATTCTTTGTTTTTGCGAATCTCCTGTTTTTTGTTTAGTACCTAGTTACGACTGTGATCTTCTGTTTGAAACATTGTGCTTTTGATGTGACGATTATACTTTAACGTAAAACGTCTCTCATTTGTGTTTAATGTGTTATATCTACAGTCACAGGTCTACTAAATAAATTATTGTAAAAAATGGTTTCTGCAGAGAATAATTCCGCGTTCTAGTGACTTGAAAGATACACGCTAATAAAACGTCGGACAGTTCTGCTTCAACTGCCACGACATATTAATTGTAGCCATGGTGGATAAAAGCCAATTCACACTGACCGTCACGTCACGTCACGTCACCGTCCGTCAGAATATTCCACAATGTGTTTCTAAAGCCGGGTCCACACGCTACGATCTGTCTGCGCAAAAGTCTGCGCAAACCTCGCAAATCGTTGCGTGTGGACAGAACATTTGCACAGATATGAGATGTGCGCAAACCTGGAAGTTGGAGGTTTGAGCAAAATTGCTCAAATCTGTGGGTTCAAATCACATCTGCACAGAGAAGTTGGAACGTGTGGACAGGAGATCGCTGCAAATCATTCTCAGTGTATATTTTTTCGTGTGCTTACTATGTTTACAGTGGATGAAAATGGCTGAGAACTGAAAATTCCGACTGGGAAGCAAAGTTAGCCGCAACTTATTGGCCACATATAGAATATAAAGTGAAGTAGGCGTACAATGTTTCAAACATATCTAAAACTCAGACAATTTTATTTGTATCTTGTTAGAAGGTAGGCCTACTTTACTTGCCTTCATGAAATCATTCTTCTGGGCAGCGTAAATAGCTTCACAAGTGTTGGGGATGGTTTAACACAATGCTTGTTTACAAATTGCTGTTGAAAATTTGAGGTCTTTGTAGGTCCTTCCTGTGGCCAGGAATCTTAATGTAACTGTCAGCCAATCATGTGGAGAAATATACCTCCTCATACAAGTGTCTTTACGTATTATGCGAGGAGTTGCCAGTGTCAAAAGATAATTATAAGTTTCCACATCCATTCGCAAATAATTACGCCAGTCATTGGGTTTGCACTCAAACTAACGATGTAGAATCACATGTGACAACTGCCTTCTTTTAAGCAGCCAATGCCTAGACCATTTCTGTTTATTGCGGTTTGTTTGCTTATTTTTTTCTTGCAAGATACGTTGCAAATAGTGTCCGTAAATAGATTTCCTCTATCACTGTCAAAAATAAACTTCGTAAAGAAGCTTATGGTATTCGTTTGCCACCCAAATCGTAGTCTGTACTACCTAGTTTTTTTTTTTTCACCGAAAGATGTCGGGCGCGAGAATTTGCAGTGTTGTGAACACCCGTCCACACGCAACGATTGGTGTGCGCAGATATTTGCTCAGACATTTGCGCAGACAGATCGTTGCGTGTGTAATGGCGGCGTTCACACTGTCCGTCACGGACCGTCACGACAACGTCACGTCAAGCTTCCTCGCGAAGAATGTTTTGACGGAACGGTCGTCTGCTAACACGGAAGTTAACCTATTTTCGTCACGCGAATTAAATGTTGCAGTCGACGATTGCACTGTTTATATGCAAATAAGTCTTATTCGCCTTTATTTTGTTGTTATACTTCGTTTTAGGGATAAAGGCCAATTCACACTGTCCGTCACGTCAACGTCACGTCACGGAACCGTCACGTCAAGTGGTATTCACACTGTCCGTCCGTGTCCGTCACGTCAATTCGTCCATATCAATACGCGATGTTGAAAGTGAGGTTATGAGTGGCGATTTGTTGTGTAGAAAGTCATAGTTTAATACTAGAAAGGGGGAACAACAACGCTAAATGTTATTAACGGCCAAAGAAAACTTTACAGTGTATGTTTTTGGCCAACTTACTGGGAACTGGAACAACATTTCAAAACATCGACATCTATTTTCAAGCGAAAAAATAAACATATGAAGACAGCAAACCATACTTGTAAGAGCATAAATAGCGCCTGTATACTTTAACCATTAAGATTTGCTCGCTGACATTGTTAATACCGTCGTAAACAACTGAATTTTTGTCTTTCATTAGAACTGACATTTTCATTTAAAGTGTAATTTAATGAAAAATGCGTAATCAAATTACAATCTTATTCAAATAAACAGTTTGCTTCAGTCGTTTCTGTTATAATGTTACGTAACATAAACCATATTTTGGTTTCAGATATCCGACCTCGATTTTAGGGGGACACTCAATTGACAAAAATATTTAAGTCGTCATGAAACATTTGAGATTTACCCCTAAAACGAGGTACAACAACAACAGAAAGATGAATAAGACACATTTGCATATAAACAGTGCAATCGTCGAGTGCAACATGTAATTTGCATGACGAAATTAGGTTAAATTCCGATGTTAGCAGACGGCCGTTCCGTCAAAACATTCTTCTCGAGAAAGCTTGACGGACGTTGACGTGACGTGACGGTCCGGTGACGGACAGTGTGAATGCCGCCATTAGAAATACATTGCGGAATGTTCTGACGGACGGTGACGTGACGTGACGTGACGGACAGTGTGAATTGGCCTTAAATCTCAAATGTTTCATGACGACTTAAATGTTTTTGTCAATTGAGTGTCCCCCTAAAATCGAGGTCGGATATCTGAAACCAAAAACATTGTAACAGAAAAGACTGAAGCAAACTTTTTATTAGAATAAGATTGTAATCTGATTACGCATTTCTCATTAAATAACATTTTTAATGAAAATGTCAGTTCTAACGAAAGACAAAAATTCAGTTGTTTACGACGGTATTAACAATGTAAACGGGCAAATTGTAATGGATAAAGTAAACAGGCGCTATTTATGCTTTTATAAGTGTTGTTTGATGTATTCATATGTTTATTTTTTCGCTTGAAAATAGATGTCGATGTTTTGAAATGTTGTTTCAGTTCCCAGTAAGTTGGCCGAAAACATACACTGTAAAGTTTTATTTGGCTGTCAATAACATTTAGCGTTGTTGTTCCTTCAATTCTAGTATTAAACTATGACTTTCTACATAACAGATCGCTACTCATAGCCTCACTTTCAACATCGCGTATCGAGATCGGTGAATTGACGTGACGGAGACTGACGGACAGTGTGAATACAACTTGACGTGACGGTGCCGTGACGTGACGGTGACGTGACGGACAGTGTGAATTGGCCTTCAACTTCGCGTATTGAGATGGGTGAATTGACGTGACGGATACTGACGGACAGTGTGAATACAACTTGACGTGACGGTGCCGTGATGTGACGGTGCCGTGATGTGACGGACAGTGTGATTTGGCCTTTAACCACGACTCTGTGAAAGAATTAATATTCGTTATTACTGGTATCAGTCAGAGTATTTGTTTTTTTAAAATTTGAAACAATGCAACACATTTCGACTAGACACTTTTTGCATACACAAATTGCTTATAATATTATATAATGATTGAGTCGCATGTTACACTTTTTATCCTTCCTTGTAGGGCTCGTATCAGGGGATTTGGTGGGAGGGGCGCAGAGTTTGGATATAAACTGATGTGCAGTGATGTCTTCTGCTGGTCGTGTTGGTTGTCGCCACCTACATGGGATGACATTCCACAGGTGACTTAAGATCTTCACGTAATAGTTCCAAGGTTCCTCATTTACCACTGGCACATATGAGGAAAAAGAATGTTACTCGTCATTTATGAGTTTATAATTAAATTGACTTCGTGGGAAGTACAAATATATAAACAGACAAATGTAACTGAACTATTATCTATTATCTGTATCTATAAATGTGAATGTCTGTTCAATGTATGTTTATCACGTCTGAACCACAAGATATAAAGAGCTAAAAATTTGTACAGTTACTAATGTCTACCTGGGGAAGGCTTTAGGTATGGTTTAATGGCGATCGGATAGCTATTTATCTATAAACATTAATGTGAATGTCTGTTTGGTGTACGCTTATCACGCCCGAATGACAAGACACAGAGACTTAAATATTTATACAGTTACTAATTCATACCTGAGGAAGGTTCTAGGCATAGTTTTATAGCGATCTGATAGATATATAGTAATTTGAAGAATATAACGCGAATTTCGGAACAATAATTACTCTTTGAAAATTATATTTACCCTTTGAAAATGGTTTTATTGGATGCATTGTTGCTTGAGGGTTGATAATGATAAAAGCGTGGAGTATATTGGGATGGAATGTTATTGGTGTATATAAAATTCTACATGTGTGTGTGTTAATATTTCACTCTGCAGCGAAAACTACAGAACGCAAATGAATGGACTGTGTGTAATTGTTGTCCGAAGTCTCCCGTTGTACACCATAGCAGTTTCATGCCGATAGCTATAAGGGGGCGGAAGATATGGTGGTTGAAGGTCGTCAAATTAAAAAAAAATTCGGACTGAAGGCTAGCGATGATGTTTGCAACTCTAGGAGGTTAAATACAGCAAAACGTGATGCCAAGGACTTTATCTTTGGTCTATGCGTGCTAGAATGTCTTCAGCTCTTTCTCTGTATGGATAAGCATACGAATAAGGAAATATAAGAATAAATAAAGAAAGCAGTAAAAAAGAAATTTCTTTTAATACAGCTCTTTAAAAAAAATAGATTTGACGTTTTGTGCATTACATCAAGTGATAGATCTGTGAAATTATTACAATCATTATACTTGAGTTTCGTGATTGGATTCTTCGCAACGAGTGCATTTTTACGTGTGATTTGATCTACACTACTTACTTTCCTGATAATGTTGATTAAAAATGTTTGTTTCTAAAGAAGGTATTGTATTTCATTTCATCCTTCGAAACCAGTCTCATAGCACACTACTGCAAGATAGCGTATCTATCATAATCAACCAACACGCGAGGGGAGCTGCGGGTTTAAGCTATTTGAACTATATTTACTAAATGCAATAATACTAATCAACCCTTCAGAAAAATTTCAAAAAATAGTTCATACTTTCGGCTACAATACCTTGTGTGTAATAGTTGCATGGTGCATACTGGACACAGTTATTACAGACATAGGCCTAACCAATGTCCAATGTAATACAATGAACTCGAGTTTTTCTTAATCTTAACACACTCCTCTGGCGTCTCAAAAAAATTTTAATAGTAAAAAGGGTGATGTGACAGCCTGTTGTATCACTTGATTTTAAAACGTTCTAGATCGTTGGATCTCAAATGTAAATATTTCGAGAGGGTTCAGTTGGTGCTAATTTTCAGTCTTGGCTAATCTCTGCCTTAGGATATCTAAACTAGCCTTAGCTCTGATGTTGTATTTGTAAATTTCCCACCTGGCACACACAGAGAAAATATACATACATGTATAAAATATAATTGTGAGTCTTCTGATGAGGACTCTAGGACGGCACCCTCTCAATAAAATAAATCACAAAATACGTAAGAATCAGTCACAAAGCGACTCGATTAATTTTCATATATAACCAATCCCTGTAAGAGAATGATCAACGTTATTGCTTGACTAGTCTACCAGCCAGTGTCAGGTAATGTTTTTCAGACTGGGTAGACTGTCGGACTCTGCGTGATCCATCCTGGTGGTATAAAGCTGCCCCATTCACAGGTGAGCGGGTCCCGCGAGTCCTAGCCCGAGTGGCTCAGCGTCCCCTCCCCAGCGTGTGTGCCCACTGGCGAGCTCTATCAGCCGTGGTCCAGTCACTGCACTGATGGATGTAGGCTGGCAGGTAGCAGTCTGTGCGTGCATGTAGCTGCTAGATGGTAGAACCAAGCCACCCAGACCCTGGAGATTCGCCCGAGCCTGTCGCCCACAACCAGGCGAGCCGGTTGGGGTTGATCCCTTCATGGAAGTGCTTGCTGGACCGGTTTGCTTGTGAAAAGGGGCCTTCAGGGTTGGTAGAAGGCACTTGGGGTTTGTGGGGGTACTGGGGGGTAGGGTGGGGGCAGTAGCCGAATTGGGTTACTGCAAGTTTGAATTGTAAAGGTTAGAAATGCCGAGAACTGATTTAAACATTGTACCGAAACAAAATGCCTGCAAAACCAAAATTAGTTTATCTAGAAAATTTAATCCTGCTTCATATAAGATACACAGACATTTATTTGTGCATGTGAAATAAAAATGCTTTCGTCTACTACACAGTTCTGGTAATGAATGTTGCAAAATCTCCTTGGACCACTGATGGGTTAATGGACATTAAACATTTACGAATTCAAAATATTTAAACATTTCGACCGTTTCAGGACATTGAAATATATTCAATGGCAAAGTTGAAAATTTGTGGAGGACTGGGATTCAAACCCAGGTGTCGCTTTAACCTATTAGGATGTCTAGACATGTTTCCATTCCAACCCAAAATCTTAATTCTAGCACATTAAAATTTTAGTACCTCCTGCCCATTACTTCCTCTTGCTCACAGTCTATACTGTTCAAAATGTTCAAATGTTTGCAATTCTATGGGAACAAATTACATTGGTCATCAGTCCCTAGTCTTACAAACTACTTAAACTAAGTTAAACTATCCTAAGGACAACACACACATCTATGCCCGAGGGAAGATTCGAGCCTCCGACACGGGAGGCCCCGCGATCCATAACATGGCGCTCCAGACCACTCGGCTACTCCTGCACAGCAGCCTATACTGTAATTCCCACAAAGAACCGAGTGTTTTAATGTGTCTGCATTGAAGTTGTCAGTTGCCTGTTGGAGACAGATTCACAATTATTGATATGGTGTCTGTTCTTTTTGGACATGTCCAAAAACAACAGACACCCTATCAATAATTAAACATTTAACTGATAAAGTAAAAAGACATAAATTAAGTAAACTTGACATAAATAGTAACATCGAATTTGTTACGCATGGCGAAGTCGATATTGTATGACAGTCTGATTCAGCTTATATAGTGAGGATTGAAAAGTTTAATGAAGATCTGTCTAAGGGAAGGAAGGAATTTTAGGGTTTAACTTCCTATCGACATCGTGGTCATGATATAGGGAAATCACGGAAAACAAATCTGGACGGCCGGAGGTGGATTTGAACCACCGTCTTCCTGAATACCAGTCCAGTATGTTACCACTGCGCCACCTTGCTCAGTGATCTGTGTAAGATACATTACATAACTTACATCCATAGTGAGTTGATCTACTGTATCAAGTTCTGCAGAAAGTTTGAACTGGCAGCAATGGAACATTACCATACGGATACTTCAGAGCATCCCGGTACTTTTCAAGAGTTAGTCAATCTGATGGCACAAGTGGATTCCACATGGAAAGGACGTATTGAAAAAAAAATCCAACAATAATCATGTTTTTGTGGGCTTTCCAAAATAGTTCCTAATGATTTGCTGGACTCTATAAAGCTGTGTGTTATCAACTGATTTCGAAAGAAATATCTGGAACATATTATGTCACTATTGTAGTTAATGCAACAACAGACTGTGCTACGTCATCTTAGCTAGTATTTATTATCCAATGTGAATTAAAAGGGAAAGGTTGATAAATCTTGTAACATGAAATGATCTCACAGCTGATGGAATAAGTAGTGCATTCAATGAAATTATAAAACTAAAGATTGTTGTCTCTCCAATAAAAGACTGAGAGTTATAAAGGAGCTTCAGATATGAGTGACAGGCACACTGGTGGTGGAGGGGGGCCAGAAAAGAGTGAAAGCAGTGTATGAGACAGCAAATTTTCTACAATGTTGTGCCCACCAACTCAATCTCATTGTAGAGCACTGTGCAACACAATACAATGAACATAGAATTTTTTAGCAGTTTAAAGGGATTCTCTACTTTCTTCTCAATATCCGATGATGATTTAAAGTATCAAACATCTGCTTTATAACCCCATGGTCCCCACCCCATGTTTAATTATCTATTCATTTATTTTTAATATTAATGTTGTGTTTGTTAAAAGGTTGGCTGCTTCCTTAAGGAGTGAGTAGTTGGATAAATTTCCACTGCACAAGTACTGTGGCCACTCGTAAAGTAATTTAGAGCAGCAGTGAGTGTTTTAACTTGCATTTGCAGATCTCAACTGCCCGAGATCTTGCTTAAATAATTTAACAGGCCACTTTCAAGGTATTTGAATCATTAGCGCTTGTTAGCCCCGCCAGTCGCACCTGACGTGAAGAATGGCCTCACACTTCTATGACTTACGCCACATCCGCCGAAAGGCAGCCTAGGAACCGGCTGACGCGATCACAACCAACTCCTCCAGCAACTCTGAAGCCTCGCAGGAGGACAGATATCTGGAGAACAGAAGTCAACACGCCATTGTGTTTTCACTGTAGCCTGCCCGGACATGTCGTACGATACTGTAGGAAGCGAAGACGAGTATTTGACAATTATCATGCCTCAAGACGCCAGCCATTGGAGCAGTCCTTTCAATGGCAGTCAACTGCAGATGATTACTGTCGACCTATGGGACGAAGCTCATCGCCGAATCCTAGACGTTGTCACTCTCCAACACGCTGCCTCTGTTCACCATTGACTTACAGAGAAAACTAGGAACCAGTCCAGAGCAGTGGGCTCAATGTCATCGACAAAGTCTCGTGCTCTGCTGTTACTGCTGACAACTCACTAGAGGAAACTACTATGGCTTTGCATATAGGGCCTGGCCTGATACAGGAACATCAGCAGGTGCTAACCATACTACACCAATTTTCAGTATATTCCAGGTGAGGCAGGAGAAGAGCCAGTTGAAATGGCCCATGATAAAGCATCCACCAATTAGCCAGTGTTCGTACAAAGTGTCGCCAGTTGAAAGACGGATAATTCGGGAATAAATGGAGAAGATGTTGCAAAATGACATTATTCAACCTTCAGAGTGTCCTTGGTCGTCTCCAGTGGTCCTCGTGAAGAAGAAGGATGGCATATGGCGTTTCTGTGTCGAATTTCGGTGGCTGAACAAAATCACAAAGAAAGATGTCTACCCTCTGCCATGTACTGACAACACGTTCGACTGTTTGAAAGGAGCTACATACTTCTCAACCATGGACAGGCAGACAGGTTACTGGCAAATTGAGGTTGACGAAGCTGACAGGGAGAAGACTGCTTTTATTACACCTGTCGGCCTCTATGAATTCAAGATCCTGCTGTTTCGACTATATACAGTGGCGGCGCTAGGCGTCGGCGACGTCGGCCACCGCCGACGGCCTCGCGCCTGTGGAGGCCTCGCAAAACATTGTTAAAATTTTAGCATTGTTTTTTTTTTCTTTTCTTTTACATTTGATGTTTAACGGCTCTTTCCAACTGCTGGGTTATGTAGCGACGACATAACTCTAGCTTAACCAATGGACGAACAGAACATCCGTACCCAAGGGTGGGGTTCGACCCCCAACGAGAGCTATCTCGCTCACTGTGGTATGACGCCTTAGTGTGCTTGGCCATTCCCGGCCGGCAGCTATTTAGTTGTCCATATTTGTTTCCGTGTGGGTGCAGCAGTGATGCAATTTTTAGTAAAATACTTAAACAATTTGTTCAGTACATTTTAGAAAACGATTTGGAAGAAGTATATCCAAATGCTTATATAACAATCAGAATCATGCTCAGATCCAGTCAGTACAGCTTCGGCCGAAAGAAGCTTCACAAAGTTAAAATTGATTAAGACTAACTTGAAAAGCACAGTGACCCAAGAAAGACTATTTGTGTTGTCAGTACTGTCAACTGAAGCCGAAATAGCGGCTAGTAATAAAATGTGATCTTAAAAATGTTCTGTGAGACGAAAATCTGAAAAGTTTCTCTAATTTGTGTTTGTTTACTGTAATTTTTGTCATTGCAGTAATACTCGTATATTATACTAATAGAATTTTAGTATAATGATTATTGATGTATAATTCAGCTCATTAAACATTTTCTTCATTAATGAAAGGGGCCTCGCAAAGACGAGGCCTCGCCGACGCCCAATTTTCGTCTAGCGCCGCCACTGACTATATAATGGCCTGCCCACATTCGAATGCATGATGGACAATTTGCTCCGAGATCTTAAATGGACGATGTGTCTTTGTTATTTAGATGACATTGTCGTTTTCTCAGGGACATTTGCGGAATATCTAAACCGCCTGTGGACAGTGTTGAAGTGTGTTCAGACAGCAAGACTCCGCCTCAACCCAAAGTGCCTCTTCGTCGTCAAAGAAATAAAAATCCTGGAGCACCCAAGTAACGGAGATGGTGTCCGTCCTGATCCAGATAAAGTAAGGGCAGTCACAGCATTTCTAACTCCGCAGCACGTCCGTGATGTGAGAAGTTTCCTTAGGCTGTGCTCATCAATCGTCTTTTTCATAGAAGGTTTTTGTACCAAGGCACGTCCATTGCAAGAACTTCTGCAGGAAGACGCCAAGTTTTACTGGGATGATACGAAAGAACAAGCTTTCTGGGAGCTTAAGGAGGCTCTAAGTTCCACACCAGTTCTAGCCTTGTAAGACGAGAATGCGGAAACTGAACTTCACACAGACACTAGTGGTTATAGGATTGCTGCAGTGCTTGTACACATTCAGGAAGGTGCCGAAAAGGTGATAGCTTATGCTTCGAGAGTTCTCTCAAAGACCGAAATGAACTACTCTACAATCGAGAAGGAGTGTCTCGCCGTTATCTGGGCTATCAACAAGTTCCGGCAATATCTGTCGTAAACCATTCACCTTCGTGACAGACCACCATTCTTTTTGTTGGCTGATTAATTTGAAGGATCCATCAGGTCGACTAGCAAGATGGGCACTAAGACTCCAAGAGTATGATGTCACAGTGGTATTCAAATACGGGCGCAAACAAAGACGCCGACTGCCTTTCGAGGAACACAACATCATGAATAAAATTTTAGCCCTCACTGAGTTAGGTGGCATTACAGTTGAACAGAGGCAAGATCTAGCATTATTACAAACCATAGAGGGCTTGGAGAAAGAGGAACCAACCAAAGGAGAGTTTCAACTTATAAACGGGACATTGTATAAGAGCAACTAAGATCCATTGGGCCCCAAATGGCTACTGGTTATTCCAGCTCATCACAGGCCAGCTATTCTCAAGTATTTCCACGATTCTCCAATATCCGGTCATTGGGGAATCGTGAAGACACTAGACAGAATCAAACACAGGTATTACTGGCAAGGTCTGTACCAATCTGTCAAGCAGTATGTCAGTCATTGTAAGGAGTGCCAGCGACAGAAGCATGTGCTGCAATTACCTCCAGGTCAACTGGTACTAATTCCACCTGCAGCAGCTCCATTCCACCGAATTGTAATCGCCCTTTTAGGTAGGTTCCCGAAGTTTATAGCCAGTAACCGATGAATAATAGTCTGCACTGACTACCTCACACGCTACACTGACACGAAACCTGTGCCGACTGCAGAAGCCCCAGAGATCGCAAAATTCCTAGTGGAAGATAATATTTTGAAGAGTGGTACACCACATGCCATGATATATGATAGAGGAAAAGTATTCATGTCAAAACTAGTATCAGAGGTTGTGTCACGTTGCGACATTGTCCACAGAATAAAAACTGCCTACCATCTTCAGACAAATGGTCTTACAGAACGTTTTAACAAGACGTTAGCAGATATGCTGTCGATGTACGTCAATGTTCAGCAGAAGGATTGGGATAAAATACTGGCAGTCATGACATTTGCTTATAATACAGCAAGACAAGACACCACAGGCTTCGCGCCGTTTTTCTGCTTCATTGTCGCGAGGCTGAGACGACAAGGGATACGCTGTTCCCTTCCAACCAGAGGGATGACTATGTGAAACAGCTCATCACCAGGATCGAAGAAATAAGACAGCTGGCTTTCATACAGAACTGGACGCCCAGGAGAAGGACCGGAAGCGGTATAATGACAAGCACAGCCCAGAAGATCTGGTATGGAGTTTTACCCCCGTATGGAAAGTTGGGCTATCGGAAAAGTTACTGAAGTAATACTTTGGTCCGCATCAAGTCATACCCCACTTGTCAGACGTCACATACAAAGTCGATGATTATGAGCCGTCCTCAAAACGACAAAAACGAAGATACATTGTGCACGTCCTCTGTATGAAGCCTTACAACGATCCCAGAGAACAAATAAACAGAAATGGACTCTTGTTCAAGGGCTCTGAAGACCGTTAAGTTAATGATGAAGGCATGGCAGGAGGGTCTTGCGCCGGTCATTGTCACTGTAGAAAAGGCGTGCAGGCACAAGGGAAGGATTCTCCAGAACCGCCATTCAGAGGTCCCCCCGATAAGATCCAGGACACTTCAGCTGGCTGCAATGGGAACCTAACAGCGGGTCGCTGTTCTTTCAGGAAGGGGAGCAATGCCACGAATCTTCCAACAACACGCATGGTGCAGTGGTTGTGTTGCAGATTGCTGTGCTTGCGGTCTCCAGTTCAGATCCCGCCACAGGCAGGAGAATATTTATTTCTTTGTATTTAATATTTCTAGAATGTTCTATTTGTATCTTATGTTTGATGTACTTTTAAGTTCCAGAAAATTCCTCCTATGTATAAATAGTGGTGCACTCCAAGAGGAGTCTGCCTGTACTGAATGTACATTTGTGTTCTAAGTGTAAAGTGTTGTGCTCTATTAACGACCAGCCTTCGAATTCCGGACTACTTGCAGTTTTCAATGTGTCAATATGTTGCAATGCTCCAGGGGTTCAAAGCATCTGACAACAAGAACAACATATCTGGTACACATGGTTTATTTGCTTTCATTACTCTTTTACAGGTGTTTGTTGTAGTGTACATAGAACAGACCACTTCAATATGCATGTTCGTCATTTCAGTACGACGAACATGAGGAAGAATGGAGTGATTACCTGGCGCAATTTCAGGAACTCGTTGCGGCTCATCAACTTACAGGTCAGACTGTTAAGCATCTTTTATTATCAGTGGTGGGCACCAAAAGCTTCGTGTTACTGCAGAAACTTTTCCCCGACGCATCTCCTCGCGATCTCGAATTTGATGCACTAGCAGATGCCTTGAATGCTCATTATGAGAGAAAAGTTCTGGTAGCAGCGGCTCGGTACTGATTTTTAGACTAAAAAAAATTACCGGAGCAGTCACACCAGCAGTGGATCACAGAGTTGAAGGGCTTAACCCGCAAATGTAAATTTACTTGTTCTTGTGGACTTTCTTATAGTGACGTGATGTTAAGAGATGCGATTACGCAGAACATTCCATACCCCAGAATTAGGGCAGCAATTCTAAACCAGTCTGACCCTTCATTAGACAGTGTACTGCAGCTTATTGAAGGGCATGATACCTTTGACTTAGCAGTTGTAGAAATGCAAAGCCACAGTGTTAACTCAGTGCACCACAACGGAGGCTTTCCTAGTCACAGTTCTCAGTCTAGCCCTAGTGATTCTTATTTTTCTACCGGCCGTGCTGAACAGTGAACAATAGCCAGTGTAAAAGTGCGACACAAAGGTCGCCCCGTCGTGTTAGACAAAGTAATTTGACAAACGGGTGCCAATGCTCTTTCCAGAAAAATATTCGTAAGTCTTGCCTCCAGTGTGTATCTCGCCACAAACGTGTGCAGTGCCCAAGTCGCAACGCTATTTGTTATCAATGTGGCAAATCAGGACATATACAGACAGTGTGTATGCAGAACAAAAATATTAAGAACGGTGCTGTTAGAAACAGTGCTTCGCACAGTGCGAGAACAGTTCATGCTGTCAATGCCATACACGCTGTAGATTTTGACAGTGTTTCTCTTGATTCTAGAATGCAAGAAATTTTCATCTGCGCCTACTGCAAAACTATGTAGTGACCCATGTCGCAAGTGCCGTCGAACGCGTAAATCTGTGCAACGGAAAAGGATTCGGGACAAGCAAAATGACTATGCACAGTGCAATCCTGTAATTAACGTAGTGCCTTCTGCAACTTCTCATTGTAATAGTGCCCAGTACTGTGTAGCTAGTGACAGTAGACTTGATGTAGCTACTCAAAGTAATTTTAGTGCAGTAGGTGGTAAATCTGTAGTAGCCTCGTATTGCGCGGACGACGATCCGGCGGTAGTGCCATCTAGGGACAGTGATATTAATCTGCTGTGTGCCGATTCTGCGCCGCTTCCTACCGTACGCAGATTGCGCATGCGCAAGGGCAGCAAACAAACTGTGTCACACGTTGCCCACATTCGCGCACCTGTCGAGCGCCACAGGCACAAACTTTTTGTGACTCTTTCCATAGAAAATAAGACTGTGCAGTTTCAGCTTGATACTGGTTCCGCTGTTACATTAATGAATAAAGACACTTATGAACTTCTGGGTTCGCCAAAACTATTGCCGTCTCAACAAGTGCTCACAGCATAGACAGGTCAAAATATTCCCGTGCTAGGAACGTGTAGCCTGCCCGCCTCTTTTCAAGGTGTATCAAAAACAGTTGCTTTTGTAGATATTGAGGGCAGATCTACACAGAACATATTTGGACTAGATGCATTTGACCTGTTTGGCTAATCAGTTCAAAGCAATGTGCTTCAAATTTCGTAAGTAGTGCCTCAGGATAAAATCAATGCTTTGTGTGAAAAATACAGTGACTTGTTTTCGCCGGAACTGGGTTATGCAAAAGACTTCGTGGCACATGTAACTTTAAAAGACTCTGCAGTACCAAAATTTCGTAAAGCTAGACCAGTGCCTGTCGCAATACGTGATGAAGTTGCTGAAGAACTTAAACGTTGGCAGGATAGTGGTGTGATTTCTCCTGTTTCTGCGAGTCAGTGGGCCTCGCCTTTAGTAATTCTAACCAAGCTGTCACGAAAACTTCGTCTCTGTGCAGACTTCAAATCAACAGTGACCAGTCAAACAATTGTAGACACTTACCCCCTGCCCAGACCAGAGGAGCTAACGGACAAATTATGACAGTCTCGCTTCTTTTCCAAGATTGATTTAGTAGAGGCATACTTACAGATTCCGCTTGATGACGAGTCAAAAAAGTTTTTCGTCATTAATACTCACATGGGACTTTTTCAGTTTCAACACCTACCCTTTCGAAGTTCTTCCGCCCCCGCTATTTTTCAGCATTTTTTGGAACAGCTGACAGTTTCTGTACCATGCTGCTCGAACTATTTAGATGACATTATGGTCACAGTTGAAGAACATTTATAAAACAGGAGTGCCTTTTCAAAGTGTTGACTGCAGCAGGTCTACGTTGCAATAAAGCAAAGTGTTCATTTTTCCAGACGGAAATAGAGTACCTAGGCTATGTGATTAATGCCCAAGGAATCCATCCCTTACAATCACATCTTCAAGCAATCAAAGAATTGCTTCCTCCTAAGAATGTGCACGAATTGCAAGCAATAATGGGAAAGCTTAACTATTATTTCAGATTTATTCCCAATGCCTCTCTGATTGCAATTCCACTGCACCGCTTACATAGGAAGAATGTTCCTCTTGTATGGTTTAAAGATTGCCAGGTTGCCTTTGACAAATTAAAGTCTGCACTACTCAGTGATGCATGTTTGATTCCCTTTGATCCACAGAAGCCTGTAGTGTTAGCAGTGGAGGCCTCGTCTTACGGTCTGGGCGCAGTAATGTCACATTGTATTGGATCTCACGATCGTCAAATTGTCTTTGCATCCAAGCTCCTGACGCCAACGCAACAGAATTATAGTCAGATAGAAAAGGAGAAATTTGTTAACATCGAATATTGATTTAAGCCTAAGGAAGTCCTTTCTGAAGGCATTTGTATGGAGTGTTGCCTTGTATGGGAGTGAAACATGGACGATAAGCAGTGTGGACAGAAAGAGGATAGAGGCTTTTGAAATGTGGTGCTACAGAAGAATGCTGAAGATTAGGTGGGTGGATCGCGTAACTAATGAGGAGGTACTGAACCGAATTGGGGAGAAAAGAAATTTCTGGCATACCTTGACTAAAAGAAGGGATAGATTGGTAGGACACATTCTTAGACATCAAGGAATTGTGAATTTAGCGTTGGAGGGAAGTGTGTGGGGTAAAAATCGCAGAGGGAGACCAAGAGACGCGTATAGTAAGCAGATTCAAGTGGATGTGGGTTGTCGTTCTTATGAGGAGATGAAAAGGCTTGCTCAGGATAGAGTAGGGTGGAGAGCTGCATCAAACCAGTCTCTGGACTGAAGACCACAACAACAACAAGAAAAGGAGGCCTTAGCAATCATTTACGACTTCACAAAGTTTCATCATTATCTCTATGGCATAAAATTCTATTTGTTGACAGACCACAAGCCTCTCACATCATTATTTTCACACACAAAGCCAATTCCGCCACGAACGGCACAAAAGCTTCAGAGATGGTCCTTGATATTGTCAAATTATCAGTATGAGATTTTGTACCAACCTACCACTAAACATGCCAACGCAGACACACTTTCCAGACTTCCGGTTGGCCAGGATGTTCGTTTGATTCTTCAGAAATGGCATGTTGCCAGATAGACTCCAGAGATGCTTCCGCTGTCGCAGAGTTCCCTCTGAACTCTCGTCGGGTTGCACAGGAAACAGCTGCGGATGCAGACCTAAGTATGGTAGCACGTTTTGTTCGCTCTGGGTGGCCTGCCAGAGCCAAAGACATTGAGCGACCTCTGGTTCGACGTTATTTTGCACAAAGTCATGCATTATCTTTAAGACAGGGTTTTCTGTTATTACATACCAAGAACGACCAAACAAGAATGATTGTTCCTCGTTCCCTACATCTAGAACATTGGGGTATTGTTCGGACAAAACAACTGGCGTCATTGTACCTGAGTTGGTATGAACGCCCAGATAGAGAGCATGACGTCACAGTGTACAGTTTGTGCAGAGCATCAGGCAGCTCCTCCGCAAAGTTTCGCAGACTGGCCACGCCCCAAAGGACCGTGGCAATGGTTACACATTCACTTTGCCGGATCTTTCTGGAATACACGCTGGCTAATTGTTGTAGACGCTTTCAGCAAGTTTCCTTTTGTGATTGCCGTGAACTCAACGATGGCGTCTAGTACAATCAGTGCCTTAACATCAGTGTTTTGCATCGAAGGTTTGCCTGAAACAATCGTCAGTGACAAGGACCTCAGTTTGTTAGTGCGGAGTTTCAAAAGTTTTGTCGTTGAATGGCATTCAGCGCATCACCATCGCACCTTTTCACCCTCAGTCCAATGGTGAAGCAGACCGTTTCGTTCGAACATTCAAGTCTCACATGGAAAAGATGAAAGGTCAGCACTCCAGGCGGCAAGCCCTTCAAATTTTCCTGTCTACGTATTGGTGCATGCCACGTGACGGCCCATCTCCTGCCGAGCTGCTACACGGCCGCCGTCACCACACTCTCCTTCACCTGGTGCAGCCTCCCACGCACCGAGTCGGTTCTTATGCCGCTTCGCGTTTTCAGGTTTCTACGCCGGTGCTGTACAGGATGTTTGCTGGAAAGAAGAGATGGTTACCGGTCACCAGTCAGCGTGTGCTTGGTCGCAATATGTTTTTTGTAGATTCTTCCACAGGGTCAGAGCTGTGGCGCCATGCAAACCTGTTGCACCTGCACAGTCCGCGCGATCCTGTCTCTGGTTTCCTGATTCCAGACCCAGTTCACCGCCAGGGAGCACCGACGCATCGCTCTCCGCCAGACCCAGCGTCCCCGGACTACGAGATCATCCCCATGGAGGTCGACGCGCCTCCGCCAGCGTCGCCGCTGCAGCTGCCAGCGTCACCGAGAGGGAATCCGGGACCGTGCGTGTCCTCCTGGCTCGATCCCAGCCTCATCTACAATGCCCGTCCCACCAGTAAAGCCCCCGCCCAGGCCCTCCTCCCAGTGCCGTCGCCGTGGCCCTCAGCCCTACGCCACGACGGCGCGGCGATTTGGGGGCGAAGTCTGAAGTGTGCACCACGTACTTTGGCCGTGCACCACCATACACGCACGGCGCAGCGTTCTTACGACATCGGCCATGAGCGCCCTCTGATGCAATCCCGCTCATGGCCACCACTGAACTGCATCGTTCACTTGGGAATCAGATAGGCACCAGTTAAGACTTGGGATTAAGACAAGCACTAGGAGTTATCAGTAGGCAGGCCTCTATCTAACTAAGTATCTGCATTCCACTAGTCTGCTGCTCTCCAAGTAAAGTAATGTATTATTTTTACGAAATATATCTTGTTCTAATTTAGCTCAGTGTTTCTAGTTTCTGCTGTCCCACTGGCTGGTCACCTCAGACTCTGTACCTGCACACGCGTGCATCCTATATTTCTGTGTCGGTCTCTCTCTACTCGGCCACCGACACCCAGGACAACTGGCGGAAACGAGACAAAAAAGTGACGACGAGGATGGGATGCAAAAGTCTCCTTTACAGGTGAAGTACGTCTTCCGAAAATTTTCCTAATAAACAGAAGTTGGCTGTCCACCTTACTCACAATCATATCGCTCCGCAATGTTACGTGTAGATATTTGAACAACACAACTGCATTAAGAAACTCACTACTAATGCTGTATTCGAACATTATGGGATTGTTTTTTTTTTTCTCCTCATATGCATCACCTTACATTTTTCTACATTGAGAGACAGCTGTCACTCTTCGCACCAACTAGTAATGTTGTCTAAGTCATCCTGTATGCTATTACAGTCAGTAAAACACGACACTCTCCCATACAGCTTTCCAGCAGATATAAAAATTTTACTCACAATAAAGTTAAAAGTCGACCACTGTACGAATCAATAGCTTTGTTTTATCACTAAAATTAGTAAATAGGGTCCGTGTGAACTACCGGTTACTCCCTGCTATAAAGCATTGTTCCCTAGCCCAAACTGAGAACTGACTCGTTTCAAATTACTTCAATAACCGGAAGTTAATACTACAGTGGTCAATATACATAGCAGTTCACACGTTATTACATACAGACGTTAATAAGCAAGCCACCACAATTAAAGTTATCTTAGAAAGGTGGCTAGAAAACATTTATGGCGCAGCGGAATTTACACTTAAGAAAATTTGCATCTGAGGTTGTTCTCAGCACTTGTAAAGAACAATATTGAATAAAAGATGGAAGGTGCTCTAAAACTACAATTTATAGGCAACTTACGGATTATGCTGAACATAAACTTGCTTATTCAGATAGAAAACAAGCAAAATGGGTAACCAATTTCGTTAACACAATAAAAACAAACAAAATCACGGTGGATTCTTAAGTTGCAGTCTGTTAGAAATCGATCTAGGTACTGGTTTTATATGAGAAGTGGCGTGAATTCAGGCGACTAGCTGCAAACCCCAGAAGTCGGAACTCGGACCCACGTGGTTCCGAAAACCGATAAAATTGAATAAATTCAGTTTCCGAAAAATAAAGAAAGTTAAGTACAGCATAGAAATGCTTAGAATTATATAAGGAAGCGAATGAAATAAAGTTACACGCGATAGGGGGCGATTACAGAGACGGATGAGGTCCTGTCTCAGAAAAACCACAAAAATGAAATAATTACAAAGTCGGAAAAATAAAAATAAGAATTACGGCATGCAATCCACAGCTATTTTTGTGTCCCAGCCTCGTCGCCACTTTTGTGTCTCGTTTCTGCCGGTTGTAGGTGTCGGTGGCCGAGTAGAAAGAGACCAACACAGGAATAAAGGATGCACGCTTGTGCAGGTACGGAGGTGACCAGCCAGTGGGACAGCAGAAACTAGAAACACTAGAGTAAATTAGAACGAGATATATATTTCATGGAGTCTTGGTAATACTTCACTTTTACATAGTTCTTGACTGCAGAATGCTGATACATAGTTTATATAGAGAGAGGTCTGCCTACTGATAATTCCTAGTGCCTATCTGATAGGCAAGTCTTTACTGGTGCCTATCTGATTCCGAAGTGTTAACTGGTTCCTATCTCAGTCCCAAGTGGCCGATGCAGCAGTTGTGGGCACGAGCGGAGCTGCAGCAGAGGGCGCTTGTGGCTGACGTTGTAAGAACGCCACGCCGTGTGTGCATGGCGGCGCGCAGAATAAGTACGTGGCACGCACTTCATACTTGTGCAACACCACAGCTATTGAAGGAGGTTATACAAGGCTCAGAGAGAATTACTGACAAAGGCAGAGTGCGTACTACAAGTTGGAGAAGAACCAGCAAAATTAAAATAGGCGGGGAGAGAAGATCGCAAAATATTAGTGGAAATCAGAAGGATACTGGAAGCTCCTATGGTTCTATGAACCAACCACGTGGAACACACATCACTCACGGAAAGAAACGATGAGAAGATTTTTACATGAACTGTACAAAAATGAACATATAACCTATTAGAAATTGTGCCCCAGAAAGCTAGAAAGTATTTACAAAGAGTTCATGCACCGCCACATGATCACAATAGGTTTTAAGATACCAAGCCATTATCAAACTGCAACTAGAATCACACACACCGCATTTATGTATTGGAAATCACTGAATTGAAGAACGAGAACACATTTCCACACACGACCAGAGAAAATATTCCAAAAAGTTATTCTAAGTTCACGAATCTAAGTTAAATGTGCTAGTCAGTGAAATGCTACCATCTCCAAAAACAAGAGCAGAACCAACCTTACCTCACCAGTCGACCAGCCCAGAATGATCAGACTGATCGGCCACCAGACGCGGGAAATGACCAGAAGCCAGAAAATCCAAGAAACAGCGGTGGTGGGGATGGACAGCGAGACCCGCACTAAAGAAGGCTCGCTGACTGGACTGTAACCAAAGGTTGTAGAAACCTCTTTGGTAGTATCAGCAGCTATCGATACTGAGCCAGAGAGAATGATGCAAAGTGAGCTATCACTCCCCACATTCAAACAGCCATAGATTCTCGCACATACTTAAAAGTAAAACAACTGCACATTCTCACAGGGACAGAGGCATAGCGGAGAAACCATACCTATGCCACATTGATAAATATAATAATAAATTATTAACATAACAAAATAAGAAAAACCTAGCAATATTAACTAATATTTTAACACATAAAATAAAAATGCTATTCCTCAAGCCTTGAAAAGAGTGGGGTTCAAGTTTTAACAAAATGATGATCTAGCGACATTAAATAAATCATAACTTTACAGAAATATACAAAGAATATATGGAAGACGACTGATGGTCATCTTTCAAAGTACAGTTTGAAAAGAGTCTAAAGGATATTTTGGTGGCCAACTCCTTCTATTCCATTGATGAATTCCTTACCACAAATGACTGATGTAAGTTACTGTATATAATATTCACAAATATGAATACTGTGTTCAGTTTGACTTCAGTACAAGTTTTGTGATCAATCAGTGTAAATCAGTGTTGTAAAAAAGAAAAAAAATGCTAAGAATTATAATATGGACCTATTATATTATTATATTATGTCCTATGAAATGTAAATATTCTTAAGATAATTGTTTTTCCTGACCAATTCCACATCCACAATGGCAGTTACATTTGGGATCTGAGGAAGGTACATTAACACATATGCTCTCTTTTGTAAGTATTATTGTGCATTTTGTTATGACATGTTCTACATCCAAGAGGATTTCCTCAATTCGGATCTACTGGAACAAAAAGGACATCTAATCTAATAATGAATTACAAACAACCCAAACTGTTTGTGTACTTAGAAAATTCTTAAACATCATCCAATTTTCTCATTGACATTTGGGTCATGCAGCTGAAAACCAAGCTCTGCTGAATGATTTCCTAAAGTAATAACAAGAAAGAACTGACGGAAGAAGCAATTGCTCAGTTCGAAAAATGCATAGAAGATCTAGAAAATGCTGCACTTTTGATATTTCCTGGTTTGTACACTCAACGTGCATTATTTATGGATGCATCAGATTTCGGACTAGGTGCTGCATTGCAACAGTGGCAAGATGGACAGTGGACACTGACTGGATTTTTTCCCAAAAAGTGTACAACAGCACAGAAGTACAGTAGTTCTCCACATATGACAGAGAGCTGCTTAGCATCTATATGACTGTCAAATATTTGTTAGAAGGAAGAGATTTCATTATTTATATTGACTATACTCCTCGAAACATATGCATTTAAACAAAAGAATGAAAAAGCAATGCCAATTTAACTAAGTTACTTCCAGTATATTTGGCAGTTTACCACAGCCCGCATCATACACCTGGTAAAGAAAATGTTGTTGATGGTCTATCAGGACTTGAAGAATTGGTTCCAGTTAACCATGATGAGATAGCCCAACCACAAGAAAAAGATGAAGAGCTTCGATAGCTACAAGCTGGCCCTCAGACATCACTTAATTTAAAATACCATCTGACACATGGAGGAAAACGACTGTGGTGTGATGTGTCAATACCAATCATTCGTGCTTATATTCCTGAGGAATTTAGATACCCTATTTTCTGACCCTACCATAATTTTCCTCATCCAGGAATTAAGATAACTGTAAAAATTATCTCATCAAGGTTTGTCTGGATCAATTTAAAACAGGATATCCAAAACTGGGCAAAAACTTGTATTGCATGCTAGAAAAACAAAATATCATGACACATTTTCCCAATAACGATGAAAGTTTCAAAATTGTTCACCTCGATTTGACAGGAGCAATGCCTCCTTTGATGAATATATTTATTGTTTAACATGCACTGACAGAGTTACAAACTGAACAAAAGTAGCACCTCTTCGAGACATTCAACCAGAAGCAGTAGCACATGCAATTGTTGGATCTCTAGGTTTGGAACACTATAACAAAAGTGACATATTGAGGCAGGCAGTTTAACTCAGTGCTATTCCAAGCACTGTCAAAACTATGTGGTTGTAACCAAACACAACCATATCATCCTTAATCAAATGGTATAATTGAAAGATTTCATCACACACTTAAAGCAGCTGTGTGTGACCATGCAACTGCCAAATGGATGCAAGTAATAACATGTAATCCTACTTGGTCTAGGATGCTCCACCAGGAAAACAGTAATGCTACAATTGGAGAAATGTTTTATGGCTCACCCATCAGAGTACTAGGTGATTTTTTTTTCAAGACTATGGAACAAAAATGGATGTAGACTTACCTCAATTTGTTACACAACTGGAACAATATATGCATCGTCTGAAACCTGTATAACACACACACAAAGCACAAGAAAGACCTTTCACACACAGGGATTTCAATAATTAAACACATGTATTTGTGCGTATTGACTGAGTCAAGAAAGCATTAGAACCGCCATCTGAAGGTCCATACTAAGTAATAGAAAGGACCCCAAAATTTTTTGGTGTTAAAATAAAAGACTAGGTGAAGAATATCTCCATTGATCGATTACAACCTGCGAACCTCATGAATCATAATGAGAAGCAGCCTGAAAACAAAGAAGGACAAGATCTGGCCGTGAAGTTCGGTTTTCTGCAAGATTAGTTGAAGAACTGCAGTGTTAAGTGACTATGTGTGTTGTGGTCCTTAGTCCGAAGACTGGTTTGATGCAGCTCTCCACAATACCCTATCCTGAGCAAGCCTCTTCATCTCCACTTAAGAATGACAACCTACATCTGTCTGAATCTGCTTACTGTATCCATCTCTTGGTCTTCCCCTGCGATTTTTTCCCCATACACTTCCCTCCAACGCTAAATTCACAATTCCTTGATGTCTAAGAATGTGTCCTACCAATCTATCCCTTCTTTTAGTCAAGGTATGCCAAAAATTTCTTTTCTCCCCCAATTCTGTTCAGTACGTCCTCATTAGTTATGCGATCCACCCACCTAATCTTCAGCATTCTTCTGTAGCACCATATTTCAAAAGCCTCAATTCTCTTCCTGTCCGCACTGTTTATCGTCCATGTCTCACTCCCATACAATGCAACACTCCATACAAATGCCTTCAGAAAGAACTTCCTTAGGTTTAAATCAATATTCGATGTTAACAAATTTCTCTTTTTCAAGAACGCTTTTCTACCCATTGCCATTCTGCTTTTTATATCCTCTGTACTGCGACCATCATTTGTTATTTTACTGCCCAAGTAACAAAACTCATCTTCCTCCTTTATTGCTTCGTTTCCCAATCTAATTCCTTCAGCATCACCTGATTTTCTTACACTGCACTCCATTACCCTAGTTTTGCTCTTGTCAATGCTCATCTTATATGGACCTTTCAGCACACTGTCCATTCCGTTCAATTGCTCTTCCAGGTCCTTTGCTGTATCTGACAGAATTACTATGTCGTCGGCAAAACGCAATGTTTTTAATTTTCCCCCTGAACTTTAATTCCTTCTCCAAATTTCTCCTTGCTTTCCTTTATAGCTTGCTCAATGTACAAATTGAACAACAGTGGAGAAAGACTACAACCCTGTCTTACTCCCTTTCCAACCACTGCATTCCTTTCATGCCCTTCAACTCTGACAACCGCTGTCTGGTTTTTGTACAAGTTGTAAATAATCTTACGTTCCCTATATTTTACTCCTGCTTGCTTAAGAACTTGAAAGAGTTTATTTAAGTGACTATATGACCTGAAAACACGACATATTACTATTTGCATTAGTATGTTTCTACTCAATTTTAAGCTAATGTGTATTATGTCTTATTATCTTTCGGAATTAACAAAAAAGAGTAAAAAACTATTCTTCTCTTATCATTGTAATTACGCTACCATGGTGTGTGGTGTGCAAGATAAAAATAGTATAAGATATGGAAATATAAATATTAAATGCAGTATTTAATACACAAAGTGCTAAACCATAAAAAAACTGTTTTATGTTGGCCAAGTACGACTGTATTAAGTCTTAGAGCTCTCTCTCAGACTCCATAGTGATAGAATATTTTTTATGAGAATATTGTGGGAGACTATATCAAAAGCTTTGCTATGGTCCAAAAATGTTGCACACGCAAATTCTTTATTTTCAAAGGAACTGTATACTTTGGATACCATACTCTCAACTGCATTGACTGTGCAAAGATTGTGATAAAATATATATCCACATACAAGACAACAACAGAACATCGGGACCCTCGCACCCAACAGAAGTACCCCCAACACAGCCCCTCTTCTCACCCTTCCATGTGCCGCAGTGCTGATTCCAGTCACGCCTGATTGGCCTCACAGTCATGGAGGATGCAGAGAAGCATATTGTCTACCATTTTTAAAGAGTCGGACAGGACATGAACTCGTCACTCCGCTTGAAGATGGCATGAAAGAAGCCTGCCAAAAATTGATGGAGAATGAATCAATGACTCAGCGATCAACCCAAGAAAATGTCATCAGCAAGAGTATATATTATACACATTGTAAAGAGTCAAGTTTTCCTCACTGCCATTTGCTGCATACTCTGACCTCAAAATCACATTCTACTCGTCGAGACAAATCTTTTGAATATAAACACGATGGGGTACGGAAATTTCAATGATATAATTACAGTTTGATATGCAAATTAGGAGATCATGTCACAAGTGCAATAAAATAATCAAGGCTGATGCATACTAGTGAACAAACACACTTGTGTTTCTAATGCGAGGCGAAGCTGTCAACCCGAGGAAATGTCATCATCAAGAGTATATGTTATACACATTGTAAAGAGTCAAGTTTTCCTCACTGCCATTTGCTGCATACTCTGGCGTCAAAATCACATTCTACTCGTCGAGACAAATCTTTTGAATATAAACACGATGGGGTACGGAAATTTCAATGATATAATTACAGTCTGATATGCAAATTAGATCATGTCACAAGTGCAATAAAATAATCAAGGCTGACGCATACTAGTGAACAAATACAATTGTGTATACAAATACAAGCGAGGCGAGGCACCCGCGTGGTGGCAACCAGCGACAATAACACAGGTGGGTGGAAAGCTCCTCACCCCAACTCCCTCGCCCCAGGTGGTCTCCGGCCAGAATACCACTGTCTTCTGGGGGGAAAACAGACGCTCTAAAATCCTTTTAAAAGCCACAATACCACTCACAACAAAAGGTGTTTACTTGCAGCTTTTACGACACAGGTGGAACGTGAATTCCAACTGGCGCCGTCATGTCTGAGAGGAAATACCTAATGAGATGTTAGCTGACTCACTATTGGCCGGCGAGCCATACGGCGTTTTAAGATGCTCTATCCGATTGGTAGTTGAGTCACTGGTGGGGAAGTGCCAGCGTCATTAGAAGATATACATAAGCAGAACGAGAAAAAATTAGGGAGACTAACTCTCTCGTCTGCGCCGGCTGTGTGTGTCGTCACTAGTGGCGCTTGCAGCGATTTTTGTGTAGAGAGGCGATAAAGACTCCTGTACAGTACTGCACTGTAAGGAGCACCTCTGTCGTGGAGCAGATGTTAGCGAATCTCCAGTGGAGAGTACTAAGGAACACGCATTGTTCATAGTGTTGACCGCGATACTTCATATCTGCTGTGAACATAGACAGAGTGCATCAGTTCTACTTCTACATCTACATACATACACCATAAGGTGCGTGGCGGAGGGTACACTGTACCACTACTAGGCATTTCCTTTCCTGTTCCACTCCCAAATTGAACGAGGAAAAAAAGAATTGCCTATATGCCTCCGTACGAGCCCTAATTTCTCTTATCTTGTCTTTGTGATCTTTACGCGAAATGTAAGTAGGCGGCAGCAAGATCGTACTACACTCAGCTTCAAATTCCGGCCCTCTAAATTTACTTAACAGAAATTCAGGAAAAGAACGTCGTTTTTCTTCCGGCGATCCCCAATTGAGTTGCTGGAGCATTTCCGTGACACTCGCGCGTTGGTTGAAGCTACCGGTAACAAATCTAGCTGCTCGCCTCTGAACCGCCTCTATGTCTCCCTTTAAACTGATCTGCTGCGGGTCCCAAACACTTGAGCAATACTCAAGACGTGGTCGTACAAGCGTTTTATACACGGTCTCTTTTACAGGTGAAGTACATCTTCCCAAAATTCTCCCAATAAACCGAAGTCGGCTGTCCGCCTTACTCACAACTGTTCTTACATGCTCATTCCATTTCATATCGCTCTGCAATGTTATGCCTAGATATTTGAACGATGCGAAGCTCACTACTAATGCTGTATTCGAACATTATGGGATTGTTTTTTCTACTCATGCGCATCACCTTACTTTTTTTCTACATTGAGAGCTAGCTGCCAATCTTCGCACCAACTATGAATTTTGTCTAAGTCATCATGTATGCTATTACAGTCAGTTACAGACGACACCCTCCCATACACCACAGCATCATTAGCAAACCGCCGCAAATTACAACTTACTCTGTCCATCAGATCATTTATATAGATAGAAAATAATAGCGGTCCTATCACACTCCTCTGGGGCACGCCTGACGATACACTCGTCTCTGATGAACACTCGCCGTCGAGAACAACGTACTGCGTTCTATTACTTAGGAAGTCTTCCAGCCAGTCACAAATCTGTGAACCTATTCCATAAGCTCGTATCTTCGTTAGCAGTCTGCAGTGTGGCACCGCGCCGAACGCCTTTTTGAAGTCGAGAAAAACACAATCCGCCTGTTGCCCTTCGTCCATGACTCGCAAGATGTCATGTGAGAAAAGGGCAAGCTGAGTTTCACATGAACGATGTTTCCTAAGCCCGTGCTGATTCATGGAAAGAAGCTTTTCTGTTTTTGAGTGGCAACGCGTTGGGTTAGTCTGAGACTGAAGTACCACGCCAATTTATAGCCAGACTAGCATTTATAGGTCGTTATTGACTTCATCCCGCGATACTTCATATCTGGTGTGAACATAGACATATTGCATCAGTTAAAGTTTGAGAGCGCATTTTTTTTTTTTTTTTTTTTTTTTTTTTTTTTTTTTTTTTTTTTTTTTTAGTGGCAACTCGTTGGGTTTGTCTGAGACTGGCGTGCCACGCCAATTTATAGCCAGGCTACCATTTATAGGTCGTTATTGACTTCATCAAGACGCAGGGAAAGTTGGATTGGCAGTAGTCGATCAAGATAGACAATATTTTGTTTTGATTTTTATGAAGACGCAGGTAGCAGCCTTCGGCGCAGTTAACGGTATTTTGTGGAAATTATTTAGGTGAACTCCACCCATCCCTAAATAACAATTACATTTTTTTTACCACTGCTTAATAATTCTGACATTGCGACAGCCTTGAAAGTACACTGACGAAAGTGAATTAATTTTAAAGTCAATTACGTGCGGTTCTTCAGCCATTCTACCAACTTTATTTTATTTTGAAATTGTTTATACATTTCATCTATCCTGTCAATCTATCTGGAACTTGGAAATTAAAAAAAAATCTTGTTTCTTTGTTAATCTGAGTTTTTATAAAAGTAAATAAAACCAAAATTTAAAATCATTTTTTTATTTAACTGATCCTCACTAGTTACACTTTGTTAATTTTAAGACTTTGTCTTACAGGAGGTGTCATCTACGTCTATCTTTACATAAGTGATAAAGTTTCACTGATTGTAGGTAGGCAAGGAGCATCTTTATGAGTTCTACGTGACATGCTGTTGATGTCTTTCTTGAAGGAGCCTCGGGTACAGTAAACAGTCAGATCAGTCCGTTCTGCACTATAAATATTTGGAGGAGTAGAATAAAATTCTCACCAGCATCGGTTTTGTTGCATCATCCTCGTCGCCATTTGTTGAATACTCGTCGCCATTTGTTTAATACTCATCGCCATTTGTTGAATCCTCCTCGTTGCCATTTTTCTCGTCCCAGTCTAGCTTTCAGGAAAGGTACGGTGCAGTATGTGTATACAGCTAGAACAACTATTCAGATTAGTGATACAAGTTTTATTGACTGCAGAACACAATACTCACCTTCTCTTTGTTCTTCTCTCTCCTCGTGGCGTCGTTTCCTGTACAATGCTAGCTGCGCTGAGTCCTAGATATTGCCGAGTTCTGATGGGTCGTCCAGACGCATGTCAGCCTAGATATAGCTGCTTGTAGATGGCGCGCATCTCGGTTACTCCCACCAAGAGGCGTGGCACTGGCGTGCGATAGGCTGCAGGTCGACTGCTACCTTCTCCAAGATCGTTCTCTTGCATCTGGTGTGTGGCGCTGACTTTACGCCACAACAGGTTTCATGTTAGAACATTATCAAGATAATTAGATACTTCAAAACATAGAAAACTTTACATTATAAGCAATTAATTAACAAAAGAATAATGTATAGTGCTTTGCTTTAATGTTCAGCTTGTTGGCTTATCCGATTTTTTATTCTTATTTCTCCCTCCTTTCTCCATTCACATATGTCGAGAATATATTATTTTCAATTATTGTACTTCTTTTGTACTACTTTCTTTCACAACTTTAGTTTTCTGATTTTCTGAGCTTATGGGACTTAACTACGGGGTCACCAGTCCCTAAACTTACAAACTACTTATGAATTAGCTACTTCTAAGGATGGCACAAATATCCATGCCCAAGAGGGGATTCGAACCCCGACCGTAGTGGCCGTGCAGACCGTGACTGGAGCGCCTCAGTCCCCTCGGCCACCGCGGCCGGCCCGTCTTCCGGAAGGTGTGTTTCGTGTAAACGTAGTAACAGAGCGATCACTGCAGCGGCCTGGAGCACAGAACAAAAAATGTTGAAATGTCTGTAAAGGTATGGAACGAAACTCCAGTGGTCATCGGTCCCCTAGACCTACAAACTAGTTAAACTAATTTACGCTAAGGACAATACGGACACCCATGCCCGAGGGAGGACTCGACCCTCCGACGGGGAGAGCCGCACGCTCCGCAGCAAGGCTCATAGAGCGCTCGCCCATTCCCACTCGGCTGCCCAGAACAGTCCGTGTACAGTAGTGACAGCTGTGGTTTCTTTATTTTTGATTAGGACGCTGTGGTGGTCGTGCAAATTACACTCCAATTTATTAAGACATGCACATTCTCTTTTACGTCAAAAAGTATTCGGTTCTTCTTATAAGTACAAATTATAGTGGCATTACACCAATGGCGAAGTCAGGATTGTGCTATGTGGGGTGAGGGGCGGGGGGGGGGGGGAGGGGATGAGGGTCTCAGTATCTTCGTGCCCCAAACAGGAACCCTATATTTAATGGGGGATATTGAATTTCGTATAAAAGAGGATAAAGAAGTATCGACAAATAATACAGTTCCTTGAGACAACATTGTCTCGTTGTACCAACCATGTATTTCACAGGGAACATTGAGGCAGAATTAAAGTGTGTGGTGTGGAGGGAGACGTGCTTGAAGACAGTCCGTGTAGTCGCTTTGTCTGGGTCGCTGTGTTAGCTGAGTTGTCTAAAGTGTCTGCCTAGTAAGCAGGAGGTCCCAGGTTCGAATCCTGGCCACAGCACAAATTTCAATTCAATGACTCTCCTTATATTTAATATCTTTGGTACAACGAGACAATGTTGTCCCAAGGAACTGTATTATTTGTTAATATCTATATCAGCTTGGCCTGAGGAACAAGGCAGGATTGTTCCCATTCACTTGGATGAAGAAGACTTCTTTCTATAAGTGGCCAACTTAGTGGTTACTTACTTTCAAATAAGGTTGGGCATCTCGAACATATTCTGAGCCGTGACCACCTTTGTGCTCAGACGGCAAAGACTTCCAAATTCAACCGGTCGTTAGGGGTAAAACCCAATGAGACCCTTGGCAAGTAAGGCTAGCTACCTACTTACCAGGTACTGTGATTTGATGCTGGCAACAATCTGAGAAAAAGGCCTCTGGCCTTTGGAAGTGACGGAGACCCACCTCCAATTGACCAGGGACTTCTCAGATACGACTTCGGAAATGATCTGGAATGAGATTGGGAGCTATTAAAATGAATTGTCCCCTCAGCCACCCGGCCGGCTTTCTGATTTTCCTTGGGAAACTGCACATAAAGAGAATAAATGGCTTTAAATTGACCAAAAAAGTAAAACAGGCAAATCTAGAAATAAAATAATAATATAACATATGTATTATGGCAATATAATTTTTGATATGAAGTTTCAATAATGATTGCTGGTATGTCACATATTTACTAAATTTGCCAGGATTTCTGTAAACTAGAATTTGTTAGCAATCACATGATTTTATCAAGTAACACTCATCACAGTAAAAAAAACTGAACTTCTGCCTTAGTTATATCGTCACCTAGGACTTCAAAAACCAAATAATAAAAATAAACATATCCATCACTCTGAGAGACTCATAAAAGTTCATGTTGCATTGAAAATGGTTTACAATGCTGGTATTCTGCTTACATATTTTTGTGTAATCAGTTTACGACAGCACTGTAGTAAAATCTTGAACATTTACCAACAGCATATTAAGGGAAATTTTACTTATAAGCATATTTCTAAGTGCATCCCTTGAATATCCTGGAAAAATCGATACAGTGACAATTTGCATATTTTAAGTTTTTGGTAATAAAAAATTGAAACTACAACAGATAAAGGTTTGTTAAAAGCACAATGATGTCTCTCTACTACCACCCAGTTTCCCATTTTCCAAACTTACTTTACAACAGATCTTTCCAACAGTAAATTATTCTCTATTTTCTTAGAATTAAGATTGAACATTCCTTTCTTATTTATATTACCAATATCTTTCATTTTCAAAGCATGAATAGGTACACAAATTCCCTTAACAGTATCTTCACTTAAATAAGAGTGCGCTTCAAATAACTGACTGTGTTTAACCACTTCTCACGAAGTCCATTATAGATATTTGCCCGCTGAGCAGGATATAACGCTTCACTTGAGTTAACTTTTTCTAAACATTTTGGTCACCTGTATTGTTTCCATAATTGTTGCACAGTACTTTCAGACATGTGAATGGCGGTGGATACACCTGTTTCCGTTAGATCACCGAAGTTAAGCACTGTTGGCCTTCGCTAGCACTTGGATGGATTATTGTCCGGCTCTGCTGACTGCTGTTGGCAAGCGCGGTGCACTCAGACCTTGTGAGACCAACTGAGGAGCTACTTGATTGAGGAGTAGAGGCTGTGGTCACGAAGACTGACTTACCGGCTGGGAGTGCGGGGCGCTGACCATGTCCTCCTCCACACCGCATCCGTTGACGCCTTCGGGCAGAGGATGACTCGGCGGCCGGTCAGTACCCACTGGGCCCCCACGAGGCTTGTTGGATTGAGTTTACAGTTTACAGTTTTTACTTTCAGACATTTCTCCCCTTTATCTCCAAATTGAACTGTATTCCTAACGTGCTCGAGTCTTCTACTGCCCCGTTTTGTAAGCTTAAATCTAACTTTGATACAGAAAGGAGTGATTTATGCTGGCACTAAAGACTTTTTTCACTTTCCAAGTAGCATCGAATGTCTCACAGATAGCCAACTATGATTTAAATAGAAATTAAAAGAATTTCTGAACGCTAACTCCTTCTACACTTTAAATGAATTTTTAGATAAAACTTATTAATTTCGCTAAAAATACATAAAAAGTAAATAAAGAATCCTTAAAATATTGAGTGTCATATATAGACACCATTTACTATACTGCCACATTCCACATCATTGTGAAATGTCGTATTTATGGTGTATGGAACAAGTATCAATCTAACTTAATCTATATCTATAAATGTGAATGTCTGTTCGATGTACGTTTATCACGTCTGAACCACAAGACGTAAAGAGCTAAACATTTGTACAGTTACTAATGTCTACCCGAGGAAGGCTGTAGGCACGGTGTTATGGCGATCGGCTAGCTATTTATCTATATATATTAATGTGAATGTCTGTAGCCTACTGTGTACGCTGATCACGTCCGAATGACAAGATGCAGAGACTTAAATATTTGTACAGTTACTAATATGTACCTGAGGAAAGTTTTAGGTATGGTTTTATTGCGATCTGATAGATATTTAGTAATTTGAAGAATATAACGCGAAATGCAGAACAATAATTACTCTTTGAAAATTACATTTACTCTTTGAAAATGGTTTTATTGATTGCATTGTTGTTTGAGGGTTCATAATGATAAAAGGGTGGAGTATATTGGGATGGAAAGTTATCTGTGTACATAAAATTCCACTTGTGTGTGTGTTAATATTTCTCTCTGCAGCGAAAACTACAGAAAGCAAACGAATGGTCTGTGTGTAATTGTTGTCCGAAGTCTCCCGTTGTACACAATAGCAGTTCCATGTCGATAGCTATAAGGGGGTGGAAGATATGGTGGTTGAAAGTCGTCAAATTATAAAAAAAATCGGACTGAAGACCAGCGATGACGTTTGCGACTCTACAGCGAGGAGGTTACATACAGCGAAACGTGATGCCACAGACCATATCTTTGGTCTATGTGTGCTACAATGTCTTCAGCTCTTTCTCTGTAAGGATAAGCATACGAATAAGGAAATATAAGAATAAATAAATAAAACAGTAAAAAAGAAATTACTTTTAATACATCTCTTTCAAAAACTCGATTTGACATTTCACGCTTTATCTACCATAATCAACCAACACACGATCGGAGCCGCTGGTTTCAGCTAGTCTATCATACAAGTGGTTCGACGAACTCTCTGGCACGCATTTCAGTGTGACTTGCAGAGTATTTATGCAGATGTATAGACAGTCTATTGGACTTAAGCCAGGTTTACATTTAACATCTTGTGAGATTGGGTGTACTGCCGGGAGTCTGCGTCTTCACAACACGATATTTCGACGTCATAGCTCGGTATCTTCGTCAGGTGTTCCCAGAGACTGATCGGCTAGGCGACCATGTCCCATATTTATGCCCAGGCGGCGTCTGGTGCTTCCTATGTGGTCCGCGCCCATTGCACCGATAACACAGGCTGAATACAGTTAGTGTGGGAATCTGCCACTGTGTAGCGCTGCTATCGTTTTGCGCGCTGTTATGTTAATGCTTATAAACTCTCTATCGTGTTCTTCGTTGCTGATTTGTGGATATTTCGGATTTTATATGAAGAATTGTGCATTGGTATAGATTGTTAGTGTGTTCAATATTTAATTACACTGAAAGACGTGAATGTCAAGAAAATATTTCGATTGAAACGAATAGTAGAGTGGTAGTGGCAGTGGCAGTCTCCGTGTTCTGCGTGTGGTTACATGTCAGGGTATAGAAATTGTAAGGAGCATAGACGCATTTTCGGGTCGCCAAAAAAAAAAAAAAAAAAAAAAAAAAAAAAAAAAAAAAAAAAAAAAAAAATCAGAAAATTTTAACAAATAGAAAAAAAATTATCCCAAAGAAAGGCAAGGCGCTAAAAATAAACTCCTACATTTTTGTTGCTCATTTTATTGAAAATTTAATATTACAAAGGTAGAAACTGACAAATTCATTATTTGCGGAAATGGAGTAGAACTGCCAAGAATTTATTAGCGCTTGAAATCAAATTCAGTTCCTAATATTTCCCTGAAGTTACCCAAATATTTGTCTATCCCATCGAAGCTATGAAAACCTCCTACAGAGAGGAAAGCTGCTTCAAAAACTGTGAATAAAACACCCACAAATTTGTGACAGTGATACCATTTCTGATTTAAATCAAACCTAATTGTTTGTTAGGTGTAAATTTCTTGATCCACTTGAAGTAAAGCAAAGCGTAAGTAAACAAAAATTAAAAAGTAGCTTGGCCAGGACAAACAATAAACTCAAGTCAGTCACTTCTGGGCAAGCAGAAGTTTGCCTGTAGATATGCAGGTGCCGATGCAAACTTGCTTGACTACCTGCTACGAAAATCTAAATCTTGACTCAATTGGTCGAAAGAAATGGTTAAAAAGACAATTTTAGGAGAGGATTAAAGATGGACAATATTCTGCAATACGTACTATATAACTGAAAACTTTTCACACTAATTTATTTGAAAGATTACTAAAAGTGAGTTCGTAGTAGATTTCACGATCATTATCTAGTTGGGCAGCTGCAGGAATAAGAAGTGACACGGCAAGAATAAATATTAATGGTGCCGTATAACATTTAATGATTCCATTTTTTCCCTTTTTTTGCTACTGTCATATATTGCAGGTCCAAAAATTAATTGCTGTGGGTGAAGGTATTCATGCTAGGTTCCCCTGTTTCCATCCCATAACAATTTTAAAAGCAATTATGAGCGTTGAGATTGCGCTTAAATAATCTAGTTTACATATGTTCCCACAACATAGGTGCCTACATGTGAATCACGACTTCATAACATGCAGTATTCAAGTGCGAAAATGAAACTCCACTGCATGGGAGAGTAGCGCGTAAATCGGAGCTAGCGCCGCCAAGCAGCGAAACGGATGAACTCGACGACTTATCACACTTTCTACTTCTATTCATTGAGGCCCCCACACACGAGCGACGAATCGCTGCAATTTATCACATGCGATATCGCTGCAATCCGTCGCTCGCCTCCACCTCGCCAGACACGAGCAATTTCTCAAGCAATTTCTACGAGAATTGCGTACGCATATGCGTAGGCAAATTCTGTAATGGAAAAGGCTCAGCAATCACAGTTCATTTGTGCATCCTGACAAGTAATACTTTAAATTAAAAAAAAATCAGAAATGGGAATTGTAATTTATTAAACCTATTTTGAATCCGTTTTCCTAGGGAGTTTCGGTTACGTTACACTTCTAGTGGCGCCAAGTGGATTGTATACATCTTTCTAGTGTAAAAATATGCTTTGTTTTTCATTTATTAGTCCTCAATTCCTTTCTATTGGTTCGTCTTGTAGTTTAATTTCAAGTAATTACGCTACACAATTGGTTTTTCAGTCTCGATGCGTCTACAGAAATGTTGTAAATAGCCACACTGCTGACTACTATGACTATAAATTGTGAAAAAGAGAGCTAGTTCGTATGAAACGATTAGGTTCATCACTACAGCTTTGTTGATTTGCCCTGAACAATTAAATACGGTACCCTTTTAATATTATGATACATATTAATCATTTTGTGTCGAAGTTTAAAATTTTAATAAAAAATGCAACTGTTTAATATATGAATCAAAATCATCAGATGGAACTCCAGTGTTTCTTGGCTAATACTATGAACTTCCTACTGATTCCAGTGATATGAGCACGAGCTTCAAAACGCTGATCACTGCAGAAATTCTTGGATGCAGTTATATTACTTCTTATTATAAATGAAAACACTGGCCTCCATTACTCAGAGTAGTTCGTGATCCCCGAATAATTATTCTTTGTAACGTAAAGTTATTATTGAACGTGGAAAAGCAAAACTAATCACAAACAAGGCTGATGACTAAAGAGTCATAGGCATATTGGCTAAGCATTCAGGCAGCGATATTACATCGACGAATCGCATGCGATCTGCCTGATTGCCTGGGACTTCCATGCGATCAGCGATCGCCGACCAATCGCTGCCATTTGTCCACACACGTGCCATCTACGAAGCGATCGGTCGTCCATGCGACGGATTGCTGCGATCCGTCGCTCGTGTGGGTGGCCCTTTATGGATAGTATATGAATTATGATGTTCCATCGTCAGTCCGGCGGCCTGTGGCAGCAGCCTCATGGCACTCCATAGGACGTCCGCACCCAACAAGCGCGTTCCTTGCCCTTTGAAGGCGATCCTTCTGCCGCTGATGTCCGCTGTAGAATGTTATCGCGGCTGGTCTGTCCTGGACGCTGGGGTTCGGCGTTAGCCTGCGAGTTATGCTCCCCGCCGCACCAGGCTGCAGTGTGGGTGGCGTGTCAGTCAGCGCGCTGCCGCAGGGCTAGAGCTCCTAACTACCCAGGCTGAATCGGCCGCCATGTTTTCCTCAACATGGTTGGAATCGCGCTGCACTAACAGCGTAGAGGCGCATGCTCTGCCATCTTTCACAAACGATTTCGCAAAAACTAATTGGTGGAAATATTTAATTTTTCCGCTACTTAAATCTTTATATGTCAGCATTGTGACGAAATGCTCGTCATTTCGTTAATAGTCATAGTTAACAAGATATTGGCTTCGAAATAAGAGACTGCGCTACATTAGGAAAAGTTTGCAGTAAAAAATAGAGGCTGCTATGATATCCCGTTTGGTGCTTGTTGCACAACATGTTGCTTCGGATGAAACTTTCCTAATGAACTGAATTTTATTTTCGACTTTGGAGAAGATCTTTACCTTTCACTCATACCGCTAAACTTTATTTTATTTAGCGCACTCATTTCCGATGGCGATAAGGCCAGAATTGATCATTGCGTATCTCATACACTGTTAGAGGTATCAAAATGACATTTTGACAAATGATAACATGCAAAGAGAGGAGTATTTTGCCACAAGGTTACTGCGCAAAACTTCATTGGCTGTAGCGTTATTCAAGTAAATACATAGTTGTAGAATGAAAAAGAGTAAACCTAGTGATTTATTATTCGATTTGCAGATATTCCTTCATCACTCCCAAATGTTTATTTCTTTGCTTCTTGCCCATTGTGTTTCAGAGCTACTATCAGTTTCTAAAACCTAATAGGAGTTACCTTTCCTTCAGTTTAAAGCCTAGCAGTAACAGAACGGAAGTTACTAGATTTAATTAGGATTTTATGTGAGAATACTTGAAAATGATAGATAGCAAGAGTCTCTTCACTAGTTAACGAACTGACTTTTTATCATTTCCTCACATAATGAAGCACTCTGTATTGAGATATTTGGAATATCCTTTTCATATAACTGAAAAATTGAAATTGCATATTACATAGAGACACAGCACTTTTGTAGTCTGCAACTATTAAATTTAATGGATTAAAAGAAGTTAGTACCAGTATATTCAAGTATAGGTGTTATGCAATAATAACATGTGCCTAATTATTAGGAGCTCTAATACGGAAGACATGGGCTGGCGGATCTCAGTGTGTTATATTTAACTGACATTATCTCAAGTTATACATTTCTCACTGAGTTTCTGTTTGGAGAGGATGAAGTTTTGATGTATTTTGAACATTTCATTCGCTTAATGTGTTCACCTAACTACAACAGAAAAAAAGTTCCTCGCGTGTCGAAAATTCCGTAACATCGTCAGAAAGTGCAAGGTCGTAAACTATCAGTATATGCTGTTTATAAATTATTGCCATAAATAAAACTAAAAAGAAAATATAGTGTAGTTTTTAAGAAAGACATTGATGAAAATTCCACGTTCATACAGAGGGTAGTTTGCGAGTGTGCGCGAGTTGAATGAAACGCGAGGTAACGCGTGAGCTCGTCCAGAACGTGGCAAATCCTACAGTTTGGGGAAAAAATGGCGGACAGTTCAGCTCGGGTTTATAGGAGCCTAACTCGGGGCACTGGCTGTCGTCTGGAACACTCTCCCTGGTTGTGTGGGGAAGGCGAATTTCTTCCGTTGCTTGTGCAGCAGTTCCAGAGTAGCGTTCCACTTTGTTCTTAGTTGATATCCTGCTTCCCGATTTATCAGGTTCTATCCCATCTTGACTTCAATTGACTTCATTATGATGCTATCACAGAACCTGGGGGTTTGAGCCAGGACCCTTGTTTTGTCATAATCCATGATGTGGTCCATTTGCAGGCAGTGTTCTGCTATAGCAGACTTAGTGGCCTGTCTGAGTCTGGAACGTGTTTGATGCTCCTTACATCTTATGTCAATGGTTATAGTGGTTTGACCTTTGTAAGACATACTGCAGACCACAAGGTATCTGATAGATACCTGGTTTTCGTAACCCCATATCATCCTTCAGAGCCCTAATCTTGTTTGCTGGGCAGAACATACTTTTGATTTTGTGCTTTGCTGGGAAAGCCTAGGAGATTACATTGAAGACTCTACAGGAACGACATGTGCAAGAAGATAAAATTATTGGACAAGCTACGGCAGGGCAAAGAGAGGTTGGAGAACTCGCTAATCTTCCTACTCAGATGCAGAGAAGGAAACTTGGTGCGTGTATTTGCCAAAGTAAAGCATCATATTACATCGAAGGCAGCTAACAGATTCAAACATTGTGCCAGTATGGCCTTTGTGAGGGAATGGATCCCTGACATGCGGCATAGACTGGACGTCACCTCCAGGGAACTAGTGTATCTACACCTGGACATGGGAAACAACTTAGCGCCAAAGGATTTGGACAGGATGGATGGTACATTATGGTCGCTGGTATAATGCATCAAACGCCCAAAAATGGCGAAATTTGAGCGCATGGACAACAAAACGCAACCAACACTTGATACCTGCAATGTGGTGAATCTGAGTGGTCGCACATTAGATGATGCTACGTTGAAAGTACTGGGAAGGGGCCACAACTTTGCGGTCACACCTAGAGAACTACCAGTTTCCAGGATCATCAGCTCTGTGGAACTCTACCATCAAGTGTTGTGGAAGAGACCAAGAAGAGAGACTTGCAGGGCGTTTACTAGAGCAAGGACACCCAAAATAAACATCTCAAGAAATGAGCGAGCGGCCCAAAAGAGTCTATGCGATGGTGAAGATTTAATATTGCGGCCTGCGGACAAGGGGAATTCCTCAGTCATACTTCTGAGGATCAACTATGGCCAAAAGATTTTTCAACTTTTAGAGGACCCTTCTTACAGTCCACTAGAGAATGACCCCACTGATAAAGAAACACGGTGGCCTGAGAAAGTTACCAAACAGCTGAGACCTGAGGTGCCAGCACCACCAAGACTATATGGATTACCAAAGATCCATAAACAAGATGTACCACTTCGCCCGAACGTGAGCCATATTGGTGTGACCACCTACGTCGCAGCCTTACATCTAAAGAAGATGTTGGCACCATACATGGGAAAGTGAGCACACCATATCCACAACTCCTCTGACTTTGTGGAACGTATCAAGAACCTAAGAATTTTGAACACAGACACTGTGGTCAGCTTTGATGTTGTATCTCTGTTCACGAGGGCACCACTCCAGGACACACTCGATTTAATCAGCGAGAAATTTGATGGAGTGGTGCTGGAGCTTTTCAGACATGTCCTGACATCGACTTAGGAGGAAGGAAGTTTAGGGTTTAACGTCCCATCGACATCGTGGTCATTAGAGACGGAGCTAACGCTCGGAGTTTTGGGTAAGGACGGGGAAGGAAATCGGCCGTGCCCTTCGAAAGGAACCATCCCGGCATTTACCTGGAGTGATGTAGAGAAATCACGGAAAACCTAAATCTGGATGGCTGGGGGTGGATTTGAACCATCGCCCTCCCAAATACGAGTCCAGTACATTATCACTGCGCCACCTCGCTCGGTGACATCGCCTTACTTCCTTTGTGGAGGCCAATTCTATGAACAAACAGAAGGAGTGGCGATGGGTAGCCCTTTATCACCAGTGATGGCAATTTTTTCTTGGAGAAATTCGAGGATGAGGCACTAACAACTGCTGCCTACCAGCCTACATGTTTCTTCAGATATGTAGATGCCACGTTCGTCATTTAGGCACATGGCTGTAATAGGCTGGATGAGTTTCTGGACCATCTGAATTCCAGACACATCAACATTACGTTCACCATGGAACTACAGAACGAGGTCATCCTGATGAAAAGGAAGACAGAGGGCACATTAGGTCACAGTGTATACAGAAACTCAACTAACACTGACCTAAATCTACAGGCCGCCAGCTGTCATCACCCAGCAGAGAAGAACGGGATGCTACGCACCGACCTGAAACTCTCTCCAAGTCAGACAACTTGATAACTGAATTGGATAATCTTATTTATTATGGTTTTCTGTTCCATAGGACCCAATTGAGGAGTGAGACTCCATGGTCATGGAATAAGTCAGTACATGAATTTTTACACAAGAGTGGTAATAGAAAATTTTAATTAGTCCTATGCACACAATAATCTTAAGACAAAGTGAAAAGAATCAATAAAGAAAACAATCAATTAGCTTAATTGTTTAACTTTTCTAGGAGTTCCTCGACAGAATAAAAGGAGTGATCCATGATGTAACTCTTCAATTTAGATTTGAAAGCGTGTGGGTTAGTGCTGAGATTTTTTATTTCTTGTGGCAGCTTATTGAAAATGGATGCTGCAGAATACTGTACATCTTTCTGAACAAGTGTCAAGGTGGTGTGATGCAAATGTAGATTCGATATTTGTCTAGTATTCACCGAGTGAACGCTACCAACTAGTGGGAATAAGCTGATATTATTAACAACAAACGACATTAAAGAAAAAACGCACTGTGACGCCAGTGTCAAAATTCCCAGAGTACTGAAAAGGGGTCGACATGACGTTCGTGAACTTACACCACATATTGCTCGAACCGCCCGTTTCTGAGCCAGAAATATCCTTTTGGCATCAGGCGAGTTACCCCAAAAGATAATGCCGTACATAAGTGAGTGAAAGTAAGCGTAATAGACTACATTTCCGAGTGTTCGCAGAAAACGTTATACAGCCAGAGACATCCGCAGTGCTACACCCAACCAGACGCCCTGATACTGCATCTACATCTACACGGGATACTCCGCAAATCACATTTAAGTGACTGGCAGAAGGTTCATCGAACCACAATTATACTATTTATCTCCCATTCCATTCTCGAATAGCGCGCGGGAAGAAAGAACACCTGAATCTCTCCGTTCGAGCTCTGATTTCTTGTATTTTATGCTGATGATCATTTCTACCCATGTAAGTGGGAGTCAACAATATATTTTCGCATTCGGAGGAGAATGTTGGCGATTGGAGTTTCGCAAGTAGCCCACGCCGCAGCGATAAGCGCCGTTGTTGTAATGATTCCCATCCCAAATCCCGTATCATTTCCGTAACGCTGTCTCCCCTGTATCGTGACAATACGAAACGAGCTGCCCTTCTTTGGACTCTTTCGATGTCCTCCGTCATACCCACCTGATAAGGATCCCACACTGGGCTGCAATACTCCAAAAATGGACGGACAAGCGTAGTGTATGCAGTTTCTTTTGTAGTTCTGTTGCATGTTTTAAGGGTTCTGCCAATAAAACGCAGTCTCTGGTTCGCCTTTCCCACGAGAAGGAGAAGAAGAAGAGACTGGGGACGTAGCCTTCCTACCATACGCAGGACCGTCATCTGCCAAAATAAGCAGAATATTGAGCAACCACAAAATCAGAAGTGTGCTCTGCCCAGCAAACAAGATTAGGGGTCTCCTCAGAGGGGCCTACGAAAACCGGGTATTTATCAGAAATACCTGGAAATGGACCACACCATGGATTATGACGAAACTAGGATCATGGCTCGAACCCCCCAGTTTCGGGATAGCATCATAAAAGAGTCAATTGAAGTCAAGGTGGGAGAGAAGGGAAGCGGGATATCAACGTGGAACCGGCTCTGGAACTGCTACACAAGCAACGGAAGGAAGTCACCTTCCCCACGCAACCAGGCAGAGAGGTCCAGATGACAGCCAGCGCTCCGAGTAAAGGGCCCTACACACGATGCGATTTACTGGACCAATTCGTTGGTCACCCGATAAATTGGGCGGTTTTAGGCGCTTCCCGACCAACTTTCCTTGTCGGCCGGTTGGTTGTGCCTGACCACCCGATCTCAGATTCCTCCACCACTGCACCCGACGAATTGTACCGTACGTAGCGCTTCCCGACCAACTTCCATGCCAGAGGTCGTCTGCACAGCGAACACGCGAAAACAAAAACAGTTCGACAAACAGACACCAGAACAGGGTGGCGCTGCGTGAAGTTGATCGGAATATGTGTAGGATATTACCAATTGGTTGGTTCGTTGGACATCTTGTTGATCGTACGATAAATCGGAGCGTGTGTAGGGGCCTTAATTGTGGCAGCGCGCGCTGACTAAAGCTCGTTTTAAACGATCAACGAACTTGTAATAGATTGATAACAAGTTGCGTTAATGGCGGCCGTCAGTCGTTTGAACGGCTGCACTAGTATGATCGCGCTAGTATCGAAGCGCGATAATTATAGCGATAAAGAAATAGGGCCAGTTCTAAATTCGGTACTAGTGGGTTCACTGCGCATGCGCGAGCTAGTAGCTATTAGCTGCAGTCGCCGCTCCAGTCAGTCCTCCATTTTCCTTCGTATTTACGTATATTTTGCGTTATATCGAAGTCTATGATCAGAATGTATTACAAAATGTATTTCTAATGACGGCATTCACACTGTCCGTCACCAGACCGTCACCTAAAGTCAACGTCACGTTAAGCTTTCTCAAGCAGATTGCTTTGATTGAACGGTTGTCTGCTGACATTGTAAGTTAACCTATTTTCGTCACGCGATTTTAATATTGTAGTCGACAATTACACGGTTTGCACACAAATTTGTCTTATTAGTCTTTAGTTTATTATTATACTTTTGTTTAGCGGTAAATTGCAAATGTTTCATGACGACTTAAATATTTATCTCAATTATTGTCCACCGAAAAGCGAGGTCGTACATCTGAAACCGAAAAATGGTTTATGTTTTGCAATATCGTAACAGAAAAGACTGAAGCCAATTGTTTATTTGAATAAGATTGTAATTTGATGATGCAATTTTCATTAAATAGCATTGTAAATGAAAGTCAGTCCAAATGAAAGACAAAAATTCAGTTGTGCATGACGTTATTATCAATGTCAGTGGGCAAATGGTAGTAGATAAAGTAAAGAAGGTCTATTTACGCTCTTCTAAATATTGCTTGATGTGTTCATAAGTTTATTTTTTTCGCTTGAAAATAGACGTGAATGTTTTGAAATGCTGTTTCACTTCCCAGAACTTTACCACACTAAGTTGACCAAAAACATAGATTGCAAGGTTTTCTTTGGCCGTCAATAACATTTAGCGTTGTTTCCTCAATTCCAGTATTAATCTATGACTTCCTACATAACAAATCGCCTGTTATAACCTCACTTTAAACATCGGTTATTACTGTTCGATTACGTTTATCGTCTAAACACGCTGCCATAAGATCTTGCTTGAGTTTGTAGTTCAGGGCTAGTACGCTAGGAGCGCTTCAGTAGACTATTATGTATCTTGTTCAACTTCGTTCATCGTTTAAAAAGGGCTTAACACGCCATCGCCCACAGCAGCCTGAGTCGGCAGGAAGCATACCTCGCAGGAGGGCAGCTCAGCCACGGTAACATTCTGTAGCGGTTATCAACAGCAGGAGGATCGCCTTGAAAGTGCAAGGAACGCGCATGGTGGGATAACTCCACGTTCTTCAGGCTCTTCTTCTGGAGCTGGATGGTGTAGGGTTTACTGGGTGAGCATTTCCTACATCTTGAGACTATTTAGTGTTAGGATCTGTACTTCTTTATTTTTGTGTGGCTTGTTTGTGTTGTGGGCACTTTTTCATTACTTCTGTAGTGGAGCCGGCCGCGGTGGACGAGGGGACTCAGGCGCTCCAGTCACGGTCTGCACGGCCACTACGGTCGGGGGTTCGAATCCTCCCTCGGGCATGGATATTTGTGCCGTCCTTAGGATTAAGTAGTTCATAAATAGTTTGTAAGTTTAGAGACTGATGACCCCATAGTTAAGTCCCATAAGCTTACAAACATTTGAATTGTAGTGGATGAGGGGGAATTTAACTTTTTGTTGCCTTGGTTGGCATTTATAACTTTGGTGGCGCTGTATTTGTCATCTGTCTAGCAGCGCTATCGGTCTCCAATAAGTGTCCCTAGGATCCTGGGGTGCTTCTAGTCCACGTATTAGATCGTTTTGGGACGTTCCTGTTCTTGATAGAATCGTCCTGTTAGTTCCTGGTGTCTGCAAACAACTTCTGGTTCGTTGGCAGCTTCGTGTAGGTATCGGTGTGGAAATTGTGAATGTACAAGAAAAACTCTTCTTAATATCCGATTTTGTAGGGTCTGTAGGCGATGGAGATGAGTCCGTGCTGCAGAGCCCCATACTTCACAGGCATAATCAAACAGGGATCTCAGGTACATTCTAAAGATCAGCAGTCCATTTGCTGTTGATAGCGTAGATTCTTCATTTATGAAGGGGTAAAGGGCTCCCATATGTTGGTTAATCTTCTTTCTTACATCTTCTATGTGATGTTTCCAGGTTAATCTCTTATCACGTATTACTCCTAGATATCTTTCAATTTCCGTCCATGGTATTGCAACATTGTACAGGCGGAGTTGTCGAGCAGGCATGCGCCTTTGTCGTGTGAAAATTATTGCCTGCGTCTTCAGCGGGCGCGGACGTCCTATGGAGCACCATGAGGCGACTGCCACCGGGCGCGGACCGACAACGGAACATCATAATCCATATACACTCCTGGCCAGTAAAACAGCTACACCACGAAGATGACGTGCTACAGACGCGAAATTTAACCGACAGGAAGAAGATACTGGGATATCCAAATCCAGAGCATTCACACAAGGTTGGAGCCGGTGGCGATACCTACAACGTGTTGACATGAGAAAAGTTTCCAAACGATTTCTCATACACAAACAGCAGTTGACCAGCGTTGCCTGGTGAAACGTTGTTGTAATGCCTCGTGTAAGGAGAAGAAATGCATACCATCTCGTGTCCGACTTTGATAAAGGTCGGATTGGAGCCTATCGCGATTGCGGTTTATCGTATCGCGACATTGCTGCTCGCGTTGGTCGCGATCCAATGACTGTTAGCAGAATATGGAATCGGTGGGTTCAGGAGGGCAATACGGAACGCCGTGCTGGATCCCAACAGCCTCGTATCACTAGCAGTCGAGATGACAGGCATCTTATCCATATGGCTGTAACGGACCGTGCAGTCATGTCTAGATCCCTGATTCAACAGGTGTGGACCTTTGCTAGACAACAACCATCAGCACGAACAGTTCGACGACGTTTGCAGCAGCATGGACTATCAGCTCGGAGACCCTGGCTGCGGTTACCCTTGACGCTGCATCACAGACTGGAGCACCTACGATGGTGTACGCAATGTTAAAAAAAATGTTTAAATGTTTGTATAGTCTATGGGACTTAACTACGGGGTCATCAGCCCCTAAACTTACAAACTACTTATGAACTACTTACGAACTAGGACGGCACAAATATCCATGCCCGAAGGGGGATTCGAACCCCCGACTGTAGTGGCCGTGCAGACAGTGACTGAAGCGCCTTAGTCTCCTCGGCCACCGCGGCCGGCCTGTACGCAATGACGAACCTGGGTGCACGCATGGCAAAATGTCGTTTTTTCTGATGAATCCAGATTCAGTTTACAGCATCATGATGGTCGCATCCAATTTTGGCGACATCGCGGTGAACGCACATTGGAAGCGTGTATTAGTCATCGTCATACTGGCGTATCCGGCGTGATGATATGGGGTGCCATTGGTTACACGTCTCAGTCACCTCTTGTTTGCATCAACGGCACTTTGAACAGTGCCTGTTACGTATCAGATGTGTTACCACCGATGGCTCTACCCTTCATTGGATCCCTGAGAAACCCTACATTTCGGCAGGATAATGCACGACCGCATGTCGCAGGTCCTGTACAGGCCTTTCTGGATACGGACTGCTGCCCTAGCCAGCACATACTCCAGATCTCTCACCAATTGAAAACGTCTGTTCAATGGTGGCCGAGCAACTGGCTCGTCACAATACGCCAGTCACTACTGTTGATGAACTGTGGTATCGTGTTGAAGCTGCATGGGCATCTGTACCTGCACACGCCATTCAAGCTCTGTTTGACCCAATGCCCAGGCGTATCATGAGCGTTGTTACGGCCAGAGATGGTTGTTCTGGGTACTGATTTCTCAGGAACTATGCACCAAATTGCGTGAAAATGTAATCACACGTCAGTTCTTGTATAATGTACGTGTCCAATGAATACCCGTTTATCATCTGCATTTCTTCTGGGTGTAGCAATTTTAAGGCCAGTAATGTATTAACACCAGACTTGATTGCAATGGGCACGGATCACATAGGAAGCTTTGGACGCCTCCTATGCATAAATACAGGACACAGGATGTTATAGTTGTTGAGATGGTCTATAATTCTGTTATACATTAGTTTCTCTTATACTTTTGAGAAACTGCTGACCAGAGATATTGGGCGGTATTTGGAGATATTGGTTTTGTCACCCTTCTTAAAAAATGGTTTCACAATCGCATGTTTAAATCTCTCTGAAACAAGAAACATTTAGCTGTGAATTACAAGCTATTCCTGTCCTATCGGGGTTAGTACACTTACGAGTATCCGAAGAGCTAGAAGAAACAAAGCACGGGAGTTAAATGTTAAGTGAATGCTTTAAAGTGTAATGTTTCTCCTGTATTGACTTTTATTACAACCGGATTTATTTACGTTCACACACACACACACTCACACACACGCCCAGTACCTCGACACACGCCTCTGTTAAATACATCACGGTGGTCACCCACTGTCACGTTAATTACTGCGGGCGTAAATATAAATACAATAACGTTGCGATTTAATACGCGTACAATTATTTTAAAAATCCGATGGCAACATGTTCTTTTGGAGGTGAAGGAACGCCGTTCGGGCCGAAATAATGCTCTGATCTGCACAATCCGAATCACCTGGCGCGAATTTGCGGTACTAAGTGACACGGCGCTCGGACAGGAACACAAGTCCATCAGCTAGCGACATCTGTTAGAGAAGGCCGCATGCGCTAGCGCTGTCTGCCGGCGATGCACGCAACTACTACGGCAAAAGTTGGTCAGGCGGTAAATGGTAGTACCAACTCATTGTGTTTGCTGCAGATTTCGTAACATTCCATTGTGAAACAACACCAATCCGCTCTCTACGCTGTAAAATTGCCGTAAAATGACAGTAATGGGATTATTCTTGCCAGTCTTATCAGCACTGCGAATAAATTTGGTTTTGGTATGGGGTCTCTTCAAGTCAGTCAAAAGTCTGCAGAGTCCAAAAGCGTGTAATACGTATCTGTAAAAGCCTCTTCAAAGAACTGGGTATATTAACTACTGCCTCTCAGTATATTTATTCCTTAATGAAATTTGTCATAAATAATAATATATCCCTTTTCCCAACGAACAGCTCAGTTCATACATACAATACTAGGAATAAAAATGATCTACGCAAGGACTTAAAAGAACTTTCTTTAGTTAAAAAAGGGGTCCACTAATGAGGAACACACATTTTCAATAATTTACCATCAAGTATAAACAGTTTAGCTACGAATAAAGATCAGTTTAAGAGGAACCTAAAAGACTTTCTAGTGGCCAACTCCTTCTACTCCATTAGTGAATCTCCAAATTGTACACAATGATGCAGGTATCGGTATTCATACTATATTAGTATTATTATATTATCAGGTAAAAAAACTTAAAAATATATGTATCTGTATTTATATTATTTGTATTATTTATTTATTTTATTTATCTCGTGTTCCATTGATCCATGTTGTGAATATATCACGGGAATGGAACGTGTCAGTTTTACAAATTTATATTAGTTACAAAATGTACTGTTATGTAAACAGTACTAATCAATTTTCTTATTAACATGTCTACAACTTAAGTTCTATTGCAGACGAATATATATTACATAAAACAAATTACAGATAATAAATATTAGAAAAATCTCTTACAGGAAAATAAAATGTCTTTAATAAAAGCATGAATGACAAAATGGATCTGTAACTATTTCTGTTGGTTGTAGTTACAAAAACACTACCCATTGCGGCTTAGGAACTCTTTCGATAGAGTAAAATGACCATTTTAGTAGTAACTGACTTAGGTTCCTTTTAAATGCGCGTTCATTGTCAACTAAATTCTTAATTTCTGAAGGGAGGGCCTTGAAGAATCTGCCGTCACTGAATTACACATCCTTCTGAACCATACTCAGACTTGCTTGCTTATAGTGGATTTCACCTTTCCGTCTAGTATCATGACTGTGGTACGCACTATTACATTGAAAAAGGAACCTGTGTTTTCTTATGAAGCACATAAGTGAGAATATGTATTGTGAAGTGGTTGTTATGATTTCTAGTTCCTTAAAAAGATTTCTACATGAGGTTCTAGGATGAACTACACTCATAATTGAAAGCTCTTTTTTGTGCGCATAGTACTTTCTTAGCTAGTGGCTGATTCCCCCAAAATATTATTCCATAGGTCATAATGGAATGAAAATAACCATAATAAGCAGCTTTCATGGTCTATGTTTCTATAAGAACAAATTATGCGCAAAGCAAGGGTTGCAGAGCTCAGTCTTTTGCACAGGTCCAGGATGTGGATTGACCACTTTAGTTTGTTGTCAATATGTAAGCCCAGGTATTTAGAAGTATCAACGCTAGCTATCTGTTGGTCACCTATTTTTACTCCTATCTATTATTCAGCTTATAAATTTTGTTTTTTGGCATGTTCCACATCCAAGAGGATCTCCTCAACATGGACATACGGAACGAAAAACTAATCTAATCTATAATGATACCACTTCTTCCGTAATAATAAATAAATAAAAATAAATAAATACCTCACGAGTATTTCCATTTAACAAACAGGGTTATCATATTTTCGAATGCAAATAAAGAGGACACTTCCTACATTTTAGGATGAGAGAAAGAGAATACTTGTCTCATTTTAAATTTATTACATAAGAAACAAAAAATAACAATAATACACATGTCGCCGCGGTGGAGTGGCCGAGCGATCCAAGTGCCTTGCTGCGGACCATGCGGTGGCTCGCTGTCGGAGGTTCGCGTCCTCCTCGGGCTTCGGTGTGCGTGTTGTCCACAGGTTAGTTTAAGTAGTTTGTAAGCCTAGGTACTGATACCCACAGCAGTCCCTTAGATTTACAAACATCTGAATACTGATACACATGTCACACACAAAAACGAATTCTGTGACATCTCTGATGTGAAAAAGAACAGAATTGTGATGGAAATGCTCTGCAGTTGTGAATAGGGTTACCAGATGTCCGGATGTCCGTCTTCAGAAAAGAGGACATTTCTAGATTCATAAAAGAACCTTCTTTCGCTCTCTTTCTCACCCTCTCTCTCGTATTGACAACTCAAAGTACTAGTGATGTCCCTTCTGTATTATCAGAGTCTTGTTTGTAATATATCTTACGCATCTTACGAAATTTGTTCATCTTCTTACAAATTAAGAAGCATGAAATGTTAAGAACGAATTACATAAACTACATAGCAGTGTAGCCCTAATATTTAATCACTTCCCCACTTGTAATTATCGTCTTAAGTGCTGAACATTTTTACCATACTTATACCTTGCCGATCACCCCTGTTTTCACTTGAAATTTTTTACGATTTATTATTTACAGAAACCATAGTACTGTTGATTATAAAATTGTCACGAATAAAGTAACTGAAAATTATCTAAGCGTTCCTTGATATAGCTATGCTCCCATTTAGCATCAGAACGACGTGAATATATACATGATTAGCTTCTAGATTCTAGTGAGTGATTGGAAAATGTAAGGCCTAGGTGAAAAAAGCAATGAATAAAATAAACTTTTTATTTACCGTACAAAGGCTCGCAATTAATTATTAAAAACTACTCGGTTTTCAGGACAAAAGCTTTAAATTGATTTTTTCAAAACACTGTTTATGTATCCAGAATGAAACTTTCACTCTGCAGCGGAGTGTGCGCTGATATGAAACTTCCTGGAAGATTAAAATTGTGTGCCGGAACCGGGACTCGTACCTGGGACCTTTGCCTTTCGCGGGCAAGCGCACTACCGCTTTGGAAAATAGGAGGCGAGGTACTGGCGGAAGTAAAGTTGTGAGGCGGCATCGTGAGTCGTGTCGGGATAGCACAGTCGGTAGTGCGCTTGCCCGCGAAAGGCAAAGATCCCAGGTTCGAGTCCCGGTTCCGGCACACAATTTTAATCTGCCAGGAAGTTTCACTGTTTATGTAGTTACGTCTCTTTGGTCCTAAACAGGCGAATGATGAAATAGCAATGCTGAATGTGGCATCTGACCTTATTTGTATGAAGTTTTGAACAAGATTTCAATTTATGTATAACGAACACTGCACTAGCTTTTGGTCTTAAAGGCATAACTGTGATTGACAGACAATACACAGAACTGCCGAGTCCCAGCACGACAGACTGAACGTCTTATTTTTGGGTGTCACACAACACTCCGACCAGAGAAAGGACGGAGAGTTTCATATTATACTATGTGTATTGTACTATCTTGCATCGTTGCAGACGTATGTTTTTAATTGGCCGCCTCGAAGGTCGTATTCCGTGACAATTATTTCAATTGTTCCGAAGTAGCTTGACAGGGCATCGGCGACACAGAAACGAGAAAATAATAATAAAAAAATCATTGTTTCAAGAAAGGTTAAATTCTCTAGAGTTAGTGATTGTAACAGTTCAGAGAGTTGGATTTAGGCACTTTCAAGTTGAAGCTGCAGCAAAAAAAAAAAAAAAAAAAAAAAAAAAAAAAAAAAAAAAAAAAAAAAAAAAAAAGTTTTTCCCCATTTTGTTAAAAACCCGGCCGGACCATTTTTCGGGTCCAAAAAAGAGGACATGTCCGGGTAAAAGAGGATGTCTGGTAACCCTAGTTGTGAACTGCTGTCTTCTGCCATTTCGGTATTCCTTCCGTCACGCGGGAGGCCGCGCGATCTGTAACGTGGCGCTCCAGACCGCTCGGCTACCCCCGCGTGGCTATAAAATGCAGAATGTCAATGGGAAGAAATGCGATTTTGAAAACGGGTTACTTGTTAACGTTGAATATTAATGTAAGTATAAGGTAGTCTTTTCGTAGCGTGTTGCGTTGTACGGGAGTGATACATGGACGATAAGTAGCACGGACAGGAAAAGGATAGAGGCTTCTGAAATGTGGTGTTACAGAAGAACACTGAAGATTAGGTGGGTAGATCGCGTAACTGAGTATGTATTTAACGCAACATCATAAACGCATGGAAATTCTCAAAAGAATTGATATAGATGAGAAAGATATCCGATTCATAGAGAGGAGGATGTTGTCATCAAGAAAGATAATACTGGCATTCTACGGATCGGAGCGTGGAATGTTAGATCCCTTAATCGGGTAGGGAAGCTAGAAAATTTAAAAAGGGAAATGGATAGGTTGAAGTTAGATATAGTGGGGATTAGTGAAGTTCGGTGGCAGGATGAACAGGATTTCTGGTCAGGTGAGTACAGGATTATAAATACAAAATCAGTTGGGGGTATCACTGGAGTAGGACTGATAATGAATAAGAAGATAGGAATGCGGGTAAACTACTACGAGCAGCACAGTGATCGCATTATCATTGTCAAGATAGATACGAAGCCAACACCGACAACAGTAGTACAGGTTTATATGCCAACTAGCTCTGCCGATGATGAGGAAATCGAAGAAATATATGAGGAGCTAAAGGAAATTATTCAGACAGTTAAGGGAGAGGAAAACTTAATTGTGATGGGAGACTGGAATTCGGTAGTAGGAAAAGGAAGAGAAGGAAAAATAGTAGGTGAATATGGACTGGGCAGAAGGAATGAAAGAGGAAGTCGCCTGGTAGAATTTTGCACGGAACATGATTTAATCATAACAAACACATGGTTTAAGAATCACAAAAGAAGGTTGTATACATGGAAGAGACCAGGAGACACCGGAAGGTATCAGGTAGATTTTATAATGGTAAAACATAGATTCCGGAACCAGGTGATTAACTGTAAAACATACCCAGGGGCAGATATAGACTCTGACCATAACTTGTTAGTCATGAACTGTAGGCTGAAACTGAAAAAACTGCAGAAAGGTAGGAAAATAAGGAGATGGGACTTAGATAAATTGAAGGAACCTGAAGTTCTGGAGAAATTCGGAGGGAGATTTAGGCACCAATTGACAGAAACAGGGGGAAATAAAACAGTAGAAGAGGAATGGGTAGCATTGAGAGATGAAATAGTGAAGGCAGCAGAGGACAAAATAGGTAGAAAGGCAAGACCTACAAAAAATCCTTGGATATCACAGGAAATACTAAATTTAATTGATGGAAGGAGAAAATATAAAAATGCAATAAATGAAACGGGCAAAATGGAGTACAGACGACTAAGAAATGAGATTGACAGGAAGTGCAAAATGGCTAAGCAGGAGTGGCTAGAAGCCAAATGCAAATCTGTAGAAGAATGTATAAGAAGGGGAAAAGTAGATACCGCCTACAGGAAAATAAAAGAGACATTTGGGGATAGGAAAGGCAACTCTATGAATATCAAGGACTCTGATGGAAAACCAGTTCTCAGCAAAGAAGGAAAAGCTGAAAGGTGGAAAGAGTACATAGAGCAGCTCTACAAAGGAAATGAACTTGGAGATGATGTTGTAGGAAGGGAAGAGGAAGTAGATCAAGATGAAATAGGAGATACTATACTGAGAGATGAATTTGACAGAGCCCTGAAAGACCTAGGTCGGAACAAGGCCCCAGGAGTAGATGACATACCCTCAGAGCTACTAAAGGCTCTGGGAGAGCCAGCCAAGACAAGACTATTTGAACTGGTGTGTAGGATGCATGAGACAGGTGAAATACCCTCAGACTTTAAGAAAAATGTAATAATCCCCATTCCAAAGAAATCAGGCGCAGACAGGTGTGAAAACTACAGAACCATAAGTTTGATAAGTCATGGTTGCAAAATTTTAACACGAATTATCTACAGGAGAATGGAAAAGCTGGTAGAAGTTGACCTCGGGGAAGATCAGTTTGGATTCAGGAGGAACGTAGGAACCCGGGAGGCAATACTCACTTTACGTCTTATCTTAGAAGATAGGTTAAGGAAAGGCAAACCTACATTTTTAGCTTTTGTAGATTTGGAGAAAGCATTTGACAATGTTGACTGGAATACACTCTTTCAAATTCTGAAATCAGCAGGGGTAAAATACAGGGAAGGGAAAGTTATTTACAACTTGTACAAAAGCCCGCAATTATAAGACTCGAAGGGAATGAAAGGGAAGCATCAGTTGGGAAGGGAGTAAGACAGGGTTGTAGCCTTTCTCCTATGCTATTTAATTTGTACATCGAGCAGGCGGTGAAGGAAAGCAAGGAAAAATTTGGAATAGGGATTAAAGTTCAGGGGGAAGAAATAAAAACATTGCGTTTTGCTGATGACATTGTAATTCTGTCAGAGACAGCAAAGGACCTGGAAGAGCAGTTGAATGGCATGGACAGTGTGTTGAAGAGAGCGTATAAAATGAACATTAACAAGAGCAAAACAAAAATAATGGAATGCGGTCTTAGAAAATCAGGTGATGCTGAAGGAATTAGATTAGGTAACGAAACAATGAAGGTGGTAGATGAGTTTTGTTACTTGGGTAGTAAAATAACATGCGATGGTCGCAGTACAGAGGATATAAAATGCAGAATGGCAATGGGAAGAAAAGCATTTTTGAAAAAGAGAATTTTGCTAACATCGAATATTAATTTAAGTGTAAGGAAGTCTTTTCTGAAGGCATTTGTGTGGAGTGTTGCCTTGTACGGGAATGAAACATGGACGATAAGCAGTGCGGACAGGAAGAGGATAGAGGCTTTTGAAATGTGGTGCTACAGAAGAATGCTGAAGATTAGGTGGGTAGATCACATAACTAATGAACAGAATTGGCGAGAAAAGGAATTTTTGGCATACCCTGACTAAAAGAAGGGATTGCTTGGTAGGACATATTCTTAGACATCGATGAATCGTAAATTTAGCATTGGAGGGAAGTGTGTGGGGTAAAAATCGCAGAGGGAGGCCAAAAGACGCATATAGTAAGCAGATTCAAGTGGATGTGGGTTGTCGTTCTTATGAGGAGATGAAAAGGCTTGCTCAGGATAGAGTAGGGTGGAGAGCTTTATCAAACCAGTCTCCGGACTGAAGACCATAACAGAGAATTTATATTGGAATCAGACAGAGCAGGTTAAATTGATAACTTATACTATGAGAGTATTTTTCAAGAGGCACTTGAAGATGTACAAAAAGGCATAAAGGTCAACGGAGTGTGTATCAACAACATTCGCTGTGCTGATAACACGGTATTGATGGTTGATAATTTAAATGACCTTCAACAACTTGTCAACATGGTAGGAGATTACAGTAGCACTCTAGTTCTGAATATTAACATCAAAAACACTAATTTTATGATTGTCACACGAGAGTCCAACTCACTTAAAGGTGCAAATCTACAATTCCAAGGATCTGTAATGCAAAGAGTCGCCAAGTTTAAATACCTCGGAACCTGGCTTTGTGAAGACTGGCGAACACAATAAGATGTCGCATAGGGAATGCCCGAAACGCCTTCATAAAATTTAAGAATATTCTTACAAGCACAGACCTAGACCTACAACTTAGAACCAGATTTGTAAAATGCTACATTTGGTCCGTGCTTCTATATGGCTCTGAAGGATGGACACCAGCCGGCCGCGAAGGCCGAGCGGTCTGCGGCGCGCCAGTCACATTCTGCACGGCCCGTACGGTCGGGGGTTCGAATCCGTAGTGACCGTGCAGGACGAGACTGGCGCGCCGCAGACCGCTCGGCCACCGCGGCCGACAAAAGGTAAGAGAAGTAATTGTTTCTCATACTTCAAGTATTATCAATGAAAAAACAGCTTGTTCAGCAATAAATTAATGCATGCAATAACAACTAATTGAATATATCCTTGGTGCTATCATATTAATCTAACGCAAAAATGGTCCCCGGGGGCAAGACGGGGTACCTAGTGGCAGGGCAAGATGGGGTACCCCGTCTTGCCCTCCCACTAGGTACCCCGTCTTGCCCCACAGGAGATAACATAAGCTGCAACCATGTTGACTGCCATAAACGGTTTCACGCCAGCAAAACAAGCTATTACTTCAGGAAACATTATAGATTTGAAACTGCCATACACAGACTTCTTAAAGGAGGTTAAGAGCCTTGCAAAAACGCGATGGCAAGAAATGTAGAATGTGACCCAACAATATAAAGGTGGATATTATGCGGCCATACAGCCTGAAATTCCAACAAGACAATGGTTTGCGAGAACGTATTTGGCCCGCTCTTCGATATCTACCATTATCCGACTCCGATTTAATCATGCATCTTTCCCTGTTCATCTACATAAAATTCACATATATAAATCATCTGCCTGTGACTGCGATTTTGTGACTGATGAAGACGTTAACCACATCCTGTTTTCGTGCCCAAAATATGAAAGTGAACGTTCAGTGTTTTTGGAATCTTTGACAAAAATGGGTTACTCCATGCCTCAATCTGCTCCTTGTCTATTGACCACTAAAAACATTAAGATTTATAAACTGATAATCATCTTTCTGAAGAGAAAAAACTATAATTTCTAGTAATCATACTTGTCATATAACCTTATTTGAGAAATGTTGTATGAATATATCTTTGATGGCTAAATAGAGTATATACTCTGGAGGCCGTATATATAAAAAGGAATTTGCCCTTTCGAACCAAACATCTTCCCAGATTCCCAGATTCAGTGTTTGAAGCTTCTGTCACTACAGACCAAGGAGAGGCTTCAGTTGGCTTACATAAGCAGTTTATGTCAGAGACGAGCGATGGTCCTGTCAACCAAGCCAGAACTAAAGAGCAAGATGCGCTTGCTGCAGGCCTAAGCCCAGGGTGCTCATTTTGGAATGATAATAAACCCAATTACTACAGTACAAACAAGCAGGCTTATGAGAATAACACCAATCAATTAAGGTCATCTGCTGTTTCACCTGAACAGATTGTCCCGATCCCTTTTGTCGGAAAGTGAAACATCCGAAAACAGGAAAAACTGTTGTTGTTACTAGCTCCCCTTACAGAAGAGAATTCCTGGAGAGTGCAAGTAAAGTTAAGCTTGAAAAAAAGAAGAAGCAAGAAGGAAAGATTCAACTGACAAGACTGTTAAAAATGCAATGCCTCTTTGTTGTAAAGGCAAAAGTGGGAAGAATAAAAAAGCAATAACGAACTTGGCAAAGAAGATAAAAAAATTGAAGAAGAAAGCAGATTAGAAGATGATGACACAGCGTGCCTGTATTGCGGCTATTTCTACTCGCAGTCAACAGAAGGATGGGTGTCATGCGTCTCTTGCAAACAATGGGCTCACTGTTCATGTGCGGGAGAAGAGGAAAAGGATGCTGAGGTACATCATGTGTGTGAATTTTGCTTACAAAACGACGATAATAACTGAATAACAATAAATTGAACTTTAACATCACACAATGTTTACTTCATCCATTTTCATTAGGTATTAGAATAATTCTTTTATAAATTTGTAAAACTGTGCTCATTGAATCATTTAATTACCTTTGCCTTATACAGTATTGAGGTAACCCATCTTGCCCCCCTGCGTACCCCATCTTGCCCTCACTGGGAAAATATATATATTTTTAATAGTAAATACTAACAATTTTGGTCCTATTTTTTTTTTTTTAATTATAAACTCTAGAAATATTGAAGTTTAAGGTGGAATATCTGGTATTTTACAAGAGCATTTTGTAAGCCTACAAAAAATTGTTAAGTATTTAAATACCCCGCCTTGTCCCCCTCTCCCCTACCCTTACTAACTTTATTCGACACCGCTCACGAAATAAAATGGATGTGCATGATTCACCTTTAATAGCAATTTATAAAAATTCAAATGTTTGTTAAGCTTATGGGACTAACTACGAGGTCATCAGTCCCTAAACTTACAAACTACTTATGAACTACCTTATACTAAAGACGGCATAAATATCCATGCCCGAGGGGGGATTCGAACCCCCGACCGTAGTGGCCAAGCAATTTATATTTGACACTTTCACAAACCTGACTGTGATAGCGGACTGAAAAACACTTTTATTTTCAGAACATGTCACTTCCAAATGTAAACAAAAAACGGAAGGATAATGATGAGGATAGAAAATGTCAGGACAAGGCGGTGAAATTTGTAAAGAAACGATTAGTCTCACTAAAGAATACGATGTTAAGCGACACTATATCACAAACCATGAAAAGCAGTTCTCATTTTTCGAAGTAAAATAATGGAAGAAAAATTAAAAACAACGAAGAATTCTTCAGGTGCTTACAAAATTCGTAAAAAAGTTGTGAATCTTTAACGAGAATAAGTTAGGACATAAGTTACTTACCGTGTTGTGTCGACTAATGTAAACCATAAGGTGTAATTCGAAAAAAAGCGTAAGTAATAACGGAACGATTCAGTATTCTTTTCAAATTAATTGCAACAATTGTACTGCGCCACGCCTAATTACATTCCTCGCATAGGAGCGGATGAGATAATCATCTGAATTGAAACCGTCGTGGAAATGTTATGAACTCACTACCCTTTACAAGTCATAGAAGTTTGTAACAGGAATTTCCGACCACCCAGTATATGCAGGCTCCAATCTCTAATAAACTTCTGATAGGAATAAGAGATGATAATAGTTGAGTCTGACAAGCAAAGTACTTGGGCTCGAACTAACACATATACACCAAAATCGCATGAGAGATAATGTAAAGATCCCTTATTGCACTAGTGATACTCCCGCATCTACAAAACTCCGCAGTCGTCCGTTAGAGGCCTCTGCGTGTGCCATGCCGCATTGCACTTTGACCTGTCGGTTCGCCAGTAGGGACGGTGCAGTGTGACTCCGAAGTTGCGTTTTGTGATGTTATTTGTGTGGTGAAGCGTCAGATGGGGCGGCGATTGCTAATCAATCCTGCTAATGTATTGCGATTAGTTGAAATGTTTGTTAAGCTTATGGGACTTAACTATGGGGTCATCAGTCCCTAAACTTACAAACTACTTTTCAACTACCTTATACGAAGGACGTCACAAATATCCATGCCCGAGGGGGGATTCGAACCCCCGACCATAGTGGCCGTGCAGACCGTGACTGGAGCGCCTCAGTCTCCTCGGCCACCGCGGCCGGCGCGATTAGTTGAAGAACCCTTCTTCGTGAAGATGGAATTAGTGTAGAAGATGAATCATTTGCATGATTTCTCGTATCTGTTATGGTACAGAAATATGAGCATAAGTTAGATACTGTTGTTACAAACTCAAAATAATGATAATAGGGATGATAATGACAAACAACTCATTGCAAGCTGTAGTGCTACGGTAAGTGTGGGAAGAGACGATGGAAGCAGTGGCAGTGAATACCAACAGTCTTCCGGGAAGAAGGTTAAAGTTGCAACTATTATCACGGCTTTTGATGACAATTTGCTAGAGAACGAGAACGATGATTATTACATAAGTTTTAGTTAAGATATCTGCATTACGTATGGCGTCTACAATTACATCTACAGTGCTATCTAGAGCATGGTTGCAGAGCTTCGCAGAAAAACGACACCCACCAGCACATTGAGCTGTACGTAAAGATCCTGTAAGCAAACGTTCATACAGATATTTTGTTCGAGCCCATGTACTTTCCTTGTGAGACAGATAGTTGTGATGCCTAAATATGCCATTTTCTAGAATGTGGAAGGGGGGGCCTCAAGACCAATGAGTGCGGAGTATTTTTAATATTTGGGGGATGAAAGAAGTAAGGCTATGAGCTGTGTCGACACTTTTGATTGCAAGCTCAAGGTCGCCCCCATCTCCCCCGCAATTCAAATGTTCAAATGTTTGTAGAGTCTATGGGACTTAACTACGGGGTCATCAGTCCCTAAACTTACAAACTACTTATGAACTACTTACAACTATGGACGGCACAAATATCCATGCTCGAGGGGGGATTCGAACCCCCGACCGTAGTGGCCGTGCAGACCGTGACTGGAGCGCCTCAGTCTCCTCGGCCACCGCGGCCGCCCCCCCCCCCCCCCCCCGCAATTCCTCTTGGGTCTCTCGCTAATCCAAAAAACCTGCATCAATAGAGCAGATTTTTGAGAAGGTCGTCCTACTAAAAAAAAATGGGGTCATTTGACCAGTGACATCGGTGTGTTGTCTTGTGTGACGTCATCGCTGTGCGGCAGTTTTGAGGTGGGTGCGTGTTTGTAGAAGGCGAGAGTAACTATGTAGTTGCTGAGTTAAAGAAGATTGTTTACAACCAGAATATAAATCATGGGTTAACCCAAACACAAAACACAAAGAGATTTTGGTCATATATTAAATATACTAGGGGCAAAACACAAACAATACCCTCACTACGTGGTAGTAATGGCGATCCTACCTATGACAGCGCTACTAAAGCAGAGTTACTAAACTTAGCTTTTAGAAACTCATTCTCCAAAGAAGACGAAACCTATATTCCAGATTTCGAATTACGAACAGATGCCGTAATGAGTAACGTAGAAGTAGATATTATCGGAGTAGTGCAGCAACTAAAATCACATAACAAGAACAAGTCTTCTGGTCCGGATTGTATACCCATTAGATTTCTATCTGATTATGCTGAAGCGATAGCTCCTTACTTAACAGTCATATACAACCGCTCTATCAACGAAGGATCTGTACCAAAAGATTGTAAAGTTGCCCAGGTCACACCTATATTCAAGAAAGGCAGTAGGAGTAACCCACTAAACTACAGGCCTATTTCATTGACGTCAATTTGCAGCAGAGTTTTGGAACATACCCTGTATTCAAATATTATGAATGATCTCGAACAGAATGATCTATTGACTCAAGGTCAACACTGATTTAGAAAATATCGTTTATGCGAAACACAACTAGCTCTTTATTCACACGAAGTGATGGGTGCTATCGACAAGGGTTCGCAAATCGATTCCGTATTTCTTGATTTACAGAAGGCATTTGACGCCGTACCTCACAAACGGCTGTAAATCAAATTGCGTGATTATGGTATATCACCCAAAATTAGAGACTGGATAGGGAATTTCCAGTCAGAGAGGACACAGTTCGTAGTATAAATGGTAAAGCATCGACTAAAACAGATTAGATATCGGGTTTCGCACAGGGTAGTGTTATTGGTCCTCTGCTGTTCCTTATTTACGTAAACGATTTAGGGGAAAATCTAATTAGCACTCTTAGGTTCTTTGCAGATGACGACGTCATTTACCGTCTAGTAAAATCATCTGAAGATCAAAACCAACTGCAGAACGATCTGAATAAGATAACACTATGGTGTAGAAATTGGCAATTAACTCTAAATAATGAGAAGTGTGAAGTCGTCCACATGAGTACGAAAAGAAATCCGTGAAACTATGTTTACAAGATAAATCAATCAAAACTGAAGGCCGTAAACTCCACAAAATACCCAGGAATTACTATTACTTCAGACTTAAACTGCAAAGAACACATAGATAATGCCGTGGGAAAGGAGAACCAAAAACAGCGTTTTATTGGCAGAACACTTAAAATATGCGACAGAACTACAAAAGAAACTGCATATACTACGCTTGTCCGTCCATTTTTGGAGTATTGCTGCCCAGTGTGGGATCCTTATCAGGTGGGTTTGACGGAGGACATCGAAAGAGTCCACAGAAGGGCAGCTCGGTTTGTATTGTCACGATACAGGGGAGACAGCGTTACGGAAATGATACAGGATCTGGGATGGGAATCATTACACGGCGCTTATCGCTGCGGCGTGGGCTATTTACGAAACTACAATCGCCAACATTCTCCTACGAATGCGAAAATATATTGTTGACTACCACTTACATAGGTAGAAATTATCATCAGAATAAAATCAGAGCTCGAACGGAGAGATTCAGGTGTTCTTTCTTCCCGCGCGCTATTCGAGAATGGAATGGGAGATAAATAGTATAACGGTGATTCGATGAACCCTCTGCCAGGCACTTAAATGTGATTTGCAGAGTATCCCATGTAGATGTAGATTTTGTATTTAAGAAGTAATCCGTAGCTTCACTCTGATAGTGAGGTAGGTCTACAGCTTAACAGAGAGGTTCTTGTTTTCGCAAGTGAGCACCAAGGATACGATTTTTTGGACTGAGACCTATGATCGATGCTACATTCTGTTTTAATCTGTAATTTACGTGCATAACCACAGAGTATCTATTAGATAACCATCAGATACCTAAAAACCCGACGTTGCTGGGGTATTTATTTATTTACTCCGCCTTGCGTTAGTACTTCTCCTAACCCTTTTCTGCCTGTGTCCATCTCCTTTTTTCTAAAAAACATATATTTATCGGAGAATACATAAGAAATAAGGCTATCTTGCATAATGTACAAAATTATTCATGCAAACACAAATAAAGAAAGTAAGCAATCAGAATTTCAAATGGCATATAAAATATGCATGATCTGATATTTATTCAGTTATGTTGTTGTTGTTGTCTTCAGTCCGCAGACTGGTTTGATGCAGCTCTCCACGCTACCCTGAACTGTGCAAGTCTCTTCATCTGAGAATACGTTCTGCAACCTACATCATTTTGAATCTGGTTACTGTATTCGTCCCTCGGTCTCCCTGGATGATTTTTACCCCACACACTTCCTTCTAATGCTAAGTTGACGATTTCTTTATGTCTCAGAATTTGTCCCACTAATCTATCCCTTCTCTTAGTCAGGATATACCAGAAACTCCTAATCCCCCCAATTCGGTTAAACACGTCCTCATTACTACACATCTAATTTTCATCATTCGTCTGCAACACTACATTTCAAAAGCTTCAATCATCTTTTCGTCTAAACTCCTTACCGTCCACGTTTCACTCCCATACAGTGCTACACTCCAGACAAATGCTTTCAGAAAGGACTTCCTAACATTTAAATTAATATTGGTTGTTAACAAGTTTCTCTTCTTTAGAAAAGCCTTCCTTTCCATAGCCATTCTGCATTTTATATCTTCCTTACTTCGGCCATCAGAAGTTATCTTGCTACCCAAATAACAAAATTCATCTACTACTTTTATTGTCTCATTAGCTAATCTAATTCCTTCAGCATCGCCTGATTTTCTGACATTGGATTACATTACATTCGTTTTACTCTTGTTAATGTTCATCTTATGTGTTCCTTTCAAAACACTGTCCATTCCATTCAATTGCTCTTCCAGGTCTTTTGCGGTCTCTGACAGAATTAATATGTTATCAGCAAACCGTAATGCTTTTAATTCTTCCCCCTGCAATTTAATGCCCTCTCCAAATATCTCCTTCCATTCCTTCACTGCCTGCTCAATGTACAGATTGAACAACATCGGGGAAAGGCTACAACCCTGACTTACTCCATTCCCAACCTCTGCGTTTGACCTTCGAATCTAGTAACTGCTGTCTAGGTTTTGTATAGGTTCAATATAACTCTTCGCTCCCTATATTTTACCCCTGCTACCTTCAGAATTTGAAAGAGTGCATTCCAGTCGACAATGTCAAAAGGTTTATTCAAATCTACAAATGCTAAAAACGTAGGTTTCCCTTTCCTTAGACTATCTTCTAAGATAAGTCGGAATGTGAGTATTGCCTCCCTTGTTCCTATATTTCTCCTAAATCCAAACTGATCTTCCCCGAGGTCGGATTCCACAAGTTCTTCCATTCGTCTGTAAATATTTCGTGTTAGTATTTTGCAACCATGGCTTATTAAACTGATAGTTCTGTAATTTTCAAATTTGTCTGCACCTGCTTTCTTTGGAATTGGAATTACGATATTCTTCTTGAAGTCGGAGGGTATTTCCCCTGTCTCACACATCTTGCATACGAGGTGGTTCAATTTTTTCACGATTGGCTCTCCTAACGACATCAGCACTTCAGACGGAATATCATCTACTCCAGGGGCCTTGTTTCAACTCAAGTTTAATTCTTCTCGCAGTATTATATCTCCTATCTCATCTTCCTCCACTTATCCTTCCATTTCTAGAATACTGCCTTCAAGTTTATTTCCTTTATATAGGCCCTCTATATATTCCTTCCACAGTTCAGCTATCCCTTCTTTGCTTAGTACTGGTCTTCCGTCTGAGATCTTGATATTCATACAGCTGCATTTCTTGTCTCCTAATACCTCTTTTACTTTCTTGTAGGCGGTATCTATCTTTCCCCTAGTTATACATTCTTCTACGGTTCTGCATTTGTCCTCTAGCCACTACTGCTTAGCCAGTCTGCATTTCCTGTCAATCTCATTTTTCAGACGTATGTACTCCTTTTTTCCTGCTTCACTTGCTGAATTTTTATATTTTCTCCTCTCATCAATTAAGTTCAGTATGTCCTGTTTCATCCAGGGATTTCTATTAGGCATTGTCCTTCTGCCTGTATGATCCTCTGCGGCCTTAACTACTTAATCTCTAAGAGCAACCCATTCTTCTTCTACTGTATTACTTTCCTCCATTTCAGCCAATCCTTACCTAATGCTGCTACTGAAACTCCCAACTACCTCTGGTTCCTTCAATTTGTCCAAGTTCCATCTCCTAACTTTTCTACCTTTCAGCATTTTCTTAAGTTTTAATCTATAATTCATAACCACAAAGTTATGGTGAGAGTCTGTATCTGCCACTGGATATGTCCTGGTTTCTAAATCTATTCCTTACCATTATAAAGTCAATATTGATTTATATGTTCTACAATTGTATAATTTTTCAGGTAAATTTCATTTGTATAAGTGCTGAACGTGTGTAAAATCTGTTGCGAATACAATCAGTAGTAAAGAAGTACGTAATAGATTAAAATTTGTTGCTTGATAGGGCGTTTTCCATGAAAGTTACTGTTTATGTGCTCATGTCTTATGAACTTCTTGTTTTACTATGATACAATTTCGAAGGTACATTCAGCTATAAGTGTGTATACTGTCTACTGTCTGTGAAATTTCCTGCGGCTACAAGTTGTAACCACTCCCATGAACCACAGACATTGCCGAGGTGGGGTGGCTTGCGTGCCTCAACGATGCAGATAGCCGTACCGTAGGTGCAACCACAGCGGAGGGGTATCTGTGGAGAGACCAGACAAACGTGTGGTTCCTGAAGAGGGGCAGCAGCCTTTTCAGTAGTTACAGGGGCAACAGTCTGGATGATTGACTGAGCTGGCCTTGTAACATTAGCTAATGTGGCTTTGCCACACAGCTACTGCGAACGGCTGAAAGCAAGGGGAAACTACAACCGTTACTTTTTCCCGAGGACATGCAGCTCTACTGTATGAACATATGATGATGGCATCCTCTCGGGTAAAATATTCCGGAGGTAAAATAGTCCCCCATTCGGATCTCCGGGCGGGGACTACTCAGGAGGATGTCGTCATCAAGAAAAACAAAAAAGGCATTCTACGGGTCGCAGCGTGGAATGTTCTAACCCTTAATCGAGTAGGTAAGCTTGAAAATTTGAAAAGAGAAATGGATAGGTTAATGTTATATATAGTAGGGATTAGTGACGTTCGGTGGCAGGATGAACAGAATTTCTGATCAGGTGAGTACAGGGTTATAAATACAAAATCAGTTGGTGGTAACGCAGTAGTAGGTCTGATAATGAATAAGAAAATAGGAATGCGAGTAAGTTACTATGAACAGCATAGTGAACACATTATCGTAGTAAAGATAGACACGAATCCAACACCGACCACAGTAGTGCAAGTTTATATGCCAACTAGCACGGCCCATGATGAGGATATCGAAAAAAATGTATGAGGAGATAAAAGAAATCATTTAGAAAGTTAAGGGAGACGAAAATTTGATTGTGATGGGGGACTGGAACTCGGTAGTAGGAAAGGAAAGAGAAGGAAATGTAGTAGGTGAACATGGACTGGGAAAAAGGAATTAAAGAGGAGATCTCTTGGTAGAATTTGCGCAGAGCACCATTTAATGATCACCAACCCTTGGTTTAATCATCACGAAAGAAGGCTGTATACGTGGAAGAGACCAGGAGATACTGGAGGACAAATGCAGAACCGTAGAAGAATGCATAACTAGGGGAAAGATAGATACTGCCCACAGGAAAATAAAAGAGGTATTTGAAGTCAAGAAAAGCAGCTGTATGAATATCAAGAACTCAGGTGGAAAACGAGTACTAAGCAAAGAGTGGAAATCTGAACTGTGGAAAGAATATATAGGGGTCCTATATAAAGGAAATATACTTGAAGGCAGTAATCTAGAAATGGAAGACGAAGTGGAGGAAGATGAGAAGGAGATATAATACTGCGATAAGAATTTGACAGAGCGCTGAAGGACTTGAGTCGAAACAAGGTCCCTGGAGTAGATGATATTCCGTCTGAACTGCTGATATCGTTAGGAGAGCCAGTCGTGAAAACATTGTACCACCTGGTATGCAAGTTGTATGAGACAGGAGAAATACTCTCCGACTTCAAGAAGAATTCCAACTCCAAAGAAAGCAAATGCAGACAAGTCTGAAAATTACAGAACTATCAGTTTAATAAGTCATGGTCGCAAAATACTAACATGAATTATTTACAGACGAATGGAAGAACTTGTGGAATCCGACCTCGCGTTAGATCAGTTTGGATTTAGGAGAAATGTAGGAACCCGGAAGGCAATACTCACATTACGACTTATCTTAGAACCTACGTTTTTAGCGGTTGTCAATTTGGAGAAAGCTTTTGATAATGTCGACTGGAATACACTCTTCCAAATTCTGAAGGTAGCAGGTGTAAAATATAGGGAACGAAGAGTTATATTCAACCTATACAAAAACCAGACAGTGGTTATTAGAGTCGAAGGGCAAGAAAGGGACACAGAGGTTGGCAAGGGAGTAAGACAGGGTTGTAGCCTTTCCCCAATGTTGTTCAATCTGTACATTGAACAGGCAATGAAGGAATGGAAGGAGAAATTTGGAGAGGGCATTAAAGTGCAGGGAGAAGAAATAAAAACATTGCGGTTTGCCAATGACATAGTAATTCTGTCAGAGACCGCAAAATATCTGGAAGAGCAATTGAATGGGATGGGCAGTATCTTGAAAGGAAGATATAAGAGTAAAACGAAGGTAATGGAATGCAATGTCAGAAAGTCAGGCGATGCTGTAGAAATTAGATTAGGTAATGAGACAATAAAAATAGTTGATGAATTTTGTTGTTTGGGTAGCAAGATAACTTCTGATGCCCGAAGTAAAGAAGATATAAAATGCAAAATGGCTATGGGAAGAAATGCGTTTCTAAAGAAATGAAACTTATTAACAACTAATATTAATTTAAATGTTAGGAATTCCTTTCTGAAAGCATTTGTCTGAGGTGTAGCACTGTATGGGAGTGAAACGTGGACGGTAAGGAGTTCAGACAAAAAGATGATTGAAGATTTTGAAATGTGGTGTTGCAGACGAATGATGAAAATTAGATGTGTAGTAATGAGGACGTGTTTAACCGAATTGGGGGGATTAGGAGTTTCTGGCATATCCTGACTAAGAGAAGGGATAGATTAGTGGGACACATTCTGAGACATCAAGAAATCGTCAACTTAGCATTAGAAGGAAGTGCGTGGGGTAAAAATCGTACAGGGAGACCGAGGGACGAATACAGTAATCAGATTCAAAAGTATGTAGGTTGCCGAACGAATTCACAGATGAAGAGACTTGCACAGGACAGGGTAGCGTGGAGAGCTGCATCAAACTTGTCTACGGTCCGAAGACGTCAACAACACAAGTTGTAGTGTTCAAATTATAAATTGTAACGTCATACCGAATGACATAACAGCGGAAAAGTAGTAAGAGAGAAATTTTTTTCCTTTCATAATTTTGCTACGGTTGTCAGCGAGAAAAAGTTCAATAATGGTTTAAAATTATGCTTAAAGTTCTTTGCAAGTCGTTAACTACTGTCATTCTCATACATTGTACGAATAATATCTCGATCCAACTATATTGTCTATGACGTTGTATCTCCTGAATCATGTGTCGTTTGTGGTTCTTTCCCCGACAGCATTGTCGGGAATATGTGCACCAAATTTTGTTGAAATGGTTCCAGTGGTTTAGGAGGAAATGTGCAACACGGTCGTTTGATGCAGCAGTTTTTCGTGCATCTCATTGTTTATGACGTCGTATCTCGTGAACTATGCGTTGTACGTGATCCTAACACTTACAGGAGACCGTCCTCGTAGACTGAAGCTTACGTCTGCAAAATTTCACAAACATTGGAAGAAAACTGTAGATTTGTATACAATACGTACACACGAAGATACGGGTATTCTGATTTATATATAAATATCTACATGACCATGAAAACATTATACCCAAAATACAAAGAATAACCAAAAATATCTGGGAAACAGAAAAGGTGGCAGAAGAATGGAAGTCAGCCCTTATACACCCCCTTCACAAGAAAGGAGATGAAGCAGACCCTAATAACTATAGAGGAGCTTCGTTACTGCCTGTGACATACAAAATTCTATCCAAAGCTCTGTGAAATCGCCTACAACCTCAGATAGATCCACATACAGGAGAGCACCAAGCCGGGTTCAGGAAGGGAAGAACGTGCAGTGAGCAGATCTGGTGTCTGAGAACAATTAACAACGAGAAAGTCCAAAAACACCACAATACCACTTGTTGATTTCAAGAAGGCCTACGATTACATAGACAGAGAAACACTTTTCAGTCCACTAGAAGAAATGAAGGTAGACAACAAGACCAGAAAACTAGTCCAGAAAACATTAACAAATACAAAATGTAAGGTGAAGTTCATGGGGAAGATCACAGAACCATTCGACATCAAGACAGGAGTGAGACAGGGAGATGGCCCCTCACCCATTGTATTTAACGCAGTTTTGGAGAAGATAATCAGGACATGGGACAAAGGAGTCAATGGGGGAAAGATGGGAAGACACAAAAATAGAAACATCAACATAAAATGTCTGGCCTTTGCCGATAATATAGCCATCATAACGAATAACAGAAAAGAAGCCAAAGGAGCCCTAGAGACACTACAAGAAATCGCAGCCAGGACTAAAAATTTCGTATGAAAGAACCCAGTACATGGATACGAAATCTACAGACAGAAACCCATTGGTAACAAAGTATGGAGAGATAGCACAAGTAGAATGTTTCAAATACTTGGGAGAGATTATACAGAAAACAGGACTAAATTCGACAGCCAATGAAGAAAGAGTCGCAAAGCTACAAAAAGCTTACAGACTTACATGGAACCATTACAATAAAAGAAGTATCTCTGTTAATGCCAAATTAAGACATTACAAAACAGTAGTCTTACCAGAAGCCTTGTATGTCGCAGAAACGACAGTAATCAGAGGAAGAACGAAAATCAAGGAAATGGAAAAGGAAGAGAGGAAAATTCTAAGGAAGATCTGTGGGTCAGTTCAGAGACAGGGGATCGGCATAAAGAGACCGACAAAAGAACTGTACAAACAGACAGAGAAAACTACAGACAACATCAGAAAAAGAAGGGCAAAATTCTATGGCCACATTTATAGGATGAATGAAAATAGTCTGATCAAGAAGATTTTTAACATTGTGATGAGTAATATGATAAAAACTAACTGGGCAAAGGAAACCATGGAGACCTCAAGAAACTAAATATCTCTTCAGAAGAAATAATAAACAGAGAAATATACAGAGAAAAAAATCAGGAAACAGAAATTCGAAGAAACACTAAAAGAGAAGAAACCAGGAAAGAAGTGGACAGAAGAGAGGAAGAAGAAACACAGTGAATATATGGGAAGTTTTGGGGAAGAGAAAAGAAAAATATAAAAAAAGTGCCATGAAAATTGATTGTGTTTAAACGCTCTCCTAAATGGGGTATTAACGATAATAATAATAAATAATTATCTTTTGATGTAACTGTTCTTCTTTTTTCCGTGCTTGCTTGGATAAATGGTGAGGATTTTCCGCGGAATGCAAAACACCTGATTTTTAATTTTTCTCAAACATGTTTCAGCACATTTTGTGCTATCATCAGTGGGATGGTTTATTTTTTGTTATGAAAAATTATAGTTATTGTACAATAGTCGTTTCAGGTACTTCCAAAATGTTTTTGTAGGTTCATTCGTTTTTAATATACTTCGGTTATTGTTGCTGTTAATTTTGCAATTTGGATGTCACTCGTTTTACACTTTTTTTTTTTTCGTGCTAATATTCGGCGTATGAATACAGCTGAAAGCTGTTCATTTGTTCTCTGGGTGTTTTGTTTTGAAGAGTTGCGCGCGAAATACGAGTGTTTACTGTAAGTGTCGTGTTATGTCCATCTGTTGATGGGGAATGTTGGAGTGAACCAGTATTGTGGATGCGTTTTCTTCTTGTTTACATTTCGTATTTGCATATACATCTGGCTGTGTTTCTTTTTCTTTTTTTTTTATGTTTTTCTATGTGTGTATGTTGCGAAAATATTAGATGTTTGTTGGTATATACGTTTTACTTTTGTTTATTAAATTATTTTTATTAATGTTTATATAGTCTATGGGACTTAACTACGGGGTCATCAGTCCCTAAACTTACAAACTACTTATGAACTACTTACGAACTAGGACGGCACAAATATCCATGCCCGAGGGGGGATTCGAACCCCCGACCGTAGTGGCCGTGCAGACCGTGACTGGAGCGCCTTAGTCCCCTCGGCCGGCTACTTTTGTTTCTGAGGTGGTTGTGGTGTGTGTTAGATGAGGATTTATGTGGGCATTTTGAGTGTGTATCTGACAGGGAGAGTGAGTGATCAGGATACTAGTATGAAGACTATTTGTACATCTCCTCTATTGTGATAAAAAGTGTTTTGTTGCACAGTGAAGTGTATTCATTGAGTAATGTTTTTCCTTGTGCTATTGCGTTTTGTATGTGATAGTTCTCCTTTATTGTCAATCTATGGTATAAGCTATTGCTGGTCTTAAGAGCTTTTAGGTCTTTCTCTATGTTTGTGGGGTGGTGATTTTCTGATATTAGATGGTCTGCAAAGGTTGAGTGGGAACTGTTACTTTTCAGTGCTCTTAAATGCTCAGTGTATCTGGTCCTGAAGTTCCTGCATGTTTGTCCCACATATACAGCCTGGCAGCAGTTGCATGTTAACTGCTTTATGCCAGATTGATTATATTTGTCAATGTTGCCTAGTTTTTGGGTCATTTTGTTTTGTATTGTGTTGTTTGTTCTGTATCCTATATTGAGTCCTTGTCTTTTTAAAACGTTTCCGCCGGCCGCGGTGGCCGAGCTGACTGAGGCGCGCCAGTCACGGTGTGCACGGCCACTACGGTCGGGGGTTCGAATCCCCCCTCGGGCATGGATATTTGTGCCGTCCTTAGTATTAAGTAGTTTGTAAGTTTAGGGACTGATGACCTCGTAGTTAAGTCCCATAAACTCTACAAACATTTGAACATTTGAAAATGTTTCCTATTATGTGTGTGGTTTCGTTGTTGTATGTCATTATGTGCCATTTGTTCTCTGTTTGTTGATTTGGTGTGCACTGTGTTTGGTTTGTAAAGATCTACAATATAAGTACTAAGATATTGTCCTGTATATGGGTTTTGCGACATGTTGATGACGTCGTGGGTCAAAGCAGACGGATGGAATCGCGTCGCAAAGTAATGGCAAAAGTTTTGTGCTGCGTCACGGAGCGTGTGCAGCGGCGGGTCCCGCGCTCCAAGGCAACGCCTCCCAGGAGCCGATGTCCAAGGCCACGGGTTTCCCGAGCTCCTGCTGCCTCTGGACACACTCATAGCCAACTGGCAGCCCAAGCTGCAGCTCCAGTTCTGCGCGTCTGCCGCAAGACGTAGGAGCCTCTGACACACCACCAAGAACCAGACGATTGGAAAAAAAGCACCGGTGACTCCGCACAGACGCTTAATTTCAATTCCGTCGGCCGCGGAGGCCGAGCGGTCTGCGGTGCGCCAGTCACGGTCGGCACGGCCACTACGGTCGGGGGTTAGAATCAGCCCTCGGGCATGGATATTTGTGTCGTCCTTACTATTAGCTAGTTCATAAGTAGTTTGTAAGTTTAGGGACCGATGACCACGTAGTTAAGTCCCATAAGCTCTACAAACACTTGAACATTTTTCAATTTCAATTCCAAATAAATCAGGTGCAGACAGGGGTGGACAAAACAGAACTATCAATTTAATATGTTCAAAATATCCCGTTGCACACTATAGACCGGCAGTACACCCGTGGATATTTTGATTATCAAATACGCCGGGAGAAACTGAAGAATCACAATTTAATATGTTGTTGTTGTTGTGGTCTTCAGTCCGCAAACTGGTTTCATGCAGCTTTCCACGCTACCCTGTCCTGTACAAGTCTCTTCATCTGAGAATACGTTCGGCAACTTATATCCTTTTGAATCTGCTTACTGTATTCGTTCTTCGGTCTTCCTTCTAATGCTAAGTTGACAAATCTTTGATGTCTCAGAATGTGCCCAACCAATCTACCCCTTCTCTTAGTCAGTATATGCCACAAGCTCCTTTTCTCCACGATTCGGTTAAGCACCTCCTCATTACTTACGTGATCTACCCATCTAATTTTCATCATTCGTCTGTAGCACCACATTTCGAAAGCTTGTATCATCTTTTTATCTGAACTCCTTATCGTCCACGTGTCACTCCCATAGAGTGCTACACTCCAGACAAATGCTTTCATAAAGTACTTCCTAACATTTAAATTAATATTGGATGTTAACAAGTTTCGCTTCTTTAGAAACGCTTTTTTTCCCATAGCCATTCTGCATTTTATATCTTCCTTACTTCGGCCATCAGAAGTTATCTTGCTACCCAAATAACAAAATTCATCTACTACTTTTATAGTCTCATTACCTAATCTAATTCCTTCAGCATCGCCTGATTTTCTGACATTGCATTCCATTACCTTCGTTTAACTCTTGTTAATGTTCATCTTATACCTTCCTTTCAAGACACCGTCCATTCCATTCAGTTGCTCTTCCAGATCTTTTGCGGTCTCTGACAGAATTACTATGTCATCGGCAAACCGCAAACTTTTTATTTCTTCTCCCTGCACTTTAATGCCCTCTCCAAATATCTTCTTGCATTCCTTCACTGCCTGCTCAATGTACAGATTGAACAGCATTGGGGAAAGGCTACAACCCTGTCTTACTCCCTTCCCAAACTCTGCGTCCCTTTCTTGCCCTTCAACTCTAATAACCGCTGTCTGGTTTTTGTATAGGTTGAGTGTAACTCTTCGCTCCCCATATTTTATCCCTGATACCTTCTCAATTTGGAAGAGTGTATTCCAATCGACATTGTCAAAAGCTTTCCCCAAATCGACAAAGCTAAAAACGTAGGTTTCTCTTTCCTTAGCCTATCCTCTAAGATAAGTCGTAATGTGAGTATTGCCTCTCGTGTTCCTACGTTTCTCCTATATCCAAACTGATCTTCACCGAGATTGGATTCCACAAGTTTTTCCATTCGTCTGTAAATAATTCGTGTTAGTATTTTGCACCAATGACTTATTAAACTGATAGTTCTGTAATTTTCACACATGTCTGCACTTGCTTTCTTTGGAATTGGAATTACTTGAAGTCGGAGGGTATTTCCCCTAGCCGGCCGCGGTGGCCGAGGGGACTGAGGCGCTCCATTAACGGTCTGCACGGCCACTACGGTCGGGGGTTCGAATCCTCCCTCGGGCATGGATATTTGTGCCGTCCTTAGTATTAGTTAGTTCATAAGTAGTTTGTAAGTATAGGGACTGATGACCCCGTAGTTAAGTCCCATAAGCTATACAAACATTTGAACATTTTTTAATTTTAATTCCAAAGAAATCAGGCGCAGACAAGAAAGAAAAATACAGAACTGTCAATTTAATATGTTGTTGTTCTTGTGGTCTTCAGTCCGCAGACTGGTTTGATGTGCTCTCCACGCTACCCTGTCCTGTGCAAGTTCCTTCATCTGAGAATATGTTCGGCAGCATACATCCTTTTGAATCTGCTTACTATATTCGTCCCTCGATCTCCCTCTATGATTTTTACCCCACACGCTTCCTTCTAATGCTAAGTTGACAATTCCTTTATGTCTCAAAATGTGTCCAACCAATCTATCGCTTCTCTTGGTCAGGATATGCCAGAAACTCCTTTTCTCCCCTATTCGGTTAAGCACCTCCTCATTAGTTATGTGATCTACCCATCTAATTTTCATCATTCGTCTGTAGCACCACATTACAAAAGCTTCTATCATCTTTGTATCTGAACTCCTTATCGTCCACGTTTCACTCCGATACAATGCTACACTCTAGACAAATGGTTTCAGAAAGGATTTTTTAACATTTAAATTAATATTGGATGTCAGCAAATTTCGCTTCTTCGAAAGGCTTTTCTTCCCATAATCTTGCTACCCAAATAACAAAATTCATCTACTACTTTTATTCTCATTAGCTAATCTAATTCCTTCAGCATCGCCTGATTTTCTGACATTGCATTCCATTACCTTCGTTTTACTCTTGTTAATGTTCATCTTATATCTCCCTTTCAAGACACTGTCTATCCCATTCAATTGCTCTTCCAGATCTTTTTTGGGCTCTGACAGAATTACTATGTCATCGGAAAACCGCAAACTTTTTATTTCTTCTCCTTGCACTTTAATGCCCTCTCCAAATATCTTCTTGCATTCCTTCACTGCCTGCTCAATGTACAGAATGAACAGCATTGGGGAAAGGCTACAACCCTGTCTTACTCGTTTTCCAACCTCTGCGTCCCTTTAATGCCCTTCGACTCTAATAACCGCTGGCTGGTGTTTGTATAGGTTGAGTATAACTCTTCGCTCCCTATGTTTTACCCCTGATACCTTCAGAATTTGGAAGAGTGTATTCCAGTCGACATTGTCAAAAGCTTTCTCCAAAGCGACAAACGCTAAAAACGTAGGTTTCTCTTTCCTTAGCCTATCCTCTAAGATAAGTCGTAATGTGAGTATTGCCTCTCGTGTTCCTACGTTTCTCCTAAATCCAAACTGATATTCTAGAATGTCTTCTTCTTCTATTACTAGAATGTTTGTAGAACTTATGGGACTTAACTACGGGGTCATCAGTCCCTAAGCTTACAAACTACTTATGAACTAGCTAAGACTAAGGGCGGCACAAATATCCATGCCCGAGGGGGGATTCGAACCCCTGACCGTAGTGGCCGTACAGACCGTGACTGAAGCGTCTCAGTCGCCTCGGCCACCGCGGCCGGCAAACTGATATTCCCCGAGGTTGTATTCCACAAGTTTTTCCATTCGTCTGTAAATAATTCATGTTAGTATTTTTCACCAATTAATTATTAAATTGATAGTTCTGTAATTTTCTCACTTGTCTGCACTTGCTTTCTTTGGAATTGGAATTACAATATTCTTCTTGAAGTCGGAGGGTATTTCCCCTGTATTATACATCTTGCATACCAGGTGTTACAATTTTTTCATGACTGGCTCTTCTAACGACTTCAGCAGTTCAGACGGAGTATCATCTACTCCAGGGGCCTTGTTTCTACTCAAGTCCTTCAGTGATCTGTCAAATTCTTCTCGCAATATCATATCTCCTATCTCATCTTCCTCCACTTCGTCTTCCATTTCTAGAATACTGCTTTCTAGTTTATTTCCTTTCTATAGGCCCTCTATATATTCCTTCCACAGTTCAGCCTTCCCCTATACCTATCAGAACTAAACATTTCTTTATGCATAATCACAAAATTATTCATAAAACATTATAATACGATACAAAACTGTTTAATTGCATCAATAGCAAGGTATTTTATTAGACGTTGATAAAATGCTTCTGTTTATAGAAAACATAACATTAATATTATGCAATAATGTGGTTTTATTAATCAGATTTCCAACAAACATTATCTGATGTGTTTTTTCGATGTACTGATTTGTTTCTGACACTTTGTTGGCCTCAAATCTGCATAATTACTTCAAATTAACTATTTTAAATAATCTCAACAAATGCAATTACTGCTCTAATTGTCAATTACTTACGATCTTAATTTCCGTTTTGTTTTGATACGAAAATCCTATCATTTCATTTGTCATAATTTTCTGTATCTTTACTTGAGGCGAGATTCATATATGTTCCACAAACAAAATATTTAATATATCTTATTGTAACTTCTTTATTCTAGAATATTCTCGAAAATCGGGATGTATTAATACGCGCGAATTGGCGCGAATGCAGTCTTAAGCCCGTCATTAGTCAGTTTATAGTAAGTCAGTTATGGCGTCATTATGTAGAACACAGTCTTTAGTCAGTCTTACTTCAGTCAATTATACAGGGTGTTTCACTAAGTGTGTTTGCCTCTGTAACTTATAAAATAATAGGTGACGGGCAAATTTAATGCGGTAGGTCAACACAAGAAATGTTTCACTTTCTACGGAGCTATGAACATAGTTTATTGTATCTTTTCCAAAGAGTTACAACACAAAGATATGTTTTTTTTTTTAATAGAACAATATTTTTTTCTATCGTGCATTGGATTCGTTGAAACCAGCTGCGTCCAAATCAATTTAAACTACATTTTTTTTTTTTGTTTAAGCTGCTTCGCCGTGTAATTTTGTGCACGTGTACCAAATTTCACGTTATTTGGTTGTCTGGATCTTGAGTTGTAAGATAACAGACAGACAACAAATGCGTCTTGTAAGTATAGAGATGATAAAATGGTGTCTCTTTCAACCGAAGGGGCCAAAGCGAAGATCGAAAAAAAAAGGGGTAAAGCAGTCAACAATCCGAAGATTGGTTTGAACACCACAGTGCTTTACTAGGCATGGTCCTGTTTGGAGGTGGTATGCCGTTGCTTCCTCCGACCTTCGAACTGACTTACCCAGCCAGTTATAGGGGGACCTACAGTTTAACGTTTGTTCCGGACCACGGTGCTACTCACAGGGGGAACACCAAGTATGGTACCAACGGAATTTGATGGGTCGTATGTATGATGTGAGGGAATTCCTCCAGACCACCAAGCTAAAAGGATTTGTTCCAATGGGCCTTGATTTCTAGGAAAATCGAAATCAAATCTGCAGTAAATTACCACGCGTAACGTGTCTACTTATACATGGCGGTTACCGCTCAGCGAGACAGCGTGGTGTAATCGGCAAGGTGCTAGGTTGCCATGCAGGCGACGTGGGTTCAAGTCCGACATGGGTCAATTACTTATCACACCTGTCCGATGTTTGTGCATAATTATGTATTTTTATAACCATTTTTATGTAAACGTTTGCAGTAAATGTTCAGGATATAAACATGTAACATTCGCCCAATTTGTTATGTTTTGCGCGACGATTATTTTATTCATTTTGTTTTTTCGAAGCACACTTTAAGGCGATTGAAGCCTATTTCGAAATCAGTAAACAGTCTTTTGTTAATACCTATAATATTTTGGCAACATTTAATACCTATGTTTACCATTCCTGACCGTGCTGTTTTTATGTCCTCCTATGACGTGTTCCAATCAAATGTTTGTAAATCTATCGGACCAAACTGCGTGGTCATCAGTCCGTAGCTTACAAACTACTTAAATCTAGGTAAACTAACCTAAGGACAAACACAAACACCCATGCCCCAGGGAGGACTCGAATCTGCACGGCGAGCAACCGCGCGCTCTGCAGCGAGACGCTTTAGACCGCTCGGCTACTCCACCGCGGCCCTATGACGTGTGTCCCCAAGTGACGCGTCCCAGTGGACTATTATGGTACGGCCAGGCGGTTAGTCAAATGTTCAAATGTTGGTAGAGCCTAAGGGACTTAACTACGGGGCCATCAGTGCCTAAGCTTACAAACTACTTATGAACTAGCTAATACTAAGGACGGCACAAATATCCATGCCCGAGGGGGGATTCGTACCCCCAACCGCAGTGGCCATGCGGACCGTGACTGGCGCGCCGCAGTACGCTCGGTCACCGCGGCCGACCCAGTCGGTTAGTCATTCGTAGCGTGTCGTTCATGCGTGCGGCAAGTAGTGCAACGTGGAAAACAAATGCGGTAGGCCCATCACACGAAACCTCTTCGGAAATGGATGTGTGTGATGAGCAGTCAAAAGTGAAAAGTGAAAAATAAATGACCCGAAGAGGAAGATTTATTTTTTTTTCTTAATTTTCTTGGTTATTTTTTTAATCGTTTGACTTTTCATTATTTTTGATATTCCTTCTTTATATCTTTTTCTTTGTTTAATTATTTTTAATCTTTTTAAATATAAAACGTAGTAATTTTTAAAAAAATGTTCTGACGCTTTGCATCGAACCCAGGTCTCCTGCATGGGAGCCTATCAACTTGCCGATTACACCACGCTGTCTCGCTAAGCGATAATCACCATGTGTAAGTAGACACGTTACGCCTGGTAATGTGCTGCGTATTTGATCTCGTTTTTCTTAGAAATCAAGGCCCATTGGAATAAGTCCTTTTAGGTTGATGGTCTGGAGGAATTCTCTCACAACATATCTGCGACCCATCAAAATCCGTTGGTACTATACTTGGTGTTCCCCTTGTCAGTATTTTTCACATGAGCAATACTGCCAGAGGTGAAAGAAGTGGAAAGTGATAGATAAAAATCCTAGGGACGTGGCGGGGATCGAACCCGCGACCTTTAGAGTTGTAGTCTGGCACTCTACCACAGTGCAACTTTTTTTTTTTTTTTTTTTTTTTTTTTTTTTTTTTTTTTTTTTGCTCTATCGGTAGTTCTGTTCATTGCGGACGCTGTTTGTATTCGTTCGTTGATGTTGGAAGTGTTCTTGGCTCAGCTTTTTTATTACAGAGGGCACTGAGCCCCCTGACCGGGCGCGCTGAGTCACGGCGCCCGGCGCAACCGAGGGGCAGTAACAGCGGTTAATAAATAGGAATGAAAGATAAGCATGCTGGTCTACTACCATATCAGTGCATAATTCACCACACAGTCTTTCGTGGAGAACTTAGTGTGACTCTGAAAGAAGTAATGGACAGGTTGATCAAGTTGATTAATTTTATAAGGTCACGTTCTTCAGCACAGACAATTCAAAGAGTTTCTTTCTGAGTGTGATTCGGTGCATTCTGACTTGCTGCAGTACAACAATGTCCGTTGGCTAACAGATAAAAGAAGAAGTAACTTCCTTCTTAGAAGACTTGGATTTACATGAGGCAAGAAACCATTTGGAGTACTTAGCAAACGAACGCAGTACGCTAGCTGTATCTTTCTTGAAAGTCAATATGAAACATTTTAATGCATTCAATACCGAGCTACAAGGAAATGGGAAATCAATATGTGAACTGATACAAAGTGTGTCTTCTTTCTGTCGCAAGCTGGATATCTTCGAAAAAGACGTTGCAAGTGAAGAATTTTTTTCACTTCCCAAGGATTTTTTAAAACAAAAATATTTCTGTAATAGACATTTCAGTATTTTTACATTTTACGTCAGATCTTCAGAAGGAATTTGCAGCAAGATTTAAAGACTTTCCGGAGATAGAGAAGTGATCGAGATTATTAAAATCGCCTTTTGAAGTTTCTCCAGCAGCAGAATGGACGGATGTGGCTGTGAAGTTGTCCTGCCTTTACTCCAGCTGGAGACATTTCCTTTCAAACATACAAAACTGCATCTGCTGAAAAGTTTTGCTGTAAAAATGTCTCACAAAAATATGAAAACTCCAAAAAATGAGCCATACACCTGGCTACTATGTTTGGCTCCACATATATTTGTGAAATTTCATTTTCAAAAATGAATTTTTTGATGAAAAAGCATCGCTCTAGATTTACGGCCGCCCATCTTGAAAATACTCTACGCATAAGGTGCTCCCCACGTGAACCTAACTTCACGAAACTGGCTCAAGACAGCAAATGCAATTTCTCCCACTGATTTTAATACAAATATAGCTATTTATTGTTTTTCATATTTCGTGAGTTAAAATAAAGTACTGAATATAGGTTTTTATTCTGTGTTTTTCAATATAAATTTGCTTACGTATTGTAATTCATATTTTCTGAGAGTGAAAATAAAAACAAAAAGTAGTGAAAATATAAGTTTTTTGGATTTTTAATACAAATATGCCTAGCTATTGTATTTGATATTAGTGAAAAATAAAATTTAAAATTACAAAGGAATGCGAGCTTTCTTTCTGCATTTTTGAACGCAAATTTGCCTGTCTGTTGTATTTAATATTTTTTGTGAGAGAAAATTACAATGAAAATTAATAAGAAATGTGAAGTATTTCTTCTTTCTAAAGTACCCGGACCCCACCTAAAATTACTTGCCGAACCCTGGTCTAGGGGCGTTGCATTAAACAGAAAAACCTATACCGGGTTCCATTTGAGCATTTACAAATAAATAATCAGCTATTTTAGCAATTCACATATTTATTTCGATCCCCTGACAATTCGGAGACCGAGCAAAATGAAAATAGTGCATCGCATCACAAGATCATAAAAAACATTTATATAAATCGTTCTCAAGCCGCTCAGATCCTTCTTCCTCCAGCGCTGCAGAAAAAAAAAAAAAAAAAAAAAAAAAAAAAAAAAAAAAAAAATTGCAGTTTTATCTGGTCCCTCCAAAACTTGGTCATGTGACCACTGCTCAACTCAAATTCACAACGTAAGTTCGGCCATCGATGTGTATTTCTTACATTAAAATTTTGTATACTACATATAATTTAAAGAACAATTTTTAGTCTTTCTTTTGATAGAATCATATATTTTTTTGGATAGTATAGAAAACTTTGAATATATAAATAATTTAATTTATAGTATATGAATTCAACTTTGAATGTTTAACTTCCTAATTTTTATTACTATTAAAATTTTCTTAAAGTTGATCTTATACATAGTCTCAAAGAAAACCAAACTTACAAAACCGTCCTTTTTGTGGGGCATCAACTGCATTCTACACCTAAATCTACATGGGATGCTCTGCAAATCACATTTAAGTGCCTGGCAGAGGGTTCATCGACCACCGTTAAACTATTTATCTCCCATTCCATTCTCGAATAGCGCGCGGGAAGAAAGAACACCTGAATCTCTCCGTTCGAGCTCTGATTTCTCGTATTTTATTCCGATGATCATTTCTACCTATGTAAGCGGGAGTCAACAATATATTTTCGCATTCGGAGGAGAATGTTGGCGATTGGAGTTTCGTAAGTAGCCCACGCCGCAGCGATAAGCGCCGTTGTTGTAATGATTCCCATCCCAGATCCTGTATCATTACCGTAACGCTGTCTTCCCTGTATCGTGACAGTACGAAACGAGTTGTCCTTCTTTGGACTGTTTCGATGTCCTCCGTCAAATCCACCTGATAAGGGTCCTACACTGGGGAACAATACTCCAAAACAGGACGGACCAACGTAGTGTATGCAGTTTCTTTAGTAGTTCTGTTGCATCTTTTAAGGGTTCTGCTAATAAAACGCAGTTCGCATTGTTCGTAATGCCACAAAGACTACTGTGGAACTGATGTGTAATGAGACGAAAGTAGAAAAACTGGAGAGACAGGTGGAAGGGTTATCCACAAGCCATAGGCGGGGCAGGGGCAAGGAAGAGCTTGGTGCTAGAAGGACGCCGCGCGGTACAAGGCGCCTTGTCAAGAATTCGAATCGTCCCTCGGGCATGGTTGTGCGTGTTGTCCTTAGCGTAAGTCAGTTGAAGTAGTTTGTAAGTCTAGGGACCGACAAAGTCAGCAAACATTTGAACATTTTGCTAGAGGACGCAAAATGGGTGAGGTTTTCTGAGACAAAATTATACATGCACAGAAGAAGGTGGAAGGAAGAGTATCGTTCACAGTACCCAGAAAACTGGAACTATACAATGGTGATGATAAGAAGTAGATTCGCACTTCAAGGACAGGAAATTGTCATGAAACGTATTTCCTCCACCGTCTTTGAGAAGATTGTTGGCAGAATGAGGATGACTCCTTGTACCATCTTACATGTTTAGCCTGTAAATCACACTTATATGCCTGGCAGGGGATTTATCGAACAGCCTTCATAATATTTATATACCGTTACATTCTCTAACAGCGCGCGTGAAAAAGGAACACACAAATATTTCCGTTTTCTATCTGATTTCTATTACTTTATTTTGTTATGATGGCCAAAAGTACATAATGTAATCAAAATTAAGAGACCGGAACCTTAAACTCTCTGCCATCAATGACATTAGAGACTAATGCTAACTTAGGGAATTGTAGCGGGATACGTGGCTGTTTGTAAAATGAAGAACCCACGAAACTGGAATAAACAGACGACTGCAGATTTGAATTTGGTTCCATTCGAATACCAATCTGGTGTCTTAAGAACTTTTCCTTCTATTCTCCAATAATGAAACGCCAAGATCGCGAATTAATAATTTATTTAATGACGACCGGTTTCGGAGGACTGTGTCACCATCATCGAGTCATATCACATTTTATAAGTTGGTCATCTGACCTTATTAAAAAAAATGAAGCTAACATAATAAAGTGCAACATAGCACCTAGTCTACATATAAAAATACATAAATTAAAACATCACAGCTTGCAAGATACTGACAGCTTGGAGGTTTGTTGTATAGAAATATATGTATTTTTATAGGTAGACTAAGTGGTACGTTGCACTTAGTTTTATCTCCATTTTTTAAATAAGGTCAGAGTATTATGTAACAATTTAAAAAAATTAATAATTAGAGAAAAAATAATAATTTGCCGTCAAAGAAAAACGATGTTTGTTATACTTTCTTTTAGTTAAAGTTTTTTTTATGTATAAAATTCATTTGTAAAAAGGTAAATGATATTTGTTCCTTTCGAAATTTTTCTTCAAGAATGTTGTTAATTACTCCGGCTAGACTCGTCATGACCATTTCCTTTTCTTAAGGTCGAGGGCACTTGTTGCTTTAAGGCCTTGATGTAGTTAAAAATATAAGACTGAAACGCACTACATTAAAAAAAAAAAAAAAAAAAAAAAAAAAAAAAAAAAACTTCTTTAATTTCATCATCAGACTTCAGTGGGAAGTCAACAAGGAAGCCAAAAAGACTATGAATTTTATTGTAAGCTTTTATAAGACGAGAAAGCTCTGTACATAATTTATACAATATTGGTAGGTAAGTTCCAGTTTTGAATTTCTCTTTTGCGTGAAGGAAATCTCTTCTGCATTACCATCGTCTAGACATTTTGGTCTTTAGCGAAGACGCTTGCCTTCATCGGCGTGTTGTGCACAAATTTTCTCATATGCCGTTTTCTCGTAGTCATCAAACATGTCCCTTTGTGGTCATAGAAAACTGAGAAGCGATTTTAAGAGTTCCACAGCCGTCTGAAGCTCTACTGCTTCTCTTTGTAGAGACTTATTAACTGCATTTATCCGGTGTATTATTGCGGCCCAGCAGTTTACCAGGATGACGGTTTCATTTTTTGACAAAACATTTAGTAAACAGTTAGCTTTGTGAATTGTCTCAAGCTTCTGATTCCTATCTTCAGCAATGTCTTGGATAGACTTACGGAAGCTGCTGAAGCCTCGGGAGAAGGCCTTCGTTGCATCAGCTCTTGTACACAACTTTTTACTAGTCACTCTTTTTAAAACTACTACAGAATTTTTTTGACGTTCACCATTTATTCCTTTAAGATATTCAAGCATTTTCCCCAACGATATGACGACGCCGGGAAAAAGTTGTGCAATGCTTGTACTAGCCCGAAGAACCGTTGTATCATACTGACATATTTGATGCATTGTCGTAAGACTGTCTTCACGGTTTTTTTTTTTTTTTTTTTTTTTTTTTTTTTTTTTTTTTTTTTTTTTTTTTTTTTTTTTTTTTAATATCAACGACACATTTACTCAAGTATGTCTGAACAGTTGTGGAAGTCGTTCCTCCCTCGGAAAGGCAACAAATTTTTTATTTAAAAAATCAAAAGTCTTTCTAAAAAATTCTCATTGTTATATCGGTGCACACGGGGCCCCTAAAATGCGCGGGGCCTCTAGGCAGCTGCCTATTCTGCCTTATGGGTAATCCGGCACTGGTGACAATGGGTGAGGCAATAACGTCACAACAGGTTTCCACGGAAACTAAGCTCAGCATTGTCGTAGTTTTATATAAGGAGCAACGATGTGGTGTTTCGAGGACAGTCGCTGGGAGTAGACAGCGTGCAAAATGCAGGGAAATCAGATCTGTTATTGTCATAACTGTAACAGATCAGGAATTAAAGAAGGCGAAGGTTCCGGACGCCGCCGCCGTGTGTCGGTGGAAGCGCAATAGCTGAGGAGGTGGCGGCGGCGAAGCTGCTTGCGAACCGTTGGAACGTATGTATTTGCGAACGACTTAAATGTGTGCCTTGGTGACTGAACACAAACCAACTATATCGGTTCGCAGTAAACTTTTAATTCGTTTACTTTTTACTTTTTTACAGACTCCATTAATAGAGAATGAAGGTGACGCCGCCGCACTGTAAAAGTTGCTGAAAGTGCAAAAACTGAGGAGGTGGCGTCTTCGAAGCTGTTTGTGAGTGATTGCAAGGTATGGTTTGGAGCAGGGCCGGCCCCAGGGATTTTGCCGCCCCGTGCAAAAATTTCAAGCGCCTCCCCCCCCCCCCCCCACGGGCATTTTCGACTTCGTCAGCTTTACTCGTATATGACGTGTTATTTTCACATATTACAAATGTTCAAATGTTTGTAATTCTATCAGACCAAACTGCGTGGTCATCAGTCCGTAGCTTACAATCTACTTAAACCTAGGTAAACTAACCTAAGGACAAACACACACACCCATGCCCCAGGGAGGACTCGAAACTCCACGGCGAGCAACCGCGCGCTCCGCAGCGAGACTCTTTAGACCGCTCGGCTACTCCACCGCGGCTTCACATAATACACTCATACCTCTCATTGTCCTGAAAATGTCTTTAACATCATAGCAGCATCAGTGTTCTATTTACATTTTAAACCATAACTTCGAAATTAATATGTCCACCAAGATTAACTATTTAGGTCAGCGGCAGGGCATAAAACTAAAATCTGTTCACATTTTCTAGTTCCTTGAGATACGTGGAGCATTTTACCGAGTAATTGCTGTGTAAATCACAAGTTCCGCGAAAGCACTTGGTACAGAGACGATTATCTACACAGGCGGCACATACTCGTCGCAGCTCATAATTAGACGAAGAAACAAAAGGACGCCTGTTCACTGTCACTGAACTAGAACCAGGACATAAAAAGATAAATATTTATAAGCGATACAATCTACTGCTGCTACTCTCCATACCGATACCATGGATTAACCGATTTAAAAATATCTCTGGCGAACAATAAAAAAGGAAGTGTACTATGTGAAGCCTCCAACAAAGAGTTTCCACAGGCAGCTGACATTAATGTAAACCTATTTCAATTTTACAGTTTTCATTACTAGAAATCAGTATAAGAGTTTTTTGGCCGTAGTAAATAGCAGTATTTTGTTCCTTTGTGTTCATGCTTATATCGCACCTGTTTTCTTAAATTAATGTTAGTTAAAACGGAAGAGTGCCGTAGTCTAACGCAAGAATACGTCTCGCCCTTCTGCCGCTTCTCATGATCGATAATGACGTCACACTGGCTCAACCTATTCGTAGTAACCTTGCATGTTTATTTTGCTCGTTTGATGACTCATATCACTGTTTTCCGCATCAGTATGTATCAATCAGTAACAATTTGTATTTCCAACTTATTTTCACATTTCTACACTTATGAAAGACACTTTCAGTTTTCATTGCCTTTTTTCTATCATAGATCTAGAAAAGGCATATGACCGTGTTCCTAGGAGGTAGCTACTGTCAGTTCTTCAAGATTATGGTATAGGAGGCAAACTTCTGCAGGCAATCAAAGGGCTTTACGTAGACTGTCATGCAGCAGTTAGAGTAGATGGTAAATTAAGCTCATTGTTCAGGGTAGTTTCAGGGGTAAGACAAGGCTGTAACCTGTCACCACTGTTGTTCATACTATTCATGGATCATATGTTGAAAACAGTAGACTGGCAGGGCGGGATTAAAGTAGGTGAAAACAAAATAAGAAGTCTCGCATATGTGGATGACTTAGTTGTAATGGCCGATTCGATTGAAAGTTTGTAAACTAATATTCAGAGCTCGATCAGAGGTGCAAGGATTATGATATGAAGATCAGCATCTCCAGAACAAAAGTAATGTCTGTGGGAAAGAGATTCAAACAGATTGCGTGCCAAATAGGAGGAACAAAGTTAGAACAGATAGACAGTTTCAAGTACCTGGGATGTATTTTCTCACAGGGTGGCAACATAGTGAAAGAACTGGAATCGAGGTGCAGCAAAGCTAATGCAGTGAGTGCTCAGCTAAGATCTACTCTCTTCTGCAAGAAGGAAGTAAGTACCAAGACTAAGTTAGCAGTGCACCGCTCTATCTTTCGACCAACTTTGTTATATGGGAGTGAAAGTTGGGTGGATACAGGTTACCTTATTCATAAGGTAGAGGTTACAGATATGAAAGTAGCAAGAATGATTGCAGGTACCAATAGATGGGAACAATGGCAGGAGGGTGTCCATAATGAGGAAATCAAAGAAAAACTGGGAATGAACACCATAGATGAAGCAGTTAGAGCGAACAGACTGAGATGGTGGGGTCATGTTACACGCATGGGAGAAGCAAGGTTACCTAAGAGACTCTTGAGCTCGTCAGTGGAGGGTAAGAGGAGTCGAGGTAGACCAAGAAGAAAGTACTTAGATTCGGTGCAGAATGATTTTGAAGTGAAAGGCATAACATTAGACGAGGCATCAATGTTAGCATTGAATAGGGGATCATGGAGGAATTTTATTAGAGGTACTATGCTCCAGACCGAACTCTGAAAGGCATACTCATTTTCTAATGATGATGATGATGATGGTTTAATTTAACCTATCGGAATTACATAAAAATTTGCCTACCCCCCCCCCCCCCCCCCGAGAGCCGGCCCTGGTGGCTTCGTGACTGAACACAAACGAACTCTTACGTCTCGCAGTAAACTTTTAATTCGTTTACTTTTTACTTTTTTACAGACTCCATTATTAGAGAATGAAGGTGACGCCGCCGCACTGTAAAAGTTGCTGAAAGTGCAAAAACTGAGGAGGTGGCGGCGTCGAAGCTTTTTATGAGTGATTGCAAGGAATGGTTTGGTGTTTGAGGACTTGCGAAATCTCCCCGCTCACAGTAAACTCTAGTCCATTTGCTATTTTTTGTTCGTTTGTTTCAGAGTCCAACGTTTTAAAAATTAATCCACGTCGTCGTCGCCGCTGCAGCGGACTAAAACGTTGCTGAAAACGCAAAAGCTGAGGAGGCGGTGCCATACAAGCTGTTTGATGATTAGAGGGGTTTTACTGGTTTTCGAACGCTTAGGATCTGTAATACTAGTAATAAACTCTTGCCCATTCACACTGCTTTATTTTTTTCAGATTTTATTATTTTATGGGAGTGCGACTACCACAACGAGGCGAACGACATGACGCCTACGTCGTGTGAAAGTAACTGAGGAGGTGGCGGCGGCGTAGAAAGTATCTGAGAACGACAGAAAGGTAGGCCCTGGCGTATAAGCAATTACAATCTCTCACCTTTCACAACAAACCCTTCATTTACCATTTTTCGGTTGCAGGCCCAGCATTTGAGAGATTAGTTGACGATGCCGATACAGTGTGAAAGTGGTTGAAAGCGCAAAAAGCCGAAATGGCGGCAGCGTCAAAGCAGTTTGGGGCTCGACTAAGAGGTAAGCCCTGGTGTCTAAGAAACTCTGTCCACTGTGATATTCCTGTGATATTTCTGGCCGCTGGCCGTTTCTTTTCTAACATCGTACGTGTCACGTTGGAATGTGGGGTGGGGAGCAGTAGCATATGGCACAGTAGGTGCTGGTTCCCATGGGAAAGCCCGCCTATGTTACTGGTACTCTCCTCGCATTGGCTGCTGCATTTCACGTCACGTGATTTCTTTTGAAATTAGTTTTGTTTATTATATACTAAATGTTAATTATTCAGAGCTGATAATTTGTAATAAATATCTCTCAAGGACAGGCTAGGTTTTGACAGTTTAAAAGTCTTATTGTAACAAGAGAAGAGCGATTTTGCAGAAGGCGCGCGGCAGCCCTGTTTTGGCGCGAAATAGAGCGTCAGGTGCCCTCTCGCAAAGCGCCACAGTTTCAGTCTCGAGCTGACCACTATACGCGCCGGACCGCACCGGTCATGAGTAAAGATTTGTGTAATAGTGATAACAGTCGAGGTCTCAACATGAGCTACGGGCTGCATAGGCCGTGTCATATTAACAATAGTTGCTCATATTTTATTATTTATTTAATAAATGGCATCCCTGACAATTAAAAATCTCGCGAGTCGCTTTTTATGCTTCCTTCATACAGAACTTATTTTAGCCTCACTTGTATGCTGTAGAAGAACCAACGACCCGTGTGCTGTCTTCTGCGCTGGGGACACAACTATAGAAGACAACAGGTTAGTTAGAACTTCATGCTTTCCATAAAGACTTGAACAGCAACTACGGCACCTCGTGCGTACTGTAGGGCGGTACAAACGCACACTGCTACGCAACAGCATCCACAAGGATGTGGAGGTTTTAGGGGACTTGTGGGACGAAGCAGTACTAACTTCTCCGTCTGCAAATAAAACTCTAGGAAGCTTGTACCACTCGTGTTAAATTCTTCCTCATTTACTGATTTTTGTTGTTGTTGTTTGAGGATTTTATGGTAACTAAAAAGTATGGTCATCAGTCGCATTGATTTTTGTTCCAGAGTCCAACACTAAGTGCCATGCCGCCGTTGCCAAGTCGCTGAAAGCCCAAACGCTGTGGTGGCAGCGTCGGAAGCTGTCTGCGAATGACTGTGACACTATCACAATCATCGCATAAACTAGCCATTTTCAGTCAATTTCAGTCTTAATAATTTTGTAAGAGGCAGAATTTTCACATTTTTTAAAAAAATTCCAGTAAAATCAAATATCTTTGAAGTTTCGGAATAGTAAAGTCACAGAATAACCGCGTCTAAACACCGCAATTCAAAGTCATCTTTTGTTGCAAATAGTTGTATAAATAGTTCCGCAGAATAGCTACTCGCTCTGTTAGTCTTTGGGTTCGTTCAAAGAGCTGCAGGGCTGCAACCGCACATGCGCAGTACGAAAATTCGTGTTCAAAGAGCAGTCCTGCAGCTTCCTGCAGCCTACCGGTTGCATGAGCTGCAAGGAAAATTTCCTCCTGCAGCCTGACTGACGTCATCGGTACCGCGCATGCGCGGTTGTGTCTGCTTTGCTGCTGCAGGAAGTTGCAGGAAGCTGCAGTCCTGCAGCTCTTTGAACGAACCTTTTGTTTCTCGTTGCATTAAAATCTCTCTGTCTTGTCTCAGTCTTTGTGGTCGTGTTTGCGAAATAGTTAAAGTCAGGTGCGGAAATATTCCGAACTCTTTTAATTGCGAAGGAATCATTTTTTTTTTTTTTTTTTTTTTTTTTTTTATATAATTTAAACACTAAATTATTTATCATGAAAGGGTCGAACTGTTACGCGAGTGAGTAAAAGTTATCTCCGGACTTTAATTCGGATTAGGCTATGGACTTAAAAAAAAAAAATTCTGCCTCCCGATAGGACCGTGAATATTCAAGGGTATATCTAATATTGTTGAAGGATTTTTTCATTGAGAAAGTTTTGAGTTAAATAACTTTAAAATTGAATTGGGAAAAATATTCCGAATATTAGCTTTGCGAAAGATATTGAACTGTTATCCTATGATATGTACTGTCAAGAACTGTATACTAGAAAAAAAAGTGTGACTTGGGCATTGTATGTATCTAAGGTGAAATATAGGTAAAAAGGCGATTAAAATTTGTCTGGACCACGTCTTTCGTAGTTGGCACCTGTCCTTAAATATTGAAATTTGAGGAACATTTCAAAAACAATATCTTTGACTTGTCTCTGAAATAAAGTGAATGAAAGTTATTAGAGGACGTAATATCCAGTAAAGATATTTAAAGTCAAACAAATCAGTAATAAGATTTTTAAATGCAAAGAAAAAAAGGGGGTTTATGTGACGAGCTTCTTGGAAAGGAACTGCCGGCAAAGAAAAGATATTATTCTAAAAGGACTTGGTAATTTAAATACGCCCCTGACAAATAAAGGGCTCATGTTTAAACAGTAAGGAAAATATTCAAGAAACTGTGTTAGGCTCCAGAAGGTGTAATCCAGAGGTATTAGTAAACTGAATATAAGAACAATCATTAGGTGTACCAACTTAAATACTCAACGTATGCCTCAAACAAAATTTTACGAGCCTATTAAACCCTAGCATTGAAGACGACGAAAGCTTAAACGCCAGCTGACGTCGCCCCTATCAAAGAGAAGCAATACATACAAACCATAAATTACTACCAACCAAAGATAGGACGTCACACTACTCAAAGGTATGCTCTTGTGCTTGAGCTCCTGCGAATCCTCACAACACGCAATGAACCTTTAACTCATTTATTTGTTGTTGTTTGTCAGGAGATGACGCCGCCGCCGTGAAATGCAAACGCTCAAGAATAGAGTCGGGGGCGTCGAAGCTGTTTGTGAACGACGGAAAAGTATGCCGTGGAGTTTGAGCACATCCTAATTCCAACTCGCCGCCAATTTGTAGCAGTCGCTGGAAATGCAAACGCCGAGGAGGCGGCGTCACCGTTTTGATAGGTTTTTTCTTTGTGTAAGGCAAATTTAAGACTTCGTAGTTAACCCTTGGTCAATTACACACTCTTTCTTTTTCAGAGACCATCATTTACCGGAGTAGGGCGACGATGATTTCGGTGGGCAAAAGTCGCTGTCAAAGCTGTTTGCGAAAGTACGCCGCGCTGTGTGATAACTTGAGGACTTCCAGACCCATGTGAAGTGTACTTTCTTACTAACGCCACCTTCTGGTTTCAGATCTGCTGCCGGGGCCGTTACAAGACACTCGCGTCGGGACATCGGGAGGTGTCACCACAGCGAGCTGAATTACCACCGCTGAATCGGGCGAACTTAGAAGACGGTCCGAGCACATTGAAGTGATGGACTTCGTGACTGCAATATTAAAATTTATATAAAACAACTAAAATAAAACTGAAATAAAAAAAGATCTTGCTCTACATCGTATCTTAGTAGTCATATAGAAAGTAAGAAAACACATCTTATTCTAAAGTCAAATCATAGTAGACATGCCAAAAGAAAACTGACCACCTTATAACTCTTGTCGATTGAGACACATGGGAGACTAATAAAACTGAAATAAGAAAACTGATCTTAGCCCCTATCGTAGTACACTTATGGTTCGTGTGCCCAGAACTGCTGGACTTCGTGACTGCAGACTTGAAAGATATAAAAAATATTAATAAAAGTAAAATGAAACCAAAGTACAAAAAACTGATCTGCGGTATTAAAAGATATAAAAAACATTAATGAAAGTAAAATAAATTCAAAAGTATAAAAAACTGATCTTGCCATACCTCCTATCTTAGTATACGTAGTGCCGCGGTGGAGTAGCCGAGCGGTCTAAAGCACCTCCCTGCGGAGCGCGCGGTTGCTCGCCGTCGGAGATTCGAGTCCTCCTTGGGCCACGGGTGTGTGTGTGTGTGTGTGTGTGTGTGTGTGTGTTTGTCCGTAGGTTAGTTTACCTAGGTTTAAGTAGTTTGTAAGCTACGGACTGATGACCACGCAGTTTGGTCCGATAGATTTACAGACATTTGAACGTTTAGTAGACGTAGGAGAGTAAGAAAACACATTCAAAGCTATATCGTAGGAGACGTGCGTAAGGAAAATTTACCTTGTTCCAACTCTTACCGTACGAGAGGGAATTTAATAAAACTGAAATAACAAAAGAATGGGAGATTAATAAAACAAATAAAAAACTGATCTTAGCTCTTATCGTAGAAGACTTTTGGAAGATTCGCTGGTTTAACACGTTGCCTGGCACACACTTTGCGATTGATGTTTCACCGCCAGCCACACAGCATTTGACGTCAGGACCAGCTATCAGGGCTATGGCCGAGAGCAAGCACACGACAGTCATTGTGTTAAAGGCTTGTAACTTTCACTAGAGAGGCAAGAGCATTTCCTCCCACTTGAATAGCCTGAACAAAAGAATGTATTTTGAAGCTGAAATACATTACTAGCTGCTATCGCGTAGAAACCGGCACAAATCTGCTAGTTTAAGGTTCATTTTGACCAGAGAAACTGAAGTTACTTCCCAGGCTTTTAAAAACCTACAACTATGCAGAGAAAAGTGTAGTTTTTAATGCCGTTGCTTTCATCTGCATCAAGATACCTCTACAGCTGAAGTTTTATTTTATTTATTTATTTTATGTATTTATTTATCCTGAAATCTTTGAGGTACGTATCTTTTACCCTAGATGTTGGACAGGATTCAGACTTTCATAAATTTAATTATTTTTATACAAAAAGTTATTTCTTAGGGTCAATTTTATGATATTTATATAAACTTATTTTGCATCAGAGATAATTTTCAACACAGACATTACACATCATTTCCTTCCTGATAAGCTGGATTTCCTTAGCATATGATACCTTACACATTTATATAGTTGGGCACTTTTGCATTTTCATGCTCACAGTGGTTACATACATTTATTTCCTAGGCGGATGCTTCACAAAATTCAGTTTTCAAGATTCTGTGATACTGAATGAAAACAGCACTTGGGTTGTTCCATATAATTCTCATTGCATTCAGGTCATTTTAGATAGTTTATAATTTAAGACTGTGTGTGATGTGTGAATTCTATTTAAGATTCTCTTGAAAGTAAATACCAAGAAATTTAGTCTCAGAGACGCTGGTATAATTTTGTTTCCTATAAACATATTTCGTTTTAATCGGTTTTTAATTTGCTGTTAGTATTTGATGCTGTGGGTTTCTGTAGTCATGTCCTACTTCATGAACCATGGGCAACGTATGAGTGGCCAAGTAAGTGGTCCTGACATTCGGGATGCTAGTTTCTTTGGAATGTCAGGCATTATGGACATAATTCTGTCGTGGCCGCGGTAATGACTACCAAATCCACCGCTTAACCCTCCCCTACCAGTGTTGCCTTATGGCAATGTCGTCGTTATCTGTTCTAGGCACGACTATTTGTCCAAAGATTGTAAACAACGCTGCAGGAGTATCAAAAATTCATTGTGACCAGGTTTCCTACCATTACTTTGAGGAAACAGAGTATTATGCTGTAATGCATTGTCAAAACATGTATTTTTGCTTGATGTCTAAGATGGAGTACATGCAGCAAGACTTTTAAATTCACGGTAAGGGAAACAAAGTAATATAAAAACTGTATTATTAAAATAATTGTCCAATGTCTAAATTAGTGGTAATTAGTTTGAAAATGTAATTAGTTATCATAGAAGAACATCCTTCCAGTGATGCCACATGGAGTTATCCCAAATATCCTCCCAAAAACTAAAAATAATCAAAAATTCCATCAAATATACTTTATTCCAATCATTATGTATAGAAACATGCAGAGAAATATTTTTGTTCATTAATTAAATAAGAAACAAAGCCAAACAGATAATTGCAGACTCCAAGCAAAACTCATGAGAAGAGTTTGGAAATAAGCTAGAAACTCTGGGTCAAGCCGCGAGAAAACCATTTTGGAGCGTAATCAGCAATCTTCGAAAGGAAGGGAAGAAGGAATTAACAAGTGTTTTGGTCAGGACAGGAAAGCTGCTAGTCAATCCTGTGCATGGCTTGAGCAGATGGGGGGAATATTTTGAAGAATTAGTTCAATGTAGGTGAAACGTCCAATGATGTGTCAGATTTTCAGGTATAATGGGATAGGAACAACGATGGAAACAGGATCTCATTTGAGGAAGTGGAGAAAAGGGTCAGAAGATTACAGTGCAATAAAGCGGCTGGGGTGGATCAAATTAAGCCGGAACTCGTTAAATACAGTGGAATATCAGGTCCCAAATGGTTACACAGAATAATTGAGAAAGTGTGGGAATCGGGACAGGTTCCGTCTGACTGGACGAAAGCGGTAATCACACCAATATTCAAACATGGAAACATAAAAGATTGTAACAACTATCGAGGTATCTCTTTAATTAACGTTGTGGGCAAAAATATTCTCAGATATTGTTGAAAGGAGAGTGCGAGTTTTAATTCAGGACAAGTTAGATGAAAATCACTGTGGGTTTAGGCCTCTTAGAGGCTGTCAGGACCAAATCCTTAGCTTATGGCGGGTAACTGAAAAGTGCTATGAGTGGAACAGGAAATTGTATCTGTGTTTCATAGATCTAGAAAAGGCGTATGACCGTGTTCCTAGGAGGAAGCTACTGTCGGTTCTACAAGAGTATGGTTTAGGAGGCAAACTTCTGCAGACAATTAAAGGGCTTTACGTAGACTGTCAGGCAGCAGTTAGAGTAGATGGAAAATTAAGCTCATGCTTTAGGGTAGTTTCAGGGGTAAGACAAGGCTGTAACCTTGTTCACACTATTCATTGATCATATGTTGAAAACAGTAGACCGGCAGGGCGGGATTTAAATAGGTCAAAACAAAATAAGCAGTCTCGCATATGCGGATGACTTAGTTGTATTGGCCGATTCGATTGAAAGGTTGCAAACTAATATTTCAGAACTCGATCAGAGGTGCAAGGATCATGGTATGAAGATCAGCATCTCCAGAACAAAAGTAATGTCTGTGGGAAAGAGATTTAAACAGATTGAGTGCCAAATAGGAGGAACAAAGTTAGAACAGGTAGACAGTTTCAAGTACCTGGGATGTATTTTCTCACATGATGACAGTATAGTGAAAGAACTGGAATCGATTCCAGCAAAGCTAATGCAGTGAGTGCTCAGATAAGATCTACTCTCTTCTGCGAGAAGGAAGTAAGTACCAAGACTAAGCTAGCAGTGCACCGCTCTATCTTTCGACCAACTTCGTTGTAAGGGAGTGAAAGTTGGGTGGATACAGGTTACCTTATTCATAAGGTAGAGGTTACAGATATGAAAGTAGCAAGAATGATTGCAGGTACTAATGATGGGAACAACGGCAGGAGGGTATCCACAATGGGGAAATCAAAGAGAAACTGGGAATGAACATCATAGATGAAGCAGTTAGAGCGAACAGACTGAGATGGTGGGGTCATGTTACACGCATGGGAGAAGCAAGGTTACCTAAGAGACTCATGAGCTCGGCAGCGGAGGGTAAGAGGAGAGGAGTCGAGGTAGACCAAGAAGAAAGTACTTAGATTCGGTGAAGAATGATTTTGAAGAAAAGGGCATAACATCAGACGAGGTATCAATGTTAGCATTGAATAGGGGATATGGATGAATTTTATTAAAGGTACTATGCTCCAGACTGAACTTTGAAAGGCATAATCAGTCTCTAATGATGATGATGAATTAATAAAATTCTGGGTTGAAAGGGTTAATCCTTCGTCCTCTAGGGGAAACCCAATGGGAATCTGAGAAAGTAAGGCTAGCAATCCGCTTCCCAGGTACTTCAATATGACGCTGGCAACAATCAGAGCAAAATGCCTCGGTCCTTTGGATGTGATGGAGTCCCACCTCTAACCGACAGCCCAGGGACTTCTCAGGTACGACTTGGCAAAAGTTGTGAAATGAGACGGGGAGCTATTAATATCGACAGCGGCTACACTAGAGAGGCGTTAGAGTTGGCAGAGGCTGCAAGTTAAGATGGGGTTACATATTTTAGCTGTTACTGACGTTCGGGTAAGGGGAGAGAAAGAAGACGGAGAATACAAGGTCTACGTGTAAGGAGTCAAAGAAGGAAGAACACAGTGGGGTGTAGGGCATTATATCAGGAAAACAAAAGAAACCAGCAATTTTGTAATAAGCGAATAATTGATAGATTTGGCAGTCTCCAGCAAGAAAATGAGGATTGTGTCAGATAAAATGGATATATTTTATGACGCACTCAGTGATGTAATTGTTGGAGTAGAGGACAAGGACAATGATTTGCTCGTGGGCGATTTGAAGGTGAGGATAGGAAATCGAACAGAAGGGTATGAAAAGGTTGTAAGTTTGGAGAGGATATAGAGGCCAACAGGAACGGAACACAGCTCTTGCATTTGTGTGCCGGTAAGGGCTTTTATTTTAAGTGTAAGAAGGCAGGGGAACCAGATCTGTCATTGTCAGTATAGTAACACATCAGGAATTAAGGAAGGCAGTTAGGGAGACGTGTTTTCAGGGGTTCTTTGATGACTCACCAGATCTGTCATTGTCAGTATAGTAACACATCAGGAATTAAGGAAGGCAGTTAGGGAGACGTGTTTTCAGTGGGTTCTTTGATGACTCACCAGATCTGTCATTGTCAGTATAGTAACACATCAGGAATTAAGGAAGGCAGTTAGGGAGACGTGTTTTCAGTGGGTTCTTTGATGACTCACCAGATCTGTCATTGTCAGTATAGTAACACATCAGGAATTAAGGAAGGCAGTTAGGGAGACGTGTTTTCAGTGGGTTCTTTGATGACTCACCAGATCTGTCATTGTCAGTATAGTAACACATCAGGAATTAAGGAAGGCAGTTAGGGAGACGTGTTTTCAGTGGGTTCTTTGATGACTCACCAGATCTGTCATTGTCAGTATAGTAACACATCAGGAATTAAGGAAAGCAGTTAGGGAGACGTGTTTTCAGGGGGTTCTTTGATGACTCTGATCGTTGTGTAATCTGCAGTGAAATTGGTTTTATGAAGCCAAAATTGCAGAATGTCAGGTCCATATGCAGAAGGATAAGACTGGAGAAGCTACAAAACAAAGAAATCAGGCACAAATGCATAACAAAGATCTCACAAAGGTACCAGTTAGTTGAATGTAGTCATTTACAGTCACTGGAAGAGGAATGGGTAAGGTACAGGGACACACTACTATAATTGGCTACACAATGTCTTGGAACAGTAGTGTGTAAAGGCAGGAAGAAGCAGACAGCCGGAATGACTCAGTCTAGGCAGCCTGTAAAAAGAAAAAGAAGGCTTTTCAAAAATGGCTCCATACTAGAAATCAGGCAGAAAGAGAAATTTATGTTGAAGAAAGAAACAAAGCCAAACGGATAATTGTAGAATCCAAGTAGAAATCATGGAAATACTTTTGAAGTTGGTTAGAAACTTTGGGTCAAGCTGCGGGAAAAACATTCTGGAGCGTAATTATCAGTCTTTGAAACGAAGGGAAGGAGGAATAGACAAATATTTCGAACACGTCGGGAAAATTACTAGTGAGTCCTGTGGATGACTTGGCCAGATGGAAGGAATATTTTGAAGAGTTACTCAATATAGGTGAAACGTTCAGTGATGTGTCAGATTTTGAGGTAGAATGGGATGGGAATGATGATGGTAACACGGTCACATATAAGGAACTGGAGAGGACGGTCATTACATTGCAGGGCAATAAAGCGGCTTGGAAGATGAAAAATTAAGACGCAATTCATCAAACACAGTGGTAAAATAGTCCCCCATTCGAATCTATAAAATAGACACTCTACAGATCGGAGCATGGACTGTTATATCCCTTAATCAGGTAGGAAGTTGGAAATTTGTTCAGGAGAAATAGATAAGTTGAATTAGGAAAGAAGCAGTCGACTGGTGGGACACATTCTGAGACATCAAGAAATCGTTAATTTAGCATTGGAAGGAAACGTATGGGCGAAACATCGCAGAAGGTGACGAATACATTAAGCAGGTGCAAAGGTTGCTGTTGATTCAGAGATAAGAGGTTTGCACAGGATAGGGTAGCCTGGAGAGCTGAATCAAACCAGTCTTTGGACCGAAGACCTGAACAGCAGCAACTTTTATCTGTAAACAGAACCTTGCACCAGAAACTTAGGTTTTGCTTATGTTCTCTCGAGCAAATTACTCTCTATTTCCTTTTCTTCATCCTGATATATGGTTTTCTTCTAGATTCCCTACGTTCATTACTTACCTCTTATTAAAATATAACGAAATGCTCTTGGTGTAATTGCCTTTCTGAACTGATCATGAATATGCGCATACAGTACAGGAACTTATCGTTTTAGAAAGTAACAGTTCTACTAAAGAGACTACCAACAATACACTTGTACGTCGAATTTTGGAGTATTGCCGCGCATTGTGAGATTCCCACCAAGTGGGACTGATTTAGAGAAGTCTGAGAAGGGCAGCTCGTTTTGAATTATCACTATATAGAGAAGGGAGGGGAGTGTCAAGGAAATGTTGCACGATTTGGAGTGGAAATCATTAAAAGAAAGGCGTTAATTGTTGCGGCGGGATTTATTTGCGAAATTTATTTCATCAACTTTCTCATTCGAATGTGAAATGCTTTTGTTAGCACCCACCTACATAGGGAGACACGACCATCATAATAAATTAAGAGAAATCCCAAAAGGGAAAAAAAAAAAAAACGGTAGAGAGATATCATAAAAGCGGCACCATGAACTGTCTGCCATGCACTTAAATGTGCGTTGTTGAGTATTTATGTAGATGTAGAAATTTTTTTACCATCCTTTTTAACATATTAAATAATTTTTTCGATAGTTTCCTTGATGCACCTCTTCTTTCGCTGTTATACTGAGACTATTTCCTTCTCTACTTGGCGATATTTTTGATTGCACAGCTTCTTCCAATGATATCAACTAGTTCTGGACGTACTGAGAGTCAGTTATGTGTCTTTCTTTCAAATCGTATCCTTCCATTTTACTATTGCACAGCATTAACATCATATCAAAGATAATATAGAAGAAATGAAACTTGCCGGGCGGTCTGAGGTCCCACGTTACCAGTTGCGGAGCCGCTCCCTCCGGAATTTCGAGTCCTCCCTTGGGCATGGGTGTATGTGTGTGTGTTGTTCTTAGCTAAAGTGTGTAAGTTTAGGGACTGATGACCTCAGCAGTTTGGTTCCTTAAGGAATTAAATGAAAAAAAGAAAAAGTGAAGTGCAACTTGCCAACGGGGCTTCTCTTGTTAAAAGTTGTTCATTACTATTTTGAATGTTTACTTACACACTTACTGTGTGAATTCTTTTTTCTTAACTGTATGAGGCAGGGTGTTGTTTAGTTTGATGCAGCTCTCCACGCTACCCTGTCCTGTGCAAACCTCTTCGTCTGAGGATACGAACAGCAACCTACATCCGTTTGAATCTGCTTACAGTATTCGTCTCTCGGTCTCCCTCCACGATTTTTACCCCACACACACTTCCTTGTAATGCTAAGTTGGCGATGCCTTGGTATCTCAGAATGTATCCCACCAAACTATCCCTTCTCCCTAATTCTGTCGAGTACCTCCTCTTTAGTTACGTGATCTACCCATCTAATCTTCATCATTCGTCTGTAGCATCACATTTCAAAAGTGTCTATCATCTTTTTGTCTGAACTCCTTAATGTCCCTTTCACTCCCATACAACTACACTCCAAACAAATGCTTTCAGGAAGGGCTTTCTAACATTTAAATTAATATTGGATGTCAACAAATTTCCCTACTTCAGAAATGCTTTCCTTCCCAGGGCCATTGTGCATTTTAATATCTTATTTACTTCGGCCATCAGAAATTATCTTGCTACCCAATGACAAAACTCATCTACTACCTTTATTGTCTCATTACCTAATCTAATTCTTTTAGCATCGCCTGATTTTCTGACACTACATTCCATTACCCTCATTTTCCTCTTCTTAATGTTCATCTTACACTTGCCTTTCAAGACACTGCCCATTCCATGTAATTTCTCTTCCAGGTCCTTTACTGTCTCTGACAGAATTATGTCATCAGCAAACCGCAAACCGCAAGGTTTTTATTTCGTCTCCCTGGAATTTAATTCCCTCTACAAATTTCTCCTTGCATTCCTTTGCAGCTTGCTCAGTGTACAGATTGAACAAGATTGGGGAAAGGCTACAACCATGCCATTCTCCCTTCCCAACCGCTGCGACCAGGGCCGGCGCAAGGCACGTGCGAAACGTGCGGCCGCACGGGGCGGCACTTTCCGAGGGGCGGCAAATCTGCCCCCCCTTTTTTTAATTTTTCTAGGACAAACTCAACATTCATGCCAAAGAGGGGATTCGCAACCAAACATCGGAGGGAGCGGCTTCGGGAACTGTGGCAGGGCGCCTCGACTACATGCCGGCCGCCCCTGTTGAACAATGGGGGGGGGGGGGGGGGAAGGACTAATTTTTCCCTCGCCACTGTGGTAGCGCCGTCGTGTTTACGCCGGGGGAACAGACAGGAGGGAGCAGTCTGGTGTACACGCCAGTATTCGTATGAGTGGAACGCTGCCAGCCTGTTACGCACCGTGCGTTTACTCATAACTAATTTTGCACAAGACAAAATATAATTTAGAAATTCTAATGCAATGTTCGATACTGCAATTACGTGTCAAACATGACGCAATTTTGCTAAGCCCTTCTATAGCAGTATCCGAGTGTTTTATTCTTCCCGCATTATGGAAAAAAAATCGTTGAACATTAGTAGTCAGACTTGTCCAACACCTACAATGGCTAGAAGTATTCCGAATGGGTAAATACGCTGCGAGTAATTACAAGGGATAAAGACGTTGGTAGTAAGCCTGGCATAAGTTGGGTTTCGACTTATTTTTCAAAATTGTTGCTATCCGTTTCTGAGTGATGGACGTTTTGGTTTTTGAGCCATGAAACACCTGTCTCCGCCTGCATGAACAACAATTAAAGTCTGACCGACACTTCTTTTTGACAATACTACTCGCACACTATCACTTTCCCAACATTTATTTACTGTATACTATTTCCGTTGAATACATTATCTGTTGACAACCATTGAAAAATGTTTCAAGCGCTCTAAGGCGCTGCAGTCATGCACTGTGCGGCTGGTCCCGGCGGAGGTTCGAGTCCTCCCTCTGGCATATGTGTGTGTGTGTGTGTGTGTGTGTGTGTGTGTGTGTGTGTGTGTGTGTGTTTGTCCTTAGGATAATTTAGGTTAAGTAGTGCGTAAGCTTAGGGACTGATGACCTTAGCAGTTAAGTCCCATAAGATTTCACACACATTTTGAACATTTTAGTAAATTGACAATGCTGGTGCCCAGCGACTGTTTTCTATAAATCTGTAGAGAATGCCATCAATCAGTCGCAATTTTTCTTTTTATTTTCCACATCTGCATAGATTTCGGGCACAGTGTGGGTATTCACAATTCTTTGAGTTATGTTTACATCGATTTCGTCCTGCTGAACATAACTGTCTATACGACGGTTTAGATGTAAGCACATATTAAAAGCTTTGAGACTAGCCACTCAGTGGCCGAAACCTAGGTAGATCTGAAAAGAAAAAGAATAATTGCGATTGATTGCTGACATTTCATACAGATTTATTTAAAATTCCACAAACGTTTTTGAAAAATAAAATAAATTAAAAATAATGGGGGGCGGCAATTCAGCAGCTCGCACGGGGCGGCACTTGGGCTTGCGCCGGCCCTGGCTGCGACCCTTTCATGCCCTTCGACTAATAATTGCGAGTGTGTGCGAGTTGAAGGAAACGCGAGATAACGCGTGAGCTCGTCCAGAACGTGGCAACTCCTACAGCTTGGGAGAAAAATGGCGGATAGTTTAGCTCGGGTTTATAGGAGCCTAGGTCTCTCTCGTCGGAGCCGGTGACGTCAGGTAAGCAAGTCAGCGCGTGACTGCGTGTGCAAAACAAAGGAATGCGCAGGTTGCGTGAGCGCTGCCGTTTGCTGCGTCAGGGCTGCCAACTGCTGACTGCAGGAGGCCCACTTTCTTTCTCCGCCTGCCCCACCAGAAGGCAACTACCAGACACCTGTTCCGCAGCTGTTGTCTGCTTTCCCAGCCTTCCCGCCTCCACCAAGGTCGCACTTTCTCCAAATGCCGCTGACGTTCCTCTGAAGCAGCGTCGCCCTTTTCCTTCGCCATTCCTGACTTCAATACGGTGTGCAGTCTACGTGCTTATCGACAGAAATAAGCATTTAAACGAGCCATAGCAAGGCTTGCGACAATTATAGTAAACAATGATACGTCTGTTCTTAAGGCAAAGACGTTGCTGATGGTCCGCAGCTACAAATGTTAAATATACATTCATTGCTTCGCAATTTGCGAGAATTTCCGGCTTTAGCTGCTCTTCTTCAGTTCTTCTATCATTTTGTAACACATGAAAATTTGTTCCGGACCGGGACTCGAATCCGGGTCTCCCGCTTTTCGCGAGTGGTCGCCTTAAAACACTCGGCCAACCGGACAAGGGAAGTAGACAACTGTACCATATGGAAGTTTGGGTCTGGCCGGGGAGCGTGTCCGGGTGGCCGAGTGGTTAAAGCGACCGCTTGTGAAAAGCGGGAGACCCGGGTTCGAGTCCCGGTCCGGCACAAATTTCCATATGTTACAAAATGATAGACAAACTGCAGAAGAGCAGCTAAAGTCGGAAATTCTCGCAAATTGCGAAGTAATGAATGTATATTTAATTATAGAAAACGTCTCTCCTTGTATGGGATTTACAGTATGAACTGTACGAGCACTCACGGGCTGCAGGTAGTGTGTGCCATGAGGAATTTGGGTGGGTCCGGAACAAATTTTCGTACGTCACCATTAAATCCTACAGCTGATGCTGATTAAGATTCGTAATTGCTAATACAGTCCGATTAAAATTACCCGATAGTTGACAGTTAAAGCGTTGCAGTTGCTTTTGCACCATCAGATCGCTAACCGTCACACCCGAACTTTTTCCATTGTCAAACTGCTATAGCAAATGGTCAATTCACTTCCTTTAATTTACTATTTTTTTCCCTTGTCTGGCGTTTTTCGAGATGTGGTTATATCGAATGATACTTAAAATTCCACGGACAGCAAGAAAAACAAAAGAAGAGATTTTGAGAATAGTAAAAAGAGAGCGTGAACTGCTAACCACAATGTAACGCAAGAAAACAGCTTACTTAGGTCATGTCATACTAAATATTATATTGCCATGTCTGTGACGTTTTTCCTTCAACTACAGCTGCAATGGTTGATTTGGTACGTTAAATACCGTATTTATTGCATTTTATATACGTATATAAAACGTTAAGTATTCTTCATTACAATTCCAGTAAAATCGGTGAGAGTATAGTAACTCCTATTTCATCTTCATCTAAATCCTCTTCCCTTCCAACAATTTTGTCTCTAAGTTCATTTCCTTTGTGCACCGTACAATACGCGTTAGGTAAGTACGTACCAAGTAAAATTATGAGACCTGGGAAAGATCCACCGTGGTTCAAGAACCGCGTTAGAACACGAAAGCAAAGAGAACTTCATTGCAAATATAATAAAGTAGCCAAAGTCTTTCAGACAGGCAAAAATTAAATGATGCCAGAATTAACGTAAGGGGTACCATGTGAGAGACTTTCAACGACTTTGAGAGCGATGTTTCGTGTACCGACTTAGCAGAAAAAACCCAGGAAATTTTGGTTCTACATCAAATCGATGAACGGGGCGAAACGAAATATCCAGAAACTCTGTGATCGTGATGGTGTTAGAAGATAAAACACTGAAAAGGCGGGAATAATAAATGTATTTTACCAGAGCTGTTTCAAAGAGGAAGATTGCACGGTAGTTCTTCCTCTAAACCAGGGGTCGGCAAGTAATCTTAGATGGGGTCCCGATACCAATGAAATTTTTTATCGAGGTCGAGATGTAAAACCTCATGTTCCTTATTAATTTTTTACGTTAAATTTCCATCTCGAAATAATATGAAATACAACAGATGTCATATAATAATGTATAAAAAATCCAGAAAAATTATATTATTTGCTATTTGTTTTTATTTTCACTCTCAAAAATTATGAAATGAAATGGATAGTCAATCCTTTATTGAAAAGTCCAGAAACAGGTCATGCATTATACTTGCTATTTTTTATTTTAATTTTCACTAAGAAAAATTGAAATCCAATGAAATGTTCGTATATGTGTCAAAAAATCCATGGTAAAAATTACATTTGCGGTCTTTGAGGAGTTTCTTAAAGTTAGGTTCATGTGCGTAGCAGCTTATGCGAACAATGTGCCGGCCGCAGTGGCCGAGCGGTCTGCGGCGCGCCAGTCACAGTCTGCACGGCCGCTACGGTCGGGGGTTCGAATCCCCCCCTCGGGCATGGATTTTTGTGTCGTCTTTAGTATGAGGTAGTTCATATGTAGTTTGTGAGTTTAGGGACTGAAGACCCCGCAGTTAAGACCCTTAAGCTTAAGAAACATTTGAACATTTTTGAACTGTGTGCCGTACAGTGATATAATTATGCCTATAAACTTAGCGAAAGTGCAAGCAAATTGTTGACAAAGTTTCATCGCATTTTGATGAACGGTAGGGCAGCGTTTAAAATACGAACAAACATTCATTCTTATATATTCGATGTAACAAAGGGGAGAAATTTTATGAGCTTCTAACATTACTGAAATTTGAGAATCGCTTGTCACTTACAGAGCCTGAAAATCAGAAAAAATCAGGCTCTGCAAACGTTTAAAATGGGCCACGTAACACTTCCGTAGTGTTTTGACAGATTTTCTGTCGTTTCTTGATGGGGCATCATCATACTGAATTAAAATCACGATGTTGTGTATGTTCCAAAAGTTCAACCTGTGACTTTAGTAGTGATTTAGCAACAAGGAACCTTCTTCTGCTTAAGAGCAAGACAACCGTCGTCGTACTGCAAAATTAATTTATCGAAAGAAATGGATAGTGAAGTACGAAATTTGGTTCAGTTGAGTCACTGAGTACTGATCCATAACTCCTGCAGGAGGGCGTGATACTCTTATCTGCGTTCGCATCGTTATATTTTTTATCGCCATTTATTTAGACATTAACCTCGTGGACTTGGTACTTGCACCTCGACTCGCCGGGTCAACAACAACACCGATAACGAGCGAGATGCTCGCAGATAAAAAACTGTGGAGCAATTTTAAAATCTGCCTCCTGTGCTACTGACAAGGAAAGTACTTGGACTCGAACAAACACATATACACCAAAATCGTAAGAGAGATAATGTAAAGATCCCTTATAGCAGTAGTGATACTCCCGCATCTGCAAAACTCTGCAGTCGTCCGTTAGAGGCCTCTGCTTGTGCCATGCCACATTGCACTTTGACCTGTCGGTTCGCCAGTAGGGACGGTACAGTGTGCCTCCGAAGTTGCGTTTTGTGATGTTATTTGTGTGGTGAAGCGTCAGATGGGGCGGCGATTGCTAATCAATCCTGATAATGTATTGCGATTAGTTGAGATGAAGTTACGAAGAACCCTTCTTCGTGAAGATGGTATTAGTGTAGAAGATGAATCATTTGCACGCTTTCTCGTATCTGTTACGGTACAGAAATATGAGCATAAGTTAGATACTGTTGTTACAAACTCATAATAATGATAATAGGGATGATAATGACGAACAACTCGTTGCAAGCGGTAGTGCTACGGTAAGTGCGGGAAGAGGCGACGGAAGCAGTGGCAGTGAATACCAACAGTCTTTCGGGAAGAAGGTTAAAGTTGTAACTATCATCACGGCTTTTAATGACAATTCGCTAGAGAACATGTACGATGATTATTACATAAGTTGTAGTTAAGATATCTGCATTACGTATGGCGTCTACAATTACATCTACAGTGCTATCTAGAGCATGGTTGCAGAGCTTTGCAGAAAAACGACACCCACCAGCACATTGAAGTGTACGTAGAGATCCTGTAACCAAACGTTCATATAGATATGTTTGTTCGAGCCCAAGTACTTTCCTTGTGAGTGACACACCTTTTGTCTTCAGTGCTGCCAGGAGAGTAACTATGCCACATTTTCTAAGTAAACAGAGTCGTTAAATGTGAGCCAAGTTACGTGCAGGTATGCAAACGATGTCCGAAGGCAGCCGCGACAAGCACCGGACGAAGGGGATTTGATACTGAACGTTCTGTTATCAGCTAACTGTAAAGTTATCTCGTTTCCACACTTGTGCGTGAACGATGAAGCTGAAGGACGACATTGTGGGAACGTGAAATTTATCAAACGTCACTGACAACTAATTGTTTTCTATTTGTCTGGGTGAGCCAGAAGAGAACTTATAATTTGGCTTTTCATAACTCAAAGTAGATGCACCACTTATATTATTCATGTAAGCAGTGATGCCTCACAGAAAGCTTTTTTACATATATATACAAAACTGAATTTAATTGATGAGAAGAGAAAATATAAAAATTCAGGAAGTGAAACAGTAAAAAAGGGAGTTCAAACGTCTGAAAAATATTGACAGGAAGTGCAGACTGGCTAAGCAGGAGTGGATAGAGGACAAATGCAGAACCGCAGAAGAATGCACAACTAGGGGAAAGATAGAGACCACCTACAGAAAAATAAAAGAGATATTTGGAGACAAGAAAAGCAGCTGTATGAATATCAAGAACTCAGACGGAAACCAGTACTAAGCAAAGAAGGGAAAGCTGAACTGTGGAAGGAATATATAGAGGGCCTATACAAAGGAAATTCACTTGAGGGCAGTATTCTAGAAATGGAAGACGGAGATAGGAAATATGATACTGCGAGAAGAATTTAACTGAGCACTGAAGGACTTGAATCGAAACAAGGCCCCTGCAGTAGATGATATTCCGTCTGAACTGCTGATGTCGTTAGGAGAGCCAGTCGTGAAAAAATTGTATCACCTGGTATGCAAGATGTATGAGACAGGGGAAATACCCTCCGACTTCAAGAAGAATACCGTAATTCCAACTCCAAAGAAAGCAAGTGCAGACAAGTGTGAAAATTACACAACTATCAGTTTAATAAGTCATGGTTGCAAAATACTAACATCAATTATTTACAGACGAATGGAAGAACTTGTGGAATCCGACCTCGCGGAAGATCTGTTTGTATTTAGGAGAAATGTAGGAACACGGAAGGCAATACTCACATTACGACTTATCTTAGAAGATTGGCTAAGGAAAGGGAAAGCTACGTTTTTAGCGGTTGTCAATTTGGAGAAAGCTTTTGATAATGTCGACTGGAATACACTCTACCAAATTCTGAAGATAGCAGGTGTAATATATAGGGAGCGAAGAGTTATATACAATCTATACAAAAACCAGACAGTGGTTATTAGAGTCGAAAGGCAAGAAAGGACACAGAGGTTGGGAAGGGAGTAAGACAGGGTTGTAGTCTTTCCCAAATGTTGTTTAATCTGTGTATTGAGCAAGCAGTGAATGAATGCAAGAAGAAATTTGGAGAGGAAATTAAAGTTCAGGGAGAAGAAATAAAAACTTTGCAGTTTGCCGATGACATAGTAATTTTGTCAAAGACTGCAAATGATCTGGAAGAGAAACTGAATGGAATGGACAGTGTCTTGAAAGGAAGATATAAGACAAACATTAACAAGAGTAAAACGAGGGTAATGGAATGTAATATCAAAAAAAAAAAAAAAAACCCGCGATGCTGAAAGAATTAGATTAGGTAATGAGACAGTAAAAGTAGTAGATGGGTTTTGTTATTTGGGTAGCAAGATAACTAAATGTTCAAATGTTTGTTAAGCTTAAGGGACTTAACTACGGGGTCATCAGTCCCTAAACTTACAAACTACTTATGAACTACCTACAACTAAGGACGGCACAAATATCCATGTCCGAGGGGGGATTCGAACCCCCGACCGTAGTGGCCGTGCAGACCGTGACTGAATCGCCTCAGTCCCCTCGGCCACCGCGGCCGGCCCAAGATAACTTCTGACGGCCAAAGTAAAGAAGATATAAAATGCAGAATGGCTATGGGAAGAAAAGTGTTTCAGAAGAAGCAAAACTTGTTAACGTACAATATTAATTTAAATGTTAGGAAGTCCTTTCTGAAAGCATTTGTCTGTAGTGTAGCATTGCATGGGAGTGAAACGTGGACGATAAGTAGTTCAAACAAAAAGATGATATAAGCTTTTGAAATGTGGTGCTACAGACGAATGATGAAAATTAGATGGGTAGATCACGTAACTAATGAGGAGGTGCTTACCCGAATTGGAGAGAAAAGGAGTTTCTGGCATATCTAGACTTGGAGAAAGGATAGATTGGTGAGACACATTCTGAGACATCAAGGAATTGTCGACATAGCACTAGAAGGAAGTGTGTGGGGTGAAAATCGTAGAGACCGAGGGAGGAATACAGTAAGCAGATTCAAAAGGATGTAAGTTGCCGAACATATTCTCAGATGATGAGACTTGCACAAGACAGGATAGCGTGGAGAGCTGCATCAAAACAGTCTGCGGACTGAAGAGCAACAGACAAAATGAGACAATTTATCGAGAGACTAGACCATTTGTACTTGAAAACCACATACGCTAAATAGATAAATAAATGAGACTGAGGTCCCCTGGTCGAAAACGTCTAATTTAGCACAACTTAGCTGGACCTAAGAAACTACATGGAAGAAGATATTAAAACATTCTTATTCGATAATCGTTGATGAAAGATAATTTTCTTTGATATTTTATCGCTGGTTAACGGATAAACAACAATCCCACCACTGAGCAAAGATAAGAAAGATTACAACCTGAGACTATGCGAGAAAAATCCAACGCAACGTGAAATTATGTTTAGTATATTTCCCTATAATTTCGAGTAAAAAGCTTCACCCCAAATCCCTACAGTAGAGACGATACGCACTAACACATAAATTATAATATTTTATTTTTGTATTCTTCACCGTCGGAGTTGGACATTTATTTGAAAGTTGTGACCAGTTTAGGTATATTTCGTCCGTTTTCAAACTTTTTGTCTGTACTTCAGCCATAAGAAACCAACCGATTTTGAAATTATAGCCTGATGAAATGTTTTTGCAAGTAACTAGCCTACATAATAACGAGCACAGAAAATATATTATTTACAACAAATAAAGATGAAATTTGCTTATAATACTGCTTAATGAGGACTCAGAATGTTGTAGAAACAAAAAATTGTAAATCTACCATATCTCCGAGGTACTGTCAAGAAGCTGTCAAAAATCGTTAAGTTCGGACGGTGGCGATCAGTATTTCGCACAATATTGAATAACTTCTGAAAACACGCAGTTTGTTGTATGATTTGTATCCATAAAATTACAGGAATCTACAAATTGAGAGTATAAGGTGTTTATTATAATTTAATGATTTTCTACTGCCTTTATTCGTCGAGTGTTTATGAAAGTATACAGGTTGTTATAGATATATATAAAAAAGGTGTTGTAACTATAAAATATCGTTGTGAAACATTAGAAAACGACATAAAGCAATAATCTACAGTAGATGCGGACTGTAGAACACCTAGTGACCTAACAATAATATTATTCTATGGAAAACTCACGTTTGACGAAATAACCTGAAGATGGCTTTGTAGCCGAAATGGCCATTGTTTGAAAATATACAAATTTTACAGTAGCGATTTGGTAAACTATATTTCATCCAATAATGAATCATTTGACATCCCCTGTCGGTATAATTCTTTACTCCACGTGAATAAGCAGCTAGTTGTATTTCACAAGAACGATATTTTCTGAACCCGAATTAGTTGGTATTAATAGATCATTTGCTCCAAGGTGACTCAAAAGGTCATTTTATGATCAAAATGTTTTGTGCTACATATTGAACTCATTTTCTGAGCCACTGAGATTTTAACCCAGATAATCCTGAAATAATTTCATTTTAAAATTTTTGTTTATATTCTAATATATTACCGTTTTAGAGACAATGTTGTAGGAAGGGAGGAAGAAGTAGATGATGATGAAATAGGAGATACTATACTGAGATGAATTTGGCAGAGCACTGAAAGACCTATGTCGAAACCAGGCCTCTGGATTAGATGACATTCAGAGCTACTGAAGTCTCTGGGAGAGCCAGCCATGACAAAACTGTTTCACCTAGTGTGTAAGATGTATGAGACAGGCGAAGTACCCTCAGACTTTAAGAAAAATGTAACAATTCCTATTCCAAAGAAAGCGGGCGCAGAAAGGTGTGAAAATTACAGAACCATCAGTTTAATAAGTCATGGTTGCAAAATATTAACGAATTATTTACAGAAGGATGGAAAAGCTGGTAGAAGCAGACCTCGGGGAGGATCAGTTTGGGTTCAGGAGAAATGTAGGAACACGGGAGGCAATACTCACTTTACGGCTTATCCTAGAAGATAGATTAAGGAAAGGCAAATCTACATTTCTAGCTTTTGTAGATTTGGAGAAGGCTTTTGACAATGTTGATTGGAATAAACTCTTTCAAGTTCTGAAGCAAGCAGGAGTAAAATATAGGGAGCGTAAGGTTATTTCCAACTTGTACAAAAACCAGACAGCAGTCATCAGAGTTGAAGGGCATGAAAGGGATGCAGTGGTTAGGAAGAGAGTAAGACAGGGTTGCAGCCTTTCTCCAGTGTTATTCAATTTGTACATTGAGCAAACTATAGAAGAAAGCAAGGAGAAATTTGGAGAAGGAATTAAAGTTCAGGGCGAAGAATTAAAAACATTGCGTTTTGCCGACGACATAGTAATTCTGTCAGAGACAGCAAAGGACCTGTAAGAGCAGTTGAACGGAATGGACAGTGTGCTGAAAGGTGCATGTAAGATGAACATTAACAAGGGTAATGGAGTGCAGTCTAAGAAAATCAGGTGATGCTGAAGGAATTAGGTTAGGTAACGAAACAATAGAGGAGGTAGATGAGTTTTGTTACTTTGGCAGTAAAATAACAAATGATGGTCACAGTACAGAGGATATAAAATGCAGAATGGCAATGGGTAGAAAAGCGTCCTTGAAAAAGAAAAATTTGTTAACCTCGAATATTTATCTAAGCCTAAGGAAGTCCTTTCTGAAGGCGTGTGGAGTGTTGCCTTGTATGGGAGTGAAACATGGACGACAAACAGTGCGGACAGGAGGCTTTTGAAATGTGGTGCTACAGAAGAATGCTGAAGATTAGGTAGGTGGATCGCATAACTAATGAGGAGGTACTACACAGAATTGGGGAGGAAAGGAATTTCTGGCATATCTTGACTAAAAGAAGGGATCGATTGGTAGGACACATTCTTAGACATCAAGGAATTGTGAATATAGCGTTGGAGGGAAGTGTGTGGGGTAAAAATCGCAGAGGAAGACCAAGAGATGGATACAGTAAGCAGATTCAGACAGATGTAGGTTGCCGTTCTTATGTGTAGTTAAAGAGGCTTGCTCAGGATAGGGTATTGTGGTGAGCTGCATCAAACCAGTCTCCGGACTGAAGACTACAACAACACCATTAGTTCCTACAAACACAGGAAACGGTTTTTACAACTATTCCTCTTATAGTCTAGTCACAACTGGCCTTCTTTCCAGAACGATGGAAGGATAATATCAGTACTTCTTCAACAATATTAAAACGCCCTAAAATGTAGTGCTGAGAGACGGAAAACATGTCACATAGAATGTTAAATCACATTTCTGCATTGCAGTTGTATATTCTTGTTTGTTTGACAACTACTGGTAAGACACCAACATAACAAGACCCATCATATCTTGAACCCATTTTATTTACTCTGAATGGCCGTCCTCTATCATTTGGATTCAGTTCATCATCCTTGCAAACGTGAAGCTCGTTCTTGATAAAATCGTATTGGTTCTTTGATATGGCGTTAGACGCAGGTTCATTATGAATGTCCTTTCTCCTTCGCACAGCATCTTCCTGCTTGAGACCACAATGTACCAACTAAGGAGTAGGATAACTATGAACTCTCTGATATCACTTTTCCTGCAATCTCCCAATCTGTTCATTTTTGTTATATACCGATTTGTATGTAACCATAAACCCATGAACCACAGACATTGCCGAGATGGGGTGGCTTGCGTGCCTCAACGATACAGATAGCCGTACCGTAGGTGCAACCACAGCGGAGGGGTATCTGTGGAGAGGCCAGACAAACGAGTGGTTCAAGAGGGGCAGCAGCCTTTTCTGTAGTTACAGGGGCAACAGTCTGGATGATCGACTGAGCTGGCCTTGTAACATCAGCTAACATGGCTTTGCCATGCAGTGCGAACGGCTGAAAGCAAGGGGACACTCCCGAGGACATGCAGCTCTACTGTTGCAAACAAGTGTGAAAATTACAGAACTATCAGTTTAATAAGTCATGGATGCAAAATACTAACACGAATTATTTACAGACGAATGGAAAAGCTTGTGGAATCCGACCTCGGGGAAGATCAGTTTGGATTTAGGAGAAATGTAGGAACACGGGAGGCAATACTCACATTACGACTTATCTTAGAAGATAGGCTAAGGAAAGAGGAACCTTCGTTTTTAGCGTTTGTCGATTTGGAGAAAGCTTTTGACAACGTCGACTGGAATACACTCTACCAAATTCTGAAGGAATCAGGGGTAAAATATAGGGAGCGAAGAGTTATATTGAACATATACAAAAACCAGACAGCGGTTGTTAGAGTCGAAGAGCAAGAAAGGGACGCAGAGGTTGGGAAGGGAGTAAGTCAGGGTTGTAGCCTTTCCCCAATGTTGTTCAATTTGTACATTGAGCAGGCAGTGAAGGAATGGAAGGAGAAATTTAGAGAGGGCATTAAAGTGCAAGGAGAAGAAATAAAAGCATTGCAGTTTGCCGATGACATAGTAATTCTGTCAGAGACCGCAAAAGATCTGTAAGAGCAATTGAATAGGATGGACAGTATCTTGAAAGAAAGATATAAGATGAACATTAACAAGAGTAAAGCGAAGGTAATGGAATACAATGTCATAAAATCAGGCGATGCTGAAGGAATTAGATTAGGTAATGAGACAATAAAAGTAGTAGATTAATTTTGTTATTTGGGTAGCAAGATAACTTCTGATGGCCGAAGTAAAGAAGATATAAAATGCAGAATGGCTAAGGGAAGATAAGCGTTTCTAAAGAAGCAAAACTCGTTAACATCCAATATCAATTTAAATGTTAGGAATTCCTTTCTGAAAGCATTTGTCTGGAGTGTAGCATTGTATGGAAGTGAAACGTGGACGATAAGGAGTTCAGATAATAAGATGATAGAAGCTTTTCAAATGTGGTGCTACAGATGAATGATGAAAATTAGATGGGTAAATCACGTAACTAATGAGGAGCTGCTTAATTGAATCGGGAAGAAAAGGAGTTTGTGGCATATCCTGACTAAGATAAGGGATAGATTGGTTGGACACTTTCTGAGACATCAAGGAATTGTCACCTTAGCATTAGAAGGAAGCGTGTGGGGTAAAAATCGTAGAGGGAGAACCAGGTATGAATATAGTAAGCAGATTCAAAAGGATGTAGGTTACCGAACGTATTCTCAGATGAAGAGGCTTGCACAGTACAGGGTAGTTTGGAAAGCTGCATCAAACCAGTCTGCGGACTGAAGACCATAACATGTAACCATCAGGCTTATAACCTTTTCATGAAAGAATTGTTCTTAGTATCCTAAAGAACGCTTGTTTGTTTTGCCAGATACAATCATTCTTCATTTGTTTCAAGAGTGCTGTCTTTTTAGTTATACCTTCCTTATCTCATAAGAACTGCCTCGAAACAGACTGAAATTTTTTGTTGATTACTGTCAAATTTTCAAATGTTTGTATATCTATGAGATTTAACTACAGCGGTCATTAGTCCCACTTAAACACTCCCCAGCTTGCCAGTGGTAGGACTCGAACCTCCGTCGGCATCAACCATGGGCTCTGCACCATGACTACTTAAAGCGCTCAGCCACTCTACCACGGCTGATTACTATCAATATTGCCTTTGTTGTTATTGCAGACTGAAGATAAAATAGGTTCTTCTTTTTTCTGAAATTTTTTTCCATCGGCGAATAATGCGACAAACCTCGAATTCTGCTGACCTCCAGTAAATTGTCTGGAAAAGAGTATTCCTCATCACCTGAATCTTCAACACTAATGTCATTTGTAGCATTCAAAGGAGTTAGGGTAACACACTCACCATTATTTGGTAAATCGCTATTGTTGTTCCGAATGTCATATCCTTTATTTAGTGTTAGCCTTTTCTTGCAAATAAATACGAAATATGTCACATAATCCTATGATCCTTCTGGAAGGATGCTGAGAAAGAAGACTCAAGTACTCCCTATAAAACTTTTCTTAGGTAATACTTTTTCAACTATAATAAAAATCACAAATTTCAAATGTTCAAATGTTTGTACAGCTAATGGGTCTTAACTACGGGGTCATCAGTCCCTAAACTTACAAACTACTTACGACCTAGCTAATACTAAGGACGGCACAAATATCCATGCCCGAGGGGGGATTCGAACCCCCGACCGTAGTGATTTAATATGTTATTAACATAAATACAATATAAATAATAAACATTTATTACCAGGTTTACTCAATCATACAAAACCAAGTCGGTCACTGCAGACATTGCAGCAGAAGACTGATTTTCGAAGCATAGTATAGACGACTTTGGCACCAAAATTACTCTGTTTAACTGTCCTGTGCCAACATTCCACTTCAAACTTAAGTTTCATTGTTGGAAAAGTGTGCTGTAAATGTAACAATGGTAGTTACATAAATTTAATATTCATATGCAGATAGTCCTTCTGGAAGTATCATACGGTCAACTGGGTTAATACACTACTGGTCATTAAAATTGTTACACCAAGAAGAAATGCAGATGATAAATGAGTATTCATTGGACAAATATACTAGAACTGACATGTGATTACATTTTCACCCAATTTCGGTCCATAGAACCTGAGAAATCATTACCCAGAACAACCACCTCTGGCCGTAATAACGGCCTTGATACGCCTGGCGTTGACGAATACACGCTTCCAATGTGTGTTCACTGCGATGTCACCAAACACTATTGCGATCATCATGATGCTGTAAACAGAACCTGGATTCATCCCAAAAAATGACGATTTGCCATTCGTGCACCCAGGTTCATCGTTGCGTACACCATTGCACGCGCTCCTGTCTGTGATGCAGCGTCAATGGTAACCGCAGCCATGGTCTCCGAGCTGATAGTCCATGCTGCTGCAAACGTCGTCGAACTGTTCGTGCAGATGTTTGTTGTCTTGCAAACGTCCCCATCTGCAGACTCAGGGATCGAGACGTGGCTGCACGATTCGTTACAGCCATGAGGATAAGATGCCTGTCATCTCGACTGTTAGTGATACGAGGCTGTTGGGATATAGTTCGGCGTTCCGTATTGCCCTCCTGAACCCACCGATTCCATGTTCTGCTAACAGTCATTGGATCGCCATCAACGTGAGCAGCAATGTCGCGAAACGATAAACCGTAATAGCGGTAGGCTACAATCCGACTTTTTATCAAAGTCTGAAACGTGATGATACGCATTTCTCCTCCTTACACGAGACAACGCCGGTCAACTGCTGTTTGTGTATGAGAAATCGGTTGGAAACTTTCCTCATGTCAGCACGCTGTAGGTGTCGCGACCGGCGCCAACCTTGTGTGAATTCTCTGAAAAGATAATCATTTGCACATCACAGCATCCTCTTCCTGTCGGTTAAATTTCGCGTCTGCAGAATGTCATCTTCGTGGTGTAGCAATTTTAATGTCCAGGAGTGTAAATTGGTACTAAAGTTTATTCCTTTTTCTTTAGTGTTGTATTTATGGTATTCTCACTTAGCAGATAATAATTATTTAGAACGAATGTCATCAACGAAAATATTTTTTGGCAACTTATTCATATGACAGCCATTCATGCTAGCGAGATGTTAGGTAGATCTGAGACGGAAGTTAATAGGCAACACGTCGAGGTTGACTACGAAAACCTCAGTAACCTCTCGACATTGTATCGGTAATTATAAAAAGTCAATTGATAATGGTGATAATTACAGTTCCCAAAGACTCGAGGAAATCCATCATCAGAAAGTGGATTATACAGAACATCTGAACATTTTAAGAGAATAAAAGGCATAACACCCCCATATCGCAGCGACATCTCTTTAAAACAAACTTAAATCCCCGTGTTATTCTGTTGTCGATACTATAGCTACACCCTGTAAAGCAAGCGTCGAACTGAAAAGTATCACAAACACTATCCGGAAGCCAACAATTTAAGTCCATGGAGCGACGGACATTCGTGTCTAAATTCCCAATTATGAACACTCTGATCCACAGAAACGGCATTACGAATTGACTACCCAAGTGTAGACCTGCATGTGAAATAGGAATACGAAACCGTCTGCAAACATGTTTATAATTCTTATTTCGATACAGAGTTAATCTCTAGTCCAATTATTTATCTATTTTCAGTGATAACCGTTAACACCACAAGTGAAAATGATTACTGACCTCCTCATGATGACGATAAGATAAACATTTGTCTCATTTGAGTGTTACTATACTCCTGGCCATTAAAATTGCTACACCACGAAGATGACGTGCTACAGACGCGAAATTTAAGGAAAGTTTCCAACCGATTTCTCATACACATACAGCAGTTGACCGGCGTTGCCTGGTGAAACGGTGTTGTGATGCCTCATGTAAGAAGGAGAAATGCGTACCATCACGTTTCCGACTTTGATAAAAGTAGGATTGTAGCCTATCGGATTGCTGCTCGCGATCCAATGACTGTTAGCAGAATATCGAATTGGTGGGTTCAGGAGGGCAATACGGAATGCCGTGCTGGATCATAATGGCCTCGTATCACTAGCAGTCTAGATGACAGGCATCTTATCCGCATGGCTGTAACGGATAGTGTAGCCACGTCTCGATCCCTCAGTCAACAGATGGGGAGGTTTGCAAGACAAGAACCATCTGCTCGAACAGTTCGACAACGTTTGCAGCAGTATGGACTATCAGCTCAGAGAGCATGGCTGCGGTTACCCTTGACGCTGCATCACAGACAGGAGTACCTGCAATGGTGTACGCAACGACGAACCTGTGTGCACGAATGGCAAAAGTCATTTTTTCGGATGGATCCATGTTCTTTTTACAGCATATAATGGTCGCATCCGTCTTTGGCGATATCGCAGTGAACGCACATTGGACGCGTGTATTCGTCATCGCCATAATGGCTTATCACCCGGCGTGATGGTATGTGGTGCCATTGGTTACACGGCCCGTGTCACCTGTTGTTCGCATCGACGGCACTTTGAACAATGGCCGTTACATTTCAGATGTATTACGACCCTACATTTCAGCAGGATAATACACGAGCGCGTGTTGCAGGTCCTGTACGGGCCTTTCTGGATACGGAAAATTTTTGACTGCTGCCCTGGCCAGCGTTCTCCAGATCTCTCACCAATTGAAGACGTCTGGTCAATGGTGGCCGAGCAACTGGCTCATGACAATACGCCAGTCACTACTCTTGATGAACTGTGGTATCGTGTTGAAACTGCATGGCCATCTGTACCTGTAAACGCCATCCAAGATCTTTTTGATTCAATGTCCAGGTATATCAAGGCCTTTATTACGGCCAGAGGTAATCATTTCTCAGGATCTATGCACTCAAATCGGGTGAAAATGTAATCACATGTCAGTTCTAGTATATTATATTTGTCCAATGAATACCCGTTTATCATCTGCATTTCTTCTTGGGGTAGCAATTTTAAAGTCAGGGTGTAGAAGGTTCGGTGAATAGTCCTGTAACATTAGTTTAGATGATTTATGAACCACAGTTACCTTAGTGTCCTTTGAAACAGTCACCTCCCACAGTTATGCACCACTGAGTTCTGCGATACATGTCCAAGTAACCTTGCACGAAATCCTCCTCGATGTTGTACGAAAGCCTTGTCACGTTTCGTTGGATGTACGGAATATCGTCAAATCTGTTTCCTTTCAAAATGAGTTTGAGTCGAGGGAGTAGGAAGACGTCTGGACGATTGAGATCCGGCGAGTATGTGGATGTTGAAGTTGCAAGACAACGCTCTCCTACACAGCCAATATCGTCAAACAGTTCATGGCGAAAAAAGTGGTGGAGAAACTTGAACATCCACCATATCACCGCATCGCAATCCTCTAGAGTTCTTCATATTCCCTCGACTCAAAGTCGCTTTGAAAGGAAAGATATTTGTCAATATTTCTAACATCTAACGAAACGTGACGTGGTTTTCAACACCATCCCAAAGGAAGACTTAGTGCAAAGTTTCAAGACATATATCGCAGAGCTCAGCGGTAGATAGCTGAAGCAGGTGACTATTTCAAAGGACAGTAACGTAAAGGTCGTGCGCAGTTCATCTACGTTAATGTTTGACCGCGGCGGAGTCGCCGAGCGCATTGAGGCGCTATACTCCGATGCGCGAGGCTGTTCCCCGACGGGGGTTCTAATCCCCTCTCGGGCATGGATGTTTGTGTTGTCTTTAGTATAAGTTAGTTTAAAAGTAGTTTGTAAGTTTAGGGACTGATGAACCCTCAGGTAAGTCCCATAAGCTTAACAAACATTTGAACATTTTCGCTAATGTTTCAGGACTATTCAGCGAACAAGATTGTCAGAGGTTGTATATAACGAGTGAGTAAGATAATGTAATCCTATGAAACCCTAAGTAGTCATAAATGTAAATGTGAGATTGTTTGTTTTTTCGTGACACTTCCAAACATTAACTATGAAATTTATGCATATACGTTGTCAGGGGTACAAAAATTGACACAGGCTTTCTTTCATCCAGAAAAAGCAGTGTTCCGACGGAGCTACATATACTGGGTGTAAAAGGTTGTTGTTGTTGTGGTCTTCAGTCCGCAGACTGGTTTGATGCAGCTCTCCACGCTATCCTGTCCTGTGCAAGTCTCTTTATCTGAGAATACTTTCGCAAACCTACATCCTTTTGAATCTGCTTACTGTATTCATACCTCGGTTTCCCTCTATGATTTTTACCCCACACACAACTAATGCTAAGTTGACGATTCCTTGATGTCTCAGAATGTGTCCCACCAACCTATCCCTTCTCTTAGTCAGGATATGCCAGAAACTCCTTTTCTCCTCAATTCTGTTGAACTCCTCCTCATTAATTTTCGTTCTCTGGGGCCCGCAGTGTGGAGTATGTCTTTGATTGACATGTTCAATACCACAATAATTATAAATTATTTTTACAGTGCTTTAAACTCACTATAAGCTTGTTATTACTTATAATATTGTTGTTGTTTATTTGCTGCCTATTTGATTATAGAAGCTGATGTAATGCTTATCTGTATATGTGCAGCAGCACGTTACGTCATTTACCCATCTAATTTTCATGATTAGTCTATAGCACCACATTTCAAAAGCTTCTATCATCTTTTTGTCTGAACTCCTTATCGTCCACGTTTCACTCCCATACAATGCTACACTCTAGTGATGGGACAACCGACTGTTTTTAACAACCGATTGGTCAATCGGTTGTTTTTTCGTTCAGTCGGTTTTTTCAGTCGAATGAAACAACCGAATGAAAATAGTCTCTGTGGCCGTATGAATGTTTTCACTCACTGGCGGGGTTTGAGTGGCTTCAGTCGATGCGTAACAATCGAATGAAACCAGTCTCTGTCGGTTGCAGCCGCTATATGAATGTTTTCACTCATTCAGTGGGTTTGAGTGGGTTCAGTCGATGCGCGAGCACCGAATGAAAGAAGTCTCTGTCCTTTACATGAATGTTCTCGGCATTGAGTGGTTTCACTTGATGCGATACACCCGACTGGAAAAAGTCTTTGACAGTTTCTGCAGTTATATCGATATTTTTATTAATTCATCGACTTTGTGTGACTTTATTTGCATACTCCTTCAACCTTTTCGGGTATAAATGAACCGTGATTCAGCATGAAACATTCTTAGAGACAAATCTTAAAAATATAGCAGTGGGTCCGTGTGTGTGTGTGTTTCTATTGCATGCAAATCTGCAGTTTTGTTCCAATTTGACCTTCAAAGCAAGAGGAACGTCACTGTCGACATCAAATTTCATTCGGTGCATGGCGGAGGGTACTTTACCTACTAACTTCGACAAATTCCGTTTGTATTCGAATTTTAATGATATATTTCACACTTAACCTTCAAAGAAAGAGAATGGTCACCGTCTACATCTACTTTAGTTTGATGCATGAGAGAAGCTATTCCAGACTTCGACACCAATATAGAGTTTTATTCCGATCTTGATGAGATTTTGCACACTTGACTTTCAAAACAATTGGCAGTTCACTGTTCATCTAAGATTTTGTATGGTACATGGCGGAGGGATGGAATAAACCTCCACACCGTTTCTCCGATCACCACAGAAATATCTGTGACAAGAGTGATTAATTATGAAAGTTGAGAGGAATGTTTTCATACACTGTTGACGAATACAGACGCGCTGAAGAAATTTACAGCACTGATAAATGTTGTATGTCTTCTCGTACTCCTTCAAAGTAGATGGAATTAACAAAAAAAAAAAATATATATATATATATATATATATATATATACAAAATACTTTAATAAACGTATTTTTTTACAATACCTAATGTTTTACTGATCTTCGAATTTGGATCTAGCAAATAAGCTCAAAGTTAAAATACTCAACACTGTCCTACTAGTACCTTAGATATGTATGAACAGTAAGCCGCAAACCGCACGTTTCTACCTGTTCCCACTTCGGAGATACAGTATGCGAGATTAAATTTGTAGCGATCATTTTGGAACACCCTGTAGTTTCCACGCTTTTTTATTGAGACAGTAAGAAACCGACAACAATGGGCGATGGCACGCCCCGCCCCCCTGGCCAGACACTGTTGTGTGGAGTTTGGCGCGCGCCTGCTGGCGCTGTCAGCAGTGAAAACGCAAGCGAGGCAGCACCCCTCTCGTGTCCCCGCTCCCCGCGGTACTTCGTGGTCATCGGCCACTTACCTTCTGCAGATTGTGGGTGTCTGCGAAAGTAATCTGATCGGGCCCAGATGATCGGCGTTTTTGAAGTCTGGGGTGGGCGATTAAAGTGATCGCAGGCCTGCTCCAGCGATATGAAAAAACTTACTGCCTGTTTTCACTTGAAAAGAAAGTATGAGTAATTCAGTCAATGTAGAAAACTGCAAAAGTTTCGCATGTTTTCATTCAGTTGTTCCCACAGACTACTTTCATTCGAAAAAAAAATAAAAATAAACGAATGTTAATCCAACCTAGTAAAACTACGACCGACTGACTGTTTCATTCGGTTGCTCCCACTGACTGGTTTCACTCAAAAGAACGAATGAAGAGGCCAACGTACTGTGTCAGTTTTTTCATTCGGTTGGTCCCATCGACTGATTTAACTCAAAAGAAAAGGAATGAGTGGTCCAACCGACTGTGTCGATTTTTTCTTCGGTTGCTCCGACCGACTGATTTCACTGAAAAGAAGGAATGAGTAGTCCAACCGACTGAATCGGTTGTTTCATTCGGTTGGTTCCACCGACTGGTTTCACTCAAAAGAACGAATGAATAGTCCAACCGACTGAATCGGTTGTTTCATTCGGTTGGTCCCACCGACTGGTTTCACTCAAAAGAACGAATGAATAGTCCAACCGACTGAATCGGTTGTTTCATTCGGTTGGTCCCACCGACTGGTTTCACTCAAAAGAATGAATGAATAATTCAACCGATACGAGAAACTACAACCGAATGATCGATTTTTTTCCAACAACCGAATGAATCGATTGTTTTCATTCGATTGTTCCCATCACTACTACACTCCAGACAAATGATTTTAGGAAGGACTTCCTGACATTTAAATTAAAGGTACCGGTTGGTTACAGTTACGTTTTTCCTATTTAGCACGATGTAACACGGAAACTAATTACTGTACAAGTACCAATCTCAGTAACATTAATGTCCAAAATATGGGCTGCGTGGTTTCCATACGTTACGGCCCCACCGTCCAGTTCCAACTGTGGCCACCAGGTGTCGTGACCAGTCATCGTGAGTGATAGTCTCTCACACTTGACCAGTTACAGTGCACTTGTTGACGTGTCAACGTGAGCTTCGACAAAAACAGCAGGGCATTACTGGTGGAGCTCTGTCATCAAAACAACAGTAATGCTGCAGCTGCACTTGGAGAATATCGCCGACTGAAAGGATTACGGAAGGGTCGTGTCTCTCACCTTCTGTGCGGAACATGGTAAACAAGTCAGAATCACCTGCAGAACTGGCCTGACAACCAGCTGTACCACTGGTGGTTGAAGAAATCGCTGTTGCTATTCTCTGCTGCCGGCCGCGGTAGCCGAGGTGACTGAGGCGCTCTAGTCACAGTCAGCACGGCCACTACGGTCGGGGGTTCGAATCCCCCCTCGGGCATGGATATTTGTGCCGTCCTAGTTCGTAAGTAGTTCATAAGTAGTTCGTAAGTTTAGGGACTGATGACCCCGTAGTTAAGTCCCATAAGCTTAACTAACATTTGAACATTTTTATTCTCTGCTTTCTCACAAGCAGATAGCCCTGTACCTTCAAATGGACAGACTCATTTTACGGGTGAGGTGAATACGCAGTACTGCGGGAGTGTAGCATTATACGGAAGTGAAACGACGATGAGCAGTTCAGAGAGAAAAACGATAGAATAGTTTAAAATGTGCTGATACAAACACATGCTGAAGATTAGATGGGTCGATGGTGTAACATCTACATGGGATACTCTGCAAATCACATTTAAGTGCCTGGCAGAGGGTTTACCGAACCACCTTTATACTATTCATCTCCCATTCCAATCTCGAATAACGCGAGGGAAGAAAGAACATCTGAATATCTCCGTTCGAACTCTGATTTCTTCTATTTTATTCTGATGGTCATTTCTACCTATGTAAGTGGGAGTAAATAACGTATTTTTGCATTCGTTGATTGGTGTTTCGTAAGTAGACCACGCCGCAGCGATAAAGCGCCGTTGTTGTAATGATTCCCATCCCAGATCCTGTATAATTTCCGTGACGCTGTCACCCCTGTATCGTGACAATACAAACCGAGCTGCCCTTCTTTGGACTCTTTCGATGTCCTCCGTCAAACCCACATGATAAGGATCCCACACTGGGCAGCAATACTTCAAATGAGTACGGACAAGCGTAGTGTATGCAGTCTCTTGTAGTTCTGTTCCAACTTTTAAGCGTTCTGCCAATAAAACGCAGTCTGTGGTTCGCCTTTCCTAGGACATTATCTGCGTGTTCTTTCCAGTTTAAGTCTGATGTAATAGTAACTCCTAGGTATTTAGAGAAGTTTACAGCCTTCACATTCGATTGATTTGGCTTTTTAACAAAGTTTAACGGATTTCCTTTCGTACTCATGTGGACCACTTCACACTTCTTATTATTTAGAGTCAATTGCCAATTTTTTACCCCATACTGATATCCGATTTAATTCGTTCTGCAGTTGGTTTTGATCTTCAGATGCCTTTACTAGACGATAAATTACGGCGTCATCTTCAAACAACCTTAGAGAGCTACTTAGAGTTTCCCCTAAATCGTTTATGTAAATAAGGAACAGCAGAGGACCAATAACACTACCCTGTGGAACTCCCGATATCACCTCTGTTTTAGTCGATGCCTTACCATCGATTACTACAAACTGAGTCGTCTATGACAGGAAATCCCCTATCCAGTCAGAAATTTGCGGCAATAATCCACGCAATTTGATTAAGAGCCGTTTGTGAGGTACGGTGTCAAAAGCCTTCTGGAAATCTAGAAATACGGAATCAATTTGAGAGCCTTTGTCGATAGCACTCATTACTTCCTGTGAGTAAAGAGCTAGTAGATAGAGTTTCATATGAACGATATTTTCTAAATCCGTGTTGACCTAGGGTCAATAGATCATTCTGTTCGAGATAGTTCATAATATTTGAATACAGAATATCTGCAAATTGACGTCAATGAAATAGGCCTGTAGTTTAATGAGTAACTCCTACTGCCTTTCTTGAATATAGGTGTGACCTGTGCAACTGTCCAATCTTTTGGTACAGATCCTCCGCCGGCCGCGGTGGCCGAGGGGACTAAGACGCTCCAGTCACGGTCTTCACGGCCACTACGGTCGGGGGTTCGAATCCCCCCTCGGGCATGGATATTTGTGCCGTCCTAGTTCGTAAGTAGTTCATAAGTAGTTTGTAAGTTTAGGGACTGATGACCCCGTAGTTAAGTCCCATAGACTATACAAACATTTGAACATTTGAACAGATCCTCCTTTGAGAGAGCGGTTGTACATGGCTGTTAAATAAGGAGCGATCGCATCAGCATAATCACATAGAAATCTAGTGGGTAGACTGTCTGGACCAGAAGACTGATGCTGTACAGAATTTGAGAGAAAAGAAATTTGTGACATACTTCGGTGAGACACGTTCGTCAATTTAGCATTGGAAGGAAGTGTGTGGGGTAAAAATCACAGAGGGAGACAAGAAACGAATACAGTAAGCAGGTTCAAAAGCATGTAGGCTGCCGTTCTCATTCATGGGAGAGGAGACTTGCACATGACAGGGTAGCGCGGAGAGCTGCATCAAACCAGTCTGCGAACGGAAGTCCGCCCGACCACAACTCTTACTACAACAGTTTTATTCCGCTCTTGGTGAAATTTTGCAACTAGACTTTCAAAACAAGAGGAAGACCACTATGGACGTAAAGCCCGCCTTAGACGATGCTTGATTCGCTACTGGATCGCATGCTGGGAGCTGCGATGGCAGCAGTGATGGCTGCTGACATGGAAAATGACGTCATTGCTGCCTCCGCTGCGGGCTTGCATGCTGGAATTCGGAGATAGGGCATGTTCTGCATTAGATTACATTAGGTTTTCGTTCCATACATCCATGTTGAGATCAAATTCAAAATGTTCAAATGTTTGTATAGCTTATGGGACTTAACTATGGGGTCATCAATCCCTAAACCTACAAAGTACTTACGAACTAGCTAACACTAAGGACGGCACAAATATCCATGCCGGAGGTGGGATTCGAACCCCTGACCGTAGTGTCCGTGCAGACCGTGACTGGCGCGCAGCAGTCCCCTCGGCCACCGCGGCCGGCTTGAGGAGATCCTTGTGGATATGAAACATGTCAAGACAAAAAAAATTTAGAAGCTGAATAATAGATAATACTAATAATATAAATACAGATACATACATTTTTTAAAGTTCTCTCCCTCTCTCTCTAGCTGATAATATAATAATACTAATATAGTATGAATAGCGATACATGCAACATTTGGTACAATTTAGAAATTCACTAATGGAATAGAAGTTGGCCAGTAGAAAGTCTTTTAGGCTCTTCTTAAACTGATCTTCATTTCTATCGAGATATTTTTTACTTGATAGTAAATTATTGAAAATGTGTGTTCCTGAGTAGTGGACCCATTTTTGAACTAAAGTAAGCGCTTTTAAGTCCTTTTGTAGATCATTTTTGTTCCTAGTATTGTATGTATGAACTGAGCTGTTTGTTGGGAAAGGGGATATATAATTTATGACAAATTTCATTCAGAAATAAACATACTGAGAGGCAGTAGTTAATATACCCAGTTCTTGAAGAGGCTTCTACAGGACGTCCGTGAATTTACTCCACAAATAATACGTATTACACGCTTTTGGACTCAGAAGACTTTTGACTGACTTGAAGAGTTGCCCCAAAATATTATACCATATGACATTATGATATGAAAGTAAGCAAAGTATGCAAGCTTTTTTTATGTCTCCTATATCTGGTAACGCTCGTATTGAAAATACAGATTTGTTGAGTCGTTTCTGCAGTTCTGTGGTGTGCTCCTGCCAACTGAATTTATTATCAAGCTATTTTGCGGTTTGTTGCCTGTGGTGGATTTTAACATTAGCTAATGAGGAAGACGCATTTCGTCATGTGAGCCTATGTTTCCCAAGCTTGCCGCTAGAGTGTACTGATGCTCCAAGCGTCGTGTTGACAACTTTTGTGTTTGTAGCAGCCTGTTATGAGACAAGATAAAAGGTAAAGCAGTCAACAATCCGAAGATTGGTTTGAACAGCACAGTGCTTTACTAGGCAAGGTCCTGTTTGGAGGTGGTATGCCGTTGCCTTCCTCCGACCTTCGAAATTACTTACTCAGCCAGTTATAGGGGGACCTACAGTTTAATGTGGGTTCCGAACCACGGTGCTGCTCGGTATTTTTCACATGAACAATTCTGCTAGAGGTGAACTAAGTGGAAAGTGACATAAAAAGCTTAGGACGTGGCGGGGATCGAAGCCCGCGACCTTTTGATTGATAGTCTGGCACTCTACCACTGAGCAACCGAGGCGCACTTACGTGTTATAAAATAATAATAAAAAATTTAATGGAGAACTTTTCGTAAATCAAAAAGGTATCTTGATATAATGTGTAAAGACGTTCGTTTACAAAATCATAATTATTAACAAATCCTTTTCTTCGAGCGAATTGAATTATTGTGGTGACGAAGAAGTTCGTCAAATAACATCGTCAAACACTTTGCACGTTATCATAGCGAGATAACCAGAAACGACTTTACAATCTACGGTTAGCGTTCTCACGTCGTTTTTCTCTGCCTTATTTCTCCAATAAATAAAAACACGCTGATTTCTCGTCCACTACGCTTTGCTATCTCCACTATTACAGCGCACATGTTGACACTATCATGTCTCGCTCGTCTTCTACCGATGTAGGGTGAACGAAGCATCGTGTACAGCCAAACTCGCATAAAAGGCACCGCAGTGCTAGGGATGGGAAAAACCGACCGGTTAAAACCGATACCGGTATTTTAGTTTTGAATAACCGTTTTTTTCGGTATTTATTTGGTGTCGGTTGTAACCGATTTTTTTAGATATTGCCAAGAACCGGGTAAAAAAAAACCGGTACGACTACTTCCTTTAGTAGTGTTCAAAATGTGTTTTTTGTAAATAATATTAAAGAATTAAAACTAGTAGACCCTAATATTTAGGGCTGTTCCTATAATTTCCACTGCTGTGAAACATTAGGTCATCGCAGTAACTAAGAAAAGCGATCAGTGATAATTAAAGAACCACCCGGCAGTCAGAAACGCGCAACAAACGCGTGGCATAAGAACTTAAGGACTGGTGCAGCTACTGAGGCATCGACGCACCTGTTGCCGTGTGGCGTGGCCTATTAGACGACGCGCGTGCACCGGCAGTGGACGAGACTTGCCTCCGTCTGGTCATGCGGCAGTTCCTTGCTGTCGTCGCCAGACGTCGGTTGTATCTTAAATGGCACCATCCCGAGTGTGGAAGTACTTCACGAAGTACGCTAGCAGTGAGGTACAATGCTCCATTTGCTTTAAAAAGCTGAAAACGGGTGGAGATACAAACATGCTGTGTCATTTAAGAAGAAAGCATCCAAAATGTTTCTTGGAAGAGAAGGTAAATTCGATTCATATACTTATTATGTAAGCTTGGAATAATAACTTTCAATGTATTATCATATTGTTATGCTAACAAGTTTTATTAATGTGATTCCTTGAAAGCGAGGGGCTTCTTTAATAACCAATATGGGTTTAGGTAACAATGATCATGTGGTGCCTCGCGAGGTAGCCGTGCGGTCTGAGGCTCCATGTTACGGACTGCGCAGCTGCTCCAGTCGGAGATTCGAGTCCTACCTCCTCCCTCGGTCATGGGTGTGTAAGTTGTCCTTAGCGTAAGTTAGTTTTTAAGTCTAGGGACTGATGACGTAAGCAGTTAGGTCTCATAAGAACTCACACCCATTTGAACATTCTCTGATCATGTGGTACACAGCTTTCCTAGTTCAATTTGCGTAAATTTACACTGACAACAATCATAGTGTTAGTCGGATCTGTGACTTTATTTTTCGAAATACTTCTGCAGCACTGATTGAAGTTCATTTACTGACTGTAACGTATACACATATTGTGTATATAACAAGATATTCGTATGCACTGGTTCACAAGTTCAACTTACGGAGTGGTTAGCTCAATATTCGCAACAGCCGGATGGAAATACTAGGCCAGTAAATCTGTATGCTTCGCATATCGTCTTCTATGGACTCCTGGCTAGGCTTACACACACTCAAGAAGGCGTAGTATTGGGAGGGGATCTTGCAAAATGTGGAAAAACTAGTGATTTGTCGTATAACGTAAATTTACCTAAATTTTAACTAAATTTTGTAAGTTTCGGTTTCGGCCGAAGCTAGAAGAACCAAAAATTCGATTACGGTTTCTGTTTCGGCCGCAAAATATCTTTCAGTTGAACTCTACTGGAAAAAATAGCAATAAAAAACCGAAAACCGGTTATTTAAAAAACCTCTTATCTTGAGCAATTTTTACAGTGCGGTTAAACTGGAGATGAAAAGAACCGGTATAACCGAAAACCGGTTGTTTCAGCAATAATCGCCATCCCTACGCAGTGCCCAGCGCAACACCACGCTTGTCAACCCGCTGCAAACCAAACACCGATTCCAGCAGCAAATCAAACGTCGTCTGAGGCGGGCTTAAGATGTCGCGCAGTGCATGGCGGAGAGTACCTTGCAATAAACCTCCACATTGTTTCACCCATCTCCATGAATGCTGGCAGATGTATGTAATTTTTCATAGACTTGGGAGGCAGAGATGAACAGATCACGAAGGAAAATATGGAAAGAGAGGAGGGGAGGGAAAGAGATGGGCCGGGAGAGAACAGGAAGAATATGAACAGAGAGGAAGAGGAGGGAGTGGGGGAAGGAAATGACAATAGGTAAATGGTTGGATGGAGGAGGGGCTGGTGGGAGAGAAGAGGGAGGGGAGAACGAGGTGGAGGTACGGGGGGGGGGGGGAATGAGAAGATGGACAGGGGGGAGGAGAGATGGACAGACGGAAGACTGGAATCATTAAATACCAGGGCAGCGTCAGGTAGTAAGGCTAGTAACAGTTTGATTTGCTAGGCAACTGGACAGCCAGATATGAAGTAATACATTACAAAGTACACTCCTGACTATTATATTGCTACACCAAGAAGATGATGTGCTACAGACGCGAAATTTAACCGTGAGAAAGAAGACATCATGATGGTCGCATCGTGTTTGGCGACATCGCGGTGAACGCACATTAGAAGCGTGTATTCGTCATCGCAATACTGGCATATCACCCGGCGTGATGCTATGGGGTGCCATTGGTTACAGGTCTCGGTCACCTCTTGTTCGCATCGACGGCACTTTTAACAGTGGCCGTTACATTTCAAGTGTGTTACGACCCGTGGCTCTACCCTTCTTTCGATCCCTGCGAAACCCTAAATTTCAGCAGGATAATCCACACCCGCATGTCACAGGTCCTGTACGGGCCTTTCTGGATACGGAAAATGTTCGACTGCTGCCCTGGTCAGCACATTCTCGCAGTGACACCAGTCACTACTCTATATGAACTGTGGTATCGTGTTAAAGCTGCATGGGGATCTGTACCTGTACACGTCATCCAAGCTCTGTATGACTCGATGCCCAGGCGTTTCAAGGCCGTTATTAAGGCCAGAGGTGGTTGTTCTGGGTACCGATTTCTCAGGATCTATGCACGCAAATTGCGTGATAATGTGATCACATGTCAGTTCTAATATAAGATATTTGTCCAATGAATACCCGTTTATCATCTGCATTTCTTCTTGGTGTAGCAATTTTAATGGTCAGTAGTGTAAAAATGATGGGAAGCTGGGAATTTGTATCTGACGGGAGGCGTGCATGGGTAGTCCTTGCAGGTGCGGTGATCACTGTGTCCCCAGTGGTGTAGGGGTCAGCGCAACTGCCTAGAAAGCAGGAGACCCGGGTTCGAATCCCGGCTGGGTACACATTTTCAGCTTTGCCCAATAGCAGTTGAAGTCATATATTCTATGAATATTAAATGATGGGAACGACGGAACACGTGTCTGAGGTGAGTGAGCGTGTTGCAGGCAGTAAATTTCCCCGGGAGGTGTTGCTCCAGGCAGTCGTAGCGCTCGTTAGGAGAGAACTTACGTAACAGTGCGGCGGTACGACTTCTTCTTGCGTTAGGACTGAATAACAACTTTGATGTGGCCGTGTCACACTTCGTAATCCGCTAGTCGTCCGCTCGTCAACAAAACAAAATAAAAAAATTCAGGTAAAACTTCACGTCTTTAAAAAAAAAAAAAAAAAAAAAAAAAAAAAAAAAGCAACAACAACGAACAACAGATTCTTGCGCAGATGGAAGAAGCATGTGATGCTATAGCTTCTTTAAATTGTCACTCTTAATAAAATATTTCAAAGTTCATTCATAGTTCAAACCAGTCTACCATAAGAGTCACGAAACTCCCAGTGAATTTTTGTAACTTCGCGACTGCAGCGCTGCCAAGCGGCTGGGTCGTAAAAACATATAGCTAAACGATTGCGTAATGAATGTGTATTTCGTGTGAAGCAGCAGATTCAAAATATCTTAGTACTTACGAGCATTTGCGGGGCCATAAATTGTGGCAACTATCAAAAATATAATTCTAAAATCTCTCATTTGCAAAGGATGCTCAGAAGTAAGAGAATAATGTTACGAATAACGAGTGATTGTTTACGGTGATTATAGTTTTAGGCATAGAAGTAAATCTGTAACAATTCATTCAGTCCAAACTCCTGCTCTTAATCAGAATCGCAAATATTTTACTACTATTTTATAATATTACTGCTGTATAAAAGTAATGTCCAAATGCTTCCAGTAGCAGTTAATCAACTATTTCAATAAAGCCTGCTTAGTTTTTTACTTCAGTTTCACAAACAATATATATATACCAACATATTTTGGAGATTACCTACTAGTTTGATGAAGTGAATGGGTAGCTATGAATAAATGACCATATATAAACTGTAAGTATTTGCTCGTCACATTCTTGAAGATACAGTATTCAGTTTGAAACCTACCAAGTAGCTAAAAAAATTAAGATTGTTACACGAAAGGTACAGAAGCAAGAATAAGGTGAAAGGAGCGTTTAGAATCTAGTCTTCTGCAATGTAAAAATCACGTGCAGTTTTAAAACGACACTAAATCCACTAAAATAAAACTCGTGCAAAATGTCAGTACGCATCGAGCTCACGAATATAAATCATAATCAGTTCCTTTTATACTTGAACACGTTGCAATACATTTCTATTTTCAAAACGTTATGGACAATATGAATGAGACTCGGATATTGTGAACTGTATGAATCACACTGCGCTGATAATTCGTTATTACAGACTGCCATGAACAGAAGCAATGATATTACTTAAATGATAATTTCATATTTGTATTGGAAAGTTCACAACAACGTTCAGTGAGTGGAAAATATGAAAGTAACAGCATTAAAAACGACAACTTCTCAGTTTGTATCATTCCATTCCTCTGTTAATACCTACCGGCCGCTTGGAGCGCTAGTATCGTTTCAGTTGCAATTTTCCTCCCTAGAGAGTTTCGCGACTGTCTGTGATAGACTGTGGTTCAAACTGTCAGAAAGAAGTTCGTGTTTTACACGTTGCTATAGTCACAGATGATATAAAGTTCCTTTATATCCTGATACATCGATATGTTCGATCTATTAAATGAAGTATTAAAAATTAATTTAATTCTTCTTAATGGATTTTTCGCACAGAATAATGTTTCATAAATTTCATCGTTCAAACTGTATAAGGGTTTGAAATTACTTCTTTCTCTTCTGTTAATATACCATTTCTTGTAAATAAATAATATCAGAAATAATTGTCTGTGAAACTCGATGACTTTTCAAGACACATGAACATTTATTGACATCAGAGTACAGATCGTGACTCAACAACAGTTAAAACAGAACTGATATTTCATGAAAATTTTTATAATAATGTCAATATCCTCGACGATAACCGCAGAGACCAGCATCTTCTTGCCTCGTGGCCGTCGACCTGCGATTTGAAGTGGCCAGATGTTTACTCCTTTATATCGGCTTCGAGGATGTTGCTCTCGTAGGTTGAATAGCCATCACAGCAAATGAAATATAAAAAAAACATACAAATTTTTTTAAGAATCACATAACATAAAAATATTTACATTAAAATTATTTAATAACATAAATATTAACCGATTATTCTGCAAAAACTGAGCTGACATGAGGTAGTAGCGGAGACAATAATCCGTCCCACTAAAACACCCACTGGCTGCCACCTGAGGACTGCTTACAAAATGTTCAAATGTTTGTTAAGCTTATAGGACTTAACTACGGGGTCATCAGTCCCTAAACTTACAAACTACTTATGAACTACCTTATACTAAAGACGACACAAATATCCATGCCCGAGGGGGGATTCGAACCCCCGACCGTAGTGGCCGCGCAGACCGTGACTGAAGCGCCTCAGTCTCCTCAGCCACCGGACAGCTTACATCTTCATGCTTTGCCGTTCAGAAGATTTTATTTTTTCATTCCTTAATGCGCAGTTTGACATGAAAGGCTAATGCCTATTGTATTTCTGCGTTTCTTTAGGTATTTCTTAGAGAGATAAAGCACCGAATTAATCCTTTAATTAACAATGATGTTCTCGTTTTTACATAACAGAAAGACAAACTCATTTTATAAATAACCAGCTGGTCTTCCATCTGACCTTCGCTGTCGCTCAGTCTGATATCAATTGAATGGGAAAGTAAATGAAACTATTGTGCGAACATTCTCATCGGCAAACACGACCATCATATCAGTACCCGTTTAACGTTGTTGCGGCAGTCGAGCATGAAATCACAGCAAGATGTTTTCATAGATAATTAGTGTTCATTCTCAAGCCAGTTGACTGACAACATATTTTGTTTACCCGTTGTCTGCAGAAACATACACCAAAGACGATTCATCGGCTGTGGACCATTGGAGGTATAACGGAACGTGCGAGGAGCATCTTTGTGTGCACTTTGTCCATCTTCCCCCCTCCCCTCCCCCTCCTTGTTCTCTTCCACTTCCTGCATTCTCTGCTCCTCTCCCCATCATCACCCACTCTCCACACTCACAGTATTTCTTCAGATGGTAAATTATACTATAAAGGTAGGAGGAGCGGGACATGTTCATATCTCCTTAACTGTATTCTGAAGGTATATGTAAAGTTAAAAAAAAGTTTTAATTTCAAATTTAAATTACAACACCTTCGGTACGACTCTATTATGTTTGTCTGTATGTCCTCTATATATTCATGAACAATTCATTCGATTGCAATGAACCTTTGGTGAACTGTTCACCGTACGCCCACGAAGGTTCCTGACCTAAAAACAAAAGCAAGACACATAGCTCAGGAGATATGACGTCATAAATAATGAGAGGCCACAGCGTGAGACTATCGAGATTTATGCGTCAATTATTGGAGAAAGGGAGTAGTTAGAGACCTGCAACAAAGTTTGCATGTAATTTCGGACGTTTGTGAAGAGTTTTGTAATCGCAGCCTCCTCCCCCCCCCCCCCCCACACACACACACACAATGATGAAAACTAAAAGAAATCTACCGCTCACAACAGTTTCGCTGTACATGCCGTAAAACGCTTGCGCCAGGCATGACCTTGTATCAAATAAAGTTAGCATTGCAGATTTGCATGTTACTATTTATTTTTGTCTGCAAGTTTCATTAATTCTTTTGCTTTCAAGATTAAGCAATCTCTTTTCTTAATCTCTCTCCATATAAAAGCAAAAGCTCACCACTCACTCTCTGACTAACCATGAAATCTCGAAAACTACTTCACCTATGAAGCTGGAATTTGGCAGGATGTAGTTTGTATGTAGAAGACTTCAGCTAATTAAGTATTTTATGATAGGTGCATGGCGGAGCATACTTTTCCTACAGATTCACGAAATCTACTGTTTTATTCCGATCTTCACGAAATTTCGCGCGCTTGACCTTCAAAACAAAAGGAAGGTACCGTCTACCTTAAGTTTCATACGGTGCATGGGGGAGGGTACTTTGTAACATAAAAATGGATCCCTAAATACCTTGGTCGCGCCATAACTTGAGAACGGATCGACCGATTTATATATATATATATATATATATATATATATATATATATATATATATATATTCTCAGAACAAGGGTTGTATGAAATAAAACTGGAATATTTGAGAACAACAAAGTGCGTTTTTCAATGTGACCCCGCGTTTCTATTACATAGAAATCTATAGTTTTCTTCCGATATTGATGCTATATTGCACTCTCAACCTTAAAAACAAGAGGAATGTCACTGTCTGTATAACATTTCGTTCGGTGCATGGTGGAGGGTACTTAACGTACTTACGGATTGTGGCAAAATACATAGTTTTGCTCCGATCTTGATGAATTTTTCATACATGACCTTTAAACCAAGAGAAAGGTCACTAGATACATAAATGTTTGTATGGTACATGTCGGAGGGTACCTTGCAGAAAACTTTGCCGAGAGAGGGAAAGATGGAAACGAACAGAATGGGAGAGAAAGAGATGGATGCAGAGAGAGGAGGGAATGGGATATGGGCTACGACAGTGTACAACGCCGGGTTTACTGCTAGTTACAAATAAATGTTTAGGAGGCATAGCAACGTACTTTACATGACAGAGTTTTTATAATGACACTTCATTCACACCAGATGTCTTTGCAGCTTTCGAGAACCTGATCATTTATGCCTTGTAGACCGATGGACATGTGACAGACAAAACTATGAAGAATTTCCAGCATATATTAGAACCAATGTAATGACTATTAAATAGTGATTCTGGCAACAAACATTGTGATACTACGCTGTTATTAAATAATTGTACTGTTCTCAACACTTCTTACTGGAAATTTTGTAATAAACACCTCAGTATCAGATAAAAAGTACATGGTATGTTGCAGCAAAACACCCGCATTGGAAATGCCATTTTACAACAGAAGAGTACGAGTTAGTATTTATAGACATGTTACATGTTATACTGGTACCGAATGATTTTAACCCGTGGACATGGCCTCCACATTCGTTTACGATTCGCCGGCCCCCAGACGTATTTTACACTCGCGTGCTACATTACAATTTCATGGTAATTCGTTGCCCAGATTGTGTTTAGAACGTAATTTAACCATAATATTCAGATCAGGCCAATAGTAACTATTTTATTAGTCCATACTAGACTTCATTTCACAGCAAGTACACGTATTTGTCACACAAAGAATAGAATAGTTCCAAAAAATCTAAAATTACCGTGTATGTCAGTTATAGATACTGACTACACATCTTGACTACAGAAAGAAGTCTTCCACGCTTTCTTGTCACTAAAATGTTCAAATGCTTGTAATCCTATGGACCTAACTGCTAAGGTCATCGGTTCCTAGACTTACGAACTACGTAAATTTATGCTAAGGACAACACACACACACACACGCACACACACACACACACACACACACACACACACACACACACACACACACACACACACACACACACCTATGCCCCAGATAGAACCCGAACCTGCGGCGGGAGCGATTGCGCATCCGCGACACGGCGCCTCAGACCGCACGGCATCGCCCCGTTATGGCGAAAAAGTCTACGGTTTTGGCCGTCCCATTCTCAGTTGCTAAATGATTACAACAGCTTTGCCCCGTTGAGCTCCTCTGCCAACTTTTTAAACGACTTTTCAGCCGTGTATACTTGTTACCGGAATGGTACAAAAAAATACAATTGCAGTACGAACAAAGATTGAAAAGAATTGCTTCGAGGTTTTTCTCATATAAGGAGTTGAGAAGCTTCATCGACTTCTTTTATGATTGAAGGATGCTGCGGCCGTTCTCCGTGAATTTATCTTCAACTAAGCTGTCCCAATCTGGTATTTATTAAGAATATTTAGAGACAAGAATGGTGGTTTTAACTTTGAGTTTAACAAATCCTAGATCCACGAAATCCAAAACTACTGAAAACAGATCACAAATTTGTTCACAGCCTTTCAATGGTATAATCAAGTCCGCCTGATTAAATCCAAAATAGTAAGAAAACAATTTGAACTCATTTGATGCTTCCCTTTCCGTAAAAAAAAGAAAGAATGAAAAAAGAAAACTCTGATGCAACACCAACTGCCTTGGCAACTATTTCGGCTTCGTTCCAAATGGTTTCTCATTAATCTCGTTGATCCTGCATTTCATTAAGTAAATCTTTAATTAGTTGTTGTTGTTGTGGTCTTCAGTCCTGAGACTGGTTTGATGCAGCTCTCCACCCTGCTCTATCCTGAGCAAGCCTCTTCATCTCCCCATAAGAACGGCAACCTACATCCATTTGAATTTGCTTACTGTATTCATCTCTTGGTCTCCCTCTGCGAATTTTACCCCACACACTTCCCTCCAACGCTAAATTCACAATTCCTTGATGTCTAAGAATGTGTCCCACCAATCGATCCCTTCTTTTAGTCAAGGTATGCCAGAAATTCCTTTTCTCCCCGATTCTGTTCAGTACCTCCTCATTAGTTACCCGATCCACCCATCTAAACTTCAGCATTCTTCTGTAACACCACATTTCAAAACCCTATATCCTCTTCCTGTCCGCACTGTTTATCGTCCAAGTTTCACTCCCATACAAGGCAACACGCCACACAAATGCCTTCAGGGAGGACTTCCTTATGTTTAAAATAATATTCGATGTTAACAAATTTCTCTTTATCAAAAACGCTTTTCTTCCCATTGCCATTCTGCATTTTATATCCTCTGTACTACCACCATCCAATGCTATTTTACTGCCCAAGTAACAAAACTCATCTACCACCTTTATTGATTCGCCACCTAATGTAATGCCTTCAACATCACCTGATTTTCTGAGACTGCATTCCGTTACCCTTGGTTTGCTCTTTTTAATATTCATCTTATATGATCTTTTCAAGACACTGTCCATTCCGTTCAACTGCTCTTCCAAGTTGTTTGCTGTTTCTGATAGAATTACAATGTCATCAGTAAAACGCAGTGTATTTATTTCTTCACCCTGATATTTAATCTCTTCTTCAAATTCCTCCTTGCTTTCCTTTATAGCTTGCTGAATGTACAAATTGAATAACATTTGGGAAAGGTTACAACCCTGCCTTACTCCATTCCCAACCTCTGCATCCCTTTCATGCCCTTCAACTCTGATAACTGCTGTCTGGTTTTTGTATAAGTTGTAAATAACCTTCAGTTCCCTATATTTTATTCCTGCTGATTTCAGAATTTGGAAGAGTGTATTCCAATCAACATTGTCAAAGGCTTTCTGCTAATCTAAAAAAAAAGCTTGAAATGTAGGTTTGCCTTTCCTTAACTTATCTTCTAAGATAAGCCGTAAAGTGAGGATTGTTTCCCATGTTTCTACATTTCTCGTGAATCCAAACTGGTCTTCCCCAAGGTCGGCTTCTTCCAGCTTTTCCATCCTTCTGTAAATAATACGTGTAAAAATTTTGCATCCATGACTTATTAAACTGATGGTTCTGTTTGCGTTTCTACACTAGGAGAAATTAATTTATTTCGTATAACGACGTGTTTGTGATGAATAGAGGACCAGATCTTGTGCCAAAATAATAACATAGAAAGATCTTTGAATGATCCGAAGTACTTGTTGGTTCCTAAAATAGTATTCCTTGCTTGTGGAGTTAATATGGGCACCTTATCCTCCTGGAACAATTCTAAAAGTGTTAAGATTGTAGGATAGTGCTTCAATATCGGCCGCTTATACGTAGTGACAGTAAGCCATCAACAATTTCATTAAATTGTCATAAATATCTGTTTTAAATTCAGGCAATGAGTTAAATAATGTTCTGTGATTTAACAGGATTAAAATTATTTATCCAGTTTGAATTAAGTTATAATAAAAAAATTAAACTGTGAAAGTCGACCACTGAACGTAACAAGAGCCTTGCTTTATCACTAGAATTAGCAAATGTGGTCCGTTTGAACTACTGGTTACTCCCTGCTACAAAGCCTTGTTCCCTGGACCAAACTGAGAACAGACTCGTTTCAAATTACTTCAATAACAGGAAGTTCATGCTACAGTGGTCAATATACATAGCAGCTCACACGTTATTACACACACAGACATCAATAACCAAGTCACCACAATTGAAATTATTTTAGAAAGGTGGCTAAGAAAAACATTTATGGCGCAATGGAATTTAGTTATAAGAAAAAATTGCATCTGAACTAGTTCTCAGCATTTGTGAAGAACAAATAAAAGAGGGAAGGTGCTCTAAAACTACAATTTATAACCAACTTACGGACTATGCTGAACTTGAACTTGTTTATTCAGATAGAAACCAAGCAAATTGGGAGAACCAATTTTGTTAATACAATAAAAGCCAGAGCACTTCTTGGTCTTCGTAAATCAGGGGTTTGATTTGATTTGATTTGATTTTCTCAGGGAAGCCAAAACAGTCTTGGTCCAACTCGCCACTGCCCGCACCGAAACTAAGTTTACTGTGCGGTATCGCTCCCTGTATATCTAGTAAAGCCAACCAATGTCCTTGAACATGGATTAATGCGGACAGTGCCCAGCCTAAAATATACATGATTTAACGCTACTGGGGGGGAAGGATTCACAAACAACACTCATTCTCTCACACACACGCAATGCCACAGCGAAACTCATCAAAAACAGTGTGCTGAGACGAGGCGGAAGCAGGCGCCGCTATCGTAGGCGAAATTCAGCAAGTCGGAGGTAGCACAAAACACAATATACAAAAACACATTGAAGCTGGCTTTGGTCTGGCGTGCCTGTTTTGAGATGGTGCGTGTGTATAGCAAGTTAAATTACATCTGAATTGGACCACGAACAAACACGCTAACGGCGACACACGGCTACATTACATGAACGCACTCCACTTAAGGTGAAGTGGTTGAAAATCGGATTCATTATAGAAAATCACGGTGGATTCTTAAATTGCAGTCTGTTAGAAATCGATCTAGGTACTGGTTTTATATGAGAAGTGGTGTGAATTAAGGCGACTAGCTGCAAACCCCGGAAGTCGGAACTCGGACCCACGTGGTTCCGCAAACCGATAAAATGGAATAAATTCAGTTTCCGAAAAATAAAGAAAATTAACTACAGCATGCAACCCATAGAAATGCTTAGAATTATATAAGGAAGCGCATGAAATACATTTACACGCGATAGGGGGCGAATACAGAGACGAATGAGGTCCTGTCTCAGAAAAAACCACAAAAATGAAATAATCACAAAGTCGGAAAGATAAGAATAAGGATTACGGCATGCAACCCATAGAAATGTTTAGAATTATATGAAGAAGCGAAAGAAATGCAGCTACATGCGATAGGGAGCGCTTACAGAGACGGATGAATTCCAGTCTCAAAAACTCGTAAAAGTGAAATAATTACAAAGTCGGAAAAATAAAATTAAGAATTACAGCATGCAACCCATAGGAATGTTTAGAATTACATAAGGAAGCTGTTGAATGAGGTTGTACAAGGCTCAGAGAGAATTACTGACAAAGACAGAGTGCGTACTACCAGTCGGAGAAGAAACAGCAAAATTAAAATAGGCAGGGAGAGAAGATCGCAAAATATTAGTGGAAATCAGAACGATACCCACATAGTTACTTGCCTGATGGGCATGGAACAAACAAGAGTGGAAGCTGAAGGCTTTGTTCTATAACCAACCACGTGGAACACATATCACTCACGAAAGGAAATGATGAGGATATTCTTACACGCACTGTACAAAAATCACCTATTAGAAACCAGGCCCCACAAAGCTAGAAAGTATTTACACAGAGTTGATACACCGCCACATGATCACAACAAGTTTTAATATACCAGGCCGTTATCAAACTTCATGTAGAATCACACACACCATGTTTATCTATTGGAAATCACTGAATTGAAAAACGAGAACACGTTTCCACACACAATCGGATAAAATATTCAAAAAAAAAAAAAAAATGATTCTAAGTATTTCGAGTCTAAGTTAAACGTGCTAGTCAATGAAACGCTACCATCTCCGGAAACAAGAGCAGAACCAACCTTACCTCACGAGACGACCAGCCCAGAATGATCAGCCGAGCGGCCACCGAGGCGCGGGAAGATGCGGGAAGCCACCGGAAGCCGGAAAATCCAATAAAGCAGCGCTGGTGGGGACAGATAGCCAGACACGCGCTGGAGGGAAGGCTCGCTAACTAGATTGTAACCAAAGGATGTAGAAACCTCTTTGGTAACTTCAGCAGCTATCGACTCTGAGCCAGAGAGAACGATGCAAAGCGAGCTATCACTCCCCACATTCAAACAACCATAGATTCTCGCACACACTTAAAAGTACAACTGCACATTCTCAGAGGTAGAGTGGCGGAGCGGAGAAGCCGTACTTATGCCACATTAATTAATATAATAATAAATAGTTAGCATAACAAAATAAGAAAAACCTAACAATATTAACTAATATTTTAATACATGAAATAAAAATGCTATTCCTCAAGCCTTGAAAAGAGTGGGGTTCAAGTTTTAACAAAAAGATAATCTAGCGACATTAAATAAATTATAACTTTACAGAAATATACAAAAAAAAAAAATATGGAAGACGACAGATGGACGTCTTTCAACTGCATACGGCTGTGCCCGGGTCCTCTTCAGACTTTCATTTGTGGCTTTAGCAGATAGGCTAAGAACCTTTTCATTGTTTCAAATGTTTGTATAGCTTATGGGATGTAACTATGGGGTCATCAGTCCCTAAACTTACAAACTACTAACGAACTAGCTTAACACTAAGGATGGCACAAATATCCATGCCCGAGGGGGGATTCGAATCCCCGACCGTAGTGGCCGTGCAGACCGTGACTGGAGCACCTCAGTCCCCTCGGTCACCGCGGCCGGCGAACCTTTTCATTGTCACCTTCAATCAACACACTGGTGTCATTAGTAAATAGGACTGGTTCAGAGTTTTTAACATGAAGAGGTAAATCATTAATGAAAACTTAGAAAAGAAAGGGGCCTAGAATTAAGCCTTGTGGTACACCATGGGTTAATTTTGATGGCATTGAGTGATAAGCTTGCTGTTCATTTTTTCCATATGTTTGATCTCTGTTATCTGATAGCGGTTTTCTAAGTATGATTTTACACATGCATTTGCCAAGCCCCTTACACCATAGCACTCTAACTTTCTCAAAAGAAGATTGCGATGTTTCTTTTTTCTGTGACCTGATTTTGATGAAATCATGCCAATATGTTGCCCCGATCTTAGCTCAAATGTCCTGCCAAAACTACATGAAAATGTGTCAGTAGTTTTCTTTTTTCTTTTTTTAATACGTTTGCGAAACGTATTATAAATAGGCATATCTTCATAAATATGTTCTACTGTAGGTTACATCATACATTAGTTATATTCGTAATTTAAAACATTTATTTCACAAATGATCATTCATATCTCTGGACAATGGGCTGAAATATAATATTTCCTTAATGAAGTTGAAATATCACTGAAAACAATTATTATTCTTAAGATTGGCCCTCTTTCCGTTAGATGCGCTGTCGTCGCTTCAAGCGTGAGACTGAAACTTCCATAGCAGTTGTTCATATACGTTAGACTGTGATATCAGTATGTAAATATATGGATTAAACGCGGCGAGGATTGTATCAGTTTTATATTCATTGCGTTGAATCATATTTCGTAGAACATAGCAACCAAGAAAACGATTTTCAGAAATATGGTAAATTTGAAAAGTCAAAGAGTAAGTAGTATTTTTAATGGGTAGTAATCCGATAGCTGCCCTGAACTTCTCTGTGTTACGCCGTTCTTTCCAAGCATAAAATACGCCTGAAACTTCAAATTACGATATCTTTTACTTTCCTGATCTGATTTTGATAACATGAAGCCTATATGTTGCCCCGGGATATTCTCTATTTATCTGTGATACTTCCATGAATATTCATTTAGTACTTTTGGAGATTACTCTCTACAAATAGACACATGCGATTGCTTTGAGAGAAATGTTTAATTTGTGATATCTTACTTTTTCCGATCCGATTTTGTGAAATGAAGCGTTTCTGTAATCGCAAGATACCCTCACGTTTCCTGTGAAAAACCCCTGAAAAGTGTCGATGAATAACGTTAAATTGTGATATTGCTTTTTCCGTGATACGATTTTTATGAAACTGAGTCCATATGTTGTCCCAAGGTACGCTGAAGTTAACCTGTGAAAAACCCATGCGAATTCGTGAAGTAGTTTTGGAGAAGTGGTTTCTAACAGATGAACAGAGAGACACGACGGTATATGAAAACACTTCGTAATTCTATTTTGATGAAATTACGCCTAGACCCTGAATCAATCTTCGCTCATGTTTCCTGTGAAAACAGCATGAACTTCGTCCAGTAGTTTTGAAGATTGAGGCGAACAGCGACAGGCCTACATTTACAGATTTATTATTAGTATAGATATGTTGTACAATTGTAAAATTTTGCAGGAATATATTGATTTGTATAATTGCTGTATGTCGGTAAAATCTGTTGCGAATATGGTTAGTAGTAAAGAAGTAATAGATTAAAAAGTGATGCTTGATGGAGCCGTACTGTCATAAAATTTCGAACATATATTCAGCTTTACGTGTGTATTCTGTTTGCACAATTTCCTGCGAGTACAATTGGTAGTACAGAAATTATAAATTGTAACGTTATACCGAATGCCATAGTTTTGCTCCATGAACAGCAGAAAAGTAGTAAGCGAGAAACTTTTTTCCTTTCATTATTTTGATGTGGTTGTCTGCGAGAAAAAGTTTAATAAAGGTTTGAAATTATGTTTAAAGTTTGTTGCAAGTCCCCAAGTACTGTCATTCTCATATAGTGTATTTATAAAGTCTTGTCGCATTATGTAGCAGTTTTTTGCGATTCCAATTGCTCATGACGTTATATCTCCTGAACCATGTGTCTTATTGTGGTTCATACTCCTACAGCAATTGTTACCTCACGGTAAGGAATATGTGTACCAAATATGGTTGCAATCGGTCCAGTGGTTTAGGAGGAAATGTGCAGCATTGTCGTTTGACGCAGCCGTTTTTAGCGCATCTCATTGTTTATGTCGTCATATCTCCTTAAGTATGTGTCGTAGGTGATTATTACCCCGACAGCGATTGTTGCCTAATATTAAGGAACATGTGTACCAAGTTTGGTTGAAATCGGTCCAGTAGTTTTGGAGGAGATGTGCAACATACATACATACTGTACATAAATACATGCACACATTCAGACAATTATATAAGATGTAAGATAAGATAAAAGCCTGCGAAGATAATAGATTTATTTGAAAATGACTCAGTGCTTGTTCAGTTTGTCGTAATTTTTCCGTTGTGTTTATAATATTACAACTAATTATTTTCAAAAGTAATAACAGCATAACGTGCCTTTGTCTCTAACCGACGAAACATGTAATTGTTGTGAAGTTCGATAAGAAGAACTCGAAAGACTCTTGATGCCAGCTAGTAAAACGAGAGACCATTAAGAAGAACAATCAAGTCTCGTAACTTAGCTTGAAATGTCGAATGTTGCTTCATCAATGACGCAGTTTCCTGATGGACGCTGCGATACTTCTCATGAATATTTATCTCTATATCATGTTGGGGCTCCTGCTCATCAGCTGCAGCAATTCTTCCTTTGAACCTATAACCGGGAGAAGAACTAAGGCCAGTGGCGTAGCTTAGTGATGGGACAACCGACTGTTTTTAACAACCGATTGGTCAATCGGTTGTTTTTTCTTTCAGTTGAATGAAACAACCGAATGAAAATAGACTCTGTGGCCGTATGAATGTTTTCACTCACTGTCGGGGTTTGAGTGTCGATGCGAAACAATCGAATGAAACCAGTCTCTGTCGGTTGCAGCCGCTATATGAATGTTTTCACTCATTCTGTGGGTTTGAGTGGTTTCAATCGATGCGCGAGCACCGAATGAAACAAGTCTCTGTCCTTTATATGAATGTACTCAGCACTGAGTGGTTTCACTCGATGCGATACAACCGACTGGAATAAGTCTGTCGGTTTCTACAGTTATATGGATGTTTTTATTAATTCATCGACTTTGCGAGACTTTATTTGCATACTCCTTCAGCCTTTTCGGGTGTAAATGAACCGTGATTCAGCATGAAACATTCTTAGAGACAAATCTTTAAAATATAGCAGTGTGTCCGTGTGTGTTTCTATTGCATGCAAATCTGCAGTTTTGTTCCAATCTTGATGCAATTTTGCACACTTCACCTTCAAAGCAAGAGTGAATAATTATGAAACTTGAGATGAATGTTTTCATACACTGTTGACGAATACAGACGCGCTGAAGAAAATTTACAGCACTGATAGTTGTTGTATGTCTTCTCGTACTCCTTCAAATTAGATGGAATTAACAAAAATATTTTTATAAGAAACCTTTTTATACAAAATACTTTAATAAACTTTTTTTTTTTCAATATCTAATGTTTTAGTGATCTTCGAATTTGGATCTAGCAAATATGCTCAAAGTTAAAATACGTAACTCTGTCCTACTAGTACCTTAGATATGTTACGTATGAACAGTAAGCCGCAAACCGCACGTTTCTACCTGTTCCCACTTCGGAGATACAGTATGCGAGATTAAACTTGTAGAGATCATTTTGGAACACCCTGTAGTTTCCACGCTTCTTTATTGAGACAGTAAGAAACCGACAACAATGGGCGATGGCACGCAGCGCTCGCCAGACACTGTTGCGTGGAGTTTGGCGCGCGCCTGCTGGACTAGCGCTGTCAGCAAGCGAGGCAGCACCCCCTCTTGTGTCCCCGCTCCCCGCGGTACTTCGTGGTCATTGTCCACTTATCTTCTACAGATTGTGGATGTCTACGAAAGTAATCTGATCAGGCCCAGATGATCGTCGTTTTTGAAGTCTGGGGTGGGCAATTAAAGTGATCGCAGACCTGCGTCAGCGATATGACATCTAATTAGTTACTCGTTGATGGCACCTCGAACAATTTAATTTACAACAAAAATATGAATCACTGTTACTGTGTATTATAAAATTAGTTACTCGTTGATGGCACCTCGAACAATTTAATCTACAACAAAATATGAATCACTGTTACTGTGTATTATAAAACGAAACGTTAATCCATTCAGTACATAATTAAATGAACATTGTAATACGCATTCTAACTTTGGCATACCCCTTTTACATGGCGGTATAATGTAGCACTGCTGTTGTGCATGCCAGTTTCATTCGTAGAAATAAATGGATAGCTCTGTAAGCTAAAACATTGAGTCGTTCCAGTTGGGATAATGATTACACGGTTCAACCGACAGAAAAACTTACTGCCTCTTTTCACTTGAAAAGAAAGAATGAGTAATTCAGTCAATGTACAAAACTGCAAAAGTGTCGCATGTTTTCATTCGGTTGTCCCCACAGACTACTTTCATTCGAAAAAAATAAACGAATACTAATCCAACATAGTAAAACTACGACCGACTGACTCTTTCATTCGGTTGCTCCCACTGACTGGTTTCACTCAAAAGAACTAATGAAGAGGCCAACGTACTGTGTCAATTTTTTCATTCGGATGGTTCCATCGACTGATTTCACTCAAAAAGAAGGAATGAATAGTCCAACCGACTGCGTCGATTTTTTCATTCGATTGATCCCACCGACTGGTTTCACTCAAAAGAACGAATGAATAGTCCAACCGACTGAATCGGTTGTTTCATTCGGTTGGTCCCACCGACTGGTTTCACTCAGAAGAATGAATGAATAATTCAACCGATACGAGAAACTACAACCGAATGATCGATTTTTTTCCAACAATCGAATGAATCGATTGTTTTCATTCGATTGTTACCATCACTAGCGTAGGTACGTATTTTGTCACCCGGTGCGGTGATCCAATTGTCACCCCCCTGCCCCTCCAACACCAGCACCACTCTCGCCAACCTTAGAAAGAATGGAAAAAAATTTCAAGGAGAGAGGAATAAATTTTTGATACACATAATGAAATGAGCAAAATAGAAAGTTAATTAGTTTGTAAACAGTCTGTATGAAAGGAAATGAATAAAACTAGTTTTTATAAATAACATAGTTTAATCGATTATTAATCAAGCAGAACAAATAGCTAAAAACTGTCTTAATGACTGGTGACTTTCACATGCAGTTTACAATCTCACCCATCTAACTTTCCCTGCAGCAAATTTTAAAATTGCATCGTCAAAGTCAGTAACTTTAGCCCCACTATTTTCAGTTGACAAAATTGCCAAATTAGAGAGTCTTGCTTGGCTCACAGCAGAACTAAGGTAATTCTTAATGAGTCTCAGCTTTGAGAAACTTCTCTCACAGGACGGTACCGAAAGACACAATGTTAAGAAAAATCTTAATCCCAAAGTGAGGTTCGGAACAGATTCAGAAATATCATATTCAACAACAACTGTAAAACTCTTAAAGATGTCCATCCAAGAAATTCTTCTTTTGGGACTTTAGCAGCCTGCAGAAATCTTCGCAGCCGTAGAATTTCTGCGAGGATACCATCTGCAGAAATCTCATCGTAATTGTCAATTAAACATTTTACAATCATGGGAAGTTCCTTTTCTGAATCGGATTTCTGGGCTCTAAAACAGCAAAATGATCTGATATACACTCCATGTTTCTGCAACGTGTATCAATTTCTTGTTGGAACTGTCGATGCACTCTAACATTGACCTTCTCAGTTCCTAGTGCAAAGTCGGCGTCTCGTCTGCAGCCTTTTCCCCAGGCATCATTTTCTTCTTCCTAATATTTCTGATTTTTTCGCCTGGAATACCCATCTCGTCACATGTGTCCTTCGCAAATCAAAGGCTTCGTCCACAAGCAAATAGAAATCTCCATATTGATTTATAGCAAACACTTCTTAGTTGTCTTTAGATTTTTAGGCAAATATTGCTTAAAAGAGCAATCTTCCTAAAAATCAATAAATTAGTAATCAGTTGTCTGTTACTGTGTAGGAGAAAATGCATTTATGTATTTTTTACGGGGTCAGATATTCATGAACAGCACACAGGAGATTTGTTCTAGCCGGCCGCAGAGGCTGATCGGTCTGCGGCGCGCCAGTCACGGTCTGCACGGTCACTACGGTCGGGGGTTCGAATCCCCCCTCGGGCATGGATATTTGTGCCGTCCTTAGTTTTAGCTAGTTCATAAGTTGTTTGCAAGTTTAGGGACTGGTGACACCGTAGTTAAACACATTTGAACATTTTGTTCTATTTGACGTCACAGTTGCATCAAATAATAAACCCATATGGTATTTTTTTGTAATTTTCTACGATTTTTCTTACATACTATACCAGAGCTTTTCAAACCTTCCTAGTCGCGACACCATTTCGAATATATAAAGTTTTACCAGAATCACACTGATTTTAATTAGAAAGACTTATCTATATAAATGATACTTTGAAGGAATATCAATTTTCCTGATTCACTTGTACTTAAAGTGCACACTGAACGAACTGAAGGATGTTTAGTATTTTTTTGCACAATGTTCTGTCTTATTTTATCTTAAGATTTTGCTGTTGTTGCGACACCCTTAGTGCCACTACACGACACCCCTGGGTGTCGTGACATCCAGCTCGGAAAGCTCTGCACTGAACATAACGTACCACATTGATAGCCACGGCGGAAAACAATTCTGGTTTTATGATAGACTAGTTCATGCACGTTTGACCACTTGAACACCCTAGCACAAAGTAAATTCGTGATGTATAATAATACGGCTGGTTTGGCTAAATGGCCGTTTATTTTAACGTTCAAATCACGAAAAAGGAACACAGTGACCGTTTATACTCTTAAAGTGGCAGCAACATCTGAATAAGTATCGTAATCACTTTTAAAGCTGGGAGAAACATTTGATTCTCAAAAAATCATTAAAAAGAAAAAATTCAGGCATTTGGCATCAGCAGAAAAGAAACCTCTTGTCATATTTCTTACGACTATGAGAAGAAAAAGTTGTATTAAAAAATTCATAAATAATTCCATTTACTTACGTGCAAATGAATAAATATTTCAAAAATGTTCAAATGTTTGTAGAACTTATGGGACTTAACTACGTGGTCATCAGTCCCTAGGCTTACAAACTACTTATGAACTAGCTAAGACTAAGGACGGCACAAATATCCATGCCCGAGGGGGGATTCGAGCCCGCCGGCCGCGGTGGCCGAGGAGACTGAGGCGCTCCAGTCATGGTCAGCACGGCCACTACGGTCGGGGGTTCGAATCCCCCCTCGGGCATGGATATTTGTGCCGTCCTTATTGTTAAGTAGTTCATAAGTAGTTTGTAAGTTTAGGGACTGATGATCCCGTAGTTAAGTTCCATAAGCTATACAAACAATTGAATTGAATTGATTCGAGCCCCCGACCGTAGTGGCCGTGCAGAACGTCACTGGCGCGCCGCAGACCGCTCAGCCACTGCGGCGAGCTAGAACAAATCTCCTTACTGTTTGCTGTTCATGAATATCTGACCTCCGTAAAAAAATGCATAAAAGCATTTTCTCCTATACAACAACAGACAATTGATTCAAAAATGTTCAAATGTTTGTTAAGCTTAAGGGACTTAACTGAGGGGTTATCAGTCCCTAAACTTACAAACTACTTATGAACTACTTACGAACTGGGACGGCACAAATATCCATGCCCGAGGGGGGATTCGAAGCCCCGACCGTAGTGGCCATGCAGACCGTGACTGGAGCGCCTCAGTCCCCTCGACCACCGCGGCCGGCCAGACAACTGATTACTAACTTATTGCATTTCAGGAAGATTGCTCTTTTAAGCAATATTTGACTAAAAATCTAAAGACAACTAAGAAGTGTTTGCAATAAATATTTCATTCGATCTTCTGAAAAGTCTGGCGTCCGGTCACTCACGATAATAGACGAAGAATGGCAACAGCCCCGTTGGTTCATACCATTAACAAATAACAATTAGCGTGGAAAAAAAAACCTCTGGCAAGTTTAGTCACCCCCTTGGAGTTTGTACCCGGTGCGGACTGCACCCCTCTAGCTACGCTACTGACTAAGGCGTAAATAAAGGGAATAATCTAGCAGCAGTATTGTAAGATTCCTTCTTTTTATCTTCTTCCACACTTCACCATTTGCCGCCACATTTCTGAAATAGGTATGCATATACAAAACAGTTCCTGCTCACATACTGCACTGACTGTTTGTCGCCATCGTGTAAACTTTCCTGCGACGCTGTGCTCACTGCAGCGGTCGCGGAGCCGGCAGTTGCGGCCGACTGCCAGACTGCTTCAAAAATGTTTGTAGAGTCTATGGGACTTAACTACGGGGTCATCAGTCCCTAAACTTACAAACTAATTATGAACTACCTATAACTAAGGACGGCACAAATATCCATGCCTGAGGGGGGGATTCGAACCCCCGACCGTAGTGGCCGTGCAGACCGTGACTGGAGCGCCTCAGTCTCCTCGGCCACCGCGGCCGGCCCTGACTGCTTCCAGAGCGGTCGAGGCGCGGCAGCCGCGGTGACGTCACGGCCGTCGACTGACGGGCAGCTGCAGCGGCATACTGTGTGGTCCACCGCAGTCTAACATACAGTCGCGACACTCACTGCTGTAAAAGTTGTTACCAACTGACAGCTGCTGTGACACTAGCGCTCCTAGCGGTGGACAAGCCGCCCAAGTAGTGACGTTTGTTTGTGTTGTTGTTATGGTCTTCAGTCCGGAGACTGGTTTGATGCAGCTCTCCACCCTACTCTATCCTGAGCAAGCCTTTTCATCTCTTCATAAGAACGGCAACCCACATCCACTTGAATCTGCTTACTATATGCGTTCTCTTGGCCTCCCTCTGCGATTTTTACCCCACACACTTCCCTCCAATGCTAAATTTACGATTCCTCGATGTCTAAGAATATGTCCTACCAAGCAATCCCTTATTTTAGTCAGGGTATGCCAAAAATTCCTTTTCTCGCCATTCTGTTCATTAGTTATGTGATCTACCCACCTAATCTTCAGCATTCTTCTGTAGCACCACATTTCAAAAGCCTATATTCTCTTCCTGTCCGCACTGCTTATCGTCCATGTTTCACTCCAGTACAAGGCAACACTCCACACAAATGCCTTCAGAAAAGACTTCCTTACACTCAAATTAATATTCGATGTTAGCAAATTTCTCTTTTTCAAAAATGCTTTTCTTCCCATTGCCATTCTGCGTTTTATATCCTCTGTACTGCGACCATCGCATGTTATTTTACTACCCAAATAACAAAACTCATCTACCACCTTCATTGTTTCGTTACCTAATCTAATTCCTTCAGCATCGCCTGATTTTGTAAGACTGCATTCCATTATCTTTGTTTTGCTCTTGTCAATGTTCATTTTATACGCTCTCTTCAACACACTGTCCATTCCATTCAACTGCTCTTCCAGATCATTTGCTGTCTCTGACAGAATTACAATGTCGTCAGCAAAACGCAATGTTTTTATTTCTTCTCCCTGAACTTTAATCCCTATCCCAAAATTTTCCTTGCTTTCCTTCACAGCCTGCACAATGTACAAAATGATTAACAACGGAGAAAGGCTACAACCCCTGTCTTACTCCCTTCCCAACTGATGCTTCCCGTTCATGCCCTTCGAGTCTAATAACTGCGGGCTGGCTTTTGAACAAGTTGTAAATAACTCTCCTTTCCCTGTATTTTACCCCTGCTGACTTCAGAATTTGAAAGAGGATGTGTGTTTATAATCGCTTTTGTACTTAATTAACGAAATCCTTACTATAATTTTTGCGTTACAAGCATTATTAAAATATCGAGAGACAAACATAATACGGAAATTAATATAAAAACAGCATAATTTAAATGATGCAGTGGTATAAAGAACAACTCTGTCATGAACAAATACTTACGAATATGTGTATATTTGCAGCTTATTCCGCTGAAAGTAAGTTGCATATAAACATAATGGTATAATAGATTTCTATTATGGTCTGTTCTTACTATGACATGTATCAAATGTTCAAATGTTTGTTAAGCTTAAGGAACTTAACTACGGGGTCATCAGTCCCTAAACTTACAAACTACTTATGAACTACCTACAACTAAGGACGGCACAAATATCCATGCCCGAAGGGGGATTCGAACCCCCGAACGTAGTGGCCGTCCAGACCGTGACGGAAGAGCCTCAGTCCCCTCGGCCACCGCGGCCGGCTGACATGTATCAATTCGGTATGGAGTCTCACATTTTTACATGTCACTCGTCTTTCTTATACGTGCATATTCTTTTAAGTGTAATAACTTTAGCTTTAAAAAAACAATGTTTTGATGATTCTTGCTGTTTTCTGGTTAAGATGTAGCAACAATTGTGGAATTGGATTGTTCTTTGTTGGAAAACAGTTTGGTTGCTTTCGTCGTTATATTGCCACGTCTGCGACGTTTTTCCTTCAACTACAGCTGTGATGGTTGATTTGGTACGTTAAATACTGCATTTATTGCATTCTATATACGTTTTCTATGTTCCACCCTCACCGATTTTACTGGAATTGTAATGAAGAAGACTTAACGTTCCTGCATAGAAATTGACGTCTCTCTGCTAAAGGGCATGTCTCCTGGTGTTTCTTAGGCATTCTTATTTTTAATACAAAATGAAACTATTCATTTAAAGCCTGTACGCTACAGGATAATTGTAAATTAACTGTCCTGTAATGTACCGTTTCGTACCTTGTCAGGGATCTTACGAAACCTAAGAAAGACAAATGGAGAGCTATTTTTAAATTATTACTTATTTATAAGGCACTACATACGTTCCCTGATGTAAAAAATATTCTGAAGTCAATCTAAACGATACTATTCGCTCTTATCAACTATCGTATTCAGAAACGTAGCTTGCTGACCGCTTGGAGCGCTGTTATCGCACCATATAACAAAAATATGTGGGAGTGTCGTGACTGTATATGTTAGACTGTGGGTCCACTGTTAAGTCTGAGAGCAGTAGCCTACTGCCTGCAGTCTCTGCCGACCGCTCCGGTACATGATAACAGAAGCAAACTGTCCCAGTAAACATGGGTCCGCAAACGAGCGGTTTGCGAGATAATTACGAATGTATCGTTCCAACCGCCCACTGACGCTAAGCATCCTCCTTGTTAGTACAAATTAATTTGAAATTTAGACTTTACTATTAGGTTTTACATCGCATTTAGTTTACGTTTCACGTACGGGTTACCTGTCAGAGAAGGTGTTCGAATGCCTTCCTGGCGTCGGGATGCAATACTGTGCACGTCTCTGAAATGACTTTCGAATTCTTTAGAAAACCGCTGGATCATTTCGGAATTCTTTACAAGCATGTACAACACACCGCTCCAGTTCTTCAACCGTGTTAACGGATTTGCTGTACACTTCGCTTTTGAGGTGACACCAGACACAAAAATCCGAAGGATTTAGATCGGATGATCTTGGAGGCCGACGTACAGGTCTGCATCTCGCTATCCACCTTTATCCGTATTCTGCTCGTTACATGCCGTCTCATAGCAGCAGCAAATGTGCCGGAGCTGCTTCATGCACGTACCACATACTCTGATGTTGATGAAGGGGAACATCCTCAAGCAATCCTGTTAAGATGGCGCCGCAGAAGCCTAAGGTGCCTCCGCCCATTAAGTTTTTGTGGAAGAATGTGTGGCACAATCAGTTATCACCTAGTACCCCGTGAATTCGCCCTTGCTGAGCAAAGACTTTTCTGTCAAAATAATTCACCACTTTCTGTGCCAAACCTAGACTTAACCTAGAATAGTGAAGGTCAACCTTTCTGCTAGTTTTGTATGTAGTTGTTTAGTTATTATTCTTGAATTGGGTCGGGTTATGAATAATAAACAAAATTAGCAATAACCTTAATAGCATAAGTAGCTGAACTCAACCGTTACAGCATTTCATCAATGTCTTTCTTTCAATTCAATCCTTCATCAATACATACACATAAAAATGATGAATATTCTACCTTAAATACAGACTTCTGTGCATAGACTATGTCTATAGCAAAGTTGAGAAGTAAAACCTTACCAGTCACATTAAAGATTGTATTATATATTTATGACACTACCGGTTTCGGGCTTGTGTCCGTCTTCAGGTGCATAAAAGATTCAGAATTTTACACGTGTAGCATGTTGGTGGAGTTCACTGTTTGAAAACAAATTATTTAATATTAATAATAGCGATACCAATTGCAGGTGGTTAGATGACATGAACGAAAACACTGTTTACTTACATTTAATATTGTATCCAAATCGCGATTGTCCATTTAACGCACTTTTCACACTCTTTTGCGAACACACTTTCTGTTGATAATCTCCTTACTTTTGTTACTATTCTGCTTGCCATTTTTGTGTAGTGTTGTTGATAAATGTCATATCGCCACCTGCAATTGGTTTCGCTATTATTCATACCAAATAATTTGTTTTCAAGGAGTGTACTCCAACAATATGCTAAACATGTAAACTTCTGAATGTTTTAAGCACCTGAAGATAGGCACAAGCCCGAAACCGGTCGTATATAAATAAATAATACGATCTTTAATGTGACAGCTAGCAGTTTTTATTCTCCGCATTAGGAACATTCACGGAGTTCAGACACATCCATCGCGAATAAAACACACTTTATATTTACTGCATTTTCATTCATTACTTTTTTGCTTTTGTCTTGCTTCTACAGCGGCGGCACATGACTCCTGCAACTTGTGCAACTACTCATTAGTAAACCTACCCGTACAGTCGCAAAGATAAAAAGCAGTAACATTATTTGATAACCTTCATACTACAGAGAATGTCGTTAATCGCGTGATAAAACTGAACAAAATCGCGGCGTGTTGACTGACACGAGTGGACATTTGATAACGCCTGGTGGCCTGTTTTGTTTTCCATATGAAGGCAAATGTGATAACCGTGTAAGCTCCGCGTATGTCCGTGTTTTCCACAGATAGGGCGACGAAACTGTTTTATCCGAGAAGAATGTTTGTATGTCCACGGGGCTCTGTAACTGGGTGCAACTTAAGGGCCCTACACACGATACGATTTATTGGACCAATTCATTGGTCACCCGATAAATTTGGCGGTTTTAGACGCTACCCGACCAACGTTCGCCGGCCACGGTGGCTGAGGAGACTGAGGCGCTTCAGTCACGGCCACTACGGTCGGGGGTTCGAATCCCCCTCGGGCATGGATATTTGTGCCGTCTTTAGTATAAGGCAGTTCATAAGTGGTTTGTAAGTTTAGGGACTAATGACCCCGTAGTTAAGTCCCATAAGCTTAACAAACATTTGAACATTTTTTTTTACCAACTTTCCTTGTCGGCCGGTTGGTTGTGCCTGACCACACGATCTCCGATTCCCCCACCACTTCACCCCACAAATTGTACAGTGTGTCGCGCTTCCCGACCAACTTCCATGTCTGAGGCACTGCCTTCGTGATAAATACAGGTCGTAGTATAGCTTTGATGACGTCACGCGTTGAGGCGGCCGATTCGTATGCAGCCGTACGTAAAGACGACATATGTACCTCGCTTTGTCATGTTTAGGATAATGTACATACATTACGTCATACTTCGTAGTACCTAATTACCTTGATAGTGTAGGAATTAATATTGGGAATATACAGAAATGCATACATTACAAAGAAATGGGAAAATGTCCATGACAAAATATGGTAAAAGTACGAGGATCCAACCGTCACTGATAAACTTTTCAAACCTATATTGTGCCCTCTATAATAACGCAAACACTTCTCAAGTGAGATCAATCAATACTTTTACTTTTCGTTTCTCCTTTATTAGAGTACCAGTAAACCACAATTTACATTGATTAATTCCTAGCTATACAAGTTACATAAATATTGAAGCCTTTCGTGGTTTTTTTGCAGCTACATCACAATGAGCTCTTTTTGTAGTTTTGTAGACTTTTTCTTCAAAACCTCAGCTGTTTACATGTGAGAAGTAGCAGCTGTTCATTTATGAACTTAGATCATGAGTTATCTCCACTTTTATCCATACAATCAGTTACTAGTATCTGAATTTTACAGATGGTTTCCTGAACTGTAATTTTTTTACCCTCTATATTTTTTACCGCTTTTAATAAGTTTTCCAATTTAGAATATGTGTTACATACAAGTTTTGATCCTAAAATCCAATCGAACCTTCTCTCTAGCTATTATGTTTACATTAGCACTCATTATGGAAATTTCAAAATTATTTTGAATTTCAAAACTTTTCTTGAGTGCGCTGTGAAACATCAGGAGAGGACAAATATGATGGTAGATTCGGAAATAAACACGGGACAGCATCGCTTTCCAAATCCAACTTTTTACATGGAACGAGTAGTATGGAACCTACAAAACAATAACTACCCTTGTTGCACCCTATAAAAGAGTAACCTATTAATAATTACTTATCCTCAGATCGAGTTGCTCTGGTTTCACAAATAATTTGATTATCATGAAAATGCTGCATGCAGACGCCTGTGTTCTTTGTCATTACCAAGTTTTCCCTCGGAATTTTGTTAATCTAAATTTTCCTCTTCACTTCATCAGAAGGAAAAGAAAACACTGGAATATATTTCCCTTCATAGTAATTAGACTGGCAACAGTGAACACAGCAGCTTATAGACATTATACAAGTAAAAAACACCACGAAACTAAAGATAAACAAACGTTCAATGCTCCGTCCACCGCCTCAATGAAACAGCTGATTGCGTTCCCGCCAGGTCTATGCTACGGCCTGTATTTATCACGAAGGCAGTGCCTGAGGTCGTCTGCACAGCGAACACGCGAAAGCAAAAACAGTTCGACAAGACACCAGAACAAGGTGGCGCTGCGTGCAGTTGGTCGCAACGTGTGTAGGCTGCTACCAATTGGTTGGTTCGTTGGAAATCTTGTTAGTCGAATGATAAATCGGAGCGTGTGTAGGGGCCTTTATGGAAGATAAGGTACCACAGCGAATGTGTGGTGATACACTTTGACAGCAAAACGACGAACAGCAAAATTTTCACAAACATAATCAAAGTAACTGCCGTCAAGGTGTCATTCTCGCGAATAAAGCTACAACTTTCACCTGCCACTAAACGCAATCAGTTTGAAAACATTGCGCATTGTCTGCAAGAGGCAGTGGTCGAGACTCAAGTGTCGGTCTACGATACGGCTGAACATGTTACTGTAGCATCGGGAAAATTAGTACCCGGGCACCGGTACCAACGGAGGAGCTAATGATTAGAGGCGCATGAGTAGAAAAAACAATCCTATAATGTTCGAATACAGCATCAGTAGTGAGCTTCTTGATGCGGTCGCGTCGTTCAAATATCTAGGCGTAACATTGCAGAGCGATATGAAATGGAACGAGCATGTAAGGACAGTTGTGAGTAAGGCAGACAGCCGACTTCGGTTTATTGGGAGAATTTTGGGAAGATGTACTTCACCTGTAAAGGAGACCGCGTATAAAACGCTTGTACGACCACGTCTTGAGTATTGCTCAAGTATTTGGGACCCGCAGCAGATCGGGTTGAAGGAAGACATAGAGGCGGTTCAGAGGCGAGCAGCTAGATTTGTTACCGGTAGGTTCGACCAATGCGCGAGTGTCTCGGAAATGCTCCGGCAACTCAATTGGGGATCGCTGGAAGAAAGACGACGTTCTTTTCGTGAATTTCTGTTAAGTAAATTTAGAGGGCCGGAATTTGAAGCTGAGTGTAGTACGATCTTGCTGCCGCCTACCTCCATTCGCGTAAAGATCACAAAGACAAGATAAGAGAAATTAGGGCTCGTACGGAGGCATATAGGCGTTCTTTTTTTCCTCGTTCAATTTGGGAGTGGAATAGGAAAGGAAATGCCTAGTAGTGGTGCGGTGTACCCTCCGCCACGCACCTTACGGTGAGTTGCGGAGTATGTATGTAGATGTAGATGTAGAGGTCTGCATTATGTCCGATTTTTACCGGCGAGTCCCGCTCGCCGCTCTGGCTCTCGGGAGTAAACGGTCGAGCGTCCTCTTTAACCGGTTGCGGGCAACCGATCGCCAGCGCTCGGCCGAGCGCGCCGAACGCTCGGTCGGTCGCCAGTGACCGGCGCACTCAGCGCCAGCGAGCTGCGCTTCGTCAGACTGCTTACATTAATACTTGTTCTATAGATCATGAATACGACACTGCGTAACTATGAGTAACGTGTCAGTGTAATAAAAGTTGCCTGTACAAGATATTACATTACACAGAATATTATACGACACAAATATATTTTGTATTTTTTTTTTCTTTTTATTATTATTCTTACTTTTTTATTTTTTGTTTTTAGTTTTACTAATTCATATCTAAAAATTCATCTATTGAGTAGAAAGAGTTGTCATACAGTTATTCTTTTAATAAATTTTTAAATGCTAGTTAGCTATCTGTCAGGTTTTGATGCTGTTTGGTAGGTGACCGAAGACTTTTGTGGCAGCATAATTCACCCCTTTCTGTGCCAAAGTGAGATTTAACCCTGCATAGTAATACTATCCTTTCTCCTGGTGTTATACCTATGCACACTGCTATTACTTTTGAACTGGGTTTGCCACGGCGGATTAGCCATGCGGGATGCGCACGGCCGTTCGCCATCTGGGGTTCGGGTCCCCTCTCAGGCATGGGTTAGTTTAAATTGTTTGCAAGCTACGGACTAATAACCAAGCAGTTGAGTCCGATAGATTTACAAATATGTGAACATGTGTGTGAACTGGGTTGGATAATTAACAACAAATTTCATAAGTGAATATATATACTCTGAAGTAACTGTGAGGATACCTAAATCTTTAAATAGATGTCTCCAGAAAGATCTTGGGCGCGCTCCAGTAATTATTCTGATTACACGATTCTGTGCAATGAATACTTTTTTACTCAATAGTGAACTACCTCAGAATATGATGCCTGTTTTACTGAGATTCTTATCGCCAAAATTTGCTAAAACCCTAACAGCAGACGTATCTGAACCCAAATGTTTAGTAGACGATCAATGTGTTGCGTCAAGTTTAATCTCTCATTAATTCACACATCTAAAAATTTTGAAAAACTCTGGTTCCCTTCGAAACGAACGAATAATTTCGAAAATCCTTAGCTACAGACTTCTGTTCATTTACTGTACGGAATTGTATATGCTGTGTTTTATCAAATTTTAATAAGAGTTCGTTTGCTTAGAACCACTTAATTTTGTGAAAGACGTTATTTACGATTACATCAGTTAGTTCTCGTTCTATGTATGTGATTACTATACTTGTATCATCAGCAAAAAGAACTAATCTTTATCAATGTAGAATGGCAAGTTATTAATGTATGTCAGAGATGAGAGACTACCACTTCATATTAACAACTTATTTATTTTACAAATGTCTTTCGTTGTTTACTATCAGTTCTATAACCCAAATACTACAACTGTATATGTCACATTTGATGTTTGATAGTTGTAAGTTTAGGGAATGATGATCCCGCAGTTAAGTCCCATAAACTTTACAAACATTAAACATTTTTAAATATACTTTCTATGAGTTTTACTATTTTTATTTTTAGTCGTATGTATTCCAGAAAATTCCCCATTATTGTATGTGACATGGGGAATTTTCTGGAATACATACGACTAAAAATAAAAATGGTAAAACTCATAGAAAGTATAAAATTCAACAAGACCTGTCTCAAGAAGAAAATTTTTAAATACTTTGCAAACTACTGGAGTTTCCACCATTGAGGTGATCATGCCTTCCAGTAACTGCAACGTTAAAAACTGGAATTTCTGTATATAGTATTTATTTCCTTTTGGTAGACAAACGGTAATACAGTAGTCTAATCGTGAGTTATGTGCAGCGTATCTCCTTGTAGTTATCAGACCACAGATCAGCGTTTAAAGAGCACATTTTGTACTTTAAAGAACATATTAGCTTGGGTACCATTGTCACCCGTATTTTGTCGGCCTTTTCTTTTTTATGCCGCGTTACAGTGGTAGGGTGCGGAAGAACATCTTCTATATTGACTTTGCCATACGTGGCGCGAACATTGATGAGCTCCTGCGAATAATTCTTGAAGCCAATCTTACTATAAGTATTTAATGGTAGCAAATCTATTCCGCCCATATCGACCAACCTATGCTACTTGGTACTTCAATTGGTCGGCGTAATTCTGCTCCGCATTTACTTTTGCAGGGCCGAATCATACCTGTTGTGCTTGACTGGTACGAAAGTATAGTATCACATGTGGTACATTGCACGAAGAAAGCAGAAATCTGTGTGACAGGATCCACTATAAGTGCAAAAGATTTCTAAGCTTCAGTTTTCGCCTCCTCTTCCGACGTGTCTTTCTACTTCAGGACTAACGAGCCGCTCCTTATTCTCTCCACAATACGTTTTTTTTTTTCTTTTTTTTTCTTTTTTTTTCTTTTTTCTTTTTTTTTTCTTTTCATGAATGGAGCCTTTATGACCAATAGTTCGTTGATCCATAACGCTGACTGCGCTGCTCAAAGCCAGGTCGGTTTGTAATGCGATTCCACAGTGTTGAGCGCGCGGCGGTCGCGCTGTCACCGACCGAGACTGCGAGAGCGCTCGAGCGCCCGGCAGTGCTCGACACTTCCGCCGGTAACCGAGAGGCGGAGGGCGACCGGCCGGCCACACGGGGCATTAGACGGCCGCAGCCGTGCCGCAGCGTGGGCCTACCCCAGCCGTCGAGCAGCGGCACGAAACAGGAAAGGCTCGAGCGGTCGTTTTCATCGAAATGCAGAGCTCTACTAATGATGTAGACAGTGCGATATAAGATCCTCCCAGAACAATTCTAACATTCTGGAAAAAATAAACGCTCCAGTGGTACCAATAAACGAGGTGGTACGTGATAAAAGAACAGCAATATGGCCATTGAACTACGTACTTTAAAATAATGTTATTAGAGTAGAACAAGGCGAAAACATTTTAGTCTCCCAGTTGTTTCTCTTTATTTTCCATATTTTCAGAATTAAGCATCCAGTGATGACGGCAAAATGTGCCCTAGTAAAACTTCTCCCAACCAGGTATTGATATTAAACAAAAAGTTCATAATCCTGCTGTAGTATGATATTAAAGGAAAGGTTGTCATCAACTCTATAGTCGGTATGAAGATGACAGTGCTTTCCTAGGCATAACTTCTATGAAGGTGGTAATATAGTGTGTTTTCTGATTTATTAATTTCAGTTTTAGGAAGTCTTTTGCGAAGGAATATTTTTGGGGTGTAGCCTTGTACATGAGTGAAATCTGAACTATAAACAGTGCAGACTAGAAAAGGATAGAAGGTTTTGAAATTTGTACAGGTGAATGCTTAGGATAAGATGGGTAGGTTGTGTAAGTAAATGAGGAAATACTGAACAAACTTGGGAGAAAAGGAATTTCTTGTATTTCTTGACTAAAAGAAGGGATTGTTTTATAACGTTACCCTTGCTTTTGTATGATGCCGTAAGTTGTTAAAGTCGGGCATCACACAAAGCATCTAGCTGGATCCTATACTTCGTACTGCAGAAGCTGAAAATGTTAATCTTTTCTTATTTAATACTAGCTTATATGCCCGTGCTTCGCAACGGTGGTTAAAAAGGGACCTGTGTATATCATTGTTTTTTAGGGATCCGGACCTACGTCAGCAAAAACAAATTAGTTGTTGGATCGCTCTGTCAATAAACTCAGTTCTCCTAGCCAAGATGTCAAATGTAAGAAGAAGTCATTGTCGTAAACGATGAATGTTCATAAAGTTTTTCATACAAAAAGTGAAATTAATTTAAGTTCGTACTCCGGAATGACGTAAATTCAACGTTAGGTTGTGTTCATAAAGTTAAGACTGCGGTGTGTAATTATCTGGCGTAAACTTCTGAAAACACTTCTATCGTTGAGATGGAAAATAGTAATAATAATAACAACAGCGCCATGCATTGGTTCTATGGTGTAGTACTAAACTGTTTATTTCTCACAGTAAGTGGATGCTGAATTATTAGTATGTTGCAGTGGGGACAATGTAGTTATTCTGATGCAGTGATCCCTATTATCGAAAACTCGACGAATGCTGAAAGTCTGGTAATTAAATCAACAGAGTAGCTAATGTCTGTTTAAATAAGACGTCATGGAGGTGCCAATGTGCGATAAAGTAAGTGTGGGAAATCGTTGAAGGAATGGCGTCAGCTGATCGTCTGTATAGAACTTTCCATTAAATATGGTATTTCCAGGGAATTGTCTTGACTGTGTCAGCAGCATCGGCCACTCTTTCAGTTAATACATATCCCCACGTATTAAAGCGCGAAATTAAAATCTACCTTGTGTAATAGAACTATATATTCAGAAGCCGGATTATAACTCTAAGTACAGATCAGTTCTTGCAAAAAAGTTTCCAACAGCCGTTGATATTATAATTGCATTTAGGCGACTAGTTTCGGTACATCAATTGTACCATCTTCAGGCCGTAATAGTGAATATTTGGATAAGCTCCTCCAATTCATAAGGTTGGACCTCAACTACCATCCGTTTTACCAACCTCCAGTATGTGTCAACGCTGCAACCATTAACTATCAACTGACAACTAATGGTTGCAGTGTTGACACATACTGGAGGTTGGTAAAACGGATGCTAGTTGAGGTCCAATCTTATGAATTGGAGGAGCTTATCCAAATATTCACTATTACGGCCTGAAGATGGTACAATTGATGTACCGAAACTAGTCGCCTAAATACAATTATAACATCAACGGCTGTTGGAAAATTAGGCAAAGAAAAGTTTACATCCTCATCTACATAAATATACCGCTTATCACATTTAAGTGTATAGGCGGAGGGTTCTCTATCGTTCCCTTCCTTAATAGCACACGGGATAAAGGATCATCTGAATCATTCCGTGTTCGATCTGATTTCTTTACTTCATTATGATGATCAAGTCCCCTATAAAGGTGGGTGCCAACAAAATATGTTCGCATTCGGAAGAGAAGCCGCGGTGGTGTGACCGAACGCACTAAGGTGCTTTGCTGCAGAGCGCTCACCGCCGGAGGTTCAAGTCCTCCCTCGGGAATGGGTGTATTTGTTGTCCTTAGCATAAGTTCAAGTGGTCTGTAAGCCTTGGGACTGATAACCACAGGTTAACACACATTTGAACATTTTCGGAGGACAAAGTTGGTGGCAGAAATTTCTTAAAGAAATCTCGCCGCAACGACAAACGCCTTTCTTTCAATGATATCCACCGCAATTCTAGCTTCATTTCTGTGACACTCTCTCCCCTATATCGCGATAATACAAAACGAGCTGCCCTTCTCAGAACTTTCTGTAAATCGTCCATCTGTCCCACTTGGTGGGGATCTTACACTTGTTAGCATTACTCCAAAATAGGACGCACAACTATAGTGTAGGTTTTTATTTAACAGAACTTTTGCATCTTCTAAGTTTTCTGCCAATGAAACGTAGCCTTTGGCTCGCCTTCCCTACAATATTTTATGTGTGTTCTTTCCAATTTAAGTTGTCCGTACATGTTATTCCTAGGTTGTTGTTGCTTTGGTCTTCAGTCCGTAGACTGGTTTGATGCAGCTCTCCACGCTACCCTGTCCTGTGGAAGTCTCTTCATCTGAGAATGCGTTCGGCAACCTACAACCTTTGGAATCTACTTACTGTATTCGTCCCTCCCTCTACGACTTTTACCCCACACGCTTCCTTCTAATGCTAAGTTGACAATTCCTTGATGTCTCAGAATGTGTCCAACCAGTCTATCCTTTCTCTTAGTCAGAATATGCCAGAAACTCCTTTTCTCCCCGATTTGGTTAAGCACCTCCTCATTAGTTACGTCATCTACCCATCCAATTTTCATCATTCGTCTGTAGCACCACATTTCAAAAGCTTCTATCATCTTTTTATCTGAATTCCTAATCGTCCACGTTTCACTCCCACACAATGCTACACTCCAGACAAATGCTTTCAGAAAGGACTTCCTAATATTTAAATTAATATTGGATGTTAACAAGTTTCGTTTCTTTAGAAACGTTTTTCTTCCCATAGCCATTCTGCATTTTATATCTTCTTTACTTCGGCCATCGGAAGTTATCTTGCTACCCAAATAACAAAATTCATCTTCTACTTTTATTGTCTAATTCCTTCAGCATCGCCTGATTTTCTGACATTGCATTCCGTTACCTTCGTTTTACTGTTATATCTTCCTTTCAAGTCACTGCCCATTCCATTCAATTGCTCTTCCAGATCTTTTGCGGTCTCTGCCAGAATTACTATGTCATCGGCAAACCGCAATGTTTTTATTCCTTCTCCCTGCACTGTAATGCCTTCTCCAAATTTCTCCTTCCATTCCTTCACTGCCTGCTCAATGTACAGATTGAACAACATTGGGGGAAGGCTACAACCCTGTCTTACTCCCTTCCCAACCTCTGCGTCGCTTTCTTGCCCTTCGACTCTAATAACCGCTGTCTGGTTTTTGTATAGGTTGAATATAACTCTTCGTTCCCTATATTTTACCCCTGATTCCTTCAGAATGTGGAAGAGTGTATTCCAGTCGACATTGTCAAAAGCTTTCTCCAAATCGACAAACGCTTTCCTTAGCCTATCTTCTAAGATAAGTCGTAATGTGTTCCTACATTTTTCCTAAATCCAAACTGATCTTCCCCGAGGTCGGATTCCACAAGTTTTTATATTCGTCTGTAAATAATTCATGTTAGTATTTTGCAACCATGACTTATTAAGCTGATAGTTCTGTAATTTTCACACTTGTCTGCACTTGCTTTCTATGGAATTGGAATTACAGTATTCTTCTTGAAGACGGAGGGTATTTCCCCTGTCGCATACAGCTTGCATACCAAGTGATACAATATTTTCATGACTGTCTCTCCTAACATCAGCAGTTCAGACGGAATATCATCTACTCCAGGGGCCTTGTTTCGACTCAAGTTCTTCAGCGCTCTGTCAAATTCTTCTCGCAGTATCATATCACCTATCTCATCTTCCTCCACTTCGTCTTCCACTTCTAGAATACTGCCTTCAACTTTATTTCATTTGTATAGGCCCTGTATATATTCCTTCCGCAGTTCAGCTTTCCCCTCTTTGCTTAGTACTGGTTTTCCGTCGGAGTTCTTGATATTCATACAGCTGCATTTCTTGTCTCCAAATATCTCTTTTATTTTTCTGTAGGCGGTATCTATCTTTCCCCTAGTTATGCCTTCTTCTACGGTTCTGCATTTGTCCTCTAGCCACTCTTGCTTAACCATTCTGCACTTCCTGTCAATCTCATTTTTCAGACGTTTGTTCTCCCTTTTTCCTGTTTCACTTGCTGAATTTTTATATTTTCTTCTCTCATCAATTAAGTTCAGTATATCCTGTGTTATCCAGGGATTTCTATCGGGCCTTGTCCTTCAGCCTATATGGTCCTCTGCAGCCTTCACTACCCTATCTCTCAGAGCTACCCATTCTTTTTCTACTGTTTGTATTACTTTCCCACGTTTCAGCCAATCCTTGCCTAATGCTCCCTCTGAAACTCTCAACCACCTCTGGCTCCTTCAATTTGTCCAGGTTCCATCTCCTAACTTTTCTACCTTTCTGCAGTCTCTTAAGTTTTAATCTGTAGTTCATAACCAGTAAGTTATAGTCAGAGTCCATATCTGCCCCTGGATATGTCTTACAGTTTAGAGCATGGTTTCTAAATCTATTCCTTACCATTATAAAGTTAATCTGGTACCTTCCACTGTCTCCTGGTCTCGTATACAGCCTTCTTTCGTGATGATTAAACCAAGTGTTGGTGATCATTAAATGGTGCTCTGCGCAAAATTCTATCAAGCGATCTCCTCTTTCATTCCTTTTTCCCAGTTCATATTCACCTACTACATTTCCTTCTCTTTCTTTTCCTACTACCGAGTTCCAGTCCCCCATCACAATCAAGTTTTCGTCTCCCTTAACGTTCTGAATGATTTCTTTTATCTCCTCATACATTTTTTCGATATCCTCATCATCGGCCGTGCTAGTTGGCATATAAACTTGCACTATTGTGGTCGGTGTTGGCTTCGTGTCTATATTTACTACGATAATGCGTTCACTATGCTGTTCATAGTAACTTACCTGCAATCCTATTTTCTGATTCATTATCAGACCTACTCCTGCGTTACCACCTACTGATTTTGTATTGATAACCCTGTACTCACCTGACCAGAAATCCTGTTCATCCAGCCACCGAACTTCACTAATCCCTACCATATCTAACTTTAACCTATCCATTTCTCATTCCAAATTTTCTAGCTTACCTACACGATTAAGGGTTAGAACATTCCACGCTCCGACCAGTAGAATGCCTGTTTTGGTTTTCTTGATGACGACATCCTCCTGAGTAGTCCTCGCCCGGAGATCCGAATATCTTGAGTACAGCTTAGTTTGAACATGTCTCGAACTGTACGTCACAGTTCGGGAAATCTCGGGATATATTCGAACAATCAATAACGACGCTAACTAGCAATGTCAGGAGGTACTATCTCTACGATTTACAGGGATGATATTCATAAATCTTTTAGGCGCTGTGCAGTAAACTAACAATGATAGTGTCATTAATGGGGGTTAATAAGTGTGAATGCAGACTGTAGTAGCTTCTAGGTGCACGTTATAACTGAAAACAGTAACGAATTTAGGCTATACGTAAGCGATAGCAATCGCGATTTAACAAAGCCAATCGGTACTAAGTACACAGCAGCTCCTGCACTGTTTATTCCGTGGTCACAATTACAGTTTATTTTTATATATCTTATTTCCGTTATTGGGTATTAAATTTCTAATGTTTTCCCTATTTCATCTATTTGAATCTTGTGTGTGATATTAAAAGGTGGTAACATTTTTATCTGTTACTGTAGCGTATGAACAGAGAATGGAATGGTCCTGTGCAGCCTATATATTAAAATCACATTATTGTAATTTCTACTTATGAAGGATTCACAGTCATGTAACATACGTCCAGAAACTACCTTTTTCGCCTTTTAGCGTTAGCTTTGCAGTAATTTGATGCAGTACTTCTGTTATGGTAGCAGATATTTTACCAATAGATCAATCATATCTTGTAGTGACGGGTCACGTAAGCACTGTTTTAAACAAAATTTACATTTTTTCACAGCGATAACCTTTTCTTTTACACGTACTTGTACTTCCTATGAAAATAGTTCTGAGGAAAGACTTCAAAATTTTCCGCGTATCGTTTGCAGGTACGCAGCGGGAGTCATTTGTCATCTGTGTGTTCGAACAGTTCGATACTGTATCGAGGTTCTCCGCTGTATCGGGAAATCCCGAGCATGTTCGAACGCTAGTATCGTTTGCCCAGCCCTACTCATTAACCAATTGCCTATGTTTTGGGCTTTGCTGTTGTTGATAGAGATATTTTCAGGATGATCATTAGCATGCTTTTAGAATAGTGAAGAATTAATAAATTAAATGAATGTTTAAGGAGAGATTGAGCGAACAGTTTCATTAATTTGTTGCTGTCTTGTAAGCTTGGTTAGAAAATGTTCACTCTGGATTTAGCGATTTACGTAGATTTTAAACTTATTTAGCATAATTTTGTTAATATTTGCAGCCATATCCCTTAACTCCCAATTCAGTTTGGTACGTTTTATGATAAAGATAATTAAGTCCAATCTTTAGCAACTGAATTTTTTTCTTGAATACCATAGTACGAAATTCCCGTCATTTACAACTATTTTTTTCTTCACTACAATTTTAGTTGCAAAAGACGTGAGTTTCTTATCTTTAAAATAAAAACTATAAAAACATACCACACTGATTTAGCATTTTTGCAGTAGTCGTTCGAATTGCAGCTCCAGCAATTCAGTTGGAACTTCGTGGCCAACACTTGAAGTCGTGTACTCAGGGAGAGGTTCTTCGCGGTCGAATAATTCAAATACAGTATGAAAACAAAATTTCACATACTGGCAAACACATGAAAAGAACATCACTGTTTTGCTGGCTAATAATTGACACGCAGGTCATCTTGCGAAGAGATGGCCCATAAAAGCATGTCTTCTAATGTAAATTCATTTCATTTTCTTGGCCGCCCGAAGTGGCCGAGCAGTCTGCGGCGCGCCAATCACGTTCTGCACTGCCATTACGTTCGGGGGTTCAAATCCCCCCTCGGGCATGGATATTAGCTAGTTCATAAGTAGTTTGTAAGCTTAGGGACTGACGACCCCGTAGTTAAGTCCCATAAGCTCTACAAACATGTTTCATTTTCTTGCCTGGTGAATACAGCTGTCACTTTATTTTCATTCGATGGTACTCCTGTACACCATTCAGCTGTATTCGTCTCGGTCCGCTACGTCGTATATGGTACGGTATGCCATTTAGAGACATTGTGAAAAATTTATTTATACCAAGAACACTGTTTTTAAATAAATTTTTAAGACGACAGAATTGTTTCGGCGTGATGCCATCATAATGTAAAATCAGTTGGTCTTCCTCTCCTTGTAATATCAGCTGTTGTCAATTCTGTTTGGTTGTTAGTTTGACAGAAATGTAAGAACTGTCGTTTTTGTAGTTTCGTATGAAGCTTTTCATTTATCAAGTTCATTTCTGCTCTAGACGATATGTGACTGCTATTTTGGCAGATGAGTACGTAGCTTTTGCTAATTGTGTTATTTTTGTGAAATATTTTAGAAATGTCCTGCGTAGAGCCTTAGATCGTGCTTCTTTCAGCTTGCATCCTGCTCGCGTTTACATCGATATGTGGATTAGACATAAAAATCTCGGCTTTTCATTGCATATTGCTGCAACTAGCGAACTTCTTCAACATTAGAAAAAGCAGATAGCTCTGAAGTGTTATGATTACTATTGTAATACAGATCCGATGACGGCATTTTAATTCTGAAGAAACCGGTCATCTAAATGAGTTTTGAGCGATCCTTGCTTGTACTTGAATAATAAGTGTATGTTGTCTACGTGACAAATTCAACACATCGGATCTTTGTACGTACATTGCTGAATATACTTCTTTTGCGTTATTGAGAAAGTTTCAGACTGTATTACAGACACTAAAACGAAAAAGAATGTTAGTATACAGAATTAAAGTTTACTTACGGTCGTGGAGGCGTACAGTGCTGATTTTGGCAACAACTGTTGAATGCTTTTTGAAAACCACACATATAAAATTGGGGCAATAATCCTTTGTGTTAACCATGAAATAGAATGCTGTTCCTTCTCTAAGTTTGAGAGGTTTTTGTATCTACAGGTACCCGTGTCTTTTCAGCAAATTAATCACCTTAGTAAAGCAAATATATCATTTCCAACATTAGTAGGTCTGCAGTATGCCGCCGCAGCTGTAAGTAAACTTAATCCACTACTCTACCTGTGTCAGTTATGTTATCCTCGTTTATAGATATGCGTCAATATTGACATTTACTGAGTGTGTGTTTTGCTTAAAAAACGTCATGTACCGTTCTTTCAAATCACATACTGCATCTTATAGCGCTAAAATACCACAATAGCATCACAGGTTGTTGCCAAAATCAGCACAGTACTCTGCCATCGTCGTAAGTAAAATTTTACCTAATAGGCCATAAATTCTTTTTCGTTGTAATGTTTGTAACATATTTTGGTACTTTCTCAATAAGATTGTAGAAGCATGTTCAGTAATTTGTGCAATGTGAGTAAAATACTTCTTGATGTGGTGTAAAGACACGCACATTGTACTAAAATACTGTATGTTCTATAATGTTTTACTGCATTTTGTTATTTTAGGGCTACTAAATCTCTGCAGACAGAATCTCTGTTTAAGAGTTAGTGTACTGCTGGCCATTAAAATTGCTCCTCCAAGAAGAAATGCAGATGATAAACGGCTATTCATTGCTCAAATATATTATACTATAACTGACATATAATTACATTTTCACGCAATTTGGGTGCATAGATCCTGAGAAATCAGTACCCAGATCATCCACTCTGGTACGTAATAACAGCCTAGATACGCTGGGCATTCAGTCAAACAGATCTTGGATGGCGTGTACAGGTACAGATGCCCATGCAGCTTCGACACGATACCACAGTTCATCAAGAGTAGTGACTGGCGTATTGTGACAAGCCATTTGCTTGCCCACCATTGACCAGACGTTTTCAGTTGGTGAGAGATCTGGACAATGTGCTGGCCAAGGCAGCAGTCGAACATTTTCCGTATTCGGAAAAGTCCATACAGGACCTGCAACATGCGTCTACTTTATCCTGCTGAAATGTAGGGTTTCGTAGGGTCGTAACACATCAGATATGTAACGGCCACTGTTCAAAGTGGCGTCGATGTGAACAAGAGGTGACTGAGACGTGTAACCAATGGCACCCCAACCCATCACGCCGGGTGATACGCCAGTATGGCGATGACTATACAATGTGCGTTCACCGCGATGTCGTCAAACACGGACGCGACCATCATGATGCTGTAAACAGAACCTGGATTCATCCGAAGAAATGACTTTTGCCATTCGTGCACCCAGGTTCGTCGTTGCGTACACAATCGCAGGCGCTCCTGTCTGCGTTGTAGCGTCAAGGGTAACCACAAACATGGTCTCCGAGCTGGTAGTCCATGCTGCTGCAAACGTCGACGAACTGTTAGTGCAGATGGTTGTTGTCTTGCAAACGTTCCCAACTGTGGACTCAGGGACGGGTAAGATGCCTGTCATCTCGACGAGGCCGTTGGGATTCAGCACGGCGTTGTGTATTGCCCTCCTGAACCCATCGATTCGATATTCTGCTAACAGTCATTGGATCGCGACCAACGCGAGCAGCAATGACGCGATACGATAAACCGCAATCGCGATAGGTTACTATCCGACCTTTATCAAAGTCGGAAACGTGATGGTACGCATTTCTCCTCCTTACACGAGGCATCACAACAACGTTTCACCAGGCAACGCCGGTCAACTGCTGTTTGTGTATGAGAAATCAGAAGGAACGTTTCCTCATGTCAGTAAGTTGTAGGTGTCGCCAGCGGCGTCAACCTTGTGTGAATGCTCTGAAAAGCTGATCATTTGCATATCACAGCATCTTCTTCCTGTCGGTTAAATTTCGCATCTGTAGCACGTCATCTTAGTGGTGTAGCAATTTTAACGGCCAGGAGTTACTTTCAAAACAGTTAAACATAAACTTACGTTCGAACTTCAGACACGATTTTAGCTATTGAACACTGCTTGTAGTTATAATAAATACTATTTACTTAAGTACATAATTGTGCGCTCTGACTGGGTTCCCAGTTTTCGCAATGACATTTAACAGTCCATCTTTGGCAGCACAGTCATCCATAATTTCGAGCTAAAGTACCTTAACGGGTATCCTATAACACTGATACGGGAGCTATGGGCAACAAAATGGCGTAGGCGCTGCTCGAACTTGAAGGAGCCTCAGCTATGACGTCAAGGCTGGCACAGCGAGGGACACAAATCTGCTTTAGGAGTGGTCATTGGCGACCTCGGGTCACACCGGATAAGGAGGGAATGCTGATAGTCCCCTCACTGGCAGTTTACTCGGCGTCTGCTACGACACTGCACACGACGTTGGAAAGGCCACCTCTGTGCTATCCGGCTTGTAGCCAAAGAAACCTGGGCCCAGTCTGCCTTCTCTAATCTACACTACTACCAGTATAGTCAAGTGGGCTTCCCGGTCAACACAAATATTGGAAAAAAAAGAGGAAACAACGGTAGAGTACCTGGTCCAGCAACTCAATGCAGTGACAACAGTAGTGTTCTAATTCCGTTATTAACAGAAAGTTTGGTGCAGAGGGAGTTGGTATTCACTTGTGTTTACCAGACGAATTACAGTTGAGTTCAGATAGTATAGTGAGCAGGTAGTGCAATGCAACAATAACGTGACTTACCCGGAGAATTATTTACAACTTGTACAAAAGCCAGACCGCAGTTATTAGGCTCGAAGGGCACGAAAGGTAAGCCTTAGTTGGGAAGGGAGTAATACAGGGTTGTAACCTTTCTCCGATGTTATTCAATTTGTACATCGAGCAGGCGGTGAAGGAGAGCAAGGAAAAATTTGGAATAGGGATTAAAGTTCAGGGTGAAGAAATAAAAACTTTGCGTTTTGCTGATGACATTGTAATTCTGTCAGAGACAGCAAAGGATCTGGAAGAGCAGCTGAATGGAATGGACAGTGTGTTGAAGAGAGCGTATCAAATGAACATTAACAAGAGCAAAACAAAGATAACGGAATGCAGCCTTAGAAAATCAGGTGATGTTGAAGGCATTAGATTAGGTGGCGAATCAATAAAGGTGGTAGATGAGTTTTGTTACTTGGGCAGTAAAATAGCATTGTATGGTGGTAGTACAGAGGATATAAAATGCAGAATGGCAATGGGAAGAAAAGCATTTTTGAAAAAGAGAAATTTGCTAACATCGAATATTAATTTAAGTCTAAGGAAACCATTCGAAAGGCCTTTGGGTGGAGTGTTGCCTTATACGGAAGTGAAACATGGACGATAAACAGTGCGGACAGGAAGAGAATAGAGGCTTTTGAAATGTGGTGCTACAGGAGAATGCTGAAGATTAGGTGGGAGAACGCATAACTAATGAAGAGGTACTGAACAGAATTGGCGAGAAAAGGAATTTTTGGCATACCTTGACCAAAAGAAGGGATCGCTTGGTAGGACACATTCTTAGACATCGGGGAATCGTAAATTTAGCATTGGAGGGAAGTGTGTGGGGTAAAAATCGCGGAGTGAGACCAAGAGACGCATATAGTAAGCAGATTTAAATGGATGTAGGTTGTCGTCCTTATTAGGAGATGAAGAGGCTTGCTCAGGATAGAGTAGGGTGGAGAGCTGCATCAAACCAGTCTCCGGACTGAAGACCATAACAACAACAACCCGGAGCTGTGGCACGTACAGCCATAGGAAGGTTGCGATGCCACGTTCTGCACGGCCACTACGGTCGGGGGTTCGAATCTCCCCACGGGCATGGATATTTGTGCAGTCCTTAGTGTTAGCTAGTTCATAACAAGTTTGTAAGTTTAGGGACTGATGACCCCGTAGTTAAGTCCCATCAGCTGTACAAACATTTGAACAGTTTGAACAATTGAAGTTTGCGAGCGCGGCAGTCACAGAGGGAGATGGCTGCAGCTATTGGAATGTCCCAAAGTATAATTTCGAGGACCGAGACGCGATATTCGACAACAGGAACCTTTAAGGCCAAGGGCGACGCGCAATATTAACTCAAACAGCCCGTTCTAAGGCGCCTTGCTGCAGAGTGCGCGGATGCTCGCCGTCGGAGGTTCCAGTTGTCCCTAGGGCATGGGTGTTTGTGTTGTCCTTAAAGTTAAGTTAATTTAAGTAGTTTGTAAGCCTAGTAGTTATGTCCCTTAGATTTATGAACATTAGAACATTATGTACATCTACACACATACTCGGCGATCCACCATAAGGTGCATGGCGGGAGGTACACTAGGGATGGGAAAACCGACCGGTTAAAACCGATACCGGTATTTTAGTTTTGAATAACCAGTTTTTTGTATTTATTTGTCGTCGGTTGTAACCGGTTTTTAGTTATTACCAAGAACCGGGTAAAAAACCGGTATGACTACTTCCTGTAGTAGTGGTTCAAAATGTGTTTTTTGTAAATAATTTGAAAAAATTAAAACTAGTAGACTGTAATATTTAGGGCCATTCCTAAAAATTCCACTGCTGTGAAATATTAGGCCATCGCAGTAACTAAGAAAAGCGATCAGTGATAATTTAAGAACTATCCCGGCAGTCAGAAACGCGCAACAAACGCGTGGCATAAGATCTTAAGAACTGGTGCAGTTATTGAGGGCCGGCCGTGGTGGCCGAGGGAACTGAGGCGCTCCAGTCACGGTCCGCACGGCTACTACGGTCGGGGGTTCGAATCCCCCCTCGGGCATGGATATTTGTGCCGTCCTTAGTCTTAGCTAGTTCATAAGTAGTTTGTAAGCTTAGAGACTGATGACCCCGTAGTTAAGTCCCATAAGTTCTACAAACATTTAAACATTTTTAGCTATTGAGGCATCGATGCACCTGTTGCCTTGTGGCGTGGTCTCTTAGACGACGCGCGTGCACCGACAGTGTACAAGACCTGCCTCCGTCTGGTCATGAGGCAGTTCCTTGCTTTCGTCGCCAGACATCGGTTGTGTCTTAAATGGCACCATCCCGAGTATGGAAGTACTTCACGAAGTACGGGAGCAGTGCGATACAATGCTCCATTTGCTTTAAAAAGCTGAAAACGGGTGGAGGTATTACAAACATGCTATGTCATTTAAGGAGAAAGCATCCAAAATGTTCCTTGGAAGAGAATGCAAATTCGATTCATATACCTATTATGTAAGTGATGTACTCTAAGCTTGGAATAATAACTTTTAATGTATTATCATATTGTTATGTTAACAAGCTTTATTGATGTGATTCCTTCAAAGCGAGGGGCTTTTTTAATAACCAATATGGGTTTACGTAACATTGATCATGTAGTGCCTCGTATGGTAGCCGTGCGGTCTGAGGCTCCATGTCACGGACTGCGCGACTGCTCCAGTCGGAGGTTCGTGTCCTCCCTCCTCCCTCGGTCATGGATGTATATGTTGTCCTTAGCGTAATTTAAGTTAGAGTAAGTAGTTTGTAAGTATAGTGACCGATGACCTAAGCATTTAGGTCTCATAAGAACTCACACCCATTTCAACATTCTTTGATCATGTGGTACAGAGCTTCCCTAGTTCAATTTGCGTAAATTTACACTGACAACAATCATACTGTTAGTCGGAACTGTGACTATTTTTCGAAATACTTCTGCAGCACTCATTGAAGTTTATTTACTGACTGTATTATATATATATATATATATATATATATATATATATATATATATATATATATATATATATATATATATATATATATAACGAGATATTCGTATGCGCTGGCTCACAAGTCCAACTTAAGGAGTGGTTGGCTCAATATTCGCAACTGCCGGATAGGAATACTAGGCCAGTAAATCAGTATGTTTCGTATATCGTCTTCTACGGACTCCTGACTAGGCTTACACACACTCAAGAAGGCGTAGTATTGGGAGGGGATCTTGCAAAATATGGAAAGACTAGTGATTTGTCGTATAACGTAAATTTGCCTAAATTTTAACTAAATTTCGTAAGTTTCGGTTTCGGCCGAAACTAGAAGGACCGACAATTACGGTTTATGTTTCGGCCGCAAAATATGTTTCGGTCGAACTCTACTGCAAATAATAGTAATAAAAAACCGAAAACCGGTTATTTAAAAAACCGGTTATCTTGAGCAATTTTTACGGTGCAGTTAAACTGGAGATGAAAAGAACCGGTATAACCGAAAACCGGTTGTTTCAGCGATAACAGCCATCCCTAGGGTACACTGTACCACTACTAGGCATTTCCTTTCCTATTCCACTCCTAAATAGAACGAGGAATAAAAGAATGCCTATATGCCTCCGTACGAGCCCTAATTTCTCTTATCTTGTCATTGTGATCACTACGCGAAATGTAAGTAGGTGGCAGCAAGATCGTACTACACTCAGTTTCAAATTCCGGCCCTCGAAATTTCCTCTGCAGAATTTCACGAAAAGAACGTCGTCTTTCCTTCAGCGATCCCAGATTGAGATGCTGGAGCATTTCCGTGACACTCGCGCATTGGTCGAACCTACCAGTAACAAACGTAGCTGCTCGCCACTGAACTGCTTCTATCTCTTCCTTTAAACTGATCTGCTGAATACTCAAGACGTGGTCCTTTACAGATGAAGTACATCTTCCCAAAGTGCTCCCAATAAACCGAAGTCGGCTTTCCGTCTTACTCACAACTGTCCTTAAATGTTCGTTCCATTTCATATCGCTCTGCAATGTTACGTCTAGATATTTGAACGACGCGACTGCATCAAGAAGCTCACTACTAATGCTGTATTCGAAAATTGTGGGATTGTTTTTCCTACTCATGAGCATCACCTCACATTTTTCTACATTGAGAGCTAGCAGCCATTCTTTGCACCCACTAGAAATTTTGTCTAAGTCATCATGTATGCTATTACAGTCAGTTAAAGACGACACCCTCCCACACACCACAGCATCATCAGCAAACAGCCGCAAATTACTACTTACTCTGTCCATCAGATCATTTATATAGATAGAAAATAATAGCGGTCCTATCACACTCCCCTGGGGCACGCCTGACGACACACTCGTGTCTGATGAACACTCGCCGTCGAGAACAACGTACTGCGTTATTAGACGATAATGCTCGGCCCCTGTTGGGCAACAACATTGCTTGAAGCTGAAGGAATTGAATGAATATCAAGCTTGTTTACCGGACATAAACCCGATTGAGTATGCGTGGGATGCATTTGGCAGAGACACTGCAGCCATACCAGCACCTCCCACTACGGTTGCAGAGCTGGGTATTGCACTCATGGAAGAATGGCCAATATCCCTCAAGAACTGATTGATAACCCCGTACTCTGCATGCCACGCAGGTGTGCAACTGTACTGGCCGTCCGAGGTGATCACATACCATAGTAGAGTGTAACAAGAATTACTTCTTCACTATTATGATAGTTCCATGGTGCCTCGCTCTAAGTAAACCCCATGTAAACGTCAAGTAAAGAGTGGAAACAGCAAAATACCGTACTGTAAAAAAAGGTAAAGCAGTCAACAATTCGAGGATTGGAACACCACAGTGCTTTACTAGGCATGATCCTGTTTGGAGGTGGTATGCCGTTGCCTTCCTCCGACCTTCGAACTGACTTACCCAGCCAGTTATAGGGGGACCTACAGTTAAACATGGGTTCCGAACCACGGTGCTACTCGGTATTTTTCACATCAGCTATACTGCCAGAGGCGAAAGAAGTGGAAAGATAAAAATCCTAGTACCTGGCGGCGATTGAACCCGCGCCCTTTGGAGTTGTAGTCTGGCACGCTACCACTGTGCAACCGAGACTGTATCACAGACAAATTACAATTGTAAGCAATATCTGAATAAAGTACGTTACTACATTTATATATCACCTGATGCCCTAATTGTTTTGAGCAGTATCCCGTATCTTTCTTTAAAACCAACAGCTCAGTTCACAGTATCAGTATTACAAGAACAATTTTATTTTGATCCAGAAGGGTGATCACTATTGCGCAGTACACATTTTCTACAGCATGCCAGAAACCATTAAAAATTAACTCGTAATAAAGTTCAGTTTAGAAGAGTCTAAAGGATTTCTTGGTGGACAACACCTTCTGCTCCATTGATAAACATCTTAGCAGAACCGATTGAAATTTGTATTTTACTCATAACATTTTTTGCCCGATTATACATCCTCAAGGACAATTTCAAATGTTTGTAAACCTATTGGACCAAACTGCTACGGTCATGACCCTAGACTTACAAAGTACTTGACCTAACTTACTCTAAGGACAACACACACAAAACCATACCAGAGGGAGGACTTGAACCTCCGACGGCGAGCAACCGTGCGCTCCGCAACAAGGCGCAATAGAACGCTCTGCCTCTCCACACGGCAAGGACAATTTAATTCGGGATCTGTGGAAGGTACACTAGAATATCTGCCTTTATTTTGTAAATTTGTTTCGGTTATTCTTGTTTTTTGACATATTCTACAGCCAAGAGGATCTCCTCATTGTGGATCAATTGGAAAGACATAAACATGTAATCTAATTTAATCTTGCGTGTTCCACGATTCATATCCATAACGCGAACACTTACAGTTAATTTAAAAAAATAAATATTTTAGAAATGTAGATTTAGTGAATACTGTACTAGTAACGCATTATTTCGCTTTGACTGCGCCTCTGTAGGACTCTTGTGTTAAGATTGGTTAAAAGTTCTTCCCCTTTTGAACACTGAGTAGGCCTGTATGATGTATTAATGGTCTCTGTTTCCCCATCAGGCTAGTAATCCCAATGTTATTTGACATGTTTGCCGTATTAAATCTGGAAAGTGTTGCCCACCCTGTACTAAAAACAGTACTTACCTATCATAGTACAGGTTTTTTATAGCTGGTGGTACTGGCAATGAGCTTACCGAAGAAACTCTTGTGTGGGTCATCGTGATTTGATTACGACCACACTCGGCGACGGCAACGCAAAACCAATTGCAAATCTTGGTTGGGAGCGCCTACACCATCCGTCATACAGTCCTTATATCGTACGAAGTGACTTTCATCTGTTTCCAGCTTTGAAGAAAGAACTCTCGGCGGAAAGAGCTTTGGAAGCAATCCTGACGTCAAACAAGACCCTCAACGCTTCGTCCGTTTGCAACGTCCTGATTTTTTCCTGGACGGCTTTTTGAAGCTAATATAGCAGTTTTGACAAATGTCTCAATGTACTCGGAAATTATGTAGAAAAATAAAGATATGTCTTCTCTTGAATGTGTCATTCTGTTGGTTGATTTTTATTTTTTATTATTATTTTTTTAATTTTATTTATTTATTTATTTGCCTTTCACAACTCTGACCACAGTCGACAGGGGAAACTTATTTTCCAAGTCCCCTCGTATTTACACTGAGGGAAAAATAATGCAATTATATAATAACTGCAAACAGCATCTGTGGAGTGAGAAATAAAGTCTTTAGAACAAAGTTTATCAGTTCATCAGCTATGTCTCACACACTACGAGACTGTCCATCACTATAACACATGAACGAAACATCAGATTTACATCACAAGAAGAGTAGAAGACACAAAACAGCTACAACTACATGGCGAAAAGTTTCTTTAACTTGTTGCCAGAAGTACACAATATGTCACTGAGGACTTTTAACCATGCCCCACTGAAATGAGTTATTACATAATAGAAGAATTCTAAATGTGCGCTACTGATGACCTTAAGTTCTAGCATAGTTTAACTAGTGTTAATCTTATATACAGGATGGTCCTAAGCTCTATGTCAAAAAATGTAGCGGCATGAAATTTCCTGGCAGATTAAAATTGAGTACCAGGACTCGAACCTGGGACCTTTGCCTTTCACAGGCAAGAGCGCTACCACTGAGCTATCCCGACACGATTCATGGTCCGTCCTCACGTCTTCCGCCAGTATCTCACCTCCTACTTTCCAAACTTCACAGAAGTTCTCCTGCAAACCTTGCAAGACAAGCACTCCTGGAAGAAAGAATATGGTGGAGACATGGCTTAGCCACGGCCTAAGGGATGTTTCCAGAATGAAACTTTCACTCTGCAACCGGAGTGAAAGTTTCATTATGTAGCGGCATGTTTAAGGTGCCAAAATAAGCAGACCTTGTATAGGAATGTGTGTGCGGTACTGCTGTAGAGAGCGCTGATGACTGTGGCGCATTAGAGAGTCTGTATAGGGAGAAGCGGCCATGCGTGAGACCCCTCCTGATTGGCTAAGAGCCCAGGGCGCCATGTTTCTACCAGATTTGGCGTGCTTTAAATGTGAGTGAATAGCTATAGCGTGCGTCTCTGTACTGTAGAGTCTGTTCAAAGCTCTTGACAGCGATTTCACTGTACAGTTACGTACAGGTTGTATTACGATAGGCACCGCTCCACTTTTGCACGTCTTTTGTCGGTTCTATTTACGTAATTTAATGTGTTGTTCGTTGGTCGTTGACGATAACCTTAGAACTTCGCGGCAATTTTTACGATTACACATTGGTTTGAAGTGATTTACCAAGTGTAATTAATAATGTTTATTACATAATCCTTAAGGGCAGTTAAAGGAAATGCCTCGTTTTTCCTCTGTTGGCAGTAAAAACCGAAGTAAAGATTGTTATATGCAGCTTGTATTCACAAGGAATGAGGAAATGCGGGAACAGTGGGAAGTGACAGTTGACCGACAAAGTGGGAACCGTAAAGTCGACTTATGGAAACCAACGAATTATTGCTGCTTATGTGAAGTAAATATTTTCTACTCACCTTCCCGTCCCCCGCCCAAAGCAAGAAAGACACTAATCAAATTCAGTAATAGAAGTAGTGCCTCTGAAATTCTCCCATGGTGTAGTGGTTGCATACTGTATTCCTGAGATGAAGATTGCAAGTTCGAATCTGGTAAGTGCTAATTTTTAAGGCATTTTCTAGCTTTTTGTTAGTTCATGGTTCTCGTTTTTCACATTTCGTGCTACAAGGTATGTTTTAACATGGTTACAGAACCTCCCCCTCGGCTGTGTAGTATTGGCTATTCACAATAATTGGTTACGGGATGTGACAAGCGAAAGGTAGGGTGTGAGGCTATGGACTCATTGTAGATATTCAGTTACCTATTTTGAGTCTGTTTCTGATGTTTCACTAGAGATAGTATTGGTAGTTTTCCGATTTTCTGTGATACAGTGTCCCTAAAAGTATCTACAGAATGACGAAAAATGTTCATATGTTTCTTAAGCTTATGGGACTTAACTGCAGGGCCATCAGTCCTTAAACTTACAAACAACTTATAAACTAACTAAAACTAAAGACAGTACAAACATCCATGCCCGAAGGTGTATTCGAACCCCCGACGAGGAACGGCCTCGCGCATCGGAGCGTAGCGCCTCAATGCGTTCGGCCACTCCGCCGTGGCACAGAATGACGTTTTTGGTATTTCCCAGTGTAGGAAAATGTTATAAGATAAACAACACACTTAAAATGCATTATATCGGGGCGGAAAGTGATGATATTATACTAATTTCAGCTATGGATAAGCAGACAGAAAATTCTGAAATAGCATTATTTTCTTTTGAGATACATGACATGAAGTACCTCTCGTTCTTATCAATCAACTGCCAACTGTCGAAATTACGATAACATCGTAAAATGTGGTGTTAACATTCGACAGTCACAGAAACTGTTTCACGACATTTATTTGCTTATAAATTTATTAGGCCTGTATGAACATAGATGAATGGAATTTCTGTAACAATGTACTGATTAGTAAGTTAGAATATGTGCTTTGGTGTCATGGGTGGAAATAATGCCTTATTTCGATCGTCAAGTGGCTGCAATTACGCCAGGATCGCTATGTAAACACGCGTCCCATGCGCTGTTTGGTAAAAACATGGCGGACACTGGCCGGTTGGTCACTCTCTCCCTATGTAGGCTCTCTGTGGCACATAAAAGCGCTTCACTAGCTGGATGCATCATTTCCCGCACGGTTCCGCGTGCATCGTTTCAACAATGCGGAGGTGGCTAACGTGCATTTCACGTATGGGATTACACGTGGAAATGGATTAGCAGCTCAAAGATATAGTTTTAAAAATGTTTGTAAGGGACTTAACTGTTACGGTTATCAGTCCCTAGGCTTACAAGCTACTTCAACTGACTTATGCTAAGGACAACACACACACACACATACGCCCGAGGGAGGAATCGAACCTCCCACGGCGAGCACCGCGCGCTCCGCAGCAAGGCGCCTTATAGAGCGGTCGGCCACTGCACAGCGGCTCAAAGATCTAGTTGACTGCGCGACTGTTGCTGCTGGACATGGTTGGGACATGCCTGACGTCTTTCGTAACGTACGCCGAAGCATGTACCGTCGCTGTAGGTCGTATATCGCTGTTTGTACTCGCTCTTCTCAGCACCTCATTTAAACTATTAATAAGTATAATAAGTACCTAATATCAATTGGCTTTACATGCCTTTTCAGTTTCCTGTTATTTATATTGATGTAAGAACTAGCGCTATAGCGTGTCATAACCCCATAACACATTCCTATGAGCGAAATCTTCTGCCTTAGATCCTCTCTACCGGCTTTCACATTTTTTCCACCTAGTTAATTAGGACCACTAATATATATTGCTGCATTTTAATGTTAAAGATGGATAAAATGTTCAAATGTTTGTCCAACTTATGGGACTTTAACTGCGAGGTCATCAGTCCCTACACTTACGAACTACTTATGAATTAAGTTATACTGAAGACTGCACAAACACCCATGCCCGAGGGGGAACAGACTCGCGCATCGCAGCATTACGCCTCAATGCGCTCGGCCGCTTCGCCGCGGCACGGCTTTGTGACTTTTGCGTTTGATTCATGACAGCGACTTGTCCTTTACATTTCTTGGTATGAAAAAGATATTTTAAACATGTTGTGTCTGTGTAACCCGCATTTTGTGCATTGTACGTGACAACTTCATCGCCGGTATATATAGTTTTGTAAATGTAATTAAAAAAATAATAACGGCAAAGATCATTTAAACTCGCACTTCATCACAGAGGTTACTTATGCACTTGGTTGTCATTACAAGAACACACACAAAAAACTTATGATCGCTACAGTTTTAAGGTAATTTTCATTTGTTAAAATTCTATTCTTGATCATTTAAATGGGAATAGTAGTACTGATTCGTTCTTGTGCAAACATGTTAATCGTAGCATTGCATTTATGCTTGAGCCCGTAATGTATCATGTCACGTAGACCGCCGTATTTGATAACGCACATTGTTCCGTTTTCGTCTTTCATAATTTTCGACACTTTTAAAATTACGTTAGTGTACATTTATAGGAAGATATCATCCGTGTGCGCGTTGTTTTACTTTTTTATGTGCAACGATACGCCCATTGTGAGTTCGGCCGCCTTATTTGACAGCTGAGCGCTGTTGTCATATCGAAGCGGCTGGCATGTGACTTGTATAGCTGTACAGTTGGTGGGGGTGAGGGTAGTGTAGCGGCCTGCAGTACTGCAGACGAATTTGCGCTACGCGTCGAAATGGAAACTTTGTGCAACGAGCGAATGCTGAACAGTCAGCAGAGGTGGAGTGTTGCGATGGAGATGTGTCAGCAAGCACTTGTGAATGACATCAAGAGAGTACAAACTTCATAGCGCTAAGCCAAAAACACGTTATCTTAACTCCCCTCTCCCGCCCTTGATCCTTGTACACTGACAGAAGCAGCAGCAGTTTCTCTTCAGTCGTTTTATGTTCTGGTGGGGAGACGCTTCGTTCGCGTCTCAGCCGGTTAGTGCTCTTCTGTGCGTGCAAAGTGCGAAACATCGTTAGCCTAATCGGACAACGTAAGCCTTCTTACACGTAGCAGACGAATGACAGCTGGGCTGGATAACTACATAGGTTACTAGTTGTCAAACGTTTTACAGAAATGACTTCGTACAGTGGACGCACAATGAAGTGCAATGAGGACCTCGAAAATGAGAGGAAAAAATGCACATTTGACCCCCTTGAACTGACACACTTGCTTGACGGTGGCGCAGACAAGACATCGGAGAGGAGAGACAGGCGTGAGTAACTACATCAGCTTTCATAGGCCTAATGAAAAATGTGTTAGAGTACAGGCAGAATAAAAGTATTATTCAGGCGAACCATAATAACCTTGCAACCTTTTATTGTCCATAATGAAACAAAAATACCAGTATTCTGTTTCACTTCGTTGAGCAATGAGGTGGTCCATGTAAACAGAAAATAATCTGCCTGTTGAAATGGACAATCGGCATTCTTTTTGATATTTGGCACATTATGATAATCGTATTTGTCATAAAAATGTATACTTACAGATGACAGGATAGGGGAGCTCTGTTAGTAAAATAATATTCCATTTTTCACATTGTGGACACTAAAGATTTGGAAACAGACAGCAATTATCCACAACTATTTCAATTATATAATACCACAAACAGTTAGTAACTACACTTTTTGACAATTTGGTTGACGTGAGACTTGTATATAGTATGACTGTGTCTCACTGACAGGAATCACATAAAATGCTAAATCTCCATGTACACATTATATTTTAATATTTTATTCAGTAAAAATAATTTTATTTACTAGGAGAAAATTAACTTACCTGCTCAGTGTAAAGTTACATAATCTGCAAGTGCTCAGAAAACTGTTTTTACAACAGAGAGAAGTCAAAGTACACCACTATGCTCCCATCATGAGAATGTTAGCAGACAACAGCAGCTCATATTGTATCCACAGTCACGTATTTGGAAGTCTCAGTGATCTGGATAGGAAACTAATAGCTACCCTTATAATTTGATAAGCTAAAAACCACACACTCTCTTCCATGAACCTAAAAGCACTAAAAGGAAGACTAGAAAAAAGAGAGAACGGCAAGTGAGGAAGATTAAATTGTGCATTTTTGATGTCTATCCTGCACTTTGTTGTTAACATCTAATAGACTAGCCTATTACATTTCCATGAAGCTTAGGAGTGCAAACTAACTACCCAAGGCAAATTTCAGGAAAAATTTTCCTAACGTTTCATAGGAAGTTTCATCTTGTACCCTACTTATGAAATATATTGTTACTGTTTTATAAGTGATGGATAAAATGAAACAACATATAGAACTGTTAGCAAAACTTTCTGTAAAAATCACCTAGAGCAGAAAGTTTGCAGTCCTACCCTTGATGAAAATGCTTATAAGCTAGTCTAATTTAGGTATATTAACAAAAAGGTTCAGGACTGACATCAAAAGTAACACAATAACTTACATTAATTATAGTCCTTAGATTCTTTGCAAGCGGTCTCTGGGATGTAGAAAGAAGTTGGAGCTATAAATTTTCTTTAGCTCATGATATGGCCACAGGACAACTACACACTTGACATTGTGTGGCCGGTGAACACTGTCGGACATGGTCTGGCAGTGAAACACTCATAAAATCCTGTGAACATAAGAAAAGATTGTTTTAGACTGCTGATGCTGAATGTAAAATACATGTATAATTAATTTCAAGAGCTATGTGGAAGATCCTTGTCAGTGCAGTAGAAGTGGCCTGATAGGAAATTTTTTCAATGTAGTCTTAAACTTCACCACATTACCTCCATGATGGTAAATATTCTCTGGCAGGTGAATGAACATGTTTCCCCTTAAGTATATATTTATAAACTAGGTTTGAATAAGTAGACAAGAAACCTCAAACTATTCTATTAGTACAATTTATTGTTACATGTAAAAAGAAACTACTATAATTAACACATTGACACTGCCAATTGTATAAAAAAAATACTGAACGGCTGATAACAATAAACAATCTAAACAACTATATATCTTCGTATATCACTGATCGTAAACATTTGATGACATGCTGTCCATTTTAATTACATGTTGTTTGTAAAACATACATAACCAAAGTATGTTGTTCACTTCTTGGGATGTTTGGAATTATTCCGTCTACACATCTTGAACTCGATTTACTCTACACATCTGTACAAGTTTTCTACCTTCATATTTTTGCTGTCATTTTCAGTTCTATTTTTCCCCCTTAAATCATTCAAAAGATAAAAAAAGAGAGAGAATCTAGAATCTGACAGATCACTGTTATAGTTGCTTTGGTATTAGGCTATGTAGATTTCATACAAAGTGATATTAAATGGAAAAATTATTCTCCAATAAAAATAGGATAGTGGATGAATTAAACCACTACTTCACAATTGCAATTGAAAATCTGACTGACCACCTTAAAAGTAATGGTTACATTTTGCTTATGGCAGTGGCAGCATTGTTTGCTAATAATGGCAATGAAATGCTCAATTTATAAAGATTATCAATGTCCCGGACAAAGATTCATACAGAAACCTGCCAGTCACAGAGAAGGCACAGTAGTAATAGTATATTTCATGGTCAATGCAAAAGGTTGTTCCCCTCATTCTGTGTGATTGGGTTTTCAAAAAGCATTCAGAGGTGATTACCAACATCAGCCCACTACGCTGCCACTGCTATAAGTAAAATTTTACCAAGGTAATTAATTGTTGTACAAAACTAGAACCAAATTTGAGCTCTAACCAATAATTTTAATCATAACAAGCTGCAAACCCAGTGTCACCTGGGTACTTATTTATTCAAGGCTCGAGTTAGTTGATTTCTCCTTTCCTTTTCTTTCTCACTCCACCTTCTCTTACCTTCTCCCTCTGTCCATCTTCACCTCTCATTCTGTCTGTTCATCTTCCTTCTCTCTGCCCATCTCCACCTTCCCCTTTCTCTGCCTATCAGTTCTGTCGAACTACCTCTGCACCTCATTAGTCCGTGAATGACTATATAACTCCATTAACGTTCTCGATGATCAATGAAGTGGTGTTTACATTTATTGCCCTGTACCATACAAAACCATAGGTAGTTGGTAGTGTTCCTCTTGTTTTGAAGGTTAAGTGTGCAAAGGTTCACTGCAGTCAAATAGTATGGCAATGCATAAAATATGAACTAACATGATGTGGCAGTTTCCCACGCATCTATAAGTTGTACAATGACATAATTTTATATGTACATCCATTGCCATAAGTGGATACTGTTTCCAAAATATTGCAAATACATTTAGTATCAAAGAAGTAATAAATTTAACTGTCATTCATAATGCATCAGTTTTTCATGCATCTCAGTGTTCATGATATGTCTCCTGAACCATGTGTTATGCAGTGATACAATTATGCCTATAACCTACGAGAAGGTGAAAGCAATATGTCGGATGAACAGATGGCAACTCATAAAATACGGACCAACTTACAAGCATTAATTTTTATATATTAGCTCTGCCAGAGAAGAACCTAATCCCATGCTTTCTCCTTCATAACTGCAATGATTTTATCAGGAAGTCCTTTTTTCATACAGAAATTTTTTTATTCTGAATGGTATATGTCCTAGTAAGCTCAAAATTTATAGAAATATACTTGTCCATAAAAAGGGAATCGAACAAGATCCCAATAATTATTAAGTTAATGCACTAGACTTGATTTTATTGTAGTAAAGTATCTGAATATATAATGACCACCAGGCTTATGTAATTTTCAAATGAAATATTTTGTCATCTGCTCGGTTTTTCTTCCAAAGAAAGAAAACTGCTGTGTGTGCAATACAAGAATTTTTATATCATGGTACAGGAGCTCGCTGAGGAACTTCTTCTGTAGGTATGTTGCTATATCGAACGAAGTCCTTCAACATGGTTAATCGTAGCATATTGATACAACGATGTGTTCCTATGTGTAAAAGGAACAACTTAGTTTTTTTAAGTGGCTGGAATAGGTAGCTCTAAGCAATCTTCCACTCAGACCATAAAGCGAGGCATTCCACGAGGTCAGTCATGGGCCCCTTGTTGTTCTCCTTTGGGCATAATTGAAGACTGCGATACAATCCGTCGGCTTTTGACCAATGACATTGTATCTGACTCTCACAAGATACACTACATAGATCTACCAACTAGCAAAACAAACACTATGAACAAATATAAAAATAAAGGATAATATCATAATACTTATGTATTGTAGATAATAAATAATCTGTGATTGTCCTTGTAAATTACAGATTGCCACAACAGAATGTACCATCAATCGCAGGTTTCAGCCCAAAAATTCGCACCTTTGGCGCTCACTTGCGGGGGGGCAGGGACTATAATCTATGTTCTGCTTGTAAACAAACTATCATATAAAAAGGACGGTGATTTTACTCTTCCAAAATTTAGTAGGGTACGTTTCATGAGTAGACCAATCAAACATCTCACTTACACAATCTATAATCTTTTGGGCCCAAATTTCTTAGTCAGTCAAGTTATTCCAACTACAAGGTAAGGTTCACAGAATAATTATATTCTAAATGCAAAGAGACACTTATAAACCACACCAATACATACTGGAAACGTTAGCATGAGATGGTGCCACACAAGTACCTATGGCATAAGCATGGATTTGTTTGTAGATTTGGCTTTTCAAATGTGAAATAATTGAGTCAGGACATTTGTGGTTAGAAGGATGAGGAAGGATGTGATAGGTTTGGAATCAGAATTATCTGAAACGACGTTGCAGTCACAGTTTACCACAAGGAGTTTGAAAGCAGTGGGACGGGATCTGTGGAAAAGTTAGTGAGGGAAGTGAATAGTTCTTGTATTTAGGGCAGTAGGTTACAGCCAGTAGTTTGGAGGTATTTGTTGACAAATGCAGAGGTGGATTTTGTGGGAACATTGTATCCTGCAACACTGGGATGACCATTAAGCAGACTTAAGGGTTTTGGGTGTATGGAGTTGTTCTTTTGGGTGTCTGTGGATGTGTGTGCTTTAGCTAACTAAAGAGTAAGAGCTCAAAAGCTGATGTAAACACTGTTTCATGCTGCATGTTTCTATGTGCAACACATCAATCAGCTATATTGAGCACACATTCTGTATAGAATCTGACAGAGATGGCATTGGTCAGTGGAGAACTGTTTAATTTTAGTTTGGCTGATTCTCAGTGCCAACAATATTCAGTTTTAAGATGATGACAGAATGACACTATGGTGCAGTACTCGTGGATTTAACTTTGAAAAGAAAAATTCGAGAACTGGCCTCAGAATTTTAATGTTTGCTATGCTGCCATCAACTTCAAGTTTCTAAGTCAGCCATAAAAATCTATATACTAATTTTGGTTCCACTGACATATTTTACATATAACAAAAATGTGTTGAGTTTTAGAAGTGGTTTTACAATAAGATTCTGCTACAGTGGTCACTGAAGACTTCACACATTAACATTTTGACAGCCAAACAATTTATCTTTAACATCCACCTATATATATATATCTTTGCTTTGTTTTGGATATTTTATGCAGTATTCACACTTTAAAGTGACTGTATACCATGGAAGGTGCCGCCAACACAATCTATTCTATGTAGTCTCTGTTCAGCACTTGATCAGTCATTCTTCTACATGCTTCTGCCCAGAATTAAATATCTCACGTTTCTCTTGGAAATATGTCTCCAATGCCTTTTTTATTTAATCTATAGGAATGTCAGTTTCTCATTATTCTATCTTTCTGCTTCATTTAGTTGCCCTTTGTACTTTTGTAATCATAGTTGCTACAACTGTAAAATGGACACTGATAAGAGTTTAAATATGGACATTTGCTCTAATTAGTTTTTAAAGAAGCTATTTATTGAAATTTCACAAGATTGATTGATTTACTTATTTACTGTCCATCATTTACTGCCATCATTGGTGTACATACATACCTGTATATTTACATAAATAGCATACAGTTTGTGTTGTAATACCTACCACTTCCAAAACTCTTAGTATCCACATCAGTTGTTAGGTTATCTAATTATGTCATTAGGACTGGGCAACATACGGTATATACCAATTAACTTAATTATTCTCTAAAAGTTTCCATTACAGCTATGGGTAAGCCTGGTAATTGACAGAAGGATCCAGTTATAAATGTATTATCTCCCTTGACTCCTACCACTAACTGGAGTCTTCATGAATTCGCCATGGCAGTTTATCATTCTAAATTTACAACAAATATACCTCTAACTACTCAGGAAGCCGTGGCATAATCAGGTTTAAGCCAGTTTTATGTATACCATATTATGTGAACTCTACTGACTTTTATCAGCACTTCAGACTTTGTTGCACATTCTTTGACACTCAATTACTTTTACCAGAAATGTTTTGTTAGCGTACCATTTATATACTGTGTAAACCTCTGACAAATCAGTCTATTTTGTTCCCTTCTAAGTATCTTAAACCTGTGTTTAGTAGATCAACCAGCTACATACTCCGTCACTATTAAGTGACACAAGGTACAGATATCTTGGGATCATACACTTCTTTGTCAGCAAAGTGGTTCGTAGCAGGCAATGACAGAGCCATCCTTTACATGGCTCGAAACTCTAGTTCAATCCATCTATACTAAATCAAGGTTTACCAACATGTGATACATCCTTCAGTTTCATCTATCAATAATGTTGAAGACCCAAACAAGCGATTAATGGAAATGAGCATATCTATAACTGCAACAACTCTTATGAAACAGTACACCTGGTTAATGTCTATGTCTACTTGGAGGGGACTGCCAAGCAGTGGTTAAAAGAAAAATGAGGACAAGCTGTGCAGTTTTCCAGATTGAACTGCAGAAATACTTTGGAGATGCAGAATGACACAGATGTCAAGCTGAAGAAAAACTGAAAAATGCAATGTGTAGCATCAAGGTGACATTACAAAATCATACATTCGAGATGTCCTAGAGCTGTGTCAGATAGTCGACCCTAAGATGAAGGCTGAAGATTAAGTTGCACAGTTTATGAAAGGTGTTGCTGAGGACATGTATTATTCGTGAAGGAGATTTCCACAGCAGACGACTTCATAAAATGGTGCCAGTGCATTGAGACAAATTATCAAAAATGAATTGGATGTAACAAGTTTGAACAACCACCAAACATTGTATATATAGCTGCCATGGAGGAAGAAACCAATCTTGCAGACATATTTTAAGAACTAGAGAAGAAGCTCAAAAGGTGCTGGGAGTATAGAATGAGCTGAGAACAGACACTTCAAGAGATAATAAGGGTGGTACAAGTGTTGCCTCCAATCTTTCGCTGTCCCCTTCTGTGTAAAACGGTGAAACAGTCAAGGCCAAGGTAGATTTACACTCCTACAACGCAACAAGAGGAACTTGAGTATACTCCAAGGAAGAGTGACATTTAGAGGACCTAGGACAACAAGCCAGTTTGTTTTCCCTGTGTGTGATGCTGATGATCATACCAGGAGGCTGCAAGCAGACCTATGCCAACAACAATCCCATGATGGACGAGGAGGACAAGAGTTTGTATTTCCAGGACAATGCCACAAGCTGGCTGGTGGAGAGGATTTTCCCTAACACGACCGTCAACTTCTCTATCACCTTTTGGGAGCTCCAGTCAATCACCTAGCCAATGCAACCTGGAAAACTAAAGGGTGTGACCTTTCTTGGAGGTGAAGCCACTGAAGAGCAGAATCCTCTGCTGTCATTCACTGTCAAACTGACAGAAAACTACAGCAGTATCCTTACAGATGGCTAAACCTGCATGAACTCTTGTGGACTCAAGAGCATCATATTTGGTTATTTGTAAGAAGTGCATTACAGTCACCAGTTGCAGAAGACCACTGTTTCCAAAAACAAAACCACCCAGCTGAAGCCGGCTACTGGGAGGTATGTACTGCCTACAATTTGTGTCCATATAAATGACCATACCCATCCCTTTGAGTTACTTGTTTTATAATAACACAGTCATGATGTGACTTCCTACAGACTTCTCAAGTAATTATAGGTTGTAGTCACTTGGAGATTGATATGATGAAGAAAATATTGTTTGATGATGGTAGCACTGTTAGTGATATCAGATAAAAATCAAGCGCAATAAACACAAAAATCCAATGAAGCTCTCAGGCTTATCCACAACTAGTCATTAAAAATGAAGTTACTTTAAATGTGAAAAAGACAAACTGGATAAACTTTCATCCAAACAAACAAAACAAAAATTCCAACTATACTATATTGAAGGTAAACAATGATCAAATAAACTTAGTAACCAATTCCAAGTTCTTAGGAATGAATGTGGATTCACAGCTAAAATGGACACATCATATGAGAATGCTGGCAAAGAAACTGTCCTTATCATGTTATGCCCTTTGAGTTTTTTTTATCAGTGAGCAATATTTCCTGCCTTAAAGTAGCTGATTATGGAAATATGCATTCAGTTACCACATATGGTATAATGTTCTAGGGAACAAGTGCAGGGAATGTACATACTATTTTCAAGATACAAAAAAGAGCAGTGCGGATAATAACAAATAGCAGGAACAAAGCACACCATAAAGAATTATTCAAAAGCTTAATATACCGTACCAAAACATAATGTACACAAAGAAAACTTTTCATCTCTATGCCACAAACAGCACAATACATGACCACAAAACTAGATCCAGACACTATCTACATCTTACTAGATTGAATAAGGCAAAAAACACAAAATAGCCTAATATACTTTGGAATGAAATTATACAACAAGCTGCCACAAGAAATAAAAGGTGTAACACATCACCACACCTTTAATCAAATGCTATAGTCGAGCCGAAACACAATGATCCTTGGCTCAACCTACTAAGCTGGGAGACCGACCCCGTCGCAAAAGTGGAATCCATACATGTTGCCAAGTAGTTAGTTCCCTGCCAGACAGTATAGTTAACAGTCGCTGTTGTCTGACAGAACTGGATTCCTCTCAAGGAATCCAGTGAACCATCAGCAGGAAAATGATAGGCACTGACTAGCTGCACTGCCTGATCTTTCTGATGAACAGAAGGGAGATACCAAGCTATCATAAATTATTCATGTCTTGAAGTGATCAGAGCATGTGAAAGAAGAATGTATGGTAATTAATGAAGTACTTTGCAAGACAATTTTGATCCCTTTGGGAAGATTTGTGTGATTCCTAAACACATGTACTTAGAGATTCTACAGAAATGCTCACAATTCTCCTGATGCTGATCTAGAGTTTTATACAAACTTATGACAGACTCCACAAAATGTTTTAAGTGTCCATCACTGTGTGTCGCACTGTCAAGAGTGCTAGAGAGTGAAATTGGTTCCTCAGAAACCACCAGGGTGACTCATACCATTTCCACTAGTGAAGATGTATTTCCACATGTTGGGATGGACCTACTTGGATGATTTTATTTGAATTGGTTATCTAACCTGATATGCCTTTACAAAAGCTGCGAAAACAGCCTAGGCACTGGAAGGTAGCAAAATCCATCATGGACGACATTGTATTGAAACACAGAGTGCCAAGATCTATAACTATAGATTTAGGAAGATTTTACACTCGAGACTTGTAACAAGAATAAACAGTTAGTGCAACATTATGACTGCTGACCATCCTCAAATTAATGGTATCACTGAATGCCTTATTAAGATTTTGACTGACATACTGTCAATTTGTGTCAATGTCAAGCAGAGCAACTGGAATGAGGTGTTACATTTCGTAACATTCATCTATACAACCACCAAACAAGAGACCACATGTCAGCAAGAGCGGCTTAGCTTCCTAACCTGATGAAGGTGGCCAGATGGACCGCAGAAATATTGTGCTCAGGTGTCAATATGATCCGGCTGGAAACCTGAGAAGAAAACGATCAATTAATACACCATGAAAGTCTACATAGCCACAACAAGAGGCCACAGGATTTATGCCTTTCATCGTGGTGCCTAGTCTAGATATAACAGCAACAATGTGCAATGTCCTTCCTGTTCAGGCTGATGACGTGGATGATGATTACATCAGTCAGTTATTAACCTGAGATGAGGAAGCCCAGCAACTGCCTCGACTCTGTACATTACAGTTTCAGAGTAAGGATTGTCAAATGTATGACATGAGCCATTGCTGTGTTTTGTTTCAGCCTGGTGGCCTCATATGGATCTTCACTCCTGCTTTGTAGTTTGGGCTGTCTGAGAAGCTACTCAGATATTACTTTGTGGCATACAAGGCATAAGACATTACTTATGAAGTTGAACACTGTGACCCTAACATGAGACAACAGAAGGTTAGAGACACAGTCTGTGTCCTGCAAATGAATCCATACTGGAATACTCAGTGATCAACGTAATTCACAATTTGCACGCCCCACAATTCGCGGCATGCCACCAGAGGTCATGTGAGAAACACGACGGGCTGACCGCTGTGAGAGGATGTACGATGAAAGTGGGACGATACCAGGACACCACCTCACATGAAAAAGCATCTCCTAAGCCGCGTGGCTGAGCCACATGCTCAGTTGCTGTATTGATGCCAATCTGCAGTGTGTGTTCATTAAAGAATATGAGATCATAAAACATACAAAGATCCCATGTTTCAGCATAAATTCAATGTTCCAAAACGTCTAAAGGATATGGTAGGCAACAAAAGTGGTAATGTCATTATAAGTTTGATGATGTCCACTGCCAAAATGAGCACCAGCCATCAGCAGCTGCAGTTTGCAGGACCAACAACTTGTTCTTGCAGCAAGAAGACATGAACAGTTCTCCTAAATGACAACTGCATTGTCATAAGTAATGTAAGGCACAGATTTCACACCCAACATGGACTGGTGTAGGGAAAGAATATCTGGTGAATATGATATCCAAGGAAATACAAAGAAAAATGACATGACAATTTCAAAACTGAAACAATAGTTGTAGCTTCAGTCCCAACAGGGACATCACCACTTCTAAAATTTTTAGAAACTGCTGCATCAGAATGAGCCCCAGAAAACTGTAAGAAGGTGAGGAGGCAGCAGTAGTGAGTATTGAAGTGATTGACAAGAAAACTACACCTCATCATCATCATCATCATCATCATCATCAAATGATTTTTAGACAAAAATCAGAAAAATGAAAAGTATCCAAGGATGCACAGTGCTCCATTGCAATAAACACTCAAGATCAGGAATAAGCCAATGGAGTGATTATGGAGGAAACCAGTTCAGCATCACAATCAGCCGAGTCTCAGCAGTAAGAAAAAATAAAATGAACAAGCCCAAAATTCCAGAACCAAGTGCTCATCTTATGTTTCACCAAAATGTCATAAAAGTTGATAATTTCCCAATACTGGTAAAAAATTAAGTCCAAGAAGCTTGCAAAGTTATGGTGTCAATTGTATCTGAATTAAAAGTGATATTCTGAAATATCAGGACTTGAACTATTACATGAAAGGATAGTCATAATTTGCTTGTGCAGAACTGCAGACAGTGAGATGAACACTTTATTACAAAATTTAGATGTACTAAACCACCTGCTATTTAGCATGTTACCTACCATAAAGACAAAAATCTAATAATGAAAAGTCAAAGTTGGAATTAAGCAATATAATGAGGATGGTTTTCAAATCACCGCAGAGACATATGATGAGCTCTGACAGGCACATAAAAAAAGAAACATGTAGAACACTTAAGCTATGTGGAAAGCAATCATTCTATAACACTCCCTTGGCACACATCATTTTTACATCTCAAGACATCTCTCTGTAGCGAATGACATGTTGTGTTCTGTTATCGAGGAACTCTTCAGGCATGGACAATGTTCTGGATTAGCTTATGTATTGAAAAGTACTGCAGTATTTTCTACATTCCTAAATCATATTTGAAACTGTGTTTTTGCTGAAAAACTTAGACATACAAGTGGTGTTAATAAAATGTCTTAAAGTCAAAGGTAAAGTCCAGAGGAGGATATCTCAGTCACTAAAATTCATACGATCATTTCCTGATAAACTAAAAATGGCAAAGGTTAAGCCTCTGTTCAAGAAGGGAGACAAGGTAAATGGAAAAAAATAAAAATAAAATAAAAACTACAGCCCAGTATCTTTGCTGTCTGGGTTTTTTAAAATATTAGGAAAAGTTATTTTATTTTTTAATGTTGGAATTATTACAGTCATATAGAAAAATAATGTTGTATCAGTTACCCTATGTGGTTTTAGCAAACACAGGTCAACAGAAACTGCCATTTTTTATTTTGTAAATGAAGTTTTGTCTGGCATAGACCAGAAGAATCATGTATCAGCATTGTTTCTCGCCGTCACAATAGTATTTTACATGTTATACCACAACTTACTGCTTCAAAAATTGGGATATGGAGGTAGTATAAACCTCAAATTAATGCTTTATAAACAGGAATACATAGGCAACAGGTGGTTGCCACATAAATGGGTGACACTATATCTTAAACCATTAAGTCTCAAATTATTTTTTTAATTGCATTTTTTATTTCTTACTTACAATGTACATAGAGTATGAACTACAATAAGTACAAAAATAGCCAAAGAGTATTTATACATGCTGATATAATGGCCGTCCTCAAAATAGGACACTGGGATCTAACAGTATTGTATAGCATACTAAACTGTATTCAAGTCTTAATGATTTATTTCTTGTCAAATGGTACAAAACACTTCACATACAGTGTCACATGGCATTTAACACAATACGTTCTTGGTGTCCCCTTGAATTTAGCTCTTTGCATGCTTTTTTTTTAATCCTATAACCCATTCCATCAAACCTGATATCTGGTATCACTCTCAACTGACTATATGGGGATTCCATTGGATGTCCAATAATTGGTCTTCCAATGTCCAATTTCAGGTATGTAACTGTAACAGCATGTCTGAAACCCAGTAAATCCAGTGAAATTTTCCCCTGTAATAGTTAGGACAGCCAGTCTTGACAAAATTGTATCACCTGGTATGCAAGATGTATGAGACAGGGGAAATACCCTCCGACTTCAACAAGAATATCGTTATTCCAATTCCAAAAAAAAAACCACGTGCAGACAAGTGTGAAAATTACAGTACCATCAGTTTGATAAGTCCTGGGTGCAAAATTTTAACACATATTATCTACAGGAGAATGGAAAAGCTGGTAGAAGCTGACCTCGGGGAAGATCAGTTTGGATTTAGGAAAAATGTAGGTACACGGGAGGCAATACTCACATTACGACTTATCTTCTAAGATAGGCTAAGGAAAGGGAAACCTACGTCGATTTGGAGAAAGCTTTTGACAATGTAGACTGGAATACACTCTTCCAAATTCTGAAGGAATCAGGGGTAAAATATAAGGAGCGAAGAGTTATATTCAACCTATACAAAAACCGGACCGCGATTATTAGAGTCGAAGGGCAAGAAAGGGATGCAGAGGTAGGGAAGGGAGTAAGACAGGGTTGTAGCCTTTCCGCATTGTTGTTCAATCTGTACACTGAGCAGGCAGTGAAGAAATGGAAGGAGAAATTTGGAGAAGGCATTACAGTGCAGGGAGAAGAAATAAAAACATTGCTGTTTGCCGATGACATAGTAATTCTGTCAGAGACCGCAAAGGATCCGGAAGAGCAATTGAATGGAATGGACAGTGTCTTGAAAGGAAGATATAAGATGAACATTAACAAGAGTAAAACGAAGGTAATGGAATGCAATGTCAGAAAATCAGGTGACACTGAAGGAATTAGATTAGGTTATGAGACAATAATAGCAGTAGATGAATTTTGTTTTTTGAGTAGCAAGATAACTTCTGATGGCCGAAGTAAAGAAGATATAAAGTGCAGAATGGCTATGGGAAGAAAAGCGTTTTAAAGAAACGAAACTTGTTAACATCCAATTTTAATTTATATGTTAGGAAGTCCTTTCTGAAAGAATTTGTCTGGAGTGTAGCATTGTATGGGAGTGAAACATGGACGATTAAGAATTCAGATAAAAAATTGATAGAAGCTTTTGAAATATGGTGCTACAGACGAATGATGAAAATTAGATGGGTAGATCATGTAACTAATGAGGAGGGTCTTAACCGAATCGGGGAGAAAAGGAGTTTCTGGCATATCCTGACTAAGAGAAGGGATAGATGGGTTGGACACATTCTGAGACATCAAGGAATTGTCAATTTAGCATTATAAGGAAGTGTGTGGGGTAAAAATCGTAGAGGGAGACTGAGGGACGAATATAGTAAGCAGATTCAAAAGGATGTAGGGTGCCGAACATATTCTCAGATGAAGAAACTTGCACAGGACAGGGTAGTGTGGAGAGCTGCATCAAACCAGTCTGCGGACTGAAGACCACAACAACAACAACAATAGCCTGTAAAGAAGCAAGGCATTTACGAGGACTATTTCCAGTATACATGTAAATAAAATTCGGAACCATTTTTTCCCTCTAACTCCCATCACATATTTTCCAACCAACCAGTCATGGTGGTCAATACCTTCCATGAAAGCATTATACAATTTCAAAATGGCAGGTTGTTGAAATTGTGTCATTTTACTTTCTTGTCTACTGAACTGCATAGCTGCTCCTAAAGGTTCAACTTTGTCGAAATTTGTACCAATTATAAAACAACTATTTTCATGCATCTAACAAATAAGACTTCACCGTTCTTGTCGAATTGGTAGTTATAATGTCCGTGAGCTATCTTTTTCATTTCATTGCTGCTCAGTATTGGACAGTCACCAACTCTACTCTGACAGTCGTGTTTGCATAATAACCCAAATTTCTCAGATAAATCAGATCTCTCTACTAGTGAAGAAATTGTCAAAGCACACACAAGGATTCTTGGACTTTTGAATGAAGTCCAGCATGTTTAGGACTTCTTTGTATCCCAATAGTAGGTCATCCCTTGCAGTATCTTCTATCTTTCCACAGTGCAAACGAAATTTGAAACAATAGTCACTTGGCTTGACAAAAAGACCACAACTTATAGCCAAATCTAATAGGCTTGCCTCAGATAAACAGTTTCAGCCCCCTTTGTCCATAGTATTTGACCATCATTTCATCAGTTAACAAATTTTCCAAATTTTTGAAAAGATTCATTTATCATTTTCAGAAGTCTGATTTTAAATCCCCAATTGTGTTTTACTTTTCTTTTCTTTCTTTCTTTCTTTATTTTTTTCATTCACTAAGTTGTTATCTTGATAATGAAGCAATATTTTCAAGTTCTGACATTTATTCCTTGACATTGCTTTCTTTATAATTGGTATGCCAACATCTTTATCTTCAGACCAGTATAGCTTCTCAGCAAGGAGCTTATGGAAACCAGCAAAAAGAAGAAATCCAACAAAGACCTTAATCCTGCATATTCTTCATATTTACTGGATATCTCAGTTTCTTTAACTATGAACTGTGAAGTTTCACATACAGTGTCTTCATTATTCTCTGATGCAACATAATGTAATTCAATAGCCATTGGCCTATCTGATACTTCTTGGTTTCTATAACATCGTCTGGACATTCTTCTTCGTCAGTCATACAGTCTACGCGCGCGCGCGCGCGCGCGCGCGCGTGTGTGTGTGTGTGTGTGTGTGTGTGTGTGTGTGTGTGTGTGTGTGTGTGTGTGTGTGTGTGTGTGTGTGTGTGTGTGTGTGTGTGTGTGTGTGTGTGTGTGTGTGTGGGGGGGGGGGGGGGGGGTATCATATATTTTATTATCTTCTGATTTGTTTGTGAATCTTATAGCCTTTGTTTTGAACTTTCAGAACAGTTCTTCCTATCAGATCCAGAACTTAGAGATGATGTTCCTAGTGAATACTTGAGCCATAAGGAGAAGTATGAAAATTCTATCAAGAAGGCTTGTGCACTATTCAAGAAAGTAAATCAGTCCAGTGGTGGAGGTGGAAGTGTTGATGGCTACAGGTATATAAGCCTACACTGAAACACTGAAGCTACTTCCAGTATCAACACAAACTCTCATTAAATTATCTGTAGGTATAAGACAAATTTACAGTTTAATTATCTTTCTGTTTAAAACTACTTTTCTTCTTTTAGGCAAGTTTTGGGTGGTATGCTTGGCAGTGCTGTTCTTAATGATGGAAATCCATTTGCACTTCACTTTGTCATGTTCATCCCAACAATTATGGGCCAGGGAAATGTGGAACAGCAGGCATACTGGGTTGGTAGAGCATGGAATTGTGACATTATTGGAACATATGCACAGGTATATCTTCTACATCCTTTGTGTCATTTTAATATAATGCTGTGTGAAAAATAAATTTAAAAAATACATGTTTTCTTCTGTATGCACACAAGGCACACAATACTATTACTGAATCACTGAATCATACCAGTGATAACACTGCATTATTTTCCTATCTTAACAAGAAAAGAATATTTCCTGATTGTACTGGACATAAAATTAATATTTTCACACCTTCAACATGTGTTGACATAATTTGGCTGTTGAGCAAATATGTTAGTGTTTTCTTGAACTTGGTCAAGGAATTATGGGATAATTACTAAGAGAGAATACTTGCATTACAGAATGTGAAAGCTCACAGTCTCCCACCCTAATTTACTTATTAATGAACCATGTAAGGCAAAAATGTGTTGGTTTCTTTGCTAAAGTCACCACTGATTCACATCCCCCTAAATTCTAAAGTAGGCCTTATCTCAATCTTACATAATTTCATCAGTTAACAATTTAAAGTACAGGGTGGAGTGACAGATGCATACCAGTAGGTAGCAACTCACCATAAAGGCAATCACCGATCCATAGACAGGCACACAAGATAGACAAACACCTTCACACAACTTTCAGCCACAGCTTGCATTAGAAAAATCTAACAGTGGAAAACCTATGTTGGAATTTCAGTAATAGAGGATAGATAACAACTTACCATAAAGATGATCACTGAGCTATAGACAGACATCTAAGATAAACAATCTCAAACACACACAACTTAAATTTTTGGCCACGGCCTTCATCACAAAATGAAACATACATTCACTCAAGCACACACAACTCTCTCTGGCTGTTCCAGCACAGCAAGCATCTTGATATTGAGTGAGGAGAGGAGTGGAGGATGAAGGATGTCGAGCAAGGGTGGGGATGCAACTTTCTGTGTTGTATGACAGATTGTAAATACTGTGATTGTGGGGATGTGAGAGGCACCTTGGAATGCAGTAAGGCCGGATCCACACATTGGGCCCAACATTGGCGCCAACAGTGTTCGTCCAATTTGTGGATCGGTGAAATAGCGTTGGAACCAACGTTGGCTCCAACGTTGGTACGGCTCCGTTGCTTGTCGGTATTTCGACCAAACATCAAAGGACGTTGGGCCAATATGGGTACGTCGTCCACACATTGGCGCCAATGTTTCATTCTTTCTTTATCGTCTGTTCATCTCGAAACTGTTTCTTTCTTCGTCGCCATTTTATAGTTTTGAAATCTCTTTCTAAATATTAGAACTGTATTAGAAAGTGATTCATTTGTGAAAGAAACCTCAAAAAACGAAATGCCACAGCAAATCTTAGGCGCGAACTGTGAAATTAAAAACTTTCAAGACTTTTGACACACTCCATTATTGAATTTAATTTTTAAAATTAACAGTACAGTACTTAATATTTCATGTCAAGTTTTAAATATCGTTTTGCAAACTTCAGACACTACTAGTGATATCAAGTACAAGGTTATTTAAAAAGGAAAGTGTAGGCTTCTAATATTGTCTCCTTTAGCAAGAAATCGAAGCCTAATACCAAAAGAATAGCATCCCTCCAAAACATCTTTCTTTCTTTTTTTTTTTTTTATTTTCAATCATTTAAAGTAGCAGGTCTAAGTTTTTATAATGTGTATCGTTTACTTGTAGCATATTTTGAAAAAAATTGATTTCGTACCGTAATTAATGTACGGTAGAAAGTGATACAACACCCCATCATCTTTTACGTATGTTTCCCACTTTGATTAACAATGACAAAATGTAATTATTCACATTCAAAAGTGTTAATGCGTTGGCCGTGATTTGTGCGTCAGATATGTTTTCGTTGTCTCTCGATGAATTCAACTGAATATTGGCTCCAATGTGTGGACGTTGTCTCAAAAATATTGGCCAATGTTGGCGCCAGCGTTGGTACCAATGTGTGGACGCGAGGTAAAAGGAAGGGGCAGAACAAAAATGGGAAAGTGTAAAGTGGGAGGGGAGGGGGGGGGGCTGAAAACAATAAAAGTAAAAAATAATAAAATATAATATATCTAGTCTTCCACATCTCATATACCAACAACTTCCTTCACCGACTCTCCACCATTGCCACCCCTTTGCCTCCTGGATCCTTATTCATCACTGTTAATGCCACTTCCCTATACACCAATATCCATGTGGCACAGCGTCCAGCTGAACAAAACACCCTTGACTTCAATAGCTGCTTTACAACCTGGGCCTTCTTGAGCCTCCCCTCCACCACCAGCTATTCTGAACTGAGCAGATATGAGTTCTCCCTACAACACATTCTATGGCCCTGAAACCACCCTGGCCTCAACTTATCATTCGTACACTCCATGCCTAACAGTCTCCCCTCTCCCTTATGCACTCATTATCCTGTATCTCCGTCCAATTCATGTTTTCCCCTTCAACTGTGTGTTGCCCCTTTTTGTATTTTATTTAGTTTAATATTTCAGTATCCTTTTAGTTAATTAATTTTTATCACCCCCTCTCACACACACACACACACACACACACACACACACACACACACACACACACACACATCTTTACACCTTCCCATTTTCACTTCTCTGCCCCTTAACCTTTACTGCCTTTCAAGGTGCCTCTCACATTCTCATCTATGAGAGCCTTTACAATCCATCAGTTAACCAAGACTTTTTGCAGAACCATGCATTGCAGAAAGTTCTCTTCTTCTTCTTTCCATTGAGTTGAGACATCAAGAAATCTTTTGTTGATGTGCGCCTAACCGCTTGATTTCGAGCTTCTCTTCCATACTTAATAAATGAAGGGATGTTTTAAAAAAAGAGTGTACTACTTATTCATTTTATACTTAGTTTACAAAAACTCAAGCTGCAATGCATCAAATTACGTTTTGATGTAGGTGCTAAGGGCACAGGGTTAGTGCCCCAAACTCTGTGAACCTGCAGACAGGTGCGTGAGGGGTGGGGAGTGGGAGCACGACAGATATAGCCCACTTCAGCAGAGCCTGCTTTGCTGGGCTCCAAACAGAACTAAGGAGAGGGGCAAGGAGGGGAAATGAAAACAGCTCTGTGACATCACTGCGACTGCAGAGGTAGCTGAGGGCCATCCACCACTGGCCCTCGGCTGTCAGCGTGGCTATGTAACGATCAGAGGGGCCACCAGGCGGGCCCTCAGCTATGCTGCGGCGAGAGGCAAGGGAAACTATTTGATCACGTCATTGTAAATTGTGTTAGGATGTCGAGGGGATCGTGACACACTCCAACTGTTTGATATAATACTGCAAAAGTATATCACAAATTTTCTGGTGGGCTGGTCTCCTGTGGCCCTTTAGAACGAGCCACCCCTGAGTCATACAGTGTAGAACGTTCATCCCCACCATTGTCCAGCATCCTGACCCATCTACTCTCTTCCTCACTCTCTGTCAAGATATTTGCTGCACTGGAGCGGCCCGATATGATGATCGTGTATACTTGAGTTATGTCTAAGCAATTGTGTGAATGTATGTGGTTTTTTTTAACAAAGAACATGGACAAAAATTAATGTTGTATGAATGTGATTGTCTATTGCATGTGCCTTGAAAGACTGTAGATAGTGTTTAAGAACAACTCTCATCTCTCTCAATTTTCTAGTGTTGTATAATTTTTACTATATATTACAAGTAACAAATTTACATATAAAGTAACTCAAAGTAGTTTTCAAATTTTAGTTTCATTTATTTTATGTTTGTCACATTTTTTCCAGACCGAGTTGGGACATGGTACATTTATTCGAGGCTTGGAGACAACGGCGCATTATGACCCCAAAACTAAAGAATTCGTGTTGAATTCCCCTACACTAACATCATACAAATGGTGGCCTGGGGGATGTAAGTTAAGGTTTCATTTTCTTCACCCTTAGGCTCATTTTAATTTTTTATTGTAAATAAAATGTGCAGAGTGATGAATTTAGCATATGTATGTCCTCATATAGTATATTTCAAATAATGCTAATTTAACAAGCCTTTTAGAAGGCAAATGGAAACACTATTTAAATCACTCTGTATGTGTGCAATGTTTTCAGTGCAATTTCTTGTCCTTGACACACAATTTTGGTGCTGAGAAAGGAAACTGACTGTTACAGATACAAATACATTGTTTAATATTTATTTGGTGAGTTAAGGCATCAGAGGAGAAAAAAAAGTCTGAAATGATATTATTATCTGTCTTTGTATTTGTTCGTATATGAAAAAGGCAAAACTTGCTGTATAATAAAATGGACAGAGCCTACTCATCTGTAGTGACTATGGTGGTGATGTTTGTAGGACTGGTTAGGATGATGTGGCTGCTCGCAACCTACATCTACATCCATACTCTGCAAGCCACCCGAAGGTGTGTGGCGGAGGGTAGCTTGAGTACCACTATCGGTTATCCCTCCTATTCCAGTCTCATATTGTTCGCGGAAAGAAAGATTGTCCGTATGCCTCTGTGTGGGCTCTAATCTCTCTGATTTTATCCTCATGATCTCTTCGTGAGATATACGTAGGAAGGAGCAATATACTGCTAGACTCCTCGGTAAAGGTATGGTCTCAAAACTTCATACTGAGCGACAGAGAGTCTCTCTTACAGAGTCTTCCACTGGAGTTTATCGATCATCTCCGTAACACTTTCTTGACTACTAAATGATCCTGTAACGAAGCGCGCTGCTCTCCTTTGGATCTCTCCTACTCCCTTTATCAACCCCCACCTGGTACAGTTCCCACACCAGTGAGCAGTATTCACGCAGTGGAGAAACAAGTGTACTGTAAGCTACTTCCTTTGTTTTCAGACTGCATTTCCTCAGCATTCTTCCAATGAATCTCAGTCTGGCATCTGCTTTACCGACGATTAATTTTATATGGTTGTTCCATTTTAAATCACTCCTAATGTCTACTCCCAGATAATTTATGGAATTAACTGCTTCCAGTTGCTGACCTACTATAGTGTAGCTAAACGATAAAGGACGTATCTTTCTATGTACTTGTAGCACATTACACTTGTCTGCATTGCATGCAGTTTGGGCTCAGACAGTGGTCATGGTGGTCAGGGTCATGACTGTGGAAAGGGAAGCCATAGAAACTCAGAATTGGTTGCCAATAGGAGTATCAAACTCTATATTCTCAATGAGGCGTGACACCTGTACTGCAACAGATATGAGTGGACAACCTCACTCTGCTTGTGTGAGGCTTTGGACGGAGCTGAGCTTGTGCTTTTAGCTGAAAGGTTCACTGCATTCCATATGGTACTGTCAGTTGTGACCACAGTGCTGGATGCATCTGATTGTTGGGCCATCAGGTGCACAGCAGAACTAAGGAAAACATTATGTACAGTTCCAAACTGCCATCTGGTGAACAAAATATAAACTTAAAGAATCAGGCCAGCTTTCTGATTGGAGTCAGGACTTCCTGGCAGATGAAACTTGGCAAGATGATGTTCTTAACAAAATGAAATAATCATATATACAAGTGCTTGTAATTTTGGCCTTACACTGAGAAGGTATTACAGAGTGAATTATGTTCATGATGTATATGAATGAGTTAGTGGATATTGAGGCTGTTGGCTGATGAATATGTAGTGTATAGGAAAATCACAGTGGCAGAAAATTATAGTTCAATACAGAAAGACATTCAGATCAATGCTTGTCACTGAAGCTGTAGTAAATGAAATTAACATGTCTGGCATAATTAAATGAAAGGAATTTTTGTTTATACAGTTGACCAGTAACTGAAAAATGGAAAATTAATAAGTATAGTTTCCTGGAAATAGCATCAACTGCAATTTGTACTGAAGGATGTGCCTAGAGTGACATAAAGTGAAATGACCAAAGGAAACTACCCTAGAAAATGTGGATGCAATGCTGATTTCTCTATGGAAGAAATTACTGACAAAATGGTCACTCTGCAAATGCTCCAACATCACTAGTGAGTGTGGGGCCCTTACTAGGTACAATTAGTTGGGAAGATACAAAGGAGAGTGACACATTCCAACAATTGTTTGTTTAATAACAACAACAGCATCATAGAGATAAACTTTAATCTCCTCCAGTGGCAAACACTATAAGAAATTAGCATGACAAGAAATCCAAATAACTTTGATGTCATATGACAGCTCGCTGGCAGTCACTCTTTCTGTGCTCCATTGAAAATGAGGCAGAAAAGTGAGGGGGAATGATGGTAACTCTATCCTCTACCACACACCATATGAGTCTAATTGATATATAACGCTAGCTTTCGCAGCCTAGCTGCTTCGTCAGGCAGAAGGGAAGGAGAGGGAAAAGGAAATGATGAGGGTTTTAAGGGAGTGGGTAAGGAGTCATTCCAATCCTGGGACAGGAAAGACTAACCTTGGGGGAAAAAAGGAGGGTAAACAAATGCACACACACCCACACATTTACACAGACACAACTACAGGTGTACTTGTGTCTGTGTGAATGTGTGGGTGTGTGTGCATTTCTTTACCCTCCTTTTTTTCCGCCAAGGTTAGTCTTTCCTGTCCCAGGATTGGAATGACTCCTTACCCACTTGTGTCTGTGTGAATGTGTGGGTGTGTGTGCATTTGTTTACCCTCCTTTTTTTCCCCCCAAGGTAAGTCTTTCCTGTCCCGGGATTGGAATGACTCCTTACCCACTCCCTTAAAACCCTCATCATATCCTTTTCCCTCTCCTTCCCTTCTGCCTGACGAAGCAGCTAGGCTGCGAAAGCTAGCGTTTGTTTGTGTGTATATATATGTTTATTTGTTACTATCACTGCCTGTGCTCCTTCACCTGGTAAGTAGACTTCATCTATTTTTTTACATATATTTTTCCTGTTAGGAATTTTTTCCTCTTTAATATTGATATTGAGGTAGAATATACATTAACAGAAGAGAGACAATTTGTACAATAGCACACATTTACTTCAACAAAAGTTACTAAATTTTTCCATCATACAAATTAATGGTGAGTATTTCTTCAGGTGTACCACAAATTATCTTTGTAACAATGGAAATTCCAGGTTAGAACATCAATAATAAATGATAATAGGTTGCAACTGCATGTAAAGATGATTGCTGAGCTGCATACAGACATGTAGAAAAATAAATTGCTCTCACACAACTACTTTCAGCCACAGCCTTCTTCAGAAGAAGAGAGAACATGTGCATCCGTCCCCCCCCCCCCTTCCACACACACACACACACACACACACACACACACACACACACACACACAAAACAAAAAACACAATGCTGTCTACGTGTGCAGTGCCTAAGTTGCTTCTGCATATTTGGACTCGGGTCCATAACACCCTATCCTTGTACTTTCATAACCCAATTTCTTCCATCCAATTCATCATGTCCTTCTAAAACCAATGTGTCACCTTACCTTTGTCCACATTAAACCAACAACCATCAGCAGTACCTGTACTTTGACAGCTGCCATCCCATCCAGATACTTCAAAAAATTTGGAGGGCATATTTGCAGTGACATTTATTATTTATTTTCCAGTATAAAGGCCTTCATAGACTGGCACTATCCCACAGACATTGTCACAGTTTTCCAGTACTATATCCCCGTACACTTCCAATCCTCTACCACCATTACCACCCAAAAAGGAATGCCTCCTTTGACACCCAATTTCACTCCATACTAAAATGAGAGACTCCTACTCAAGATCCTTCTGACCCTTTCTTAAGTAGTGTCCTATTCACCCTCAACAACATCCTAGTCCATCTCTATGCCACCTCAATACCAACCCGTCACCACAGGAATCCCTGTGGAGGATCCGGTGCAAGACCTATCAAATCCATACACCTAGCACATCTATTCCAGACCCATCACAGGCTTAGCAGCTGATGTTAACCTACTGGCCCCACATCCCACACCCAACAATTCCTGTCCCTTCCATCTTTCACCTTCTCTTAAGTTTTGCTCCCGTTTCTGCTCCACTCTTTTAAACTCCCCTGCCCCCCCCCCTCCCCAATATGCTTCAAAGCAGCAACTCACATCATTTTCTACACATCTACTATCTGAGTGCTACATTAGACAATGTGACTATAATTTTATTATAATTAAATGAATGCAGTACTCAGATTTGGTCATTTCAGAAATACCTCAGACTGATAAAAGTCTAGATACTCTCTTGAGTGTCCACCATAGTTTCTAAGTCTCACTGTAAACAAGTCTTGAGGCACTGTAGCAAGGTTCAGTCTCTTCAGTGTAACATAACACTCTGACCTAAATCACAGTACACTGTCTCCACTTGACGAACACACTACTCGATTGAAGCATGCTGATGACTCGATGCACACTCTGGCTTATAGGCCATATGTGCCGACTGTTAAACAATCAGGTTCCACAAAAGTGTCGGTGTTTGTAATGTGTATTCCCATGGCCGTATCTGTAGTGATGTAGTTACCTTTGGTGTCATCGCAGTATGCGCTCCCCTCCCCTCCATGTAATTGCACTCGCTAGTGAAGCAACAGAAAGGTTTGATGGCCAGAGACAGTGGTCATCTGTGTGATTGTATGTGCGGTATCTTTTTCTGACAAAGGCTGTGACTGAAATTTTTAATTGTGTTAGTGAGAGGTGTTACTGCCTTTTTTTGCATGTCTGTCTGCAGCTCAGCAAGCCTCTTTTGCCTGAGTTGCAACCTTTCCTTGTTATCAATCTTTATAATTCATGTTCTATACTTTTTAGTGAGTTTTAGCCGTTTGATGAACATTATCCAGACTGTTAACTTCTATGATCATTTTTCTTATTTAAATAATGTAAAACTGTGTATTTTTTCCCCCGAATTGTGGAGATAACTTCCATAGTGGTTCAACAGTAAGTGCTGAGGATTTCTTCCAGTCAGATTAGGATTTTTTTCTGTTTCTCCCCCCCCCCCCCCCCCCAAATATCTGGCATTGTGAGTTCACATGAAAACCATCAGTTTTTTCTTCTCTTTTGGAGTCCACATTAAATGTCTCACGTAACTGCGTAGGCAAGTCTGTTCAAACTAATCTGCAGGTTGTAGATAGCTGTACTTTCACTTTTTTTTAAATTTTGTCATACAGGAGCTGACTGTTTTAACCTTATAATAAAACTATTTGTGCCTGTGTTAGTCTGATTATATTACTAATAAAAATGATGCTGAAAATAATTCTGTAAAATTTCCAACGATGCTAAACATACATACGATTAATGGAGTTCTTTTTGTGTTGCAGTGGGCCAGACAGCAAATTATGCAGTTGTTATGGCACAGCTTCACACAAAGGGCAAGTGTCATGGTATCCATCCCTTTATTGTGCAGCTAAGAGATGAGGAGACTCATCATCCATTGCCAGGTAAACTTTATAATTACTGTGAAAGTCAGATTTTCATGTACACCATTAACACTTGATTTAAGAATCATGAAAAGAGGTTGTATATCTGGAAGAGACTATTAGATCCTACAGAGACTCAGATTTATTTTATTATGCTAAGAAAACATTTCAGAACCAGTTTTTAAACTGTAAGACATATCGAGGGTTAGATATAGACTATTGACAATTCTTATTAGTTATGAACTTTAGATTAAAACTGAAGAAACTACATAAAGGTAGGAAAATAAGAAGATGCACCCAAGATAAATGGAAGGAAACAGTGGTTCTTGTGAGTTTCCGAGGGACCATAAACAACAATTTGCTGCAACGACGGAAAATAACGTAGTAGAAGATGAATGGGTAGTATTCAGCCTAACACTTAGTATAAAGAGCGAGAACTATTTTAGACAAGGATCATCTTGGCTCCGAGATCAACCACCTGAAGAAGGTGTTCAGAAAGAACAGGTACACTGGATGTTACATTAAATCAATGCTGCCAAGAAAACCAAGACAAGTCGCGGATGAAACAAGCCAAGAAGAGCAATACATAGTGCATCTGCCATTCTCCGATGCTACAACTAGTAAGTCGGCAGATTCCTAAACAGGCAAGAAATCAATCCAGTCCTCCGGCCACCCAGGAAAATCAAAGATATGTTATGACTGGTTAAAGACACTTTCTGATTAAGAGTGCCAGGAATTTATAATATTCCTTGCGAGTGTGGCAAAAGTTATGTGGGCCAGTCAGTACGAAATGTGGCCGACAGATGCGTGGGGCACCAGCATCATCTTAATCTGTAGTCACTGAGCACAGCTTGTTAAATAAACACAAGATCTTGAAACTTCCTGACAACCTTAGGCTGTGGCTAAGCCATGTCTCCACCATATCCTTTCTTCCAGGAGTGCTAGTCTTGCAAGTTTCACAGGAGAACTTCTGTAAAGTTTGGAAAGTAGGAGGCGAGGTACTGGCAGAAGTAAAGTTGTGAGGCGGCATCGTGAGTCATGTCGGGATAGAAGAGTCGGTAGTGCGCTTGCCCACGAAAGGCAAAGGTCCCAGGTTCGAGTCCCAGTTCTGGCACACAATTCTAATCTGCCAGGTAGTTTCATATCAGCGCACACTCCGCTGCAGAGTGAAAGTTTCATTCTGGAAACACAAGATCTTGTTTGATGAAACAAGAATACTTAGTCATGCATTGCTATTGGGACTCTGTGGGACTGATGACCGTGCAATCTAGTCCCCTCTAAACAATAACAACAACAATTGGGACTCTGTGATAAAAGAAACAATTGAAATTAAACTGTGTGAAAACCACTTCAACAGAGACACTGGTTATGGACTCAGCAAAGCATGGAGGTGTGTGCTTGATAAAGAAATGGCGCAAAGTAAGACCTACTTTTATGAACACTCGTAGAAAATGCTTAAAGAATCTTGTATTTCACAATTGAACAATTACACGCTAATGTACACACACGTGACATAAGTCACCGATAACAAAAGATACTGTTCGTATATTTCATTTGAAGTGATGAGGCGCACCTTACGAAAAGTATACGAACTCTGAGGAGCCGGCATGCTGCCGCACACTGCCGTAGCACCACGGCAGGTGGCGCTGGCGAGATCACCCGATATCCGACAGCGCCGACTGTCGTAGCGGACAATACAAATTTATTATTTACTACGTACGTCCCCTTTTATGGTAAACATTTTCACATGCCCAATGTCCATCATGTCGTCTTCGCGTTGAAATGTTCAGGTAGGTGCATGTCCATAAGGTTTGTAATGTCCAGGTTTGTACTTTCTTGTCATTATGGGCGAGTCTGGTGTTTTCGGTATAGGTATCACATTCTTTTTTGTTATTATAGGAGACATAGGTCCACTGTCATTGTTCTTATTGCACACTTCACTCAAGAACGGTAAAGTTAGGTCCATATCACACTGTGTATCATCTTTTTTGACACTTTCGGGTAAGTTCACTTCATAGTCAATCTCCATTTTTTCTTCTTGTTATCCGAGGGTATCATAGTCATCCTAGGACGGAGCTGGTCCACATGTCTTGCGACGTCACCTCCGGCTGTGCTAACCTTGTACATACGGTTCCCTCTTTGAGCAGTGATACGTCCTTTTATCCACTTTGGATGACGTCCATAACCTTGTGCCCAAACAAAGGCGCCCTTTCTATATCGTCCCTGATTTGTGTTGGTGGACTGTTCCTTTGAGAGTAATAGGAGATGCAGTAATGTCCGGGGTTGTCTGCCATGCAGTATTTCCGCGGGGCTCTGTTTACCCGTTGGTGTGAATCTGTATGATGCTAAAAAGCTGAGGAGTGATTCCTCCGTGGAGGATGATGCTAGATGTTTTTTCATTTGCATTTTAAATGTTCGCACCAGCCTTTCCACCTCCCCGTTTGATTGGGTGTGAAAAGGCGGTGCAGTGACATGGGAGATGCCTATGCGTCTGCAGAATTGTGCAAAAGGTGAACTGTGTACCATTATCAGACACGATGGTTTTAGGGAGGCCTTCAAGCGCAAAGATTTTGTCGAGGGCCGAAAGAGTGGAGGCCGTAGTAGGCGTCAAACATTTAAAGACAAATGGAAAATTAGAGTACGCATCTATGACCAGGAGCCAATATGAATGAAGGAAAGGGCCAGCAAAATCTATATGAATTCATTCCCATGGTTGTTCAGGTGTGGGCCACGGCGAGAACGAAGATTTGGGTGGCAGAGCATTTGTGGAGCACGGACTGCAGGCAGCTACCATGCACGCAATATCAGCATCTATTCCCGACCAGTACACAAGACAACGGGCCAGATTTTTTTTGTTCTGGAAGTACCCCAGTGTCCTTGATGTAGCAGATTCAGGACATCAGTGCGAAGAGCCAAAGGAACAACGACTCTGGGTGTGATGTCATCAGTGGTCAGCAGGACCACCCCATGAAGTGTGGACAGACGCAGACGAAGATGATAGTAGTTTCGGAGCGGATCCTGACGGTCTTTCTGGCCATCCATGCTCGATGTGGTGCATAACCTAGTGGTGGACGGGATTTAGCAGCTGTGGCTTCCACGATGCGATGTCCGTCGATCGGAAATCTGTCCACCGCCGCCTGAGCAGCTTCATCCACGTGGAAACAGAGCAATTCATCGACATCAAAAACGGGATCAGGACCCATAGGAAGATGGGAGAGAGCATCCGCATTCGAATGCTGTGTCGTAGGCCGAAAATGAATCTCGTAATTGAATCTAGACAGGAATAAAGCCCAACGTTGCAATCTGTGTGCTGCTTTTTCAGCAAGATATAGCAACGGATGAAAAAGTGAGATCAATAGCTTGTGGTCTGTGATAAGGTGGAACCTAGTGCCACATAGAAAGACGCTAAACTTTTTAAAAACATAAACGATGGATAAAGCTTCCTTTTCAATCTGGGAGTACTTTGTTTGTGAAGCATTGAGCGTCTTGGATATGTAAGCAATTGGTCGCTCTGTGCCGTCCAGAAATTTATGAGAGAGTACAGCCCCAATGCCATGTTGTGACGCGTCAGCTGCAAGTATTAAAGGCAGCCCTGGACTGAACATTCCTAAGCAAGGTGATTTTTCCAAATGAGATTTGAGTGTTTGAATAGCCTTTTCGCATGCGTCAGACCAAACAAAAGGATGTGATATTTCTGCTACAGACGGTATGAACTTGTGATAATAGGCTATTTTACCTAGGAAGGCTTGTAAGTCCTTCACGGATGTAGGTCGAGGAAGAGACTCAATTGCAGCAATGTGATCCTTTAAAGGACTGATACCCTCACGTGAGAGGCAAAAGCCCAAGTATGCAATGGAGGGTTGAAAAAATTTGGACTTGTGAAAGTTACATTTTAACCCCGCTTGTTGCAAAACAGTAAACACTTTTCGAAGGTTCCTGAGATGATCATCTGTGGATGCCCCTGTGACCACAATATCATCCTGATACTTAATGCATCCCGGTACTGGCGCAAGAAGTTGTTCCAAAAATCTTTGAAAAATAGCTGGCGCACTGGAAATGCCAAACGGCAACCTTTGGTATTGATAAAGATCAAAGGGCGTGATGAGTACAAGAAATTGACGAGATCGCTCATCAAGAGGCAATTGATGGTATGCTTCAGACAAATCAAGTTTTGAAAAATATTGTCTGCCCGCTAATTTGGCAAAGAGTTCCTCTGGCCGCGGCATGGGATACGTGTCAATGATACTTTGTGAATTTACGGCGTTTTTAAAAGTCGCCGCAAATATGAAGGGATCCGTTTGGCTTGAGAACCACTGCCAAAGGAGAAGCCCATTCACTTGAAGTGATAGGAAGAAGAACACCCGCAGTTGAAAGGCGATCGAGTTCGTGTTTCACAGAATCCCGAAATGCAACTGGAAGAGGACGCGCGCGAAAAAATCGCGGGCGAGAACCATCTTTAAGCGATATACGGTCTGTGAAAGCAACAGCACGACCTAAGCCTGTGGAGAAAAGATCAGAGAATTCAGCAGATAAAGCCTCTATTCTGTCAAACGGAACAATGTCTGAGACCATATTTATAGTGTCATCTACAGAAAATCCAAAAGCACAAAATGCGTCATTGCCAAACAAGTCTGTTGTAGCTGCTTTGTCTAAAACGAAAAGAGTGAGCATGCGTGTCACATGTTTATATGTGACCGGTACTTCAAATTGGCCTTTGAGAGCCAGTTGTTAATGGGTATAAGTGCGCAAGTTGCGCGAAATAGGTGATAAGGGGAGCGCCCCTAGCTTAATGTAAGTGTGAGAAGTAATAATAGTCGCGGCGGAACCGGTGTCAACTTGCATTTGAATATCCTTTCCTAGGACAGTAACTGAGACAAAAAGTTTATTGTTTGAGGAATAAGTGGAGTTGACAAACATGACTGAACCAGTGTCAGATTCCATATCATTAATTGCTTGAACTTGTTTGGAACGACACACGGATGAGATGTGACCACGTTTTTTGCACTTGTGGCATTATGCCCATCTTTGAGGGCAGTCGTCATGCGAGTGCTGCGTGAAACATTTCAGACAAGAGGGCAGAGCATTTGGTGACAGTTTTCTCTGAAAAACCATCTTGCTTTTGTTTTGTTTCTGCTGAGAGGGGTGGTATATAGCAACAACGTTGTCACCTGCTTCGCTGTGAGCGGCGACAGCAACGGTCTTATCTAACGCAACCTCTCCTATGTCACCCCACGGATCCAGCTGAGCGCCCGCAGCGCGAGTAATTTCAAATGATTCTGCGATTGACAATACCTCTGAGAGGGTAGGGTCATTTAATTGAAGTGCTTTTTGTCGAACCTCTTTGTCAGGGGCCGAGCGGAGAATAGCGTCACATACCATTTGATTGGCGTACGATTCCTGATGGATTTTTGTCACAAAATTACACTTCCTGCTGAGCCCTTGTAGCTGTGTGGCCCAAGCTTGGTATGACTGATTTGAAAGTTTTTTTGCACTGATAGAAAGCTACCCTAGAGGCAACGACGTGCGTTTTATTTCTTATAAAAAGAATTTAGAAGTGTACACATTTCGTCGAATGACAACGATGCCAGTTCCTGAAGTGGGGCCAGTTGTGAAAGCAACTGATAAAAACGGGGTGAAAGCCAAGAGAGAAAAAGAGACTTGCATAGGTTGGTGTCAACAACGCCAAATGCTGTGAAGTGTTGACATAGTCGTTTCTCGTAGTCAGCCCAGTCTTCTGCGGCATCGTCATATGGCTGGAAACTCGGAATTGAAAGCTGTTGCCTCCTATTGAACTGTGGTGCGTTGCCTTGATGGTGTTTGCAAAGAGCTCTGGAAGTTGCAGGACATGATCGGTGAGTACTTTTTGCTGTTGCAGAAATGCTTGTAGAAGTTCTTCGACGGTGGCAGGCATGATTGAACATGTTGTTTTGATATATCCCATCCTCGTCGCCAATTTTATGAACACTCGTAGAAAATGCTTAAAGAATCTTGTATTTCACAATTGAACAATTACACAGTAATGTACACACACGTGACATAAGTCACCGATAACAAAAGATACTGTTCGTATATTTCATTTGAAGCGATGAGGCGCACCTTACGAAAAGTATACCAACTCTGAGGAGCCGGCATGCTGCCGCACACTGCCGTAGCACCACGGCAGGTGGCGCTGGCGAGATCACCCGATATCCGACAATACGAATTTATTATTTACTACACCTCCAAAACATCTCGTATTTTACCATATGATGTGACAGATGGTGCTGCAAGCAGTGGTGGATATAGCATGCCGGTGGGTCTGCAGACGTGGAGGGTGCTACTTCTGTCCATGCTGCCTCCATGTGGTCACCAGTGATAGCATCCAGCCAATCAGAAGCCATCCTCTGCTTGTAAAAGACAGAGCCTTGCAGTTCAAGACAGTCAGTCTTTGTTTGTTAGTTTGTATAGTCTATGGGACTTAACTATGGGGTCATCAGTCCCTAAACTTACAAACTACTTATGAACTACTTACGAACTAGGACGGCACAAATATCCATGCCCGAGGGGGGATACGAACCCCCGACCGTAGTGGCCGTGCAGACCGTGACTGAAGTGCCTTAGTCCCCTCGGCCACCGCGGCCGGCCACAGTCAGTCTTCCCCCTGACGATGATGGTGGATATCATTGAAAGCTTGGGATTTTATCATAATTTATTTTGCAAGTAAAACGATAACATTTTTATGCATTTAGTAATGCATACTAATTTAGTAATTATGAGGCTTCACTGAGGCCTTCACTGACTGCAGTTACCCTCCAAAGATTTCCAGAAACAGATCTTATGGGCCCTGTCTGTGCAGTCACCTGGCCACAAAGAAGTACTCCTCTTGTGAACCAATACTATTTAGGACTGGAGCATTTACACCACATTCTCCACCAGGGTTTCAACTACCTTTCATCCTGCCCTGAAATGAGAAATGCCATACCCAGTATTCTCTCCACCCCCCCCTCCTCCTACCCTCCAGCCCCATACAATGGTATTCTGTCGCCCAGCAAACTTGCACAATATACTTGTCCATTCCTACTCCATACCTGCTGCTTACCCCAAGCCCCAACACCCATATCCTTGCAACAGACCTAGATGCAAAGGCTGTCCTATCCATCATCCCACCACCACCTACTCCAGTCTCATCACATGCATTTCCTATCCCATAAAGGCACGGCTACCTGTGAAAGCAGTGACTTTATCTACTAACTGAGCTGCAATCACTTACGGCTTTCTACTTGGGCATGACAGCAACAGGATGTCTATCCCGATGAATGGCCATCATCAAACTGTGGTCAGGAGATAGCCAGACCATCCTGTTCCAGAGTATGCAGCCCTGCTTAATGTGGCTCACTGCAGTGACTGCTACATAGCCTGTGCCATATGTATCCTCCCTACAAACATCAGCCAGAAGAATTGTGCAAGTGGGAACTCTCTCTACAATTTATTCTACACTGCCACAATCCCCCAGGCATAAACCTTTGCTAGTTCCTGCCCCCACCACTCTGCCCACACTTTATCCCTACATATGTCTCCCATCCCTCCAAACATTTCAGTCCCTTTCCTTCCTTCCACCCTGTCCACAGACAGCACTGGTGTATTCCCCCACCCCTGCCATGCATCTCTCCCCTCCCCTCCTACTTTCCTCTCCTTGACACTTCCTCACCCCCACCACTGGTTGCTCTCGCCTCAGCTGTTCTGAGTCCTGCAGACTGGCAGCAGCGGCCAGAGATGGCGGTTGTGTGTGTGTGTGTGGGGGGGGGGGGGGGGGGGGTTGTGTGTGTGTGTGTGTGTGTGTGTGTGTGTGTGTGTGTGCGAGCGAGCCGAAAGCTTTTTAAGTTGTATTCTATTTTTGTGCTTTTACGTGGCTCATCGGACGTCTCTGTGATGAGTAGCAACATATCCTTCTCAAAAGTATTGTTGAATCCTTCCTGCAATTTCCATTGTTTGATTTAGTAATGGTAAAAAGTATACTTAGTATTTTGAGAACTGCCTGGAAGAATCACTGTGAAAAGAAGTAGTGTACTGAACTGGGAGATGAATCTGAAGTTCTCTAAAGTTGTGGTTATTGCAATAATGACTACCACAGTAGGCAGTTAAATTGATGTCCTCAAAAGAGCAATTACAGAAATTTGATGAACTAATATAGGTAACAGGAAAATAGTAATAAGGACAGTTTACAACTCACCGCAAAGACGTGGCAATGAGCTGCAACACGGCCATGGCCTTCTTAAAAAAATAGAACACTCGCAATCACACAGGCACGCAACACAGTCATACAACCATCACCTCCAGCTGCCGCACTTCAAATCGCACTGTGTGGCGTGTAAATGGATGGGAGGGAAGGGGAGGGGATAGGGGATAGGAAGGTTACATCACGGTGGTAAGGATGGGTACAGTACGGCCTAGATGGGAATAATGAGATGCAGCTTAGGAATGGAGTGGGGAGGCGGGTGAGGGGAAAAAAATAAAATAAGAAAATAAAACAAACAAAATAAGTATAAAAAACATATAAAAATAAAAGATAATAAATAAAAAACAAAAATAAAATGCGCACACACTGCACGTACATACGACCCCATACACACACACACACACACACACAAAAATTGCATACTCACACGCTAGTGCTGAGGTGATGGTTGTATGACTGTGTTGTATGTATAGACTTCTTGATAAATTTAAACACAGTCTCACACTCACACAAACATTACTTCTGTCTCCAGCTGCTGTGGCAATTGTTACCAGTTGTGCCAGAGTGGCCAGAGACAATGGCCATGTGTGCGTGATTTATGTCGAAGTGATTGTGTAAATGTATAACTACCTTTTTTTTTATGAAGGCTGTGGCCGAAAATTTAAGTTGTGTAATGTGATTGTTTATTATACGTGTTTCTCTGATACTTAGTAATCATCTTTAGGATGAGTTGCTACATTATGACTAAAATAGTCTTCAAATAGACTTGATTTTAATTTGAATTTTTGTCCAAAAATTACATTAATTATTAGCCTAAAATAATTGTTAGTAATATCATGTTTTTAACTTAGAAGCCCATGTTCTTTGCTTTGTCAATTAAACATTTTTTACTTTTCATTGTCATTACAAGAAAAGCCTTAATTGTCAGTCTTAAAATGATACATCTCTAAACAACATTGGCAGCTGTAGAAAAGATTGACACTATTTGTTGTGTGGAGTACCCTGAAAATGATATTTTGTGTTAGAAAACATAGTAATATTCTGTATTAAATGTTCTTTTGTATCAATTTCACTTTTTATTATTAACTTTAGCTATTATTTTTGTTAGTAATGTTAATAGTATAAATTAATTTGTTCATGCTGGGAGAAAGAGGAAGTCTTAAATATTCACTTTAGAGAAGAAATCATTGTAGCCAAGATCATAAACAAATCTGTATTTAGAGAGTGGTTTAGATGAACACAGTTATTGTCTTCTGGTCTTATAAAGATTAATGCATTTCACCACCTACCGGCACGTCTGGCTGGGCAAATTTATTAACCCTTATAAGATCAAAAGATAGCAACTGTGTTTACCAAATTCAGTCACCTAAATAAAGATTTAATTAGCTGTCTTGCCTGATATTTCTTCTCTGCAGTGATTGAAGTATAAATTAAGTGGTACTGACTGAGTGGTGATTTAAGTTTCAAGCAAGAGAAACAGTTTCTCCTCTTTTGACTTAGTGGTAAGTAAAAGAAAGTTGTGGCACATATAAACTGTTGTTATTTAGCACCCAAATTTAAATGCGATTACTGCCCAAGTGAATGGGTTAAATAATTAAGATTCTTGTTATTTAATCTTCCTTTAACAGGTATCATAATTGGAGAAATAGGTACAAAGTTGGGGATGAACTGCACAAACAATGGATACCTAGGTTTCAAAAATGTCCGTATTCCTCGAGAAAATATGCTGATGAAGAATTCACAAGTGCTTGAGGTAATCTTTCTTTAATCTTTCTGACACAGTTTAAATATTTTGATATCATTGTTTTAGTGTCATATAACTGCAAGCATGTGCACTGTTTGCAAATATTTGGGTAATAAATCAGGTAGATACAAGTAATTTTATTTGGAATGACATTACAATAATTTTACAGTATCTTGTCTTACAACATGGAACATAGCCATACTGATGATAAAGGTATCTGTCAAATGTCATTTAGAGTTCATATGAGTTGCATTTGGGCTGTGTTCATGTCTAATCAGACATGTTTTTATCAGAAATTATCATTTTGGCATTTTAGTGCAGTTCTATTACAAATATATTTCTTTATCTATGTCAGTAAAATAAGTTAACAAATATAGTTTAAAGAATGGAATTAAATTTGTATTTCTATATAAAATAACATAATTGAATACAGAGGGAAGAAATGGCATTAGTGCATTCTGTACCACCTGTCACTCATCTTACAAATGCTTATGAAATACTATTACCTACATAGAATATAACAATGGAAAGTCCAGGTTGGAATGTCAACAATATGAGGCTAGGAGAAACTCACCACAAAGACTATAACTGAGCTGCTGACAACCACATAAAAAGTTCATCACATTCACACGTTTTTGAATTTTCAGGCACAGCCTTTATCAGAGTGAGAACACACAGTGATCACTCAGACACAATATATGCACACATGACCACCATCTCCGGCTGCTAAGACCCAACTGGCATCCTGACAGTGAGTGGGAAGAGGTGGGGAAAGGATGTACAGCAAGGGTGGTCATAATATATTCAGCACTGACTGGCAGCTTGCAAAACACTAGAGGGACGGAGCAGGAGAGGGAAGATGGGAGATGCAGATGGTTAAAAAATAATACAAAACTTGGTGGAACACAGTTTGAAAGAGATGTGAATTGAGAGGAGATGGAGATTGTTGGGCATGGAGTATAAGGATAATAGTCTACCTTTGGTTAAAGCTAAGATAGTTGCAGAACTGTAGGATGCGTTGTAAGGACAGCTCCCGTCTGAGCAGTTCTGAAGAGATGGTGTTGGAGGGGGTGGAGAGGGGAAATCGAGATGGCCTGGGTTGTAAAGCAGCCATTGAAATAGATCATGTTGTGCTCAGCTAGTTCTTTGTTGGTGGGTTAGGCAGGTTTGCATCAGGTCTTCCATGGGGGTATGATGCCTTTGGTAAATGGTTGGATTTGGCATAGGGCCCACCAACTTGCACTTTGACAGCTGCCATCCCTTCCACATAAAAAATTCCTCCAAAACAGCTTGCCACCAGGGGATGGCTTGTCTGCAGAGCTGAGAACTCCCATACCCAACAAGCTGAAATCATCACAAAGGTTTCAGAGACAATTATTACCCCCCCTCTCTCCCCCCAGACCTAGTTCGCAAACAGATTTCTCGTGTAGCTTCCCCACATACCACCAACTGCCTCCACTCTCAATAACCAACCAGAAAGGAGTAGACCGCCTTGTCACCGTTATGAACCCAGAGTGGAGCACTTGCACCACATCTTCCATCAAGACTTTGATTATCTGTCATTACACCCTGAAATGAGACATCCTACACAAGATCCTTCTGACCCCTCCACAAACTGGTGTCCCATAACCCACCCCACCTTCAGAACAGTATGCCTATTCCTATGCCACTCCCAATACCAATCCTTTACACAGGGATCATATTCCTGTGGGGAAACCCCAATGCAAATCCTGCCCAATCCACCCACCCAGTCCCTACAGGCTTATCCTACCCATCAATAGCCAGGTTACCCGTGAAAGTAGCCATTTACTTTCTCAACTATGCTGCAATCACTGCATAATGTTTTATATTGGCATGACCAATAGGATGATTGGTCACCACCAAACTGTGCTCAAAAGCAAAGTAGACCTCCTGTAGCACAACATGCAGCTGAGCATTGCTTGATTTCAATGGCTGCTTCACAGCCCAGTCCCTGTAGATCTTCACCCTCAGTACCAATTTTTCTGAACTATACTGATGACAGTTATCCATACAGTACATCCTCCAATCCTGAAATAATCCAGACATCAACCTACGATAACCTCTTTTCCCATTGCCTTGCAGTCTGCCTGTTTCCTTGCTCTCACGCCCATTATTGCAGAGTGTCATCTAGAACTCAGCAACCAGAAATGTCAGATGTGTGGCTGTGAAGTGGTCCACGTTATTGTATCAATGAGCATGTGGTGTTTTCCTGAAAAAGGCTGTGGTCGAAAGGTTTAAGTTATGTGTGTCTTTCTTATGTGCCTGTCGCAGCTTGAAGAGTAGTAACCTATTCTTCTCAAAAATTTTGTTGAACCTTCCTGGAATTTCCAATACTCATGTTGTATCATGTTTCAGTTAACCTGTTTCTTTATAACATAGGGCTAATGTATTTATTGGAAAGTAACAGTGAGTCTACATGTCTGACAAAAACATTTTCTTGTAGGATGGAACATATGTGAAGTCTCCCAGTGACAAATTAACTTATGGAACAATGATGTTTGTCAGAGTTGTTCTCGTACAGGATATGTCCAGCCACTTATCAAAAGCAGTTACAATTGCCACCAGATACAGTGCTGTGCGTAGGCAATCGGAGATGAAAGCAGGGTATGTGTGCATGTACTTATATTGTTTTTAGAATAAGCATTTTATGATCCATTGAATGTTTGGTTATTTTTATCCAAATTCTTAAATGTTCTTAATATTTCTAGTTATATACTTAAATCATAAATATCTTGAACTACTTACTTGCTAAAGTAGTCTATGTTTTTCTCCAGCATTCAAGCTATCTCCATTCCCAATTTCACAAAAATTGGTTAAGCAGTTTAGTCGTGAAAGCCTAACAGACAGAGCTTCTTTCACATTTATAATATTATAGTATTGACAACATTATTTGCTGTTGTTAATAATTCATATAGATTTGTCATAAAGTGAACTTTAACTTCTAATAAACTTTGTATAGCTGTTGGAAAGTTATCGAAATTGTTGCTCATGAATGAATCCACGAATAAGTCTTTTATTGAATAAACTTTATTGTAGAAAAGCTATGAGCCCATAGTTCTCAATGGTTTTTAAAGAAGGGTGTTCACTTACTTTTGCTTTTTAGTGTTCAGTATGTCAATTGGTAAAAATGGAGCCCTTATAGGACTACTTAGTCAATGAATTTGTTTTTTCTAGCCAAGAAGTCAGATGAAAATAAAACCTACCAGTTTCATTATGTTTTGAATACACAAAGTAAAATCAGTAAGTCTAAAGCCACACTAGGGAATTTTCTCCTCTCAATATTAATTGTGGCTGAAAAATTGCCTTTAAGTGCTGAACTTCAAACGATACAGGCCGTACATAACTGGGTGCCGCCCAATGACAAAAACAGGTGGTTTCTGCAGTTGTGTTGCAACAAGCCACAAGAGACACCACACTTGATGAGCTGTCATGCAAAACTTAGATATTTAGGTGCAGTAGCATTATATGTAGTTCATCATTGCTGAAGGCACGACAGCCAACAAGAATGGTGGGTTGATCCCATTGCTGCAAATCGTCCAAGTTAAGGGAAGTTTGTGTTGTTACACAAGAATCTTAGGAGTTATCAAGAGAGATTATTTAATTATTGTGTGCATTCAGTGATGATGAATTTCCCTTCTCAGCCACATCATCTTCACACACCTTCTTCCACGCTTCTTTCTTCAACAAACAATCTTTATAATCTTGTGATTTTATGTTTTAGAGAAATAGAGACAGGGATATTTCTGCACCTTGTTTATTATCAGTTCACTGTCCAAATGATCCACTGGAACAGCATTTGCAGTTTTCTGACACTGCCACACACAGACAAGACAGAACTGAGTGCAATTCCTCGTGGCTGCTGCGCAACTGCCGACAAAAGCGGCCCAGAGTAGCAAGGATACCAACGATTGTTGGTGTGTCAGAAATAGGCCCAGGCCCATTCGACAGCGACAGTTGCATACAGAAACTTCATAGAGTGATAATTACAGCCCAGTGTGGGACCCTCCGATTGCTATTGTGTGTTCCATTTCTCGTGCGATAAAAATCATTGACCATCAATGAAAATCGCCTAGTGTGGCATTAGCCTTAATCTGTATATGCTACTCAAGTAAATTAGTTTATATCCATAAAGATAAGATTGTGGCACTACTGTGTGTCAGTTATGTAAACTTCCAAAAATGGTACAGTCACTGAGATGGAGCTATGTCTACATAACTAACAGAAAAGCATCAGCTCTTGCTTTCTTAGTGTGAAGCATCATCTGTCAGCCAAAGCTACACTTAAGACTCAAGTACTTGTAAAAAACCCATAAAAATTCATTTAATAATTTTGGAGATTAGTGTGTCCTTAATGAATGTTAAAGATAAAAATTTAAATTATGATGTCTTTTGTTTCCATCATCCGATTTTGAATAAATAAATCCTGCAGGTTGCCCAATAGAATTTTCAAGATAACTGTGGAAATACCATGGAAATTTGTTTAGTGCATTTGGAGATAAGTATGTTCAAACAGATTAATGACAGACAGGATGAATTCACAGTTTTATTATAGAAGATAACTACATAATTCAGATTCCCATAATAGTGGAGAAATCGGAATTGCACATCTTTTCTACAAATGTCGCTCTAGTTATCTTTGCCTGATCAATACCATTGAATTTCAACATAGCCACCTGAATGGAATCCTAAAAAGATTTCATCAGCAAAGGTCTTATTATACTTCCCTGGGGCAATACCAAATTTTAATCATGGTACATCTTATAGATGACTCTCATTCAGGCATAAGATAATGTTTTCTGCCTTACATAAATTTACAATGTGTTCAAATATCTGTTAGGTGTTATACAGGAAGTAGTTTACCAAATGGGCAACAGTGTAGCAGCCATTCAAAAGCTTTTTGACAGACAAGAAATTTTGAATCCATACAATTACCTCCACTGCCTCTTTTATGGGACTGTTTGTTTTTCATGTTTTGATTGTATGTTAGTTTGTGAGTTTGTATTTATTAAGCATGTTTATTTTAGGCAGAGAGAACCTCAGATCATTGATTATGTTACACAACAGTACAAACTATTCCCAAATATTGCCTTGTGCTTTGCTCTACGCTTTAGTGCAAACTGGCTTTGGGAAATGTATAATAGTGTCACATCCGAATTGGAGTCTGGTGATCTGGAGAGACTGCCTGAGGTAAGTAATTTGTTTTTCATCACAATATATGAATAATGAAATTAATGTGCTGATTTTTAATATTAATTATAAAAGGAGGCAAATGAAACTTACATAATTTGAAAGATGCATTGCCACAGATGTGCATAAAACAAAAATCAGGTGTGTACAAAGCCATTAAGAGTTGTAGAAAGAAGTAGATGTTTTCATGTCCGAGATTGCATTTTTTGTCACACATTAAAATCTCCGACTGTCATTATAAGTAATCATCAACAATTTAAGTACTACAAACTTTTTCCCTGTGTATTGATCAGGTGGTAAAAATGACACACGAAGAAATAAGTCTCGTGGAATAGCATTCTATGGATATTCATGTTTAAAGGGTTCAATTTCAGTAACACTTTCATACTGGGCAGTTACAACACCACAATCATAAGGTCAATAATGTAGTTAGAAGTAGAAATCAAACATTTAGTCTACTATGCTATGTAGTTTTGTCATGAACAGTAAAGTTCAGTCTTAATATATGTGTGGCATATAACCCTAGCAATTCCCATAAAGGAAAGAGGAAATTGACAGGGCAATGGAGGGAAAAGTGGACAGAGAGAGGATGGAAGAGGAGGTGGAAGTCAGAACGAAGGGAAGGGGCAAACAGATAAGAGTTTGGGAATGGATAGAGATGGAAGGAGGAACTGGAAGACAAGGGGGAGGGGAGATTTATGGAGAGATGATATGGGGAGTAGTGGACAGACGTAGAAAATGTTTGTGTTTCATTCAAGCTACTTTTCTTTTCAGCTGCATGCGATGTCATGTTGTCTGAAAGCTGTAGCAACTGCGGATGCAGCTGCAGGAGTGGAAACCTGTCGTCTAGCCTGTGGCGGTCATGGTTACATGACGTCCAGCAATCTTCCCTGCATCTATGGACTTGTAACTGCTGCCTGCACATATGAGGGAGAGAACACTGTTATGCTTCTACAGACAGCAAGGTAATAACTTTAGATCTGTTCCTCTTGCATTTGTTTATTTGGGGAAAAGAAAGGAAACGAAACAGGTGTAAAACAGAACATGAATAATTTAAAATAAGTGAAATTCTGCTACATCTACATATTTACTCAGCAAATTACATTTAAGTGCCTCACAGAGGGCTTTATTTGTAACATGGTAATGTTCGGCATCTTTCAGCACTTTTCTGTGATTGAGCAAACAGGGAGGCAGAAATGATTGGAACAGAAATCAGGAGAATTAAGTTGTGTAAATGTTTTACGTGGCAGTTCAAGGATCATCTCTACAGTGACTTTTCTCTCTGTCCTTATATTATTGAAAATTATTATTATTTTTACTATTATTATTATCATAATTATTATTATTATTATTTTTGTTGTTATCAGTGCTCTTTTTCTGGGGGAACGCTGGAGGATTCGTACCCCTAAACTTTTTTGTTCACAAAGTCACTGTTTTACAATGTTGAGAACTTAGAAGAAAGCCAAAGATTTATTTCAAGGACATACATTGTTATTGTTACTATTATTATTATTATTATTATTATTATTACTATTTTCTGTAATTGCAATATGAACTAATTGCCATCTTTGTATTGTTGTTGTTGTTTATTTGTTTGTGTTTGCTGTTCCGTTCTTTTCGGTTGTGCAAAGTTATACAATGTGTCCTGTCTTTGGTTACAACTTGTAAGTTAGAATGGAAGCGAGAGATGAGCAGAAAAATAACAAGCTATTTTACTTGTAAAGTAAGAAGGCATAAAGACTACAGCAGCCATGAACTCAAGTCAGTTCGGAAACTGTTGTAATGCTATTAATTTAAGTTACACTGTAGTTTTACAGTCAAATAAATTTTCAGCTGTACTAAAAATTGGGTCAGTTGAAGCACAGGACACCACCCATCATCTTTGCCATTTCGGTAGACAAACAAAGTTACAAAAGATTTTTATAGTGTGGTTTTTATTGTTGTTGATAATAGGTATGGATGGTATAAAATATGTCAAAATATGTGTTCGGTAATATTTCCTTGTATTGTTTTGTATGTCAGAGAGTTGATTGGAATCACCTGTTTCATTTGAGGTGTATTATAGGTCAAATGAATTGTATGATACCGTTTTCTTTTAATCTTCAGGGGTTGATGTGAATTGCATGCTTCATTTGAGATGATGTAAAGTGATGTGTTCGATGATGTTTATATCATGGGTAATAACTGATGGGTGGTATCCCATGCTTCATTTATAAGTAATTTTTGCTGCATTATATCTAATATTGGAGTACCCTAAACTTTTTTTTTTGAGAAAAAGAGCACTTATTATTATTATTACTATTATTAATTACACAGTTAGAAAACAAATAATAGTCAATACTTCTTGAGATTGAGAACCTTGACACAGGTTTTTGATATCAGTGAAGGTGACAACATTATAACAAAATGCATACCTCTAATGAGGGTCAGCCAAGAGGATATCTAAAGCACAAGTGCCATTTTGTTTAATTTTGCCTTTCAGCTCATCCACTGTGATTAAAAAATAATGATTTACTACTTCTGAGTCAAGCACTACACTTTGTGTGCACATTTTGCTACACTTTGTGTGCATATTTTGCTCTGTGTGTGTGTGTGTGTGTGTGTGTGTGTGTGTGAGGGTTTTTTCCCCTTTCTTTGTAGCCTCATAAAATAAGATTTTAAATTTCTTACATTGTATTCTATTATTGCATTTGAGCCTTGAAAATGATGAAGTTTGCACCAATCATAATATTGGTGGGTTGTTGAAGAGATCACCAGACTCTCTAATCTATCATTAATTGTAGAATTTCAATTAGTAACTATGTTTATTTTTCATTATAACCTGTTCAATTGCAAACTCACTGAATATTTTCAACAGGTTTTTAATGAAAGCATGGGGCCTTGCTGCAAGCAATCAAGCACTGACACCAACTGTAGCGTACTTGCGCCAAGCAGTAGGCAGAGAGAACGAGGGAACATTTGAGAAAACAATGCAAGGACTCATCCGTGCATACTGGCAAGTGGCAGCAGGGTATGTATAGAAAATAAGTTGAATGGCAGCTTTAGACTTTGTAGAGAATTAAGTTAAGCTAAGAAACTGTGACTGTCCTTTAGTTAATTGTAAGTAGTTTCTTCGGTGCTATGCTGCAGATGGATGTTGGACTCATGTTTTCAGTTAAATATTGTTTTAAAACAAAATACCATATTTGCTGGCATATAAGACACACCCCACTTTTAAGACCTATTTTTTTAGGAAAAAATAAATAACACCTAATACATCTATTGCAATATAATTATAATTCATTTGTTCATGTATGTAAAATATCTAAGACAGTGCCTTCAAGTAGTGTTCATAAACTTTACACAGTCAAGTTTCTTGACAGTTTGCACAAATTCAAATGGATATTTCACTTATCACTGTTTACAGTGCATGCCAACTACATGGTGCAATGGTTGATGAGAGCATTGTAAACGCGTACGACATTGACACCTTGGTGGCTCTGCTTACGATTGCTCCGATCAAACACTACGCCGAGTATCTGTTCGCAAACTACGCATGACAAGTAGGGGATTTTCATATTTAAAATGATGCATTTTGAGAATTTATTGTGAAGCACAAATATTTATGTAAGTATTTTTGTGATGTTTCATAAACTGTGAGAATGATCGATGGTTTGCGTCTGTGTATTGGTCAGCGAACTGTATAGGGCACAGCACGTTATAACCTCAAAAATACAACTCTGAGACACAGAAACAGTGCAAACATCACAAAAAATATTCTGTACGTATTTGCATTTGAGAATTCAACCAAATTCTCAAATATCGTCCAGTGAGACATGAACAAATATGTGAGCAGTGTTTCATTATTCAAATAATGAATGACATTGTTACAGGATTGCCAAAAAAATCAATTATGATGAATGAAATTACGTCGAACGTTTCTACTTCCTATGAAGTTACCAGTTTCAGTTACGCTTGGCACTAAAATTAGTACAAAATTCAGGAAACCTTTAGCACATAATAAAACTCCTGATAGGTATTTTCATGCATATTATGTACATATATCAAATAAAAACTACGAAACTGTAAGGAAAAAAAGAGTGTGTCTTATATGCCGGCAAATACGGTACTTTTGAAGGCATTTTTTCTCCTTACTTCAAGCTGATACAGAATATATGTAAGGGTAGATCATTAAAAGCACTGAAGATGTTTTTAAAAAGTTAGAGTCCACTGGAACTTGTATGGTATCTTGCACTGGGGCTAAAAAATCCCAGGAGTGTTGAACACATTAACAGCAAAGCACAGTAGTAACATGCATATTATGAAGACAGATGGTGGACACTTTGCACCAAGAAGATGCAGTATATCAGGTTACATAACATAATATTATATCATCCTGCTGCATTTAACCCACATAGCACTGACATCCTTCCAGAAGGACGAGAATGGTGGCTTAGTTTTTCATATTTCCAGTTACAAATTCGTGCAAAGTGTCACATTTCATTTTTTTACTCTTCTGCTTCCATGTTTGATAAATTTTAGTTTGTATTACTGATTGCAAAGTGGTAGGGTATGGCTGCAAAGTTAAGGTTAATACAGAATCTATTGAGTATTTCCTTGTAGTTAGGTTCATATTTCTTGAAAATTCTATAATTTGTGCGACATTTATATGTAGATATCTAATGTTAAACAGTGTTTTAATAATAATGATTCATTAGATGAAAATTCCAAAACATTCATTTTGATGTCCTTCCAGGAAGATGGGCAATATTCGAAAATGGTGTCTTTGTGAAAAAATCACTTATAATGTTTTTATGCAGTCATATGAAGGTAATTTATACCTTTCGAAATCAAAATAAGACCAAAAATAATTCCGCGCTACCTGGGTTAACTTCTAGCATGCACTTTGAACATTCAGAATTAATTTTCATGTTAGCTTGTGTATGTTGATAGCTTGTTAGTGTTTCTTGAGGCTGATATATGAAAAACTAAGAAATATTGTATGAATAACCAATAAGATTCAAAGGAATTTGTCAACTAATACAAACAGAAAAATGTTTTGCGGTCAAATTTATTTTCACTTATATTGGCCACAGAGAGATATTTGTAATTTTTCCTTTCAGGATGGTCAGGTTTCTAAAAGATGAAAGTACTCAGTAGTGAAACCATTTTAAAAAGAATGAGGCAGTGATAATGTAGGCAACTTTAGACCTATATCTATGCCACTGGTATCTGATAACATCATTGAAAAGCACGTACAGAGTGTCTCACGAAAGATGCCTGGGGGAGGTTCATGGGGCTGTGCATCACATTTGCCAGCTGTTGCTGTTCTGCCTGTCGGTTATCACTATGCATTTTCTTGGGAATTTTGCAATAGTGCCAAGTCTGGCCATATTATCGCTGAACGACAATATGTGTGAACGAGTGTTCGGGTGTCTTGTTTTAAGTTTGCTATTGAGTTTCCATTTGCTGTGGTGTACATAAAGGCTCATCAAGTGTTCCTTTTCTTGAGCTACCCAAAAACAGAATTGTTAGTGGAATGTCAGCTTGAATTCATACAGAAATTTCCCAGTGTGCATGTTCCCAATGAATCGAAGATATGCAGATGAATGAAGAAATTTCAAGTGACTGGATCTGTATTTGACAAACAAAGGCCTAGAGAAGGTAGTATTTTAATCAAAAATAGTTGAGTAGGAGATGCTTTGGAAATAAGTCTGAGAAAAACTCTGTGCCATTTGGCACTTCAGACGGGTGTGTCAAGAGCATCTGCTCACAGAGCTGTCCACAAACTCAAATTGAAGCTGTACAAAATAATGGCAGTGCATCAACTCACAAACTGAGATACTACTGCTCAATGTCATTATTGTAACTGGCTGTTACAGTCTGAGCACTGCTTTTCTGGTGAAGTATGGCTGCATTTGTCAGAATACATAAATTCTCAGAACAATCGATGCTGGAGCTCCAAAAATCTCCATGAATTATATCAACAACCTCTGCGTGATATTAAACTGGAGTGTAGTGTGCAATTAGCAAATGACTCTTGCCTTTAACAGTGACAGCTGTTGCCATCTGTAGTTTTTCTTGGTGCTACATTAAAAAGAAAGTACTATTATGCAGACAAAAGATATAAATGTTGCGCTGGAAATCATTAACAAAACAGAAAATCAGGTGACATATGTACTACGTCACTTATATTTTCAGCATAGATTTTGACTGATGTGGAAGCTACATCAGTTATCTCCAAAGTGTTAACTTTGTTTGTTGTTAATAGTATCAGCTTATTCCTAACAAAGGGAACACAAAGTATGGTACCAACAGATTTTGATGGGTCGCAGGTATGTTGTGAGGGAATTTCTTCAGACCACAACCTAAAAGGATTTATTCCAATGGGCGTTGATTTCTAAGAAAATCGAGATCAAATTCACAACAAATTACCATGCGTACTGTGTCTACTTATGTATGGTGGTTACCGCTCAGCGAGACAGCGTGGCGTAATTGGCAAGGTGCTAGGCTCCCATGCAGAAGACCCAGGTATGATACCTAGCCGCAGAACAATTTTTAAAATTTGTAATTGCTACTTTTTATATTTCAAAAATCAAAAATAAAAAAATAATTGAGCAAAGAAAAAGATAGAAAGAAAAACAAAAATAATGAAAAGTCAAACGATTAAAAAAATAACCAAGAAAATAAAAATAAAAAAATCGTCCCCTTTGGGTAATTTATTTTTCACTTTTCTTCATTTCTCTCCTTTTATTGTGCATAATTATATGCCTTTATACCCACTCCTATGTTACAGCTTGAGTACACAGTCAGAATAATAGCAAATAACAAAGTAGCAACTGATTATTTTACTTATTGCCCAGTGTTATTTACTCACTGTCACCAGCGTCACTATCTTTAACACCTGTACAAAATTCTGGGTGATAATTGTCACAGAAGCACCGAAAATGCAGAACATTGTAACACCATGCACATCTAATAAATGCTACCGCTTTACAGGTGCAAGGTGTTTTCATCAGTGATACTGCAAAACACTGGTCGTTCACATAAAAAAATAATAAATAAAATTAAATTAAAAAATAAAATGTTTGGTCACCAATTAATTGCGATGCAAACCAGGCATATTTAATCATGGGAACAAAGACTGGTGCACTGAACTGATGCAACAGTAATGAATGTATTCGAATTGAGTCTTCTTGTGAAGCGATTTCGCAGTTAGCTGTTAACAATTCATTATTTTTGTTTTTCTTTCTTTATATCTTTTTCTTTGCTTAATTACTTTTTAATTTATTTTTGAAATATAAAGAGTAGCAATTACAATTTTTAAAAATTGTTCTGCCGTTAGGTATCGAACCCGGGTCTCCTGCATGAGAGCCTAGCACCTTGCCGATTACGCCACGCTGTCTCGCTGAGCGGTAACCAACCGCCATGTATAAGTAGACACGTTACGCATGGTAATTTGCCGTAAATTTGATTTCAATTTTCTTAGAAATCAAGGCCCATTGGAACAAATCCTTTTAACTTGATGCTCTGGAGGAATTCCGTCACAACATACCTACGACCCATCAAATTCCTTTGGTACCATACTTGGTGTTCCCGTTGTAAGAGTTAGTAACTTTCACTCAATTATTATTATACAAAAACTGAATCTCCATTTGGATCACACTACCTTGACTCTTATGCAGAAAGGTGTCCAGGATTCTGCAACATCCGTTTTCAGTGAGGTATCACAATATTTCAAAACTCTTAATAGTAATCCATGCACTTTCAAATAAACACTGCAGAGTTTCTTCATGGCTCACTCTTTTTGTTCCTGGGGAGGGGTGGGGAGGCTCAAAAGCTAATTTCTGTGTTACATTGTTGATTTATTTATGCTTAGGCCTATTGTGTGCATAGGATTGCTACACACTTAATTTTATGTATTACTGCTCTTTTCTTACAGTATTATGTAGTTATTCGTTCCATGACCATGGAGATTTGATCCTTGATTTGGTCGTGTGGAAAATGTTAAAAAAATAAGATTCAGATTCTAGCAAAGACAGAGCATTATGCACATCAAATGCAGGATGCTTCTTTGATTTTAGTAGCTTGCATCTTATCAAACTGAAATATTTTAGAATTAATGCTAGTTTTATTTCTATTTCTGCTTTTTATTACTGTTTGTGTTGTGATATATCAAAATGTTAATGATTTCAATTAAATCTTTTTTCAACAGAAAAATAAAGCTTTGTCACCAAGATATGGAAAGGAGGATACGAGGAGGATATTCTTCAGAGGATGCCTGGAATATGACATCCATAGAACTAGTGCAGTGTGCAGAGGTGAGTGTAACTTCAAGCATGACAATACCAGGAAAACGAAATGGTGGAATACTTCTTACGAGTGTTTTCAGTATTTCTTATTCTCTGTAAGCAACATTGGCCACTTATTGTTATAATTTTTCAGACTTTTTATTTACTTTTTTTTCTTTCTTTCTTTCTTTCTTTCAAAGGAGAAAGTCAACAGAACACCTAGAACCCAAGTATAGGGTATGGAGTCCATGTGTAAATTGTTCCAAAGTAGAGGGGGAAAAAATCAAGAAAATGTATAAATTGGGAGACAAAATTGCTGGTCTGTTTTTAGCTTCAAAAGATGTGTGTAGTTCTGCCAATAGACATACAAAAAATGAAAGTTACTCGCTACCTAGCTCCCAAAGGAGTCGGGAATACAGTAGGATCGGATGACAGGGATCAACCTGTAATGAGAAAAGGGGTAGGCCAATGCAAATTAATATGAAAAAACTTGCTTACTATAGAAGATTAACTTCAGTTAAATTTAGGTTTAAACAAAAACAAAGTCTTTAAAGATACATTTATGCAGGCCATAAAAATTGCAGTGTCAACAATATATATTAAAGTTTATCCAATAACATTCCTTCCATATGTATGGCATCAATTCTGACCACTGTTACCTGAGAATGTTTATGGCAATAAATTTCCAGGACAGGAGTGTTTACACAAGCTACATTGTGCCTATGAATAATAATAATGATAATGATAATTCCACCAGGCTCTGTGGCCAGATGCAAGTCTTTCAATTGGACGGCACTCCAGCAACTTGTGTGTCCCAAGCCTACTCCAGTTATCCAACTGAGGAAAGGGGACCTACAGTTTATCGTGAAATCCGAACCATGTGTCTTTTCTGGCAACCCCTCATGTCGTTGAGATGTGAAGGCTAGGTTAAAATGTAGACTGAAAAATTCTTTTATCAGCCCAGGTTTTGAACCCACAAACCTTCATTTTCCAGTTGAGCACTTTACCCCGAGACCAAGAGGTGTGATATGAAATGGGTGAAAGTGATATAGTGGAAGTGAGTGGATTTCTTGGATTTGTATTTCACAAGAGAAAAGTTAGCAAAGAAAAGAGAAATTGAGCATGGTGGATGTGTGTGTGTGTGTGTGTTTTTTTTTTTCTTATCTAAGCAAGCATGCTAGCTGCTGCTGAAACCGTAACCTGTGAACTGATATTGGATGCAAACCTTTCCCAGTAATAGTGAACATCGAATAGGGCATGAATTAACTCACTGTTTATGTTTTAACAAATTTCATATCTAAAAACTCGCTTCTATTTTATCATAGTCATAAAACAGGATCTGTATACAGATAATGTGGCACCAAAGGATTTTCAATTCTTTTACAAAAGATTTTCAGTGTAATTTTTTTTATTATTTTTGGAAACTCCTTAACAATAATTTAGTAATAGTTGTTGAAATGAAATGATTGTATGGCATTTTTTGTCCAGGAGATCCCATCTGGGATTGTTTGCCTGCCTAGTGCAAGTCTTTTTATTTGACACCACTTTATGAAAGTGCATGCCAATGATGATGAAGACAACACAACACCCGATCCCCTCCGGGAACCAAACCCGGGCCCCTGCATGATAGCCAGCGGCTCTGTCGACTGTGCTATGGGGACGGACAGTAATAGTTGTTAATACAGTGTACAAAAGAGTTTCTTACTACTGTTCTCTTTGTGAATTACTTCTATACTATTAGAGGCCTACATTATGTATTCTACAGAACACAATGAAGAAATGTGTGAATGAAGGAGCAAAAATAAGTCGTCGACAGTTTGCAGAAATCTGCTGTCTAGAAGTTGGCATGATCTTAGACCAATAACCTATTCCAGTTTATTTGACAATTATCCACACTCTGTGATAATGATAATGTATTGGTGAATTGTTACAGGTGTACACAGCTATCAAGTAATAATGTGTATGTGAACCTAAAGTTTACAAATTACAAGAGTGTTTCATTAGTACATCAAATCAGTCGCCAATTGCACACACATTGTGATAACACAACATTTCTATTAAAATTCTTTCAGTTGTGCCCTGGGAAGCTTGAGGAATGTGTTCCACAAGTTCACTGACAGAGACCCTCTGAACAATCACATCTGAAACCAGCAATCTTCCACTCCATTTGTTATCGTGAACTTTCATATGACCCTCAGCAAAAGCCCTGCACCATTTGAGGATGGTTTGAATGGACATGTACTCTTCACCTCTTCAGTTGCCGATGAATCTCCACAGGGAGTAACTTCCTTGCCTGGAGAAACCACATTACTGCTCGAATCTCACCACTGGTTTCTATCACCACTCCCACCATCTCTCAAGGTTACCAAGCCAACAATGAGTGATTTAGTGAATCACAGATGGGTGGGTTCGAGAGTAGGGGAACCAATGTGCACAGCACTGTTGTCAGATTTAACATGCACCTTCCCTTGAGGCGGTAGCTCATTGGGAACATTACTTTTGGTACAACCCTCGTAGTGCACTGCATACTCCCTAACTGTGAGCACCACATCATCAGCAGCTATGAGTGAAATGGCCATGACTATTGTCACTGGTTATTACTGCAGTGGCAGAATTCTGATGCCTTCTTCATTGTACTGATCGGAGGGTGCGAATCTGTCATCTTTCGGGAAACAACTCCTTGACACCTGTGTTACGATTTGAAGACAAACTGTGATGGTTCAATTCTGCTCTTCACAAAGCCATCCATGGGTCCAGTGAGTTCTTGTAAAGCACCGTGATGGCTAGAGGTATGGGTACACTGATTGCAAACCACATACACCTGTATATGAAAATAATTTTTTCCTAGTAGCAATGGTATGTTGCAACAAGACACTGACGCATGTCACAAAGCCAGGGGTACGATGCAGTGGTTCGAGGAACACAGTGGAAAGCTGCAATTGATGTGCTGGCCCATCAATGCGCCAGATCTGCACCTGATCGAATGTGACTGAAAGTGGAACAAGAGCTCATTGGCTGCCTTTCCAGAATGTTCGGGGATATGGTGACTTGTGTGGGTAGGTGTGACGCTAAACACTCTCAGTGATTTACCAAGGCCTCACTGCTTACATGTCATCACTGTTATGAGTGACAAAGGTGGGCACACCGAGTGTCAAGTAAGTGGTCATAATTTTGTGGCTGATCAGTTTGCTGCCCCCCCCCCCTCCCCCCAAAGCAACTCCTAGATGTACAGCACCACATCCTGCCTGCAGGTACCTGTGCGAACCTTCCTTAAATCTAAGAAATACCTTCCATTCTAACGTACCACAAATTTTCCAAAAGCAAAGTTGAAAGGCCTAGTGTCTTCTTCTTGCCATTAGTTCAAATTCTTTCATTGCCAAGCAGTAATAGAACAGGAGTTTAAAAATACTGTCAATATTTCACCCACTCCTTTTGCTTAACACCCTTATTTTTAAAATTTGTTTCTGTACATTGTTCAATGGTATGGTACTGCTCATTGCTCTTCAGTGGCATTCATTGATCTAATGGTTGTTTATGACATAGTCAACCACAACAAACTGATAAAAAAGATTTACAACATCATCAAGGACTATAGATTAATGCAGTTCATTTAACTCCTCTTGCAAAATAAGAGATTCTTCATCACCATGAACAACAAGAAAAGTCGTTGGAGAACTCAAAAGAACGATCTTCCCCAAGGCAGTGGCTGGCCCCACTCCTCTATAATATCTACAGCAACGACCAACCTTTAGAAACAAACACAAGATCATTCATATATGCTGACGACACAGCAGTAGCAGCTCAAGGAAATACATTTGAGGGGGTAGAAATGAAACTCACAGCAACCCTTGAAGATCTGGCAGACTACTATAACAACAATCACCTCAAACCTAACGCAGACAAAACACAAGTCTGTGCTTTCCATCTGTGAAACAAAGAAGCCAGGAGAAAGTTTAAAGTAATCTGGAAAGGAAAACAACTGCAACACTGTGACAGCCCCAAGTACCTGGGTATAAATCTGGACCGCACACTCACTTTTAAATGCCACTGTGAGAACACAAAGCTCAAAGTCTCCAGGCACAAAAATATTATACGGAAACTCACAAATGGCACATGGGGTGCACAACCGTACGTCCTATGAACTTCTGCTCTAGCTCTTTGCTTCTCCACAGCAGAAAACGCAGCACCAGTCTAGTGGAACTCCGCACACACCAACCAGGTTGACATCGCCTTTAACGAGACAGGGCGCATTATAACGGGTTGTCTGTGGCCAACTACTGTGGATAAACTTTACCGTCTTGCAGGTATAGCACCCCCAGATGTTAGAAAAAGAACAGTGGCAGAAGTCAAAAAGAAGAAACAAGAAAACAACCCCAGACATCCCATGTTTGGAAGTGAAACACCTTCTCCCAGGCTTAAATCAAGAAAGTGTTTCCGTAGAACAACAGAAGCGAACACCTCAACACCTTCTGCCCGCCAAATAGAATTATGGCGAAACACATCTGGAAGACAATTACAATGCCTTAAAGAAGAACCTGAACCTGGATACCACCTACCATACCAGACATGGAAGACCTTGAACAGATTACGAACTGGAGTAACACACAACAAGCAAAACCTGCTACAGTGGGGGTACATCACTGGAGATGCAAACTGTGAATGTGGTGAAATACAAGACTCTATCACCTACTTGTTTGCCCAAACTGCCCAAAGCCATTACAATGGACGACCTGGTTCGTGCAAGTATTCGAGGAGTCAAGACTGCAAAATACTGGGCTTCAAAGTCAATTTAAAAATGTATATATGTTTGTAATAACTGTGTGTATATTTTATATAACTGTTTTTGTCCTGGACACAATAATAATAATAATATTTGTATAAATTTTCCTCATTAATTCATTACTATTTCACTTTAGGTATCATAATTAATGTGTCGATTGTGATTGCAGTCACATTGCCGAGCATTCATCGTGGAAAAATTTGCTGAAAGAGTATCTAGTTTGGACGCATCAGATGCTCTTCGTGCTGTGTTGGCCCAGCTTTGTGAATTGTATGCCACCTACTGGCTTTTGCAACGGTCGGGTGATTTTCTTCGGGTTAGTATCCAACTTGATATAAGTGTAGTAATTATCAGAAGTTAACATTCAAAAGTGATGTCATTTGACTCGAGTTAGTGTGATCTTCTGCTAGAAGTAACACAGTGTATTAAAGAACAAACTATGAAGTTGAATGTCACATTCTTTCCATCTTTTCTTTTCACTTTAATATTTGTCACTCATTTCCAGTTTTCTGGTGCCAAACCTCGAGACTTAGAGGATGTGCAGCTGTGGATGGAATCCCTGTTGACTCAATTACGGCCAAATGCAGTTGGCATTGTGGACGGTTTTGATATCTGTGATGAAATTCTGCGCTCAACATTGGGTTGCTGGGATGGCCAAGTGTACCAGCGTCTCTTTGACGAAGCTTTAAAAAGCCCTCTTAACAGAGAACCTGTCAACATGTCCTTCAAGAACTACATGAAACCACTTTTCAAGTCCAACCTGTAATCTAATGGAAGGACTTGTCACTTAAATATCAAGGCACTAAGTTGTACTTCAGTGTATTTTTGCCACAATTACAATAGGCATTTATTTTTTTATAACTATTTTTCTCTGATTTTGGTTTAACCCAATTTTTACTCTGTATATTTAGGGCAAGGGGTTGTACAGTAAATGTGATCATTTATTTTTGTAATGGTATCCCTGTTGAAGGATTATGAAGATTTCTATGTGTTTGTTAAATTTGTAACAAATTTTATATAAAAGTTAAATGACTAAAAACTATTTTTATACTATATTTTCATACAAGTATATGTAAATAATAAAAATTAAAGGTACATAATTGTTACAAAGTAACTTTATATGGCTGATTTTTATTTTGGAGTAGAAAGTGACAGTCCTGTTTCCTGGAGTATCACAAAAGTAAACTTCATAATGATGAAGGTTCTGCTGAGAGAAAATGAAGTACAAAGTGTTTGTTGACATCTGTCAGATATTTCCCAGTTGGTCTTGAATGAAATACATCTAAGCTTGTTAATAATTTGACATCAGTATTATGTACATTGATACTGTAAAGCATATTAAGCACAACTCTTTAATATGTTTTTGCATTTACTAGCATTACTGTAGTTTTCTTTATCTTTTACACAAACTTGTCATATAACCAGCTGCAGTAAAAATTGGGATGATAAATTAATGCCAGGAAGCAAAGTTGTTCAACGAAATTGTTGGTTCTTCTGGTGATTTTGTAGTTTTCTTCACTGAAAGCCACATGAAGTATTAAGCAGAATGATAAATTTGTCCATTAGCAAATGATGTGTAGTAAGATATTGCTTATTTAAGAGTGATGTATATGTTGGCTGTAATTGTTTTTTAAATATGATATTGTTAACTGTGTATTTGGCATAACTGGTAGGCTCCTTTGTGGTCACACTGATAAGATTCAATTAAGTGAGCAAACATAATCGTGTGCAAGTATCTAGTCAACTATTATTGATGCATGTTGGAGATTTCAGGCAGAAGTTCTGAAATATTCCCTTACATCCAGTCTATTGTGTGTAATAATTGTTTTTCTTTTTCTTTATCTTTGTATCAGTATTAACTGTAAAAATAAAAATGGACAAGATAAAACTTGAAATAATTCATTGGTAATAATTTGAAATGCCATTGTCAGCTGATCTGTATTTTCAGATTAACTTTCATCTTAAAAGAATAAAACTGGTTCCTGTATGTGTTTTTAACAACTCAACAAACTTATTATTGTGCATTGCGCTTTGTAGCTTAGCTGTAAAGCACTCTGAATTGTAAGTTCTGGTGTGACTTTCAAGCAGCGATTTATTAAAATATTTTTAAGATCTGTTCTCGCCTGGTAACAAAACTCGTTGTAGTAAATGCTAAATTTCGAGTTAATGTTATTTTTGGAAAGCAGAGATCACAAGCATTATCATCACCATAATCATCTTCATCGGTTTAAGCCTGTCCTCCTTGCATTTGTGTCAACTAATCTGTGGACTGGCCATTTCTGTATGAGTGTTATCTAGATGTTGACAGGAAATGAAAGAATGATTTAATTTTCAAAAATGCTGTTTTATCAGTTCCCTTTTGATGTGTCATATCCAAGAGAACTTAACTGCAGATCCAGTCTGTGTAAAAAGTAATTTAAGTTAGCAAATTACACCAAGTAATGGAATCATACAGTAATATAAGTGAGAGAATTCTTCTGAACTGCACTGAGACCTGAGATGAAATCTGGGTTTACATCAGTACAACTCAGAATGAAAGCAATATTTAATGGAATGCTGTCACACCTGTCATCCATGGGAAAGGAAACATCAGTTTAATGGCAGGAAATTGTTGAATAACTCGTTGTTGTTGTTGTGGTCTTCAGTCCGGAGACTGGTTTGATGCAGCTCTCCACAATACTCTATCCTGAGCAAGCCTCTTCATCTCCTCATAAGAACGGCAACCTACGTCCATTCGAATTTGTTTACTATATTCATCTCTTGGTCTTCCTCTGCGATTTTTACCCCACACACTTCCCTCCAATGCTAAATTCACAATTCCTTGATGTCTAAGAATGTGTCCTACCAATCTATCCCTTCTTTTAGTCAAGGTATGCCAGAAATTTCTTTTCTCCCCAATTCTGTCCAGTACCTCCTCATTAGTTACGCAATCCACCCACCTAATCTTCAGCATGAATAACTCATTATGTATTTCAAAACTTTGTAACAGGTCAGTAAATCTTTTTGTCTTCAATATAATGAACCTTGGTTGCACTGACCTACAGGTTGGCAAGTAGAAAAAGCAATCACACACTCACTTGGACAGTTTAATTTTCAACCAGAGCTTTTACATCAACAGTGCATTTCAAAGTGTAGAGGCGTGGACAGAAAAGATGCAGGGCACAGTTGGGGGTAGAAGTATTTATTGCTGCCTGACAGAGCATGCAGGTACTAGATGATTGGAAATGTGAGGCGCAGCTTTGGAAATGAAATGTTGCACTAGGTTGAATATAAGTCTTTGCTCTCTACATTTTACCCTTGATACCTTCAGAACGTGAAAGAGTGTATTCCAGTTGATATTGTCAAAAGCTTTCTCCAAATCTACAAATGGTAAAAATGTAGGTTTGCCTTTCCTTAGCCTATCTTCTAAGATAAGTCGTAATGTGAGTATTGCCTCCCATGTTTCTACATTTCTCCTAAATCCAAATTGATCTTTCCCAAGGTCAGATTCCACAAGTTTTTCCATTCATCTGTAAGTAATTTGTGTTAGTATATTGCAACCGTGACTTATTAAACTGATAGTTCTGTAATTATCACATTTGTTTGCACTTGCTTTCTTTGGAGTTGGAATTACGATATTCTTCTTGAAGTCGAAGGGTATCTCCCCTGTCTCATACACCTTGCATACCAGGTGGAACAATTTTTTCATAACTGGCTCTCCTAATGATATCAGCAGTTAAGACGGAATATCATCGACTCAAATCCTTCAGTGTTCTGTCTAATTCTTCTCGCAGTATCATATCACCTATCTCATCTTCCTCCACTTTGTCTTCCATTTTTAGAATACTGCCTTCAAGTTTATTTCCTTTGTATAGGCCCTCTATATATTCCTTCCATAGTTCTGCTTTCCTCTCTTTGCTTAGTACTGGTTTTCTGTCTGAGTTCTTGATATTCATACAGTTGCTTTTCTTGTCTCCAAATATCTCTTTTATTTTCCTGTAGGTGGTATCTATCTTTCCCTTGTTATGCATTTTCTACAGTCTTGCATTTCTCCTCTAGCCACTCCTGCTTAGCCAGTCTGCACTTCCTGTCAACTTCATTTTTCAGACGTCTGTACTTCCTTTTGCCTGCTTCACTTGGTGAATTTTTATATTTTCCCCCTCTCATCAATTAAGTTCAGTATCTCCTGTATTATCCATGGATTTCTACTAGGCCTTGTCCTTCTGCCTATATGATCCTCTGTGGCCTTCACTACCCTATCTCTCAGAGCTACCCATTCTTCTTCCACTATATTATTTTCCTCCAATTCAGCCAATCCTTGCCAAACGCAGCTACTGAAGCTCTCAACCACCTCTGGTTCCTTCAATTTGTCCAGTTTCCATCTCCTAACTTTTGTACCTTTCTGCAGTCTCTTAAGTTTTAATCTGCAGTTCATAACCAATAAGTTATGGTCAGAGTCTTTATCTGCCCCTGGAAATGTCTTACAGTTTAAAACCTGCTTTCTAAATCTATTCCTTACCATTATAAAGTCAGTATGGTACATTCCAGTGTCTCCTGGTATCTTCCATGTGTACAGTCTTGTTTCATGATGTTTAAACCAAGTGTTGGTGATCATTAAATTGCTATGCACACAAGCCCATCATCATATATTCATACATGAGAGCTGCGTGTCCTAGGGAAAAGTAATGATTGTAGTTTCCCCTTGCTTTCAGCCGTTCACAGTAACTGCATGGCAAAGCCATGTTAGCTGATGTTACAAGGCCAGCTCAATCAATCATCCAGACTGTTGTCCCTGTAACTACCGTAAAGGCTGCTGCCCCTTTTCAGGAACCACACGTACCTGTCTGCTGTGGTTGGTTGCACCTAGGGTATGGGTATTTGCATCATTGAGGCATGCAAGCCACCCCACCTCAGCAATGTTATTCTTTATTTGAACCCATAAAACCAAACCATTTCCATCCCCTGAAATAAATTAGTCTCCCACTACCACAACCTACTTAAAGTCATTTTGCTCTCAAAAAGTAGTTTATCTCTTACCAAAACGACCCATGTCAGCTGTCAACTGAGACAGGCCTGGAACTGTTGAGCTCGTCAGCAGTAGTGTGGGCTTTTTCATGCTGACGCTTCAGTCCCCATGTGGAGATCCCCCTAGACAGTACAAAAATAATCAAGAAAACAAGAATAAATATTACAAATTCTAGATTGTTTTTCCTGTTAGTGCAAGAAACCTCCTCCACCAAGTCACAAGTGTGTAATGCTGACTCATTAGTTACAGATAAACGAGTGGTTGGAAGTCAGGAATGAAAAAATAGCTGTCTGATATTTTCTGACACTTGGATTTTCTGAAAAAGTTTTAAAATATGCACAGATAAAATCGAATAGTTTCCATCTTTGGCACTGAAAATTGAATTATTGGCCAGTTGGGTGTTGGGGTCCTGAATTGGGAGGAAACAGGTGTCAAGACTTCTAGTGCTGGCCACAGAATCCTCAGAGGGGAGATCAACTCACATCTCCAAGTTCAGACTAGTTTGGAATGGTCTGCTTCTAATGACGAAGGGTCCATATTTTCAATCTTAGAGCAGGTATTTGTGAGAAGTAGAGGTAATTATCCTGGAGTACACAACCGGCACAAAAGTTGGATGTCAGAAGGGGCATCCACCTTGACAGCCGACACATGGCGGTCCCTACGTGAGACGACTACGTAATACATAGCTATGGTCATGGCGGTGTATGTACTGCCACCTGGGCAATTGTGTGAGACAAGGCCCAGTGACTGGCTCATAATTTTGGAAGATTGGAACAGTGTGCACACCAAACATGATATGCAGATCATATTCTGCTGTGTAATTTGAAGTTCTTCCTGACAACACAATGGTACTTCCCAGCATCTCGTGTACTTGTATTAGGTAAACAAGTTTTTTTGGACACAAAAGGATGTTCCCCTTGTCACTCAGTACAATCCTGCACTGGAACAACTAAACTGCATCCTTTGACAAGGTTTCAAATTCCTGTCATCGTGCCCAGAAGTGACACACATTCTGCCCAAGAACCTCACCACCCTTCCTGAAGTGGTGTTCCATCACACACACCTAACATTCACAACATCCTAGTCCAGGCCCATGCCACCCTCAACCCCAGACCTCTACCACAGGTATGGTATCCTGTGGAAGAACCCACAGTAAGACGCACCCAATCCACTCAAACCAACACTTTACATTCCAGTCCAGTCACAGGCTTTTCCAACCCAATCAGAGGTCAGACCACTTGTGAAAGTAGCTGTGTAATTTATCAACTGGTGCAATCACTACACCGCTTATTTCCATGGCTACTAACAAGCTGTCCATTAGGGTGAATGGTCATCACCAAACATTGGCCAAAAACAAAATAGACCATCCAGTGGCACATGCAGCTGAGCATCTTGTTCTTCATTTCAACAGGTGCTTCACAAGCCAGGTCATCTTTAATTTTAAAAAGTATATAAATTTCACTTGGCTTTTGTCATCCAGCTGGTGTAGTCTCGTGGAGTCTTGCAATTACACTACTGCCCATTAAAATTGCTACTCCAAGAAGAAATACAGATGATAAATGGGTATTCATTGGACAAATATATTATACTAGAACTGACATGTGATTACATTTTCATGCAATTTGGGTGCATAGATCCTGAGACATCAGTACTCAGTACAACCACCTCTGGCCTTAATATATTTGTCCAATGAATACCCATTTATCATCTGTATTTCTTCTTGGAGTAGCCTTGATACACCTAGGCATTAAGTCAAACAGAGCTTGAATGGTGTGTAAAGGTACAGATGCCCATGCAGCTTCAACACAATACCACAGTTCATCAAGAGTAGTGACTGGCATATTGTACAAGCCAGTTGCTCGGCCACCATTGACCAAACGTTTTCAATTGATGAGAGATCTGGAGAATGTGCTGGCCAGGGCAGCAGTAAAACATTTTCTCTATCCAAAAAGGCCCGTACAGGACCTGCAACATGAGGTCTTACATTATACTGCTGAAACGCAGGGTTTCAGAGGGATCGAATGAAGGGTAGAGCCGTGGGTCGTAACACATCTGAAATGTAATGACCACTGTTCAAGGAGGTGGCCAAGACATGTAACCAAGGGCACCCATTACCATCACACTGGGTGATACGTCAGTATAGCGATAACGAATACACGCTTCCGATGTGCGTTCACTGTGATGTCGCCCAACATGAATGTGACCTTCGTGATACCGTAAACAGAACCTGGATTCATAAAAAAGTGAAGTTTTTGCCATTCATGCACCCAGGTTCGTCGTACACCATCGCAGGTGCTCATGTCTGTGATGCAGCGTCAAGGGTAACCTCAGTCATGGTCTCCGAGCTGATAGTCCATGCTGCTGCAAACGTCGTCAAACTGTTCATGCAGATGGTTGTTGTCTTGCAGACGTCCCCATCTGTTGACAAAGGGATTGAGATGTGGCTGTACGATCCGTTACAGCAATGCGAATAAGATGTCTGTCTTTCAACTGCTAGTGATACGAGACTGTTCCGTATTGCCCTCCTGAACCCACAGATTCCATATTCTGTTAACAGTCACTGGATCGCGACCAATGTGAGCAGCAATGTCGTGATATGATAAACTGCAATCACAATTGGCTATAATCCATCCTTTATCAAAGTCGTAAATATGATGGTACGTATTTCTTCTCCTTACATGAGGCATCACAACTACTTTTCACCAGGCAACGCCGGTCGTGTATGAGAAATCAGTTGGAAACTTTCCTCATGTCAGCATGTTGTAGGTGTCGCCACCAGCGCCAGCTTTGTGTGAATGCTCTGAAAAGATAATAATTTGCATATCACAGCATCTTCTTCCTGTTGGTTAAATTTTGTGTCTGTAGCACATCATCTTCGTGGTGTAGCAATTTTAATGGACAGGAGTGTATGTTATCGATGCAATTGTAATCTTTTCTCTTTCCAATGATAATAACTTTTTTAACACAGTTGTTCTTAAATTGGTTATTTTGTTTAAAGCACTTTAATAACAGAAAGTGTTACATTATCACTTGTAGTTTTTTTCCAAGACATCAGAAGCTGATTGAACTGTTACATGCAATAGTTTTAAGTCAGTTATACTGCTCTAATTCTTGTCACCAAGCCCCCAACATGGCACATGAGATCCATCTCTGTTCAAGGTTGGGAGGGTGATTACAGTCAGAGAATGGCTCAGTGACGCTTTGGCATATTTGGAGAGGGACTGCTCGTCACTGCAAGTGTGACATCCACAGGTGCTGGGTGGTACGGAAGGGATTTTTTGTTGTGGAATAATTGGCAGTGGTCGAAATGGAGGTATTGTTGGTGGTTGGTAGGCTTGATATGGACATAAATGTTGATGAGGCCATCCTTCAGGTGGAGGACAACGTCTAAAGTTGCTCACATGATCTCATGTGGGTAATGTGTCAACCGCTGCAAGAAAAATTAATGTGTGCTCACTGGACGGCTGACCTGATGTTATCTGTCAATTGTAAGAACTGCCACAACTGAAATAAATATAACAGCCTTCTCTCGTAAAATCATTTCTTCAGTTTCCTCTGATAATGTGTACAATCATTCACAGAATTCATACCTTTAAAGTAACACATGTTGCTTACTTATACAACTTCAATCACTTCCGAATCTTCTTACAGTTCCTTGCAGAAATTCGTTCGGGACGGATTTATTTTATTTTCGTCTCGGCAGGAACTGATGCTCTTGAATTCCATTCTTAGTCAGTAAAATACATCGAACAAAATGAATCCCAAAGGTTTTGAAGCTCTGCAAATTTCTGTACTGTACATACAGTCAATATCGATGTCTGCATTAGCATTTGAAGGGGTCTTAACACCTACCGACATTCGATACTTACTGAGGTACAATATTTATGACATCTTGTTAAATTTTCCGCAAAAGTTACTACTGTAAGAGAAGCAGTGGTAGCAGGAAGCGTAGGCGGTCACAGGTGCCAGGATGTCGCTTATCCCGCAGTGCAGGTGGAACGCAACCTGAGTACGCACTTCCTTGACCGCCGCACTGCTACGAGCATGGGACAACTGTCCCCACCCCAGAGATATTTTTAAATTCTTAGTGGTAGTCCAGTCGATGATACAACAACTCAAACCTCCTGGTCATGGATCCCTGAAGTTGAAGATCATTCACAAAAACAGAAAATCTGGATGAACCTGCGTATATGGTTAAATGCTGCACGGCGTGGCGAGAGCGTTCGCGGTACCGTCACTACAGACAGCCTGCCGTGTGTTGTGTTCTACTGTCCAGCATCCATGCCAGTGTTGCCAACTCTTACAATGAGAATGTTGCTAAATGCGTCCTTGAAAGTCGCCAGAAGTAGCTAAAATATTATCCAATTAAAGAAATATTGTATTACCTCTTCTTTTTATTATACACAAGTATTACTTATATTTTTAATCTGCTACAATTGTTTTTAATGTTTAAAGATGTACATTTTATATTTAACTGAAACAACATGTGATATTAATTTTTTAACTGTCAGTAATAGTAGACTCTCACCATAACTTATTGGTTATGAACTGCAGATTAAAACTTAAGAGACTGCAGAAAGGCAGACAGGTTAGGAGATGGAACCTGGACAAATTGGAGGAACCAGAGGTGGTTGAGAGTTTCAGAGGGAGCATTAGGCAAGGATTGGCTGAAACTGGGGAAAGCAATACAGTAGAAGAAGAATGGGTAGCTCTGAGAGTAGAGCAGTGAAGGCTGCAGATGAACATATAGGTAGAAGGACAAGGCCTAATAGAAATCCCTGGATAACACAGGATATACTGAACTTAATTGATGAGAGGAGAACATATAAAAATTCAGCAAGTGAAACAGGAAAAAGAGAGTACAAACGTCTGAAAAATGAGATTGCCAGGAAGTGCAGACTGGCTAAGCAGGAGTGGCTAGAGGACAAATGCAGAACCGTAGAAGAATGCATAACTCAGGGAAAGACAGATGCCACCTACAGGAAAATAAGAGATATTTGGAGACAAAAAAAGCAATTGTATGAATATCAAGAACTCAGACAGAAAACCAGTACTAAGCAAAGAGGGGAAATCTGAATTGTGGGAGGAATATTTAGAGGGCCTATACAAAAAAAAAAAAAAAAAAAAAAAAAAAAAAAAAAAAAAAAAAAAAAAAAAAAAAACAACACCTTGAAGGCAGTACTCTAGAAATGGAACATCAAGTGGAGGAAGATGAGATATGATACTGCCAGAAGAATTTGACAGAGCGCTGAAGGACTTGAGTCGAAACAAGGCCCCTGGATTAGATGATATTCCGTCTGAACTGCTGATGTCGTTAGGAGAGCCAGTCATGAAAAAATGTATCACCTGGTATGCAAGATGTATGAGACAGGGAAAATACCCTCCGACTTCAAGAAGAATATTGTAATTCCAATTCCAAAGAAAGCAAATGCTGACAAGTGTGAAAATTACAGAACTATCAGTTTAATAAGTCATGGGTGCAAAATACTAACACGAATTATTTACAGACGAATGGAATCCGACCAGGGGGAAGATCAGTTTGGATTTAGGAGAAATGTAGGAACACAGGAGGCAATACTCACATTACAACTTATCTTAGAAGGTAGGCTAAGGAAAGGGAAACCTATGTTTTTAGCATTTGTCGATTTGGAGGAAGCTTCTGACAATGTCAACTGGAATACACTCTTCCAAATTCTGAAGGAATCAGGGGTAAAATATAGGGAGCGAAGAGTTATATTCAACCTATACAAAAACCAGACAGCAGTTATTAGAGTCGAAGGGCAAGAAAGGGACGCAGAGGTTGGGAAGGGAGTAAGTCAGGGTTGTAGCCTTTCCCCAATGTTCAATCTGTACATTGAGCAGGCAGTGGAGGAATGGAAGGAGAAATTTTGAGAGTGTATTAAAGTGCAGGGAGAAGGAATAAAAACTTTGCCGATGACATAGTAATTCTGTCAGAGGCCGCAAAAGATCTGGAGGAGCAATTGAGTGGGATGGACAGTGTCTTGAAAGGAAGATATAAGATGAACATTAACAAGAGTAAAACAAAGGTAATGGAATGCTATGTCAGAAAATCAGGCGATGCTGAAGGAATTAGATTAGGTTATTGAGACAATAAGAGTAGTACATGAATTAAGTTATTTGGGTAGCAAGATAACTTCTGATGGACGAAGTAAAGAAGATATAAAATGCAGAATGGCTATGGGAAGAAAAGCGTTTCTAAAGAAGCGAAACTTGTTCACATCCAATATTAATTTAAATGTTAGAAAGTCATTTCTGAAAGCATTTGTGTGGAGTGTAGCATTGTATGGGAGTGAAACGTGGTCAATAAGGAGATCAGATAAAAAGTTGATAGAAGCTTTTGAAATGTGGTGCTACAGACGAATGATGAAAATTAGATGGGTAGATCACGTAGCTAATGAGGAGGTGCTTAACCGAATCGGGGAGAAAAGGAGTTTCTGGCATACCCTGACTAAGAGAAGGGATAAGATTGGTGGGACACATTCTGAGACATCAAGGAATTGTCAACTTAGCATTAGAAGGAAGCGTGTGGAGTAAAAATCGTAGAGGGAGACCGAGGGACGAATATAGTAAGCAGATTCAAAAGGATGTAGGTTACCGAACGTATTCTCAGATGAAGAGACTTGCACAGGACAGGGTAGCGTGGAGAGCTGCATCAAACCAGTCTGCGGACTTAAGACCACAACAACAATAGTAAAGCTACTGTAAGTTGTCAGTTTCACCTGGAAACGACACACCTGTGATATATGGCTCAAAACACGCAGTTTTGGGAGTACAACCACTTAAAGAACCGTAACTATTCATAGTAACTTTTAAGTTTACTGTCACTGTCTTTAAATAATAACCCGAGCTAAAGGTAAAAAAATGTAAGTAACTTGAACACCATCACATCACACCTAGGCAGTTGCCTCTCAGTATCAAAATGGGATACTATAGGCTGAAATTGGAGAAGTCCCTTCCATTCTGCAATCAGATGAAGCATTGACAGAGAGGGAAATTAAATGCAATAAAAATACTGTAGGTCATTCAGGTTGACAAAATATTTGATAAAATAGTTTCCTAAAACACAAAATTTCTAGATTATTTTGGTTCATTGTCCAGAAGTCGTCAGTTTTATCGCTAGTCGCTAAAACTTCAATTTTGGCGCTTTCTATGGCCAGAAGTCGCCAGATATTGTGACAAAGTCGCTAAATTGGCAACACTGGTCCGTGCTAGCAGCAGCACTGAACGACATATGAACCGTGGCTAGGGCGGTAACGTTAGTTCAAGTACAGAGCTGCAGACAACATGGACATCTGAAACTTTTCTGGTAAGTGATTGCTTTCACTTTTTATGTATATCTCTTTGTGATTACTTATAAATGGAAGTTTTTGCGCCCTCCGAGATGCTCAGGAGCAGCACGGCACCGTTAAGCCACGGCAGAATGCCGTGCGCACTAAAACGCCCAGCTGCGGTGTGTGTGGCCGTTCGCCGTCACGGGTTCGATTCCTCCCTCGAGCATGGGTGTTTGTGTTGTCCTTAGCATAAGTTAATTTAAGTAATTTGTAAGCTTAGGGACTGATGACCAACGTAGTTAAGTCCCTTAGATTTACAAACATTTAAACATTTTGAACAGCGTTAAACCATCCGGGAGGGGCAGGTATATGAAGTGGGTTTGACCCCTGCTGATTTCATGTACTGATAGATCTAATTCATTTTTGAGCACTTAACAATACTGTCATGCGAATTAGTAGTTTTTCTCTCTAATTAAAGACAGCTTGCAAAAAGAGCGGAAAAAAAGAAAGAAACGGGCGAGGAGTGAATGCATCTCGCAGCTCACAAACGTGTCAGATAGGTTTCATGTAAATCGCTTATTATCGTGGTTAAAGCCAATACCCGAATCTACGCACACAGAACGGACGGAAACAGAGGGGTCCTACATGATTTTTTTCTGTCGAACAGTGAGCTATAAATAGAGCCTTACTATTATTGTCGATGGAAGGTTTCAATCGAGCATCTTCCGATTTATTATTCACTAGCTTTTCCTCGTCAACTTCCGCGCCGGCACTGCCGACAGCCACAAGGTTTTGCTATGTGGATACACTGATGTTCACATCAGGCAACAATGCCCTGCGGAGTGCAACCGCGAACGCTTCTATCACAAAACTGCGATAATTCGGCTTCCAGGCTGTGTACCAAGATGAAACATGTATCAGATTTTTTTTAAGTTTTTGCGTCATGTACCCATAAACATACCGACAGGCAGCAAAAATTTTAAAAATAAATGTTTTGGCGTCTATTTCCGTCATAATGGTTCCTCATGTTAAAGTTTTCTTGGGTATCTAGTATGTGTACAGATTGGCCAGTAACAATTTTAGTTATATGTACAACTGAGAATAGCGGGAAAAAGAATCTTCATATTCATTGATAAAGATTCCGTATTTCAACAGTCGGCTGAAAATTATTGTCAATTGAGGAAATGCTTATCCCACTTCGACGGAGTTGCTCTGGGAGCAGCAGCTAAGGACAGTGGCGTAGCTATCATAGGGCTAGGCAGGGCAGTGCCCCGGGGCCCCCGAGATCAAGGGGCCCCTCGGCCTTCGTGAGCAAAGTTCGGAAAAAGTCACAGTTGAGCGTCAATTTTTATTTTTATTTTTTTATTTTATTATTATTAATTTTTTTTTTCATTCCCACCCTACCGTCCATCAACTCCCCCTCTCGTCAAACTAAGCTGCCCACAGTAGCCGCACTGGGCCACAGGGTGACGGAACATTGCTTCTAGCGGGGTCTGCTGACAGGCCAAGCCGACAGTCGCTGAGTACAACAATCGGTAGAAGTAGCGGCTACTTGTAAGTTCAATATCGTAAACTGAAGACGGTAACTTTTAATTGTTGTATTAAATAACTAGAAATGAAGTGGGTTTGGTACGATACGATGAAAATGTGTATACTACTAATTTAACGTTTATGTATTCTCTTAGAAGTCAATTCTCTTCAACGAATCGTGTTAGTGTTAAGTCGTGACATTTTTCATCCTGTTTACTGAATGGGTGTAAGATGTGACAATGGGTTGTAAACCTATTGGTATCGACAGACATGGTATGACAGCAGAAGTGGTTATGGACTATTTTCGTAATACTGTATAGAAAATAAATCTGCAGAAGAAAGAAGGCAGGGAGACCATCCGATGTTAGTATAATGAACACTACAGACACATCATGTCTCAGAAGACGAAAACTCTGAAAATGATTTCTGTACTTACTAAAACGGGAAAACAGGTTCAAATGGTCGCAAAAGCCGCCCAGTAGTTTTGAAACGTGAAATTAATAACTGTTAATTTCTTTACTGTATGTTAAAAAACAACCTTTCTCCTTTCAGAGATTAAAATGGTCCTAAATTAACACCAGATGAAGCAAAAAAGGAGAAATACTACTAAAATAAAACAAAATCATTACTTTACCATTGTACCTTGAATTAAAAAAAAAATTAATAAAGGTTTTTTTTTTTTTTAAGTGCCTCTCGGCGGCGGGGGGGGGGGGGGGGTGCTGCAGGCTGGCAACCACTGCCCCCTATTGGAAACGCCACTGAGCACACCCCAAGATTTTCAAAAGTCGGCGCCTGTGCTATAGTTTTAGTTTAGAGAGGGCCCCAACGTCATTTTTGCCCCGGGGCCCTTGGTGTAGAAGCTACGCCACTGGCTAAGGATACCAAAATCTGAAGACGAAACACTTGGATGAAATAGCGACTTCGATATTCGAGTCAAGGGCAACTATTCTTACCACCTCTCTCCAAAAAAATTAAAATTCCGATTTTCCGGGATGTTTGGTCATCCGACCCCAGCTCCAAGTAAAGTGTGACAATAGCACCGTGTATTTTATCACAGCTCCTTCGGCTAAACGGCTGTTTGTTTCATTTGATAAATTACGATTCAGGCCTGAAAAAAGTAAGAATTAATGGTAATGACGCCTTCATCATAAGAAGTGACACTAATACCCGAATAACTACCGTATTCAATATGTTACACCTTTTGTTTAAGCTCTGAGAAGCATCTAACATACGTCGCAAGATTTTTCAGGCGATTTTTATCGTCGGGTCGGTCGAACGTTTATAGATCAATGCCAGCCAGCACTCGCGTCGGGTCAGATGCAGAATAATAGCAGGAAACGTGAAACAATAGCACTATTTCCGACGTAATAAAATATACTGTTTTCTTTACGGAATATTTCATCCGTCAAATATGCACATGCAGGAGAGTCACCAACTGTCCTTAAGCTCGCTACTTGCCTGTCAGAATTTTGTCTTGACAACTCATGCCCCAAAAATCTAGCGAGTTTTGTCACCCCAGTTGATGTGGTACCGGGACGAACCGTACCCCTCCTCACTAAAGCTCTGTACAGAGCTTTACTCCTCACCCCTTGCGATATAAATGAATGTTTGTCTGTACGAACTCTATGTGTTCATAAAGCATTCATTCAATTGCAACGAAAATTTGGTGAAAACTGTTCACCGTATGCCCACGAAGGTTCCTGACCCAAAAACAGAAAGAGACCGAAAGTGATTTCTTAAACTTTTTATTCCTGTGACTAGTGTTTGTTTTAATACACATATTTATATATATAGTTGAAACCGTTTATAGCGACATTGCTTTTAACGACGTATTGGCTATAACGATGAAATCTAATTGTACTGTCTAAATCCTATGTAATCACTATAGTTAAAAAATTGCAGAGTACATCACTCATTGCGACTTACCGTATAAAACCATGTATTTTTATTAAATTTAGGGTTTGGCTGTAACGACCCATGTTCAGTTTTGTGTGTTACTTAATGGGGGATTACAACTGTAATTTTTTCACATTACTTGTCACCAGTCCTCGGTTCCCACACAGGTGCAGTGACGAGAAGGACCATATGTCGCGAAGGCGAGTCAAATGTGCCGCAGAAAGGCGTGAGGAAGCGTCGTTGTGGCGAGTAATGCGCAAGGAAACCACAGCCAATCAAAAATGTTCAAATGTTTGTTAAGCTTATGGGACTTAACTACGGGTCATCAGTCCCTAAACTTACATACTACTTATGAACTACTTACGAACTAGGACGGCACAAATATCCATGCCCTAGGGGGGAATCGAACCCCCGACCGTAGTGGCCGTGCAGACCGTGACTGGAGCGCCTCAGTCCCCTCGGCCACCGCGCCCGGCCACAGCCAATCCGGCGAAAATAATTATTAAAGGACAGAATCCAGAATTTAATACACTCGAGTGTTAGAAGCGTTCTTGGTCATAAACACTTTCAAATTAATAATGGTAATATAAACGAATATGTACGAGTAATTATGAAGTTGAAGTGAGTACGAATCTCAGTTGCGCGGTAATCCAGTTAATTGGCGATGGGGCATATCTGAGTCTGGTCACGTAGTGGCCATGTTCTCAGAATTGCTCTTGTTTGAAGTTCGGTTGTTTTTGATTTACAGTGTCGTTATTGGTAAACACATCGCAAATGGAATCGCAACTATTGAGTAAAATAAGCTACCTGTAACAGCTCATTACAAATTCAGGTATCTTACTTGCACTGTCGTTAGAATTTCAATGTTTTACCAGAACTGCTAGGGACATCGACTACGAGAATTTCGCGGCAAAACAAGTAGGAGGAATCCCATGCGTCGACTCAGTACAATTCAAGGACGGGTTGTCTTAATCAGACTGCAAATCTCTGAGAAATCGCACACGGATAAAGCATTTTCTTTGTTGTACCGACAATTCTCGCAACTTGATGATTGTTGCACAGAGACGTTGGCCTCGGAGGGGAGCGGTATGACCCTCATACTTCAATAGTGAAGGAGAAATTAAAAGTTTCTACATATCTTGCAAAAGTAACTTTTATTGACATCTCTGAACAACTTTGGGCAGCAGAAAATTATTTACAGTGAACAGAATAGACAATTTTTTTCAAATATATGTAATTCCAAATTTTGCAACATGCAACAAAATACATATATCTGCAAAAATTTTATAAACAAATAAACCAATTTAGAATATTACATTATAAAGCAACAATGAACCTTTATAAAAGCACATTATTTTTTGAAAAGTTAATATACACAGAAGAATTGGCAAGCCATTACTCTACGCAATCTCGGCATACAGGAATCATGCAGGCTCGGCAAATCGGTACTAGCCATACAGTTTTTCATAAACTCTTGGAAAACCCATTTTATAGGAGCTGTTGCATCACTTCTTTTTCCTCACATCTCTGTCTGAGGCGTCATCAAAACGTATACGGAACAGTAACACGAAGACCCTCTCCAGTGACATTGTACAACGAAAAATATCACGACCAGTACCGTCGGTTGCAAGCATAGCTTGAAGCTCTTCATTATTAGATTTCAAGATGGCTGTGAACACGAGAATCTCCAAAAAAAGCTTTGAACTACATCAAATACAAGTCTTTGTAGTCGGTTATTTTATCATCAGACAACTTTACCCTCATGAGGGCTAATTTTTTATTGGTTTGCCGAATTATTTCATTCATTATTCTCTCGCTAAAAAGTAGCGTCCAAGCAGTCTGGGGTCTACAAATCTGACCAAGGGCTTTAGCAGGGCCAATTATTCCCGGTAAATGTGAAAAGATATGTTTCCTTGTGCGAACATTTAAAGCTGGAGGTTTTTTGGACCATATGAAACGGTTCGTCCCATAATACTTATTTCGCTTGTATTGACGATTCTGCCTTTTTGAAAGGGGTTCGTTTTCATCTGATGACGATGTTTCAAAGGAATGTGGTGGTTGTAGTGAACTCTGTGTTGATTCAGGAACTGTAGCGTTAGGTATACCATACACTTCATTCTCATTTTCACATACTTCTTGCTTTGATTCGGTTTTATGGGCACTCTCGAAACGTTGTTCTATAACATATTCATCCCCACTACATTCACACTGACTCATCCAGTATAGATCTCGCCCAGTCACCAAATCCAGGATGACTAGGTTTCATAGACCACCCTCTAGATGGCATGTCAGCTGAAAATCAGAAAACGAGAAAATCTCAGGGTAACTAACGTGGTTATCAATAAGCAGAGTTTCTAGTAATAACGAATCAAATAAACTCACTGCTTTGATGAGAACTGCATCCAGGGTTATTAGTTATCACAGGAAACCTGCTAGATGCCATACTACCTATAAACTAGAAATAACACTGCGGTATTTGGCATCGGATGACGCTACAAAACACATAATATTTATTTCGTATTCCTCAATCTTCTATCACCAAGTGCATTCCACAAGTCATGGACGCAATGTCAGAGGTTTTAAAACCATATAAACAGGTAAGTTTACTCAATTATTTACGTATTTATGAAATATCGTCAAAAAGTTTCTCTAGATCAACAGCAAAAAAGATTATTTACAAATTACATGTTACAAACCAAGGGTTACGCTAGTCAAATACTATCATTGTCTATAGATGAAACCGCAACTACTTTTTCAGAATATTACGTGTCCTGTTGTCACCTTACACTGAAGCTGTCAAATCAAAGTAATGGCGAATGTTCAGAAGAATCAGTTCAGGAAGAGGATGGAATGTACATTATAACAACCTCACTACTTTCTTGTCCTCTCAACTCGGAATGTTTTGTATCCATAATTGTTTTTTGTATTTCGAACTGCAGTTCAATTGCGGGACACAGTAACAGCTGCCTCAATCCCACTGTTACGTATTTGCCAAAATGGTCAAATGCGTCCTCTTTTTGGATCTTGTCCACAATAGTAGGCCTGCTAAACTTCTACAACGATTCATTAATTAGAGATGGAGATTTCGTTTTTATTGTTCGGGCTGGCATCGGTGGGGTTTTCATTTGTTCTAGTGGTCTCTTGCTTGACGTAGTTGCTATTTCAACAGGCGATTTCAGTTTCACCACATTCCTGGGGATCGATCATCTGTCGATTGGATTATTTCCTGAAAGAAATTATTATTATTATTTCAAGTGCCGGGCAAAAGAGATGAATAGATTCAAATTTCAAATGGTTTCCAGCATCGGTAGATCTTCCAAGAATACTGTGGAGCAATTGTGTTATTTTATTGGCCTTGGTTGAAGCAGGTTTCCGATATTTAGATGTGGGTGAAAATGGACATGCTAGTGCCAGTGCCATTTTCCGTGACTGCTCTCGATATAGCATTGCAGAGTAATCTTCTTGATAACTCAGAAAAATCTGTGATTCTAGGTGATAATGCCTTTCCATTGCGAACAAATTTAATGAAATCTTACAGCAGAACTGGGATATCAGATGCAGAAAAATATTTAATTACAGACTATCGAGCGCTAGACGTGTAGTGGAGAATGCTTTTGGCATACTTACTTGTATGGCGTTTTAGAATATTTCTTAGGCCAATTGAACTTAAACTTTCTACAATTAAGTGATATAGGCTGCTTGTAGTCTACACAATGTCACAATTGGTTGAAGAATGACATCTCCAAAAACTATTTGTAAGCACAACACGTTGACCAATAAGATTTCAATACAGATGTCATGGCGTGAGTATACAGTTGATGTGTAATCAGAGGCTATTTTGGAAGCAACAATTATCAAAGAGAAGCCGATAATGTGCGACGGGCTTATACTATTTTATGCAGGAAGAACCTCTACCTTGGCAGTGGAAAAACGTTACAATTAACGAACCACTTTAATAACTTAGGTCTTAACATTTGACATGACAATGGGTGACGTTGACGTGAAGGTGAAAACAAAGTTTTACATAGAAGTTCTGAAAACAATGTGTGGACATCTAAATTCCCCAAAATATGTAGCTATTGATTCTTAAAAATTCAAATCTTTGTTAAGCTTATGGGGCTTACCTGTGGGGTCATCAGTCCCAAAAATTACAAACTACTTTTAAACTTACTTATACTAAAGACAGAACAAAAATCCATTCCCGAGAGAGGATTCGAACCCCCGACAGGGAACGCCCACAAGCATCGGAGCATAGCGCCACAATGCCCTCTGCCACTCAGCCGCGGCATTGGTTTTTGTAATGTTATCACTGTAACGAGATATACTTATAAATAAAATTATAACAACATAATTGGAAATTAGTTGTGCTTATAAATAATTTGAACTCACCAGATTTGACTGTGTTTCCTGTGTCCGTATCACCTCTCTGAGGAATTCCGCCTGCTCAAACCAGGCCAGTTTTGTTACACTAACTTGGTCTGCTCCTTGACCGCTCTTCTTGGAACGACCAGTTTTTGCTACTTCATTGCGGCAAACATCTTGCGTGTCTTTCAGTTTTGCATTTAAATATTCCTTATTCGTAATATTCCATAATATTGGAAACCGGATACATTTCTCGAAATTTGGTTGGAATTCCACTTCATGCTTCACTATTCGTAAAAGCGTCTAACGTCAAAACCAAACGAAGAACGATCATATTCGTCGTTGTGTTTCACTTGTTTTTTGTAGACGCTAGCGTTTCAAGTCGCTGCGCCGAATTGTGGGATCGTATTCATTCGCCTATACGCCAAGCGACCAAATAGGCCAGCGACTAGCGAGCAAATACGATCCATGTAATATAGCTTGTAGGGAAATAATATACGGAGCCATGGATCACTCACAATTGCAACGATCGTACAGGGTTTCCCAAACCCCAAGCAGGAATAAAACCATTACATTTGTTTACATTATAATTAGACCGGGTCTGCGCGAACGCAGTCCCGACTACCAAAAATTATGCACCCGAGTTACCGACTTTAGCGGTAATCGCAGGGGTCAGCTCAACCGAAGTGCAATGGAAGAGCCTCGTCCTGGAGGAACCGCCTTCATGATCACGGTGTCCCCTGTGCCAGGTAAGTATGCTTTCATCGGCGAAAAGTCGCAACTTTATGATGTACAGTGGTCATCAGTTGAAGCGGGTGCATTTTAATGTTCAACTTATGTTCTTTATTTCTGCTATAGGCGGCCACAGAATCGAAAGAGCAATATTTTTTCTCATAGTAACATAACTGTCTTTGTTCAGAAAGAGCAGACGGCTCTTCAGTCGCCTATTTTACAAAAACAGTACGCTACTCCATCAGCGACTTGTTCCTTGCAGCGACAAGAGATGGCTCCCCAGTCGTAGCTTATATAGATCCGCGGGCACTAAAGTCAAATTGGCCCGACTAGTTCCGTGCAGCGACAAGAGATGGCTCCTCGAATGTAGCTGGCTGTTGTGGTCTAAATGGCCCGACTTGTTCCTTGCAGCGACAGGAGATGGCACCCAATTCGCGGCTGATATCAGTGGCGAATAAGGGATATACTTTAGGGGACAGAGGACAAGACTAATCTAAAGATAAGCATGTGGAAAACGTGCTAAAAGCACAGATCAGAACATCCAACAATTTTTTCCCGAAATCGTGGATTTGCCACTGCCCCACTACCCTCATCAATACTGTCTACCACGGTGATGCCTTCACCCATCATTCATTAAAATAATTCAGACATCGTACCGGTACTAATTTTTGTCTTCATATTAATCCCTTTCCCCCTTATATACATCAGTCGCTTAGGTAAAGAATTGAACACATTGACTTATGATGTTTTAAGCATAGATAGAGAGTGGAGATGATAATGCTATTAGCGCGGATGTTGTTTCGCAGTGTTTGCCACCCAACTGCGAATATCACACCCGAAAATTTTTCCCTTTGAAGAGTGTGGAAAAAAAAAAAAAAAAAAAAAAAAAACCACACACACAAGGAAAACGCTGGTAACCTTGGGATAGGATTACCTGATTTTCTAATGCAAAATTGAGTACTTTCTATATTTGAAGGTGAAAAATGGGACCTTTTCCCTTATTTTAAATTTATTGCAGGAAAAAATTAATAATCTTACACAAGTCGTGCATATTTACCTATATGCCCCCTATACATTACACCGAATTATTTTTAAAAATTCCATCAAATGGCTCAAAATAAATTTTACATTTGCAATCCCTCTTACAGAATCACAGTTGTCAGTTTTTTTCCCCCTTTGTCCATTGCACCTATGTTAAGGAGAACAACATCTCAACACAAACGTTATCGGCTTGCAACAAGGTTGTGATATCCAGAACGCGCGATTCTTGCACCAACACCATAAGATTCTCTTATTTTGCTAAAAATTCACATAGGTACGTTTGAAAAATATCGTATGTGTGGCGTATTATAGATTACATTTGTTTTCCAGATATGTGAGAACATTTTTTGAGCGCTTTGAGTTTCAGGTGGTCCCTCTATTTTCATTTATGATCAATACAAAAGATTTTAAAAATGCATTATTTGTTAATTATTGTTGACATTTTCTTTCAGTATACTTTCTAAAGATATACTGATATGTAAATACGATCGTGAATCTAAAAATTTAGAAAATAACGTTCCATGGGAATTTTTGGGGTACTGTACGTTTAATCAAAAAAATTTAAAACACTTTTGCAGTCTGGTAGAAGACTTCATTAATAACAATAGATATTTTGTCACAGTTTCAGACGGTGGGTTAATGTTAGCTCACCACCCCTCCTACAGGCTCCTCGCTACTGGCTAGTTAAAAATCCGATTGAAGGGAAAAAAAAAAAAAAAAAAAAAAAAAAAAAAAAAAAAAGAGTGAATCGTTATTGTTCGCCGTCTTAATTTTTTCCATGCTCAGGGTTTGAAGCTTTATTCTCGACTTCAGTTGGACGGTCGGTGCTTAGTCAGTCTCTCCGGCTCAATCTGGTAAGTCCGTATTGTCCACAATCATGAATCCACAACAAGTTATAACGCATTTCATTATATACGCGTTGAAATCAGTGGCGGATTTTCACATTTGTCGCCAGTAGGCTATTAAAATTTTGTAATTGGTGTGATTGTGAACTAGGGAATCGAAATGTCACTTCTAGATTATGCTTACAATCCAACTATTTGGTTAAGATTGCACAAGAAAAAGTTTTTGAGCTAATAAAAGCACAGTCATATACCACTAATAACGTGGGGTAAGCTTAACTCAGGCCCAGGCCTTTAAACATGTGTAAAAAATCATAGAGGCAATTAGTCCAGTCAATGCGTGCTCAAAAGAGGGGTGTAGAGTGCATGGAATATGCGATAATTTTTGACTTCAGGACTTTGTTAGGGATAGTTAGGAGGTGAACATACTAAAAGTCCCCGACCCTGGGGGGTGAGCTAAAGTGGGGGTGGGGGTTGAAAGGTACAATTTTTTGGTTTTTCGCTTATATCTCGAAAGCGGTCCGCTTTAGGAAGAAAATGTTCCAAATAAAAATGAAAAATAATTGAATTTGCTATAAAATTGTTTATATACATATTAGTCGAATTCCCAACGGTTTTCGAGATATACGTTACTGAAAAACGACAATTTCGGGAAAAATCATTTTTACCTCACCAATTTTGTGAAACATTTACTTCTAGTGACTTACTCGATCGTTACTCAGAAAATTTGTCAGAAAGAATGTTGTAGAGCATTAAATTTCCTTCAATTTGATATGCGCATTTATTACTTTATCGTCAGCCAATCAGAAGTTACATCATTTGTAAGATGTGCGCTCAGTTTCGAGGTCCTTCTAGAAATGAGTGTTTTGAGAGGCTGTGACATTTATGTCTTATGAAACGTGCTAGCGTGGTAAATAACAAAACTTTAACAATAACAAGAAGGTAACTGGAATTGTAAGAGAACACCTTTTTACAATTATAACTTTTATTACAATATTATGAATCATACAATAAAAGTTTTTAAAAGCACTGATAGTGATTCAAAATGAATCATTTCAAAGCAACATTTTCATTTTTATGAGGAGGAATGGTCGATGCTCATTTATTGTCACCTGCAGTGGACACTCTTCAAGGTCGCCGGTACCTAACGCCTGGCAGAGGGTTAACGATGGGGAAGCCCCACGAGGAACATCAAAGGCCTGCCAGTGCCAGTGGCTCCTTCCAAGAGACTGGACAGGGGGTGGAATGGAGTGTTCTCACTCACTTCTTACTTCAGTTCACTTCAAAAGTTCTCCAAGCATAGAAAACTTTGTATGTCGGCTTTTCGTGGTATTTTTCATTTATTTATGAAAATGTAGTCAGCGTAATGGCTACTCGGTGTTTTGATGTGATGAAACAATAGATGGACCAGATGTTGGTGTTTTCACAGTGACAAAAAAGGAATACTATCACTCATCAAAGCAATTAGAGAAAGGGGACAAAGCAATGGCTCATCTTCAGAAGGTTTGGGCATCCTTCTGATTCATAATGAATGTCGAAAAAATTACACCCGACCGCAATCCATCAACGCTCATTTAAAGAGACAGGCACTCTCATCGTACTCTGAAGTAGTTCAGCCTTCAACTTTTAGATCCAAACAAGCGAAATTCGATTTCAAAACAAAATGTTTCTTTTGTGCCGAAAGTTGATGGTGAGCAAAAGAAGCCCAAGGAAGATATTTTTAGTTATTTTTCTCACAAAAGGACGCAACAGAACTGACATGCAAGTGATGAGTATGGATGCTTCTCGAGATAGACATGATCAGTGGGGAGAGAAAGCGATGAGGCATCTTTCCACCTCAAATGATTTAGTTGCGGAGGAGGCTGTGTATCATGATGAAAGTCAGTTGGAATTTGTGAGATCGTTGTACATCAGCTGTAACTGGAAAACTCGGAACTATTCCACTAGAATACATTACGATGGAAGGAGGTCTATGAGATGTGACTGTGTCACACATTGATATACCAGAGGAGCCGCCACATCCTGCACCAAATGACATTCTGAGGTTTGTTGCCAAAAAAACAAGATATTGTAGTTCCAGAGTGGAAGGGACACAAGCAATGTATAACAAGAGGAGCAGGAATTGAAAATGAAGGACAACGTCCATTTGTTATTCCTACATGTATTTACAGGCTGACACAACATCCGCAGCGTATTGCAAGAGTAAAGTGGGGTTTTTCAAAATGCATCAGAAGTCCAAAATCATACAACATGCTGCTGAGATATTTTTCCAATAATTCTTGTTTTCCTGACTCCATTCAGACAGCGGGAATCATGAGTACTCTCTCATGGTATGGAGCTCCAGCCACCAAGACAGCCCTCAACGAGTCCCGCTACAAATCATTTATAAAAGCAGCTGGGGACATGAAGCCTAATCTCTGAACTCTCCTTCCAACTGAAGGAGCTGTTAAGCAGCATCCATTCCGAATGTACCTCCAAGTACGACTTTGGTCAAGAGAGGAACCCAAATGTGGAGCGCCGAATTGGGGTTGGGAAAGAAGGAATGACCAACTAGTTCCGAAACTCTCAGAGTTAGATGCTGCTTCTGACGAATTCTTGAAGATAATTATTGTCAATACACGTAAGACTGGACAGTGGAGGTGTGGTTCCAGAAAATCGTTGTTACAGTGCTATGTTACATGCCTGAACTGCAAGGGCAACTGCAACAATGGAGTCTGAATATTAATTAAGGATGAAGATGGAGACAGTGACATCGAGACTCTACCAATCTTGTTGGACGACGTCTCCACTACTGACTAAGGTGAATGACACTCGACCATTCCTCAGAAAAATGAAAATGTTGCATTCAATGCACTTATTTTTCATTTTGAATCACTATCAGTGCTTGTAAATACTTGTATGATTCACAATATTGTAATAAAAGTTATAATTGTAAAAAGGTGTTCTCTTTTAATTGAAATTACCTTCTTGTCATTGTTAAAGTGTTGTTATTTACCATGCTAGCACGTTTCATAAGATAAAAACGTCACAGCCTTTCAAAACACTCATTTCTAGAAGGACCTCGAAACTTAGTGCACATCTTATAAATGATATAACTTCTGATTGGCTGAAGATAAGGTAATAAATGTGCGTATCAAATTCAAGGAAATTTAATGATCTACAACTTTCCTTCCGACAAATTTTCTGAGAAACGATCGAGTGAGTCACTAGAAGTAAATGTTTGACAAAATTAGTAAGGTAAAAATGATTTTTTCCGAAATTGTCGATTTTCAGTAACGTATATCTCGAAAACCGTTGGGAATTCGACTAATATGTATCTAAACAATTTTATAGCAAATTCAATTATCTTTCATTTTTATTTGGAACATTTTCTTCCTAAAGCGGACCGCTTTCGAGATATAAGCGAAAAACTAAAAAATTGTACCTTTCAACCCCCACACCCGCTTTAGCTCACCCCCCGGGTCGGGGACTTTTAGTATGTTCACCTCCTAACTATCCCTAACAAAGTCCTAAGTCAAAAATTCTCGCATATTCCATGCACTCTACAATACATTCATTGATTGGACTAAATGCATTGCGTTCGATAAAACACAATTTTGTGACTGAAGGCGAGTTCATTTTATTTTACTACAATAATGTACATTCGGTAAACGTAATCTTTTATTCCACTTACTTACAGTTTAAAATTTTGCTCCCAAATTGCCGCCCTAGGCTCCAGTCCAGTAATTGGACTATAAGATTGGCCATTTGGATATTCAAACAAAATTGTACAATATATGACATAAAAGTTTTCTGGGTATGGTACCGCGTCATGATGTAAGGCTATTACTTAAATATCCAACGTTTCGGCCAACGTTACAGTGGCCTTCATCTGGGTAATCTCAGTTACCCAGATGAAGGCCACTGTAACGTTGGCCGAAACGTTGGATATTTAAGTAATAGCCTTACATCATGACGCGGTACCATACCCAGAAAACTTTTATGTCATCTGACTCTGGCCGCGGAAGCCTACGCAATTATATTGTACAATATAGTTGGAAAAGTAACAGTTAATTATGCCCACAGGATTATGATATAAATGAGCCAAATGACGTGATGGTGATTGTACCAACACTTAGGCCATGTGGTATCCAAAATAAATAAATAATATTCCAATGTTTGTAATCCGAAGGGTCCAAACTGCTAAGGTCTCGGTCCCTAGCCTCATAAACTATTTAACCTAATTCATTCTAAGGACAACACACACACACACACACACACACACACACACACACACATACACACACACCTGTCCATGGGAGGACTCGAACCTCTAGTGGGAGTGGCCGCGTACTCTGCGACGTTGCGCCCCAGATCACACGGCCATTCCCGTGCGGCGCACATTGGGTTACCAGACGTCCTCTTTTACCCAGACATGTCCTCTTTTTTGGACCCTAAAAATGGTCCGGCCTGGTTTTTTACAAAATGGGGAAATGGTCCTCTTTTTTGCGTTGTGCAACAGCTTCAACTTGAAAGTGCGTAAATACAACTCTCTGAACTGTTACAATCACTAACTCTAGAGAATTTAACCTTTCTTGAAACAATGTAGTTTTCATTTTTTTATTTTCATGTTATTATTATTTTTTTTTTTTAATTTTTTCGTTTCTGTGCCGCCGATGCCCTGACGTCAAGCTACTTCGGAACAATTGAAATAATTGTTACGGAATACGAGCTTCGAGGCGAGTAATTACAAACAGACGTCTGCAACAATGCTAGACAGTGCAATACACATAGTATAATATGAAACTCTGCCCCCCTTTTTTCTGGTCGGAGTGTTGTGTGACCCAAAAATAAGACGTTCAGTCTGTCGTGCTAGGACTCGGCAGTTCTGTCTGTATCTGTCGACTGTTAACCACACTTATGACTTTAAGAACAAAAGCTAGTACAGTGTTCGTTACACATAAATTAAAATCTTGTTCAGAACTTCATACAAATAAGGTCAGATGCCACAGTCACCAATCCTATTTCACCATTCGCCTGTTTAGGACCAAAGACACGTAACTACATAAACAGAGTTTTGAAAAATCAATTTAAAGCTTTTGTCCAAAAAAAAAAGAGTAGTTTTTAGTAATTAATTGCGAGCCTTTGTACGGTAAATAAAAAGTTTATTTTATTCATTTCTTTTTTCACCTAGGTCTTACATTTTCCAATCACTCACTAGAATCTAGAAGCTAATCATGTATATATTCATGTCGTTCTGATCCGAAATGGGAGCATGGCTATATCAAGGAACGCTTAGATAATTTTCAGTTACTTAATTCGTGACAATTTTAAGTAAACAGTACTATGGTTTTCCTAAATAATGCATCGTAAAAAAATTCAGGTGAAAACAGGTGTGATCGGCAAGGTATAAGTAAGGTAAAAATGTTCAGCACTTAAGACGATAATTACAAGTGGGGAAGTGATGAAATATTAGGGCTTCGCTGCTATGTAGTTTATGTAATTCGTTCTACGGGTCTCAACATTTCATGCTTCTTAATTTGCAACAAGATGAAAAAATTTCGTAAGATGTATTACAAACAAGACTCTGATAATACAGTAGATACATCACTAGTACTTGAGTTGTCAATACGAGAGAGAGAGAGAGAGAGAGAGAGAGAGAGAGAGAGAGATGTTCTTTTATGAATCTAGAAATGTCCTCTTTTCTGAAGACGGACATCTGGTAACCCTAGGCGCACGTGGTTTGACTGTCTTTTTGGTAAATGTAGTGTTCCGAAACTTTTTTATTTTGTGGTAAATTACTGAACTTTCAACTGTTTAATGTGGTTGAATAATTGTAATATTTTTTGTAATCATCGGAACTTGAGAATGACTCCATAGTGCTCGAAACTAGTAGTACATTGGTAATTAGATGGAAGTATTTAATTTGAAAAGTGAGGACGGTTTTACCTGGTTATGCCAGCAGCAGGAAACATCTGCACTACTTGAAGGACATCTATTTATTTCGGAGAGCGGTCAACGTTACACTGCCCCTAGACACGAAATACTACTGCACACATTGTTAAGGCGCCTCATGCCGCTGGCAACAGCCACAGTGTTGCCAACTCGTTTCCAACCATGTCCCTACATGGCGTGTCAAAAATCCCTACGTTCACCATGGAAGACCCTACAGACCAACCTGTATTTACCAGAGTTGGCTACGGTTTCATGGTTTCGAAACCAGGTTTCGATACACACAACAGTTTCAGTGTTTCAAAACCAGCATCTTTCACGGTTTCGAAACCATGCGGTTTCATTCCGTTCTGTTTCGGATCACATTCGCGGTCGACTGTCGATACACTGAAACCGTTTCTTCCCGTCGGTTTCACGGTATCGTGTCGGTTTCACGGTTTGGTGTCGGTTTCACGATTTCATGTCGTTTTCACAACACCGGTGTTTCAAACCACGAATGCAGAAACGCGGAACAGACTACGTAATGGTATCGAAATGTGGTGTTTCATTTTACTGAAGCTCCACAAAGATACACATATAACTTACTAGTATATAAACCATTTAGAGAGTGTCAAATAGTAATTGACACTCTTGAGTCTGCAGCTTATGATTACTGATATCAAGATTCGTTTGCAAGAGACTGCTGTATTCCGAAATGACATAATGTCTGCTTTATAAATGTAAAGGAACAATAAAATAACTTTCACTATTTGCATTGAAAAACCAATTTAATTCTAGATTTATCTACCATATTAAAGACACACCAGTGAAACTACATTCTTTAAAATAAGATACAACATGAAGCCTGAAATGACATTTTTTATACTAACAAGGGTAGATCGCATATCTAATCTCGTGTTAAAGAGCTGGTTTATTATGAGCGAAAACAAGTTACCTACTGTCGTTATAATTTTTCGACACTCGCGTTAAAAGAATTGCGGCGGTGGTGTAACGGTCAAGACGTACAAGTGATGAACTTGCCTCTTACTTTATTATTTTTGTAATTCCATAGCGTTACTTGTGATTATTTAGTGAGCCCTTTGTTCCCTATTATTTATTTAGTATGTATAGAAAGTAGCGCCTCGGTTGCACAGTGGTAGAGTGCCAGACTACAAATCCAAAGGTCGCGGGTTCGATCCCCGCCAGGTCCTAGGATCTTTATCTGTCACTTTCCACTTCTTTCACCTCTGGCAGTATTGCTCATGTGAAAAATACCGAGTAGCACCGTGGTTCGGAACCCACGTTAAACTGTAGGTCCCCCTATAACTGGCTGGGTAAGTCAGGTCGGAGGAAGGCAACGGCATACCACCTCCAAACAGGACCATGCCTAGTAAAGCACTGTGGTGTTCAAACCAATCTTCGGATTGTTGACTGCTTTACCTTACCTTAGAAAGTAGCATTTATGATCCATCACTGTAATATGCGTACCATATTGCAGTTTGTGAGTTCCTAACGGGATAAACTTTTACCTACCATATCGGCGGCCTCGTGGGACTATGTTAGCAACATCAACAACACGGGAGAAAATCTTTATCAACATGTTCCGTACAGACCAAGAAGTAAATATATACTCTATGTTTGACAGGTTCTTGTATGTACCCTTGTCCACATAGTGAAAAATATTGCCCTCCTAGAACGAAGATTTCATGACAAAACATACATTGCTTCACGGTTTCATGGTTTCGAAACCACATGGTACGGTTTTATTCGTTTCGAAACCGTCAGATGTTTCATTTTTCCCATCTCTAGTACTTACATATTGGGTAGTAGTATTTTCCCTTTATTAACATTATTGTACAATGAATTGTTACTGTTAATATTTTGAATAAAAACGTACTCTCATACTGCATCGTCCCTCATAAAACTCCGTACATTTTGCAAAGAGATCGGAAATCCGTCCCTACAGTTTCGAAAAAAAGTCAGAAGTCCCTACGCACAGGAACATGTCCCTACGTTTGGCAACACTGAACAGCCAGCGCACGAATCGTCAACTTCCCATGGATAAACAATACTGTATCCGGCGTAGCTGTTTCATAATCAAATAATGCAATGAACAACAATCGAACATCCAGTAAATATGTTTGATTAGGGTTACTAGGTGCCCGTCTTCAGAAAAGAGGACATTTCTAGATTCATTAAAGAACTCTCTCTGGTATTGACAACTTAAGTACAAGTGATGTCTCTACTGTATTATCTTACGAAATTTCTTCATCTTCTTACAAATTAAGAAGCATGAAATGTTGAGACCTGTAGAACGAATTACATGACTACATAGCAGTGAATGTTTCATCACTTTACCACTTGCAATAATTACAATTACGATAATTATTATCGTCTTAAGTGCTGAATATTTATTCCCAAATTATAAGATATCTTGCCGATCACCCCTGTTTTCACCTGAAATCTTTTGCGATGCTTCATTTACGGAAAACATAGTACTGTTGACTGTAAAATCGTCACGAATAAAGTAACTAAAAATTATGTAAGAAATCCTTGATATAGCTATGCTCCCATCTCGGATCAGATCGACATGACTATATACATGATTACCATCTAGATTATAGTGAGTGAATGGAATGTGTAAGGCCTGCCGGCCGCGGTGGCCGCGGGGACTGAGGCGCTTCAGTCACGGTCTGCTCGGCTACTACGGTCGGGGGTTCGAATCCCCCCTCGGGCATGGATATTTGTGGCGTCCTTAGTTGTAGGTAGTTTTTAAGTTTAGGGACTGATGACCCCGTAGTTAAGTCCCTTAAGCTTAACAAACATTTGAATTTTTTAAGGCCTATGTGAACAAAGCAATAAATAAAACAAACTTTTTATTTACCGAATAAAGGCTCGGTTTGTTTTTTTTTTTTTTTTTTTTTTTTTTTTTTTTACAAAAGCTTTAAATCGATTTGTTCAACACACTGTTGATGTAGTTACGTCTCTTAGATGCTAAGCAGGCGAATGGTGAAATTGCAGTGGTGACTGTGGCATCTGACCTCATTTGTATGAAATCTTAAACAAGGTTTTAACTTAGGTATAACAAACATTGCACTAGCTTTTGATCTTAAAGCCATAAGTGTGGTTGACAGACAACACAAAGAACTACCGAGTCCCAACACGACAGGCTGGGCGTCTTATTTATGGGTGTCACACAACAATGGGGGAGGGGGGAAGAGTATCATATTATACTATTTTGCACTGTTGCAGACGAATGTTTTTAATAGGCCGTCTCGAACCTCGTATTCCGGGCTATTATGCCGTGGTGTAGTGGATTTATTGTCGAAATAAGCCAAACTCCGCCGGCCGCGGTGGCCGAGGGACTGAGGCGCTCCAGTCACGGTCTGCACGGCCACTACGGTCGGGGGTTCGAATCCCCCTCGGGCATGGATATTTGTGCCGTCCTTAGTCTTAGGTAGTTCAAATTAGTTTGTAAGCTTAGGGACTGATGACCCCGTAGTTAAGTCCCATAAGTTCTACAAACATTTGAACATTTTTAAGCCAAACTCCGTTTACGAGGGCTCGCGCGCAGGTGTGACGTCAGATGTTTGACATGCGCGCGCAAATTCGTCGTTGCCGATTGCCGCCGTCCGTTAATATCGTCGCATGGTGGAAGACTGTTACTCTGAGCGCGAGCCCTCTTAAACGGAGTTTGGCTTCAGTCAGTAGCGAGCCAGGGTGTGTAGCGGACATTCAAAGTGCCACGATCCCCCTTGAGAATGTCTTCCACAGTCGGGGACGAAACGCCGGCCGCGGTGGCCGAGGGGACTGAGGCACTTCAGTCTCCGGGCGCCGTGGCTCAGCGCGCCCGGTCAGGGGGCTAAACGCCCTCTGTAATAAAAAAGCTGAGCTAAAGATTCAACGAACACTCAAGAATGAACCGAAACAACGACCGCAAAGCATAGATCTATCTGAGAGAGAGAGAGAGAGAGGAAAAAAAAAAAGTCATGGTCTGCACGGCCACTACGGGCGGGGGTTCGAATCCTCCCCCCCCCCTCCTCGGGCATGGATATTTGTGCCGTCCTTAGTTGTAGGTAGTTCATAAGTAGTTTGTAAGTTTAGGGACTGATGACCCCGTAGTTGAGGCCCTTAAGCTTCACAAATATTTGAACATTTTTTCGGGGACGAAACGTTGGGTTTCGACAATAAATCCACTAGACAACGGCATAATAGCTCGCAAATTTTTAGTAATTTTGGCCATTCTGGCCGTGAAAGTTTACATTTTACAATATCATGTATACATATCCACGGAATGTAGGACATTAACTGCGAATGGGATAAGTTGAAAATGTGTACCCAGCCAGGATTCGAACCCGGGTCTCCTGCTTTCTAGGCAGTTGCCCTGACCACTAAAGCATTTTTTTTCCCGACCAGCCGCGATGAGCCACGGCGCCCGGGACCACTTGGGGACACAGCAATCATAACACCTGCACGGAATACTCAAGCACGTCTACCGTCAGATACAAATTCGCAACTTTACCCTGCTCACAAGAACTCAAACTCGTAAGAATAAGGGCCTAGGAGTGTCTTCGCACCGAAGTAAGGATCATTGCCCGTCATCAGCAAATTTTATAAGTTTTATATGTGGTGTCTGTTCTTTCGTACATGTACGAAAGAACAGACACCACATATATAACTTATGTATAATCTGATGTGTAAACGAACTCTGTTTTCAGCTACATCAGAAAAAAAAAACATTATTATTATTACGGTATTTTTATTTCTTTATTATTATTACTATTATTATTATTATTATTTTGTTTCCAAGTTTGTCTTGTTCAAGTACATTGCCACCACAATACAGAAGGTGTTGACCGTCCTGTAACTACGCAACGTGCAGGCGTTGTGGAGTGGTTGTGTGGGAATCACAATGGCGATACGAATGACAATGCACTCCTGGTAGAACTAGAAAAATTGTGCAGCGAACAAATATTGAACTGTTAGCAAAGCATTAGTGTTAACACGTTATAGATATGTCAACAATCACATTTGCCATCAATAGAAATCAAGTTCGCGGCGTGAAGCCGCTAACACTTTAACTGACCTCTGCTTTCTTGCCCCTGACCCTTGTACCCTGAACGGAAGTACTTCCTCTTCAGTCGGGCAGGTAGATACGCATTCCTGTCGCACAGTGCCGGCTTGTCTGTTCGCAAAGACAGTGTAAACTTTGAGAATCTAACCGGACTGGGCGTAAGATAATTTACACATACCAGGCGAATAAGACAGCTGAATAATTACGCACTAGTTGTCAACGTTTTCCAGAAATATGACGACTTCGTACAGCGGCCGCACTATGAAATGCAACGAGGACCTGGAATCTGAGAGGAAAAAATGCACATTCGATCCACTTGAACTGACACACTTGCTCGACGGTGGTGCGGAGAAGACCCTTCGGAGAAGACAGAGGGGTGAGTAGCTACTACATACATCACCAACGTCCGTACGCTTTATGCACATACATCAAAGCCAGCACACACAGACTATAAATATTCTCCAAATATATTTAAAAATAAAGCAAGGTTCCTAAAAACAAACTGTGTTTCACTAAAAAAGTAGTATTTATTCATGTAATTCACTTGTCTCTTGATTTTTTCAATTATTTTTGAGGATGCAAGCAGTAGTGAATTTTGCCGTAGTTTTCATTAGTTTCAATATTACGTTTCTTTTGTACAAGTAGTGCGCGCTTTTGGTATTCCGGAAAAATGTTTGAAAATATGTTTCTTTCTTTTTTGTACGGTATTAATTAAATCATATATTTACGCAATGCTTCGGAAAAGTAACTACGGTTCATACCTGTACGTGCTGACTGCTTTTTTCTGTGTTGTCTTCCTGATTTCAAGCCTTAAACAACCTTGGTACTTGTTGTGCAAGTCACTGTCGATGAAAAGATTGTTCCCACTGCAACACGGGATGTGACGTAGCTTCATAGTTGAAATCACAGTCTTAGACTCTGGTTAAAATCCTGAACGTGTTGTGAGTACTGTCTTTCGCTTGGAGTTAATTTTGAATGTCTTTGGCGTGCTAAAGGCTCGATTGTTTTGTTGGGGTGTAGTACGAAGACGTTGGCGGGACAGCAAATTTGACTTTGGGGCAAGAATTTCAAAAGATTTTGTATATAAATCGCTGATAACAATTTTCAAAGCTTCGTCTTTCGCAAAAAAATTTAAAAGGTTTACTGTAAAAATAGCAAAACCCACCCAGTAGTTCTAGAACGTGAAACTGAAATTAAAAGCTATTAATTACTGCGAATTAAAAATTACTTTTCTCCTTTCAGAGATTAAAATGATCCTAAATTAACATCTGATGAAAGAATGTATATGGAATAGTAATTTGTTATAGTAAAAATGTAGTCGTTAAAATAAAGATTTATTTCTTATTTAATTTTTTTTTTTTTTTTTTTTTTTTTTTTTTTTTTTTTTTCGTACTACCTTTCTGGGGGGGAGGGGAGACTGCAGGCCGGCAACCGCCCCCCTCCCCCCGGAAACGCTTCTGAGCATACCCCAAGATTTTCAAAAGTCGGCGCGTATGCTGAAAATAGCTTTAAAGATTTCTTGCAATATCTTCAGTTGCTCTAGGCTGTTTGATACATGCATTGGAAGCACAAAGTGAAAATGAATGACTGCGCATTTCATTGTGAAAAGATGTGGCATGTCCTGCAGCAACGTACATAATGAATGCCGGGGCCCCATCAATTACATTTGCACCGCCTGCGGCAAGTCCTATCACGTTTCTTTTATAAGGTATATCATGGTTATTAAAAAATGTAACAATACGTTCATACAGAGTATTGCTATTAGCATGTATTCAGAGGAATAAGTTCAAGAAACTCATCACCGATTTCATCATTTGACATTACACGAACTACCGTACATAAATGTTTTATACAACCTTTGTCAGTAGATTCGTCTACAATGAGGGAAAATGTCTTTCTTTCGAGAAGTTCGCCGAATTGAGTCAACTTTCCTTCCCAGTCACATTATTTATTGTGGCTGCTAATTTGTTCTCGCGCACTCAGTGTGCCTTGTTAATTTCAGAATCTGGGCACTGTTTTTACCAGATTGGGCAAGTGCTCGATTACTTTTATTGATAAGTCGTGTTCGCAAACAAACCTAGCGAGACGTATTTCCCCTTCCTTTACACTTTCTTAACATGGTTTTAATGCTCACAGAAGGCATTTCAGACAATTTAAGCTGTTTAGTAACAGTACTTTTCACATGTTTTTTCACGGTTGTATGTTTCTTCAGGTCACGTTTCCCACTCAAGTGTTGATCACAGGCAGAACTATACGCAAAATAAGAACCTCTGTTACTTTTATTTAATAACCATCCACGAAATAGAGGATCAATTTCCCATTCTTTATTATATTTCGAAGTGTATTTTGTCTTTTTACTCCTTACCTCGCTCGATGAGATCAGTCATACAGTACCGTACGTGAAACCAAACAATGCTGCTGGATACGCTGCGATTAACTATTGTTGACAATGTAATTTACTTCCGCTGCAGTCCAAGACTAATGAAGTCATAATACGCCTGTTAGCCAACTGGTGCGGTAGTTACAAAAAGTCAATATACGTAGCCGACAAAGCACAAAAGAGCAGCTTTTCCCCACCATCCTTTGATCTTGGGTATAACAGCGTCAGTGATTACCAGTTGCCGGGAGGAGATTCACTCATATTAATAGTGTTATATCATGCGAGTAATATCATGTTTTAAATCATTAAAATGATTTTATAAAGATCTATTGAAATAAACATCGGAAGATTTAGGAGTAAAATCCGTATTTCCGACAGAACACGAATAATCGGAAGAACTTCCTACAAATCGGAAGATATGGCCTATTATTTTTGTTACATTTCGTCTGGGGAATTTTGTGTGCGCATGAGATAGGACTGACTGTGGAAACTATTGTTGACTGGTATTCTTTTTGTAGGGAGATTTGTGTCGTGTCTGTAAAGTATAGGGGGAAGTTGCGTGGTACCACTATTAGTATTGTTTATTTATTTAAGCATCCAGTAGATTATGTACATGATATAGGATTTGTCAAGTATAGGTTACAAATACAGGTACAGCCACAAATGATTACAATAATAGGCCTACACAAATACTGATTACTGCAAAAATAGATTTCACATAGAGTGAAATATAATTTAAAAAAATACAGAAACTATGTTAATCTACAGTGATTAAGTGTGGTTGAGAAAAAATAATATTATGATGTCACACAGTCACTTAAAATAATGTACATATACAGAAATAAACACGAATGTAGTTAATATCCATAACATAAGTAAACTACTGTGAAACATATAATGGACCATAACGGAATTAAACTCGTACTTAAAAAACTTTTTACATACACTGAGACCATCACAGTACTGCTGTGGGTGCAAGAATGCAGATGCATTTCTTTTATTGCAGGAAGGGCACACATAGTATGGACAGTGTTATGCATCACAAGACGAAGCGCCGTTACTTTATATTTCTGATGTGAGCGCAATTAGTGCTGTTTAGTAGTTATGTACAGTAAGATTTCGCTACTAAGTGAAAGTACACTAACCCTTCTTTGGTACAAAAAGTTGAGAAACATTCATAAATAAATTTATTTTAAGAACATGTAAAATTTAGGTTCCATTACGTCAGTTATGACATATGGCCCTTGGACTAGTAATGCATAACACCGTCCTTATGATATAATAACGTGGATACAGCAGTATGTGCTAGTTTACATTATTGTTCAGTAGGTATTCATTTACAGAGTAATAGCTCATACCTAAAATGTGTGTCTTAACACCTTTCCTGAAGAGACCTGCATCAGATAGGCCTATTTGTTCAATATAATCTGGCAAATTAATGTACTGCTTTATGCCTTGATATAGTACACTATTTTGTGTCCTGCACTTATTTTTTTCTTTGTAGGTGAAATTTTTCTCTGTTTCTGGTAGCATGAGAATGTATTGAGCTGTTTGTAGTGTACTGACTTATAGTTTTCTTTATAAACAGTACAGTCTGTAATAGAGTATACTCACTTGGTGCAGTTAAGTTTTTTATTTTATTTTATTTATTTATTTATTTATTTATTTATTTTTTTGAATAAGTCACTACAGTGAGTCTGTTTACTGCTATATGAAATGAGTCTTATAGCTTTTTTCTTAATCTTAAGGATAATCTCCATGTTTTTTTTTTATTTGTTCCCCAAAAAATGATGCCATAACTGAGTACTTAATGTACATATGCATGGTATGTGACTTCCAAACAAGCACTGTTACATACTTGTGATATTATTCTGAGAGCATAACAAGCTGATGACATTCTTTTGGCTAGAACCCTTGTATGCTTCTCCCACTTTAGTTGGCTATCTACTATTAGTTGGCTGTCTAAAACTTGGTGCTTGATACACAGTTAATGTTGAAACCTCTCAAGTTTAGGGATACAGTTTCCTTTTCTTTATTTATGAAGAAGTTCATGCTGTTTCTTTTCTTTATATTTAGTGTTAATTTATTTGTCTTTGGCTATTTATCAATATCTATTGACGTGCAATGTGCCTTTTTAGTAACATTTCAGTAGTCTTTTCGGTGATTATTACATTGCTGTCATCTGCACATAGAATTTTATCTCCATGATTAACACTATCTGGGAAGTTGTTAGTGTAGGCCCTATATCAGAAATAATATTGGTCCTAATATGCTGCCCTGTGAGACTAATGATAATGTATTTTGGGTTTGATAAATGCTTGACAATAAATTGGGATGCACTGACAGTTTGTGTCACTTCTACTCTCTGAACTCTGTTTTTTAAGTATGCCCAAAACCAATCATTTACTCTATCTCTTATGACTATTGCCTCTTTCTTATTCAGTAGTATCTTATGGTCAACAGTGTCAAAAGGTTTGTAGAGATCTAAGAAAATATCTGTCACCTTTGTTGAGAGCCTCCAGAACATTTTTTTGGAATTGTGTTATGACTGATCCTGTGCCTCTACCACTCCTAAAATCGAACTGTGAATTTGCCAAGATGTTATATTTATCCAGATAACTCATTAGTTTGTTTTTCATGACAGTTTCTATTATTTTGGAAAATGTTGATAAAAAAGAAAGTGGTCTGTAGTTTTCTGTGTCTTTGGGTCATCCTTTTTTAGCAAGGGTATGATTTTTGCATGTTTAAGATAGCCTATTCTGGACACTTGCCCGAAATGAAGGATTAATTTATTATATTGACTAATGGAGCTTTTAAACTATCTATGCATGCATTAACCACACTTATGGGTACTTCATCAAGTCCAATTGAATTTTTATCCTTTAATTTCAATAGAATGTTCTTTATTTCTTTTTCTGTTGTATAGGAAACAACAGCATTGAATTAGTTGCACAATAATTTATGGATGCAGTAATGTTGTCAAGCAATTTATTTTGTAATTTTGTTGCAGTACTAGAAAAGTGGTCATTTATAAAATTAATTAACTTTTCTGGGTGATTTATAAGCGTACCTTCCTTCCCTATTTGAATGTTTTTCTTTCCTCTGACCCCTTTACCAGTTTCCTGCTTGACTGTGTTCCAGATGGCTTTGCTTTTATTTTGTGAATTCAATATTGTACTGCCATTTACTGTCTTTTTGACAGCACACAGAACCTTCTTGTATATCTTTCTGTAATTTTTATAATAACTGTAAAAATCTGGATTTTTTTTTATTGAGTTTAGATAGCGAAGAGTCTGAGAAAATTTTCTGATATCTGCAGTGATCGATTTATTGGATGATGGTCTTATGAAAGTTAGCACCTTAGGGAATTTTTCCTCAAATATTGATTTAAATATTGTGGAAAATCTACAGTATTTTTGTCTGCAGATTGTTCACAATATACTTCTTCCATTTTTGGAAAGTCATCTCCCTCACAAACTGATTTATATTTATTTTAGTGAAATTTCTTTTGTAAAAATGTGGTTTTGAAGAACTTTTTGTGAGTTCTTTCAGTTTAATGATCTGACAAGAGTGGTCGGAAAGCCCAAGATCAGGTAGAATAACTATGCAGTTGTTACTGTTTATGTTTGTCATTACATGGTCTAAAGCTGTTGCTGAAGTCTTAGCAACCCTAGGTGCATTGTTGACCAATTGAGAAATTTCATAGCTGTTCAGGATATTTAAGTAGGAACTAGTTATTCTGTTAATTCAGTATGTTTTTATATCTATATTTATGTCACCACATAAAGTTATGTTATTCTTTAAGATGGATACTTTATTCAGCACATCTGTTAGCTTTTCTAAGAAAATATCCAAATTTCCACCATTAAATTCTTATACATATTGACTTCTGAAAGTTCGATTGCCGACACTTCAAAATGGCATTAGACGCTGGAAAGATGGTCATTTCTGACTTTAAATTGTGTACCTTGTTTAACAAAAATACACAGTCCCCACCATAAAAATTTGTCCTACAATAGTAGCTAGCTATTTCATATGAGGGCAAAGCTATATACACAATTTCAGATTGCTTACACCAATGTTCTGTGATTCACACCACTGTGTTATTTAAAACTGAAATGTTCAACTTCTAGTTGTTGTATTTTGTTCATAATTGGTTGAATATTCTGAGGCATGACACAACTGTGGAAGATTCCATGTTATGAGGTATGGTAATGTGCTTCTTAGCATGAGGATTATTGCCAAGCCCTGGAAATGGCTCAGTATTTGAACTGACCATGTCTTGATTTCTTACCTTAGTATTTTCTTGAGGCTTTTTGCTTGTAAAAAATCCTTCAGATGACTGGGCTGTTTGACATTTCTTTCAACTGGGAATGCTGAAGTTGCTGCTTTTGGAGGAGTTGGAGCTGTTACCACTGGGATTGTTGCGGGTTCCGCTGATGTTGAGTTGGAGGTAATCGCTACTTTTGCTGATGCTGCTGTTGCTGATTTTGGCCCATTGCATGGAATTATGCTCTTTGATGAGTCTTGTTTTGGGAAAAGGAATACAGGAGGAGTGGGCCACATGTTGTTTTATGGATGTGTGTGTGTGTGAGGGGGGGGGGGTTCAGATGTTGTTTTTAGAGTTGGAAAAAATAGAACAAAGGGGGTTTGCTAGGGTTAATTGAGTTCATTGAGGAGGATTCTGCTATATGCTTTTTCCTCATATAAGGGGTTAGGAAAGAGGAATGTAATCATTTAGTTATACCTAAATCATGGGATTGAATTTAAAAATTATTCCACAGGGGCATTTATGAATACAATAGAGGGGATATGGGGGCTGTAACAACTGTTATAGGGAGGGGGAAGTGGCGCTCTTCTGTTTTGCAATCTCATTCTGATGAGTACAGCTTGCAGATGAGTGTCCCAGGTAATTTTTGTTTATTTTGTTCTTTTATGGGTGGTGTGGGGAAGATGTATAGGCTGATGATTTGGAATTAAGTAGGTTGGGTGGGGGGTTTGTGGGAGGGAGGGTTATGTGGTTGGGATTTGGTAGGGATGGGTAGGCCCTATATTAGGACTGGGTGTTTTTTTTTTCCCTCCACCCTTTTGGCTAGGGGAGTTATTCTGATTTTGTGTTAATGTCTGTATGCATGGAATATTTTTTTATGCATTTCTGTAGTTTTTTAAATAGAGGGGTGTCTGGGGGGGGGGGGGTGGCCAAATTGAGAATGATATGCTGGGACATGTCTTTTGGTAAGAATTTTTTTAATTGGTTCAATTGTGTAGTTTGTTGATGTTGGTGGTAGTTGGCGATTTTTGTGTGTAAGGTTCAAATTATAGATTAAGATTCTATGTTTAAAAAGTGATCAGTTACTTCACTCTGATAGTGAGGTACAGGTTAACAGAGAAGATTTCTTCACAAGTGGGCGCTGAAGGTGCGAACTTTTGGGCCGAGGCCTGTGATGGGTGGTACATTTTGCTGTTGTAATTTGTAATTTACTAAGATAAATACAGATTATTTATTATGTGCAATACAGAAGTATTAATATATTACCCCATATACAGGTTTGCCAGTATTTTGATGTCATGGGTCAAAGCAGACGAGCGGAATCGCTTCGTAAAATTTTACATGTAATATAGGTTACTTGAAGTACTCAATACTATTTTGTATTTTTGTATTTATGTAAAAAAAAAAGGCTTACAGTTCAAAGTCAGATCTGACATTAGTATACTCAGTGTAGATAGGCATCTTGAAATGTCTGGAATAGATTTAATGCTTTAAAAAGAGAAATTAAAAATACTGTGTGTATACAGAGCACCAAGTGGTGGTGTGGATGTCTTTACTAGTAAATTAAACCAAGTTCTGGACATGACATGCAAATTTAAGGGAAATGTAATAGTGTGTGGAGATATTAATATAAACTTAAGCATAAACAATGATTTTAGTAACACTTATCGGAATATTCTGTATAGCTTTGGGGTCCCACAGGTAGTAGATACGGCATCAAGGCTCACCAAAACATCAGCTTCATTAATAGATGACATAATAACTAATACTAATAAAAGCAAAAGTGACATAAATTTTCAACGGCTGGGATTTTCTGACCATTCTTGCTAAGTTGCTAATATCAATTTAATTGTACTTAAATCATACAGGAGGTAAGGTTACAAAAGATTTTTCCCAAATAAAAAAATTAGTGATTTTTCAAAGCAAGTACACCACCAGATCTGGGAGGAAGTGTATGCTGAGGAAAAAGTTGAGGCTAAGTACTGTAAATTTGCATCAATTTTTAAACTCAAATTTCAGGAATCATTCCCAAAAGTATTACGTCCAGGTTGGGGAGGTACAGAAAATAAGAAATGGGCCACCAAGGGAATTATTAAATCCTCCCAAACTTTCAAATTCCTTAGCTCATTAAAAAGTCAATGGTGTGATCCAGAGTTTGTAGATTACTATAATAAATACAAAAGGATAAATATGAAGGTGTTGCTGGCAGCAAAGAGAGCTATAAATGATAGCATCATATGCAATTCAAAAAATAAAAGCAAAGGAATTTGGACAGTGGTAAGAAAGGAAACAGGTAAGGAGAAATCAGAGGCAAACCTCGAGTATAAGAGATAGAGAAGCGTTAATTAGTAATCCTAATGATTTGGCCATTTTCATAAACAGTTACTTCACTAGTATTGCAACAGAATGTCAAAAAATCTTTCCAAGGTCATATGCATTGCATGCCAGAAACCATTCAACAAATTCAATGGTTCTGTTACCTACTACTGAGCAGGAAGTGAGAAATGCAGTGTATAGATTAAAATATAAAAAATCCGCTGGCCTTGATCAACTCCCAATGTGTGTGCTAAAGTAATGTATAGATAGCATAAAATGGCCTCTACCAGATATTATAAATGAGTCCTTCAGCTCAGGTATCTTTCCTGAGTATTTGAAGCAAGCGTCTTGCCTGTACACAAAAAGGAAAATACGGGAAACATAGAAAACTATAGACCAGTATCACTATTGTCTTCATTTTCAAAGATAACTGAAACAATAATGAAAGACAGACTTATGGATTACCTCAATAAATATATTTTGCTAACAAAATCTTAATTTGGACTCAGGCAAGGCAGCAGTAGAGAGGCAGCAATAGCAGAATTTACAAGAGTCATTAAGGAAGCCATGGACAGAGGTGATTGCATAACGGGCTTCTTTTTAGATTTGTCCAAGGCAATTGGCACAGTATATCATAAATTCTTTCTCCACAAACTAGATGCACTAGGTATAAGAGGGATAGTAAACAAATGGACAAATGGTTCCAATCATATCTTTAGAGTATATAAAGTAGAAATTTCACAGCCTAATAAAAATCCTAAGTGTATAGAGAAACATGTCGGATGTTAAACTAATTAATATAGGAGTCCCACAGAGGAGTATATTGTGCCCAATTCTATTTTTAATATATGGAGACCTCGGGGGGGGGGGGGGGATAATGATAACCTCCATTTATAAAGTGCTGAGATATGACAACTTGTATGTTTGAAAAATAGCTTCTATTATATGATTTAATATTTCTTTTAATATTTATGTTTGCCATCTCTCTTCAGCTTCATGTACTACTTGAAGAAAATAAAACATTCTGTCGGATATGATTGTTTACACCAATTAAATTGAAAATACAACAGTTGAGAGTTATCATTATTTACCCTCGAGGTCTTCATATGTAACTGATTTCCCAGAAAGTGTCATGGAGACAAAATTCTGTTTGCTGATGACAGCAACATAATAATTACAGATAAGACACAGGAAATACTGCTGAGTAAAGCTGTTGAAAGATGTACACAAATGGTCAGGGGCAAATAAAGTAACCATTAATATGAGTAAGTCACAGTGTGAATTTTGCTATAAATAAAACAAACAATATTAAATTAAATTTAAATGGTGACTGTGAACTGTGTAATGAACACAAAATTTTTAGGGATGGATATAGATAATCAACTGAAATGGAGAGAGCATACCTCAAGGATAGCTAAAAGAATTTCATCTACATGCTATGCTTTGAGGGTACTAGCAGCTGTATGTAACAGTAACTGCCTCAAAGTAACATTCATTCACTTCTTAGATACAGTATAATTGTCTGGGGCACAGACAGGCAGAACATTTTTTAAAAAAATTCATATTGCAAAAGAGTGCTCTGGATAATAACAAAACAGAACAAAAGGGCTCACTGCCTTGAACTGTTTAAAGAACTGGATATATTGATTGTTCCTTGTGAATATATTTTCCAAACAGTACTGTATGTGAGAAAAAATGTACATTGCTATGCAACAAACAATGTTACACAAAATCATAATACAAGAATTAGGGACACCTGCACCTGCCTTGAAAAAATAAATTGAGAACTCAAAACAGCAGTGATTACCAAGGACTAAAGATGTACAATAAGTTGTCTTATGAAATTAAACAAATAGATAATATGTTCAGATTTTAAAAAGCTGTTAAAATGTTCCTCGTTACAAACAGCTATTATGTAATAGAAGACTATTTCAATGAAAAATAATCAGAATAATGTAAAAGTAAAATAAAATAATCCTTTAGTGAAATAAGAAAAAGAAATTTTTGTATAACATGTGTTATATTGTACTTACATATTATGATAAATATTATATGTATTTTTCTTTATGTAGGCCTATGGACATTGATGAAACCCATATCATGTAAATGATAAAGGGTGAATAAGTAAATCAATCAATCAATAAAATAGTGTTGATTGGTATTGTTTTCTTCATTTGATTTTTAGATCAGGAACTACAGGTATTAGATTCCATGCAAAGTTTTTTATATCATTTTCATTTTTTAATTTGTGTATTTTTGTGTGTTTCTTAAATTATATTTTTATGTGTTTTCAGTTGGCTTTTTGTCGTATTTTTCCCGCATAGAATGTCCCCACCCAAGATTAGATTAATAGAAAATCAGATTTAATCCTGCATAGTGAAGACTGTCCTTTCTCCTGTTGGTATAGCATGCACACTTCTATTACTTTTGAACTGGGTTTATTATTAACAACAAATTTCATAAGTGAATATATATACTATGAAGTTACTGTGAGGATACCTAAATCGTTAAATAGTTGTCTGCAGGATGATATTGGGTGGGCTCCAGCAATTATTCTGATTACATGTTTTTGTGCAATGAATACTTTTTTACTCAATGATGAATTACCCTGGAATATGATGCCATTCAAAAGCAGTGAGTGAAAAGAGGCATAGTAAGCCAATTTGCTGAGATTCTTATGGCCAAAGTCTGCAATAACCCTAATAGCATACTTAGCAGGACTCACAACGTTTCAGCAGACCATCAATGTGTTGCTTCCAGTTTAATCTTTCATCAATGGACACACATAAAAATTTTTAAAATTCTATCTACAGACTTCTGTTCAAAGTCTATATTTTTTACTGGAGTTGAGTCATTTACTGCTAAGGAACTGGATATACTGTATTTTTTAATCAAAATTTAATGAGTGTCCGTTTGCTGAGAACCATTTAATTTTGTGAAAAACATTGTTTTCTATTACATCACTTAGTTCTTGTTTTTTTTTTTGGATGTGACTTGTAACATCAGCAAAAAGAACTAAATTTGCATCTTCTTAAATGTAGAATGGCAAGTCATTAATGTATATCAGGAACAGTGAAGGACCTAAGACCAAAACCTGTGGGACTCCATTCTTGATAGCCTCCCATGAAGAATCAGCTGATGTTTTGACATTACATGAACCACTTATTTTAGCTTTCTGCTTTCTTCCAGTTAAGTATGAGTTAAACCATTTGTGCACTGCCCCATTGAAACCACAGTGATTAAGCTTATCCAGAAGAATTCCATGATTTACTTAATCAAAGGCCTTTGAGAGATCATAAAAAATACCATTGGGTGATGTTCGGTTATTCGGAAGAAAGGAAAGAAGCCTAGGGCTTAACATCCCATCGACAGCTTGGTTTTCAGAGATGGAGCTAATGCTCAGAGTTTTGGATAAGGATGGGGGAGGAAATTGGCCATGCTCTTTGAAAGGAACCATCCCGGCATTTGCCTGGATTGATTTAGGGAAATCACGGAAAACCTAAATCTGGGTGGCCGGAGGTGGATTTGAACCACCGTCCTCCCAAATGCGAGTTCAGTGTATTACCACTGCGCCATCCATCTTGCTCAGTGGGTTATTCAGAGCATTTAATAATTAATCAGTGAAGGCATATATAGCATTTTCTGTTGAAAAGCCATTCTGAAAACCAAACCGACATTTGGTTAGTACTTTGTTTTTACACATATATACATAACTTTTTCAAAAATTTCGATAAAGCCGTCAGAAGAGAGATTGGGCAGTAGTTGTTATCTGATGTATCCCCTGTTTTATGCAATGGTTTAACAATGGAATATTTCTGACTGTCAGAGAAAACACCCTGCTTCAGAGAGCTATTACATTGTGGCTGAGAATGCTACTTATCTGTGGGGAACAAACTATAAGTACCCTGCTGGAAATGCCATCAATTCTGTAAGAGCTTTTACTTTTCAGTGAGTTTATTATATTACTGATTACAAAGGGGGAGGTTGGAGGAATTACAATTGTACCAAACTGTATAGGTATGGCCCCTTCAATTAGTAGCCTTGCCTCTTCTAAGCAACATCTAGATCCTATTTTCTCAACAACATTTAGAAAATGATTATGAAAAATATTTTCAATTTTTTTAGTACACTTTTCATTCAGTTTTATCGTTATACAGCCTTTTGGTGCTCTTGGTTGCCCTGATTCCTTTTCAGTAATATTCCAAATTGTTTTAATTTTATTATAAGAGGTAATGATCTCACATATGATAAAAATACTTCTTAACTTTTTAATAGTTTTTATTAGTATTACACAATAGTTTTTATAATACTGAACAATTTCTGGGTCGGTACTTATTCTTGCTTTTGTATGCTGTTCCCTTTTACGCTTGCAAGATATTCTTATACCTTTAGTTAGCCATGGTTTTTACATGTTTTCTTAGAATTATGTTTAACTATTTTCTTGGGAAAAAAATTTTCAAATATCCTTAAAAATGTATCATGAAATAAGTTATATTTCAAGTTTGCATCGGGTTCCTTATACATCTCATCCCAGTTACGCTGCTGTAGGCTTTCCCTAAAGTTTGCAATGTTTATATTGTTAATTAAATGCACTACTTTGAAAGCCTGATTTGATTTACTGCATGGAGCTATGTCATATACAAAACCCCCACATTCCCGCACTTGTCACGTTAGTGTCATTTTATGTTAATTTAAGACTGTTAATACATGTGCATTTCATGGGTGTTTTCATCTCTGTTTGGCTACAAGAACATGAGTTATTGTCTCCATAGGCCCTACTAATGACGCCATGGGTCAATGCATAGAGATGGAATCGTGTCTTTTTTTCTTTTCTTTCTTTCTTTCTTTTCATTTGTTTTTTTTTTTTTTTTTTTTTTTTTTTTTTTTTTTTTTTTTTTTTTTTTTCTTTTCTTTTCTTTTACGGAGAAGTCTAACTGCAACGGGTACATAAAAAACAATCTCATATACATAACTCAAGCTTTCAGACATCCTTCATCAGGAAAGAGATTACACTTAACCCTGGAGGTTACAGATACACAACCATTATTTCTGGCTGCTAACTCAGAATGCCGTAGCCAGAGATGAAAGTTGTGTGTCTTTAAAGTGCGCCTGTGTGAGTGGTGTCTTCTCTGACGAAGGGTAATGGCTGAAAGCCTTAGTCCTTTTTATGTGCCTGCCATAGTTTGACTTAAAAATAGCCTAATATATCTTGTGACGAAACTATACAATAAGCTGCCACAAGAAATAAAGGATCAAACATCACCACACCTTTAATCAAATGCTAAAACTCTATCTACTAAAGAACTGTTGTTACACAGTAGATGAATATTTAAAGTAACAGTAGACAGTACCTAAATTAGCATGAAAATGTAATAACTAAGTAGGAAAATTGAACACCCAAGGGAAGAAACATCTGTAAATGGCTGATATATTGTAAATGAATATATAAAATTACTGTATATAGCCAGTGTCTGTGCGTTAACTAGTAATAAATTAGTACAATAGTTGAATCTCTAGGCTAGAAACATGGTTGTTAATCAACATTCCATTCCTGCAAATGAATAGTTGTAAACTATTGTATATAGTGACCTATGTTAATTTATAAGTAATAATGTACAAACATTGAAAACATCCACACAATGTATTGATGAATAAAAAAATCAATCAATTAAATTATTTGTGGTGAGCTGTAAACTATTTTCAAGAGAAATGTCACTTTATATTATTTTTCTTCAGGTGAATGCATGTTCAGTCTTTGGTACAATTCTTTTTTATTTGTTGAGATTTAGGCAACTTTTGCATTGGTGGTGATGTTAATAAGTAATGTGGCGTGCTCGCGCTTCCACCCCCTCCCCCCCCCCCCACACACACACCTGTCCCAATTGGAGAACATCCTACACGCAGGATGTGACTCAAACCCCACCCAGGTATTTTGTTTGAACAACATTATACACAGGACCATGGCATGGGTGAACATTCTAAATACACAAGTTTTAACTCTGGAAATATTAGTGTCAACTCACAATTCTCAGCATCTGACAGGTCTCATAAAATTAACTTTTCTTAGAATCACCATCAGCTTTACGGCTGGGAATGCCTTCTGGTCCTCATTTAATGAATGAACTTTCTAGGTTTCTTGAAATCATTTTCCCACCTTTGGGTCATATAGTGAATTGAGCTGCCTTTGTACAATTTTCTCCATTTTTTGGAAAATACTGGGGGTCAATTGAAGTCAGCAATATGACCCATCGGCTTTGACCAATTTCGTCATATCTGAATGAAAGATGGTAGTTTGCTTACAAGTAGAACGTAGATTATAGATCAAGATTTTGTGTTTAAAAAGTGATCTGTAGCTTCTCTCTGATAGTCAGATATAGCTTAACAGAGAGGTTTTTTTCCTTTTATTTTTATTTTTTAGCACCGAGACCTGTGATCAATGGTGTGTTCTGTTGTGGTCATCTGTAATTTACGAGGATAATCACAAATTATTTATCATCTACAATACATAAGAAGTACAGTATTATCCTGTTTATATTTGTTGATAGTGTTTGTTTGGCTGGTAGGTATGTCTACATAGCGTATCTTGTGAGACTGAGATATGATGTCATTGGTCAAAGCCGATTGGTTGTATCACAGTCTAAAATTATGTGGTGGAATGCTGCATGTTTGTAAGGTGATGGGCGTAAAGAGGAAGGTGGGATGAAAGCATCAGTGAAGGTGTCTATCTGGCAGATTTTAAATTTATAGCTCCTATTTTCTATCCGTATGTTGATGTGTAGGAAATTAATGGAGTACCTCATTCCATGCTAACCTTTATGGTTGAATGCCAGTGGTTCATATTTTCCACTAATTTCTGGAGTTGTCTAGTGGAAGCTTTCCATGTGCAAAAAATATTATAAACATATCTGAACCAGTGCACTACATGTTGTGCCAGTAGTCACTCATAAGAAATCCTGTCTCCCACTTCTCATGAATATTTCTGCTAGCAAAGGGGACATTTGAAGCCATCTGCCTTGGTTTTTAATAGCTCCATTGAAATCAGAAATAATTTTCGTTTGTTCATTATGCTCAGGTGCTCCTCAGGAGTAATGTTGTGTACAAACAATGACTGTGACAATGCATTTATACAATCTTTCACAGGAATCAATATTTTTTGCAATAGTTCATTACTTTTAGCTTTACTGTATAAAGTATGGATGTCCTACCAAATGGTGACACATAAAAAATCTATTGCCGGCCCGGGGTCCGAACCCGGATTTCCCACTATTCATGAGCGGTCCCTTACCATTAGGCTACCCAAACACGACTCCAGGACTGACCCAAACTTCCATATGCCACACTGACTGCACGTTTGAGTCAACTACATTCATCCCTTGGAACTCACTGCTTATACACTGTATTTCCGCACCAGGGAGAATGAAAATGAAGCATTACCCTATGCAGGATTTTCACACCTTATACAGTGAAGCTAAGAGAAATCTGCTTTTGCAAAACAATATTGATAAAATTTATCATCACTGTAATTTGTCACCATACAGAAATTCACAGGACTGATTGAGAAAAATCTATGTACATCAAAGGAAACGAATTTGGCATTTGTTGGGCTATGCACATCTGTTGTTCTATTTACTAAATCTAAACACTCTGAATATTATGTTGTCCTTTGAAGTTGATGATGGTGTTGATGCTGTTGGCAATATTTTGCATTGGTGTCTGTATTGCAGATGCCACTGGACGGATAGGTACCTCTGGTTTGAGGAGCTTGGGAGCCCTTGGGTTTCAGTAGAATACACTTAGTCAGATACTCGAAAAATATTAGAGTACTTTACTAATTGTTTTGTTAGGTCTTTAACTGTTGGGTCTTTATGAAGTTTTAATATGTGAACTGACTGTAAAAAACTTCCACTTTTTTGTGTAATAATTTTTGTTTAAAAATACAACAGTCCCTCCTTTATCAGTTTTATTTATGATCATTGCTGTTTTCAATCACAGTTTTGAGTTGCTTCATGTTCCATGACTCTACATTGTTCCTATATGTTTTTGTACCTGTGCCAGTTTAATTTTTTCTGCACACTTTACTATAAGCAACAAGTAATGGATTTCAGCCCACAATGATTGACAATATTCTTAACATGTAAAGGAAGAAACAAACAAGAGCGCTACTCTACCCAGTAAACGCTACAGAAAGAAAAAAAAAAGAGAATTTGTGTTGGTTACTTTTCTAAGGTAAAAATTCCAACAAGATTAGTAACATTTCGAAGGCAAAAGAATTTTTGCTATTTCCCTATGTCCCACATACTTTAGGTACACATCTCTTCAACTCTAAGAACAAACAGCCAGCCATGATGAACAGTGTGAACATGTGTAAAATCATTTTTGAATAGTGTCAGTCCTGCTATACAGGACAGACTAGGCTCAGGGAAAAGCACAGGAGTTGGAGATTAAAAAAGCCAGATTCTGCCTTTGTTATACAATGCATAGACCAGGAGCACAAATATGCAGTAACTGTAAAGTCTTATATGTAGAAGGTAAAGGTGCAAAACTTACCCAATTAAAAATATTGGAAATTATGAAATGGATACGAACAGCTCCAAATTTACTACTGGACAAGGAGTCAAATTTCAGTTACTCTCCTCTTTTAGGTTACTAGTAACATATACATAAAAGATAATAACATTACTTAGAATATGAGGCTTTTATTGGTAAAGAATCAATGACATGAATTCTCAGGCTACAATAATAATTAATTGTCACTAGACAGTTTCAGAAAGTCATCAGCACTAAAAAAGTACTTAATATGGAGCTTACAATAATTTAGTTACTAACATCAATAATTATAAAAGGTAATCCAAAGAACACAAAACACAAATGTAATTGTTTCTAAACTAATTATTAAACAGTAATACCATCCAGTGTTGAAATCGAAAACCAGCTAACTCTAATAATGTTATGGTCTGTCTTTACATGTGTACTTTGGAATCAGTAAGTCACTAGAATATGTGCCCATAACCTGAAACTAGTTACTTGCTTTCCTGTCCTACTACCATATAGAATGAGGGGAAAAACAAAGCTTGTATGTGTCCATAAGAGACCTATTTTAGTGGCTATTAATGGTCTAGCAGCAGCAGTAGGGTCATCAGTCTTCCCCTCTTTGTATCTGACGACTTCTGTTTATATTTCAGTTCTTCCAGCATATTGTTGCTGAAAGCCAGCTGCAAGGATCCATACACATGGCACAGACATGGGCTCTCACCCATGGGTTACAATTTTCTGCCACCAAAACCTGCGTTATGTGCTGTGCCAGCGTCGGACAGTCCACCCACACCCAGAACTTTATATTGACAGCTACTTACTAAATGTAGTGGAAACACATTGTTTCTTGGGACTAGTGCTTGACGAATGGCTGTCATGGCTTCCTCATATTCGTCAGCTTAAACAGAAGCACCTTAATTCCCTCTGCTGCCTTAGCAATACCAATTGGGAGCGGGCGGGGAGGGGGGGGGGCAGACCGCAGTACTCTGCTGCATTGTTACAAAGCCCTTGTTTTGTCACAATTAAACTATGGGAGCACTGCATATGGTCCAGCATCGTCTTCAGTATTACAAATGCTGGACCCAGTCCACCACTGTGGAGTTAGGCTCACAATAGGAGATCTCAGAACAAGCCCTGTTAACAGTCTACTTGGGGAAGCTGGGGTTCCACCACTACTGTCTTGAGCAGTTAAACTGGCAACCCACGCTCAATGGAAATATTCTAGACCTTATAGCCACAAACAGGCCTGACCTAATTAACGATGTCTGTGTAGAGGCAGGAATTAGTGATCATGATATCGTCATAGCGTCGATGGTGACCAAAGTTCATAAACCAATCAAGAAGGCTAGGAGCGTGTTTTTGTTGGGAAGAGCCGACAAGCAAATGTTACAATCACACTTAGAAAATCAATGGGCATTGTTTAATTCCGGGACTATGAATGTAGAGGAATTGTGGACTAAAAATAAAGTGCATTGTTAATAAAGGGTTAGAGAAATATGTGCCAGTAAAGACGATTAAGGATGGAAAAGATCCACCATGGTATAATAATAATGTTAGAAAGCTGCTGAGAAAGCAAAGGCTGTTGCACTCTAGATTCAAAAAAGAACACACAAATGATGACAGGCAAAAGTTAGTAGAGATTCGTGCGTCTATAAAAAGATCGATGCGTGAAGCATACAATAATTATCACAGCCATACCTTACCAAAAGATCTTTCCGAGAACCCGAAAAAATTCTGGTCCTATGTAAAATCGATAAGCGGGTCAAAGCCCACTGTCCAGTCACTAGTTGATCATTCCGGGGCAGCAATAGAAGAAAGCAAATGGAAAGCTGAAGTTCTAAATTTAACCTTTAGGAAATCTTTCACGCAGGAGGACTGCAAAAATGTACCATCATTTGATCAACGTAATAATTCCGAAATGGGGGACATAGCAATAGGTATTTCGGGTGTAGAGAAGCAGCTGCGAGAGCTAAATACGAAAAAGTCTGCTGGTCCGGATGGAATACCAGTTCGGTTTTACAAAGACTATTCTGCGGTGTTGGCCCCCTACTTAGCTTGCATTTATCGCGAATCTTTAATTCAGCGCAAAGTTCCTAGCGTTTGGAAAAAAGCGCAGGTGACTCCTGTGTATAAGAAAGGAAAGAGAACTGACCCACAGGCCAATATCGTTGACATCGGTTTCATGTAGAATTTTGGAGCATATTCTCAGTTCGAATATAGTAAATTTCCTTGAAACGGAAAAGCTTCTTTCCATGAATCAGCACGGGTTTAGGAAACATCGTTCATGTGAAACTCAGCTTGCCTTTTTCTCACATGACATCTTGTGACCCATGGACGAAGGGCAACAGGCGGATTGTGTTTTTCTCGACTTCAAAAAGGCGTTCGACGCGGTGCCACACTGTAGACTGCTAACGAAGGTACGAGCTTATGGAATAGGTTCACAGATTTGTGACTGGCTGGAAGACTTCCTAAGTAATAGAATGCAGTACGTTGTTCTTGACGGCGAGTGTTCATCAGAGACGACTGTATCGTCAGGCGTGCCCCAGGGGAGTGTGATAGGACCTCTATTATTTTCTATATATATAAATGATCTGATGGACAGAGTAAGTTGTAATTTGCGGCTGTTTGCTGATGATGCTGTGGTGTATGGGAGGGTGTCGTCTGTAACTGACTGTAATAGCATACAGGATGACTTAGACAAAATTTCTAGTTGGTGCGAAGAATGGTAGCTAGCACTCAATGTAGAAAAATGTAAGGTGATGTGCATGAGTAGAAAAAACAATCCTATAATGTTCGAATGCAGCATTAGTCGTGAGCTTCTTGATGCTGTCGCGTCGTTCAAATATCTAGGCGTAACATTGAAATGAAACGAGCATGTAAGGACAGTTGTGAGTAAGGCGGACAGCCGACTTCAGTTTATTGGGAGAATTTTGTGAAGATGTACTTCACCTGTAAAGGAAACCGCGTATAAAATGCTTGTACGACCACGTCTTGAGTATTGCTCAAGTATTTGGGACCCGCAGCAGATCGGTTTGAAGGAAGACATAGAGGCGGTTCAGAGGCGAGCAGCTAGATTTGTTACCGGTAGGTTCGACCAATGCGCGAGTGTCACGGAAATGCTCCGGCAACTCAATTGGGGATCGCTGGAAGAAAGACGACGTTCTTTTCGTGAAATTCTGTTAAGTAAATTTAGAGGGCTGGAATTTGAAGCTGAGTGTAGTACGATCTTGCTGCCGCCTACTTACATTTTGCGTAAAGATCACAAAGACAAGATAAGAGAAATTAGGGCTCGTACGGAGGCATATAGGCATTCTTTTCTTCCTCGTTCAATTTGGGAGTGGAATAGGAAAGGAAATGCCTAGTAGTGGTACAGTGTACCCTCCGCCACGCACCTTACAGTGAATTGCGGAGTATGTATGTAGATGTAGATGTAGAGACCAGGGGCCAACAGATGCTTTCCAATTACATTCCTAATGTCCGTAGTTTGCCTCATCATACAAACCAACACCTCATTTTCCCAAAGAGGCCACTTCTCATTCCACAATGGCGGCCAAGATCAGGGATGACATTTGGTGTTTGTGTCCAATCACTTCTCAATGAAGAATCTTTTCCACAACCTTCCCTCTTCCAGTTCCAATCACGTACACCAATGTGGCGTGTAAGTCAGCCACTCTTTCGCTTGGAACTGTCATATTACTCCAAAAATTCAGTTCACCCAGATACCCTTCGCCATCAGTTCCTGTCTATTCTTGACGTGTTACAGAGCTTGAAGTGATCTACACAGATGGCTCAATGGAAGATGGTTGTGTTGACTTCAATTACATGCATACAGGACATAATGAATTGCATTACTTGCCAGATGCCTGCAGTGTATTCACTGCACAGTTAGTACCCATGTTTTGCACAGTCGATTGTATCTGTTCCTAAACTGCTAGGGAGTCCTTCATCATCTGCAACAACTCCCTCAGTGGTCTAAGAGCCCTTGATCAATGCTTCCCTTGCCATCCTTTTCTAATGGCCATTCAAGAGTCCATCTATGCCGTAAAACAATGCGGATGGTCAGTAGTATTTATCTGGACTACAGGGCACGCCGGGACAGTAGCCAACGAACCAGCTGACGGGTTAGCCAAAGAGGCTACCAATAAACCTCTTCTGGAGTCGTTATACCACTTACTGATCTATGTTCGATGTTACGCAGTCCAGCCTGTGGTTTGTGGAATACAGAATGGCGTACCTTCCCAATGCCCAAATAAATTACGGACAGTGAAGGAGACAATGAACATCTGGAGGTCCTCTATGCGGGCCCCTCACAGGGACTCTGCTGTCCTCTGCCGGCTCTGTATCGGCCGTACTTGGTTGACACACTGTCACCTCCTCCACCATGAGGACATTCCTCAGTGTTGTAGTGGTGCCCCAATTTAGCTGCCCACAAGTGGACTTTCAATTTCTCTGACACCTTGAACCTCGTTTAGGATAACAATGCCTTTCAATTTTAACTTTTACTCATTAGAGTGAATTGTATCATTCCATATGAAGTTTATTGAGTGTCCATTGTCTATCTGTTTTCCACTTGCCTAACACTTTTAGGTAGGAGTTTTTAAAGTGCAAAAGAGTGGCTGGATGTTCTACTCTTACTTCTGTTATCACCCAGTCAGGACACACTGGTATTCTCTGTTTTTCTTACTCTCTTCATTTTGTGACATGTTAAATCCTATGCTCGGTGAAGTTTGACACATTGTTTCATACAATGAGAATTCCCTCCCTAGGGTGCTGAGTCGCAACAAGATAGCAGTAGGCAGAACACAACAGGGAATGAAAAGATCAATCTAGTAGTAGTTAACTGCAGGAGCATCTACAGAAAGGTCCCAGAACTGCTCTCATTGATAAACGGTCACAATGCCCACATGGCACTAGGGACGGAAAGTTGGCTGAAACCAGATGTAAACAGTAATGAGATTCTAAACTCAAACTGGAATGTATACTGCAGAGATAGGCTGCACAGTGAAGGGGGAGGCATGTTTATAGCGATAACAAGTGCACTAGTATCGAAGGAAATAGACGGAGATCCGAAGTGTGAAATAATTTGGGCGAAGGTCACAAAGCAGGCTTGAACATGGTAATTTGATTTTTATATAGGCCTCCTGGCTCAGCAGCTGTTGTGGCAGAACACCTGAAGGAAAATTTGGAAAATATTTCAAGTAGATTTTCCGACCATGTTATAGTTTTGGGAGGAGATTTTAATTTACCGGATATATACTGGGAGACCCAAAGGGATAGGTAGCAGGGACAAAGAATCCAGTGAAATTGTTTTGAGTGCATTACCTTGAGCATTTAAACAGAGAACCGACTCGTGGTAACAACATATTAGACCTTCTGGTGCCAAACAGACCCGAACTATTCGAAACAGTTAACGCAGAACAGGGAATCAGCGATAATAAAGCGATTTCAGCATTGATAATTTCAGCCGTAAATAGAAATAATAAAAAAAAATGTAGGAAGATTTTTCTGTTCGGAAAAAGTGACAAAAAGCAGATTTCAGAGTACTTGACGGCTCATCACAGAGGTTTTATCTCAAGTACAGATAGTGTTGAGGAACAGTGGTCAAAGTTCAAAGCCACCGTACAATATGCATTAGATGAGTATGAACCAAGCAAGATAATAAGAGATGGAAAGGAGCCACCGTGGTACAACAACCGAATTGGAAAACTGCTACAGAAGCAAAGGGAACTTCACTGCAAACATAAACATAGCCAAAGCCATGTAGACAAACAAAAATTAAACGAAGTGAAAAGTAGTGTGAGGAGGGCTATGTAAGAGGCATTCAATGACTTTGAAAGTAAAGTTCTATGTACTGACTTGGCTGAAAATCCTAAGAAATTTTGGTCTTATTTCAAAGCAGTAGGTGGATCAAAACAAAATCTCCAGATACTCTGTGAAGAAAATGACACTGAAACAGAGGATGACACTCTAAAAGCTGTTTCACAGAGGAAGATTGTGCTGTAGTTCCTTCTCTAGATTGCCACACAGATTACAAAATGGCAGATATCGAAATAATTGACAGAGGGATAGAAAAACAATTAAAATTGCTCAAAAGAGGAAAGGCCACAGGACCAGATAGGATACCAGTTAGTTTTTACACAGAGTACGCGATGGAACTTGCCCCCCTTTTTGCACTGGTGTACCGTAGGTCTCTAGAAGTGTGTAGCGTTCCGAAAAATTGGAAAATGGTGCAGGTCATCCCCGTTTTTAAGAAGGGACATTGGACAGATGTGCAGAACTATAGACCTATATCTCTAACGTCGGTCAGTTCTAGAATTTTGGAACACATATTATATTCGAGTATAATGACATTTCTGGAGACTAGAAATCTGCTCTGTAGGAATCAGCATGGGTTTCGAAAAAGGCGATCATGTGATACCCAGCTCGCGCTATTTGTCCACGAGACTCAGAGGGCCATAGACACGGATTCTCAAGGAGATTCTGTGTACTTGACTTCCGCAAGACGTTTGAAACAGTTTGACACAGACATTTAATGACAGACCAGTTGTGTGATTGGTCTTAGGAGTTCCTAGGTAACATAATGCAGGATGTCATTCGCAATGGAGAGAAGTCCATTGAAGTAAGAGTGATGTCAGGTGTGCCTCCGGGGAGTGTCATGGGTCCGTTGCTGTTCACGATATATATAAATGACCTTGCGGATAACATCGGAAGTTCACTGAGGCTTTTTGCGAATGATGCTATAGTATATAGAGAGGTTGTAACAATGGAAAATTGTATTGAAATGCAGGAGGATCTGCATCAAATTGACACATGGTGCAAGGAATGGCAATTGAATCTCAATGTAGACAAGTGTAATGTGCTGCGAATACATAGAAAGAAAGATCCTGTATCATTTAGCTACACTATAGCAGGTCAGCAACTGGAATCAGTTAATTCCATAAATTATCTGGGAGTAGGCATTAGGTGTGATTTAAAATGGAAAGACCATATAAATCAATCGTCGTTATAGCAGATGCCAGACTTAGAGTCATTGGAAGAACCCTAAGAAAATGCAGTCCGAAAACAAAGAAAGTAGGTTACATTACACTTGTTCGCCCAAAGCTTGAATACTGCTCACCGGTGTGGGATCTGTACCAGGTGGCAGTGCGCTTCATTACAGGATCATCTGGTAATCGAGAAACATTACAGAGATGACCGATAAACTCCAGTGGAAGACTCTGCAGGAGAGACGCTCTGTCACTCGCTACGGGCTTTCATCGAAGTTTCGAGAACATACCTTTACCGAGCAGTCTAGCAATATATTGCTCCCTCCTATGTATATCTCGAGAAGAGATCATGAAGATAAAATCAGAGAGATTAGAGCCCACACAGAGGCATACCGTCAATCTTTCTTTCCGTGAACAATACGTGACTGGAATAGGAGGGAGAACCAATACTTAAGGTACCCTCCGTCACACACTATCGGGTGGCTTGTGGAGTATGGATGTAGATACAAAATTTTAACGACCTTTACTGTAATCTCGATGATTGGAATGAGAGACTGATACCCTTTGTAGTTTAGTCCCTTTCAAAATGAAACCAACCATGCACCATAAGATGGCTCACAGAGTACGGATGTAGATATAGAGTGACATGCCAAGAGCCAGTACATAAACTGTCTGCAACGAGATAAGAGAATACTCCCAGATCACATAGAATACTGTGTCTGTTGGAAGACTCTCACCAGACTTCGAAGTGGTGACACAAGGTGAACATGCAACCCGCCATGCACAGAAGGGGGCAACGCAGTAGTGTCACTAAGAAAGAGACAGGAAATTAAAATGCAGATATGGTAGTATGCACTCATCTTGTTATGACAGGAATAGTGATAGCAACTGTGTTGGCATATGGTTTAGCATGTGGCATGGCCGTGGCATGCAGCACTCTGCTCATAGTATGGCATAAGTCTTGCAGTTTCAGTAATAGCTGATGCCACCTGTCAGTCCCACACTTTACCTGAGACCAGATTTGATTACCCAGTAATCAGATGAGTAGGAGAAACAATCCCATAATGTTCGAATCTAGCGTCAGTAGTGTGCTGCTTGACAGAGTCTTGTCAGTTAAATATCTAGGCACAATGCTGCACGGTGATATGAAATGGAATGAGTATATAAGAAAGTTATGGGGAACACAGATCCTTGACTTCAGTTTACTGGAATAATTTTGGGAAGATGTGATTCATCCATAAAGGAGACTACATATAAAATGCTTGTGCAACCTCATGTTGAGTATTGCTCAAGTGTTTTGGATCCCTAACAGGTTGGTTTAAAGAAAGATATAGAAGCAATTCAAAGGAGGCTGCTAGGTTTATTATTGGTAGGTTCAATCAGTGCACAAGTGTTACTGAGATGCTTCGGTAACTTAAATGGGAATTGCTGGAGGGAAGGCAGAGTTCTTTTCAAGAAACAGTGTCAAAAAATTTAGAGGTCTGAAATTTGAAGCAGACTGTATAACGATTCTACTGCCGCCAACTTACATTTTGTGTAAAGACCACAAAGATGAGATATTAGCATGAGATTAGGGCTTGTACAGATGCACACAAGCATTCATTTTTCCCTCCATACTATATGGGAGTGGAACAGGAAAGCAAGTAACTAGTGGTGGTACTAGGTACTTTCTGCCACACATTTTTGGATGGAGTGCGGAGTAAAGGGACATGTTGAACATCACATGTTTGATTTTAATGACGGATTCAGAACTCAAATCGTCTGGATCCTTCACCTCAATACCAGGTGTTCTGAAATATGTAGATGGGAGTTATATTATGTTCTTTGCTCTTGTAATACTCCTGTTGTCACTCAATTAGCTACCTGTTCTTTCACCTTGCTACAGAACCCTACCTTCATTCACGTTACACCAACATCCACTATTTCATTCCTACCCGACACACTTTCTGGCCAGACCACCAGCCACTGTTGCCTAACCTCTTCCCCCTTTTCCTGATATCTTTCCTTCATTCATGCATATTACCTGACACATTTTTTGAGAATCTCATAGTCTTCTATTGAAACTCTTACAGAACATTACTTCCTGTCAGATCCAGAACTTAAAGATGATGTTCCTAGTGAATATCTTAGCCACAAGGAAAAGTATGAGAATACTATCAAGAAAGCTTGTGCATTATTGAAGAAAGTAAATGACTACAGTGGAGGCAATGCAAGTGTCTATGATTACATGTAAGTACTGTAAAATACTGAAGCTACTTCCAATAGCTACATAAAATCTCATTAAATTATCTATTGAAATAGATGAAGTTTATTGGATTGCAATCGAATTACATTGACTTACTGGTGCCATGATATTTTGGATGAGAACCTGTCAGCCTTTTTCAGGTGAGTGTCTACCACTGGAGATTGCTAGTTCACAGCAAAGACTTTACAACAAAAATTGGCACAGAGAAGCATACATATTAGTGGCAGTTATATGAGTGTCCTCTGACGAATGATGTGTTCTCTGTGAATACAGTTCTAAATACAGTGCACAGGCAACACTGTCAAAATAAAAGGCCTCACAACAGTCCGCGTCACTTCAAACCGAAAGGCTGCGACAACTAGCTGACTGGCTGGCCAATATGAGGCAGTTGTGCTGTACCCCAGAAGCCAGTCAGTCAGCTAGCAGTTGCGGCCTCTCGGTGTGACATGACATGGACTGTTGTCATGCCTTGTCTCTAGGCGATATTCACACAGGAGCATGTGTAAAGGTGGAACTACATGTTTACCCTCTGCCGGAATGTGCATATGTGGCACTAAAACTTAGATGACAATCTCATAATATTTGTCACTTAACATGTCACTATTAATAATGTGTTTTTGCTCTGAAAATATTAGAGAGATCACTGAGTCCCAATCCTTGTCCATTTGAAATCCACCATCATAATTAATTACTGGGCAGCAAAAGATGAATATGGCAATCACGTTGAATGTACTTTTCATGTACTGTGCACACCATCTGACTAATGTAGGCTTTTCCACACTGGTAGGGCATTCTATGGGTTTTGGCCTAGCACAATCCCATATGGACCTTAATCAAAGTGAGAAGAGCACTAATCTTTGCAGGTGATGGGAAAATTACTCTGCTGACATAGGGAAGGAATACCCTGGACTTGAAAAACCCTTCTTTATATTGGTGGTCACATTCATGCCTGTTTAATGCTATGCTAATCTGATGTGGAGAATATCTGTTTTTAACACAGATTGTAGCTGTTTAGTGAGGCTGTCTACATCTGACATAATATGTACCTGGTGCACTTACATTGACGGGATGCTGGTTGTTTGTGCAGGGTGATGGCAATTCTACACTTGCATATGTGCAGACTTCCAGTAAATGGAATGACCCAAGCACTTTCCTACTAATCAAGATCACCAGAGAGGTTAATCAGCCATATTTCTCTATTTCTATTGTCAATTGGATTTCTTGTGGATCAAATTCAGATGATGAAGAAAATGTATCCTCTTTTACTGATGAATATTCTCCCCTGAGATGCTAAAATATTTTTGAAAAGAGATAGATTGGCTGGCCAGTACTTATCTTAATTTTGTACCACTGACAGTCACACAAAAACCATGAAAATAGAAATGAAAAATGACATAAGCTTTCGGAAATATTTTCCTTCTTCCGGTACGTGAGGAGGGAAAAGGAAGGGAACAGAAGGGAAAGATTATTCATGACCTAGGCTGTGAAAGATGGTGGGTGATTTGTTGAAAATCCTGTGATACAATAGGGCATTGTTAAGTTTGGGGGGGGGGGGGTTTCTCCAGGGACCTGTTCTGGGCTTGCCGCTGTTTCTTATTTATATAAATGAATAAATTATATGCCTTCTAGTATAACCAGTAATTCTTAAATATTTATATTTGCTGATGACATCCGCTTGGTGGTGAAGGATATTATTTGCAATTGACACAGTGTCGAATAATGAAGGTCAAGACATAAGTTCACAGCTTGTAGAAAATAAATTAAGGCTGACTTATAGTGGGACGCAATTCAACAAAAACTGACATTTTGATTACATGGAATGGGCATATAATAAGTGTGACTAAAGAGTTCAAATTTCTAGTGTTCAGATAGATACTGTCTTGGAAGCCTATTTTCAGGCTCTCATTCAAAAACTAATGTTGTGTTATTTACCATTACAACAGCATCTGAAATAACTGATAGTTCACAATGCACCACAAAGATATGCAACAAGCTGCAAGAGGCACACAAAAAAGACACACATACAAAAAGAATAAACTGCAGTTGACATAGGTAGATATTTTATCATTAACACTGAACTTTAGTGTGCAAGTTCAGAGGTTTTTAGATCTGAAACCAATATTCCAGATTTCAAATTACGAACAGAGGCCATAATGAGTAATGTAGAAGTAGATATCATCGAAGTAGTGCTGCAACTAAAATCACTTAACAAGAACAAGTCTTCTGGTCCAGAGTGTGTACCCGTTAGATTTCTATTTGATTATGCTGAAGCAATAGCTCCTTACTTAACACCGCTCTCTCATAGAAGTATCTGTACCAAAAGATTGGAAAGTTACACAGGTCACATGAAAGGCAGTAGAAAGAGTAACCCACGAAACTACAGGCCTATTTCATTGACGTCAATTTGCAGCAGGTTTTGGAACATATCCTGTATTCAAATATTACGAATTATCTTGAACAGAATGATCTGTTGACCCAAGGTCAACACAGATTTAGAAAATGTTGTTTATGCGAAACACAACTAGCTCTTTATTCATATGAAGTGATGGGTGCTATTGACAAGGGTTCGCAAATCGATTCTGTATTTCTTGATTTCCAGAAGGCTTTCGACACTGTACCTCACAAACGGCTTTTAATCAAATTGCGTGGTTATGGTATATCGCCCCAAATTTGCGATTTGATAGGGGATTTTTCTATCAGAGAGTACACAGTTCGTAGTAATCGATGGTAAAGCATTGACTAAAACAGGGGTGATATCAGGTGTTGCACAGGGTAGGGTTATTGGTCCTCTGCTGTTCCTTATTTACATAAACGATTTAGGGGAAAATCTAAGTAACCCTCTTAGGTTGTTTGGAGATGACGCCGTCATTTACCATCTAGTAAAATCATCTGAAGATAAAAAAAAACTGCAGAACGATCTGAATAATATATTAGTATGGTGTAAAAATTGACAATTGACTCTAAATAATGAGAAGTGTGAAGTCGTCCACATGAGTACGAAAAGAAATTCATTAAACTTTGTTTACAAGATAAATCAATCAAAAGTGAAGGCCGTAAACTCCACAAAATACCTAGGAATTACTATTACTTCAGACTTAAATTGGAAAGAACACATAGGTAATGTCGTGGGAAAGGCGAACCAGAGACTGAGTTTTATTGGCAGAACCCTTAAAACATGCAACAGTACTACAAAAGAAACTCTATACACTGCACTTGTCCGTCCATTTTTGGAGTATTGCTGCCCAGTGTGGGATCCTTATCAGGTGGGTTTGACGGAGGACATCAAAAGAGTCCATAGAAGGGCAGCTCATTTCGTATTGTCACAATACAGGGGAGACAGCGTTACGGAAATGATACAGGATATGGGATGGGAATCATTACAACAATGGTGCTTATTGCTGCGGCGTGGGATACTTACGAAACTCCAATCACCAAAATTCTCCTCTGAATGCGAAAATGTATTGTTGACTCCCACTTACATAGGTAGAAATGATCATCAGAGTAAAATACGAGAAATCAGAGCTCAAACAGAGAGATTCAGGTGTTCTTTCTTCCCGCGCGCTATTCGAGAATAGAATGGGAGATAAATAGTATAATGGTGGTTCAATGAACTCTCTGCCAGGCACTGAAATGTGATTTGCAGAGTATCCCATGTAGATGTAGATGATGATGCCAGATGCCGAGAAGTTGTATTCAATATATATAATTTTAGCAATCTAGATGGTTCTTGTGGAAAAAATGATCGCAGGCTAGTACAGGGAATTCATTTCCTTTATAAAAAAACACATAGCCATTAGCCTTTGTCAGAAGAAATGAGCATTAAATAAAAAACACACACACACACAAAATCATCATCTCCAGCCACCTCACTCTGATTTGGACGAAAGCTAATAGCCGATAGCTTAAGTATTGTATGTGTGTCTTTTTTATGTACATGTTGCAGCTCATCATAGGTATTTGCAGTAATGGTTGATTTACAACCTGGACTTTCCATTATTAGGAAGATAGTTCAACATGAAAGTGGACTTCTTCACTTATTTTCATTTGTTATTGATGTATGATGATATTTTTGGAGTAACTCTTCTGAACCAAACAGGGTATTTCTTGTGTGGATGCAGGCTGTTCAAGCAGTATGTGGTGTAAATTCCTGAACCTCTTGTGGACCTCTGTTTAGTAACCTGGCAATTCTGACATTGGTCTCTCGATACATTATTTCCTTAATGTCAGTTGTTGTTGTTAATATCAGCTTACTCTCTAGAGTTCACAGCTTTCAGGCAGTTAATACTAGGCAGACATCAAATCTGCATTTGGTTGACACCTCCTTAACCATCATGCAGGAAGGTGTGCATTATTCTGCAGCATCCAATTTCAATAAGCTGCCACAGTAATTCAAAAGCACTTGCAAGTCTATACTGCAGAGTTCCCTCATGGCTCACTCTTTCTGTTATATTGAGGAACACTTGGAAAAAATAAATTTAAAAAAAGTTAATTACTTGGTTACACTGTTAATTTAATTGTGTATATATGATTCCTATATGTTCCATTTGATCTATTTCTACTATTTTGTTACAATTTGATATACTGACTTGTGCCATAACTAAGGAGATTTGCTCATCAGGTCATGTGGAACATGATAAATATAAATAAATAAAGACCAGGAAAACATAAAAAATCACTTCAGATTCTTCTTCAGGGAGGAGATGACATATATATCCAAAAATTGGACAAGTTTGTGACTGAGATTGTTAAGTTGTCTGTGGGTTTTTAGTGAAATGTTGGAGCAATGGCCTCATTCCCAAGTTTGCCAGGGTGAGACATTTTATCCAGACTATCAGACGGAGGGAAAGTGTTCACTAGTAAAGGAAAGGTTCTATTTTACTCATTGAGAACTGGATGCCATTTCAAAACTGGTGTATTTTCTGGCTACAGTCTCCAAAGACAATCATCAAAATTCATCTGTCTACCAGCAACATTGGCACAAGAAGATGCTTTCCTATGTTTTGCCTTCAATTTAATGAATTAGATTCTGGATAAGGTAATCCTGTGGTGCTTGGGAAAGGCGTAGTCTTGGCGCTTATGCCAAGATCTATCTCTGTCTTTAACAGAGTGCTGTTGAAGAAGCCATTAGACCTCTTCTCAGTGATACTGTAGAAGAAATAAGATGCGATATGTCATACACTCGTGAAAGCTCTGCCTGGGAAAGGGTTGCACTGCACGAGCTATGAGATGATATACAATGGACCTACCAGCAGATAAGGGAAATACTACTGTGCTGCTGCCAAATGGCATCTACAACCAGATCATGTGCTGCTTTTTGAGTGATCCTTGAGCCTCCGACAGACAGAAGCGCGCTCGCGCGCACACACACACACACACACACACACACACACACACACACACACACACACTATTCTAAATTTGCTTCTGTCGGCAGCTCAATGTTCATCTTTACATTGAGTTGTTCCCTACCACATATTGTTATAAACATTCCTTACTGGACCTTCCATTGTTGTTTTCGAGTGAACCAGTGTATCGAAACATTAATACAGATGCCACAGGGCGAGTAGAAAGGTAAACAGATTCACAAAATTTAGGTTCCTTAATGGTGATTGTCTGCATTATCAAAGCTACCATGTATATCTTGGCTATACATCTTGCCTCTTTACTGACCTTCTGTAGGGAAATGATTGTGTCTTATTTGCAACTCTACTGTCAATAGACTGAAGTCACGTAAACTCTGTGAATCTGACAAACTTGTGAGCTTCAATGTCTTCTTGTTCTTTGCTCAATGACTATTTGTCACTAATCATCAATAACAGCAATTTTTCAACATGTCCTTTCTTCAATCTACAATTTTTTTATGAGCAAACTGACAGTTTTAAAGTGGACAGTCCTATTTCTCCTCCTGTTGCAAACTTTTGTATGGTAGACTTTTAGGAAAGGGTACTTCATTCAATTAAACGTAAACCAATAGTCTTCTGCTGACATGTAGAAAACACACTTATAATGTGGACTAATGGTTAATAATAATGTCACATTTTTTGTAACATCTGAATTCAACCCACAAGAATATACAATTTATGGTGGAAATAAAGATGAGTGGCTGCTCACCCTTTCTGAATGTCTTGGTTATTAGGAAAGTGGCTTGGTCATTGGGGCATTTTCTCCAGAAGCCAGCTTGTAAATAAATCTTTTTGCAAGTGTCAAGTTACCATCACCCTACACAAACTACAGTATCCTTCAAATGTAGGTACATCAAACATGTTATCAGATCGAGACAGTCTTGTTAAGGAGCTAGAACATCTACATTATGTGTTTGAAGGTAATGGATATTCTCCACATCAGATTAGCAGTGTTTCAAGGAAGAAGAAAATGACAACCCAGTTCAAGAAGAGAAGGAGCTTTTCAAGTCCATACATTAGCAATCTTTCATTGAAATTAGGCAGGATCCTAATGAAATATCAAGTTAAAGTAATCTAGCTGGCACCTGCAAAGATTAATGCTCTTCTTGGTTCAGTAAAAATGATTTGGGATTGTAGATGTCCGGAATCTACAAATACACTGCCAGTGTGGTAAAGCCAACATTGGTCAGTTTACAAGTACAGTACTTGAAAAGTGCACTGAATACATTCACCACACTCATCTTTCGCAGCCCAGTATGTTGGTCACAGCCGAGTATTTAATTTCAACAGGACATTCTATGAATTACTTTGCTACAGAAATTTTGGCCACAATAAGATTCTTCTGGGATTCAGTGATTAAAGAGTCTGTGGAAGTACATCATGATGGTTCCTTTCAACTGGTCAAGGCTTGTGACCTGGTGATATCTACATCTAGATACATACTCCGCAATCCACCGTAAGGTGCATGGCGGAGGGTACACTGTACCACTGCTAGGCATTTCCTTTCCTATTTCACTCCCAAATAGAATGAGGAAAAAAAAATGCCTCTGTATCTCCGTACGAGCCCTATTTTCTCTTATCTTGTCTTTGTGATCACTACGCGAAATGTAAGTAGGTGGCAGGAAGATTGTACTACACTCAGCTTCATATTCCGGCCCTCTAAATTTCCTCAACAGAAATTCACAAAAAGAATGTTGTCTTTCCTCCAGCAATCCCCAATTGAGTTCCCAGAGCATTTCTGTGATACTCGCACATTGGTCGAACCTACCAGTAACAAACCTAGCTGCTCACCTCTGAACTGCTTCACGTCTTCCTTGAAATTGATCTGTTGCGGGTCCCAAACAGTTGAGCAATACTCAAGACGTGGTCTTATAAGTGTTTTACATGCAGTATCCTTTACATATGAAGTACACTTTCCAAAATTCTCCCAATAAACCGAAGTTGGCTGTCCGCCGTACTCACAACATGTTCGCTCCATTTCATGTCAGTCTGCAGTGTTAAGCCCAGATATTTGAACAACACGAGTGCATCAATACGCTCACTACTAACTAGTGGAACATTATGGGATTGTTTTTCCTACTCATTCGCACCACCTTACATTTTTCTACATTGGGAGCTATCTGCCATTCTTCGCACCAACAAGAAATTTTGTCCAAGTCTCCCTGTATTCTATTACAGTCAATTAAAGACAACACCCTCCCATACACCACAGCATCATCAGCAAACTGCCACAAATTACAAGTTACTCTGTCCATCAGATCATTTATGTAGATAGAAAATAATTGCGGTCCTATCACAGTCCCCTGGGGCATGCCTGTCTATACACTTGTCTCCGATGAACACTCGCCATCTAGAACAACGTACTGCATTCTATTACTTAGGAAGTCTTCCAGCCAGACACAAATCTGTAAACCTATTCCATAAGCTCGTATCTTCGTTAGCAGTCTGCAGTGTGGCACCGTGTCAAACACCTTTTTGAAGTCGAGAAAAACACAATCTGCCTGTTGCCCTTCATCCATGGCTCAGCAAGATGTCATGTGAGAAAATGGCAAGCTGAGTTTCACATGAATGATGTTTCCTAAACCTGTGCTGATTCATAGAAAGAAGCTTTTCCGTCTCAAGGAAATTTAATATATTCGGACTGAGAATATGCTCCAAAATTCTACAGGAAACTGATGTCAACAATATTGGCCTGTAAGTATGTGGGTCAGTTCTCTTTCCTTTCTTATAAACGGGAGTCACCTACACTTTTTTCAATCACTAGGAACTTTGTGCTGAATTAAAGATTTGCGAAAAATGCAAGCTAAGTAAGTGGCCAATGCTACAGAATACTCTTTGTAAAACTGAAATGGTTTTCCATCTGAACCAGGAGACTTTTTTGTATTTATCTCTGTCTCAGCTGCTTCTCTACACCAGAAATACCTATTACCATGTCCTCCATTTCGGAATTAGTACATTGATCAAATGATGGTACAATTGTGTGGTCCTCCTGCATGAAAGATTTCTTAAAGGTTAAATTTGGAACTTCAGCTTTCCATTTGCTTTCTTCTATTATTGCCCTAGAATATCTTATAAGAAAAAAAAATCTACAATGACACATTGAGTGACAATTCAGTTTTTTACACAGACATGATAAATTATTTATCAAAAGAGGTAGATTAGATGGCCAGTACTTACCTTTTTGCTGTACCACCAATAGTTAAAACAGAAGAAAGGAGGAAAAAAACAAGCTTTTGAAACTGTGTTCCTTCTTCAGGTGGAGAGAAGGGAGAAAAAGAAGGGGGAAAAAAGAAGTAAAAAAGAAAAAAGGAATGGGAAAGGAAGGGGAAGTTAATTCCTTTCCCATTCTTTTTTTCTTCTTTTTCTCCTTTCTCTCAACCTGAACAAGGAACACAGTTCCGAAAGCTTGTTATTTTGCTCCTTATTTCTTTGTGTGAGTATTGGTGGTACAGCAAAAGGCCAAGTACTGGCCAGCCAATCTATCTCTTTTGAGAAATAATTCAGTTTTTTTTAACTTGGGATGAGCAAATTTTCTGGCAATCCCAAAACTTCATAGAATGCTCAGTACATTGAGAAAACTTCAAGAATCACCAGGACAAAGTTGTGTTTTATAGATCTTTGTTTTTACTGCTCTTGTTACAGGCATGTTTTGGATGGTATGCTTGGCAGTGCTCTTCTTCCTGATGGAAATCCTCTTGTACTCCACTTTCTCATGTTTATGCCAACAATACTGGGCCAAGGAAATGTGGAACAGCAGGCATACTGGCTTGGAAGAGCATGGAACTGTGAAATTATTGGAACATATGCACAGGTATTTTTTCTTTTAGCTTTGTGTCATTGTAATGTAATGGTTTGTAAGTAGGCTATAGTAATAGTGTACACTGAAAAAAACTATACGTATGCTAAATTAACACAAATGTGCTTCTCCAAGTATATATGCATATTTTGGTGTATATATTAGTTACAGCATTCATATACTTCTGTGAGTCTTTACTCTCACAAATTACTATGTCATTTTATTATTTTCCTTTCTACACAAGAAAAGGAAAGGCTCTTAAGTTAACAGGTAAAAAAATAATTTTGTAATACATGTTAATATAATATTATATTAATAAGCACTAGATAGAAAGAACATTACAGAAGTTGGAAACTCAGGAAAGGGAACTCAACATTTGCAGATCATCTACTAAATGAAAACCATAGCTGCCATGTTAAACATGATGCCCTACATCATATCCAAAAAGGGAAGAAAAGGAACTTTTTAGAAATACTGGAAATTAATAAACATATGTCAACTTCTCCACACCTTGTGCTGAATGATCAAACTCAGTTTTCCTACTCACTACTTCTGTTTGCAGAATCTAATGGACCCAAATAAACCACTGACTCCTATTTGCTTGCCTCACATCCCTACCACAGTTCCATAGCCTACTTGCCTGATATAAATTAGTTCTGTTATTAATGGACATTTATGCCAGTAATAGCTCATAAAATGGAATCTATATGTTTACAGATGTTTCATTCATCTTATACTCACTGTTCTGTATTCTGAATATTTGTGCAGTTGATCAATAGACCATTTTGTTCGATTTTAAATGTTACTAATTATTTCTTTGTTTTGTAATTTATATTTTGTGTCACCTATTTTATCAAAGTACTATCAGTTCAATGATGTAATTATACCTATAACACTAGTCTTCTTTAAGAAATTTCTGTATACGTACTATCTGTACAACAACTTAAGATCTTTGACCTGTGAACTTCTAAGCTGCATAACTATACTCCTGTAGTGTTTACCTGTCGATGGCGTAACTGCCGAAAACCGGTTAGTAACAAATAAAATTTGCAGAATATTGTACAATTATCTCGTGTGTTTCACTCAAAATGAATCAAATATTCTGCCAAGAACTGACGGAACAGTCTGTAAATACAATATTATATATACATTATCATTAGTCATGTGTTATCGAAGTACTGTATGTTAGTGTCATCCAATATAGTATAAATATTAAGAGAGTAGACTTCTATTTCTATAGCCTGCCACTTTTTTAAAATTTCATGTGAAACAGATGAAAACATCATTATGCCAAAAAGGCACTCTCCATATCGGAATAAAAATTTACAATAATCTTTATTTATTTATTTATTGTATTTTTTTGCATTGAGCCACCATCCGGCGACTTTTGCAAACATCATAATATTTTTACTTACAGAAAATCGCTACAAAAAAACATGAATGATTACAAGTAGATGATACTAATATCAGTATTCTCAGTAGGTGAATACAACAGAAATGATGTTACTTAATAAGTATTACATATTTTCAGGAGTTGTACAGAAATAAATAATTTTTACAAATATTCACAAGTTACACAGAAATAAATAATTTTTACATATATTCAAAGTTACACAAAAAATACCGTTATCAGTTTGTTTCACATTAATATTCATTTAAGGAGTATATGCATTTTTCAATTAGGAATGATTTCAGTTTTATTTTGAATGTATTTCCTTTGTGATTCCTTATAGAGCTAGGCAGTTTGTTGTACCATATCAAGCCATTTTTATATGGGCTATGGTCTGTTGTTTTTAGTTTGGTTCGTTGTCTATAATAGTATTCCTTGTTTCTTGTATTATGAATATGAATATCTGAGCATTTATTTGCTTTATTTTGCTGTGCCACAAAAAATGTAATTAATTTATAAAGATATAATGAGTAGACAGTCAGGTATTTATGTTGCACAAATATTTCTCTGCATGAGTCTCTATATCCAATTCCATGGATAATTCTTACTGCCCTTTTCTGCAGTTTTAGTATTCTGTCCATGTGTATATCAGCAGCACAGCCCCATATTTCTATTCCATAATTCATGTGAGGAAGTATTGTTCCATAATAAATTGTTTTTAATACCTGATTTGAGACTATTTTTGACAATTGGCTAATTAGATATAGTGCACTGCTGATTTTATTACATATATGATTTATGTGGTTAACTCAGTGAAGATTTGTATCTAGGTAGATACCTAGAAATCTACAGTCTTCTGTGTCCACGGCTTCTATTCCACCTATATTACGGACAGTGATTTGGTTTGATTGTGCATGTTTAGATGGCATTAATTGTGATTTGCTAATGTTGACCTTCAAACCTTGCTCCTGAAAGTAATTTGTTATTTGGTCTAGTCCTTCTGCTGCAACCATTGTTAATTCATCGGTTTGCTTGCCAACAAATAACAGTGAGGTATCGTCTGCATATGTCACTAACTGGGATTTGTGAGGCGGCTCTATGTCATTTATATACACTAGAAAAAGAAAAGGGCCTAAAACAAAGCCCTGGGGTACACCTTGTGTGACTGTTTCATACCTGGATTGGCTATTTACAACCTGATCATTGATTTTGTAGGTCAACTTTGTAGACTGTTTACGATTAATGAGGTATGTTGTCAGCAATTGAATAGATGTCACATTTAGGTTGTATGACTCAAATTTGCTTAAAAGTAACTCAAGCTTTACAGAATCAAATGCTTTAGTGAGGTCTAGAAATATACCTGCTGTTTCCATTCCTTGATCAAAGTCATGATACACTTTATGGATAAACTCCGATGCTGCGATTCTTTCGAAAGCCATGCTGAGTCTGTCAGTAAGTTATTTTTTGCGAAATGATCACTAAGTTGCATTAGCAGCACCACTTCAAATACTTTGCTGAAGACTGGTATTAATTATATAGACCTGAAGTTCGAAACCTCTTCCTTAGAGCCTTTTTTATGTACTGGTTTCACTGTGCCCCATTTCAGTACATCCGGAAAGGTGTGTTCTCTTAAACTACAGTTAATGAGATGTGTTATTACTTTACCCAATTCTTTACCACATTTTTTAATTACAACACTGCACAAACCATCCCAACCTGATGAGTATTTATTCTTTAGGTTGTTTATGATCCTGCATATTTCTTTCTCTGTCACTTCTTTGAATTCAAAGGGTGGATCTTCAGTGGGGCATAGATTTTTCTTATTACTTGCTTTTGTGGGATTCACTGGATTAATAGTGGCAGATATAAAATATTTTAAAAAATATTGCAGACCTCGTTGGGATCTTTAACTATCTTCCCTTCATGTCTGATGTTCATTACTCCAGTTTCTGGCTCAGGGATTGTTTTCCGGAATTTGTTTATTATTTTCCATGACTCCTTGGCTATATTGGATGACTTCACTATTTGACTACTGTACATCTGTTTTCTTAGGCCTGCGAGCTCTTTTGAAAGGTTTTCTTGGTTTCTTTGTACTTAACTTTGAAATTCTCCACCTTTGTTGACTTATGTAACACATCTAGGTCATGGATCCTCTGCCTAAGTTTGATCATATTTGCTGGTAGTGTAAATTTGGTGTTTTTTCCATCTTTGCCATGGGTTAGTACTCTGTGTATTTTCCTCACAGGGCAGCAAGAGTCAAAATGGCTCAGTATAATATTGTAGAATGTGTTCCATTTGTATTCTGACCCTTTTGTTTTATAGACTTGTTCCCAATCCTCAATGGCTACTTTAGATTTTAGGTCATAGATGTTAGACTCCTTTAGAATTCGTCTATTTTCTATAATTTTTGTTACATTTGGGATGCTTGTGTTTTGATACTCAACAAGCTGACATTTGTGGTCGGAGTAGTGGAAATCCACATTTCTGCATGTAACATTGTCTTTAACATGTTTATCAGCTATAACATAATCTATTCTGCTAGACGAGGACTTTGTTATTCTGGTATCAGAGTTGACTACATTCACTACATTATATGAGTTAAGAGCATCTGTTAACCTCATATTAGTAATATTGCATGCCTTAGTCTCAATATTCAGATCACCAAGTATAGTGAGTTCACTGGGATCTGTACATCCCACTATTTTACTCAATATGTCAAGGAAACTTCCTACCTCAGCTTTTGGTGGGTGATAAATACCAATAATTTTATGCTTTCTCATAAGTTTTCTGCACCCGTTGGTGAGTAGTTCAATGCCTGACAGTTCAATCAATCCTTCTTTACTGTACTGCTCTAAATAGTTCATTTTTTTTTAAACTCCAAATTATCACTGATATAAACTGCTACCCCACCACCCTTATGGTGTTGTCTACAATAACTATTTGCTAAGACATAGCCGTCTAGTTTATAGTAAATAATCTCATCTGATTTTAATCCATGTTCAGTTAGCACTAATATATGAGGTGTATGTTCATTTACAAACATTTGTAATATATTAAGCTTATTTCTAAGGTACTGTATATTTAGATGCACAAGTTTTAGAGGTGTTTCTGATTGGTGACTTTGATTATCTTCCTCTGTTGAGCACTTAATTGGATCACTTACATAGTTACTGAGTCTAGGAGTTAAGGGAAAGTTTCTACCTGTACTCTGACCATGTTGAATTTCTGGATCTGCTTTCTCACATGGCATCTGTTGGTCTAGTAGTCATAGAGGATGCTGAGGTGTCTTCCTTCTTCGCACAGGTAGAGAAATTTCAGAGCTGGCTGGTGTTGGAGAAGCTGAAGCTGTGGACTCATCACCAGTTGACTGGGTCAGTGTGGTTGCAGTTTCTGAAGTTGCTGATGTTGCGATGTCTGTTGTTCTCACTGACCGACACGACGATATGCTGATAGGTGATCTTGGGTGTTTGTAATTTGATTTGCTGTGCCACACAAGAAAGTCACTCTGTATTCTTGATGCTTTTGGTCTTGTGGATCTTCTCAGAGCACTTGTGGTTATATTTTTGTATATATTGTTGCTGCATACTGATGACTACTTCATTGCTCATCCCTGCACTCATGACATCATTGTTATTAGTTTCCAGTGTTGTTACTGGTTGGTTCTTTGGCATATGGGCAGTTTCATCTGAGGTCTTCCATTTAAGTGGTATTGCAGGCTGTGGTTTCCTCTTTGTGAAGATGGTTGTAAGTGATGTTTTGGCCACTTCCTCTTTTCCTTTGGCATTTAGGTGCAGTCCATGAGACGTGTACCATTCTCTATTCTCAGGGGCTGTTATGAATTGGGTATTTTGAAAAGATTTCACTATTTTAGCTATTTTCCTATTTGTTCTCCTGGTTTCTTCATTCACACAGGACCAGTTTTCAAGATCATATCTGAGGGGTATCCCAACTAAAATTACATTTGTGTGTCGGAGGCGCATTAATGTTGATGTTAAAGCGTTTAATGCCTTATTAGCTTCATTTTTGGCCATATCATTTGTACCTCCCCAGATGACAGCGGTATCTTTTTCTGTGAAGTTATGTAGGTTATTGCATCTTTCTAACACATTAGTTAATGGAGCACCTGGGATAACATTTCCTTGGATTACATAATTATTTTGGCTTTGGTGTAGTAAGTTTGCTGCAATTGACCGCCCATGACTGTCTGAAAACACTGTTATTTTTTTGTGTTGAGGCAAGTTGCTGATGTTGCTATATCTGCTGGGCGAATGTTTCTTGCTGTTTATTTTGTATCCTTTAACTGTGGCATGATTTTCCTTACTATTATGTGCTTCTTGATTTTTGCCTTTTTGAAGCACTTCAAACCTGTTTTTTGTCATGGTAATTAAAGAAGAGCCATTCCCAGTTCTTTTCGTAGGTTTAAATGTTTTTTTAGGCGTAATATACTGATCTGTTCTCGCAAGGGTTTCTTTAATGGAACTGCGACTTTCACATGAAATATCTGCCTAGCCATATTAATTCACTGAGTAAAGTCAGTAGTTTTAAGACTAAATTAAGGCATATTTTATTTATTTATTTATTCACATCAGAAGCACTTAGAATGTATAAACTAATATACAATATATATGTGTTATGTGAATACATCATATTTACAAGACAATTATTTACACTTTTGATGCCCAGAAGTTAGCGACCGGTGTTGCATGTAGTAGATCTTCTGGTGTGCATGTTGCTGGACACTGGGTACACACTAGAGCAGGTGGGAGGTCCTCTGCGTCGCTCCACATACACAGAGTGGCGACTCCACTAGGAAGCCCCATTTAACCAGATTACTCTTACATTTTGCCACACCTGAATGTAGTCTGTTGAGTGATCTCCATGTACTCCACTTCTCTGTTTAGCCGGGTGGTAGTTTTTCACATGATGTAAACCATCCTGCAGTACCAGTATACCTTGCACGCTATAGATCAGTTCGACATTGCTGCAGTTTCCCAACTAGAGCCTCTGTAGGTCTAAGGAAGCTCTTCCTGGATTCTAGTTGTTGGTTTGCTGGTTGATGTCTATGTAAGGGATGGGCCTCAAAAGTTTCTGATTGTTCCCTCTCACTTTTTGCTGCTACCTCTCGTCAGATGTCGGGAGGTGCAATGCCTGCAAGACTGTACAGTTTATTCAGAGGAGTGGGCTTTAGGCATACTGTGATAATGTGACAAGTATCATTAAGAGCAACATCTACTATTTTGGCATGGCTGGATTTGAACCACACTGGACTTGCATATTCTCCGGCAGAGTGAGGTAGTGCTAGGGAAGAGGTTCGTACAGTGTTGGAGTGGGCTCCCCATGTTGTACCTGTAAGCTTTCTGATGACATTGTTTCTAGCTGCTACTGTTTGCTTAGTATTCAGGCAGTGCCTCTTGTAGGTTAATGCACGATGCAGGGTGACTCCTAGGTATTTGGGATATGAACAGTGTTCTAGTTTGGTATTTTCCCAGGTAATTTTGAGGGTTCTAGCTGCCTGCTTGTTTCTGAGGTGGAAAGCACAAGTCTGCTTTTACAGCGTAACAGAGTACCTAGACAGTAACAAATAAAAATAAATATGTATTGTGAATAGTCTATTTTGTATGTTGTCTCTAACATTTACAGCATGTATGATTCTTACTAAATTACTCGAATATTTAGTTCCTAGAATGCATTCTATATTATATTATGAATATTCTATCTTGCCTCTAATATTTATTTTATATTGATTCTTGCCAAATTGCTTAAATACCTAGTTCCTAGGAATGCAATAAAACTGTATTTTACATTTTAAACAAATAACCATGTTTAATATCCTTGTATATATTCTATACATGCAGGATGAGAAGGACTAAATAAATAAATACTTAAACCCATGAAAAGATAAAGCAGTCATCAATCCAAAGATTGGTGTAAAACACCACAGTGCCTTACTATGCAGCTAGTTATAAGGGACTTCAAGTTTACCATGTATTATGCACTGTGGTGCAACTCAGCATTTTTCACATTAACAACATTGCCAGAGGTGAATGAAGACATATGTGACAGATAAAAATCCTCCAAGTGACTGAAGATTGATGCTGATCTTTTAATTTGTAGTCTAAAGAAAAATTGCATTGTTTCTCCTTTAAAGCCACAACTGTCTCATTTCTCTCACTTTTCTCAAGCAAGTCATTCTTCATTCTTACATAATTATGATGTAACTTACATTATAAAACTCTGGATGACACCTTTTGGAAATGCCATATTTCGTGCTTCACAGTACCGTGTTTTAGAACAACAGTGAACCCATGCTAGAACAGTACAGTTCTAAATAAGTAGGTAACAGTGCAACAAGCCATAGCAGACTGAGGTTGATCATTATTTGGTGGTTGTCAACATAGGAAGCATGCTGCAGAGGATACTAGTGCAGTGCTTGTGCTGCCAATGTGGACAGTTGCTCAGCTGTGACAGCTAGATATGGTGCATTAGTGGCAGTGATTTGTAACAACTCGTTTCTGAATCCTATGCATTGATAGTGTAAAGGAGATTTGTATTTTATGGATAGCTGCACTCCCCACAAAAGCATGCTAACGGATAAGCTTCTGGGCAAGGACTTTCCTTACAGGGAAAATATACAAATCATCATTAAAGTACATATTAAACAAAGTTATGTCTTAAACTTTTGAATATCATGTGACAATAGTTTAAACAATTATCTGTGTCAGTACGGCAAAATAGCATTGTGGTGGGGATGGTGGAGAGTGTCCGTGCCATATTTGCACACACCACCAATTCTCCCTGCAACCCCAATAACCGGTCACAAAGGAGTGTCCTTGTCAACCAAAACCAACCAAGACTGGAACAACTAAATCACATCTTTTTTCAGAGCTTTGATTATCTGTCATCATGCCTGAAATGAGACATCCTACCCAGGATCCTTCAAACCCCTCCTAAAGTTGTGTTCCGTCACCCACCCAACCTCCACAACATCCCAATCCATCTCTATGCCACTCCCAATCCCAACCCCTTACTACAGGGATCATAAAAAAATGTTCAAATGTTTGTTAACCTTATGGGACTTAACTACGGGGTCATCAGTCCCTAAACTTACAAACTACTTATGAACTAGCTACAGCTACGGACGGCACAAATATCCATGCCCGAGGGGGGATTCGAACCCCCGACCGTAGCGGCTGTGCAGACCGTGACTGAAGCGCCTCAGTTTCCTCGGCCACCGCGGCCAGCCAGGGATCATATCCCTTGTAACAAAGCATGTAGGGATTTATTAGCATCTGCTTGAATTGCGGAACCTCCTGATACCACTGTTACATAACAATAGATATGAATGTAATTAGTCTATTATCATTTTCTTTTTCATAACTTTTGTTATTCTTTTTTCTAACTTGACTTGCTGAAGTTATTTTCTATTATTCGGTGTGACAGAAGTTTGTTAATTAGCAAACATTAATTAGTTAACACCAGAGGTGTGTCTTTAGAGTTCTGATAGTGTGCTAATTAGTATTTGTGATAAAACTAAGTAAATTTTTTCCTCTTAATATTAATGTAGGTATTACTGTGTTTCATAAGTAATGTTAGAAAAGTTATGCATTCATTAGTTTCCTGTATAATAACTGTTTATCCTAAAAGCATTGTTTAGAAACATACATAATTATATTAAAGGGTAAAGCTATATTAATATAACCAAGACTTGTGTATCAATTTACTCAGTATTATTTACGCTACCTTTTACTATAGCCAGTTGTATGTAATTGTTAACTTTTACATTATAATTAATTTAATGTACATAATTAACAATATGCAGTTTTCAGTATCATTGTTTGGAAGATATAAATAGGATGCTTTTGCACCATGTAATTGAGTCCTGTTACATCTTTGTTAGGAGGCACAACCCTTGCCAGTAGGGAGTCTAATTTGAACAGTATGTTAAAAGTTCTTCAATGTTAGACACATAGAAAGTGTATCTACAGTGATTAATCCATATTTGTGCCACACTGTACGCCTCGAACTATTGTATTCCACATACAAATTGTGTAAATTCGTATTATTGATGTGTGGAATGTAATTACTGCATTGTGGTGATTGTAATTAATGAGACTTGTACGCTGGCCGTACAAGACGACAACTGGGCACTTATAAATCATTAAAAGAACTGCAATTCTGTGTGTCACCTACATTATTTGTAGCAGATTAGTTTTGCCCCATGAAATTACGGCCAGCCGCTACCGAGACCGCCACCCAAAAAGAACATCAAGAATCAACAATCACGATCCTGTAAGTTACATATGGTACCTTCTGGATGAGGATTCATCATTAATGACTGAATGAACTTACGCCGAACTGTATTTTGCAAACAGTGCATCACAAATAATGAGGTGTACGTAATTGTAACTGTGATTAAGGACTGTTGTGTGGCACAGTGAATATCAGAATGGTCATCAATGATACGCAAGTGCAATTCCAGTACCATTTTTAAAACATTTGCCTACGAATTTCAAAGCTGCATCTGCTAGTGTATACAAAATCTACGTCAAATTGTAGCCAATAGAGGGAGGAGCAGTACCGATACCGTCATGGAAAATCAGCCAATCATCATTCTGAGACAGCTTGTAAACAGATGGGAGAAATTCCACTGCAGCCTTTGAAATTGCAGTAGCAGCTGTCCCTGGACATTGCATTGAAAGCAGTGCTGTACATTGCCTATCAGCTGCCGAGAAAACATCATATTTCTAAGGTGAAGTTCTTAAAAATCAACCATTGATGATAAATGCGAAAAAATTGATGTATTGGTGGATGATGAACAGCAGGAAGCAAATGTTAGGCCTAATGACATAAAGAAAGAAGTTTGCTTTGATAAGTTGGGCAGAATTGGTGAAGAATCAGATACTGTAGGAGGCACTGATTATAAATCTGAATTAGATCAATCTTTGTCTGATGTATATGGAATAATGGATGGGGAAGCGAAAGCTTCGTCCTCTCTCATAAGTAAGGTAGTTGGATCAGGTGGTTATGGTTTTGTAAAGTCAGTATCCGATGAACCTTGCGGTTGGGTGAAGTTATTATTTGTGATTGAGAAGATGGATAGTGAAATGGGTAATTTGCATCAGGAATTAAACCAGAAAATGGATGAAAACAATAGTAAAATCAATAGTGAAATAGGTAATTTACATCAGGAATTAAACCAGAAAATGGATGAAAATAATAGGAATTTTTGTCTCGAATTTGCTGCATTAAACAGTACTTTTGTAGATTTAAATTAGAAAATTGCAGTGGAAGCTAGTTGTGAGAATAAAATAAAAACTGCAGAGGAAACTGTAAATCTGAAATTAATAAGTTCTGCATAAATAATCATAACAGAATTACCTTATGTGAAAAAAGAGGTTACAGTCTGTCAGGAAATCTTGTACAGAGAATAAAGAAGAGCTTGAAAATCAAATTGGGCAGGTAAAATCTCAACTGGAAACTAGGTTTGGCACTGTAGAGGACAAAGTGGAAGGAAACTCTGTATTTGTGGTAAAAATAAATAAAATTTGAGAATATCGATTCTAAACTTTTAAGAGGTTGAGCAGGAAGTGAAAAAGGTAGATGATAACAAGTTTAGTGCATGTGCTGGGGGTAGCATGTTTCTATTGGCAACTGTATAGAATTTAATGATTTTGAGCCTAATGATAAGGGGCATTCATTAAGACAACATGAAGAACCTATGTGTCAAGCATTGTTGTTGTTGTGGTCTTCAGTCCGAAGACTGGTTTGATGCAGCTCTCCACAATACCCTATCCTGAGCAAGCCTCTTCATCTCCACATAAGAGCGACAACCTACAACTGTCTGAATCTGCTTACTGTATCCATCTCTTGGTCTTCCCCTGTGATGTTTTCCCCATACACTTCCCTCCAATGCTAAATTCACAATTCCATGATGTCTAAGAATGTATCCTACCAATCTATCCCTTCTTTTAGTCAAGGTATGCCAGAAATTCCTTTTCTCCCCAATTCTGTTCAGTACCTCCTCATTAGTTACGCGATCCACCCACCTAATCTTCAGCATTCTTCTGTAGCACCATATTTCAAAAGCCACTATCCTCTTCCTGTCCGCACTGTTTATCGTCCATGTCTCACTCCCATACAAGGCAACACTCCGTACAAATGCCTTCAGAATGAACTTCCTTAGGTTTAAATCAATATTCGATGTTAACAAATTTCTCTTTTTCAAGAACGCTTTTCTACCCATTGCCATTCTGCATTTTATATCCTCTGTACTGTGACCATCATTTGTTATTTTACTGCCCAAGTAACAAAAATCATCTAACTCCTTTATTGCTTCGTTTCCCAATCTAATTCCTTCAGCATCACCTGATTTTCTTACACTGCACTCCATTACCCTAGTTTTGCTCTTGTTAATGTTCATCTTATATGCACCTTTCAGCACACTGTCCATTCCGTTCAATTGCTCTTCCAGGTCCTTTGCTGTATCTGACAGAATTACTATGTCGTCGGCAAAACGCAATGCTTTTAATTCTTCACCCTGAACTTTAATTCCTTCTCCAAATTTCTCCTTGCTTTCCTGTATAACTTGCTCAATGTACAAATTGAATAACAATGGAGAAAGACTACAACCCTGTCTTACTCCCTTTCCTACCACTGCATCCCTTTCATGCCCTTCAACTCTGACAACCGCTGTCTGGTTTTTGTTCAAGTTGTAAATAACCTTACGCTCCCTATATTTTACTCCTGCTCGCTTCAGAACTTGAAAGAGTGTATACCAATCAACATTGTCAAAAGCCTTCTCCAAATCTACAAAAGCTGGAAATGTAGGTTTGCCTTTTCTTAATCTATCCTCTATGATAAGCTGTAAAGTGAGTATTGCCTCCCGTGTTCCTAAATTTCTCCTGAACCCAAACTGGTCTTTCCCGAGGTCGGCTTCTACCAACTTTTCCATCCTTCTGTATATAATTCGTGTTAATATTTTGCAACCATGACATAATTTCAGTAGTTTTCACACCTGTCTACACCTGCTTTCTTTGGAATGGGGATTATAACATGTTTCTTAAAGTCTGAGGGTACTTCGCCTGTCTTATACATCTTACACACCAGGTGAAACAGGTTTGTCATGGCTGGTTCTCCCAGAGACTTCAGTAGCTCTGAGGGAATATCATCTACTCCAGGGGCCTTGTTTCAACTTAGGTCTTTCAGGGCTCTGTCAAATTATTCTTCTCAGTACAGTATCTCCTATTTCATCTTCATCTACATCCTCTTCCCTTCCTACAATATTGTCTCGAAGTTCATTTCCTTTGTAGAGCCCCTCTATATACTCTTTCCACCTTTCAGCTTTCCCTTCTTTGCTGAGAACTGGTTTTCCATCAGTGTCCTTGATATTCATATAGCTGTTTTTCTTATCTCCAAATATTTCTTTTATTTTCCTGTAGGCTGTATCTATTTTTCCCCTATTTATACATTCTTCTATATCCTTGCATTTGCCTTCTAGCCACTCCTGCTTAGCCATTTTCCACTTCCTGTCAATCTCATTTCTTAGTTGTCTGTACTCCATTTTGCCTGTTTCATTTACTACATTTTTATATTTTCTCCTTTCATCAATTAAATTTAGTATCTCCTGTGATATCCAAGGATTTTTTTGTAGGTCTTTCCTTCCTACCTATTTTGTCCTCTGCTACCTTCACTGGTCAAATATTGAGGATACAGGTAAAGGAGGTAAATAGTTTGTTTGGAGTAAGTGATAGTGTCGAGAATTCAGAAACCAGTAGTAGTGAGAGTAGTGATGAATCTAGTGATGAGAAGTTGAGGAAATGAATCTATTTTTGATGATGAAAGTAGTTATTAAGACAAAAGTGGAAAGAATTGAAGACCTTGGGGGAAAATAATGATAACCATCATTTATAAAGTGCTGAGATATGATGACTTGTTTGTTTGAAAAATAGTTTCTTTTACATTTTTAATATAATTTTCATGTTTGCCATCTCTCTGAAGCTTGTACTAATTGAAGAAAATGAAACGTTTTGTCGGATATCATTGTTAGCACCAAATACATTAAAACTACAAAAGTTGAGGGTTATCATTATTTACCCCCAAGGTCTTCAATTAGTAAGCAGAAAGAGAATGTAGAGTTAGAAAATAGTAGGGAAGTGGAAGCAGACCATAATGTGTGTCACTTAACAGCAGCTTCAAATGATTCATCTAAAAGGTATCATTGCTTATCCAGGGAGAAAATTAATGAAGATCTGTTGTATGAATAAGAAGTAGTTGTAAGTACTGATGAAGTGTGGCATCCAATAGTGTCAACTAGAGTGCAGGGTGTACCTGCAGAATGCTTGCTAGACAGTAGTAGTGATCTTAATGGTATTTATCAGGTTTTGTTTGAATCAATTAAGGATCCAGATAGTATAGTGATTATGCACTTTCTGGAATAAAGATTATTGGTGCTAATGATAAGTTATCCGAGAGTGTGAAGAAGGAAGTGCTTGTGTTAGTGAAGTTTACAGGATGAAAGTTAATGTGTATTTTATTAGTGATACTAGGTTTTGATATTAACATGATTCTTGGAACACAATCTTTGCATAAATGTAATGTTAATAAGATCATATGTGAGCATGTAAGCTTTTAATAATGGAAACTCCAGGTTGGAATTAACAATCTAGTAATAAGGACAGTTTACAACTCACCACAAAGATGTGACAATGAGCTGTGACGTACATAAAAAAGACACACGTATACAACTCTTCAGCTATTGGTCATGGCCTTTTTCAGAAATAGAACATTCACACAAGCACATGGGCACACAACCGTCACCTCCGGCTGTCACACTTCGAGTCACACTACAGTATGTAAATAGGGGAGAGGAAGGGGGGAATTAGAAGGTTGTGTCATGGTGGTGGGGATGGATACAGCTTGGCCTTGCAGAGCATGTGCGTATTAGATGGGAGGAACGAGATAAAGCTTAGAGATGGAGTGGGGAGGCAAGTGAGGGAAGGAAAATAAATAAAATAAATCAAACAAACACACACACAAACTGAAAATAGGAGAGGTTTAGGATAGAGGTACGAACTGCTGGGTGTGGCGAAAAAAGGGAAGTTATTGTAGGTCAGGCTCGGATAATTTTGGGACCGAAGACTATAGTGTAGGGATAACTCCCATCTGTGCAGTTCAGAAAAGCTAGTGGTGGGTGGGAATATCCAGATGGCCTGAGTTGTGAAGCAGCCATAGAAATGAAGTGTTAGCTCCACTGCATGTTGTGCACCAGGGTGGTCCACCTTATTTTTGGCCACAGTTTGGCAGTGGGCATTCATCCTAATGGACAGCTGGTTAGTGGTCATCCACCTCACTGATGACTCCATCCACACTTCCATCCATATTAAACCAACCAAACTCCAACAGTAACCTACAGTTTGACAGTTGCTATCCCTCCCTTATAGCCTGGCCATCCATGGATGGCATATCTGCAGTGACAAGAACTCCCTTTCTCAATATGCTGAGGGTATCACAAAGGCCTTCACAGACAGCAACTCCCCACACAAGTAATCCACAAACAGATCTCCCGTGCCATATCCTCACACATCCCAAATCCTCCATCTTCCAACAGTAACCATCCACGAAAGAGTGCTCCCCTTGTCATCCGGTACTACCCTTGACTTGAACAACTTCATTGCATCCTTCACCAAGGTTTTGATTTTCTGTCCTTATGCCCACCTCACCTAAAGTGGTGTTCAATTGCCCTTGCAAACTCCATAACATCCTAGTCCATCCCTATGCCAACACAAAACCCAGCCCACTGCCACAGTGATCATATCCCTGTGGAAGAATCCACTGCAAGACCTGTCCAATCCACCCACCCAGCACTTCTTGTTCCAGTCCTGTCACAGGCTTATCATACCCTATCCAAGGCTGGGCCACCTATGAAAGCATTCATGTAATTTACCAACTGTGCTACAATCACTGCACAGCTTTCTATAGTAGTATGACCACTAACCAGCTGTCCATTATGATGAAAGTCCACCACCAAACTGTGGCCAAATACAAGGTGGACCACCCTGTGGCACAGCATTCAGTGGAGCTTATGCTTTATTTCAATGGCTGCTTCACAACTCAGGCCATCTGGATCCTCCCACCCACCACCAGCTCTTCTGAACTGCACAGGCAGGAGTTATCCCTACACTACATTCTTCGATTCTGACCTACGATAACTTCCCTTTTTTTCACACCCAGCAGTTTGTACCTTTATCCTAAACCACTTCTATACTCAGTTTGTGTGTATGTGTGTGTGTGTGTGTGTGTGTGTGTGTGTGTGTGTGTGTGTGTGTGTGTCTTATATGTGTCTGTTGCAGCTCGTCGTCACATCTTTGCAGTGAGTTATAAACTGTCTTTATTACTATATTATTAAACCCAACATGGACTTTTCATTACAGAAACAAAGAAAATGCATGGAAGTCAGGAACAACTTCTACCGGTTTTGTATCTATTATGTCATTATTTTAAAATGTAAAGTAATTCATTGTAGTCTCCTAATTTGAGTTTTATTTCTTTTATCTAATATGTCTCATAATATTTCCAGACAGAGTTGGGACATGGAACATTTATTCGAGGTTTGGAGACTACAGCACACTATGACCCCAAAACTAAAGAATTTGTGTTGAATTCCCCTACATTAACGTCTTATAAATGGTGGCCTGGTGCATGTAAGTAACGGTTTCATATCTACACTCTCAAGCTCATTTTTTTATGTTTCTTCAGTGTCTGATGATTGATGAATGTACTGTTTTAGGTTCTCATAACAAAAGAAAGTGCCCAAAACAACACCATTTTGTTTTTATTAAAAACAGAAAATGCTAAAACATTAAATTTCAAAAGCATGTAATATTTATTTGATAACATTGTGCAACATTTACATTTTAGTCTTTGAAATTATAATGAAATATATTATGAAAAAATTAAAACCTTAAATTTTTTTAGTTTGAAAATGATTGCTATAATTGGGCCCCTTAAAAATGATTGAAATAAAAGTAATACTTTAAAATGGAAAGATTGCTACTCATCACACAAACATCTTGATTGGTTGCGTAAAGGTACACATAAGAGACTTCTAATTTTTCCAGCTTTTTGCCAACTTTAACCAGAAATAGAAACAGAAGCACATGCATGCTCCTAGAAACACACATACATGACCACTGTCTCCTGATGCTGTGACAATATTGAGAAAATGAGAAGCCTTTTATATGTGCCTTTTTGTGACTCATTGAGATGTCAGTCTGAGCTTGTCATTGTTTGAAACAACAGTGAATAATATTGGAAAATTTTATTAAATCAGAGCAAATGTAATATACTACTACATCTACATAGTTACTCTGCAAATTACACTGAAGTGCCTGACACGGCATTCATCAATCCACTTTCACACTACATGGATCTTCTTTGTGTTTGGCTTCCTTTTTTGCAGTTGGGATTATACGGTTTGTATAGGTTAGATTACAGTCTTTATGCAACTGTAAAAATTAGTCTCATTCAGACCATATGCATTTTGCTTTATTTCAAAGCATCTTCAGTGATCAAATGTTTGTTTTGCATTTTTGAGTAGTTTTTACTGAATTTGAACAGTTCTCATGCTATGGGTTTATTTTATTCTGAATAAAATTAACTACTGAGATTACTCAAGATTTTTATGTTGCCCTCTTCATATGTCTTTTGTAGCACTGACATTTCCACTTATGCTGTTACTCTATTTTTGATTAAAATTTTTTGTGAAAATTGCCATAAACTCGTCCCACCAGGCTACAGAAATGATGGGTTTTGGGAACTTTTGCAAAAATGTTTGATTAAAAATAGAGTGACAGCATAAGTGGAAATGTCAGTGCTACAAAAGACATATGAAGAATGCAACATAAAAAACGTGAGTAATCTCAGTAGTTCATTTTATTCAGAATAAAATCAGCTCATAGCATGAGAACTGTTCATAATCAAATTCAGTAAGAGCCTTGCATATATGTGAAAGGAAAAAATATGTCTCCTATACAGTTGACCACTGAAGATGCTTTGAAATAATGCAAAACACATCTGGTCTGAATCAGAATATTTTTTCCTGTTGCAAAAGACGGTAATTTAACACTTTTGCTGTGGCTGACAATTGTAAGCATCACAACAAGCCATGAGCCAGTGCTGCTGACGCTTATAAGTGTCCATGCTCATTGTTGGATTTCTCAGTCTAGTTGCAGTGTCTAGGCTAGCTTCAAAGCATGTAAACTTTTGTTTTGTGTGATCAGTTATCGAACATATATGCTTCGTAATGGCGGCTAATGAACCAACACCTGGACCTTCCAATGTGAAAAGGAGCAGGAAAAGTGTTAAATTGACAGAGGAACAGTTACTTAGTGTTCTAGATGACAGTGATTTTCTGTGTAGTGAGAATGAGGCATACCACAGAGATTGTCATTTAGATGCTGCAGAAGAATTGCAGAGTGATGATAGCATGGAAGGACTCGAGCATTACCAGCCCACACACATTTCCGGGCCACATTTGAGAGTTGTGCACCTGTACTAATGCCGCAGTGAAAGTGTTAAGCTACACAAACTGCACTTTCACAGTATTTATCTACTATTCCATTATCTAATACCTACCATGCTGGAAGAAATAATACCTAAACCTCTCTGTTGAAGCTCTGATCTCTCTTATTTTGTTTTTATGATCATTTCTCCCTATGTGGGTGGGAGCCATCCATATATTTTCGCATTCAGAGGAGAAAGTCAAAACTATAGGCCTCAATCCATGACATCAGTTTGACATGTTTGAATATTATGTCAATTCTGTAAATCTCCTTTGTAGGAATCGACATGGATTCTAAAAGCAATGTTCATCTGAAATATAACTTGCATTATTCATCCACAAGATCGAGAGAGCAGTTGAATTGCAACCTGGGTTTTCCATTCTTCAATAATGACTAATGGCCTCTCTTCTGTCCCATAACCCTGTACTTTCCTTAGTTACTGTTCTCTAAATCACTTCTTTATCAGTTCATTCCTCCCCCCCCCCCCCCTTCTTCTTCTTCTTCTTCTTTTCATCACCTTTCCAACCACTCATGCTCCGGCATCCAAGCCAAAGTTGTGTAACTTCACATAATGTTGTTGCAGTATCTAAATCCCACCTCCGGTTGTTTCCAAATATACATTTCCTCCCTCTGCCTCCCATATTTTACATGTGATTTTTCTTTATTTCCATTTCTTCCTGTGCTACACAAACTTGTGAACCATATTCCCCTCCCTCTATCACTCCTGTTTAGGGGGGCAATTTCAACCTGCTGAATATAGACAGGGCTACAGGCAATGGGGTACAGGGGGTAGAGACAAGCAGTCTTGTGAACTATTGTTGAGCAGCTAAATCATCAGCCCACACACAATGGAAATATTTTGGACATTATAGCTACAAACAGGCCAGACCTTGTCAATAAGGTCACTGTAGAGACATGGGTTAGTGATCATGTCATAGCGACAGTGGCCACCAAGGTTAATAAATTGGTCAAGAAGCCTAGGAGAGTTTTTGTGCTAGAAACAACAGATAAGCAATTGTTAGTGAATGACATTGTTTAGTTCCAATATAGTGGACATATAGAAATTATGGGAAAATTTAAATGCATTGTAAATAAAACACTGGAAAATATGTGCTAACTAAGTGGATTAAAGATGGCAAAGACCCACTGTGATTTAATAGTAATATTCGAAAAATACTGAGAAGGTGAAGCAGTTGCACTTCCAGTTCAAAAAAGGTCAAGCAAATCAAATAAGACAAAATTTAGTAGATATTCACACATCTATAGAAAGAGCTATGCGCAAAGCATAAAATAACTACTACTGTTATACATTAGCAAAAGATTTTGCCAGAAACCAAAAAAATTTTGATCATTCTGGCGTGGTGATAGAAGACAGTGAAATGAAGGCCAAAGTTTTAAATTTAATATTTAAGAAATCATTCTTGCAGGAGGACAATGCAGACATACCTTCATTTGATGGTCGCACTAACTCCCCAATGCAGGACATAGTAATAGGTATAACTGGTGTAGAGAAGTAGCTGAGAGAATTGAAAACACACAAGCCACCAGGTCCAAATTGGATACCAATCTGTTTTAACAAACAGTACTAGGCAGCATTGGCCCCTTACCTAGCTTGCATTTATCGCAAATATTCAATCCAGCGCTAAATACCAAGAGACTGGAAAAAGGCACAAGTAACTCTTGTGTATAAAAAAGACAAAAGAGCGGACACACAAAATTATATGTGAAATGTGATTTATTCATCTCATTAACATACAGTTTTCAAATCATTTGATTTGTGTACTGGAGACATGCCAAGTTTTACTATATGAGAAATTTATGACTAACATATTATACATTTTATATACATTTGAGGAGCATTATAGTTCTTAAAAAAATAAATAAAAATTTGTAATTACCTGTTTCAAATTGTGGAATTGTCATCAAAAAATTCCTTGACAGAGTAATATTTTTCCACCAGAATATTGATCGTTTCAGTGAACCAAGCTCCATGCTAAATAATTTACTGCACCACTTTATTTTATTGTATATTTTTAATGCCATGTACTCTGGTGTTAAAGCATAAAGTTGGAAACTTAAAATTTTCTTTGAGGCGAGTGCTATAGTTGTGGCCAAAATGGAAAATGTCTAATGTATTTTGATGTTTCCCAGATTATCGACACCTTTATCATTAATAATCTTCAAAAGTGAAAAGCCAAGATTGCAAATATACTTGTTTACTTTACGGCAACTGGTTCAGTAGGCTATGCCACCAACTGGTCGTATAAAATTTCACAAGTTGGTCATCTTATTTAAAAATGGAGATTAAATAGCATGTGCATCATAGCACTTAGTCTAAATATAAAAACACATAAGTTGAAACATAAACAGCTTGTAAGGGACTCAAGAAGATTGTTAATCTAACAGATCGCCTCCACAACCTGTGATGTCAGGTATTGTCTCTATCATTAACATCAGTTTTCTGTAGAGTTCTTGAACACATTCTCACTTATAATATAGTAAATTTCCTTGAGATGGAAAAGCTTCTGTCTATACGTCAGCACGGCTTTAGGAAGCATTAATCAGTGTGAAACCCAGCTTGCCCTTTTCTATCATGATATCTTGCATGTTATGGATGAACGGCAACAGACAGACTGCATATTTCTCAATTTTCGAAAGGCTTTTGACATGGTACAGCACTACACACTGCTACCAAAGGTATGAGCATATGGAATAGGTACTCAAATATGTGAGTGGCTTGAAGATTACTTAAGTAGTAGAACACAGTATGTTGTCCTCAATGTTTGTTTATAAATCTATCGGACCAAACTGCGTGGTCATCAGTCTGTCCTCAATGGCGAGTGTTCATCAGATACTAGGGTATATTCAGGGACGCCCCATGATAGGACCGCTATAATTTTCTATCTCTCACAGCTTGAGTGAGTTGCAATCTGTGACTGTTTGCTGATGATGCTGTGGTTTACAGGAGGGTGTTGTCATTGATTGACTGTAGTAGTGTGTAGGATGACTTGGATTAAATTTCTAGGTGGTGTGAGGAATGACAACTAGCACTAAATGTAGAAAAATGTAAGGTGATGCAGATGAGTAGGAGAAACAATCCTTAAGCATAAGTTGTGTGCTTGACAGAGTCGCATCAATTAAATATCTTGGTGTACTGCTAAACAGCGATATGAAAAGACAGTTGTGGGGAGGGTGAATGGTTGACTTTGCTTTCTTGGGAGAATTTTGGGAAGGTGTGATTCATCGGTAAATGAGACCCCATAAAATGCTTGTGTGACCCTATCTTGAGTATTGCTCAAGTGTTTGGGATCCCCACCAGACTGGTTTAAGGGATGATAAAGAGGCAGTTCAGAGGCGGGTGGCTAGGTTTGTAACTGGTAGTTTCGATCAATGTGTGAGTGTTACTAAAATATTGTGGGGAAATCAAATGGGAGTCACTGGAGGTAAGGCGACATTTTATTTTTTATTTTTGAGAAACACTGTTGAAGAAATCTAGAGGGCCAAAATTTGAGGCAGACTGCAGAACGATTCTACTGCAGTCAATCTACCGGGTGATCAAAAAGTCAGTATAAATTTGAAAACTTAATAAATCATGGAATAATGTAGAGAGAGAGGTAAAAATTAACACACATGCTTGGAATGACATGGGGATTTATTTATTTATTTATTTATTTTTTTTTTTTTTTTTAAGTATTGCTAGATGCGTGAAAGATCTCTTGCGTGCATTGTTTGGTGGTGATCATGTGCTCAGCCACCACTTTTGCCATGCTTGGCCTCCCAGGTCCCCAGACCTCAGTCCGTGCAATTATTGGCTTTGGTGTTACCTGAAGTCACAAGCGTATCGTGATCGACCGACATCTCTAGGGATACTGAAAGACAACATCCGACGCCAATGCCTCACCATAATTCCGGACATGCTTTACAGTGCTGTTCACAACATTATTCCTCGACTACAGCTATTGTTGAGGAATGATGGTGAACATATTGAGCATTTCCTGTCTTAATTAGTTACACTAATTATTGTATTTCTGGTCAGATGAAGCGCCATGTGTCAAACATTTTTTGAACTTACCTTTCTTTCTTTCCTTCCTCTCTCTCTCTCTCTCTCTCTCTCTCTCTTCCCCATTCTAATAAAACCCTATGCCATTCGAAGCATGTGTGTCAGTTTTTACCTTGATCTACATTATTCCGCGATTTATTAAGTTTTCAAACTTATACTGACATTTTGATCACCCAGTACATTTCATGTAAAGACCACAAAGAGAACATCAGAGAGATCAAGGCTCATATGGATGCCTACAAGCATTCATTTTTCCCTCATTCTATATGGGAGTGGAACAGGAAAGCAAGTAAATAGTAGTGGTACTGAGTACCCTCCGCCACACATCTTTGGGTGGACTGCAGAGTATGTACGTAGATGTAGACATGCACATACTCCCATAATCGATTAATGATGGAAATTCTCCTCAGAGATGATAAAGTATTTTTCAAAAGAGATAGATTGGCTGGCCAGTACTTACCTTTGTGCTGTACCACCAATAGTGACACAAATGAAGAAAAAGAAAAAAAGGGACAAAAAGGACAAGCTTTCGGAACACAGTTCCTTCTTCAGGTGGGAGAGAAGGGAAGAAAAAAGGATGCGACCAAAAGGGAAAGGTAATTCATGACTCTTTTCTCCCACCTGAAGAAGGAACTGTGTTCCAAAAGCTTGTCCTTTTTGTCCCTTTTTTTCCTTTTTCTTCATTTCTGTCACTATTGGCGGTACAGCACAAAGGTAAGTATTGGCCAGCCAATCTATCTCTTTTGAAACATACTCCCATAACTCCATTCCATTTTTTCTGTAAATCCTTTTTGTCTCCCACATGTCCTGGTATAAGCATTAAATATTTTTATGTCACGGTTTGTATTTTTGCATGGTCTTGAAGTGCCTGCATGTGGCCTTATGAAATTTTGTGTTCCTATGTAAGATTATGTCTGAATTCATATACTGTGTGGAGATTTGTTTATTTATGCACAATTTTGTGCAGTTATGTGCAATTCTGCATAACTTTACGTAGTTGTGTGCATAATTTTGTGTACTTATAATATTGTAGGGTTCCTGAAAATAACTAGTCAAGTGAATGGATGGAAGAAGCCAGAGCATGTTTAGTGAAACATTACAGTGTTCAAGCCAACCTTCGGTTTGGAGATAACTTTAACTTTTTTTTAAATTTGTTTAAACGTTATGATTAAAATGTCTGTGAACATTTTAAATTCATGTATTTTATCTCTGATAAAAATAAAGCAGAAAATATTATGTTAAATCTTCAACTACATTCAATGTGCATGAAATTAGTGGGATTTTTTTGTGTTACAGTGGGCCAGACTGCAAATTATGCAGTTGTTATGGCACAGCTTCACACAAAGGGCAAGTGCCATGGCATCCATCCCTTTATTGTGCAGCTAAGAGATGAGGAGACTCATCAACCATTACCAGGTAAACCTTATAATCACTTTACTGTGGATTTAAGTTAAGTAACATATGCTCTTAAAAAGTACTTGGCTGTTGTATTTGCTTCTATAAAATGAAGTACTCTAGTATGGTTAGTAATTGCTAAAATTGTGAATCAATTCAGGATAAAGTATGAAAGTGGCTTCAGAAACAATTCTTTATGCAGTTGACTCAACAGCACAATCCGCTGTAAAAATACTGAAGAACTAGTGCAGAAAATTAAACAAACTCTTCATGAACTAGAAAACTGGATAACTACTAATGCTGTGAAACTGAACCTAACAAAAACACAAATTGTACATTTCAGCACCAACAAACATGTGAATATATATCACAGTTAAATTACAAAGGTAAAGAGCTGACACCTGCAGATACTGTTAAATTTCTAGGCATCACTATAAACAAAAAATTGTCATGATATAATCACATAGATTGCTTAGTAAAACGGTTAAACAGTTGTGTCTATGCAGTGATGGTATTAAATAAAATGACTGACCCAGCAGTTAAGAAAAGTGTACCATGCACATTTTTTATAAGTGGTGAGATATGGCATGATATTTCGGGGTGACGAGAAAGCAAACCACCTCAGCGTGTTCCAGCTACAGAAGAAAATCATCAAAGCCGTGCAGACTGTAGGCACTCATGCAAAACATTATTCAGAAGCCTAGACTTAATGGCAATTCCTCTTTTGGTTATTTACAAAATAGTTCTCTTTGAGATAAAAAAAACCCAGTTTTTTGAAGGGAATTCTTTTGCAGATACACATGCAGGAAGAGACAAATCGCACTTCATGTGATTGCCACAGACTTACAAGGAGACTTGCAGGCATTGGAAATTCGGTTTGGGACAAGACTTCTCATGTTAGTAGTATACGTCAAGGGTGTCCGCGTAGAGGAGTTTTAAAGTGCACTATCCAGAAAATTCCAAGAAAAGGGGTGTCAAAGTTTTAAGAGCAGCACATGTACCACAGACAGGCTTGGCGGCCAACACTGAGCTGCTGCACAGTCAAATAGCTCAGCTAGTGGCGTCATCACCTGTCGTGTGGACGATCCGTGTTCGAACCTAACCTCAAGAACACTTTTATATTAACTGTTTTAAAACTTTTAATGCCTTTTAAATAAATTTTATAGTGTAAAGTATTAACATAGATAATTTAATTTGGTTTTTGAAACGGCTGTCACAGCTAATTAAAATGAGAATTACAGATGAATTTCCAGATGAAGTTTGAAATACATAAATTTATTTCCAATATCATGTTCATTTGCATATTTTGATTTTTATGTGCAAGCTTCACAATGTAATAGTTGTAAAAACATTTAAAACAATAATATTTCAGCATCTGGTTGCACAAGAATGAAGGAATATTGTTTACAGGCAAAATGTTTTTTCAAAAGATCCGAGGAAAAACATACTTCATTGACATTTCTGAAAATTTCTCTTTTGTTTGAATGCCTGAAAATGAACCAGGCATATCATACCACTTAAAATTGGTGATGACAGCTGATAATGGACTATAGATTGTATTTATATGCAGTCTTGACTCTTTGTGACTGTCTTTCTGTTTGTATACAACAATAAAGTATGGGGAAGTGTGTTGGTTAGTTTCCCAAATTACTACCCACATATAATTGTTTTCACATTATTAAACTATATTGCACAGAAGTTCAGACAACTAGAACTAAAACATAGCAGCAACAGCAGCACACTCCCAGCTTCTGCTTCTCAAAGAAAGTTAGTTACACAGACATAAGTACACATTGTGTACATCGATACACCTATTTCTTCATGTGCATCCCTTCACAGTCCCCCCTTCTCACCCCCCCCCCTCTGCAATCCTACAGTACGGAATACTGTTGATGAGGTGAAGGGGAGTTGGGATGAGATGATTACTGCAGCAGCTGGAGAGAACCAAAGTATGTTTACACTGGATAATTCCATCGTATCAGCTGGAAGAGGAGGCAGAGGTCAGTGCTGGCAAATGGTTGGTCCTCTGATGGCATAATACACAATCCTGGAGACTGTGTGGGCTTTGCACTTCATATGTGGGGCGAGGGCAACTGGAATGGTTTGTGTAGGGGCATACATTAACACCTCACTCAATGGCAACACAAACACACGCATGTTCGTGGGAATAACCTGCCAGGAATCTCAGTACACCCAATAGCTGACACTTGACGGGAGTAACGGATGGGGGTAACGGATGGGGATGAGTTAGCAGTTGTACATAAAATGGAGAGAGAATGATCCCGCAGTATGACCTTTGAATCTGTTGTCAGGACCAGAGGTATTCGGACTGTGTACTCCAGATAGGTAGTGTTGATAAAACCTCGGAAGGGAGATGTGGGGGTTGTTTGGGTGAAGCTTGTTGTCAGGGGGAAGTCAGGTTGGGTGGGGTAAGAGTTACACTCGCACTAGAGTTTGTGGCCCAGCAAGTGAAAGGGTGACTGTTGGGATTGTATGTCACTGTTAGACTGGGATCGAGGGAGGTGCTGAAGAGGGGTGGTGTGGGTACTCAATGGACGCTAAAGGCTTGCTAGTTGTGTGTGATGATAGCCACTTGTAAATCCTAAATGGGAGGGGGGATAGAGGATGGATCCACTTTGGCAGGTTTGACCCAGTTGGTTGACAGTGTGGTAGGGGAATCTTTGACACGAATGGGCATAGTGTACTTGTGCACGACAGAGGACAGAATAGGGGCTGGAGTATGGCGGCTGTACTGGTGGCTGGGACGTATCATCTCTGAGCATGAAAAACTTGCAGGAATCGAGTGTGGACAAGACATGAGGCAGTGTGACTCACCAGTGAAGGAGACTGGACTTTTTAGCAATGAATATGGACACGGTCGAGGAATGAAGGCAACTCCACAATTGTAGGTCCTGGAGCGGGGTTGACTTCACCTGGGAGTACCAAAGATTGTCCATAAACAAACTTCACAACAGTGCCTTGTAGGTCCTCTTTGTAAGTTGTGTGGAGTATGGTGAGCACAAAAAGTACGGCCTCAGTCCACTGGATATCATGGCAGCAGAGTGCTGCCTTAAGTGTCCTATTCCACCGCTTGACCAAGCCATTACTCTGCGGGTGATATGCAGAGGTACAGATACGTTGGATGCCACACAGTGCACAAATGCAGATGAACTGGACCGACTCAAACTGTCGACTCTGAGCCATCACGATCACAGCAGGACAACTGAAACGTGCAATCCATGAGTGTACAAATGCATGGTCCACCATTTTGGCAGTAATGTTTGGTAACAGTGTGGCTTCAACCCACAGGTTCACCTGGTCGATGGTGGAGAGGCTGTAGTGGCAGCCATCGGCATGGTATACAAGCTCATGCCCAAGCTTGACAATCTTGTTTTGTGTTGTGCCATAAGAAATGTGCTGTCACTAGTCTGGTTGGTGCTTTTACTCCTGGGTGTGTTACGTTACACAGGTTCTTTAAAAAGAAAAAAGAAATAACTTCCAATTGGAGGGAGCTTGTGGAAAGAAAGGGCAAATAGTGCCAGTAGATTCATCACACCAGACTTCACCAACGGTTCCAGGGAAGGAGTTATGAATCGGTTTCAGAGAGGAACTTTGGTCTGAGATTAGCTCCATAGTCTGTTCATCAGCTGATTGAAGTGTCATGAGCTTGGATAGGTCGAGAAGAATGGAGATATGAAACCTTAACTTTTCCCAGCATAATGAATTTTCAAACAACTTACGGGTATTCTACTGGGTGATGTCATTCACCACCACCAATGGTTTGAAAGGAGCACACACTGCCCTTCTCAAGGTACAACTGCACTCAAGGAAGCAATGTCCAAGCAAATTTAATACCTCGGTTTGCAAAGGGTAAACAAGCAGTATTTAAACAAAATCTCTGTTTATAAGGTCACTTGCTAGTTTAATTTCAACAGCTTCCATAATAACACAATTGCAATTGGTGGAAGTCCATGCCAGAATCTCTGTGTTGTTGTATTCCATAGGATGAGCAGTGCCTAGACATTGTTCTGCATCAGCGGATTTGTTTGGCTGTTGTAAGCATGTGTGACATTTGTGTTCAATACACCGATCTTCCACAGTCCTGATAATCTGACCAATATATGACATGCCACAACTGCAAGGAATACAATAGATACCAGCCTCGCACAAACCAAGATCATCTTTTACGGACTCCAACAGGGCCTATATGTGCGAAGGTGACCGAGAAACACACTTCGCAACATATTTCCACAAAATACGACCAATATTTGTTGTTTTGCCTTAAGCAGGAAGCATTTACAACAAGAAATCGGTACACACGGTTGGTTTCTGGATGTGCAACAAGAAAGTTCCTGTGTAGTTTGCAGTCAGGTGTCAGGTGAATTGTGAAAGCTGTGGAGCCTGCACTCATTAGTTCAGTAACATTGACAGGACAAAGTGTCGTGTGGTGCAGTTGTAGGTTTTTCTTCATTTATGATGGCAGGAGTGACAGATATGCACCTGATGCAGATTCTTTAATGTAGAGACAACCAGCTTTGGTTGTGGAATCATAAACTGAGTGAAGCATGTGAGAGTGCCTGTCCATCAAGTTGGAGGAGGGGACGCAGCACTTCTTAGTGGTGTCTACGAATTGGCTATAGTAATAGCAGTACGAGTAGTGGGGAGTTTGCTCCTGCAGAAACTATTTGAGCGGAGTGGGCAGGGGGCCATTGTCAAAGTTGTTCAAGTCCCCAGTTGACCATTCTGGTGTGGCAGTGGAGGAAGTGGCAAAATAGTAGCTCAGAAAGCTTAAGAGCGGCGTTTGGAGCCCAGTGCATTGAGCAGCTTTGTGGTGGTGTCCACAGCCGGCAGCAGGGCATGAGATAAGATGTGCACCAATGATTCCTGCTGTTGAGAGTGCACTTTCTGTAGATGAGCCTCATAGATCCAGGCTGCAATCTTGATATGTTTGCTAGGTGACTCCAGAATGTTGTGTGTCAGGGTAGTCTGGACGGTGGGTGGAAGTTTGCTGTACCAGACAGCCATGAGAATCGAGTCGGGCTTGTCATGCTCATTCATGAGCACTATCAAGTGGTGCCTCAGCTGAGAGAGTTTCTTGTTGCTTAGGTATTCCCTTTGCAGGATGTACCTGATAGTCTAGTTGTGTGTACTGGAGACAGATTTCAGTATAGTTCATTTGCCCATGGTGCAGCAGTTTGTGGCCAGTGATGAGCTAATCAAATCACAAATTGAGTCAATATTTTCGTGTGGATGAGTGATGAGAGATAAGCATCTTTAAGCATCATCAAGTGAATAGTGGTCAAAAATCTTATTGACTAAAGCAAACCACAAGGTAGGTGCATGAAGGACAAAGCAGGCACTTTCAGAAGTCCACTTCATGGCAGAGAAAGTGGTGCAGTATGTGGGCCATGCATAAGTGTGGTTGGTTGGTCTGATGTCTGAGTGAATGCCACCTCATGAGACGTCTGTTGTGGCATGGTGTTGTACTCACGTGACCCAGTAAAGGTTCCTGGTAACACCGAGGGAGTGAGCGGTTGATCGGCAGTGTGGTCGATGGGAACGGCGTGAAAGTCTGGCATGGCCTGGCATGTTTGGGTGAATGTGTCCACTGTGTGTCTGTGCAGTAACAGTTGAGGAACATGCTGTGCAGCAGATGCGTCATGTAACACGGCACATGGCTGCACATTAGAAATACAGTCTCTTGAAACTATGCACAAAGTCACTGGTGCGATAGCCTGAGGCTAACAACGTTCACACAACACTTGAGGTGAGTGGAAGTTCAAACTTTGTTCACTGGCATTACCGAGGACGTCCATAGTGCATGGAAAAATAGGTGTGCCTGAGGCATAATAATACTGTTTAGCACTACAAGGTAAATCAGCAGATGCAGTCACATTAACTTTAGAGGCAAAAGTCTGTGCACGACAGAGTACAAAACCAGTTCTGTGGTGATGGCGAGTTAGCACTTTGCAGGCAGGCCATGAGGCCCGTGGAGTGTTATATACATGTGTTTGGGGGGGGGGGGGGCAGTTAGAGGCCTGTTATTCAAATTTTGAAAGTAAGTCTGCTCCCAGGCGGATGCTGCATCTTCGGGTCCTCGCTCAGATGCGGCTGGCACAACATGTGTTGTGGTACATTGTTGGTCATTAAGCATATGTTCACCTGTGAAAATGTCCTGTCTGTTAATGGAAAAATTTCCAGTACTCAACTGTAAGAGCACTTTACTATTTGAACTCTGTGCAGTGTTTTCATTATTCGCCTGGTGCACATAATGAAATGTTCCAGGAACTGGCACAAAAAAGTCATTCTTCTGGACCACTTGTACTGGAAGGTTGGTAATAGCATGAATTAATTGGGTGAGTGCCTGACGGAGTGGTGTAGGTGCTCTGAAACTGTTCATGTTTTTGTTGTGCCGCGTGCATGTAAAGCCGGTGCTCAGCAGGAGATAATCTATCCACAAAAGTCGCTCTATTTGTTTGTACACCACCATTATTCATGTCTTTTTGAACTGTTTGTGGAGTGGAAGCTGCAAATGGATTGTTCTGATGGAAGGAAGCGAATCTTGATGTCACATGTGGCACACATGGAGTAACGAATCTGGAGTCACACGAACTGTTCAAATAATTGTTTCCTCGTAACAGTGAGGAAAAAGGTTCAGGTGATGCCATCTGAGGTGATTGCACAGCAGCAGTATTGTTGAAATCCGGTTGGTTAAACACACCTTCTTTATGTTGGTCAATGCTGAACCCAGGAGGCAAGTGCCCAAAGCCATTGTCTCGGTGAAACAGTTGAAGTAACAGTTATGACAGTGCGTTTTGAGATGCCGAAGGTGCAAGCACTGTTTCTTCATTTGCGGCGGTTGAAACAACACTTTGAAGGGGTCACCAATATGGGGAAAAGGCATATTAGCCAGGGTAGCAATAATGTCCACAATGTAATATATATTGAAATCTTCTATATTAATAAGAATGGTACAACCGCAAAGACAGAAATGCTGCCTTGGCATGGCGAAAGGAAGTTTGTACGAAGATATCAACAATTAATTGGTGAGTGTTGACCGAGTGGTTGATCTCAGTCACAAATTATTGTTTTTTACATCTAAAGGTATTTTTCCTGTCTCATACATCTTACACACAGGTGGAACAGTTTCTTCATGACTGACTCTTCCAAAGATGTTGGCAGGTCAGAGGGAATGTCATCTACTACAGGGGCATTGTTTCTACTGAAATTTTTTAGTGGTCTGTCAAATTCTTCTCGCAGTATTGTATCTTCTATCTCATCTTCCTCTTCTTCATCTTTCATTTCTAGAATACTGCCTTCAAGTTTATTTCCATTGTATAGGCCCTCTATACACTCCTTCTACCATTCAACTTTCCGTTCTTTGCTTAGCACTGGTTTTCCATCTGAGCTTACTCGTGCAGTTTCTTTACTTGTTTCAAAATGTCTTTTCATTTCCTGTAAGTAATACCTATCTTTCCCCTTGTTATACATACTGCTACAGACTTGCATTTCTCCTATAGCCACCTCTACTTAGCCAAACTGCACTTCCTGTCAAACACTCATTTTAGCCATCTGTACTCTTTTTTCTTGCTTCACTTGCTCCATTTTTATATTTCCTCCTTTCATAAATAATGTTCAGTATCTTGTGTTACTGAAGGATTTCTGATAGGCCTTGCCCTGCTACCTAGATGATCATCTGCAGTCTTCACTAATTTGTCTCTAAAAGCTCTTTTATGTATTACTTTCCCTGGGTTTGGCCCAAACATGTCTAATGCTCCCTTTGAACTCTCTACAACCTCTCATTCCTTCAGTTTATCCATTTTCTACCTCCTTACTTATTTACCTTTTTGCAGTTTTGTGAGTTTTAATCTACAATTCATAACCAGCATGTTATGGTCAGAGTCCATATCTGCCCCTTAATATGCATACAGTTTAAAACCTGGTTTCAAACTCTATGTCTTAGCACTATAAAGTCAATTTGGTACTTTCCAGTGATTCCTGGTCTCTTCCACATATACAATCTACTTCGTGATGCTCAAACCCAATGTTTGTGATGATTAAATTATGCTCTGCTCAAAATTCTACCATGTGCCTTCCTCTTTCATTCCTTTTCTCCAGTCCATATTCACCTACTACTTTTTCTTCTCTTCCCTTTCCTATTACCAAATTCCAGTCCCCATCACCATAAAAATTTTCTTTCCCTTAACTGTTTGAATAATTTATTTTATCTCCTCATACATCTATTTAGTCTCCTCATTATTTCTGAGCTGGTTGGCTTATAATCTTGTACTACTGTGGTCGGTGTTTGCTTCATGTGTATCTTTGCTATGATAATAGATTTACTACATTCTTTATAGTAACTTACCTGCATTTCCATTTTCTTATTCATTATCAGACTTACTCCTGTGTTCCTTCCAATTGATTTTGTATTTATAATGCTATACTAACCTGACCATAAATCCTATTCATTCCACCACTGAACTTCAATAATCTGCACCATGTATGACCTCAACCTATGTATTGCTCTTTTCAAATTTTCTAACTTACCTACCCCATTAAGGGGCTGATCATTCCACACTCTGTTGCATACAATGCCTGGTTTGTTTTTCTTGGTGACGACATCCTCCTAAGTAGTCCCTGCCCAAAGATACAAATAGGGAACTATTTTACATCTGGAATGTTTTACTTAAGATTATGCCGTCACCCTATATCCATACAGTAGCGCTGCTTGCATCCTCGATAAAAGTACAGAAAATAGTTTCCCTTTGCTTTCAACCATTCGCAGTAGGAGCACGGCAAAGGCAAGTTAGCTAATGTTACAAGGCCAGATCAGTTAATCATGCAGACTGTTGCCCTTCTTCAGAAGCCACATTTGTCTGACCTCTCCACAGAAACCCCTCCACTGTGGTTGCACCTACAGTACGGCTATCTGTATTGTTGAGGCATGCGAGCCACAACACCTCAGTAATTTCTGTGCTTCATTGAGTTGGAAAGCTTAATGGATTTATTTGAAATGCTGCTCGATCATTTTGTCTTTCTGAACTAACACTATACTGCCTCTGTGAAGAAAAACAGTCATGTTGTAGCTCTTCAGGCTTTCCAGGGCGATCTGTTGACATGATGCACAAACAGGTCTTCTGCTGGATGTTCATGTCACTCTGGCACAATAGTTCGGTTACTTACCTTGCTGCCTTCTTCAGGTGAGCACTGAGACTGCCAATTTGGTGTAATGTATCCAGTATTTATGTCCAGAAGGCGCCGCACCTACCTGACACAGCTCCCGAGTTCTTGTCCCATCCCTGGTGCTCCGATGGACATCTGAGCTCTGCTCGGCTGCCATTTGCAGTGCACGCCTGTCTGGTGCTGCTCCTGAGCTGTTGTCCTGCCCCTGGTGCCCAGCCTGGCCGCCACCTGATGAATCTCAAGACCTTAAAGAGTCTTCTGGTGCCTTTCACTGGGCCTAGGTAAGCTCCAGAGGTGGACTGCATGCCAAGCTTAGCTGGTATCTGTCGTTTCAATTGATTAGGTACTCTGTGATCTTTATTTCAATGGCCTCCTTTATAACACTGTCCCATAATCTGTGTCACAATTTTTTTTTTTTTTTTTTTGTAATCCATCAAGTAACCAAGCTCTAGACAGTGCTCCACTATGGCTGATTTTGTTGCCTGTCCACATCTGGTGTTCTTTCCACTTAACATCCACTGTCCTGGTCGTCTGGCCAATGTACAGCAATGCCTGGCTTATGTAGCCCCTGGTCATCCTTCACACTTGCCAGCATTGCCCCAAGTTTGGAGGGCAGGCAGAAACTCTTGATATCATATTTCAGAAGAATTCTGGGATGTCATACATTGGCCAGATGACCGGGACAGTGGATGTTTGGTGCAAAGAACACCAGAGACACACCAGACTCGGACAGACAACAAAATCGGCCATAGCAGAGCACTGTATAGAGCTTTGTCACTCGATGGATTACAACAACACCAAAATTGTGACACAGACAATGAGATTATTGGACAAAGTTACAAAGGAGGTCATCGAGATAAAGGTCACAGAGAGCCTAATCAATTGAGATAATGGAAATCATCTAAGCTCAGCACAGAGTCCGGCTCTGGAGCTTATGGAGGCCCGACGAAAGACACCACGAGACTCGTAAGGCGTGGAGATACATCAGGTGGCAGCCAGGCCAGGCGTAGACATCTGGTGGAGCAGCAGGAACAGCACCAGACAGGCGTGGATTGCGAATAGAGCACCCAATGAGTGATGCACCTCAGACAGCAGCCACGACCACAAATAGTGGTCAAGCTGGGTGCAGGCGTCCATCGGAACACTGGGGATGGGACAAGAAGTCAGGAGCACTGCCAGGCAGGCTGAGTGCCCAGCAGCCTATGGGAATAAATCCTTACATGTTCCACCAAATCAGCAGTCTCAGGGAGTACCTGAAGGAGGCAATGAGGTAATCAGCCAAAATACTGTACCAGAGCGACACAAACATCTGGCAGAAGACCCATTTGTGCAGCGTATAAGCAGTTATGCTGTCTCCGTGCATCCCAACAGTGGTCAGTTTTCTATCCCAGTTTGACTTATTTTTCTTTCTTCAGTAACAGTTAGGAGCCTACCCTAAATAGATACTCTCAACCCAAAACTGCAGACATTCATTGAGGTGATCCGTTGTTTTCCAGTCTACCTCCTATGTTTTCTGATGTCCAACTTGCTTGTCCTTTATCCTTCATCCTACCTTTTGTTTCTGTCATAAAAATACTCTCTCTCCTAATCCCATTACATTGTATGTTAGGTACCCTGGTATATTTATGCCTGTGATTTCCATTAGGAAATCTTTGCTGAAGGTATTTGGCAATGGTAATCTTGCGTGGGAGTGAGACATTGATGATTAACAATTCAGCCAAGAAGAGAATAGAAGCTTTTGAAATTTGATGCTACTACATAAGAATACAGAAGATTAGATGTAACTAATGTTGAAGTACATAACAGAGTTTGGGGGGGGGGGGGGGAAATTGTACCACATCTTGACTAAAAGCCTTTATCAACAAGTAGGACACATTCTGAGCCATCAAGAGTCATCAATTTAGCATTGGAGGGTTACGTCAAACCATTCAGAAGAGTAATACTTGAAAAAATTTAGTAGTGAAATCTGAGAAAACATAAAGCAGAAGCCACTTGTTGACATCAAATTAATTCTCGTGAGGGCAACTTTTTGAATTCTTTTGTCTAGTTTTATTGGAAAATTGCCCACCACACAAAAATGAGTGAGTAATTATTGCAAACAGCATCTTTCAGAAATTTACTTTTTATGGTGTACATTATATAACTCATTGAAAATGATGTCATGGTGTGAGAAAACATAACACTGTATCATTCAGCAATGAGAATGTTTGCTTTCTATCAGTTTATCTTCTTATTTTAGCTTCAAGTCTTATTTTGATTAATAGTATTGTAGGTAATTAATTTAACCCACATATAAATTGCAAATGAAACTTTTATTATTCTTCTGAACAGGAAAAGAACAGAATAACAGAAGATAAAAAAAAAAAGAAAAAAAAAATTCTAACGTCCGATGTACTTTCAAAGAGTAAACAGGGCACACTTCACTTGCTACTTTAATGTTTTAATGTTCCCACACAGCCCCCCCCCCCTTAACGTGTGGAGCACCCGGGATATACGAGTACTTAAATTTTACTTGTCTTCCTGCTTGTGTACGGACGATTTGTTCCTATGAAGATGTGGGAGACAATGTGGGTTGCTGTGCTGTGGTTCCATCTTGTCTTGATGTGAGTTTTTCTGACACATCAAACATATTATGCACAAAATCTTGGTCCTTCTCTTCTAAAGGAGTTTTATCATAATGTGGTCCAGGTAAAATCCATGCTGGCTTTACCCTTTCAATTGATACTCTAATGGTTTTCTCATTTTGTGATATGTCCATAGTATGATTGTCACGCCTCACTACTCTGTAAGGCCCAGTTTACAGAGATTGTAGTGGTGCTTGGACTCCATCTGTATGGAGCATGACATGTGTACAGTCTTTCAATGCTTTATGCACAAAAATTGGACGTTCACCGTGTCTTGACACCACAGGTGTCCTCAGTTTTTCCACATGATCACGAGTTTCACATAAGAGTGAAGAGAAATTTGTTGGTAGTGTAGCTGAGGTAGTTGTTACATAGTCTGCTGGGATTCTCAGTGGTTCTCCATAAACCAATTCTGCCACTGAAGCACCAGAGTCTGTCTTGTATGCAGTACGTAATCCAAGGAGGACCAGTGGTAATGCTTCTGTCCAGCTTCCTTGGTGGCACATAAGAGCTGCCTTCAGGGTCCAATGCCACTTCTCCACCATACCATTGCTTGCTGGACGGTAACCCGTTGTATGATGATGCTGGAATTCGCATAAATTAGCCAATTAATTGAACAGGCTGGACTCAAACTGGCAGCCTTGATCCGTTGTGATATGAAGAGGGCACCCAAAGTGAGCTAACCACTGAGATACAAATACCTTTGCCACAGTTTCTGCTGTTATGTCAGAGATTGGAATGGCCTCCGCCCATCTCGTGCTCTGTCCACAGCTGTTAACAAATATTTGTAGCCATTAAAAGGTGAGAGAGGACCCACTAAGCCTAAAAGCACATGGGCAAATCTTGCTGGTGATTCTGTGAAATTTCCAATTTCTGCATGAACATGTCCTCCTACCTTGCAGCGCTGGCATTGCAGGCATGCACGAGTCCATTCCCTGGCATTCTTTTTAATTGATGGCCACACAAAATGTGCTGTTAATAACTTGCTTGTGGTGTTTGCCCTGGGTGAGCTAGGTTGTGGATGCTATCAAATGCTGCTTTGCGAAACTGTTGTGTAATGTATGGACACGGCTTCTGTTGTGATACATCTTACTATAACTTAACCTTGCTTTCTGGCAAGGACATTTGCTGTAATTGTAAGCCTGTTATGTAGTCAGTCAATAATTTCTGAAGGTCAAGATCCCCTGCCTGTGATATGGCAACTTCTTCATAGTTCAGCCTGGTAGTTAAACCGCAAACTCGAGAAAAGTAATCTGCAACTAGATTGTCCGCACCTTTGATGTGCCTTATATCTGTGGTGAATTGGCAGACAAACTCCATATGCTGAAACTGTCTTGGCGAGCATTTATCACTGATATTGTTGAAAGCTGACACTATAGGTTTGTGATCCATGAAAATTGTTACTGGTCTGGCTTCAATAGATGACCGGAAATACCTGACACTTTAGTATATTGCCAACAACTCTCTGCCATATGCACTCAATTTTGTCTGTCAGAGCTGTAGCTTCTCTGAGAAGAAACTAATAGGTTGCCAATGTCCATCTACCTGTTGTTGCAAGGCTGCTCTGATGGTGACCTGGCTGGCTTCTACTAAAATGCTCAATGGTGCTGCAGATATGGGATGTGAAAGTAGTACTGCTTCCCTAAGCTTCTTTGTAACTCAGTGGTGTCCACTGCAGCCTTCGGTTTCCTTTGCAATTCTTGTCCGTCAGTGCATTGGTAAGAGATGCCTGTGTTGCTGCGGTAACTGGCAAAAGACGTCGGTAAAAATTTACCATGCCAAGGTAACGTCTAAATTGTTTATAGTCTGTAAGTTTAGGTAGGTTGTGTAATATGTCAATCTTTGCAGGTAATGGCTGTACACCATCAGCTGAGACTAAATAGCCGAGAAAAGTTATTTGGCTTTTGCGCATGTCACATTTATTTTCATTTAACACTGCACCTTCTGAATACGTTTATCATGTGACTCAGCATCCTCTGAAAATATCAAAATATCATCCTGGTATGAATAACAGAAAGGTAGTCCCTGGAGCTCTTCATCAATGAATCTTTGCCAGTACTGGGCAACATTTCTTAGTCTGAATGGCATAAACAGGAATTTGAAGAGCCCAAAGGGTGTAATTACTGCTGTCTTTTTCATGTCAGCTGGGGCCACTGGACCCTGGCTGTATGCTTCACGGCAATCCAATACTGAGAATATTTAAGCACCCTCTAATGCGTAGGTAAACTCTTGAATGTTCAGTATGGGATACTTTTCAGGGACAGTTCTTGCATTCAACCAACGGTAATCTCCACAGGGACGCCATGTACCATCTTTCTTGTGTACTAGGTAGAGGGGTGACGCCCAAGGACTGGCTGGTCGTCTAATTATTCCAGCCTGGAGCATCTCTTCGAAAACTGCTTTAGTCTCTGCTAATCGCTCAGGATCTAATCTGCGGACGCGTCTTGACACTGGTGGGCCTGGTGTGGTGCATATACAGGGTGAGTCACCTAACATTACCGCTGGATATTTGAAGTATTTTATCCATTTCAGCAACTGTTCAGATTATAAATTAATGAAATGCAGCAACCAGTTGTTTGTGGTTGCTAGTTGCTGCATTTCATTAATTTATACCGCTGGATATATTTCGTAAACCACATCAAATACTGACGAACCGATTCCAAAGACCAAACGTGAGGAGAGGGGCTAGTGTAATTGGTTAACACAAACCATAAAAAAATGCACGGAAATATGTTTTTTAACACAAACCTACGTTTTTTTTTAATGGAACCCCGTTAGTTTTGTTAGCACATCTGAATATATAAACAAATACGTAATCTGTGCCGTTTGTTGCATTGTAAAATGTTAATTACGTCCGGAGATATTGTAACCTAAAGTTGATGCTTGAGTACCACACCTCCGCTGTTCGATCTTGTGTATTGGAGAGAACCGAATTAAGTAGGGATCCAAAGGGAACGGTGATGTACCTTAGATACAGAAGAGACTAGAACAGCACATTACGTCCACATGCCAACACCTTTATTGGTCTTTTTCCACTGACGCACATATACATTACCATGAGGGGTGAGGTACACGTACACACGTGGTTTTTGTTTTCTATTACGGAGTGGAATAGAGTGTGTCCCGATATATCAGGCTAATAGATGTTCAAAGTGGTGGCCATCATTTGCTGCACACAATTGCAATCTATGGCATAATGAATGTCGTACACGCCGCAGTACATGTGGTGCAATGTCGCCGCAGGCTGCCACAATACGTTGTTTCATATCGTCTGTGGTTGTAGGCACATCACGGTACACATCCACACATTCTCCTTTAACGTAACCCACAGAAAGAAGTCCAGAGGTGTAAGATCAGGAGAACAGGCTGGCCAATTTATGCGTCCTCCATGTCCTATGAAATGCCCGTCGAACATCCTGTCAAGGGTCAGCCTAGTGTTAATTGCGGAATGTGCAGGTGCACCATCATACTGATACCACATACGTCGACGCGATTCCAATGGAACATTTTTGAGCAATGTTGGCAAATCATTCTTTAGAAATGCGATGTATGTTGCAGCTGTTTGGGCCCCTGCAATGAAGTGAGGACCAATGAGGTGGTCGCCAATGATTCCGCACCATACATTTACATCCACGGTTGCTGTCACTCAACCTGTCGGAGCCAGCGAGAATTGTCCAAGGACCAGTAATGCATGTTCCGTAGATTCACTGCCCCGTGGTTTGTTAAACCTGCTTCATTGGTAAACAGGTAGAACTGTAACGCATTCTCTGTTAATGCCCATTGACTGAATTGCACTCGATGATTAAAGTCATCACCATGTAATTGCTGATGTAGCGACACATGAAACGGGTGAAAGCGGTGACGATGCAGTATGCGCGTGACACTACTTTTTGACTCAGTCCACCGGCTCTCGCAATGTCCCGTGTACTCCTGTGTGGATTCACGGCAACTGCACCCACTTCTCATGTGACAGACCTGTTACGGACCCATTTGCGTGCTACGACCATACCTGTTTGGTGGGAGATGTTTTGGAATGTTCGGCACATTGGATGCTCCCTGTCGGGTACCATTCTGCATACACCCTGCAGGATTCAGCTGCATTTTGTCGACATTTGCCATAGATGAGTATCATCTTTTCAGAGTTCAAATACACCATGGTCACAGTTCATACAACACTACACTATCACAGACATGTGGTAACACAGTGTACTACAGTTAGTCTGCATGCAAAGACGAATGCAGAATAACAATAGCAGCAAGCGCTACATACGGACACTGCAACAGCTCCACCAAACCACAACAGTGCAGTACAGCCACACTCGTAAACACGGTCGTCATCGTAAACATGTCTCTGCAGATGCTGCTCGCCGACCATGGCCCGTGTTTGTTACAACACGCAACTGAACATCGGAGGTTTCAAGCATCAACTTTAAGTTACAATATCTCCGGATGTAATTAACATTTTACAATGCAACAAACGACACTGATTACATATTTGTTTATATGTTCAGATGTGCTAACAAAACTAACGAGGTTCCATTTTAAAAAACCTAGGTTTGTGTTAAAAACATACTTCCATGCATTTTTTATGGTTTGTATTAACCAATTACACTAGCCCCTCTCCTCACATTCCATCTGTAGAATCGGTTCATCAGTATTTTATGTGGTTTATGAAATATATCCAGCGGTAATGTTAGGTGACTCATCCTGTATAATGCACTGTATTGTGCATTGTGTATTGTGTATTGTGGACCTGTGCTATTGATTACCCCTATTACAATTTCTGCCACAGTGCTTCTGGAACCTTTTACCATGCACCTACGTGACACAGTAGTGAGGCAGTCATTTGCCAAGTCCACAGTGAGTTCAAAATGAGACAGAAATATGCGCCTAAGATTGATTGTGAAATATCAGCAACTACGAAATTCCACTTATAATGGGTAGGCAAACTGATATTTATTGTTAGTTCTTCATAACCATACATGTTTATGCTTGAATTGTTGACTGTTAACAATTTCAAAGGCTCCTTCAAGAAGCTGTTAGCCGACAAGGTACTTACTTCCGAGCCTGTGTCTATCAGAAAGTTAAAGCCTGAGAGTCTGTCGATCACTTGTAACCTGTGTGATGTTGGCTTATCCTTACAGGACGTCACAGAATGGCATAAAGGAATACTATAAAGCATGTTTCCGCAAAAGTCGTTGGTGTGAGCGTGATCCTGAATGGTGTGTGACAGCATCTTATTAGTGGACAACTGCAGTTCCAAGTCGTTAAGTTGAGTGACCATCTATTTCATTGTGACTTGCAGACGTCGTATCCCCTCAGCAATGTTTGGTTTTTGCCCATAATTAGTGGCTGCACAGTTTAACTTCAATTCCTCTGACAATGCTGATGAGTCGTGATCAGTTTCCGTTGCAGGAGCGACAGCTGACGTCATGACGGAAGCTATTGTTGTCGACTGTAAAGTGGCAAAAGCTCTTTCAGCTATCTGCAGTAACGTGTCAACAGACTGTCCTTCATATGCAATCAATGTCAGCTGAAGTTGGTGGGGAAGTTGTTGCCGCCAGACTTGCAGTAATAAATCATCGGGTATTATGCTTGTGTCTGCAATAGCACGTAATTGTCTCCAAAATTCAGATGGACTTCTATCTCCGGGTTTTTCTTTGTACATCACCTGTGAAATTCGCTGCTCAGGTAATTTCATGCAGTGATTAATCAATGATATTTTAAGAGTGGCGTACAATGCTCGGAGTGGCGGATGTAGTATCACATTGGAGACGATGGCTGTTGCCCGCTGATCAAGATTGCTAACTGCGAAAGTGAATTTTTCACAGTCTTCATTTGTGTGTTGTTGGCCGAAGATATTCTCTAGTATCGCAAACCATACGTTGGGTTGTGCTGGCGTGAACGGAGGTGCTCTTAACTGCAGCTGAGGCGTAGTTGAAAATGACACATTCATGTGCAAAAAATCTTCGTCATGTTTATTTGTATGTGGCGTATCCACTATTGGCATAGCTTGTACATTCATGGACTCAGTTTTGCTATTATCGTTCACCATTGCGAGTTCCAAAACTTCAATCTGCTGCTTTATCCATTGTATCTCTTCATTTGTGGCGTGCAGAATACTGTTAGTTTCTTCCATATTAGTTTACTCGTCACACAATTGTATCGTTTTGTAATTTCATTTTGTTTTTCTCAGGGTCACCAATTATGTAGGTAATTAATTTAACCCACATATAAATCACAAATGATACTTTTATTAATCTTCTGAACAAGAAAAGAACAGAATAATTACACAAAGATAGAAGGCAAGGAATAAAAAAAAATTCAAACATCCGCTGCACTTTCAAAGAGTAAACAGGGCGCACTTCCACTTGCTACTTTAATGTTCCCAGAGTATTAATAGTTTATTATATAGATGAATATTAAATAGTTACCTAACTGAAACTTAACGGTGAGTGCAAAATTTTTATGCAACTGGAATAGATTTCTGTAATCTCTCTTTTTAGTGAGTAAAATAAAGTTACTGGCACATAAAAGTAATTGTTACATTCGCCCAAAATGAAGTATAATTATTACACAGCTGAATACAGAACAACTAAGCTTTGTGTTAAATAATTAACAGTGTTGTGTGGTTTTCCAAACAGGGATCGTAATAGGAGAAATAGGGGCAAAGATGGCAATGAATACAATAAACCATGGATACTTAGGCTTCAAAAACATTTGTATTCCTCGAGAAAATATGCTGATGAAGAATTCACAAGTTCTTGAGGTAATCTTCCTCCACTGTCTTTATACAGTTAGAGGATTTTCATATTATTGTCTGTGTTAGTATAATATATTTTAAAAATGAAAAATCTGATCCGAATGTCAATAATGGAGGATAGATAACAACTCACCTTAAAGAAGCTCGATGAGCTGCTGACAAACACGAAACATAGACAATCACATTCATACAACTGTCTAGACAGTTTAGTTGCTTGTGACACTGACATGGCTGAACATGTTGGTTGTGTATAGATGTCTGAGTGATTGTATGTGTTTCTTTTGCTGATGAAGGCCATGACCTAAAATTTTGGATGAGGCTCAGCAAGCCTCTTTACAGTGAGTTGTTATCTATCCTCCATTATTGACATTAGTATCATATATGTACTTTATATTAGTTTTATATGTCTAGAAGTAGGCTTATGTGCTTTGTTGGCAAGATATTTAGGTCATAGCCAACAGATATCAGTTATTTTACTTGGGATTACAGTTACAATGTTTGTATCTTTAGGCATACTAGCACCATACCTGCAAAATGTTAAGTGAGGTCACAATTATGAGCAACATTAAGACTGGGGTTATTTTATTAGGAGTTTCCATTGTTGAATATTATTTTGCCAGTCATTCATATGCATCTTTTGAAAAGTGGTACCAATACAGATGTCTTTCTTTGCCTGCAATGGTTAAAATCAATGAACTTGAATTTCATATAGTGGCGATAGGTCTGCCATATTTGAGGCAAATCGAACTGGCACCCACCATGTTATTTAGGGTATCAGCTGACAGCTGGTACACCACACCCACTTGAGAATTTTACCTATTTACAGTTACACGTTTTAAATATAGACTGTCTATTGAATATGGATATGCATCAGGTTCTGTCAGGCTTTATCGAAGTTACGAATTTATGAGACTGGTAATATATTCTCTAAAAATGAAGTAATGAAATATCATGAACCTGCCAGTAATACAGTTCCAATTAGAAGTACAGTTAGCTGAGGTTTGCGATAACAATGAAAGTGCAACTGTGAAAATATTTGTGTTGATTTTAATGCAAGTACATGGTCTAAACGAGCTGCAAAATATACAGTGAACAGTAAATATTTTTCTTTATGGAAGGCAATCTGATGAGTAATTGTTACGACAAACAATCATGACCAAGGATTTACATCTGTTGTTAATGGTGTAACAACTGCTTTCATAAAGTCTAGTATACATTTATCTTCTTACTAAATGCAGTCTACAAACTTGTATAATTGCTGTCCAAGTGTTTAGTTGTGAACTTTGGTGGATTAAATTTGAGTACAAAATGAAAGTGACAAAAAAAGACTGCAATTAAAAATGCTCCTTCCTCATCTACCACAAAAGCATTCCCCGTCGAAATATGGTGTCATCAATAACTTTCCTTGTTGTCCGCTGAAACAAGTAAAATTTGGTTTGTGAAATTTGAGTACAAAGATGAAAGAGACAACAGAATACTGCAATAAAATTGTGCCTGAGTCAGCTGCCATAAAAGCATTCCACACCAAAATAAAGTGTCATTAATAACCTTCATTGTTGCCTCACTGAAATAAGTAAATATTTCTTGTAAAGAACACAGACATATACAAGTGGAAAAAATTCTGGCTGTTACTATTGCTTCCACACTTTACACTGCTTAAATGTCAACCATGCTCGATCAGTTATTGTCAACAACAAATAAAAATATTTTTGAAGAAGGTGTAGGCACTCAAAAGTGTGTTTTCATCAACCATGGGAACAACAGAAGAAGAAATATCTGAAAAACACAACAACACTAGGTAGAAAACTGAGCATTTTTTAATGGTGTGTACTTCAAGGAAACTGCAGAATAGGTCATATAAAACTTCACTCTTGGGGCAGCTAAATGCCATTAGTCAGGAATTTTGTCAAGTATAGGCGGACAGAGCTCAAACAAGGCAAAACATTTGTTGCATGAAGTATTTGTCGTTATATCACTTATATTAGTGCCTTTACATGCTGAATACACTTTAGACATATTTCAGCAGAAAAAATTGTACAGACAATACCCACTAAATACAATATACACTAAATACAACACTTCCAAGCTCAACAACAACAACTTGTGATATCAGAGTCCTGTCAAGTGTACTGACCACCAAAAATATGGCTGCTGAGTTTACACAGGTTGCCGCAAAGAGCGCTCATGTTAGCCACTCTATGAAATTTAAGCTCATTGGTTAAAATACACTACTGGCCATTCAAAATGCAACACTGAGAAGGATCAGAGATATCACAGTGAATTGATTTGGGTGATAACAGATTGTACAAAGATCATATGATTAAAAATACAGCCCCATGTGAGAGTTGAAGATGATAAAATCAGTACTGAGTTTTGCCACCGCAGCTGGTCATAACTTGCACTGTACCATTGGAAAGTATTCATACCTTTTACTACATAAATTACAGTCACATCAGTTGTGTTATTTGTGTCCTCTTGAAATCAGAAGTAAAAGTATTTCAGGCAGGGGCGGATCCAGAACTACCTGCTGAGGGAGGGGGGCGGGGCCGTTGAAAGAATTCCCATCATCAGCTAAACTCTGGCTCAGTAGAAAGACAGGTGCATGATCGATCTTTCCAATTTTAGGTGCAAATTCTCACCTTGGTAACCCATTGTTTAGATTGTTCTTTGGTCTATGGAGTATACTAATGTATCCATGTTTTACCCACAGTGACGAAACAACGCTTCAAGTCCTACGGATTCTTCTTGAACACCTGCAAACTTTCTTTGCAACACTTCACACGATTCCGTTTTTGGTCAAGAGTCAGCAATCGTGGCACCCATTTTGTGGATAGCTTTTTATTTTATCAATGATTTCTGGAGTCCTAACCTGCACAGGGTGTCCAGAATGTTCATCGTCACTTGTGTCCATATGGCCACTGCAAAAATTTTGAAACTGCTTTTAAACTGTTCTAATTGAAGGTGCAAAGTCACCATAATGTTTAAGTGGTAACGCGCGGTGCGTGTATTTAGACGGCGCGCCGCCCGTTACCAGAACTGGTCACTGTGCGGCGTGGCGGCACTACCGTGCTGCACCCTGCCGGCTGCGCGGCGTTTGAGGGAGGTACGGGGACAGCCGAGAACCTTGCCTCAGTTATGGACTGTGTGTGGTGACGAACGTGTCTTCGGACATTGCTATACTGACCAGGATAAGAGTGGGTTGCTCACGCACATATCTATTGTGACTTTGATGGGACGGCTCAAGGCCCTAGCAACACTGTTAGCTGAGATATTGTGTATAATTGTGTTAGTAGTCATAACACAATTGGCAATGAAAGTTGTTTTTGAATTGGTGTGTGCTCCGTCGCGGAAGATGGTAGACAACGAGGGACTGACTCCAGCGGACTTTCAGCTGCCCCGTGGGGCCAAATTTTGCAGCAATCGTTACAGACTGTAGTTGAGTCCGTTCAGCGGTTAACGACGATTGTGTCGGGTCAGGCGGACCGTTTTGACTCCCTGGTGTCGCGGTTGCCGTCGGCTCCTCAGCCGGTGTTTGATTCCGGTTCTGTATCTTCCACTACTGTGTTTCCGCCTCCGTTCTCGGGCTTTGACGATTCTTCAGAAGATTGGGACTCCTATGAAAATCGATTGCGTCAACATTTCCTTGCGTTCGGGGTGTCCGACCCTGGCGTTGTGTAAGGCTTTATTTCTTTTGTGGGTCTCCCCCCACATCTATCAACTTTTGCGTCAATTAGCCCCCCTACAGGAACCGGCTGCTTTGTCTTTTGATGAGATGTGTTGTTTGTTGTCGGCCCATTACCACCCGCGCACGCATGTTATTGCGGCGCGGGTTGAATTTTACCGTCACATAAGAAACCCAATCAGTCCTACCGGGCGTGGGCCGCAGAGCTGCACGGTCTTAGCCGCCGGTGTATGTTCATTACTCCGACCCACAAAGAGTCATATGCTGACGATATGTTTCGGGACGCAATTCTCCGGCTCGCTCCTGATAGGGAAGTGCGCCAACGCGCCTTACAGCTGGAGAATCCCACCTTGACGGATGTTTTAAACATTGCGCAGTCTTTTGAAGTTTCACGGGCTGCAGCGGATCAAATTGAGACTTGGGGTGATGTCGCGGCAGTTTCGCAGTCGGGCTCGGCACCCTTGGATTGCGCAGACGTCACTTTCGTACGGGAGTGCCCCACCCGCCGCGCTCGTGGTCGTAAACAGGCCGTGCCTTCGCACAGGCGCGGGCCGCGCCGCACACTACTGCTCGCGCGCAGTGGCCCTTTCCATCCTGTCTTCTTTGTTTTGTACAACATGACAGGGCTGATTGTCCCAAGCGATGGGTTACATGTCACTTGTGTAAGAAAAAAGGCCACATGGCTTCTGTCTGCCGTTCTCGGACGAATGAGCAATATGAAGAGATGGATGTTAATCTTGTCCAGACTGTTCACTCTTCGTCTCCCAAACTTTTTGTTGACGTTCAGATTTTTGACAGGGCAGTTACCTTACTTGTTGATACGGGAGCTTCCGTTTCTCTTCTCAATTATATCACATATGTAAGACTTGGTTCGCCCCCTCTGGCGGCTGTCAACCGTTCTTTGCGTGGCTACAGCCGCCAACGCATTCCTCTCTTGGGTCAATTCACGGCCCCCACGGCGTATAAATCTGTCGTCAGGCCAGTCACTTTCCTTGTTGTTGATGACACTACGGCTGCTAACATTTTCGGCCTGGAAGCTTTCAATGTTTTTGGTTTTTCTATTGATGATTCTGTCAACCTCCTGTCGGATTCGGTTCCTTTCTCAGAGTTAGATGCTCTTTGTCGCGAATTTTCTTCCTTGTTTTCGGGGGGCCTGGGTTGTGCCGTGGGCTTTACCACCCACATTACTATGAAACCGACGGCGCAACCCAAGTTTTTTCGTGCGCGCCAGGTGCTGGTGGCCCTGCGCGATCAACTTAAGGCGGAATTAGATTGCCTACAGGACTTGCAGGTTTTAACTCCCATTTATTCTTGTGAATGGGCTACGCCGCTGGTTATTGTAAAGAAGCCTGGGGGGTCTTTACGTATATGTGGGGATTTTAAAGTAACCATCAATGCACAGTCTGTGGTTGACTCATACCCCATGCCTTGGACGGACTAACTCCTTGCTTTACTTTCTGGTTCCCACTCTTTTTCTCACATTGATTTAGCGGAAGCCTATCTTCAGCTCCCTTTGGACGACGACACTAAACGTCTGTTGGTCGTCAACACTCCCTTTGGGTTATACCAATATCAGCGACTCCCTCTCGAGGTCGCTAGTGCCCTGGCTATTTTTCAGCGCTACTTAGAGCAGCTTCTTCGTCCAGTTCCAGGCTGTGTTAACTACTTAGACGATATTGTTGTGACTGGGGCCTCCCCACACGAGCATTTACAAAACTTGCGGGCACTTTTCTCTGTCCTACAAGCAGCTGGTCTCCGCTGCAACCGGGCAAAGTCCCTTTTTTTCCAACCTTCTATTCCTTATTTGGGGTTTGAGGTGTCTTCAGCGGGCATCCGCCCGTTGCCAGATCGCATGGCCGCGGTACAGTCCCTGCCGCATCCCACATCTGTCAAGGATGTACAGGTCTTCTTGGGCAACATTGCCTATTACCACCGTTTTTTACCAGAGGCTGCCTCGGTAGCGCATCCTTTACATCGTCTGCTTCACAGGGGTGTTCCCTTTGCCTGGTTGTCTGAGTATGAACGTGCGTTTTGCACATTAAAGCGCTTACTGGTTTCTGCACCTTGTTTGACGGCATATGTTCCCGGGCAACATGTGGTTCTGGCCACTGACGCGTCCCAACATGGCATTGGAGCAGTTTTAGCCCATAAGTATCCTGATGGGTCGGAATGCCCCATTGCGTACGCCTCTAAGATGTTGACAACAACTCAGCAACGGTACTCTCAAACTGAAAAGGAGGCATTAGCCATTGTGTATGCTTTGAAAAAATTTCATGTTTATTTGTATGGGGTCAAATTTCATATTATTAGTGACCATAAGCCCCTGGTGTCTCTATTTCACCCTACAGCAGCACTTCCCGACAAGGCAGCTCATAGGTTGCAACATTGGGCTCTCTTTCTTTCCCGTTATAATTATGAAATCCATTTCCGTCCCACGGCACAGCATGCTAACGTGGACACATTATCTCGCCTTCCGGCGGGGCCTGATCCTGACTTTGACCGAGAAGAACTTTTATGCTTTTATTTGGATGAGGAAGCTCAGGCTACTGTTGATGGTTTTCCTATTACGGCGTCAGTGTTGGCCAAGGCGGTGTCGGCAGATCCCGTGCTGCGGCACGTCCTTCACTACATTCGATTGGGCTGGCCTGACGTCCCTCCACATCGGGCTTCAGATCCCCTCCGTAACTATTATGTAACTATTATTCCTTCCGTTTTCGACTGTCTGAATGGGAAGGAGCTCTCCTTTTGGCTACAGACGGACAGGCTCCATGGGTGCTGATTCCGGCGGATCTCCGTTCCAAAGTGCTTCAGATGCTTCATGAAGGACACTGGGGAGTATCCCGCACGAAAACTTTGGCTCGCCAGCATGCGTTTTGGCCCGGCATCGATAGGGAAATTGCGAGGCTGGTGGCTAAGCGCTCGTTGTGTGCTTTACAGCAAGCGGCGCCTCGGGCGTCTCTCTCTTCTTGGCCGCAGCCCTGACAGCCTTGGGAGCGGGTGCACATAGATTACGCGGGCCCCTTCCTGAACTATTATTGGTTTTTTCTCGTAGATGCGTACTCAAACTGTCCATACATTTGTCGTTGTCATACCATGTCCACTGCAGTAACTATTCAGTCACTGTCTAAGGTTTTTGCTTTGGAGGGGTTTCCACACACACTCGTTTCAGATAATGGCACCCCTTTCACTTCTTCTGTTTTCGAGATTTTTGTGCTCATCTGGGTATTTGTCATATTATGGCCCCTCCGTTTCATCCTCAGTCTAATGGCGAAGTGGAAAGGTTTGTGCGTACGTTTAAACCTCAAATGCGCAAATATGTGGCCTCTTGCTCTGTGGATGATGCCATTATCCATTTCTTGATGTCGTATCGGTTCACTCCGGCGGGGGAACACAGCCCGGCGGAACTGCTTCATGGCCGGCAACCTCGCACTCTCTTTCATTTGTTGTTGCCTCAGCCACCGAGTGTGCCCTCACGGCCATCAGGTCAGTATATTCCGGGGTGCTAGTGTGGGCGCGTGGGTTTGGCTGGCATCCTCGTTGGCTGCCGGGTAAGGTGAAGTCGTGTCTCGGCTGTCGCCTTTGCACTGTGGACATTGCTGTGGGCACTCTTCGTCGACACTGGGATCAGTTGCGCCCACGACTCCCAGCAGATTCACAGGCACCTCCTCCAGCCCCGCCTCCTCCGGGGCCTGTTTCTCCGGCATGCTCCGTGCCAACATCTTCGGGGCGGGGGGGGGCTGACTTCTACACTGCGTGCTGTGTCCTCCAGAGCTCCGTCGGCGGTTAGGGTGCCTTTCCTGGCACTGGCACCGGTCCCAGCAGCCACATTCCTGAGCGACGGGTCACCTCCTCCTTCAGCTCCCCTCACTGAGCATCCGGCACTGGACAGGGGGGAGGGAGCCACCGCTTCTGAGGCTATGGATATCCAGACACCGGAAAGGACAATTACTCAACCTGTGAGTAATGAAACTGCTCCTTTTTTATCTCCAATTCTGGGAGCAGATGGTGCGCCCTCATCCCCGGTCATTGCGAGCAACATACACAGAGGTACCAGCCACTCCTGGCACAGATGAACAGGACATTATCAGCCCTATGGGGTAGTACCAGCCCGACACTGGCTGCCAGAGATGGACGAGGCCTCACCCATGGATGTAGCCTGGGTGCGGTTGGCACCCCTGGACATTACACCGTAAAGGGGGAGGAATGTGGTAATGCGCGGCGCGTGTGTTTAGACGGCGCGCCGCCTGTTACCAGAACTGGCCACTTTGCGGCGCTGGCGGCATTACCGTGCTGCACCCTGCCGGCCGCACGGAGTTTGAGAGAGGCACGGGGACAGCCGAGAACCTCGCCTCAGTTACGTACTGTGTGTGTTGACGAACGTGTCTCCGGACATTGCTATACTGACCAGGATAAGAGTGGGTGCTCACGGACATATCTATTGTGACTTTGATGGGACAGCTCAAGGCCCTAGCAACAGTGTTAGCCGGGATATTGTGTATAATTGTGTTACTAGTCATAACAGTTTATCAAGCTTCTTTTTAGTCACATGAGGTGTTTTGCCTTTCATAAATAAAAGTTTAATCACCACACAATTTTTTTTTTCGTCCATTCTTTGACAATCACTTGAATTCCTTGATTCATACGAATGCCAAAAACAAAGAAAATAGACCAATATGGCTGAAACTTGGTGTGTGTTTTTTTCAAAGGTGCTACTAAGTAAACATAACCTCAATACATGCCATTGGTGCCATCTCTCAGACTTTGCTCGGACTTTTCAAACGCCCTTGTATACTGTAATTAAAATCATGTGCAAAAATATTCAAGATGAAAGAGACTGACTAGAAGATGAAATGTGAACAAATAAAATAGTTAGTATGAAGAATAAAGCCTGTGAAAATGAAATTAGATTACAGAAATACACGAGATATGTTTAAGAAGCACTGTCTTAACAACAGCTACTTAATTAACCATTGTACCTTGACTCCTGTCTGCAGATACAGTAGTGATATTGATAAAGGCTCTAGAGCACCATTATTTTTTGTGCCCCCCCCCCCCCCCTTTTCAACACACACACACACACATACTGCACTAACTTACATTGCCTTACACATGGTTTTAAAAAAATGATTCTACTGCTGCTGATTTCTGCTTGTGAAATGTAAATAATGAAAATCAGAACTTTTTTTCCTAGTAGTACTTCAAGAGAAGATGAGGAAAGTTTAGTTACCAATTCTATAAAACTCTATTTATATTGTATCTTTTTTTCAGTTACTCTTTTCTAAATAACGTATGGCTAATGGATTTATTGAAAAGTAAAGATGAATGTACATGCATCTAATTTAATTAGCTCAGAAAAACATTTCTTTGTAGGATGGAACATACGTGAAGTCTCCCAGTGACAAGTTAACTTATGGAACAATGATGCTTGTCAGAGTTGTTGTGGTACAGGGTATGTCCTGGAATTTATCAAAAGCTGTTACAATTGCCACGAGGTACAGTGCAGTGCGCAGACAATCAGAGTTGAAAGCAGGGTATGTGCACATTTATTTATTTTGTTTTGCAACAATATAATGAAGATATCTCAATGCAAAGGCGATCATAAAGCCACAGACAGGAACATAAAAAAGACCACCACACATGTGTAACTTAGCTTTTGGACATAGCCTGCATCAATACAGGATACATCTTCTCATTCATACAATCTTACAGGCACACTCACTAGCACACAACCATCATCTTGCACAGCCCATCTGGATCTCCCCCCCCCCCCCCTTTCCTCCCACAACCAGATTTTCTCAATTACACAAATGGTTGGTTGGTTTGGGGTCAAGGGACCAAACTACACTGGTCATAGGTCCCACACAAATGGTATCCTGTACCTCTCAGTTCTTGTCTTGTTAACCACCATCTCTACTTCTCCCCGTTTTGCTCCCCTCCCCCCTCCCAAGAGCAATCATCTTAGTGGTTAATTGCAAGCTATTCTCATTATAATGTTGAATTCCAACCTGGATTTCCCATTGACATTTATTATTTTGTAAAATAAGCATTTTTTGACATGTTAAATATTTAAATGTGTCCCATTCGATGGTTTGGCCTGTACAGCAACTAGTGGAATTTTAAAACAGTCTTGGTTGAAAATCATTATATTAATCCCTGGTAATGACTTGTTTAGCCCTAACAACAGATTAACTGCATGACAAATGTAACACAATTACTTCAAGAGTTAAAGCAATGAAAAAAGGGGAGAGCAGACATCGACTAATATTGAGCTAAAGAAACAGGGAAAAAAATCTACATGACACTTTATGTTGTGACACCATTTGTTGACTTTATACATCACGTCAAAAATTAAACATTCATAGATGTAATTGCATTTCAATAATTTTCATAAAACTAGATAAAAATAATAATAATAAAAAACAGATACAGGAAAGGAAATGATATTGATGTTAAAAAGACAAATCTGATATCAAATTACCTTAAAAATGTGGTGATAGGTGTAGACACGGAATAAGCCCATGCTAACAAATAATATAATCACAGGCAGTAAGCAGGTATGTGGCAGAGCTCTGCTGGCATGTACAGACTAAGTAAGGGAGTGTGAGTAGGCATTGATGTAGGAAACTGGTATAGAGGACAGCTGAGTACTAGCTACTATTGAGTATAACATGTAACAAAAAGAAATTAAATAAATAAACACCAAAAGGAGAGAATGTAGACCACACTGTAGCACAAGATGGAGCTACACTTGGAAACAAGACTAGTTACTTGCTTTCCTGTTCCACTCCCATATAGAATGAAGGGGGAAAAATAGCTATATGCATCCGTATGAGGCCAAATCGCTCTGATCTTATCTATGTGGTCTTTACGCGAAATGTATGTTGGCAACAGTAGAATCGTTCTGCAGTCTGTAACAACTCTGCCCTTACCTTTTGTTGTCTCATTGCCTCATTGCACTCGGTGCCTGGCCAGACATGAATGGCACAGGTCTGTGTTTAGCTGCAGACGAGTGAATTCTAGATTCTTCTGTCTATTTCTAGAAAGGCATGAAAATCATTTTATGTCGGAATCAGCATAATAGTTTATACAATGACAAGTTTAGAATTTTAACAATGGAAAATCGTATTGGAATGTCAGTAATGAAGGACAGATAACAACTCACCGTAAAGAGGCTTGCTGAGCTGCTGTGTTCAGCTGCGTGCTGTGCCACAGGGTGGTCCAACTTGCTTTTTGCCTCAGTTTTGCGGTGGCCATTCATCCTGACGGACAGCTGGTGTGTCGCCATACCAATATAAAATGTTGTTCAATGTTTGCAGCAGAGTTAGTATATTACATGGCTGTAGGATAAGCCTTATCCTACCCCATCAGAGGTCGGGCCACCTGTGAAACCAGCCATGTGATATACCAACTCTGCTGCAGTCATTGCAGGGTACATTCAGCTATATGTGTGTATATTTTCTGTAAAATTTCCTGCGGCTATTCATTTGAAAAGAATCATCATATACCTTTAAAAGAAGTTTAACATTTGCAGGCCAGCTGATCATTCACAAAGTATGGGTGACGAAAATAAGTACACTTCACAATTTGAAAGTCTTTCAGAAAATTTAACTTCTTACTTTCTGCACAACGTGGAGAATAATCAGATTGTCAAGGGTTGACTGCCAATGCCCAGAGGCCTTAAAATGTGTTCAGCAAAAGGGGAATGTTTTCTAAACTGGTTCTTTTTTGTAAGGAGATGCTTGGTAAAATGCAAGTCTGACCTGTCTCTCCTATGTATTCTGCTGGAGACTTGAGACATTGTAATTTATAGACTTCCAAGGATAGATATCTATCCTTATTGTGAGGAAGGTTGTGCTGAATACTCATAACACTGCTGAAAACAATTTGTACATTTGTGCCATGAAAAGGTTTAGTCAGGTTTTAATAAAAATATCCCTTGAAAGGAATGGGGGTGTGTTTAACCTCTCATCTAGTTGTACCAGATGAAACTGCAAGAACATCTCTAGATAGTTTGGCATTGTATGTGCCTTGAACCAAAGGCAGATTATAAACTTTCATTTCTGTGATGTATTCAAGGTTACTGAGTTTGTTATTCACAGAAGCTTCAGACAGTGGAATCTTGAGAAGTATGTTTATCGTAGATTTGTTGGGTGTTTCAAAGGGAGCCTTAGCCAAAAATGGGCGGAAATGAGGAAAGTAAAACAGTAGAAAATGAAATAGTGAAGGCAGCAGAGCACCAAATAGGTGGAAAAACAAGACCTGGAAAAATCCCAGGAAATACTGATCTTAATTGATGAATGAAATATAAATGAAAATATAAAAATGTTATAAATGAAGAAGGTAAAATGGAGGATAGACAACTAAAAAAATGATCGACAGGAAGTGCAAAATGGCCAAGCAGGAGTAGCTAGGGGAGAAATGTAAGACTGCAGAAGAATGATAACTAGTGCATAAATAGATACTGCCTACATGAAAATGAAAGAGACAAGAAAAGCAGTTGTATGAACAGCAAGATCTAAGATGGAAAACTTGTACTGAGAAAAGAAGTGAAAGCTCAAAGATGGAGAGAATAATTAGAGGGGCTCTGGAAAGAAAATGAATTCAAGAGAATGGAAGAGGATATAGATTAATATGAGAAAGAGACAGTATACTGAGAAAAGAACTTGACAGAACACTGAAAGACCAAAATTAAATAAAGGCCCCTGGAGTAGACAATATTTCCTCCAAGCTACTGAAGTCTCTGGACGAGCCAGCCGGACAAAACTATTCCACATGGTGAGCAAGATGTATGAGACAGGCAAAATACCCGCAGTCTTCAAGAAAAATGTAATAATCCCAATTTCAAATAAAGTACAATAGGTGTTAACTATCAGTTTGATAAGACATGGTTGCAAAATTTTAACATGAATTATTTACAGGTAAATGGAAAAGTTTGTAGAAGTCCACCATGGGGAAGATCAGTTTGGATTTAGAAGAAATTTAAGAATATGTGAAGCAATCCTCACCATATGACGTATCTTGGAAGATAAAGAAAAACCAAAACATCATTTCTACCAATTGTACACCTGGAGAAAACTTTTGACAATGTTGACTGGAATACACAATTTCAAATTCTGAAGTCAACAGGGGTAAAATATAGGAAATGGAAGCTTATTTACAGCGTGTACAGAAACCATACAGCATTTACAAGAGTCAAAGAACATGAAAAGGAAGCACTGGTTGGGAGGGGAGTAAGACGGAGTTATAGCCTATCCCGAATATTATTCAGCATAACATTGAACAAGCTGTGAAGGAAAGCAAGGAGATATCTGGAAAAGGAAATAAAGTTCAGGGTGAAGAAATTGTAATTCTGTTGGAGGCAGCGAACAACATGGAAGAGCAATTAAACAGAATAGGGTGTTGAAAGAAATGTATAAAATGAACATTAACAAGAGCAAAAAAAAAAAAAAAAAAAAAAAAAAAAAAAAAAAAAAAAAAAAAAAAAAAAAAAAAAATAGAAAAAAAGCTAATGGAATAAAGTGTTAGAAAACTGGACAATTCTCAAAGAATACAGATGGTAAATGAGTTTTGTTATGTGGGTAGTAAAATAACATACAGTGGTCGCAGTACAGATAATTCGATTAATAATGGAAATTCTCCTCAGAGATGATAAATTATTTTTCAAAAGAGATAGATTGGCTGGCCAGTACTTACCTTTGTACTGTACCACTGTTTTTTTTTTCTTTTTCTTCATTTGTGTCACTATTGGTAGTACAGCAGTACAGATTATATCAAATGCAGAATGGCAATGGGAAGTAAAAGGGTTTCTGAAAAAAGGAAATTTATTAACATTGAATTAAATGTTGAGTGTCTTTCATGAATAAATTTGCGTGGAGTGGTGCCTTGTATACTAATTGAAACATGGACAATAAATAGTGGTAATACAGACAAATGCTGAAGATTACTTTTGGGATCTACCCACTTAATGAGGAGCTAATAAACAGAATTTAGGAGAAAAGGCATTTCTTGCGTACCTAGATCAAAAGAAGGTATAGATTGGTAGGACGGCATAATTTAAGACCACAATACAAACTGTTGGCTTTGACCAGTGACTTCATATCTGAGTCTCACAAAATGCAGATATAGTAATATAATATCGTAATACGTATATATTGTAGATAATGAATAATATGTGATTATCCTCATCAATTACAGATTACCACAGCAGAATGTACTATCAATCACAGGTCTCAGCCCAAAAAATTCATGCCTTCGGCTATCACTTGCGAGGGGGGGGGGGAAGAAAAAAGAAAAAAAAAATCTCAGTTCACCTTTATGTAACCATCAGAGAGAAGCTACAGGTCACTTTTTAAACATACAATCATAATCAATAACCTATGTTCTGCTTGTAAACAAATTATTGTCTTGAACTCGGATATGATGTAATTGGTCAAAGCCGATGGGTCATATCCCGGACTTCAATTGACCCGGTAGGACACATTCTTGGACACAAAAGATGATCCTTTAGCATTGGAGGAAAGTGTGTATGGTAAAAACTGCACAGGGAGTCCAAAAGATAAATACAGTAAGCAGGTTCAAATAGAAGAGGCTTGCTCAGAATGAGTAGGGTTGAGAGCTTCGTCAAATCAGCCTCCGGAATGAAGACCACAAAACTAAAACAATATAGATTTTAAAAATCTGCAACCCATTTGGTTACCTATAGCTCCCCCCCCCCCCCTCTTGCTCCATGTAAATTTAATAGAATGAGTTGGGTCATCCTCTAATAACCACATTGCCAATGGGATGTTAAACCCTAATCTTCCTTCTTTTATTATTCATGTTTTATTTACTTGTTAATAAGTTGATTTGTATTTATTAAGCATGTTTGTTTATTTTAGGCAGAGAGAACCTCAGATCATTGATTATGTGACACAGCAATATAAACTGTTCCCAAATATTGCCACGTGCTTTGCTCTGCATTTTAGTGCAAATTGGCTTTGGGAAGTCTATAATAATGTCACATCTGAACTGCAGACTGGTGACCTGAAAAAACTGCCTGAGGTATGTCTTTTGTTTTCACTTTCTTATTCACAAAATATTTGCAGAAGAATGTGTTAACTTAATACATAAATTTTTACTCATTCAATTGTTTATGTAGAAATCTCTAATAAATATCTACATCTAGATACATACTCCATAAGCCTCTGTATAATGCATGCAAGAATATACCATATATAATGGAGTAATCCACACACCCCCAAATTTTGATGAGAGGGGGGGGGGAAGTAGATTTGTGTAGATGATGTTACCACCCGTTGGCTTTGAACGAACACCTGAGGGCAGCTATCTTGGGATGTCACTTCTGTTAAATTTCAAAATGGCACGTCAATATCAAAACAATTGACGCCACATTCCTAAAAGGAAAAGGAAAAAGGAAAAGGAAAAGGAAAAATATACGTACTATAATGTGTACTTTACGTATATATATATATATATATATATATATATATATATATATATATATATATATATATTATAGAAGGAGACCTTCCAGGTAGGAAAATGGTATAAAATAAAGATTTTTGACTTACCTAAAGTACAGGCTGGTCGATAGGAACACTAAACACACACAAAAACACACAACCATTCAAGCTTTCGCCATCAGTGGTGGCTTCTTCGGGAAAAAGAGGGAGGAAGGAGAGGAGAAAGGGAAGGATACGGGTTTTAAGGAAGTGGAAAAGGAGCCATTCCAATCCCAGGAGTGGAAGGACTTACCTTAGGGGACAAAAAGGAAGGTAAACAAATACACACACACTCACACATATCCACATCCAAACACACTTAGGCAGACATATGTAGAAACCAAAGAAGTTGGACAGAGATGCCACTTCAGGCAGAGGCTCTGTCCACAGAACCGAGGCAAAGATGTTAAAGATGGCGGGCGGAAATTAGAATTTAGCGGAGGTTGAGACCAGGCGGGCAACGGGAAGAGAGAATGTGTTGAAGGGCAAGTTCCCATCTCCGGAGTTCTGAAAGATTGGTGTTGGTGGGAAGTATCCAGATAACCCGGACGGTGTAACACTGTGCCAAGATGTGCTGGCCGTGCACCAAGGCATGTTTAGCGACAGGGTGATCCTCATTACCAACAAACACTGTCTGCCTGTGACCGTTCATGCGAATGGACAGTTTGTTGCTGGTCATTCCCACATAGAACGCTTCACAGTGCAGGCATGTCAGTTGGTAAATCACGTGGGTGCTATCGCAAGTGGCTCTGCCCTTGATCGTGTACACCCTCCGGGTTACGGGACTGGAGTAAGTGGTGGTGGAAGGGTGCATAGGGCAGGTTTTACAACGGGGGCGGTTACAAGGGTAGGAGCCAGAGGGTAGGGAAGGTGGTTTGGGGATTTCATATGGATGGACTAGGAGGTTACGGAGGTCAGGTGGGCGGCGGAAAGACACTCTTGGTGGAGTGGGAAGGATGTCATGAAGGATGGATCTCATTTCGGGGCAGGATTTAAGGAAGTCGTATCCTTGCTGGAGAGCCACATTCAGAGTCCGCTCCAGTCCCGGAAAGTATCCGGTGACAAGAGGGGCACTTCTGGGGTTCTTCTGTGGAAGGTTCTGAATTTGGGGGGATGAGGAATTGGCTCTGGAAATTTGTTTCTGTACCAGATCAGGAGGATAGCCGCGGGATGTGAAGGCTGTTATCAGATTATTGGTGTATTGGTTCAGGGATTCAGGACTGGAGCAGACTCGTTTGCCACGAAGACCTAAGCTGTAGGGAAGGGAACGTTTGATGCGGAATGGATGGCAGCTGTCATAATGCAGGTACTGTTGTTTATTGGTAGGTTTGATGTGGACAGATGTGTGTAGTTGGCCGTTGGACAGATGGAGGTCGACATCAAGGAAAGTGGCATGGGATTTGGAATAGGACCAGGTGAATTTGATGGGACCAAAGGAGTTGAGGTTGAAGAGGAAATTCTGGAGTTCTTCTTCACTGTGAGTCCAAATCATAAAGATGTCGTCAATGAATCTATACCAAACTTTGGGTTGACAGGCTTGGGTGTCCAGGAAGGCTTCCTCTAAGCGTCCCATAAATAAGTTGGCGTACGAGGGGGCCATCCTGGTTCCCATGGCTGTTCCCTTTAGTTGTTGGTATGTTTGGCCCTCAAAAGTGAAGAAGTTGTGGGTTAGGATGAAGCTGGCTAGGGTATTAAGGAAAGGGTTTTAGGTAGGGAATTGGGTGGTCGGCGTGAAAGGAAATACTCCATCGCAGCAAGGCCCTGGGCATGTGGGATGTTTGTGTACAAGGAAGTGGCATCAATGGTTACAAGGATGGTATCTGGAGGTAACTGGCTAGGCAAGGATTTCAGGCGATCGAGGAAGTGGTTGGTATCTTTGATGAAGGATGGGAGACTGCACATGATGGGTTGAAGGTGTTGGTCTATGTAGGCAGAGATTCGTTCAGTAGGGGCTTGGTAACCGGCCACAATGGGGCGGCCGGGATGATTGGGTTTGTGGATCTTGGGGAGTAGGTAGAAGGTGGGGGTGCGGGGTGTCGGTGGGGTCATGAGGTTAATGGAGTTAGGTGAAAGGTTTTGTAGGGGGCCTAAGGTTTTGAGGATTCCTTGAAGCTCTGCCTGGACATCAGGGATAGGATTGTGTTGACAAACTTTGTAGGTAGTATTGTCTGAAAGCTGACGCAGTCCCTCAGCCACATACTCCCGTCGATCAAGTACCACGGTTGTGGATCCCTTGTCGGCTGGGAGAATGACGATGGAACGGTCAGCTTTCAGATCACGGATGGCTCGGGATTCAGCTGTAGTAATGTTGGGAGTAGGATTAAGGTTTTTTAGGAAAGACTGAGAGGCAAGGTTGGAAGTAAGGAATTCCTGGAAGGTTTGAAGAGGGTGATTTTGAGGAAGAGCGGGTGGGTCTAGCTGTGATGGAGGACGGAACTGTTCCAGGCAAGGTTCTATTTGAGTCATGTCTTGTGGAGTTGGATCATTAGGAGTAGGGTTAGTTTTCTTCGTGGCAAAGTGATATCTCCAGCAGAGGCTATGAGTATAGGATAGTAAATCTTCTTTCCTTAATACCCTAGCCAGCTTCATCCTAACCCACAACTTCTTCACTTTTGAGGGCCAAACATACCAACAACTAAAGGGAACAGCCATGGGAACCAGGATGGCCCCCTCGTACACCAACTTATTTATGGGACGCTTAGAGGAAGCCTTCCTGGACACCCAAGCCTGTCAACCCAAAGTTTGGTATAGATTCATTGACGACATCTTTATGATTTGGACTCACAGTGAAGAAGAACTCCAGAATTTCCTCTTCAACCTCAACTCCTTTGGTCCCATCAAATTCACCTGGTCCTATTCCAAATCCCATGCCACTTTCCTTGATGTCGACCTCCATCTGTCCAACGGCCAACTTCACACATCCGTCCACATCAAACCAACCAACAAACAACAGTACCTACACTATGACAGCTGCCATCCATTCCACATCAAACGTTCCCTTCCCTACAGCTTAGGTCTTCGTGGCAAACGAGTCTGCTCCAGTCCCGAATCCCTGAACCAGTACACCAACAACCTAATATCAGCTTTCACATCCCGCGGCTATCCTCCTGATCTGGTACAGAAACAAATTTCCAGAGCCACTTCCTCATCCCCCCAAATTCAGAACCTTCCACAGAAGAACCCCAGAAGTGCCCCTCTTGTCACCGGATACTTTCCGGGACTGGAGCGGACTCTGAATGTGGCTCTCCAGCAAGGATACGACTTCCTTAAATCCTGCCCCGAAATGAGATCCATCCTTCATGACATCCTTCCCACTCCACCAAGAGTGTCTTTCCGCCGCCCACCTAACCTCCGTAACCTCCTAGTCCATCCATATGAAATCCCCAAACCACCTTCCCTACCCTCTGGCTCCTACCCTTGTAACCGCCCCCGTTGTAAAACCTGCCCTATGCACCCTTCCACCACCACTTACTCCAGTCCCGTAACCCGGAGGGTGTACACGATCAAGGGCAGAGCCACTTGCGATAGCACCCACGTGATTTACCAACTGACATGCCTGCACTGTGAAGCGTTCTATGTGGGAATGACCAGCAACAAACTGTCCATTCGCATGAACGGTCACAGGCAGACAGTGTTTGTTGGTAATGAGGATCACCCTGTCGCTAAACATGCCTTGGTGCACGGCCAGCACATCTTGGCACAGTGTTACACCGTCCGGGTTATCTGGATACTTCCCACCAACACCAATCTTTCAGAACTCCGGAGATGGGAACTTGCCCTTCAACACATTCTCTCTTCCCGTTGCCCGCCTGGTCTCAACCTCCGCTAAATTCTAATTTCCGCCCGCCATCTTTAACATCTTTGCCTCGGTTCTGTGGACAGAGCCTCTGCCTGAAGTGGCATCTCTGTCCAACTTCTTTGGTTTCTACATATGTCTGCCTAAGTGTGTTTGGATGTGGATATGTGTGAGTGTGTGTGTATTTGTTTACCTTCCTTTTTGTCCCCTAAGGTAAGTCCTTCCACTCCTGGGATTGGAATGGCTCCTTTTCCACTTCCTTAAAACCCGTATCCTTCCCTTTCTCCTCTCCTTCCTCCCTCTTTTTCCCGAAGAAGCCACCACTGATGGCGAAAGCTTGAATGGTTGTGTGTTTTTGTGTGTGTTTAGTGTTCCTATCGACCAGCCTGTACTTTAGGTAAGTCAAAAATCTTTATTTTATACTATATATATATATATATATATATATATATATATATATATATATATATATATATATAAAATATAAAAAATAGACGAAGATTACTCACCAGGCGAAGGAGCACAGGTGTGACAGCATCACAAATAAATAAATGAATACACACACACACACAATCGCAAGCTTTCGCAACCCAGTTGCGTCTTCAGGCAGTAGGGAAGGAGAGGGAAAAGGAAATGATGAGGGTTTTAAGGAAGGGGGTAAGGAGCCATTCCAATCCCGGGAGAGGAAAGACTTACCTTGGGGGAAAAAATGGAGGGTAAACAAATGCACACATGCCCACACATTCACACAGACACAAGTACACCTAGGCAGACATACTGTAGACATACAGTATGTCTGCCTAGGTGTACTTGTGTCTGTGTGAATGTGTGGGCATGTGTGCATTTGTTTACCCTCCATTTTTTCCCCCAAGGTAAGTCTTTCCTCTCCCGGGATTGGAATGGCTCCTTACCCCCTTCCTTAAAACCCTCATCATTTCCTTTTCCCTCTCCTTCCCTACTGCCTGAAGACGCAACTGGGTTGCGAAAGCTTGCGATTGTGTGTGTGTGTGTGTGTGTATTCATTTATTTATTTGTGATGCTGTCACACCTGTGCTCCTTCGCCTGGTGAGTAATCTTCGTCTATTTTTTATATTTTATTTTTCCTGCTAGGAATTTTTCGTCTTAATATTCGTATCATATATATATATATATATATATATATAAAATAGACGAAGATTACTCACCAGGCGAAGGAGCACAGGTGTGACAGCATCACAAATAAATAAATGAATACACACACACACACACACACACAATCGCAAGCTTTCGCAACCCAGTTGCGTCTTCAGGCAGTAGGGAAGGAGAGGGAAAAGGAAATGATGAGGGTTTTAAGGAAGGGGGTAAGGAGCCATTCCAATCCCGGGAGAGGAAAGACTTACCTTGGGGGAAAAAATGGAGGGTAAACAAATGCACACATGCCCACACATTCACACAGACACAAGTACACCTAGGCAGACATACTGTAGAAAGCAAAGAAGTTAATATAACTTAACTTCTTTGCTTTCTACAGTATGTCTGCCTAGGTGTACTTGTGTCTGTGTGAATGTGTGGGCATGTGTGCATTTGTTTACCCTCCATTTTTTCCCCCAAGGTAAGTCTTTCCTCTCCCGGGATTGGAATGGCTCCTTACCCCCTTCCTTAAAACCCTCATCATTTCCTTTTCCCTCTCCTTCCCTACTGCCTGAAGACGCAACTGGGTTGCGAAAGCTTGCGATTGTGTGTGTGTGTGTGTGTGTGTGTGTGTGTGTGTATTCATTTATTTATTTGTGATGCTGTCACACCTGTGCTCCTTCGCCTGGTGAGTAATCTTCGTCTATTTTTTATATTTTATTTTTCCTGCTAGGAATTTTTCGTCTTAATATATATATATATATATATAGAGAGAGAGAGAGAGAGAGAGAGAGAGAGAGAGAGAGATTTTTGACTTACCTAAAGTACAGGCTTGTCGATAGAAACACGAAACACACAAAAACACACAACCATTCGAGCTTTCGCCACCAGTGGTGGCTTCTTCGGGAAAAAGAGGGAGGAAGGAGAGGAGAAAGGGAAGGATACGGGTTTTAAGGAAGTGGAAAAGGAGCCATTCCAATCCCAGGAGTGGAAGGACTTACCTTAGGGGACAAAAAGGAAGGTAAACAAATACACACACACTCACACATATCCACATCCAAACACACCTAGGCAGACATTTGTAGAAACCAAAGAAGTTGGACAGAGATGCCACTTCAGGCAGAGGCTCTGTCCAGAGAACCGAGGCAAAGATGTTAAAGATGGCGGGCGGGAATTAGAATTTAGCGGAGGTTGAGACCAGGTGGGCAACGGTAAGAGAGAATGTGTTGAAGGGCAAGTTCCCATCTCCGGAGTTCTGAAAGATTGGTGTTGGTGGGAAGTATCCAGATAACCTGGACGGTGTAACACTGTGCCAAGATGTGCTGGCCGTGCACCAAGGCATGTTTAGCCACAGGGTGATCCTCATTACCAACAAACACTGTCTGCCTGTGACCGTTCATGCGAATGGACAGTTTGTTGCTGGTCATTCCCACATAGAACGCTTCACAGTGCAGGCATGTCAGTTGGTAAATCACGTGGGTGCTATCGCAAGTGGCTCTGCCCTTGATCGTGTACACCTTCCGGGTTACGGGACTGGAGTAAATGGTGGTGGAAGGGTGCATAGGGCAGGTTTTACAACGGGGGCGGTTACAAGGGTAGGAGCCAGAGGGTAGGGAAGGAGGTTTGGGGATTTCATATGGATGGACTAGGAGGTTACGGAGGTTAGGTGGGCGGCGGAAAGACACTTTCGGTGGAGTGGGAAGGATGTCATGAAGGATGGATCTCATTTCGGGGCAGGATTTAAGGAAGTCGTATCCTTGCTGGAGAGCCACATTCAGAGTCCGCTCCAGTCCCGGAAAGTATCCGGTGACAAGAGGGGCACTTCTGGGGTTCTTCTGTGGATTCTGTGGGATTCGGGACTGGAGCAGACTCGTTTGCCACGAAGACCTAAGCTGTAGGGAAGGGAACGTTTGATGTGGAATGGATGGCAGCTGTCATAGTGTAGGTACTGTTGTTTGTTGGTTGGTTTGATGTGGACGGATGTGTGAAGTTGGCCGTTGGACAGATGGAGGTCGACATCAAGGAAAGTGGCATGGGATTTGGAATAGGACCAGGTGAATTTGATGGGACCAAAGGAGTTGAGGTTGAAGAGGAAATTCTGGAGTTCTTCTTCACTGTGAGTCCAAATCATAAAGATGTCGTCAATAAATCTATACCAAACTTTGGGTTGACAGGCTTGGGTATCCAGGAAGACTTCCTCTAAGCGTCCCATAAATAAGTTTGCGTACGAGGGGGCCATCCTGGTTCCCATGGCTGTTCCTGGATACCCAAGCCTGTCAACCCAAAGTTTGGTATAGATTTATTGACGACATCTTTATGATTTGGACTCACAGTGAAGAAGAACTCCAGAATTTCCTCTTCAAACGCAACTCCTTTGGTCCCATCAAATTCACCTGGTCCTATTCCAAATCCCATGCCACTTTCCTTGATGTCGACCTCCATCTGTCCAACGGCCAACTTCACACATCCGTCCACATCAAACCAACCAACAAACAACAGTACCTACACTATGACAGCTGCCATCCATTCCACATCAAACGTTCCCTTCCCTACAGCTTAGGTCTTCGTGGCAAACGAGTCTGCTCCAGTCCCGAATCCCACAGAATCCACAGAAGAACCCCAGAAGTGCCCCTCTTGTCACCGGATACTTTCCGGGACTGGAGCGGACTCTGAATGTGGCTCTCCAGCAAGGATACGACTTCCTTAAATCCTGCCCCGAAATGAGATCCATCCTTCATGACATCCTTCCCACTCCACCGAAAGTGTCTTTCCGCCGCCCACCTAACCTCCGTAACCTCCTAGTCCATCCATATGAAATCCCCAAACCTCCTTCCCTACCCTCTGGCTCCTACCCTTGTAACCGCCCCCGTTGTAAAACCTGCCCTATGCACCCTTCCACCACCACTTACTCCAGTCCCGTAACCCGGAAGGTGTACACGATCAAGGGCAGAGCCACTTGCGATAGCACCCACGTGATTTACCAACTGACATGCCTGCACTGTGAAGTGTTCTATGTGGGAATGACCAGCAACAAACTGTCCATTCGCATGAACGGTCACAGGCAGACAGTGTTTGTTGGTAATGAGGATCACCCTGTGGCTAAACATGCCTTGGTGCATGGCCAGCACATCTTGGCACAGTGTTACACCGTCCAGGTTATCTGGATACTTCCCACCAACACCAATCTTTCAGAACTCCGGAGATGGGAACTTGCCCTTCAACACATTCTCTCTTACCGTTGCCCACCTGGTCTCAACCTCCGCTAAATTCTAATTCCCGCCCGCCATCTTTAACATCTTTGCCTCGGTTCTCTGGACAGAGCCTCTGCCTGAAGTGGCATCTCTGTCCAACTTCTTTTGTTTCTACAAATGTCTGCCTAGGTGTGTTTGGATGTGGATATGTGTGAGTGTGTGTGTATTTGTTTACCTTCCTTTTTGTCCCCTAAGGTAAGTCCTTCCACTCCTGGGATTGGAATGGCTCCTTTTCCACTTCCTTAAAACCCGTATCCTTCCCTTTCTCCTCTCCTTCCTCCCTCTTTTTCCCGAAGAAGCCACCACTGGTGGCGAAAGTTCGAATGGTTGTGTGTTTTTGTGTGTTTCGTGTTTCTATCGACAAGCCTGTACTTTAGGTAAGTCAAAAATCTTTATTTTATACCATATTCCCACCTAGAAGGTCTCCTTCTATATATATATATATATATATATATATATATATATATATATATATATAAAAATTATAGAGGGAAACTTTCCCGGTGGGATAAATAAAAATAAAAATAGAAAAGAGATGACTTACCAAAAGGACCGGCTCGTCGAGAGAAACAAATAAAATCACACACAAACACACATACAAGCTTTCGCCACCACTGGCAGCTTCTTCAGGAAAAAGAGGAAAAAAGGGGAGGAAAAGGGAAGGGAATAATATCCTTCCCTTTTCCTCCCCTTTTTTCCTCTTTTTCCTGAAGAAGCTGCCAGTGATCTGCCAGGAAGTGAACTTGCATGTTCTTGTACAGAGTGAAAAAATTTTGTTTGGTACCTAGGAGAACTACTGTGAAATTTGGAGGCTGAGGCTGAGAGAAGGGGGGGGGAGTGAGAGAGAGGGGGGGGGGGCGCTAAAGGCTTGAGTCCCATTACAACATTTTCAACATGCCAGGAGGTCTCAGTTTCTCCATTAATTTCACAAAAGTAATATTATACTATTTCAAACAAATCAAGATAATTTGGTTAAATGAAAAAAGAAAAAAATGGTGTTAAAGACTGAAATCAATATTCCACCTTACCATGTTTACAAACACCTGTAAGATTAGTAAAAAAGATAAAGGATGCAATAAAAAACCATAAATATTGTGAACATTACTTTACTTTTCAGCTGCATGCGATGTCATGTTGTCTGAAAGCTGTAGCGACTGCAGACGCTGCTGCAGCAGTAGAAACGTGTCGGTTAGCATGTGGCGGTCATGGTTTCATGATGTCCAGCAATTTCCCTTACATCTATGGGCAAGTGACTGCTGCCTGCACATATGAGGGAGAGAACACTGTTATGCTTCTGCAAACTGCCAGGTAACAGCATTAGAGGAATGCCATGTGTTTCTCTTGCATTTGTATATTTGGGGACAGCAGAGAAAATATAACAGCTGTAAAGGTATAAAGGAGCTATAATGACATCAAATGAATTAAAATCAACTATATTGACAATACAGGACTGTTTGATTTATTTTAGCACTTTCCTCTTTTTATTTATATCAATGAGGAATAGGCATGTATAAATGTGTGGAACAACACAATTTTTTTTTTTTTTTTTTTTTTTTTTAAGTGGATTAGAGATCAAATGTTTCAAAATAATTAAGTGTAGCTCAAAATAAATTATATACATTAAAAATGTAAATGCCCATTTTATGGAAAAATTCCAGGTGACTTTACAGAATGTTTTAGGAGCAGTAATAAATATCTGAATGAAACATTCCTTATGATATATATTCAGTTTATATTGGTTCCAGAGAAACAGCTCATTACAAAGATAAGTTTTCATTTCATATGTCAATACTTCAATTACTTTTAGTTCATTTATTGATTTTTGTGAGGTGCACTTGAGTGACATAATTCAATTTTTCAGCTGTTATTATGACTTTGATTTGCATGCCAATCTTGTTATGATGTTTAAGATTACACATATACATCCAAATGTTGAATAAACCTACTACTTTGATATTAGTGTACAGATTTATAATAGAAATGTTGAGAATTGTGATACATAATTTTTTTAAGTACAGACTACAAGATTCAGGTTTGGTTATTTGTGTATCCATTAAACTATGAGAAATTGATGAAGTTCCTATCAGTCACATTTCATATGGGTGTGGAAATAAACAGTATGTTGTTGGCATGAAAAACATTATGTAACTGGTTCTATATAGTCTTTCAACAAGTAAACACAGAATTGGTGTTTCACATACAAGAGTATGATCGACATTATGTGTACGTTACATCTCGCCTTATCATTTACAATGGATTCAACAACTTCAGAAGAAGATGAGGTTAGATGTTCAAAATTTTGTCATTGTTAAATTTTATGGTTGGTTACTTGCAAATTTATATACTAGCCCGTTAAAACAGTTTACTGATGAAGCCACTTCCACTCATGACATTATCAACTTGTAAATCACAACTGAGGTCTGACAAAATCCCACATGTTTTGTGAAGACACATATTCAAGAACGAGAATGTATCTCTGAAAAGTATTGCTGTGGCATGCAATCAGTTGATTGTATCTGTTGAGCTACTGCATCATCTTTCAGGGCCCCATTACCAAGAATTATTTGAAAACAAGCTTCCAGCATTGTTGGAAGATGTTTATTTGTCGGTCGCATAGACCAAGCATTTTCTGGTCATCACAAAAGAGGCAATGTACATGCAACATTCACTGAAAGATGGGTCAGTAGAAATTGTCACATTTTTAGCTACCTTTGTAGATTTTTGCCATGGAGATGGTTGCAAGATGGATGAAGAAAAAGTAAACTAAGAGATAAATTGGTCACCGTCTCTAATAACCACACTGTCGATGGGATGTTAAACTCCAAGCTTCCTTCCTCCATAAATTGATCATTCATATTCAGGATAGTGATTCTTCTTCTTAGAATCTGTTACTAAAGTTTGGTGGATGAATTGTTTCTAACTTTGCAGCCAGATGCCCTTTTCGACACTGCAGTTATCTGTTACCTAAGGGACGGATACCACATGCACCACCTGCACAAATGCTGTTCTGTGTGTGACCATATTTTCTCTCTTTGTGTGTCACTTTTTCTAAGACAGAAACTGGATACAGTGACCTAACATTTTCTGAACAGAGCACAGAAAACAGAAAAAAAACCAGACTGTTCAGTGCAGCAGCCATGGTTTTTTTGATCTTCCACATGGATTCAAACCAGATCTGATTCACAGTGAAACTTTCACTCTGCAGCAGTGTGTGCACTGTTATGAAACTTCCTGGCAGATCAAAATTGCATGCCGGAACCGGGACTCGAACCTGGGATCTTTGCCTTTCGCAGGTAAGCCCTCTAACCAACTGAGCTACCCCGACATGATCTGCCAGTACCTTGTCTCCTACTTTCCAAACTTCACAGAAGCTCTCCTGCAAAACTTGCAAGACTAACACCCCTGGAAGAAAGGATATGGTGGAGACATGGCTTAGCCACAGCCTAAGGGATGTTTCCAGAACGTAAATCAGGTTTCAACCATTATCTATAATTACTTGTAGATTTTTCACATCTGATTAAGCATTGAGTACAGACATTCTTTTATTTTGCATCAAAACTTGCTGAATTGTGTAATTATTAAATATTGTTTTCAGGTTTTTAATGAAAGCTTGGGGTCTTGCAACAAGTAAACAAGCAGTAACACCAACCGTAGCCTACTTATGCCGAGCAGTAGACGGAGACAGTGCTGGAACCTTTGAGAAAACAATGCAAGGACTTATCCACGCATACTGGCAAGTGGCAGCAGGGTATGTATAGAAAATAAGGTGAATGTGGGTTTAAGAAGTGTATGGTATCAAGTTAAGCTATGAAATTGTGATTGTTCTTAGGTTAATTACTAGGGAAGATCAATGAACAATAATTTCATTATAAAAAAGTTTAACAGATAAAAAATATATATAAAAACAAATGAACTTACATCTACAACCTACTATTCTACATAGTTACCAAGGTCCTAAACACATTTCTCTCATTGTGGTACCAGTTTCAGTACATCCTCTTCATGGAAGTCCATTTGGTGGAAGTGTGGGACAAATTATAAAGAAACCTTTTCATTTTTTGTACATATGATGAAATGGAATTAGAATATTTCAACACAGACACAACATAGCATGGTAGAACTCCCAGGGCACCAACACAGAACCACAAAACATGGTGTGGCCCCCTGGCTCAACAACACAGTAGCATGGAGCCAAAAACTTTTCAATCATGTGCGGCAGCGGTACTACTATGTTTCATACACGACGTAACGACTCGCAATTGTATGGCTTGCGACAGACTGTAAATGCACACCAAGACAGTGATATCGATACTGAGCGCCGTGCATTGCCTCCCGGCCTAGTCGCAGGTGGTGGCCACGGAATGACGCCACCTAACACTGTGTCTCCAGCAGTGGCACCGTGCAGTATGGTGACTGGCGGCAGCCGCTCATAGCCTGCACACCTCGGACAAATCTATGTCTGCAGGAGGCTGGGAATCTGAATCACTATCAAATACTAAACCCCTCCCCCTTTAATCGGCACTTAAGGCCAGAAATGGCCTGACCGATGCCAACCTCACCATGAAATAGGTGGAGGCAAAACTGGACTCCCCATCAAAGGCCCACACAGTCTGCCAATATGTGAGGAGGCAGTGATCGCTGAGGCGACACACTGGGAGCCGAGGTGGTTTGATTTGATTTGATTTGATTTTTCCAGGGAAGCCAAAACAGTCTTGGTCCAACCCGCCACTGCCCGCACCGAAACTAAGTTTATTGTGCGGTATCGATCCCTGTATATCTAGTAAAGCCAACCAATGCCCTTGGACAGTGCAAGGAGTCCCTTTACCAGTTCTTTATTAGACACAATTTCTTCAGGTCTGGTTGTCCCAAATATTATGTGCCTTTTATTCTCCAATGCAATGCATTCGAAGATTAGATGTGATGCAGTTTCATCACTGTCATCACAGATCCTACATTTAGGGTCCTCTTCTGCTATTCCCATTGTACGTAGGTGTTTTTTGAAATTCCCATGGCCTATCAGCAATCCAACCATGAGTCTAATCTCTCTCCTGTTCAGGCCCAGGATTTCAGAGCTTCTTTTAAAACATGGCTTCGGCATCATTACCTTGCCATGTTTTTGTTGGTAGACTTTGATCCAATATTCTATATGCTGTCTTCTGAGCCAGTTACGTAGCTCCAATTTGATCATTGCCTTCGTGATTGTCAGGACAGGTTCCGGTCCAATAAATGGAGTCTCTGCCCCCATCCTGGTTAATCTGTCGGCATGTTTGTTGCCACTGATCCCCGAGTGGCCAGGGACCCGCAATAGGTTTACTCTATTGCTTTCCCCTAGCTCCACCAGAACCCTGTGACATTCTGCAACAATTTTAGACCATGTTGCAGGAGCTGCCAGTGATCTCAGGGCTGCCTGGCTGTCTGAATACATATAGATGCTACGATCTTTGTAGCACCTACGCAAATTCTCCTCCACACATGCCCTGATGGCAAGAAGCCGAGGTGGTACTTGGGCCAGCCTTCAGAGAATGGTGCTCGTGGATTGATGGCCATGTAGTCCCCTCCAGTGGCACATCCAACCCAGCATCCGCACTCGTTTCCGAATGTGTTCGGACTCTGGCACCGGCGGATGGAACGAATCTGTGGAGAATTTCCATCAGTAACAGGAAAAAAAAAAAGAAAAAGAAATAGCATTATCTTATTATTATGTAGTTTAATGTACCTGATCATTTGTTTAAGATTTAAAATTTTCTCTGGAGAGGATCTGCTACTCCTAAATCCAGTATGATATCCACGAATTTGTTTTTCTAATTAAGGATTTTTCTTGATATTCTGTAGAAGAGTAGTAAGAAATTCCTCTGTAATTACTTATTTCTGTTTCCCTTCTTATGAAGTGAGTGAACTTATATAACCTCCCAGTTTTCTGGAATTTCGTCAGTGTACCAAGACTTTTTAGTTTTTCTTTTATAATTCTGTCATCTATATCTTCACTAGCTTTTAGATTTTTTTCTGAGAGGCCATTTTCACATCAGACTAGGTTATGTTTCAATCGTTTGAGGTAACATTTAATCATAATGATGATTGGTAGTTTTGAATTTTCGTTTGTAACATAATCATAGAATTCCAATTATTTAGCCACTTTTTGAAAGATCAATATCTTTTTAAAAACATGCAGCCGGTAGCCAAACGGTTTTCATCATTATGTGAGTTTTCCACTTTCTTTATTGATGTGTAGCAATCTACTCATATATATCAGTTTGCAAATATATTGTAACAGTCTCTTGTATTACGTACTTTATAAATGTTCTTCTATAGTTTTAGGGTGGTCCTTTTAAAGCATCTCTTATGTGTTCTAATTACTTTACCTGCTTCCTTCTTATCAAACATAAATTTTCCAATTACTACTTATTTTGCTCCTATACCAGCTTTTTATTATTATAATTGTATGCTATTTGAAATGTATGATGCAATATATCAGAAATTGCACAATTTCAATTAAATATTTTTGCATGCAGAAAAATAAAGCTTTGCCACCAAGATATGAAAAGGAGGATACAAAGTGGATATTCATCTGAGGATGCATGGAATATGACATCTGTAGAACTAGTGCAGTGTGCAGAGGTGAGTGTGTGCACAAGCATGTCACAATACCAGAAAACCCAAATGACAGAATAATTTTTTTGATTTGTTTGTACTATTTATTGTACTCTGTAAGCAATTGTAGTTATTGTTTAAAATGCCCTGTTTAGCTTTTTTTAAACTGGAGATTCTTAGTAGAAAATAGATCAAAGATTTGATATGGGCAATGTTCATTTGTAATATAGGTTCTAATTTTTCTGCGCACGTCGGTTGCACAGTGGTAGAGTGCCAGACTACAAATCCAAAGGTCACGGGTTCGATCCCCGACAGGTTCTAGGATTTTTATCTGTCACTTTCCACTTCTTTCACCTCTGGCAGTATTGCTCATGTGAAAAATACCGAGTAGCACCGTGGTTCGGAACCCACGTTAAACTGTAGGTCCCCCTATAACTGACTGGGTAAGTCAGTTAGAAGGTCGGAGGAAGGCAACGGCATACCACCTCCAAACAGGACCATGCCTAATAAAGCACTGTGGTGTTCAAACCAATCTTCGAATTGTGGACTGCTTTACCTTTACCTTTTGTAGCCTTATAGCACTTGGTAGTGCATTTCTCTTGAACCTGGCCTGAAATTATAGATGCAAGTATTCTACGCTATTAATGTTGGCAACACTTTTATTGCATCTTATGCAGATTGAGATTAATGTTTTCAGATCTTACAATTTGATACCAGACAAGAACAGAAAAGTGCGTACTACAGTACCTCGCAAATGTTCAATACTATCTTGTGCAGTAACACCATAATCACAACACGGAAGTTCACAGCTACGTGTGACAACAAGACCAATAGAAATAGTTACAAGATATTACTGGATATTAAAAACAATTTATAGGACTATAAGTATCTAAAGAGCACACATAAGCATTGATTCATTATACAATACTACTGATAGTAAAACAGTCATAGTTTACAATGAACACAGTTACAGGAATGTTAATAATAATACGTAGATAGGGAACAACTCATTGTACGTTGAGCTGCCAACAGACACAAATAAGAGACACACACACACAATTCTAAATTTTCGGCTGCAGCCTTCCTTAGAAAGAGAACACTCAGCCACACGCATCCACACACATCAGCCATATCTGGCTGCCCAATACAATCTGACTCATGGCAAGTGGAAGGGATGGGAGGGGGAAGGAGTGGAGGAGGGGGGAAGTGGAGAAGAAAGATAAGGGTGGGGATACAGCAAGCAGAGGTGATGCCAGGAGGAAAATAGGGAGGGTGAGGCATGCAGTTCTCATGTTTTTTGCAAGGTATTCAGCAACAACGTTGGCAATATGCAGCATCCAGCACATTTCTGCCATCTTTCTCACATATTTCATCTGTGTTATGTATTTATTTTTTAAATGTTTTTATCCATTTTCCCTACCTGCATCTACTGCTGCTACACCAATCTCTTTTCAGTAATAAAAACACACCTATATATTTTCTATATCTCATCCTCTCTATGAATCTTTTTCCCATAATTTCCCTCAATTTAATACGAATTTTTACTTATGTTTACGCCTTCGTCTTTACTTGTCTTATGTGATTTTACACGTATGTGCATTTTGGATATGTTTTCATGTATAGGTGCGAAATTTGTCGTATGTTACACATTTATAGGTATTGGTGCATAATGTTTGTGTATTGGTTCCTAGTTTTCTGTACAGGTGCCTACTTTTCGTGTGCTGGTTCATAGTTTCCCATACTAGTGTGTAATTCTGTGACTTTTTTTGAGTATTTTCAAGTACCCTTTCTATCTATCCAGCACTCCCAACCTCCCACCGTCTTCATCTGCCCATTTCTCCATAATTTTCTGTTTTTTTTTAACAGCATCCCTGCTCCAGTGGATCTCTGCTCCATCTTTCCGCACCAGTTAAGAAGAGTTTCCCTGTCCTTGGCCAAAACCCAGGACCACATTTTATTTCTCCAATGCTACCTAAACTGTGCAATCCCTCCTAATGGCCTAACCATTAAAATTCCTGTCTCTGGATCCCATCCCACCTTACACAATGGCATTCACCTTTTCAGATTCCACCAATCCTTGTCCCTCACACACCTAGTACTCCAAAACCACATCTCCATAGCACAGGCATCCATGGACCACCTCTGCTCCCTCCAAAAGATATTGCTTATGTGCAATCCCCACTACATAAATTACATATCCCAAATTGAATCCCTTGCATTCCAGCAGTTGGACGAGCATTCCAGACACCACCTCCATAAATTATCCAGCCTGCTGATGTCCTACTGCCGCTTTGGTGCACCAGTAGCCAACCCCTACCCCAACCAAAGTTTTCCTCCCTGTCAACCACTCATAGCACCAAGACCTTGCCTCACAAACCTTTTCCACTTGCCACATCCTCCAAAACTTCCCACCAATAATCCACAATACCGAAAGCGTAAATAATCCCAGAATATGATTCTTCAGTTTCTCCCGGTGTATTTGATGATCAAAATATCCACGGGTGTACTGCCCGTTGGACACTATAGACCGGCAGTACACCCGTGGATATTTTGATAATCCCAGAATACTTTCATTAACCTTTCTGCCAAAACCTTCAACCTCACAGAAATTTTAGTCCTATCCAAAGGTCTCATATTCAGCCCCACACCCAAATTTCACCAAGTTGGACTTGTCAAAGACCACCTCTCCTGCTGCCAGTCCTTACAGTGGAAACACTACTTTGCCACCAATCCCTCCAATCAAAGCCAATCTAATTCCAACATTGAACCCTGCCTCTCCCAGTTCATACCGCTATCCCACTGTGACCGTTCCTCACTCCCTGGTCACCTTCCAGGAATTCCTCACATCCAACTTGGCATCCCCATTTTCCCCAAGCCCCTTCCTTAGAATACTAACCTTCCCACAGAAAAACAGACAGTCTTACACAAACTCAAAACAGATCCCAACCTAATTATCCTCCCTGTACATAAAGGTCCCACCAATGTTGTGATGAATCACAGTGATTACATGACAGAAGGCCTCCGTCAATTGTCTGATTCTTCCACCTACAAGTTGTGCCAGGAGACCCCATCCAAAAAGTCAAAAACGATCTACAATCCCCGCTAAAATCTTAAAGGCCCTTCGCAGAACCTATCCCCTGAAACTATCTCCCTCCTTACTCCTTCAATGCCCCGCACACCTACCTTTTACATTCTCCCAAAAATGTATAAATCTAACAATCCTAGATGCTCAATTGTGGCTGATTACTGTGCTCCCACAGAAGGAATTTCAGCCCTTGTTGACCAGCACCTCCAACCAATTGTTCAAAATCTAGCCTCCCACATCCAAGATACCAATCACTTCCATCAAAGACTCTCCACCATCCCCATCTCCTTACCTCCTGGATCCTTACTTGTCACTGTTGATGACACTTCACTGTACACCAATATCACACATGCCTGTGGTCTTGCTGCTCTCAAACACTACCTTTCTCATTGTCCTTCAGACTCCAAGCCCAATACCTGATTCCTTATAACCCTTACCAATTATATCCTAACAAACAGTTACTTTTCCTTTGAAAAAAAGTATACAATCAAATCTGCGGCACAGCCTGTGCACCCATATGGCACCCTCCTATGCTACCTATTTATGGGTCGTATAAAGGAAGAACCCCAAATCCCTGGTCTGGTTCAGATTCATTGATGATATTTTCATGATTTGGACTCAGGGCCAGAACACCCTATCCTCATTCCTTCATAACCTCAACTCCTCCTCCATCAGTTTCACTTCGTCCCACTCAACCTGGCAAGTCACCTTCTTGGATGTTAACCTCCACCTCACTGTCAGCTCCATCCACACCTCCGTCCACATTAAACCTACTAGTTACCAACATTACCTGCACTATGACAGCTACCATCCAATCCACATCAAAAAATACCTCCCATACAGCCTTGCCACCCATGGACGGTGAATTTGCAGTGAGAAGTCCCTTACCCAATATGCCAAGGCTCACAAAGGTTTCACATACACACGTTACCTTCCTGACCTAGTCCACAAACAGATTTCCCATGCCATATCCCCACACACCACCAATCCTCCCTCCGACCTCAATAACCAATCACAAAGGAGTCTCCTTCTCACCCAGTATCATCCTGGATTGGAACAACTAAGTCATGTGCTTCATCAGTGCTTTGCTTATCTGTCATCATGCTCTGACATGAAAGACATGTTCCCTATACCACTCCTAACCCCAACTGCTTAACACGGGGATCAATGCACCAACCCAGCACTTCCTATTCCATTCCTGTCACAGGCTTATCTTACCCCATCAGAGGTCAGGCCACCTGTGAAAGCAGCCATGTGATTTATCAACTCTGCTGCGAATCATTGCACAGCATTTTATATTGGTATGACAATGAACCAGCTATCCATCACGATGTATGGCCACCGCCAAACTGTGGCGATAAGCAAGATGAACCACACTGTGACACAGAATGCGGCTGAACCAATACTCTGGATTTCAGTGGCTGCTTTACTACCCAAGCCATATGAATTCTCCCCTCCACCAGCAGCTCTTCTGAACTGCCCAAATGGAAGTTGTCCCTTCATCACATTCTAGGTTCCGCAACCATCCTGGCCTCAAACTAAGATAACTTTCCATCCCTACACCCTGTGCCTAACATCTCCCCCCCCCCCTCCTTCCTCAGTCATTATCCTGTATCTCTCCAATTCATGTCCTCCTTGCAACTGTGTGTCGCCCTTACAATATCCCCTTAATTAATTACTTTTTCTTTTTTTCTTATTATTTTCATCATTTCAAATGCCCCCACTACCCACACTCCTCTACACTGTCCTTTTATCCTTTCCCGCCTCTTCCCTTTGCTGTATTCAATGTCACAGTTCAAATTCCTGCCTATCAGAGCCTTTACAATCCATCGTGTAATGCGGAAGTTTCAATCTCCATCCTTACCTGGCATCCTTGTGGTGCTGGTGTAGCTGGATATGGTGGTTATGTGTGTATAGTTGTCTGAGTGATTGTGTGAATGTACTGGTAGGTGTTTCTTTTTCTGATGAATGCCATGGCAAAAACTTAAGTTTTGTGAATGTGATTCTCTCTATTTTGTGCCCGTCAGCAGCTCAGTGAGCCTCTTTATGGTGAGTTATTATCTATTCTTCATTATTGACATATCATGTGTAATGTTTCTGTCATCAACATGTGCATGCCACACTACGAAATGTTCACTCTTTCAGGAACTGATCTTACAGTAATTTGTCAATCTTTTTTTACTATGACAGCTACAGTGTTGTTTTCTTCCATAAGAGCAGTAACTGCAGCACCAAGTCCACCCTCCTTTGAAACGGATTGTTTCCCCTCTTTAAACATTTTAAACCTCCTTCGAACTGTGCTGTAGGAAAGAACAGAATCTCATATGCCTCCTGTAACATTGTATAGGTCTCAGCCGAAGATTTCTTGAGATGAAAGCAGAATTTCAAAGCTGCGTATTGTTCCTTGCGTGTTCCCTCCACTGCAGCAGTAGGTGATACTGAACATGTCTGAACTTGCCTACATTTCACAGGTGGGAACTGGGAGTACCAACAATGAAACTACTATGGTGCGATTGTTTCACATTAAGCTAACATAATATCATAGGATTAAATTTTAGCGCTCTCAATTATGACCATAAAAAATTATGATCATTCTTTATTGAATAGCCCTCGTAAAAGCTCATATGGAATTAATGGCATTTCCAGCTGAATAGTAAAAGGTTGTTCCCAACAGGTAAGACTCTCTGTCATGTATGTAATAGCTCTTTGAAACAGGGTATTTTCCCAGATAGACTAAAATACGCTATTCTTAAACCACTGCATAAAGAAGGAGATAACGTCCGATGCCAACAACTATTGCCAAATCTCACTTCTGACAGCTATATCCAAAGTTCTTAAGAAAGTAATGTATTGAAAAGTAGCTTTCCACATTTGTAAAAATATGGTACTATCAAAATTTTGATTTGGTTTCCAGGAAGACTATTCAACATAAAATGCCATACATGCCTTCATTGATCAAATATTAAATGTTCTGAATAACCAAACATCATTTGTTTGGATGTTTAGTGATCTCTCAAAGGCAGAACTACATAGCTAAGGTAGAATATTCAAAGTTTTAGATGTGTGCATTCATCAGAAATGGAATTAGAAGCAACACATTGATGATCTACTTGAGTTCAGGAACTTATGCTATTAATTGCAAATTTTAGTGAAAAACATCTCAGTAAAATTAACTTACTATGGCTATTTTCATTCACTGCTTTTTGTGGCATCATATTCTGGGACAATTCATCATTGAACAAAAAATTATTCATTTCAGAAAAGCATGTCTTTTTAGAGTCCACACAATATTATCTTGTAGACATGAAACTTCCTGGCAGATTAAAACTGTGTGCCAAAAACAGGAAAGGGAAAGGTCCCAGATTCGAATCCTGGTTCTGGCACACACCTTTAATCTTCCAGGAAGTTTCATGTCAGCGCACACTCCACTGCAGAGTGACTATATCATTCTGGAATCTTGCAGACACTTATTTAGTTAGAGCTGGGAATTTGTATCAGACGGGAGGCATGCTTAGGTAGTCCTTGCAGGTGCGGTGATCACTGTGTCCTCAGTGGTGTAGGGGTCAGCGCAACTGCCTAGAAAGCAGGAGACCCGGATTCGAAACCCAGCTGGGTACACATTTTCAGCTTTGCCCATTCGCAGTTGATGTCATATATTCTGTGAATATGACTTATTTAAGGATTTAGGTATCTTCACAGTAGCTACACAGTACTGGTGTATATATACTCACTTATGAAATTTGTTATTTATAACTCATCCCAATTCAAAAGTAATAGCAGTGTGCATAGCTACAACACTAGAAGAAGGATGATCCTCACTATTTAAGGGTAAATCTAACTTTGGCATAGAAGAGGGTGAATTATGCTGCCACAAAAGTCTTTGGTCACTTACCGAATAACATCAAATGTCTGACAGATAGCCAACCAGCATTTAAAAATAAAGTGAAAGAATTTCTAAGTGGGAGTTCCTTCTATTCAGTAGATGAATTTTATATAGAAATTAATAATTTTTTAATTAACAAAAATTTAAAATATGTATGTCATATAATGTTATTTTTTACTAAACTGACACATTCCTCATCATTAAGATATCTCATATTCATGATCTATGGAACAAATATTAATCTAATATAATCTCAAGACATGTATGGAATAATGAATTTCAACAATAATTCCAGTTCCTTGAGACAAACATTGTCTCGTTATACGAAAGGTATTAAATATATAAGGTTAGGCATTGAATTAAAATTTGTGCTGTGGGTGAGATTCAAACCCACGACCTCCTGATTACTAGACAGGCACTTTTGACCTTGAAGACACCGTTCGTGCTTTGTCCGTAACGCTGTGTTAGCTGAGTGGTCTAAAGTGCCTACCTAGTAAGCAGGAGTACCTTTGGTATAATGAGACATTGTTTGTCTCAAGGAACTGAATTACTGTTGACATGTACATCACGTCTTCCTGAGGAACAAGGCGGGTTCTTCCGATTCACGTTCTTTGCTGGGGTGCTATTCCAATACAGAAGAGCCTTGGCAATTTGATATGTATTTCACAGGGGACATTGAGGCAGAATCAAAGAAAGTAGTGTGGAGGGAGACATGCTTGAAGATGTCCATGTAGTCACTTTGTCCATAACACAATGTTAGCTGAGTGGTCTAAAGTGCCCGCCTAGTAAGCAGGAGGTCCCAGCTTTAAATCCCGGCCACAGCACTAATTTTAATTCAATGCCTCTCCTTATATATTTAATAATGAATTTATTTTGGAATGTATGTATGCGTGACAGATGGGAGTGGTCTCTACAACATATTCTATGGTCCCACATCCACCCTGGCCTCAACCTAAGATAACTTATCAAACTCTACATCCCATGCCTAACAGACCCCCCTCCCCACTAGCCTATATATCCTTCCTGTTTGTCCCTTTACGAACTGTGTGCCATAATTTCTTTTTGTTTTTCCTTTAATTTTTTTGAAGTTTACACACACACACCACACACACACACACACACACACACACACACACACACACACACCTATACAATTGCATTTTTCGGCCAGCCCCCCTTTTACTACATTACTAATTTTGTCTCATATTCCCACCTATTGGAACCTTTACTCTCCACCATGCAGTGCAGAACATCTTATCCTGACACTTGTCCACCATCATACGCCCTCCGCTTCACTCCAGTCCACTCCACCATAAGTGAAAAATTGACTTTTTTGTTTGTTATTTACATGTCTTATATATACATAAAATTAAAATTGTAAAAAATACACAATGGCTAACTGATGGGAAAAAATTTTCATGTTTTGTATGTTGCTCTTTATTTTGATAAAACACAATATATACAACTCCATACAGTAAATGGAATGACACCATTAATAAATATAGACTTTGATCAGAAATCTGTAGCAAAGGTAGAAAATTCAAAATTTTTAGGGGTTGAACTGGAAAAAACACACTGATGATCTACTGAAACGTTTTGAGTTTATCTACTTATGCTATTAGGGTAATTGCAAATTTTGGTGATATACATCTCAGTAAATTAGCTGATTATGCCTATTTTCATTCTCTGCTTTCATATGGCACCATTTTCTGGAGTAATTCATCCTTGAGTCAAAAAGTATTCATTGCTCAAAAGTGTGTAATCAGAATAATTGCTGGAGCCCAACCAAGATCATCCTGAAGACACTTACTCAAAGAGCTAGGGATCTTCACTTATGAAATTTGTTATTACCAATCCCACTGAATTCAAAAGCAATAGCAGTAAACATAACTACAACATTAGGAGAAAGAATGATCTTCACTATTCAAAGTTAAATCTAGCTTTGGTACAGAAAAGGGTGAATTACGCTGCCACAAAAGTCTTTGGTCACCTACCAAACCGCGTCAAAAGCCTGACAGATAGCCAACTAGCATTTAAAAATAAATTAAAAGTATTTCTTAATGGCAACTCCTTCTACACCAGATGAATTTTTATATATAAATTAGTAAATTTGAAAATAATATTTTTTTTAAATACAATAAAATAAAAATAAATTGTGTTATGTAATATTTAGTACAAAGTAATGTAATAATTTGTAAATACACCTTTCATTAACTGAATATGTTCCACATGATTACGAAGCGTCATATTCATGATCTATGGAAAAAGTACTAATCTAATCCAGAAGATAAGTGATAATGGAAATATTTTGTTATTGATGTGTCCTATATTACATGTACATTTACTGTACAACGTGTAATCCTACAGGATCAAGTAAAATTCAAAATGCAAATCAGTTCAATAAGTGTGATGTAAGGATATTTGGATTTGGTGCTTCTGGTGAGGTGAAGTGTCTTGAGGTGAGGTAGGTGTAGATAGCACTGAACTAATATGTGTGTTGCACGTGTTTTTGTCAGTGACCAGTATAATGCTGATACAGCAGCAGGAAGGCGCAGCAGCTGAAAGGTCACAGGGTGGGTGTGCTTTTGCATGTGTGTCATAGTGAAGAGTTAGTGCAAAGGGCTTGAGCTGCTCGTGCAAGTACAAGTGTTCTCAACTTCTCACTGGTATGCTGTCATAAAGGACACATTTTCAGTGCGGAGGGCATCAGAAGCTGCACAGAAGTTGAGGTATAGTTGACAAGTCTGCAACTGCTGTTCAGCTGTCAGTGCACACTCCTAAAGGATCTTGCCATATGTGACTCTGTCTTCATGAGGTCTGTAGAGGCAGAGTGCTCAGTCCAATGAGAAAGTGCCGTCTGAACAAAGAGTGGTAGCTTGAGTCCTGGTGGATTAGAGATGCATCCTGCAAGATCAGGGATTATTGTAAGTTGTGTAGAAATCTATTCCGAGTATTGAGTCTCTGACTTCAGTAACACCAGATCTTCTGTTCCAGATGATGATGTGGAGTTGGGTGAACAGAACATGAGCTTTGTATTTTCTACTGCTTATGGTATAGTGTTGATGATTTTTGCTAATGTAGGTGCACCTTCGATTGGAATGAAGTGTTGATTAAAAAGTAATTCCCAGAGTTGGAATACAAAATATACGGTCATTTTTTAGAAGATTTCTAGTCTCGCTGCTGGCAGTAGCGAGTATTTGATGCAGCCGCTGTGGCCACTGCTTGGTTGCGATGGCTGTGTAGGGTGTGATAGCCACAAGTAGTGGAGTCGGTAACTTAATTGTCCACAAGGTCTGTAGCTGAGTATGTGCCATCAGATCAGTGTACAGTAGCTCAAAGGTGGCACCAGAGTTGCAACAGTGTGTCCCAGACATTTGGTCTTCATAAACCACATTTCACAGATGGTATTCCGAGATTCGTGAGAGACACTGTAGTAACACATTGATGGCTGCATCATATTTATTGTTGGTTGGCAGTGAGATGATAGCATGAGTGATGAGATATAAGAGATCAGTAGAGATGACAGACCCTGATTGCAATACGGGTTTCATTGTCAAAGATGACCAAAATGGCAAACCACAAAGCTGGCTGATCATGTTAGAACATTCTTAGCTTGAGTCAAAAGTTGTGAATGTGTTCTGAGAAGAATGGTTGTATTAAAGTGGATCCAGTATGAAACATTGTGCCTGTTGCACAGTGTGTATTGTGACTGGGAGAATTGTGAACTATTTGGGAATGTTTCTTGGTTGTTGACCATAAAGATCAATACTACGTCACTCTTTTGGATTAAAATTCAGTCTTCTTCTTTTCTTCTTTCTTCCCTATATAGAATTATGCCATAAGAGGTCCAGCTAGTCTGTACCCCAAGCATATACCTTTAGTTTTCACCTAATGAAGACATCAGAATTTCTTCTCTGAAGATTGTTTCTGCATGAGAAAGTAGAGAGAAACAAAAAATATTATAAATAACTTGTCTCACACTCGACTTTTAATCTTTAACAAGTCTTTCATTCTCTCCTGTAACTACAAAGAGGCACTTCCATACTTTACACAGAAGCAAATTACACCAGTAGTGTTTGTCTACCTCTGAGCCCATCTCCACATAACATAACAATGTCAATACACAGAACATATGAACTTCATCACGGAATAATAATAGTTCCTGTTCCCTCATTCTCAGTTCATGGAACTTCCAATTCACTACAGCAAGTGGAAATCATCCACTATTTATCTGAAAAGTAGAAAAAAAGATCGGAAAGAAATATCTGACGACTAACATCTCCTAAATAAAATATAATAATGGAAAGTAGCTCGTCACCATGTCTTTACTATATTATTATCTCCTAAATAAATATATTTAACATTCTTATGTCGGGTCATAGGTTTGCAGTGCAACTCGTTACACTGCATACCCCTCCCCTTAGACATAATATGTCAATTAACTGTTCATCTTCTTACTTAATATTTAGTATACATTATTAATGTTCTTTCACAAACTTTTTGTTATTAATATTGGTATTTAACAAGGATGTCTTTGAGATATGTACATAAAGTTGTATTTTACTTTCATTCTTTACAAATTCATTTGACATGAGTAATATTTTTTCATATGTACATATATGAACATTTCTTAAACATAAGAGATTTCTTCTCAAGTTAACCATTTAGGTTTTTGACCTAATTAGGCACTCATGTGGGATAGGAATGGAAGGAGGTTTTATTTTTATTTTTAATAATTTATTTTATTACTTATTATAAAAATTGAGGATTCCTCCTCCCTTGCTCATTTAAAATCACCCAACTGGGAAACTAAGAGTAACCTTACAAATTCAGAGACAAGGTAAAGTTCCTTTTATTGGACTCCACTAGAAAAATAAAAAAAATGAAAAACAAAAATATGATAGCTACACTCTACTTGACTGCCCCTTCTCTTCTACAAATGGGTTAGGTCCTCTTTATGGGTAACCCAAACCTGATTAGGCCCTTTCACTTGGTACCTAACCATGAGTAGTAGCCTCACCTGTGGGCCTACTTACTCACTCTCCACAATACCACTACCTACACTTTTACTAGAGACTCCTTAGGTATCACCTTCTCATTCTTATTCAGGATTACTCTAGTCCCAGAATACTCTTTTTGAACTATCACCTTTCCCATTGGTGTCCATACATTACCATCCTAACTTGCTTCTATTCCTTGTACCAAGTAAGTGTACTCTCAACTGCAGCACTTTTTCATGCTAAACATAAATATCCACCTTCTACCACCAAAACCACTTTTCAAACTATCTATCTACTAAGTAGAATGACTCTACTCTAATTCCATTCCCCACTATACCTAATACTAATCTTTATGTGTGTGTATTAATTGTACTGTTGTTATTAAGTGTAAATTTGTAAGGTGTAAATAAGAAGTGTTTGTGTATGTGTAAATGTGTGTATCTGTAGTGATCGCAATCTGAATCTCGGACAAATCTTCTAAGGAGTATACATTGAGGGTTGTAGTCAACAAGAAGAAAAAAAATTTAAAAAAAATAAAAATAAATAAATAAACTTGAGATGGAAAAGAAGGGTCTTAGCGATAAAGACAAATGAAAAGTGGAAAGGGGACTAAAAGGCAGGTGCTCTATAAAAGAGTAGTAAGAAAGGAAGAAAAAGACTAGGAATTGGAGCTGAAGGAAGAAAGAAGACAGCCTGAAAGACAGGAAACCCTTCCCTCCCCCTCCGCAAGAACCCCTGGTTCTTTCCGTACATCACTATAGCACCGGAGGGCAAAATATGGCAGGCTAGATGTGAGCCGCCCCGCTACAGAACAGATGTCATAGCTTCACATCCAGAACCCCCCAAAGAGAAACTCGAATCCCTATTATTGTGCTGCATGATTAGTCTTCAGTATTGCGTGTTTGTGTAGTGTGCATGTGTGTAAAACATGTATGTGTAACTGTGTGTGTATGTAGAAGTGTACCTAGTGACCAACCCATATCAAATGTATACAAACCCACCCCTTTGGTTTGTATCCTTCATAAAATGTACAAAATTCCCCAAACCATACAAATACTACACGAACTTAATGGTGTAACGTACCATCATTACTACTCATAGGCTATAATGGAAGTAAATCGTAGCCTATCATTTTATTAGATACATTTTTGTTTGTTATTCACCATTCACTCCAGTATGAATTATGTTCACTTCCCGGTATAGGTATGTAATGTCATTGATCACATAATGTCAAAATCAGTATTTGTCACCATCAGTGTAAATGTCAAGATAAACTATGAACTTTCATGTAAGTTAAAGTCATATTTCTACACATAGTAAAACTGACTTATTATGGTTTCATACTATTCGTTTGCAGTATAAAATACATAGCATTCTTTTTTATTTACTTTGGATTACTATTAATATACTCACAGCCAGAACTATATCACTTACGTTTCAGTATTATTCCTGAGTAAAATTTTACTTGCTTATCTATTTGTAACAGTTGGTATCACAAATAACTTTCTACACACAAATATTGTATTTTCACATTACTATGGTAACCAAATAATCCAATAAAAGTAATTAATACATCTATGGTGTTATAGACATTATTTCTTACGAATTTTCCAAGCGTCAAATTTTACTTACTGTTCGGCATCTTACAGTTGGCAACACTACTGTTCTATGGTGCTCAATATACTGAACCATATTTTTCGCTTATTCTTTGACTGCTTATTCGTAGTAACTAAGAAGGATAGTTAAAGGAATGTTAGTAGTTAAATAGGATAATATGAGACTGTAGATCTGTTACTTGGAAAACTAAAATGGAAGTAAAAGAACAGATAACTGGCTTACTTAGAGGTCGTCAATCTCTTAATTAACTAAGAATGTTAATCATCCTGAGGATTCTCTCTCTCTCCCTCTTTTTTTTTTAAATCTATACTGGTCAGTTTTTCGCTGTCATTTCTAGCTTTATTTAACGCATTTACTCCTTCAGCAGTTCTTAATAACTCCGTAACTGTTTTCCATCCCTTGCACCATATCTCTCTTTGAGCATAGCTTACTAAAACATAAGCTAGAAAATCCTCATCTATTGGTTTGTCTAGAAACTTTGCATTTGTCAAATATGTTTGTAAATACACTGGTTTCGAATATAACGGTGGGTCTGATAGTTGAATTTGTAACTTCTCTTGTGTGTCATTTGACCAAAACTGTTCCTTGAACTTGTTTTTAAAATCTTCCCAGGATGAAAACTCATATGCATGAGCACTGCCCCACTGAGACATGTCTGCTACCGGTAACAAATAATCTAACGTGAAATCTATCTTCTTCTGGTCATCCCACTGACTAGGAAGAGACCAAGAAAACACCTTTAAAAAATGGATGCACGTCTCCATCCAGTTTAAATTTAGGGAACTGTTTAGTAATATTTATCCCAGGTGACATAATTACTTCGTCCCTGCTAGTTATTATTCTTACATTATTACTTTGCTCTTGAATTTTCTTTCTTACTTCTGATCTCATCTTTTCTATCTCCTGCCACAATTTATCGAATTGACTATCCGACATTTCTACATCGGAATTTCTATCCTCAATATGTGTGGAAACTTCTGTCCTATCTCTTAGCATTTTCTTTAAAAGTTCTTCTATCTTATTTTCCCAATTACTTGGTTCTTCAGTAAGCAAGGTAAAATTTTGATTACTCTGATTATGTTCAAAATTATCAACTCTAGATATTGTTTTAGTAATGTTTTCATTTACAAACTTTAATTGATTTTCTGAATTAGTAGCTAAAGCCTCTTAACTTTAAATTTGTGGTGGCTAATCCATATTCCATAGATCTGACTTTGTCTAACACAATTTTGTCCCTTTCCTCTAATGTATTTGAAACACCTCTTAGTATAGATTGTTTGTTTACTATATTTATTTGTTAAAATATCTGCTCTGCAAGTTCTTTAGCCTGTTCTTTAGTTACTAAATTTTGGGACCACGCATTAAATCTATCATCAAATAAATCAAATTTCTCCCTACACTCCTTCACACGAGTCTCTAGTTGAGAACTAATATCTTCTAATTTTGTCTCTATTTGTTTCGATAAATTCTTTAGGTCTTTACCTGTTTCAGTTAAACTGGTTTCGATTTTCCTTTCTATCTTATCTAACCGAGATTCAAGTTGTTCCATGAATAACTCTAGATTACTACTTTGTTCTATTTGTGCCATATGTATTGTTTCTGGCATACTTCTGAGAGGTAGACTCCTGTGCAAAATTAACTATTTAATTGGATGTTGCTGATGTTTGTTGTGGAAATTGTCCATGAAGCTTGTACCAGGAGTGCTAGTAAACTCTTGTTTTAGAACTGCTTGGTGGTAAACACAATGATTGCCTTTAGTACACAGTGTACTCGCATTTTGAGTACATTGCTTCCTCTTGTAGCATTGTAAGATGCCCATATGGCTAGGTTTCTGTCAAAACGCAGCTGCAGTGTGAGTACATAGCTACAACTCAAACATATATTTTCACTTCACAGTGTGGCTACTGCAGAGTTACCATTTTCACTGCACGGTGTGACTAATGCATGGACATCATAGTTGAAGTTTCTCCATACTCGTGGACAAGGAGTGTTCCAATAAGTGGACATGACTGCAGTTTGTTAATATGATTTAAACTGAAGCCACATCATTTATAAGCCAGACACATCAGATACGCTGCTTAGACAGAGCAAACTGAGCTCCTTTCTGAGGTCAGAATTACCACCAGACTCCAGCAAGCAATCTTTGAAGGTAGGACTATCGATATCGCCACACACCAGTATTTATATATAAAAAAAAATAAAAACTTACTATACATGAGGAAGCAGATAATTTTCCAAAGTAGCAGTTTTTTTGCTAATCTTGGTGCATTTAACCGTGTAAATATAAATAGTAGATAGAAGTTTAGTCATTGAGGGGCACGTGCAAGTTGTAATGTTTTACTAGATTCTTAATTAATTACAGTTCAATATACCACTTCCAAACAAGATACTTAGCTTTTCATCATTACAATGTATGGGGGTTCTGCTCGCTGCAACATTATTCTCCTGGGGCATTGTGGTAGAAATAAATACTCGTAGGTACAATTTTTCACTTCTTCTACTCCCATTTTTCAATATCATAGCAGTACAATGTAAAACACTAGTCTTTGGGTCCACAAACATAACTTTTCTTCCTCCCCAGTCAAATACAGCATTCACTTTCATGATCCAGTCAGTTCCTAGCAAGATATCCTCAGACAGATCAGGTATTACTAGACATCCTTGACATAAATTGACATCATTCACATTCAAATTCAACAAGGCTTGCCGGTTAACAACCTTTCTGTGTCTGCCGGTAGCACCCTTGATCTTGATTCCTACTACAGGCATCTCCATGTAGTCCAGTACATGTTTCACACAATCTCTAAATTGTTCAGAAATTCCACTGATTGGACTACCTGTATCAACTAACGCTTCCTTGCCTTTTCCATCAATAAACACAGTAATATATGGGCATCCAGTGACATCATATTGTATATCTCCCTCTTCTTCATGAGTAAGATCTTCAATAATATCTTCATGTTTCATAGTACAAGAATTGCAATTAGCTTGTACATGATTCTGGGACACATAACTTTCAACAGGTTGACAAGCCATATACCCATTGGCAACACAATTATCATTGGTAACACACTGCTCTAACTTAGGCACATTATCTTTGAGCTCATGATATTTACACAGTAACTTATCTAGAACATTGGCTTTCTCTTCCTTATCAATGTAGCTCTGTATGACACAATGCAAGATCTCTTTCCCTACCTCTTCTTGTCTGTTTATGCTTCAACAACTTTCAGTACTGCTCAATTTCACTGGTACGACTTAATTCTCACAAGACTTGACATCATCTACAACACACACTGTCTCACACTGGCCATCAGACACGATGCAACCTTCCTTGACTTCAACATAAATCATCCCATCAAGTTCCTTCTCCAAATCTTCAAACTCCATGACCTCCACATCTTCTTCAGTATCTTCAACACTCTCTCCTCCGACTTCTCTGAACTCGCACTAGACAAAACGTCAAAATCTTCATGATTCTCAGTCTTCACAGTTTCATGAGCAGTAACATACAGTCTGTCTTCAGCATCTTCAACCTTATCACTTAGCAATTTACACAGTCCAAACGCATCATATTCTTCACTTATTTTGGGTTCTTCTACAGCCATATCTTCACTTGCATTATACATATTTGCTACAGTATCATGATCTAGTACAACCTCTTCTGGTTCTATACACTTATCCTCTTCTTTACAAGCCTGGTTCTTAATGACTTCCCACAGTTCTTTGTTAAACTTGAGCTGATATACCCTGTGTGTTACCTTCTGTCCCTGTCTATATTGCGCATTTTCCCATTTGTGTCCAAATCTGATCCTATTTGTTGTAGCCTGATTTCTTGTCCTATTTCCCACCCCAACCTGACAGGCTTCCATACGGGCGACATTTAGTTTCCCTGCCTGTTTCCATTAGACTTGTAGTAACCTTGGTTCCTATCATTTCTTCCTTGTCTGTTCCTATAATCCGTACTCCCACCTTGCTGTCTACTTCGGTTCTCACGACTATCTTCTTGGTGATTATTTCTTCTGTCTCTTCCATGATGGTCTTCTTGGTAGCGGTTTCTCTCCTTTCTCTCTCATAACTTCTGTCTAATCTTCCAACAAATCTTAAGAAGTCCTCAGATCCACAATCTAACACTTGCTGTTTTCTACCTGGTAATCTTCTACATAGGGTGACCACCAATGTGATTTCATCTAAAGGTGAGTCAAGATGCACTAATTTTCTGATTTCAGCCTCACAAAAGTCCCTCATATTGCCATAACTTTCCCTGTACTTTCCCCCGTGCAAGAAATCAGTTTTTACTCTAGTCTTCTTGATTTTGGACCAGAATTTATTCAAAAAAACACCTCTCAAACTCACTATATGACATGTCCTCTGTATTTAACTGATTGACCCAAGTATAAGCTTCATTGTTCAAAAATCTCTTTACAATTTAATTCTCATTGCATCAGTCACTTCTTCAGGGAAGTTGTCAGAGCAATGATGTAAAAAGTCTTTAGGATGGATTTTTCCTTCCCCAGGGTATGTCCTAATTACTACATTTGCCCAATTTAAGCCACTGGTTCTATGTGGCTGTTTAGTGGCTTACTTACAGTCGAGCTGTGGTGTTGTTGCTTGCTTGCTTGTGACTTGTTCTTATGTTTTATGATGTTTAGTGCACTTTTTGTTGTGAACTGCCACTGTTTATACTGCCATTTGTCTTGTTTGTGGTGGTTGTATCATGTTCATTTGTTTGTATGATGTGTCTGTGATGTGGCATGCGATTTTTGAATGGTTTTGATATTAGCAATGTGTTGTGTGTGTGTGTGTGTGTGTGTGTGTGTGTGTGTGTGTGTGTGTGTGTGTGCGGGTGCGCATGTGGTCTCAAAGAGGGTTTTGTTGCACCTTCTGGATTACGGGACTGGAGTAAGTTGTGGTGGAAGGGTGCATAGGGTAGATTTTACAACTCCAGTCCCGTAACCCGGAAGGTGTACACAATCAAAGGCAGAGCCACTTGCGATAGTACCTACGTGATCTACCAACTGACATGCCTGCACTGTGAAGCGTTCTATGTGGGAATGACCAGCAACAAACTGTCCATTCGCATGAACGGTCACAGGCAGACAGTGCTTGTTGGTAATGAGGATTACCCTGTGGCTAAACACGCCTTGGTGCACGACCAGCACATCTTGGCACAGTGTTACATCGTCCGGGTTATCTGGATACTTCTCACCGACACCAATCCTTCAGAACTCCGGAGATGGGAACTGGCCCTTCAGCATATTCTCTCTTCCCGTTGCCGCCCACCTGGTAACAACCTCCACTAAATTTGAATTCCAGCCCACCATCTTTAACATCTTTGCCTCGGTCCTCTGAACAGAGCCTCTGCCTCAAGTGGCATCTCTGTCCAACTTCTTAACTTCTTTGCTTTCTTCAGTATGTCTGTGTAGATGTGTTTGCGTCTGTGTAAACGTGTGGGTGTGTGTGTATTTGTTTACCTTCCTTTTCTTCCCCCAAGGTAAGTCCTTACCCCCTCCCTTAAAACCCTCATCATTTCCTTTTCCCTCTCTTTCCCTTCTGCCTTAAGAAGCAACTGGGTTGTGAAAGCTTGCGTTTGTGTGTCTGTGTGTGTGTTTTATTTATTTGTGCTACTATCACACCTGTGCTCCTTCGCCTGGTAAGTAATCTTCATCTATTTTTTATATATAATTTTTCCTGCTAGGAATTTTCGTCTATAATACTTGAACACAAAATTATTTATGTATGGAACAAATAAGTAGAATTGGTCTAAACATATTTATTTGGTCAGTACCCTACTAATTTCCATCATTTCATCAGCAGTGTCAAACACAAACAATAAACTGTTTCAACAAAATGAATTGAGAATGCATTTGCAATAATCTTTCACTGTAATATATTTAATTAGTCAACAACCATGTATCCATAAACAAGCCAAATTAATTGTATGTTGTGCCATGGCTTCATCTATCCCAGTGGAAAGCTGTTCTGGTTTCATCAATGTTCATAAAAATCACACAATCCAATAAATTTATAATATAATGTTACTCAGAAGTGTTCAAGAAAGTTTTCAATTACATGAGATATAAAAGCTAGGTATAAATTAAAATTCATTTCAACAGATATTCTTTTATTGTGTAATAGCATCTGGCTTGCAAATGTGTTTTTAAAGCCAGTTTGAATTTTTCTGGTTCTTTTATTGTTTTGATGTGATTGGGAAGTTCATTGTAAAGTTTCTTCCCCTATTTCTAGTGCTTCACTTTGTCTCAGGGCTGTAATTACATGTTCATTGTCAATGTCCAGTTTTTGCGTTGTTGTGAGTGTGGACTGCTTGATTTGTATATACTGGTTTGTTTTTACCATATGGCAATTTTTTTTTACATATTTAACCACCTCAATAATATACAGGCATGGCAATGGTACAATAAATCAATTATTTTTTGTAAATAAAAACATCTTGTTTGGTGGTAATAAGCTGTGGAAACTTGTCATTCCTCAATTAAAGCAGATGCAAATCCTGTGAATGACATAATGTAAGTATCATAAATAAATTAGGCCTAACATATCTAAAAATTGTCAAATCAAACAACTCATTCAAATGACTGTATAACCAAAATCTGTAACATTCTAGAAAATAAAAGGCAAAAACCCACAGAAGATGTCACAATAACATGTTTGTGTGTTAAAATAAAACAAGGTGTCTTGTTCTAGATGGATTTAACCACACATCTTGGACTAAATTCTTAACCTACACAATAACTGTACAACATAGAACACCTTTCAGTTAAGTTTTACATGTACATGTTACCAGTTTGTTGGCCATCACCCACAAACTCTCTCCTCAAGAACTTCTATGTACACCAGACCTATGCAATCCTTCATTATTGAAAACGCCACTCATTCCAGAATTCCACATATCTTCCTAAGTTCTAAGCCAAGGTTTAGAAATGGGTTCATGTTTGACTTATTATCTGAACTGCATTCCCTGCCATGCAGTACTGAAGCCAGAGTTCTGAATACTAGCATTATTTGTCACAGACCTTTTGCTTAACATGCCTGTTTTGACATTTGTTCCTGTACCCTATTCTGTGGAATTGAACGTTTCAGTCATAATACTGTTATTCACATTTAAATAGTACTGTATTTATTTGGTTCAGTAGAACTTGTTTTCATTCATTCATTACAATTCCTTTTTTAGATTATAATTAATTTGTTGATAATGGTTGCAGTCCCATTGCCGTGCATTCATTGTGGAAAAATTTGCTGAAAGAGTATCCAGTTTGGAAACATCAGATGCTCTTCATGTTGTGTTGGTCCAGCTTTGTGAATTATATGCCACATATTGGGTTTTGCAACGGTCAGGTGATTTCCTTCGGGTTAGTACACAACTTAATATCAGTACATAGAATATTTGTCAGAGGATGTTAACATTCAGAAGTCTTGTCACAAATATTTTTTTTTTTTTTTTTCTTATTAGATCTTATGTGGTGTGTTAAAGAACAAATAATGAAATTACATGTCACATCCCTCTCATCTTTTCCTTTAATTTTAATATTTGTCAATAATTTCCAGTTTTCTGGAGCCAAGCCTTGTGACATTGAGGATGTGCAGCTGTGGATGGAATCGCTCTTGACTCTTTTACGGCCAAATGCAGTTGGCATTGTGGATGGTTTTGATATCTGTGATGAAATTCTGCGATCTACATTGGGTTCCTGGGATGGTCAAGTGTACCAGCGTCTCTTCGATGAAGCTTTAAAAAGCCCTCTTAACAGAGAACCTGTCAATATCAAACACTATCTGAAACCACTACTTAAATCCAACCTGTAATCTAATGGACAGACTTTTCACTTAAAAACAAATTGTACTTTATTGTAACAGTGCAACAGAGAATGATAATGTTGCACACTAAATGTGTTTGTTTATGTTTGTAATGGTGCCTGCATGAATGTTAGATTTCTAATAAACAGCATAAAAAATTTAAGTGACTAAAAACTATTTTTATATTCGCACATGTGTCTTGCTGGCATAGCATATTTTGTTCAGTTAACAGCGTCAACTAAGTTTCATATAACTTCTGTAATTGACATTTAGCAAATTACACCTTATTTTTACTACTAAAAATGAAATCCAGTAGTGAGATATAGCTTTTAGCACGAACAAGAAACCAATTTGAAAACAAGATTGTCTGTGCGCTTGTCAGCAGAGAATAACATTGGCCTTCACTGTACATTTATTGTGACTCCCACACAGCCCCTCCTTGGTAGAGTGGAGCTCCAGGGATGTAGGGGTATTATTATTTCACTCAGCTCTTTTGTGTACTGAGGGTGTTGTTAGAATCTCTTCCCTTTCCAGTGCAGGCAGTGATGGTACCGCTTCTTCTTGAGGTGCCAATATAGCATCATCTGTGTCCAGTAGGGTGGAAGGTAACACTTTATATTCATTATCTACCTCATCATTTGGTAACGTGCAGGTTTGACACGTTCCAATGACACCACTTGGCTCTTCCCGTTTTGATCTATATGCATGGTATGATCATCCTGGGATAGCACTCTGTACGGCCAGAATGTGGAGGCTGCAGTAGTAACTTGACAGCATCTCTATGTAAGATCACATGTGTACATGACTGCATACATTTGTGCACAAATGTAGTTATTGCTCCGTGTCTTGAGACAGTGGCTGGGCGAAGTGTGGTCATATGCTCGTGCACCGTTTGAAGTACGTATGGTAATTCAGTCTGTTTTGACCCGGCATGATTGGCAAAAAATTCCGAAGGCTCACCATAAACCAGTTCTGCAGTGTATGCTCCTAAATCTACTTTTAATGCTGTACAAAGACCCAACAAAAGCAGTGGCAATGCTGATGACCAAGAATGTGCATGACACATTAACGCGGCTTTTAATGTTCTATGTCAGTGTTCTACCATTTCGTTGCTTGCTGGATGGTAAGCCATTGTATCATGATGACGATGAAAACCACAGGGGTTGGCCAATTCTGAAGACAATGTTGACTCAAATTGGTGCCCTTGGTCAGTGGTGACATGTAAAGGGCAGCCGAAAAGTGAAATCCATGACGAAAGGAATACTCTTGCCACTGTTTACACAGAAATGTTTGATAATTGAGTCACCTCTGCCCATTTGGTGAAATGGTCCACTGTAGTGAGGAGGTAATGGTATCCCTCTGATGGTGGCAAAGGTCCCACAATGTCCAGATGCTTGTGCGTGAAATGTTGAGTCATAAGTGGGAAATATCTTACTGCTTTGTGCACATGTCATCCAACCTTGGCCCTCTGACAGTCTAAGCATGCTTCTGACCAACTACGGCAATCTTTTTTTATGTTTGGCCAGACGAATCTGTCTGTCCTCAGTTTGACGCTAGCGTTTATTCCCGAATGAGCCAACCCGTGGATACTGTCAAATAATTGTCATCGCAATCTCTCCGTTACAAATGGTCTCAGTTTTTCTTGTGAAACATCACACCAAACTTGCAGACATTTACCAGCAGGTTGTATTTGTCGCAGATGCAGCCCAGAGGTACTATTGCAATGGAATTCAGCAAGTTGTTGGTCTATCTCTTACGCCGCAGCTAACTCTTTGTAGTCAATAGCCTGAGATATCTATTCCAACTGAGAAAGATAATCTGCCACGACATTCTCAGCTCCTTTAATATGCTGTAGGTCTGTCTTGAAATGGGCAACGAATTTCAGTAGCCTAAACTAGAGCGGTGAACAGCCGTCCTTGTTACTGTTGTTGCTGTGGTCTTCAGTCTGGAGACTGGTTTGATGCAGTTCTCCACAATTCCGTATCCTGAACAAGCCTCTTCAACTCCACATAAAAACGGCTACCTACATCTGTTTGAATCTGCTTACTGTATCCATCTCTTGGTCTTCCTCTGCGGTTTTTACCGCACACACGTCCCTCCAACACTAAATTCACAATTCCTTGATGTCTAAGAATGTGTCCTACCAATCGATCCCTTCTTTTAGTCAAGGTTGCCAAAACTTCCTTTTCTCCCCAATGCTGTTCAGTACCTCTTAGTTACGCTATCTACCCACCTAATCTTCAGCATTCTTCTGTAGCACCACATTTCAAAAGCCTCTATCCTCTTCCTGTCTGCACTGTTTATCGTCCATGTTTCACTCCCACACAAGGCGACACTCCTCACAAATGCCACCAGAAAGGACTTCCTTAGGCTTAAATCAATATTCGAGGTTAACAAATTTCTCTTTTTCAAGAATGCTTTTCTACCCACTGCCATTCTGCATTTTATATCCTCTGTACTGTGGCCATAATTTGTTATTTTACTGCCCAAGTAACAAAACTCATCTACCTCCTTTATTGTTTTGTTACCTAATCTAATTTCTTCAGCATAACCTGTTTTTCTTAGACGGCACTCATTTACCCTAGTTAATCTTCATCTTATATGCACCTTTCAGCACACTGACCATTCCGTTCAACTGCTCTTCCAGGTCCTTTGCTGTCTCTAACAGAATTACTATGTCATCGGCAAAACGCAATGTTTTTAATTCTTCACCCTGAATTTTAATTCCGTCTCCAGATTTCTCCTTGCTTTTCTTTATAGCTTGCTCAATATACAAATTGAATAACATTGGAGGAAGGCTACAACCCTGTCTTACTTCCTTCCCAACCTCTGCATTCCTTTCATGCTCATCAACTCTGACAACCGCTGTCTGGCCTTTGTACAAGTTGTAAATAACCTTACGCTCCCTATATTTTACTCCTGCTTGCTTCAGAACTTGAAAGAGTTTATTCCAATCAACTTTCTCAAAAGCTTTCTCCAAATCTACAAAAGCTAGATATGTATGCCTTTTCTTAATCTATCTTATAGGATAAGCCGTAAAGTGAGTATTGCCTCCCGTGTTCCTAAATTTCTCCTGAAACCAAACTGATTTTGCCCAACGTTGGCTTCTACCACCTTTTCCATCCTTCTGTAAATAATTTGTGTTAATATTTTGCAACCATGACTTATTAAACTGATGGTTCTGTAGTTTTCACATCTGTCTGCACCTGCTTTTTTGGAATGGGGATGGGAATGGTGCTAGGGAGCAGGGAGGTGTTATTTTTAGAGTTTTTTCTGCTGTACAATTGGTCTACCAAGCTCGCCTGGTATCCGTTGGTTCCAGCAATGTGCCGCAGGTTAGCTAGTTCTTGCTCAACTGTTTGAAGGGAGGTCGCATAAGCGGTCGACCATTGACGAGAAAAAGCTTACTTTATGACTGTACGGGTGACAGGATGTTGAGTGGATGACAGCGTCACTGGTTGTGGGCTTTCTGTAAATCGCAAATGTGATGTGATTGTTGGATAAGGTGAGAGTTAGATCCAAGTAGTTGATGGAGCAATCGGGTGACATGACCTGATGGGTGAAAATCATTTTTGGATGCAGACTGCAAAATTCGTTCGAAAGGGATGGTACTTCAGCTGTGGTTGCATTAATTATGAAGAGAATGTCATCCACGTATCTGCAATTCCATTCCATGATGGCTTAACCGTGTGGCATATGATACATATTTTTCTCTTGTTCGCCTGCTTGACCACACCCAATTAGACCAACTCATGAAAATTATCGGCAACCTTGTAGGAGATAGCTGCACTCCCATAAAGGAAAAGCATTTCAAGAAGATATCACATTTACAGAAAAAGTACCACGCAACAAATCATGGTCTCGATCAAAGCAGTAAACACCAAGGAATTTTTCCAGTGGTCAATCTCACATCTATTCAGTTTAGCAATCAACAGAATGTGCTTTTCAACAAAGGTCTAAAGCACAACATTCGACCTATTTTAAATGAGCAATGTACCACTGATCTCATTGCTGACTTCAAAATTGCTTTAGATCGCGCAGTTGATGACAAAGCAGAAAAATTAAAAATCTCATGTAAAGCAAGTGAATTAATCGATAGACAGTTAGTCTCCAGTTCCGTCAGCATAGATCAGAAAACTGTTATGTCCATAAACAAAAAGCTCAAAGAAAATGATGCCATTATTGTGCCTGCAGACAAGGGCAATGCAGCTGTTATTGTTTACAGATCTGATTATATTAGCAAAACTCTTAGCTTTTTCAATGAAAATGGCATCCAACAGATAGATCATGATCCAACACAGACTTATGTTAAAGAGTTACAAGCCTGCATTCTTAACTGCACCAATATAATTGGCCCTGATAATCATTACAATTACAAAGTCATGAATCCAAGAATCCCAACCCTCCGCTCCCAAATTAAGACCCACAAAAAACTCTTCCCAATTCCACCAATTGTGAACTATAGAGGCAGCCCCATTGAACCTATTTCCAAATTTACATTAAAAATTCTCATGGAATTTTTCACCTTCGAAACTACCTACTCCATTCCCAACCGACAAACTTTAATTCAACAATTACAAGGCAAATCTTTCCCGTCCTCTGCCTGTTTTGTTTCTCTCGACATAAAGAATCTATACACCAATGTTCCCATGCAAGAGACAATAGACATCATCTTTGACAACCTATCCAGATATGGTAAACTAAATCCAGATGAAATCGACGAACTCATCTCTCTCCTCCGCCTCATTACGTCGTACAATTATTTCTCCTTCAATAACAACCTTTGTAAACAAACAGACGGCCTTGCAATGGGAAACTACCTCATGGGATTTTTAGCTGATATATTTGTGAACACCCTTGAAAACCGTTATTTCACGCAAGCCTCCTCTATGTGCAAGAAAATACTCTTCTATTGCAGATACGTGGATGACATTCTCATCATAATTAATGCAACCACAGCTGAAGTACCATCCCTTTCGAACGAATTTTGCAGACTGCATCCAAAAATGATTTTCACCCATCAGGTCATGTCACCCGATTGCTCCATCAACTACTTGGACCTAACTCTCACCTTATCCAACAATCACATCACATTTGCGATTTACAGAAAGCCCACAACCAGTGACGCTGTCATCCACTCAACATCCTGTCACCCGTACAGTCATAAAGTAAGCTTTTTCTCGTCAATGATCGACCGCTTATGCGACCTCCCTTCAAACAGTTGAGCAAGAACTAGCTAACCTGCGGCACATTGCTGGAACCAATGGATACCAGGCGAGCTTGGTCGACTGATTGTACAGCAGAAAAAACTCTAAAAATAACACCTCCCTGCTCTCTAGCACCATCACTACTGAATCCATCTACATCTCCTTACGATTCATAGGAAATCTTTCTTACAGACTCACCGCACTTCTTAAAACCACCCACATAAAAGCCTTCACGATCAATGACAAGGTCCAGTATCGCTTTCACCACAGTGAACAGCTAGTTAAGGACTCTTTTAGCCAGTCAGGCGTCTACAATGTTTGCAGTGCCCCTTATCATACATTGGCCAAACTGGACGAGCCTTCAAAACTAGGTTCCAAGAACATCTTTTAACTAAGAAAGGCGCTGCCAAAAATAATTCGGCCTATTCCGAGCACCTCAAAAGAAGCAAACACATTCAGCCCCCCCTTGACAAATTACAAGTTCTTCACATCGCCCCCAAAGGAAAAAAAACTCTCACTTCTTGAAGAATTAGAAATCACTAAGTTTGTAAAACGGTCCCCAGAACACAGTCTCAACGAACAACTGATCAAAAAAAATCAAACTTTTTACGACATCATGTTATCCATCTTTTTCCAAAATGAACCCCCTTCTGACAATTCACAACATCTTTCTCCCGCCCCACCCTCAGGCCCCTAATAATTTCGTTTTCATTCATTTATTATTGTTTCATACCAACATGTTTCATTTCACAAGATTCATTCCCCCACGTCACAAATATCTCTAATAATACCAAGCTACCGCTTGGCAAGCCGCTCATTCTCGCAGGCGTAACTCTACCCATACCGCTCTGTTTAACGGTCGCATGTTCTTATGGTCTTCAGTCCGGAAACTGGTTTGATGCAGCTCTCCACCCTACTCTATCCTGAGCAAGCCTCTTCATCTCCTCATAAGAACGGCAACCCACATCCACTTGAATCTGCTTACTATACGCGTCTCTTGGTCTCCCTCTGCGATTTTTACCCCACACACTTCCCTCCAATGCTAAATTTACGATTCTCCGATGTCTAAGAATGTGTCCTACCAAGCGATCCCTTCTTTTAGTCAGGGTATGCCAAAAATTCCTTTTCTCACCAATTCTGTTCAATACCTCTTCATTAGTTATGCGATCTACCCACCTAATCTTCAGCATTCTTCTGTAGCACCACATTTCAAAAGCCTCTATTCTCTTCCTGTTCGCACTGCTTATCGTCCATGTTTCACTCCCGTACAAGGCGACACTCCACACAAATGCCTTCAGAAAGGATTTCCTTACCCTTAAATTAATATTCGATGTTAGCAAATTTCTCTTTTTCAAAATTGCTTTTCTTCCCATTGCCATTCTGCATTTTATATCCTCTGTACTGCGACCATCGCATGTTATTTTACTACCCAAGTAACAAAACTCATCTACCACCTTCATTGTTTCGTTACCTAATCTAATTCCTTCGGCATCGCCTGATTTTCTAAGACCGCATTCCATTATTTTTGCTTTGCTCTTGTTAATGTTCATTTTATACGCTCTCTTCAACACACTGTCCATTCCATTCAACTGCTCTTCCAGGTCCTTTGCCGTCTCTGACAGAATTACGATGTCATCAGCAAAACGCAATGTTTTTATATCTTCCCCCTGAACTTTAATCCCTATTCCAAATTTTTCCTTGCTTTCCTTCACCGCCTGCTCGATGTACAAATTGAATAACATCGGAGAAAGGCTATAACCCTGTCTTACTCCCTTCCCAACTGATGCTTCCCATTCATGCCCTTCGAGTCTAATAACTGCGGTCTGGCTTTTGTACAAGTTGTAAATAACTCTCCTTTCCCTGTATTTTACCCCTGCTGACTTCAGAATTTGAAAGAGTGTATTCCAGTCAACATTGTCAAATGCTTTCTCCAAATCTACAAAAGCTAAAAATGTATGTTTGCCTTTCCTTAATCTATCTTCTAAGATAAGTCGTAAAGTGAGTATTGCCTCCCGGGTTCCTATGTTCCTCCTGAATCCAAACTGATCTTCCCCGAGGTTAGCTTCTACCAGCTTTTCCATTCTCCTGTAGATAATTCGTGTTAAAATTTTGCAACCATGACTTATCAAACTGATGGTTCTGTAATTTTCACACCTGTCTGCGCCTGATTTCTTTGGAATGGGGATTATTATATTTTTCTTAAAGTCTGAGGGCATTTCGCCTGTCTCATACATCCTACACACCAGTTCAAATAGTCTTGTCATGGCTGGCTCTCCGAGAGACTTTAGTAGCTCTGAGGGTATGTCATCTACTCCTGGGGCCTTGTTCCAACCTAGGTCTTTCAAGGCTCTGTCAAATTCATCTCTCAGTATAGTATCTCCTATTTCATCTTGATCTACTTCCTCTTCTCTTCCTACAACATCATCTCTAAGTTCATTTCCTTTGTAGAGCTGCTCTATGTACTCTTTCCACCTTTCAGCTTTCCCTTCTTTGCTGAGAACTGGTTTCCCATCTGAGTTCTTGATATTCGTAGAGTTGCTTTTCTTGTCCCCAAATGTCTCTTTTCTTTTCCTGTAGGCGGTATCTACGTTTCCCCTTGTTATACATTCTTCTACAGATTTGCATTTGGCTTCTAGCCACTCCTGCTTAGCCATTCTGCACTTCCTGTCAATCTCATTTTTTAGTCGTCTGTACCCCATTTTGCCGGTTTCATTTACTGCATTTTTATATTTTCTCCTTTCATCAATTAAATTTAGTACTTCCTGTGATATCCAAGGATTTTTTGAAGGTCTTTCCTTCCTACCTATTTTGTCCTCTGCTACCTTCACTATTTCGTCTCTCAATTTTACCCATTCCTCCTCTACTGTTTTATTTTCCCCTGTTTCTGTCAATTGTTGCCTAAAGCTCCGTCTGAAATTCTTAAGAATCTCAGGTTCCTTCAATTTATCCAGGTCCCATCTCCTTATTTTCCTACCTTTTTGTAGTTTCTTTAGTTTCAGCCTACAGTTCATAACCAACAAGTTATGGTCAGAGTCTATATCTGCACCTGGGTATGTCTTACACTGTAGAACCTGGTTCCGAAATCTATGTCTTACCATTATAAAATCTATCTGGTATCTTCTGGTGTCTCCTGGTCTCTTCCACGTATACAACTTTCTTTTGTGATTCTTGAAACAGGTGTTTGTTATAACTAAATTATGTTCTGTGCAAAATTCTACCAGGCGGCTTCCTCTTTCATTCCTTTTGCCCAGACCATATTCACCTACTATCCTCCCTTCCCTTCCTTGTCCTACTATCGAATTGCAGTCTCCCATAACAATTAAGTTTTTATCTCCCTTAATTGTCTGAATAATTTACTTTAGCTCCTCATATATTTCTTCGATTTCCTCATCATCGTCAGAGCTAGTTGGCATATAAACCTGCACTACTGTTGTAGGTGTTGGCTTCGTATCTATCTTGACAATGATAATGTGATCACTGTGTTGTCCATAGTAGTTTACCCGCATTCCTATTTTCTTATTCATTATCAATCCTACTCCTGTGATACCTCCAATTGATTTTGTATTTATAATCCTGTACTCACCTGACCAGAAATCCTGTTCATCCTGCCACCGAACTTCACTAATCCCCACTATATCTAACTTCAACCTATCCATTTCCCTTTTTACATTTTCTAATTTTCCCACTCGATTAAGGGATCTAACATTCCACGCTCCGACCCGTTTAATGCCAGTATTGTCTTTCCTGATGATCACATCCTCCTGAGTAGTCCCCGCCCGGAGATCCGAATGGGGGACTATTTTACCTCCGGAATATTTTACCCAAGAGGATGCCATCATCATATGTTCATACAGTAGAGCTGCATGTCCTCGGGACAGGTAACGGCTGTAGTTTCCTCTTGCTTTCAGCCGTTCGCAGTAGCTGTGTGGCAAAGCCACATTAGCCGATGTTACAAGGCCAGCTCAGTCAATCATCCAGACTGTTGCCCCTGTAACTACTGAAAAGGCTGCTGCCCCTCTTCAGGAACCACACGTTTGTCTGGCCTCTCCACAGATACCCCTCCGCTGTGGTTGCACACGGCTATCTGCATCGTTGAGGCACGCAAGCCACCCCACCTCGGCAATGTCTGTGGTTCATGGGGGTGGACGGTCGCATATGTTCCGCAATTATTAAAAATACTACCAGTTGTAAACGTGGACCTGCCGCGACAGCGACTCCTCTGCTGCTATGGTGAGTTTTATCATATAAAAGCATTCCATTAATCTCCATACCACACCCCTTTAGTCCCAGTCATTCTAGTTCAAATAACCCTTACGTTTACCTCTTTGCAGGCGCCCAATGACAACAATTGTTAAGATTCCTCCTACACAGCTATAGATAGCTCTGTGGCTCCATCTCCGCCCAAGTAAGTCTGAATTTTCAAATTTACTCACCTTAGCCACATTAGATTCGCTGTCCGCCAGGTACACAGACTGTAACAAAACATTTGTATTTTTCCAGTCTGACGATGCGCTAACAGCGCGAAACGCGTCATTGGATAATAAAATATTGCAACAGAGACTGAACATTTTTAATTTCCATGGTTACTTCCTCTTTGTGCAGGTTCCTTACCTCTAATCCCTCCTCCCCCCTTCCCCATCACCACCTCACTCAGTCATCAACTACTTTCTACCACTCTAACCCCCTCCCACCCCATAAATATTTGGATATGTATGCCAGTTGTAACTTTTGGTAACTATTCCCTCCTCTCCCCCTTCCCTCACATCACATTAAAGATAGGTTATTTTATGCCTCTCCCTTGTTAAACTGCACTATGCAAGAGTCACTACAATTTTGATAGTGACTTGTATATTTTTATTTTTTTAAAAACAAACCACCACTTACTCTTATTGTATCTTAAAGCACCATGATCTGTTCTACATGATTATCCTCTTTGGAATACTCCAAACAAGTTGACTGTTTAACTCTCTTCAGTTGTCTGACTAGATGTACCAATTATAACACTAGGTTAATATTACTGTAACCATTCACATTTCTTTGCACATTAGTTCACACATCTTAAAACTTATAACCCATATCCGTAACTTATTAGTTGTATGATAATCACTTCATCAATCTATCCCCATTAAATTTTGAAGCCATAGACACAATGACAAATTCTTTATATTGACAGATGCCCTGACAGTGACATTCTAAGCATCCTACTACAGTGTCAGCTGGTAGTTCTGAAATATTCCGCCTATGGCGCCACTTATCATTGTACTTCTAGACTACTGAATTTTAATCTGCTAAGCGACTGATTTGTCAGTCACCTGCTCCTCTCTTTATGCTTTTCTTCAACTACTTTGAGTATTACTGTTTTCCCATAGCCTTTTTTTTCCCTTATTTATTGTTACTCTTTTACTATAAACCTCATCCATAGACACTTTGTTAGCAGCTGATTGTTATTCATTCCATAATCTTTGCACTTAGCGTTGATCCCACCACTAGCATGTATATTTTTTAAGCAACAGTACAAAAATGTAAGTGTTAATTTTATCCCATTATATGAACTTATCTTTATTACAATCTATTTGGTTCTTAACTGCTTCAAATTTCTGTACCGTAATGACTTTTTTATGTTCTATAGCCTTATTGTATACTAATGCACTTGTTTGCCTGTATAGAGACCAGAAGAAGGGCACTCAAGCGCCTGAAACCAGTCGTTAAAATTAAAAAAAAAACCACAGGCAACTGGTTGCTACACTTCATTCATTTATTTGCAATTAAGTTTGACTGAAGCATCGTGCAGGATACTATTAATTAACACACAATTTGAGTTTATATCATTACAATAGATTACCATTTACAATCTGTCAATTACTTGAACGATATTCTCATTGCAATTTGCAAGTACGCCACAGATCTCGTGAAGAAACTCAAAAAAGTGAGACCACTAAACCAATGGGTATCCATGAAAATCAATATTACTTATGAAACCAAAACACGATACATCTTAATTGTTCAAAAAAGTAATTTTATGCAACATTCCCAAATTTTGGTAATATTAGAAACATTAAAAAATAATTTGTCCGAGGTTCTGAAAAAGGGCAACATGTAAGATCAAATGCCATCTTTACAACTATGAAAAGGCCACACTATATAAGAAAATGGCACAGGATATTTCACTGCCCTTATGAATGTTATGGTGACCTGGGTCATTGACCTTAGATATAACAAATATTGCCAAATTACCCTCCAATTTGCAGACGATAGAAGTTTCCTCATTAGTGGGAAAACAGAACAACTACTCAGAGACTCTGCTATTCAAACAATGAACAGAATAGAACAATGGTTCACCTATAATAAATTAATTATAAACAAGGAAATGACAGTAGCACTGAACTTTTACAATCTAAAAGGAAAGCACCACCAAAATATAGAAATAAAACTGAGGGACAGAGTTCTCCAAAGTGTTGACAACACAAAATTTCTGGGGCTATGGCTCCAGAACGACACAAAATGGGAGGTACACATTGAATATCGAAGGGCGGGGGGGGGGGGGGGACCTACGTAAAACCTGCTACATGATGAGGGTCTTAAGAGATTGCTGCAGTAAAGCTATCCTGTCTGTTAAATGTGTATTACTCCTATGTGCAATCTGTACTTAAATATGGCATTATCTTCTGGGGCAATTCAACATCAAATATTAAAATTTTCAGGATGCAACAAAGAATACTGAGAGTTATTGAAGGGAATAGGAAATCGTGTAGACCTATATTTAAAAAAAAATGTCCATTCTTGCTCTTCCATGCATATTTATCTTTGAAACATCAGTTTTCATAAAGCAATACATGGATAAACACCCAGAAATCTTATTAAAGAACGAAGATGTGCATGCATACAATAGGAGAAAAAATCTGATCTTCATGTGAAACAGGTGAAAACATCGTTATACCAAAAAGGCGCTCTCCATATCGTAATAAAAATTTACAATAATCTGCCTAACCATATTAAGTCACTGAGTAAACTCAGTAGTTTTAAGACTAAACTAAAGGCATATTTAATTTATCACTGCTTTTACCTAGACAGTAACAAATAAAAATAAATGTGCATTGTGAATATTCTATTTTGTATGATGTCTCTAATATTTACTGCATGTATGATTGATAAATTACTCAAATACTTAGTGCCTAGAATGCAGTACAAACTGCATTCTATATTATTATGAATATTCTATCTAGCCTCTACTATTTATTTTTATATTGATTCTTGCCAAATTGCTTAAATACATAGTTCCTAGACATGCAACAAAATTGTATTTTACATGTAAACAAATAACCATGTCCAATATCCTTGTATCTATGCATACAGGATGAGGAGTAAATAAATAAATAAATTTCCAAATACATTGACCAGAAATTTTATTTTACAGAAATGGAATTTACTGGAATACTATGTATGGCTTCCATTAAAATGGCTTGAAGTTCTGGGTGCGAAAGCTTGCATTTGTGTGTGTGTGTGTGTGTGTGTGTGTGGTGTGTGTGTGTGTGTGTGCGCGCGCGCGCGCCTGTGTGTGTGTGTGTGTGTGTGTGTGTTTTATTTGTGCTACTATCACCACATGTGCTCTTTCGCCTGGTGAGTAATCTTCATCTATTTTTTTTATTTATATATTTTTCCTGCTAGGAATTTTACGTCTATGTACGCCCACCATGCCGAATTGTTTACTAAGCGTAAAACGTGTTACCTAATGAATGCAACTCGTAATTGACCTTCATTTCCCATCATTCATCGCGCCGCAACCAACGTCAAGAAGCCGTTGTTGCCTAAACTGCATTAACCGCTTTACAATTATTCAAAGTATTTTAAATACGAATTTGCAACTAATAATACTGTTGTGTACGGGGTCTGTTCAAAAAAAATTGTGTTGAATGTGTAACTACCAGCAGTGTCTTTGTTGTACGTCTAACAATGGAAAATCCAAGTTGCAATGGCAATAACGGAGAATAGATAACAACTCACCGTAAAGACGATCGCCATTGCAGCGCCCATAATATGGTGGTCATCTAAGCTTCAATGTGTGTGTCTTTCTTTTTCTGATGAAAACCATGCCCGAAAATTTGTGTGAATGTTATTTTCTTACATGCCTGTCTGATGATCAGCGATTGTTGTCATTATTGAGTGTCTGTTAGTCCTAGTCACACATGGATACTCTTGTCACCGAGCGGCTGAGATACTCTGCGACCAAGAGACGCGGCATGCGCAGTTAACCCTCTAAATCAGTGTTTTTCAACCTGTGGGTCGCTGTCACAAGAGGAAGTTTGTTTTTGTTGTGGTCTTCAGTCCGCAGACTGGTTTGATGCAACTCTTCACGCAACCCTGTCCTGTGCAAGTCTCTTCATCTGAGAATACATACGGCAACCTACATCCTTTTGAATCTGCTTACTGTATTCGTCCCTCGGTCTCCCTCTATGATTTTTACCCCACACGCTTCCTTGTAATGCTAAGTTAACGATTCCTTGATGTCTCAGAATGTGTCCAACCAATCTAGCCCTTCTCTTAGTCAGAATATGCCAGAAACTCCTTTTCTCCCCAATTCGGTTAAGCACCTCCTCATTAGTTATGTGATCTACCCATCTAATTTTCATCATTCGTCTGTAGCACCACATTTTAAAAACTTCTATCATATTTTTATCTGAACTCCTTATCGTCCACGTTTCACTCCCATACAGTGCTACACTCCAGACAAATGCTTTCAGAAAGGACTTCCTAACATTTAAATTAATATTGGATGTTAACAAGTTTCGCTCCTTTAGAAACGCTTTTCTTCCCACAGCCTTTCTGCATTTTATATTTCCTCTACTTCGGCCATCAGAAGTTATCTTGCTACCTAAATAACAAAATTCATCTACTACTTTTATTGTCTAATTACCTAATCTAATTCCTTCAGCATCACCTGTTTTTCTGACATTGCATTCCATTACCTTCGATTTACTCTTGTTAATGTTCATCTTGTATCTTCCTTTCAAGACACTGTCCATTCCATTCAATTGCTCTTCCAGATCTTTTGCGGTCTCTGACAGAATTACTGTGTCATCGGCAAACCGCAATGTTTTTATTTCCTCTCCCTGCACTTTAACGCCCTCTCCAAATTTCTCCTTCCACTCCTTCATTGCCTACTCAATGTACAGATTGAACAACATTGGGGAAAGGCTACAACCCTGTCTTACTCTCTTCCAAACCTCTGCGTCCCTTTCTTGCCCTTCGACTCTAATAACCGCTGTCTGGTTTTTGTATAGGTTGAATATAACTCTTCGCTCCCTATGTTTTACCCCTGATACCTTCAGAATTTGGAAGATTGAATTCCAGTCGACATTGTCAAAAGCTTTCTCCAAATCAACAAACGCTAAAAACGTAGGTTTTCCTTTCCTTAGCCTATCTTCTAAGATAAGTCGTAATGTGAGTATTGCCCCCCCCCCCCTCCCCGTGTTCCTACATTTCTCCTAAATCCAAACTGCTCGTCCCCGAGGTCGGATCCCACAAGTTTTTCCATTCGTCTGTAACTAATTCGTATTAGTATTTTGCAACCATGACTTATTAGCCGGCCGCGGTGGCCGAGGGGATTGAGGCGCTCCAGTCACGATCTGCACGGCCACTACGGTCGGGGGTTCGAATCCCCCCTCGGGCATGGATATTTGTGCCGTCCTTAGTTGTAAGTAGTTCATAAGTAGTTTGTAAGTTTAGGGGCTGATGACCCCGTAGTTAAGACCCATAGACTCTACAAACATTTGAACTTACTACACTGATAATTCTGTAACTTTGACACTTGTCTGCACTTGCTTTCATTGGAATTACGATATTCTTCTTGAAGTCATAGGGTATTTCCCCTATCTCATACATCTTGCATACCAGGTGATACGTGATCTACCCATCTAATCTTCATCATTCGTCTGTAGCATCACATTTCAAAAGCTTCTATCATCTTTTTGTGTGAACTCCGTATTGTCCACGTTTCACTCCCATACAATACCACACTTTCTTCCCACAGCCATTCTGCATTTTATATCTTCTCTACTTCGGCCATCAGACGTTATCTTGCTACCCTGCAATTTGCGATCAGTTATGGCTTCACTGTACTAGGTTTAGATGGAACACCCAAGTACAGTGAAGCCATACTGATCGCAATGCGATTTACTTCATACCATTTAATTATTCTTCCAGGTCCTTTGCTGTCTCTGACAAAATTACTATGTCATCGGCAAACTGCAAAGTTTTTATTTCTTCTCCCTGCACTTTAACTCCCTCTCCAAATTTCCCCTTGCATTCCTTCACTGCTTGCTCTAATGTACATATTGAACAACATTGGGAAAAGGCTACAAAACCCTGTCTTACTCCGTTTCCAACCTCTGCTTCCCTTTCTTGCCCTTCGACTCTAACTGCTGTCTGGTTTTTGTATAGGTTTAATATAACTCTTTGCTCCCTATATTTTACCCCTGCTACCTTCATAATTTGAAAGAGTGTATTCCATTTGAGATTGTCAAAAGCTTTCCCCAAATCTACAAACGCTAAAAACATAGGTTTACCTTTCCTTAGCCTATCTTCTAAGATAAGTCGTAATGTGAGTATTGCCTCCCGTGTTCCTACATTTCTCCTAAATCCAAACTGATCTTTACTTGGGCCATAAAATAACGTATGAATTAAATAGATACAATTATAATACAGTGAGATAATGGTGTATAAGCGCATGACCTCAAAATTGTTTTCAGTAACCAATTTATAAATAAAAGAACGTGGTACAAAAATTGTGTAAAAAATCGAAAAAATAGTTCTTGGAAAATTGCCTATAGAGTGGGACCTTTCTTAACCCTTTCATTCCCACATTATGAATTCAGCTTTGGTAAAATTAAAATTCGGTGTCTCCTGTATTAATACAGTGCACTCAACATCAAAATATGTGTGTTAAAATTTTTGTTCTAACTATTGTTTTTTTATGTCTTTTATTTCATGTACAACACAGACGACTGTGTCTAAGTATTTTATTGTTTGGGACGTTGTTTGTTGATAGTTAACACTGTCAGATCAATAATGCTAGCATAATCATCGTCACAGCAGCAAAGACGAGACAATTCACTGCTGAAATAAAATAACATGAACCACATTCATGCTCGCAGTCACAGCCACGTACACACGGCTACCTGACACAACCTCCAAGATGGATAGATTAATTTAATACCTCATAAGTGGCTACAGGCCGTACCAAGCGGCAAAATGTCATACTAGAAGCATGTTGTTCAACAAGAACAACAATGCGACTTTCAGGACTGATACACAAAATACGATAGAAATCAGCTTTTAATACTTTGTTGTTGATGATCAACATTGGGAATGAAAGGGTTAATGAGTATAATTCGCGTCTGAGTCTTACCTGAAATGTGAAACGTTCAAATGTTTGTTAAGCTTATGGGACTTAACTATGAGGTCATCAGTCCCTAAACTTACAAACTACTTATCAACTACCTTATACTAAGGACGGCACAAATATCCATGCCCGAGGGGGGATTCGAACCCCCGACCGTAGTGGCCGTGCAGACCGTGACTGGAACGCCTCAGTCCCCTCGGACACCGCGGCCGGCGTGTGAAACATTACTTAGACAAAATAAATTTTTCTGTCGGAAAGTTTGTACAAAAAATAGGATAATGTGTGCCATTCAGAAAAATACACAAAAATAACTTCGTCCACAATTTAAAAGAAAGATGTAGCAAAAGAAAGGATGTAAAATTTGTTTCTTTTGAGAGAACACAGATAACTTCGTTCGTTTGAGGAAATTAAACACAATCCATTCCTTTTTTTTCAACAATTAATTGATTGAAATAATAAAAACAAACATTTTATTTTTAACAGAGAATTTATTAATAAACACCCTACATTTTTGACAATTTTAACAATAAAATCATTGATATACTAAAAACAATCACCCTTAATTTTGGATTTTTTACAATGAACTCACTGGCGTTCTAAAATAAACATCGTTCTTTGTGAAAATTTTTCATAACAATAAAATTATTAACATACCCATGATGTGACACTTTTCGTTTTGAAACTTTTTTTTCTTAACAATGAAATTATTGAAGTACTAAAAGAAAACAGCTTTCGTATTGAAACAATTTTTTGCAAGAAATTATTGATTTATTGAAAAGGACTTTATTCGTCTTTGAACCGGTACATGATTTCTCTAGTTAATAACAAAAGTGCCACTATGCACATTCGCATGTTATTAGTTGCTATGAACCTGACAAAAAATCACTTGTGAAGTGATGGGCAACCGGGAAAATTTAGAGAGTTTGGTTGTATTGTGATGCTGTCCACTATTAGGTAGTAGAGTTGGCTACGGTTTCATGGTTTCGAAACCAGGTTTCGATGCACACAACGGTTTCAGTGTTTCAAAACCGGCATCTTTCACGGTTTCGAAACCATGCGGTTTCATTCCGTTCTGTTTCGGATCACATTCGCGGTCGATTGTCGATCCACTGAAACCGTTTCTTCCTGTCGGTTTCACGGTTTCATGTCGGTTTCACGACACCGGTGTTTCAAACCACTAATGCAGAAGGGCGGAACAGACTAATGGTATCGAAATGTGGTGTTTCATTTTACTGAAGCTCCACACAGATACACATATAACTTACTAGTATATAAACCATTTAGAGAGTGTCAAATAGTAGTTGACACTCTTGAGTCTGCAGCTTATGATTACTGATATCAAGATTCGTTTGCAAGAGACTGCTGTATTCCGAAATGACATAATGTCTGCTTTATAAATGTAAAAGAACAATAAAACAACATTCACTATTTGCATTGAAATAACCACTTAAATTCTAGGTTTATCTACCATATTAAAAACACGAGTGAAACTACATTTTTTAAAATAAGATACAACATGAAGCCTGAAATTACATTTTTTATACGAACAAGGGTACATCGCATATTTAATCTCTTGTTAAAGAGTTAGTTTCTTACGAGCGAAAACGAAGTTACCTACTGTCGTTATAATTTTTCGACTGTCATGTTAAAGGAATTGCGGCGGTGGTGTAACGGCCAAGACACAGAAGTGGTGAACTTCTCTTATTTTATTATTTTTGTAATTCCATAGCATTACTTGTGATTATTTAGTGAGCCCTTTGTTCCCTATTATTTATTTAGTATGTATAGAAAGTAGCATTTATAATCCATCACTATAATATGCGTACCGTGTTGCAGTTTGAGTTCCTAACGGGGTAAACTTTTACCTACAATATCGGCGGCCCCGTGTGACTATGTTGGCAACATCAACAACACGGGAGAAAATCTTTATCAACATGTTTCGTACAGACCAAGAAGTAAATATATACTCTATGGTTGACAGGTTCTTGTATGTACCCTTGCCCATATAGTGAAAAATATTGCCCTCCTAGAGTGAAGGTTTCCGGATAAAACATACATTGCTTCACGGTTTCATGGTTTCGAAACCGTCAGATGTTTCAATTTTCTCATCTCTATTAGGTAGTGAAATACCTCTGGAAAATGCGTCGCGAATAGAGTTAGTGGGAAAGACGTGATGCATCAAAACGTCATGCGTGATGAGGCGGTTTTTCATTAACCTAATTATTTATGACTCCGTATCTCATGAACTGTGCATCGTAGTACGATAAAATTTCGAACGTACGTTCAGTGGTAAGTGTGCAGACAGTCTGTAACATTTCTCGAGAACACAGTTATTAGTGTACGAGTAATAAATTGTAGCGTCATGCCAAATGCCATAATTTTACTGCTTGAACGCCGAGAAACTGGTAAGCGACAAACTTTTTTCCTTTCATCATTTTGTTGGGGTTGTCAGCGAGAAAATTTCCTATAGGTTTGAAATGATGTTTCAAAAATGTTCAAATGTTAGTATAGCTTATGGGACTTAACTATGGAGTCATCAGTCCCTAAACTTACAAACTACACTAAGGACGGCACAAATATTCATGCCCGAGGTGGGATTCGAACCCCCGACCGTAGTGGCCGTGCAGACCGCGACCGGCGCGCCGCAGTCACCGCCACCGGCGAAATGATGTTTAAAGTTCGTTGCAAGTCGCTAGTTGTTCTCCTCAAATAGAGGACTGATGATGTCACACTAACACGTGCCGCAAGATGGGAGGTTTTCAATGTTTATGACGTCATATCTCCTAAACTATCAGCCCTATCGCAAAATCCTTTCTTAGCTGACGTCTTAAACCTATGAACTACAGTCCTGCCAAATTTCAGCTTCATAGGTGAAGTAGTTTTCGAAATTTCGTGAGTGAGTGAACTGAGTGTCCTTTCGCTTTTATTGAGATTTCCAAATCGTGAAATAAAAGAAATTTAATTTCAATATTAAAAATGGCAAAACCATATTTATTAGGTAACTAGCTGCCTGGCAGACGTCGTTCTATCCTATTTTTTTCATTAAAACAACAGTACCTTGATTTTTTTATGTTAATAGGTCTTCCCCAACAGACTTTGTTATGACAAAAGTTATTGGCCCTTCGCAGTAATAAAAAATATCTCAGAATGATCACTTTATTTGTAGATTTGTGTCTCCATAATAAATACCAATTACACACAAATATAAATTTTCTGTTTTGTAAATTGCAAGACTTTAGTAGTAGTAGTAATGTGGTATTTTCATTGTAATGCCTTGGTCTGATAGATTTACAAACATTTGAACATGTTTAAATTCAAACGTCATGTCAGTTGGTACCATTGGGATGCGGGGTATCGGCCGCGGCGGAGCGGCCGAGCGCATTGAGGCGCTGTGCTACGATGCGCGAGGCCGTTCCCCGGGGGTTCGAATCACCCCTAGGGCATAGACGTTTGTGCCGTCTTTAGTATAAGTATCAAACGAGGTGGCGCATTGGTAACACACTGGACTCGCATTCGGAAGGATGGTGGTTCAAATCCACCTCCAGCCATCCAGATTTAGGTTTTCCATGATTTCCCTAAATCACTCCAGGAAAATGTCGGGATGGTTCCTTTGAAAGGGCACGGCCGATTTCCTTCCACATCCTTACCCAAACTTTCCGAGCGTAAGCTCCGTCTCTAATGACCACGCTGTCGACAGGACGTTAAACTCCAAGCTTCTTTTCTTCCTTTAGTATAAGCTACTTCATAAGTAGTTTGTAAGTTTAGGGACTGATGACCCCGTAGTCCCTTAAGCTTGACAAACATTTGAACATTTTTAATGCGGGGTATCAGCATATCTTCTCCCTTATGTTTTTCCTATTGGTTGCTTCGATCACATCGCTAAGTAATTTTTTCACTGCTAGCCGTGTGCCGTTACAAAGTTGCGATTGGTTGATATTACGTAACATAATGAGTTTGGGATATATACCGTAATCTCTTCTTCCCTCCCTCCATCCTCTATTTTCCCATCTCCTCTTCCTCCTATCTTCACACCACTCCCTCTTACCCTACACCATATCCATCTCCTCACCCTTCCTCTCTGTGTCTATATCATCCTCCTTTTTAAATCCACATCATTCGCCCATTCTTATCTTCTCCTCCCCCTCTCTCTGACTGTATTTATTGTTATTGCAATCGGGGCCTTGATTGGGAATAGAAGTCAATATGGAAGGGTAAATTAGTTGGAAGCGGGATATTGACAAACATTGTTCATTGTTCCGACGCCAAATGACACATTCGGTGCGTAATGGACTATTGGATAGTATGTGAACGCCAAACGTTCAGTTCTAATCGTCACATGTTACCGTCTGTTTTGTCGACGATCCAAATTATTTTGTGCGTAGAGTGCAACTGAGCGAGTCAAACTCGACTGTATCCGTTGTTCTAGAGTCATAACGGATCGCGCTTCAAAAATTCTTTCTCGATTTACCTCCAAGCGCTGTGTTCGATCTTCGTCGCTCTCGGAGAGTACGTAGTAGAATTGCGATGCGCGTACGCCGACCGATATTACGACGCCGAAATGGAGGCACTCTTGTAAAGAAATAAACCACGATCTGTACTCAGTTTGTTTGTAACACTCTAAAATACCACGAACTGGCGTCTATTCTATCTTTGCAATGCTCCAAAGATATGATCACCATCGACAACATCATGGAGGTAAGAATAATACTGAGGGGCTTCTAAAGAAACAACGTTTGAAGTTAAGTCTGACTGGCTGTTTTAAGCTTGAGTGCATAACACCATCTCCCTTTATTCGAACCTCCTTGGAGTATTTGGGTGCTAGGTGAGTAGCGAATGAATAAGCTGATTTTGAAGAATCAAAAATGTTCAAATGTTTGTATAGTCTATGGGACTTAACTACGGGGTCATCAGTCCCTAAACTTACAAACTACTGATGAACTACTTACGAACTAGGACGGCACAAATATCCATGCCCGAGGGGGAATTCGAACCCCCGACCGTAGTGGCCGCGCAGACCGTGACTGGAGCGCCTCAGTCCCCGCGGCCACCGCGGCCGGTTTTGGAGAATCTATAAAATGATCCGAGCTGGTAGCGTACTTTCAGTTTTTCTCAAATTCTGATATTTTCCAGTAGATTTTCCAAAAAAAAATTTCATATAAACCTTGTCCTGAGAATTACTAACAGAACAAAGAAAATATCAGCTAAATCGGTGAAGCCATACTTGAGTTTTACGCTTAGCAAGACATTTGGCAATTCATTTTTATTTATATAGCTAAACTAGGAATCCAGGACGTAATATCTCCAGTGTGGGAGAGGGGGGAGGTTGGTGGCAGTTTAGGGAAGGGTGGGTCATTTGCGAAGGAGGGAGGGGTTGGTCGCAGTTTGCAGGGGGGGGGGGGGGATGAATCATTGGCAGTAGGAGTAACCCACTAAACTACAGGCCGACTTCATTGACGTCAATTTACAGCAGAGTTTTGGTACATATCCTGTATTCAAATATTATGAATTATCTCGAACAGAACGATCTATTGACCCAACGTCAGCACGGACATAGAAAATATCGTTCATGCGAAACTCAATTAGCTCTTTATTCACACGAAGTGATGGTTGCTATCGATAAATCGATTCCGTATTTCTTGATTTACAGAAGGCTTTTGACACTGTACCTCACAAACGACGTTTAATCAAATTGCGTGGTTATGGTATATCGCCCGAAACAACTACTACATTTATCCATCATTAAGCTTTTGCATGCAATTGGTGTCATCATGACTTGCGTAAAAAAGATTTTATGCAAAAGATTGATAAAAAAAATCATGCAATTTGTTACATCGTATCTAACTAAGGTACACATAATCCCTAATGACATCTATTGGCTGCATGGCTGAAAGCACGAAGGGTTAGCCTATTTCGCCGTCCTCGTTCAAGTAAAAAGAAATAACAGACCATAATCAGAAGCGAAGTCGACAAGTGTGACGGTGCACAGCAAGAGCTAGTTGCGAGTGAATCTTGATACATTTCGGAAAGTAGTGTTTTAATGTGTGAAAATTACAATGTTCGTATCGAGTGGCAGAAACGCTTACTGTCTAAAAACCTTGCCGTACCAACTTTGGGATTGGAGGCAGAACTTCGGGACAGCGTGTGATTGTCAGCTTTTGAATTAGGCGCTAGCGCTGTGTAGCCTGCACGAGCTGCCACCTGGTACCAACAGTAGGAACTCCCTCGCCAGTGGCCTTTGGAATCACATATTTTGTTTATCGCGCCAATTTTTCGAGGTTATTTGTTATAGAAAAACGTTCACGCGCAAAAAGAAAACTGCATTTTACATTATCAACAGGCATTTATTTTGTGAATTACTTCTTCCGCCACCTCTTTTCTTATTGTAGTTCGTTAATATTACTGTTAGCCCAAAAATTGTAAGATGTCAGCATTGAGTGGGATAACACTGGGACTGTCCTAAAGTTACGTCGAGGGGTTACTTCAAGTATTTTTCACCTTCTTTCAGTATTATAACTGACCAACGATGCTCAGATCCACACAACATACTCTTGTAACAACCAAACAATATTTAAACACAGGAAAGTTTTAATGAAGTGGAAATGTACCTAGCCACATTTGAAGCTATGATGAAACTAATTTTGCGACGATCCTGACGCTGGGATAATTATCAGAAGAATAGGAATTACGTGCCCAGAGATGATACAAAAATTCATATATATGTGAAGCATGTACGTCAAGGTGTGTGTAATGTATTTAACGTAGAAGGTAGAGTTAATATGGAGAGATGAAGCCAAAAAAATGTGTTTATAGGTCATTGCAATCGAACCAAGCCTGCTTGGTTTCGTAGGTACGCCTTTGAGGATTGGTTCACATAATTACTCTGGCCGATTTTAAAATACCCCCGAAGAACCCGAGGCCATTATTGGTAAAAACATTAGCTCCCCATTACCAACAGAAAAAGAGTTATAGTAAATTTATTATAGTGTTTCATTTCATGTGGGACGTTTATAAACAAACGAATGCATGTAATAACGAGAACAATGTATTTCTCTAATAATTCAAAGCGAAAATGATGATGTCCCATTTTCCCATATTATGAGGCCTGATTGGAACACCGACTGAGGACAATTTCTTCGGTCATAAAATAGAATCTTGGCCATATTTGGAAAGAGGAGTGTCAATTTTATACGTGTTAGGGAACTAGACTAAAAAGAGAAAGAAAAGTGTCCAAAAATTACCTAGTTTTACGCTGCTTAACATAAGGAACGTTTAGAACGTAAATTAACAACGATGGTGAAACGCCAAGCAGCAATAATCCTAGTTAGGTAAGTATTAAACTTAAAATAAAAAGTGATCAGACCAAATGTATTCACGAAACAACTGCGATGATACTCAAAGCCAAATTCCCGCTGGATAAAGAACACGACCCTACAGTACGGAAATAGCCTCAAATTTTAGCGAAGTTAAAACGATACGACGATATCGATATCTAGAAATAATGTGACAGTTACAATCCTTTTCGCTAAATCGGACAGAACTTAATACGAAAAAATCCTTCCTCTGGAAGAGTGGTGGCACCCACCCTATATAGCAGCACTGTAGCGGCAAGTGACAGATGTCAACTTTCAAGTAATTTTACTCGGTGCGAAAAACTGGAAGGAAAAAACTGAAATAATTTCCGACGTGAATAAGCTGAATTGACAGTAACGTCGAAACCAGCATTTCTAATGTACTACAATCGTAGTAACAGAATTTAGCTTCGCTGACCAAGAGCGGAAAGCGACGGTCCTCTTTTTGTGGAGTTAGCGCTAGACTGTTGACGTCATGCGAAGATGAACAATGTTCCACGCTGTCGGCTCCAGCGTGGAAGCAAAGAGGTTAGCAGCGCAGCTGTGGCACACTGGGCGTGTCTTTGACCTCCAATATCCCTGGAAACAAATCACGCTGCGTTAGGAGATGTCATCGTCTCAAGTGTCCCCAACAAGGCGGCCGAGTAAAGCGTGGCAAGATGACCCCAATGAATCTAAAGACACAATCACACGTGACAAATAGACTATACTAGATTAGATTAGATTAGTTTTTCGTTCCGTAGATCCAAGTTGAGGAGATCCTCGTGGATGTGGAACATGTCAAGAAACATAATTTACAAGTTGAATAATACATAATACTAATAATATAAATACAGATACGTACATATTTTAAGTTTTTTAATAGCTGATAATATAATAATACTAATATAGTATGAATACCGATACATGCATCATTTGGTACAATTTAGAAATTCACTAATGAAGTAGAAGGAGTTGGCCACTAGAAAATCTTTTATGTTCCTCTTAAACTGATCTTTATTTGTAGCTAAATTTTTTATACTTGATGGTAAATTATTGAAAATGTGTGTTCCTGAGTAGTGGACCCCTTTTTGAACTAAAGTAAGTGCTTTTAAGTAAGATCTGAGCTGTTTGTTGGGAAAAGGGATATATTATTTATGACAAATTTCATTAAGGAATAAATATACTGAGAGGCAGTAGTTAATATACCCAGTTCTTTGAAGAGGCTTCTACAGGACGTCCGTGAATTTACTCCACAAATAATACGTATTACACGTTTTTGGACTCTTAAGACTTTTGACTGACTTGAAGAGTTACCCCAAAATATTATACCATATGACATTAGCAAAGTGTGCAAGCTTAGTTATTTTTATGTCTCCTATGTCTGATAACACTCGTATTGAAAATACAGATTTGTTGAGTATTTTCTGCAGTTCTGTGGTGTGCTCCTCCCAACTAAATTTATTATCAAGCTGTAATCCCAGGAATTTAATACTGTCAACCTCTTCTATCTGCTCTTCTTCATACTTCATGCATATACTGACAGGAAATCTCTTACATGTTCTGAACTGCATGTAGCGAGTCTTTTCAATGTTTAATGACAATGAGTTGGCTGTAAACCATTTATTAATGTTCATGAGAATATCATTAGCAGACCTTTCTATAACTATGCTTGACGTACTTTTTATTGCAATACTTGTATCATCTGCAAACAAAACGAACTCTGCTTCTGGTAGTGTAACTGATGAGAGGTCATTAATGTACACGAGAAAAAGCAATGGCCCTAAGATGGATCCTTGTGGGACACCACATGTAATTTCTTCCCAATCCTATGATGACTGTTGGCTTAATTCACTAGTCACTTGCACTGACACACTTTGTTTCCTGTTAGTGTGGTACGACTTGAACCATTTTGCAGCATTTTTCGTGACCCCATAGAATTCTACTAGATAACTAAGTTTCCGCTCAGCCGATCGCATGTTTCACTGTGCCACAATCGTCATTCGTCTAAACTCGACTCGACAAAGTAGTTACAACCGACAACGAAGTTAATTAAAATAAATCTGTGGGTTTTTTTTTTTTTTTTTTCAATTGTAATAACAAGCCAGAATTCTTTTACGACACATAATATTCCGAGTTTCGCACTTTTACACTGTTTCACGTTATAAATCGTTGCACTAAATTTATGCATACTGTTTTACCATTTACAGAACTTAGTGCATAGCGTTCAAGAAATAATAAATAATCCTTAGTTGTATTTCCTGTGTCTTTAATCAGAACTTCATGATCACTACGTTCACTATTTGAGAAATAGTGAAAGTGCGTTTTCAATGTGTCTGTGTACATCTATATCTTCGCACTGATCTTGATGAAATTTTGCACAATTCACCTTCAAAACAAGAGGAAGGGCACTGTCTACATAAAATTTCGTTCAGTGCATGTTGGAGGGTTCTTATGGATTTCGCCAAAATCCTTTCTTTTGTTACGATCTTGATGAAATTTTGTACAGTTGACCTTGAAAAACAAGATGAAGGTTACTGTTTACATAAAATTTCGTTCGGTGCATGGGGGAGAGTACTTTAATTATTTTAAACCCGGGCAAAGCCGGGTACTTGCAGCTAGTGAACAATAATGATGCTCCAAACTGGCTAAGCGCACTGTGGTCTTGTGGCTAGATTGGCTGCTGTAAACTGGTACGAAGCAGGATTTAAGATTGCAACCGCTTGTTCTAATTTTTCCCGTCGTTGCATTAGTAACAGGTTGTGTAACGTAATTCAAAATTTTCAAATGTTTGTAAATCTATCGGACCAAACTGCGTGGTCATCAGTCCGTAGCTTACAAACTACTTAAACCTAGATAAACTAACCTAAGGACAAACACGCACACTCATGCCCAGGGAGGATTCGAACCTCTACGGCGTGCAACCGCGCGCTCCGCAGCGAGACGCTTTAGACCGCTCGGCTACTCCACCGCGGCTTACGTGTAATTACTAGCTGCACCTGAAACCAGTCAAATGGCACCTGGCTGAACGTGTTCTTCCATATGGGAGTAATCTGGATTTCGCTTTCAGCCAGAATATATTTTAAATAGTCTTAACTGGGATGAAGATGTTCAATAAACGACCTTTACCGATGATACAAACATCTAGAAAACATGTGAGAATTTGCTGTTATATACCAAGTGAAAACAGAAAAGAGCTTAAGAAAAATGAAAGGATTTCACTTAGTTTAGACAAACAATTATATAATGTAATTTATGGACATAAAGTAATAGTTGCATTTAAAACATCCGAATATGGTCTTACTGTATTTCTTTTAGCTAAAATAGCATAATATATTTGTATACATGTAATGCACAGTGAAAATGTAAGTTACAAAAAACGCTGACTACTTTTGAATCTTGAGGCTATTTTTTGTAACTGGGACACACACCCACGTACCTTATGTGTTAGAAAACGTAGCAATCATGTGCTTTCTTTCCGCCAGGCAAAAACTTCTTAAGCACAACTGAACACACTATGAATGTCACACGACAGTAAACTATATAAATAAACATCAAAATACATTTATATTCAAAACCAATCAGTCATTTTAGCGTATTCGTCAATTTGTTTAGTCCATATAGATAACTAAGGGATCAAACTGTCAAAAATATTGGTATTGTACCACTACGAATAATCAGTCGTATTCCGCTTCAGTTGTTAAGCTAGTCACGTGACCATGCCAACGCGCTCGCATGCTTTACTGACACCAGTCAGCTACGAGTCTCATGACTACAAACGAAGGAGAGAATCAGCCTAACAGCAACCAGTCTGATGACGTTATAGACGTTGTAGAAAAAGTAGTTTTGGTCTATCATACTTGCGTGTGTAACATATCGCCTCCGTCAGATCAGTTCATATAATCCAGCACGGGAATTTAATATTACGAAAAGTATCTCCCACGTGCGAGTCATGAATGCTACGGAGCCTGACAAGTAGCCTGGAATGTTACCAGCCAGTCTTGACGTATGATAGCGGTATGAACGGTTGTGACAGTGGATGAAATATGGATACTGTTTTTCGATCCTGAAACGAAGTGCCAGTTATCTTAATGGATACACACTCACCGTCACATAATAAACAAATGAAATTAAAATTAAAAATCACATAGGCGTGAACAAGTTACTTCCAGAAATACGTGAAACGGTGCGGCAAAAGTTGTCTTGTGTTTTTATATATATATACCATTGCTTCGAGGAAACATTATGCTACAGTTTTTATTTTAAAAGTGATTTTTCATGCAACAACTACTTCACAAGGACTGGCTCCAGGAGACTTTTCCCAACGATGAAACTGTGGTAGCACCAAGTCCCCATCATAATCCCATAAGTGATCTACTGTGTAACAGCAGGCAATTTGGAAGGCGGCCATTAATGGTTGTAACTTGGGCGACTTTAATGTAAGTACTTCTTCCTTTAAGTTATATCTAATACATAATGCCCGATTTAAACATCTAACTCTAATATAGCTATCTAATTTATGAACAAATAGCAACCACTTCCTATTTATTTTTTTATGTACGTTACTACAAGAAATTGTCTATAAACTTTTGTTGTCTAAACTAAACGCTACTCGTAAAAGAAAACACGTTAATTCAGTGATATATCCCTTTTAAGTGCTTTGAGTGAAAGTTCCTAAAAATACAAAACATCTAAACATATCTATGAACCTGTGAATACACGTACTTTTCCCGAATTTATTAGATAATCTAGAACTCTCCACGTACATTAGAAGTAATAGAAAGTACAGTTACAACTAACAAATACTGCGCGTATTCACCAATAAATATACAATGTCCGTCCTGTGCCCTTACAAGCCGCAATATGCATGCCCCCTGCTGACCTCATTCTTACAACCATAATGGCGCTCAGCAGAAGATTCAAAATATCTTTTGCGACCTCAAGTTCTTTTTATTGTCCTTTCGGGGCACATTTACTTGCCGTGCTGCTATTGCACGAGTGATTTATCCATAGTCTAACCCCACTCCTAAACATGAAGTCGCAAAGGACATCGAAACGTGGCGTCGTCGTTGTGAAAAATAGTTAGGCAACAAAATGACTACGCCGAGAACTGACAAGTTTCACGGTTTTCGTTTAATTAGTTAGTCAGAGGAAAAATCTGAGGTAATATAATTTGAATGCACTTCGCAAACTTGGGCTATTTGTTTTCGTCGCTATGTACCGGGTCGTCAAAAAGTCAGTATAAATTTGAAAATGTAATAAATCACGGAATAATGTAGATACAGAGGTAAAAATTGACACACATGTTTGGAATGACATCGGATTTTATTAGAACAAAACAAAAAAAAACAAAAAAAAGTTCGAAAAATGTCCGAATGTCCGACAGATGGCGCTTAATCAGTAATTAGCTTAACAAATTAAGACAAAGCAAGGTTGATGTTCTTTACAGGAAATGTTCAATACGTTCACCATCATTTCTCAACAATAGCTGTAGTCGAGGAATAATGTTGTGAACAGCACTGTAAACCATGTCCGGAATTATGATGAGGCATTGACGTCGGATGTTGTCTTTCAGGATCCCTAGAGATGTCGATTACGATACACTTGCGACTTCAGGTAACCCCAAAGCCAATAATCGCACGGACTGAGGTCTGGGGACCTGGGAGGCCAAGCATGAGGAAAGTGGCGGCTGAGGACACGATCATCACCAAACAACGCGCGCAGGAGATCTTTCACGCGTATAGCAATATGGGGTGCCCATGTCATTCCCAGAATGTGTCAATTTTTACCTCTCTATCTACATCATTCCGTGGTTTATTAAGTTTCCAAATTTATACCGACTTTTTGATCACCCGGTAGGTAAACATTTTACCACCTTTGAGTACAGACGGGATTCTCGATGTTGTTGTTTGTTCATAAATTGGGTGAAGTGGCTATGTGAAAGAAAAGTAGTAAAATTGGACTGACCCAGAATTTATCAATATTTTTAATTTGATTCACGAAAAGCATGGTCTCTCTATCTCTCCTTGACATGAGGAGACATAAATGAATAGTTACTCAGTTATCAAAATGGAACCTTGTGGGTACTTTCCGCGTTAGAGGCAGAGCTCTCGCACAAACCCATAGCTAGTGACAGAATATTCCCTAAATACAGAAACAGAATTAAGTATGTGTCTTTACTCCTTAGGAAACTTTTCAGCCACTCTAAGTCTCCAGTGTAATAATTTCGACCATTTAACGCTTGTATTTTTTCCACAACGGGCGCAATATACACTATGCAATCAAAAGTATCCGGACACCTGACAGAAAATGACGTACTAGTTTGTGGCGCCCTCTATCGGTAATGCTGGAATTCTGTATGGTGCTGGCCCACCCTCAGCCTTGATGACAGCTTCCGCTCTCGCAGGCATACGTTCAGTCAGGTGCTGGAAGTTTCTTGGGGAATGGCAGCCAATTCTTCTCGGAGTACTGCACTGAGGAGAGGTATCGATGTACAGTACGTCAGTGATGCCTGGCACGAAGTCGGCGTTCCAAAACATCCCAGAGGTGATTCCTTAATTTCTTCTGTGCGAATAACAACTTCCAAAAACTTACGAGTATGAGCCAGGTATCAAAATCGACGACGACCGATATTTCGGCAGGAGACCACCCTGCCATTTTCAAGGCGAAACTGCAGTGAGGAAACAATGTGCAACGATATTTAAAATCTCGGCTTTTAATGTGTGTATTGACTAGTGCACGTCCGCCTGTGAGTAATATAACAGCAGCTGAGGCAGGTGCTTTACATTCACTTACGATGGAACCTGATATTGTTATTTTACCTGCGGACAAGAGAAATGCTACTGTTGTTTTAAACAAGCAGGATTATCTTCAAAACTTTCTGATTCAGCATATCGCAGGATTTCTGCTGACCCTACAAAAAGTTATTGAGAGGAAGACCAATAACCTCCTTAAGAAAAGTTCTTTGTCACAGGAAACTATCATAAGTCTTAATTCTTATTGTTCTGTACCTCCTAGATTATATGGCCTTCCTAAGGTTCATAAAGACAGATGCCCTCTTAGGCATAATGTGTCAAACATTGGTGCTCCCACATATCGTGTGGTAAAACATCTTGCTGGTTTGTTGAACCCACTGGTAGGCCGTTGTAAACATCACATCAAGAACTCCGCGTATTTCTTACGTCGATTGGAGGGATTGCACTTGACTGACTCGGATATTTTAGTTAGTTTTGTTGTGGTTTCTCTTTTCACTCGCGTTCCTCTGATTCGTTGCAACTAATTGAGACGAAGTTAGGTATTGATTTAACGAATTTAATTCGACATGTTTTGACTTCCACCTACTTTTTATTCAGTGACGAGTACTATGAGCAGACAGATGGAGTTTCGATAGGAACCTATCATTGCTAATTTATTCTTGGAGGACTTTGAAGATCGTGCACTGGAGTCAGCGGCGTTGAAACCTACTTTTTTTTCAGATATGTTGTTTGACCTCATCGTGGTGAGAAACGGAATTATTTTTATTTTTGGAACATCTAAATTCAGTCAACTCCAACCTCCGTTTCACAATGGAAATGGAAAAGAATGGTTGTCTTCCCTTCCTTCATGTGTTGGTCAAGAGAGGAAGCCAACGCATACTGGTTTTTATCTGCGAGCTGATAGCGTCACCACCGAGCTCAACGTGAAGGGGTTCTTCGATCCTTAGTGCATAGGGCTCACGTAATTTCTGACCTGGAAAGTTTGACCACTGAGCTGTCCCATTTGGAAGTAACGTGAAGGGCAGATTAAAAGAGCGTTGCGCTATCGACCACACGTACAGTGGGCTAGTGATTATAACACTGTGCCGGAATCCACGTCAGTGGCCTTTCTGCCATACGTTGGCAGCACTTCCAACAAGATTAACAGCAATTTGTGTAAAAACAATATAAAATATGCGTTTTGTCCACCATCTAAAATTAAGGCACTGTTGGGATCCATTAAGGATGATCTCGGTTTGCGCAAGGCGGGTGTCTACCGTATCCATGTAACTGTGCCATGTCATATCTTGGTCAAACGATTAGTTGTTGAGGACCGTTGTATTGAGCATAAACGTCACACACGTTTACAATAGCCAAACAAATCTGCTGTGGCCGAACACTGTCTTGACACAGGTCACCCTATGGAATAAAACAAAATGGAAATTTTGGCATGCACTTCCAGCTACTGGGTTTGTGTTATCAAGGAAACGATAGAAATAAAACTGACAACCTTATGAATATGGATGGAGAGTTTTGCTTAAATTCCGCTTGGGATCCTGCTCTCTCACTTGTCAAAAATAGAGGGACAAAACTAATCCGACCTCATCCGTCGAGAACTGATGTTTATTATAGATATCCTGGCCGTTTGGTCGTGTCAGCGCTGTGTGTTCGCTCGGTGTGTGTTGTCTTTCCTGTTTACTCATTGAAAACCGAGGTTTTGAAGATCGTTGCACATTGCTTCCTCACTGCAGTTTCGTCTTGAAAATGGCAGTGGTCTCCTGCCGAAATATCGGCCGTCGTCGATTTTGATACCTGGCTGCATCCCAGAGGTGTTATATAAGATTCAAGTCAGGACTCTGTGCAGCCCAGTCCATTACAGGGTCGTTATTGTCGTGTAACCACTCCGCCACAGGTCGTGCATTATGAACAGGTGCTCGATCGTGTTTAAAGATGTAATCGCCATCCCCGAATTGCTCTTCAACAGTGGGAAGCAAGAAAGTGCTTAAAACATCAATGTAGGCCTGTGCTGTGACAGTGCCACCTAAAACAACAGGGGATGCAAGCCCCATCCATGATAAACTCGACCACTGCCTCCGAATTTTACTGTTGGCACTACACACGCTGGCACTTGACGTTCACCGGGCATTCGCCATACCCACACCCTACCATCGGATCGCCATGTTGTCTACCGTGATTCGTCACTCCACACAACGTTTGTCCACTGTACAATGGTCCAATGTTTATGTTCCTTACATCAAGCGAGGTGTGGCTTGGCATTAACTTGCATGGTGTCTGGCTTATTGGCAGCCACTCGACGATCAAATCCAAGATTTCGCACCTCTCACCTAACTTTCATATTACCTTGAGTGGATCCTGATGTACTTTTGAACCGCTGTGTAATGGTCTGGATACATGCCTGTCTATTACACTGTACAATCCTCTTCAACTAACGATGGTCTCCGTCAGTCAACAGATGAGGTCGGCTTGTATTAACACCGTCCAGATACAAGGCTTAACTTTGAATGAAGAAAATGTCGTTGCTGAGGCAGTTGACATTTCATCATAGATTATCAATAGGAAACCTGATGCAAACCTGTAAGCATCAAATTAATTCAGATCTTTTTTGTCTTTCCTGTTTTTAATTTCGTAATGCAAGATTTGACAACAATATTTGCGAGCTATAAACAATGTTTTCATCTATTTTCACCAGTTTTTGGCTTTCGTGAACCTAGAAAGTTGTTGTTGTTGTGGTCTTCAGTCCAGAGACTGGTTTGATGCAGCTCTCCACCCTACTCTATCCTGAGCAAGCCTTTTCATCTCCTCAAAAGAACGACAACCCACATCCACTTGAATCTGCTTACTATACGCGTCTCTTGGTCTCCCTCTGCGATTTTTACCCCACACACTTCCCTCCAATGCTAAATTCACAATTCCTTGATGTCTAAGAATGTGTCCTACCAACCTATCCCTTCTTTTAGTCAAGGTATGCCAGAAATTTCTTTTCTCCCCAATTCGGTTCAGTACCTCCTCATTAGTTACGCGATCCACCCACCTAATCTTCAGCATTCTTCTGTAGCACCACATTTCAAAAGCCTCTATCCTCTTTCTGTCCACACTGTTTATCGTCCATGTTTCACTCCCATACAAGGCAACACTCCATACAAATGCCTTCAGAAAGGACTTCCTTCGGCTTAAATCAATATTCGATGTTAACAAATTTCTCTTTTTCAAAAACGCCTTTCTACCCATTGCCATTCTGCATTTTATATCCTCTGTACTGCGACCATCATTTGTTATTTTACTGCCCAAGTAACAAAACTCATCTACCTCCTTTATTGTTTCGTTACCTAATCTAATTCCTTCAGCATCACCTGATTTTCTTACACTGCACTCCATTACCCTAGTTTTACTCTTGTTAATGTTCATCTTATATGCACCTTTCAGCACACTGTCCATTCCGTTCAATTGCTCTTCCAGGTCCTTTGCTGTATCTGACAGAATTACTATGTCGTCGGCAAAACGCAATGTTTTTAATTCTTCACCCTGAACTTTAATTCCTTCTCCAAATTTTTCCTTGCTTTCCTTCACCGCCTGCTCGATGTACAAATTGAATAACATAGGAGAAAGGCTACAACCCTGTCTTACTCCCTTCCCAACTGATGCTTCCCTTTCATGCCCTTCAACTCTGACAACCGCTGTCTGGTTTTTGTACAAGTTGTAAATAACCTTACGCTCCCTATATTTTACTCCTGCTTGCTTCAGAACTTGAAAGAGTTTATTCCAATCAACATTGTCAAAAGCCTTCTCCAAATCTACAAAAGCTAGAAATGTTGGTTTGTCTTTTCTTAATCTATCTTCTAGGATAAGCCGTAAAGTGAGTATTGCCTCCCGTGTTCCTACATTTCTTCTGAACCCAAACTGATCTTCCCCGAGGTCGGCTTCTACCAGCTTTTCCATCCTTCTGTATATAATTCGTGTTAATATTTTGCAACCATGACTTATTAAACTGATGGTTCTGTAGTTTTCACACCTGTCTGCACCCACTTTCTTTGGAATGGGGATTATTACATTTTTCTTAAAGTCTGAGGGTATTTCGCCTGTCTCATACATCCTAGACACCAGTTCAAATAGTTTTGTCATGGCTGGCTCTCCCAGAGACTTCAGTAGCTCTGACGGGATATCATCTACTCCAGGGGCCTTGTTTCGACTTAGATCTTTCAGTGCTCTGTCAAATTCATCTCTCAGTATAGTATCTCCTATTTCATCATCATCTACATCCTCTTCCCTTCCTACAATAAGGTCTCGAAGTTCATTTCCTTTGTAGAGCCCCTCTATATACTCTTTCCACCTTTCAGCTTTCCCTTCTTTGCTGAGAACTGGTTTTCCATCAGTGTCCTTGATATTCATAGAGCTGTTTTTCTTATCGCCAAATGTTTCTTTTATTTTCCGGTAGGCTGTATCTATTTTTCCACTATTTATACATTCTTCTACGTCCTTGCATTTGCCTTCTAGCCATTCCTGCTTAGCCATTTTGCACTTCCTGTCAATCTCATTTCTTAGTCGTCTGTACTCCATTTTGCCTGTTTCATTTACTGCATTTTTATACTTTCTCCTTTCATCGATTAAATTTAAATGAACTGAAAGTTAAAATCACCAATCCCACCTCAACGTATCCTTCAGTTTTAGCAGATACGGACAGCTTCTTTGAAATTCTACCCTTATAGACCGTCTTCAGTAGGCCTGCAGTCTGTCCACCATAAAAGGATCCAAAGAAGGTTCTCAGCACGCTTATGAGAAAAGCTTCAAGCATTTTTTTTTTGGGGGGGGGGGGGGTACTGAGTAGAACAATTAGACATTTTTGTACGATTCAGGGCCGGATTATGGCAATCGCAAGTACAGTGGCCTCCGGGGGCCCCATCATGATCGCCTTCGAAATTGGTCACAATTTAATGAAGAGTCTTGTTTCCTAGTAAAAGGGAAAAAAAATTCATCGAATTCAGAATATTAAGATGATGCATTCACACTAATCCCGCCATCGAGAGCACCTTTATTGTTGTCTCACGTCACACCGACAGGCTGCCATCGCTAGCTAAGTGGCTGCATTCTGGGGCACAGCCCACTGCTTCGAAGCGCCATCCAGTGAACTTGGCGATGGCAGCCTGTCGGTGTGACGTGAAACGAAATTGTTGTGAGACCTCGTATCTAGACGGTATTGCCTGTACGCTTTCGTGCTGTGCGTGTGCTTTCACGTTTCCACTTCACTATCACATCAGAAACAGTGTACCTAGGGGTGTTCATAAGTGTGTAAATCTCATGTACAGCCGCGGTGGAGTAGCTGAGTGGCCTAAAGCATTTCGCTGCGGAGCGCGCGGTTGCTTGCCGTGGAGGTTCGAGTCCTCCCTGGGGCATGGGTGTGTACGTTTGTCCGTAGGTTAGTTTACCTTAGTTTAAGTAGTTTGTAAGCTACGGACTGATGACCACGCAGTTTGGTTCGATAGATTTACAGACATTTGAACATTTGCTCTCTTGTACAGACTTCTGACTAATGACACCCAATCACCTGACCACGTTCCGCGGAGCGGCTAGTTCTGCTCTCTTACGATGGCTAATGATTACTGAGGTCACTGGTATGGAATACTGGCAGCACACAGCATCTAATATGAAAAATTTATGTTTTGGGGAGTGTCTGGATACTTTTGACCACATACAAATGTTCAAATGTTGTAGAACTTATGGGACTTAACTACGGGGTCATAAGTCCCTAAGCTTACAAACTACTTATGAACTACGGACGGGACAAATATCCATGCCCGAGGGGGGATACGAACCCCCGACCTTAGTGGCCGTGCAGACCGTGACTGGAGCGCCTCAGTCCCCTCGGCCACCGCGGCCGGCGACAACATACAGTTCCCCACAGACGTTAAATGAACAAAGTAAGAGCATATGGTCTATCAGACCAATTGTGTGATTGGATTGAGGAGTTGCTAGATAACAGGATGCAGCATGTAATTCTGAATGGAGAGAAGTCTTCCGAAGTAAGAGTGATGTCAGGTGTGCCACAAGGGAGTGTCATGGGTCCGTTGCTGTTCACGATATATATATGAATGATCTTGCGGATATCATCGGAAGTTCACTGAACCTTTTTACGGATGATCCTGTGGTATATAGGCAGGTCGTAACAATGGAAAATTGTATTGACATACAGGAGGATCTTCATCGAATTGACGCATGGTGCAGGGAATGGTAATTTAATCTCAATGTAGACAAGTGTAATGTGTTGCGAATACATCCTGTATCATTTAGCTACACTATAGCAGGTCAGTAACTGGAAGCAGTTAATTCCATAAATTATCTGGGAGTAGGCATTAGGAGTGATTTAAAATGGAACGACCATATAAAATCAATCGTCGTTAAAGCAGATGCCAGACTTAGATTCATTGGGAGAATTCTAAGGAAATGCAGTCCGAAAACAAAGGAAGTGGGTTACATTATACTTGTTCGCCCACAGCTAGAATACTGCTGACCGGTGTGGGATCCATAGCAGTTGGGGTTGATACATGAAGCAGAAAAGATCTAACGGAGAGGAGCGCTCTTCGTTAAAAGATCATTTGATAATCGTGAAGCGTTACGGAGATGATAGATACACTCCAATGGAAGACTCTGCAAAAGAGAAGCTCTGTCGCTCGGTACGGGCTTTTGTCGAAGTTTCGAGAACATACCTTTACCGAGGAGTCTAGCAGTATATTGCTCCCTCCAAGTATATCTCGCGAAGAGATCATGAAGATAAAATCAGAGAGCTTGGAGCCCACACCGACAATCTTCCTTTTCGCGAACAGTACGTGACTGGAATAGAACCGATAGTGGTACTCAGGGTACCCTCCGCCACACATCATCGGGTGGCTTGCGGACAGGTAGTGTACGTGGGTGTAATGAAAGTTCACACTCATTTATTTACGTGATTAAGAGTTGAAAAAACTTTTTCTTCAACAAGTTTTCCGTCTTCCGCAAAAAGCGTTCACTGAAGTACAGAAGGAATTCACCTCTAAATATGAAATTTATGGAATTAATTATAATCTAACTTTAAGCAATTTATGTTCGGAAAATTATTCTGCATAGTCGGAGCTAGTAAAATCACGTCACGTTTACTTGTAAATAGAACAGCGAAACTTTTGTTTCCAAACCTCATCTTTCTTAAAGCTTTCCTACATTTAAACGTGAATGATAATAATAATTTCGTTTGGCTCATTGGCCTGGTGCAAGTCTTTTCATTGGACGCCACTTCGGTGACTTGCGTGTCCCTAGCCTACCCCAGTTATCCAGGGGACCTACAGCTTAACGTGGAATCTGAACCATATGCCGTTTCTGGCGACTCTTCACATCGTAGAGAGGTGAAGGATGAGTTAAAACGCAGACTGAAGAAATCCGAGGTCTGACCAGGTTTCGAACCCGCGACTCTTAGGTTTCCAATCTAGCGCTTTACCCCAGGACCACCGGGTTCGACGTTAGTACGTTCAAACTTCACGGCTAGCCGCGGGGCATGATGGGAATTGGAGAACAGGACTTTGATCAACGTGAATGATAATAATTTATGTACGAGGCGCGTCCAGAAAGTAAGTTCCGTTTCAATTTATCTCCGCTGCAGCGCTGCGAATGCAGTTCCGCACATGCGCTGTGGACGATGTGTATCAAAGAGAAGAACGTGCGCCATTTGGAGATCGCTGTCAGTTACGTACGCTTTGTTGTGCTTTTTTGAAATGTTGGCGTTGATTGAAAATCCCGCCGCCTGTGAAACCAGGTCGGTGATTCGGTTTCTGAATGCGAGGAAAGTGATACCAAGTGAAATTTATCGGCAAATTTGCGATGTTTACGGACCAAATGCGATGAGTGATCCGATGGCGAGAAGATGGGTACGACAGTTCAATGGCGGGCATAGTGATGTGCACGATGGAGAACGAAGAGGGCGTCCACCTTTGGTCACAGAAGAACTGGTTCACGCGATTGATGACAAGATCCAGGAAAACCTTAGGTTTATAATTAGTGCTCTTGCTATGGACTTCCCCCAAATTTCACGATCACTATGCATGAAATTGTTACCAAACAACTGAAATATCGTAAACTTTGCTCAAGTTGGGTACCAAAGATTCTCACTGAGCAACACAAAGCACAACGGATGGGTAGTGCACTTGAGTTTTTGACCCGTTATGCTGAAAGCGGCGAAGAATTTCTGAGATGGATAGTCACAGGAGATGAAACGTGGGTCTCTTACAACACCCCTGAGAGTAAGCGGCAATCAATGGAATGGAGGCACACTTCATCCGCACCAAAGGTAAAGCCGAAGCAAATCATGACACCTCGGAAAAAGATGTGCACAGTGTTCTGGGACTGGAAAGGCATCCTACTCATTGATTTCGTACCGCGTGGTCAAACAATCAAAGCAGATGCTTATTGCGAGACACTTGGGAAATTGCGCCGTGCAATTCAGAATAAGCGCCGGGGACTGCTGTCAAAAGGTGTTGTTTTGCTTCACGACAACGCACGACCACACACTGCAAATGTGATGAAAAACCTCCTACAGGGATTTAGCTGGGAAGTGTTTGACCATCCTCCGTACAGCCCTGACCTCTCTCCTAGCGACTTTCATCTGGTCTTACATCTCAAGTCTTTCCTTGGCGGTCATCACTTCACCAATGACGACGAACTGAAAGAAACTGTTTCCAACTGGTTGAAGACACAGGCGGCAGATTTCTATGAAGAAGGTATACAAAACCTGGTGCCACGCTATGACAAATGCCTGCAAAATTTCGGCAGTTATGTGGAAAAATAGTTTAAGAGTTGTAGAATTTTGTGCAATAAAAATTTCTTCTGTATCTCTGTACAATTTCATTTTATTACCAAACGGAACTTACTTTCTAGAAGCGCCTTGTATTTACTAATCAACAGCCATATTCTTACGCCAATCGAAACAGCCTTAATAGTACGCAGTAATTTCACAACTTTCGTTTGCTATAATTGTTCATGAAAAGCCATTAAAAAAAAAACAGACCCAAACTGGCAGGCCAAATATGAAGAAGAGAGAGTTAAATAGGTCATAGGATGCAGTTACGTCACGTCCTGGTGACGCCTACACACGCGGCCTTCTGCGAAAAGCCGCTAGCAGTCACTGCTGCCTTTAAAAAGACAACACCCGTGCCACCGCTACTCGCCAACTACAGACTTAAAAATCCACCAGAAACGTCAAACTGAATACAGAAATAGTAACGTTTCGAACTCAAACCACATCGTTGGGCGCAAATCTGAATGAGTTAATTGCACTGCATTTGCAGTGGAAAGTATTACGCTGGTAATGTGGTTCTCCTGCACTTTTCATTGATAACATTTATAGCGGTTCTTATTTCTGGTATTGAATCCATGAAATCCATTGGTTTGAAAAACAGATATATTTTAGTGACAAATTTCATTGTGGAAGAAATATAGTGGGAGTCAGTAATCAGTATCTCCCAAACCAACAGCCTTCTACAAGACGTTGTTGGGTGTACACGACCTACCCCAGAAAATGATCTCGTACGACATTATGAAATGAAATTAAGCATAATACACTAGTTTTTTTTTATTTAACCTGTGTCGGACAACAGTCGCATGACAAACAGACTTGTTAAGGCGCTTCGGAAATTATGTGGGATGCTCCTCCCAGTCATATTCACTATCAAGCTGTAATCCAAAGAATTTAACACTGTCAACTTCTCCTGTATCCTTATCGTAATGTTTTAGTCATACACTGGCGGGAAAACCTTTACATGTTCAAAAGTACACAATGTGTGTTTTTCCTTAATGAAATTTGTCACAAATAACAACAAACAGTTCAGTTCACACATACATACAATACTAGGAACAAATGCGACATACACAAGGACATAAAAGCACTAATTTAGTTAAAAAAGGTATCCACTACTCATGAACATACATTTTCAATAATTTTCCACAAACCATAAAACTTTTGATACAAATTAAGACAATTTTAAGAGGATCTCCTCAATATGGATCTATGAAACAAACAGTTAATCTAATCTTTCAAGGTTTACCGTAATAACAGTGAACTGGCTACGAACCATTTATTAATGTCCATAAAAATTCCATTAGCTGATCTTCATATGGCTATACCTGATTTTCTATTTATTGCAATGTTTGTGCCATCTACATACAAAATAAACTTTCCATCCTGTAATTTATTTATTTAATGTCATTGATATACTCAAGAAACAGTAAGAGCCAAAGATGGAACCTTGGGGTTATTTATTCTCAGTTGGATGACACTTTACGGATTAATAAATATATCCTATTGACACCCTTTGTCTTTTGTCGTAGATATAGGATTTGAAACACTTTGCAGTATTTCTTCCTACATGATAATATTCTAATTTACTTAAAAGGATATTGTGATTAACACAGATAGCCTTCTCAGTGCCATAATCCTTTATAAATCCGAATTGTGACATACATAATATTTTATTTGTAGCAAGAGACTTATGAAGACGACTGCGTAAAACCTTTTCCTAAGTTTTTATACACTCATCTTCTCAACCATCTGACTACAAATGAAATATCATCCATGTCACAATTTGGAGTTCTAAAAGGTTCTGATATTGAGAAGGCTCTCTACACATACTCTGAAAATGTACTTAATGCAGCAGACAATAAATGACAGACTGCTAGTATATTTTGCGATCTTTCAAAGGCATTTGACTATGTATATCGCAATATCTTTTTCAGTAAATTAGAATATTTGGTGTAAGAGGAAATGTTGAAAACGGTTCAAATCCTATATCCCTGACAGAAAAGTGTCGATAGGAAAGAGACAGGTATTAAACCATCAGGCCTCATCCACCTGGTACCAAGCACCGTCTCCCAAGGTTCCATCTCAGGTCCTTACTCTTTCTTGTGTATTTCAATGACCTTTAATCAGTAATATTACAGGATGCCAAGTTTGTTTTGTTTATGGATGACACAAACACTGCAATAAATAATAAATCGAGTATAGCCTTAGAAAGGTGAACTAATACAATTTTCATGGACGTTAGCAAATGGTTACTAGCCAATTCTCTGTCACTAAACCTTGAAAAAAAAAACTATATTCAGTTTAAAACATGAATTAAGTTGACTGAAGCGAGAACACCTTTATCGTCCGAAGAAGACGTGGTGTCGCGTTGTTTTATTGCTGTCGAGCGAAATAAGCAGATCACATGATATAGAAGAAACAATCAATTCCTCTAACTCAGGAGTTATCAAGAATGGAGTCCCACAAGGTTCGGCTTGGGCCCTTTGCTGTTCTTAATATATATTAATGACTTGCTATTCTACATTCACGAAGATGCTAAGCTCATTCTTTATGCTGACGGTACAAGTATAGCTATCACGCGTGAAAAACAGGAATTAATTGATGAACTTGTAACTGGTGTCTTTCAGAAAATTATTAAGTGTTTCTGTACAAATGGAATCTGATTAAACTTTGATAAAACCCAGTATATACAGTTTCATACAGTAAATGGTATGACACCATTAATAAATTTAGACTTTGAACAGAAATCTGTAACTACGGCAGAATATTCAAAATTTTTAGGTGTTTCCATTGAGGGGTTGAACTGGAAGAAACACATTGAAGATCTGCTCAAACGTTTGAGATCAGCTACTTACGCTATCAGGGTCATTGCAAAATTTGATGATATACATCTGAGTAGATTAGCTTACTACGCCCATTTTCAGTCACTGGTTTCATATGGGATCATATTCTGGGGCAATTCAACAGTGAGTAAAAAATGTTCATTTCACAAAAATGTGTTATCATAATAATTGCTGGAGTCCACCCAGACATTTATTGAAGTATCTAGGGATCTTCACTGTAGCTTCACAATATATATATTCACTCATAAAATTTTTTATTAACAATCCGACCCAATTCAAAAAAAAAAAAAAAAAAAAAAAAAAAAAAAAAAAAAAAAAAAAAAAAAAAAGGAAACTTTAAGATATTGAGTGTCACGTATAGACTCAATATACTAAAATGACACGTTCCGCATTATTGCGAAATGTATATATGATCTACGGAACAAATGTTAATCTAATGTATTGTTTTGTATGCAGATGACAATAAACAGACTGAAGCGAGAACACCTTTATCGTCTGAAGAAGACGCGACGCTGCGTTGTTTTATTTGTGTCGAGTCACACGCATCACGCCACTGCCATATTTGTGTACGCTGAAAGCCCTGCCTTCTTACTGCTTCTTGCAAAACGCATTACACGAATCTCCCCCCCCCCCGCCCCCCCCCCCAAAAAATATCAGATAAGGTATCTGTGTGAGAATCGTAAGGAATTTAGATAGCGTGACGTCTAAAAGCAGCTATTTTAATGACGTCTGCGTAAGCTATATGGATTCTGTTCGCAATCTCGTTTAAGAATATTCGCTGAGTTTTTGCTGACTTTTTCGCAGCTCCATTTGACACTCCACCGGCGGTTTCCAGCGTAACGGCTTCTGTTATCTCGAGAAACGTCTGCTGACCTCCCTCATTAACGCGACCTCTGTTTTCGGCTTCCCTTTCTTTATTTAGAATTTCTGCCATTCATCAAATATTGTACTCTCTGCAGCGTTGAAAGACTCTGGCACGCATGGCGCGGCGGTCCGAGAGATAAGCGAAATGGGGCGTCTGGAAGTGACGTTTTTATCAGAGGAGAACTCTTCCCAGACGCGTCCGTCAAAGAAAGGAAGGCGCGTCTGGCTAACTCAGACGCTCTCCCCTACCGCCATTTCGTCTTCTGCCAACAACAGAATACCAAGCTACCAAGGTGGATACTTGGGGCCGGGGTATACGGGGTGCAGCCAAGACTGGAGGGCGTCATCTCTCTAGGGAAACTGGCCTCAGTATTCCAGGCCGAAATCACTGCCATCAGGGCGTGTGTGGAGGAGAATGTGCGTAGGTGCTACAAAGACCGTAGCATATATATCTATTCAGACAGCCAGGCAGCCCTGAGATCACTGGCAGCTCCAGCAACAAGGTCTAAAATTGTTGCAGAATGTCACAGGGTTCTGGTGGAGCTAGGGGAAAGCAATAGAGTAAACCTCTTGTGGGTCCCTGGCCACTCGGGGATCAGTGGCAACGAACGTGCCGACTGATTAGCCAGGATGGGGACAGAGACTCCATTTATTGGACCAGAACCCGTACTGACAATCACCAAGGCAATGGTCAAATTGAAGCTATGTAACTGGCTCAGAAGACAGCACGTAGAATATTGGACCAAAGTCTATCAACAAAAACATGGCAAGGTCATGATGCCAAAGCCATGTTTTAAAAGAAGCTCTGCAATCCTGGGCCTGAACAGGAGAGAGATTAGACTCATAGTTGGATTGCTGACAGACCATGGGAATTTCAAAAAACACCTACATACAATGGGAATAACAGAAGGGGGCCCTAAATGTAGGATCTGTGATGACGGTGATGAAACTGCATCACATCTAATCTTCGAATGCATTGCATTGGAGAGTAAAAGTTACAGAACATTTGGGACAACTAGACCCGAAGAAATTGTGTCTAATAAAGAACTGGTAAAGGGATTCCTTGCACTGTTCAAGGGCATTGGTTGCCTTTACTAGATATACAAGGAGCGATACCGCACAATAAACTTAGTTTCGGTGCGGGCAGTGGCGGGTTGGACCAAGACTGTTTTGGCTTCCCTGGAAAAATCAAATCAAAATCAAATCAAGGTGGGTACTTATTCTAAATGCTCAAACAAGGGTGCTCACAGAGGGGGGAGGGGAGTGTCATGGTCATGACGCAAACTATGTCATTGAAATTTCTGGGGTGGGGGGGGGGGGGCGAGGAACTAGTACTTTTGGCCAAACTGGGTGGAGGGCTTTATAAAACAATTTAGAAAACGTGAAATAATAAACAATAAACCAATGTTTATAAACAAAATAAATTTATTTTCCGAATTCAGGACCTAATATCTAGGATGGGTGTGTGGCACCCCAGAGTGTTCCAATTATTGGGGGAGGGGAGAAGGATGATTGCCTCGTCGTTAAATAATTTCCTTTTCTTCTAAAAGAAGAATTGCTTTATTGTCAAGGAAGGTTTTTCTTCCCTTAATGGTATCTGAAAATAGATAACACATGGAACATTTTTGAACTGACTATACATGGTATTGTAGAAAATCCAGATATTCTGGTTATATGTGTAGTACACTAGCGGCAAAACACAAACAATACCTTCACTACGCGATGACAATGGGTAATACTACAGATGACAGTACTGCTACAGCAGAATTGCTACACACAGCTTCCCGAAATTCTTTCACAAAAGAAGACGAAGCGAACACTCCAGAAGTCGAACCAAGAACACATGCCAGCATGTGAAATTTAGAATTAGATGTTCCTGGAGTAGTAAAACAAGTCACTAAACAAAAACAAATCTTCCGGGCCAGATTTTATACCAACTAGATTCCTTTCACAGTATTCTGATGCAATAGCTCCATACTTAGCTATCATATACAACTGATCACTCAGTGAAAGATCCGTACCCATAGCCTGAAAAGTTGCCCAGGTCACGCCAATACTCAAGAAAGGTAATAGGAGAGATCCTCAAAATTACAGGCCCATGTCATCTCGATTTGCAGTAGGATTTTGGAACATATACTTTGTTCGAACATTATCAACTATCTCGAAGAGAACGACCTATTAACCAATAGTCAACACGGATTCAGAAAGTATCGCTCTTGCGAAACACAGCTTGCCCTTTATTCACATGAAGTGATAAGTGCCATCGACATGGGATCTCAAATCGATTCCATATTTCTGGGTTTCCGGAAGGCTTTTGACACTGTACCTCACAAGCGGCTTCTAATGAAATTGCGTGCTTATAGAATTGTGCGATCGGATTCACGATTTCGTATCAGAAAGGACACATTTCGTAGTAATTGACGGCCAGTCAACGAGAAAAACAGAAGTGATATTTGGCGTTCCCCAGGGAAGCATTATAGGTCCCCTACTCTTCCTTGTGTTTATAAACGATTTAGGAGACAATCTGAATAGCACCCTTAGACTGTTCGCGGATGATGCTGTCGTTTATCGGTTAGTGAAGTCAACAGGCGATCAAAAGCAACTGCAAAGCGATTTAGACAAAATTTCTACATGGTGCGAAAATTGGCAATTAACATTAAATAAGGAAAAGTGTGAAGTAATACACATGATCACTAAAATAAATCCGCCGAACTTCAATTACACGATAAATCAGTCAAATCTTAAGGTCGTAAATTCTACCAAATACCTAAGTTAAAATTACGAACAACTTAGACTGGAGAGAACACATAGAAAATATTATGGGAAAGGCGAACCAAAGGTTACGTTTCATTGGCAGAAGGCTTCGAAGATACAACAGCTCCACCAAAGAGACTGCCTACACACTTGAGCATCCTCTCCTGAAGTACTGCTGCGCAGTGTGGGACCCTCACCAGGTGGGACTGACGGAGGACAATGAGAAGGTTCAGAGAAGGGCAGCTCGTTTTATTTTATCACGTTACGGGGGGGGGGGGGGGGAAGCGTCATGGAAATGTCGCACGAATTGAAGTGAAAATCGTTAAAAGAACGACGTTATTCGTTGCGGCGAGATCTATTCGCGAAATTTCAATCACCGACGTTTATTTCTGAATGTGAAAATATTTTGCTAGCACCCACCTACATAAGGAGGCATGACGATCTCAATAAAATAAAGAAATCAGATCGAAAACGTAAAGATTTTTTAATTTTATCATTTTTTATTATTACCATTTTTTATTTTTTTAAACAGGTCAGCACCGGAAATTTGAAATAGTACACATGTAATAAATCACAAAGTAACTATAATTTGCCAAGCACAAATTAACATGACATTGTGTCACCAACGTGATGCCGCCACTGAGAACGTGTGCTACTGTTACTGTGAGCGGTTTTAACGCCGCCGCGCCGAGATCAGCTTTGAAGCTGCACATAGAGTCTCACGTTAATTAAACGGTAAAGACTTTTCTCTCTAGCTAGTAACATAGAAGCCGCTTAATTATTTTACGAGCTGATTATATACACTCCATTTCCACCACGTTGCTCCTCTTCCACTTTCAAATTAAGGCGAGCCTACTCATTTTAGGTCTTGTGCATTTGTTTTCGTAGTATAATTGGTTAAATTATAAAAAAGTGTAAAAATGTCATAGATTAATAAATTCAGTAGGCTTTTTTTTAATGAGCTGCGCCACTGGACGGAGCTTGTGCTGCTAGAACATGTGCCTTTACAAGTACGACACAACATGTGGTTCATGCACGATGGAGCTCCTGCACATTTCAGTCGACGTGTTCGTTCGCAACAACAGATTCGGTGACCGATGGATTGGTAGAGGCGCAACAATTCCATGGCCTCCACGCTCTCCTGACCTCAACCCTCTTGGCATTCATTTATGGGGGCATTTGAAAGCTCTTGTCTACGCAACCCCGGTACCAAAAGTAGAGACTCTTCGTGCTCGTATTGTGGACGGCTGTGATACAATACGCCATTCTCCAGGGCTGCATCAGCGCATCAGGGATTCCGTGCGATGGAAGGTGGATGCATGTATCCTCGCTAACGGAGGGCATTTTGAACATTTCCTGTAACAAAGTGTTTGAAGTCACGCTGGTACGTTCTGTTGCTGTGTGTTTCCATTCCATGATTAATGTGATTTGAAGATAAGTAATAAAATGAGCTCTAACATGGAAATTAAGCGTTTCCGGGCACATGTCCACATAACATATTTTCTTTCTTTGTCTGTGAGTAATGTTTCCTGAAAATTTGGCCGTCCCCTTTTTGTAACACCCTGTATATAAAAGGCAATGTCCCGACTGACTGCCTGATTCATATGAGTGTGTTGATCTTACTCTGTAGGCGTCATTTAAAAAGAGATTTTTCAAAAAAAAAAAAAAAAAAAAAAAAAAAAAAAAAAAAAAAAAAAAAAATAATAATAATAATAATAATAATAATTTTTGTTAAGCTTAAGGGACTTAACTACGGGGTCATCAGTCCCTAAACTTACAAACTACTTATGAACTACCTACAGCTAAGGACGGCACAAATATCCATGCCTGAGGGAGGATTCGAATCCCCGACCGTAGTGGCCGTGCAGACCGTGACTGGAGCGCCTCAGTCCCCTCGGCCACCGCGGCCGGCTATTTTTCGATATTCCGTCCGTAAGGGGGTGAAATAGGGGATGAAAAGTTTTTGAAAATACGTTGCTATGTAGGTAATTTTGTAGCTAGAACTACAAAATTTCGGATTTTAATTCAGGGTTCGAATTTAAAAGACATGTGTTTCGGCATTTTTTTATATCAACCAATAAGGGGGTTAAAGTAGGGGATGCAAAAAAATTGATTTTCAAAAATATGTTGCTGTTAACTGAAATTTTAAGCTACAACTACGAAACTTCGGATATGGAATCTTGGTCAGGATTGAAAAAAAAAAAAAAAAAAAAAAAAAAAAAAAATATATATATTAATTTCAGTATTTTTGGAAATTCAACAAGAGGGTAAATAGAGGATGAATGAAAAAAAAAACCCTCCGATGATGTCACAGAGGTGCTGAAACTAGTTTGGGTATATAATGAAACAGTGTTTTGCATATCAGGCGGACCATAAAACAAAACAAAAAAAATTATTTCTTTCAGTATTCATGTGGATTACGTGACACTTTGCATTAGAAGGTAAAGCAGTCAACAGTCCGAAGATTGGTTTGAACACCACAGTGCTTTACTATGCATGATCATGTTTGGAGGTGGTATGCCGTTGCCTTCATCCGACCTACGAAGTGACTTACCCAGCTAGTTATAGAGGGACCTACAGTTTAACGTGCGTTCCGAACCAAGGTGCACAGCAACAATGCCAGAGAGTCAAAATATGTTGAAACGTTTGTAGAGCTATGGGACCAAACTGCCGTGGTCGTCAGTTCCTAGGCTTACGAACTACGTACAGTGATGACAACACACACACAATCATGCCCGGGAAGAACTCGAACCTCTTGTGGAGAGCGGACGCAAGAAAGGCGCCTTAAAGCGCACGGCCGCTCCCGCGGGGCACTGAGGACCGTTGGCAAATTTTTGCACCATACAGATATCTTACGTAAATCGTTTTACAGCTGCTTTTGATCTTCTGGAGACTTTACTAACCGATGAATGACACCATCTGCTGATACTTTCTGAATCTATGCTGACTGAGTTAGTAGGAAGTTCATAATTTCCGACAAAAGTACATGCTCCAAAATCCTGCTACAAACCGACGTCAATGAAATAGCCCTGTAATTTTTCATATCACTGCTGTTACCTTTCTAGAATATCACTGCTGTCGATGACCTCCTGAATGTTTTCAGCTCAGCAATGGTTTTGTTGTTATTGGTGTAAACTTGGTTTCTAATATTATAGTCCACCAAAAAGGTGTCACATGTTCCTCATCTTTATAAACAATTTAGTAGACGATCTGAACAGCTTTCTTAGGCTGTTTGCGAATGGTGCTGTCGTTTATCGATTAGTAAAGTCACCAGAAGATCAAAAGCAACTGCAAAACGATTTAGATATCTGCATGGTGCAAAGACTGGCAATTGACCATAAAATAATGAAAAGTGTTGTCGTCCAAATCAAATGTTTTTAATCTATGGGACTTAAAAACTCTGGTCATCAGTCCCTTGGCTTACAAACCAAACTAACTTACGCTAAGAACAACACTCACACCTTGCCCGAGGGAGGACTCGAACCTCCGACGGCGAGCAGCGACGCAAACTGTTGGGCACAGTTCTTTTTTTATTTTATTTTGTTTTATTTTATTTTTTTTTTTTTTTTATAGAGAGCTTTGAGCCCTCTGGCCGAGTGCTCTAAGCCACCGCACCCGGCGACCGTTCGGCAATGCCACCGCAGGTGCAACTAAATAAAAATAGAATAAAAAATTAATGAATTAAATAAAATAAAAATTTAAATGTTAGTAATACTATGGGACCAAACGACGGATACTCCCGTGCGGCCCGCAGCTGCAGTCATCCATTTGAAGTCCAAACGAAATCCGTTACACTGCATTTGCACGATAAATGAGTCATATACAAAGGCCATAAATTAAACTAAAAACCTAGGGATTACGATTACGAACAACACACAGAAAATAGCGTGCGGGAGCAGAACCGTAGACTACATTTCATTGCCAGAACACTTAGGCCCCCACACACGAGCGACGAATCGCTACAGTTCGTCGCATGCGATATCGCTGCAATCCGTCGCTCGTCCCCATCTCGCCATACACAAGTGATTTGTTAAGCAATTTCCTCGATAATTACGAACACGCAAGTATAGGCAAATTCTGGAATGAAAAAGGCTCTTTTATTTTTAACAGCAATCACAGTTGATTTGTGCATCCTGACGAGTAATACTTTAAAATGGAAAATTTTTGGAAATGGGAATTGTAATTTATTAAACTTGTTTTGAATCAGTTTTCAAAAAATGTTCAAATGTTTGTACAACTTATGGGACTTAACTACGGGGTCATCAGTCCCTAAGCTTACAAACTACTTACGAACTAGCTAAGACTAAAGACGGCACAAATATCCATGCCCGAGGGGGGATTCGAACCCCCGACCGTAGTGGTCGTGTTGACCGTGACTGGAGCGCCTCGGCCACCGCGGCCGGTGAATCTGTTTTCGTAGAAAGTTTTGGTTATGTTACACCTTTAGTGCCGCTAAGTGGGTTGTTTGTATACATCTTTTTTGTGTAAAAATACCTTTTGTTTATTCGATTAATAGTCCTCAATTCCTTTTTATCGGTTCCTCTTATAGTTTTTTTTTTTTTTTTTTTGCCTCGAACAATTAAATACCCCTTTTTTTAATACTATGGTACATATTAATAATTCTGTGTCGAAGTTAAAAATTTTAATAGAACCTGCAATTTTTAATAAATAAATCAAAATCATCAGATGGAACTCAAGTGTTCCTTGGCTATTACTATGAACGTCCTACCAATTCCATTACTAAGAGCACAAGCTTCACAAAGCTGATCACTGCAGAAATTCTAGGGTTCATTTTGTGTTACTACTCAATATGAGTGAAACCGCTGCCCTCCATTGCTCAGAGTAGTTCGTCATACTCGAACGTGATATAGCGAAACTAATCACAAGCACGTCTCATAACTAAAGAAACGAGTCACAGGTATAATGGCACACATCGCTGCTACGCATCCAGGCAGCCATATTGCATTGACGAATCGCATGCGATCTGCCAGATTGCCTGGGATTTCCATGCGATCAGAGATCGGCGACCGATCGCTCGATATGTCCGCACACGCACAATCTACGAAGCGATCGGTCGCCCAGGCAACGAACGGATTGCTGCGATCCGTCGCTCGTGTGTGGGGCCCATTAGAAGATGCAACAGCTCTACTAAAGAAACTGTCTACACTACACTTTTGCGACCTATTTTAGAGTATTGTTCCACATTGTGGGATCCCCACCTGTTGGGACTGACGGAGCACTTAGGAAACTTGACAGTTGACTCTCAGCTAGGAACAGGGGACTGATGACCTAGCTGTTTAGTCCCCTTAAAACAACCAACAACAACAACAACAACAACTTAGGAAACGGCAGACAGTTTCGTATTATCACGATACAGGGGAACAGAGTGTCTCAGAAATGATGCACGAGTTGGGGTGGAAATCATTAAAACAAAGACGTTAGTTGTCGCAGTGAGATCTATTTGCGAACTTTCTATCACCCCTGAATGCGACCATATTTTGTTAGTACCCACCTACAAAAATTCAAATGTTTGTTAAGCTTATGGGACTTAACTACGGGGTCATCAGTCCCTAAACTTACAAACTACTTATGAACTACTTACGAACTAGGGCGGCACAAATATCCATGCCCGAGGGGGGATTCGAACCCCCGACCGTAGTGGCCGTGCTGACCGTGACTGGAGCGCCTCAGTCACCTCGGCCACCGCGGCCGGCACCCACCTACAGAGGGAGAAATGATCATAATAATAAAGTAAGGTGATAGAAATTTCGCAAATAGATCTCACTGCGGCAACTGTCGTCTTTGTTTTAATGATTTCCACCCCTACCCGTGCATCATTTCTGAGACACTCAGTTCCCCTGTACCGCGATAATACGAAACTATCTGGCATTTCTTAAAGTAAGAGATATCAGATCTAAAATGAAAACATTTATCTCTTTATTTTTCCCTCGCGCTATTTGAGAGTGGAACGGTAGAGAAATATCACGAAAGCGGTTCTGCCAAGCTCTTAAATGTGATTTTCAGAGTACATATGTAGACGTAGATGTACGTAGATTACATGCTTTTGCCCCCTAACATTTTTGGGGCCTGGTGTTAGCACAAAATATTATGCCGTTTAAATAATAGAGTAAAAGCAAGTATAGTACGCCGATTTTAAAAATCATATATTCAGTAACAAAGATTTCGAGATAATGAAATTTAGTCATGCAGTGGTAATTTATTTCGACTAAGTCTCCCTTAGACCTGACATAAAACCATTGTCAGATGAAGGACCGGCGCAAGCCCAAGTGCCGCCCCGTGCGAGCTGCGAAATTGCTGCCCCCCTCCAACCCCACGATTTTTTGTTTTTCAAAACGTTTGTGGAATTTCATTTAAACAAATCTATAGGAAATGCCAGCAATCAATCGCAATTTTTGTTTTTACTTTTCAGATCTACCCAGGCTTCGGCCGCTGAGTGGCCAATCTCAAAAGCTTTTAATATGTGCTTACATGTAAACCGCCAGGTTGACAGTTACGTTCAGCATGACGGTATAGATGGAAACATAAAGCATTGAGAATAGCCACACTGTACCCGAAATATATGTAGATCTGGAAAATAAAAACAAAAAATGCGACTGATATGTGACATTGTCAAAGTGATAGTGTGCGAGTATTATTGTCAAACAAAAGTGCCAGTCAGAGTTTAATTGTTCAAAATGTTCAAATGATTGTGAAGCTTAAGGGACTTAACTGCGGGGCCATCAGTCCCTAAACTTACAAACTACTTATGAACTACCTTACACTAAAGACGACACAAATATCCATGCCCGAGGGGGAATTCGAACCCCCGACCGTAGAGGCGTTTAATTGTTGTTCATGCAGGCGCAGACAGGTGTTTCATGGCTCAAAAACTAAAATGTTTGACTATCACTCAGAAACGGATAGCAAAAATTTCCAAATAACGTCGAAACCCAAATTACGCCAGGCTTACTACCAATGTCTTGATCCCTTGTAATTACTCGCAGCGTATGTACCCATTCGGAATACCTCTAGTCATTGTAGGTGTTGGACATGCTTGATTAGTAATGTTCAAATCCAAATGTTTGTATAGCTTATGGGTCTTAACTACGGGTCATCAGTCCCTAAACATACAAACTACTTATGAACTAACTAATACTAAGGACGGCACAAATATCCATGCCCGAGGGGGGATTCGAACCTGCCGGCCGCGGTGGCCGAGGAGACTGTAGCGCTCCAGTCACGGTCTGCACGGCCACTACGGTCGGGGGTTCGAATCCCCCCTCGGGCATGGATATTTGTGCCGTCCTTAGTATAAGGTAGTTGATAAGTAGTTTATAAGTTTAGGGACTGATGACCCCGTAGTTAAGTCCCATAAGCTTAACAAACATTTGAACATTTTGAGTAAACGCATGGCGCGTAGCAGACTGGTAACGCTCCATAAGAATACTGGCGTGTACGCCAGACTGCTTCCCCCTCTTGTGTTATTCCGGCGTAAACACGACGGCGCTGCCACAGTCGCGAGGAAGAAATTATCCCTCCTCCCTCCCCTTATTCAACAGGGGCGGCCGGCAGGTAGTCGAAGCGCCTTGCCATAGTTCCCGAAGCAGGTCCTTCCGAGGTTTGCTTTCGAATCTCCTCTTGAGCATGAATGTTGAGTTTGTCTTACAAAAATAAATAAAGGGGCGGCAGATTTGCCGCCCCTCGGAAAGTGCCTCCCCGTGCGGTCGCACGTTTCGAACATGCCTTGCGCCGGCCCTGGTCAGATGTTAGCCATGTCCTTTAAAACATTGATCAAATATTTGTAGAACAAACTGCACTTGAACAGAACTGAAGACACGCCCGATGTAGAAATTATGAACGGCCCATTTACGTTATTTAAATAATGAATGGCACAATTTCATGAATTGCAAATCAAATACATCGATAATGGTAATGGAAATGAAGCGGATAAAGGTAGGCTGCAGCCAGGGACGGACCTAGGCTCTTTGTCGCCTCCCCCCCCCCCCTTCAAATAGTCGCAATGACGAAGTATGAGAATAAAGACAACCAAAAACTGGATTCATATTGAGTTCTTTTATTCACAAGCAGAAGAACATGTACCTTATGAATGAAGACACAAATGAATACATATAAAAATGTAATTTAAAAATTTCAGGCCTAGACCTAAATTAAGGAAAAAAGTTACCAATAGATGTTTACAAACAATTCGAAATATTTAGTTTTAAATAAAAAGTAAATGTAGATTAAAAAAGTCAAATTTTCCAAATATAACGTATGATAGAATATTATCTTGAACTATTTACTGAAAAAATGAATCAGAACGAACAAGAACTGTAACCTGTAATTTTTATCCCACTTTATAATGGCTGGTTGGAGAGACAACAATAGATAAATAGTTGAAATTGTGAGCAGTCTCAAAATTGTAATAGACTATTATGTTCAATTACGCGTTTGGCCCGTGTTCGAATCCCCCCTCGGGCATGGATATTTGTGCCGTCCTTAGTTGTAAGTAGTTCATAAGTAGTTTGTAAGTTTAGGGACTGATGACCCCGTAGTTAAGTCCCATAGACTCTACAAACATTTGAACATTTGATTTGGCCCGTGTTAGCGCATGATCAGATTGATTAAAAGTTACAGATTTAATGATATGGGGCTTCGGATTCCAAGTCTAGCAGCGGTGGGAGCAGTTTAAGCATTTTTATATAAGTTGTCTTTACGGTCCCCATATCAAATAGAAGAGGTGGTGCCATAGTAGGTCCATCATGGGTAGACTAATACTTCATACTTAAGACAACAAAGGAAACACTGACGCGATTAAGTCGATTACAACAAAGAAAGTCGCCGTCGTGCGGCGCGGGTGTCGCAATACTTTACCGTGTAAGCGTAGTGAATGGTCGGTGGTCAGCGCATTCGGGATAACTTGGCTAATACTTTTTTAATCCAAAAAGCACGGGTGCTGGGGCAGCTGAAACATTATGTACTTAATAGTTTCAAACGATAAGGAATGCAAATAAAAGTACTTATTATTATTTATTGCATTGGGGTATGTTACACGGAGCGTATTTGGTCGCTAGTCGCTGGCGAATTTGGACGCAGCTGCTAAATTCGCTCCGTGTAAACAGGGACAGCGAACAAAGTCGCTGCTCCGAAACGTGAACGTCTTAAAGTTGAAGGGTGAGGTCGGCTACTTTAGACGCTGGTCGCTGGCGTATTTGGTCGCAATCGTTTTTGTCGCCCCGTATCATATACGGGAGCGTCTAAAGTAGCCACCAGTCGAGTCAAAATGTCGAAGGAAATTGTAAATGCTGGCGTTGTGTTTCTCGCAACAGTTTTAAAAGAACAATTAATGAACCAAAAGCAAAACGGAAAGGTAGAAAAGAATCAAAGAAAATGGATTAGAAGGTGGATTGCGAGGAGGGATAAATATGGTGCTTCTGCAAATCTTTTGGGTGAATTATTGTGTGAAGGTCCTTCTGCCGACAGAAATATAATGAGGATCACATAAGAAAATTTTGATAGATAACTGTAAATGGTAGAAGATAAAATAAGGAAACAAATTACCGTCATGAGGGTGGCGATCTCGCCAAGAATAAAATTTAAATAATCCTTATTTTTAATGTCCCATAATACTGCAAAACTTCGATCAATTTTCAGAAATTTCATTACAATTCCACATCATATTTTGTTTGGTGGGGCACAGAACTTTTAATATCTTTATCTACGTCAATGATCACAAAATTTCTTGTCGTTTTGACGACCTGTTTCGGTCAGGATGACCATTTTCAAGCCTACAGCAAATCAGAAACAGGATACATATAGTATTAGACTACCTTAGGAAACATAAATAATGCATTAACTTACAGTCATCAATATATGTAACATAGCCATATGGCATCATCGCAGCATAACTGTATCTTCATTAAGGAATGTAACAACAGGTATGATGTATAATATTTTAACACGTTTGTTATATTGATGACTGTAATGCCTTATTTATGTTTTATAAGGTACCGTAGTCTATTACTAAATTTATCCTGTTTCCGATTTGCTATAGACTTGAAAATGGCCATCACTGACCGAAACCGGTCGTCAAAACGACGAGAAATTTTGTGATCGACGTAAATAAAGATATTAAAAGTAATTACAAAATGGATCACTGATATAAATTCGCGAGCATGTCGCACCTTGGGAAACAGAACCGTTTGGTATCACCTAACCTCCAAATCAATATATCATATGCTACGTCGTGTTTCAATTGTATTTACGAAGACGCTAGCGTCTGAAGTCGCTGCGTGTCATTGCGTCAGCGTATTCATTCGCCACTCGCCTATACGCCGAGCGACAACAGACGCCAGCGACTAGCAGCCAAAAATACGCTCCGTGTAATATACCCTTAAGTGTGAATCGGTAGCACCGTAATTAGAATGCCAGATTATGATTCCACAGGTCGAGGGTTCGATCCACGTCAGGACGTAAGATTTTTATCTGTCACTTTTCAGTTATTTCACCTCTGGCAATGTTGCTGATCTGAAAAATGTCGAGTAGCACCGTGGTTCGGAACCCACGTTAAACTGTAGGTCCCCCTATAACTGGCTGGGTAAGTCAGTTCGAAGGTCGGAGGAAGGCAACGGCATACGGCCTGGAAAACAGGACCATGCTTAGTAAAGCACTGTGGTGTTAAAACTAATCTTCGCATTGTTGACTGCTTTTTATTATGTAACGAAATTCATACTATTATAGCTTACAGTTATTTATTTATTTATTCGTGTACGAACTACGTCACAAATGTAACTCAAAAAAAGCCAGCACATAATTTCAACTACAAAGTAAGTGCTTTTACAAAAAGCAGTAGTCAAATAAAGAGATAAAATATAAAGTATAGATTTAAAACTATAAAAACAGAGATAGACAAATACAACATATAGTACAATTGAATGATATTTTGCTCGTCCAGAAATCAGTGTAAGCTGCGGCTGTCCCAGTGTACTTCAGGAGGTCCTCTTGAGTGCACTCTCTAGATGCGTCCACTAAAGAGCATTTTAGAAGGTGTTCCATCGTCTGTATTGCACCACACTCACTCTTCACTGTCTGTGTAGCCCCACCTTTCCATTAAGTTGTTTTGACTGCCCCACGCCCACACGAAGTCTGTTCAGCGTTTTCAAGTGTTGCCAGTCTAGGTGGGAGCCCTGGGGTAAGGCTTCCGCTGTGATAAGGGCTTCAGGATATTGTTCTTGCCACAGTGATTTTATGGAAGCTACAGTTGGTCCCACTGAGTACAAGAAGCTTCGTCGAGATTGTAGCCTTTTGGGCACAGGTTGGTTTTTGTACAGCAGGTGACGATGGTCGTTCGTTTGTTTATTCCTTTCTATCGAGCTCAGGAAAGATCTTCTAATATTTGGTGGAGCGATACCCAATAAGGAATATAAGTAGTCCACTCTAGTGGGTTTCAGGCAGCCAGTTATCTTCCTGCAGGTGTTGTTTAGGACCACATCTAGTTTTTTAGTGTGGTGAGATCTTTCCCAAACTGGGCATCCCTATTCAGCGACCGAAAAGCATGTGGCTAGGGCTGTTGAACGAAGTACTTTTGCGTTGGCACCCCACTTTGCAGATGTCAGTTTGTTCAGTATGCCATTACGTGTTTGTACCTTAGCTTTTGTTTTTTCAGTATGTTTCTTGTATGTCAGGGTTCTGTCAAGAGTGATGCCCAAATAGGTAGGATGAGAACAATTATTCAAACGTACATCATACCAGATGATATAGAGCACCTTTCCTGCTCTCGGTTGTTGAGTAGGGATGAGAAAAACCGACCGGTTAAAACCGATACCGGTATTTTAGTTTTGAATAACCGGTTTTTCTCGGTATTTATTTGGTGTCGGTTGTAACCGGTTTATTTTAGTTATTGCCAAGGACCGGGTAAAAAAGCCGGTACGACTACTTCCTGTAGTAGTGATTCAAAATGTGTATTTGTAAATAATTTAAAAAAATTAAAACTAGTAGACCGTAATATTTAGGGCTATTCCTAAAATTTCCACTGCTGTGAAATATTAGGTCATCGAGAAACTAAGAAAAGCGATCAGTGTTAATTTAAGAACAATCCCGGCAGTCAGAAACGCGCAACAAACGCGCGGCATAAGCTATTGAGGCATCGATGCACCTGTTGCCGTGTGGCCTATTAGACGACGCGCGTGCACCGGCAATGTACAAGACTTGCCTCCGTCTGGTCATGCGGCAGTTCCTTGCTGTCGTCGCCAGACATCGGTTGTGTCTTAAATGGCACCATCCCGAGTGTGGAAGTACTTCACGAAGTATGGGAGCAGTGAGGTACAGTGCTCCATTTGTTTTAAAAAGCTGAAAACGGGTGGAGGTACTACAAACATGCTATGTCCTTTAAGGAGAAAGCATCCAAAATGTTCCTTGGAAGAGAAGGTAAATTCGATTCATATACCTATTATGTAAGTGGTGTACTCTAAGCTCGGAATACTAACTTTTAATGTATTATTATATTGTTATGCTGCCGGCCGTGGTAGCCGAGGGGACTAAGGCGCTCAAGTCACGGTCTGCACGGCCACTACGGTCGGGGGTTCGAATCCCCCCTCGGGCATGGATATTTGTGCCGTCCTAGTTCGTAAGTAGTTCATAAGTAGCTTGTAAGTTTAGGGACTGATGACCCCGTAGTTAAGTCCCATAGACTATACAAACATTTGAACATTATTGTTATGCTAACAAGTTTTATTAATGTGATTCCTTGAAAGCGAGGGGCTTTTTTAATAACCAATATGGGTTTAGGTAACATTTATCATGTGGTGCCTCGCGAGGTAGCCGTGCGGTCTGAGGCTCGATGTTACGGACTGCGCGGCTGCTCTAGTCGGAGGTTAGAGTCCTCCCTCCTCCCTCGGTCATGGATGTATATGTTGTCCTTAGCGTAAGTTAGTTTAAGTTAGATTAAGTAGTTTGTAAGTCTAGGGACCGATGACCGAAGCATTTGGGTCTCAGAAGAACTCACACTCATTTGAACAATCTTTGATCATGTGGTTCAGAGCTTTCCTGGTTCAATTTGCGTAAATTTACATGACAACATGCATACTGTTAGTCGGAACTGTGACTTTATTTTTCGAAATACTTCTGCAGCACTGATTGAAGTTTATTTACTGACTGTAACTTATATATGTTGTGTGTATAACGAAATATTCGTATGCGCTGGCTCACAAGTTCAACTTATGGAGTGGTTGGCTCAATATTCGCAACTGCCGGATGGAAATACTTGGCCAGTATGCTTGGTCTCAGTGGCGTAGCTATCATAGGGCTAGGCGGGGCAGTGCCCCGGGGCCCCCAAGATCAAGGGGCCCCTCGGCCTCCATGACCAAAGTTCGGAAAAAGTCACAGTAGAGCGTCGTTTTTCTTATTTTTTTATTTTTATTTATTTATTTTTTTACCTTCCCACCCTACCGTCCATCAATTCCCCCTCCCGTCAAACTAAGCTTCCCACAGTAGCCGCACTGGGCCACAGGGTGACGGAACATTGCTTCTAGTGGGGCCTGCTGACAGGCCAAGCCGACAGTCGCTGAGTACAACAATCGGCAGAAATACAGTAGCGGCAGCATCAAAGCTGTCCACAGCAACAGCTGCGCCTTCCAAGTGTTGCGGCGTGCCGCTCGGCGCAATGTGAAGGATCGCGCGACTCCAAATACTGTATAAATACATTTACTGTACAGTACTTCTTATTGGCAAGTAGAAGTGTACAGTTCGATTATACGAATAATCGGTTTTCCGAACATCCATATCCCCCAATTACACTTCGGATAATCGACGTTCTACTGTATATAATATTTTAGCTGAATGAAGGATTTTCGACTTTAACGTTTTGAACACTGCCAACAAACTTAAAAAGCACGAAGTGAAATCCAAAAATTATTCCCATCTCAGAACATAAATATAAAAAGGTATTGCTTGTCCGCTAAGACGTGCACCCTGCCATCTGCTGAATTACTAGCATTGTGTGACAATACTGTTCATGGTTTGATTCGCGGCAGGGGGCCATATTTTCGTGGTTGAGGAAAACTTCGTTGTTCATTTTTACTAGCTTCTGCCTGCGACTTCATTCACATAGTATGGAGCAACTTCGAAAACTATTCCATGGTCGTTTTATCTGTATGTCCTACTCAGGTCCAACTCTATCCCTCTCCAAAATTTCATCTAAATCCACCCAGTAGTTTCTGCTTGAAAGCATAATTAACTTTCACAGTTATAATTATATTAGAGAGTACGATTAAATGTTATCTGCTGCGTGACACACAGTGATTTACTTAAGAGTATTTAGGTTTGTCTTATTATGTCTTCCAGTAAGCGGTAAGGACCTGATGAAGTAGTATTGCATCTGTATAGTTCAAAGGAGCCGATTACGGGTATGCTCGGTCGCTCAAGCATACCCCAAAATTTGAGTGGGTATGCTCGGAAAATTTTGGTATTATTTTTTTCTTTACGTTATATTTCTTGATTGAAATTAAATTCGACTCTCTCATTTCATTGATGGGCGGCTGGCTTTTCTAATACACTGCTGTAAAAAACATTATCAAACAACAGGTAATTGAATTCGTAGGCATTAAAATTCATGTTGACATGTGAGTGAACAGATCATTTTCTAAATAGTCCGACTGTTGCTGCTGGTAAGTTCAATATCGTAAACTGAAGGCGGTAACCTTTAATTGTTGTATTAAATAACAAGAAATGAAGTGGGTTTGGTACGATACGATGAAAATGTGTATACTACTAATTTAACGTTTATGTATTCTCTTACAAGTCAATTGTCTTCAAGGAATCGTGTTAGTGTTAAGTCGTGACATTTTTCATCCTGTTTACTGAATTGGTGTATGATGTAAGAATGGGTTGTAAATATATTGGTATCGACAGACATGGTATGACAGCAGAAGTGGTTATGGACTATTTTCGTAATACTGAATAGAAAATAAATCTGCATAAGAAAGAAGGCAGGAAGACCATCCGATGTTAGTTTTTGCAATAATGAACACAGTATTCACAATACATGCACATCATTATCTGATATGCATGTTTAAGAAGATGAAAACTCTGAAAATGATTTCTGTATTTTTTTTTTTTTTTTTTTTTTTTTTTTTTTTTTTTTTTTTTTTTTTTTTATACCTGCCGGGGCTGCAGTACGGCAACCACCTCCCTCCTATGGGAAACGCCACTCAGCATACCCCAAGAAGTCGGCGCCTGTGGTATAGGTTTAGTTCAGAGAGGGCCCCAACGTCATTTTTGCCCCGGGGCCCTTGGTGTAGTAGCTACGCCACTGCTTGGTCTGTATGCTTCGAAAATCGCCTTCTACGGACTCCTGGCTAGGCTTACACTCAAGAAGGCGTAGTATTTGGAGGGGATCTTGCAAAATACGGAAAGACTAGTGATTTGTCGCATAACGTAAATTTACCTAAATATTAACTAAATTTCGTAAGTTTCGGTTTCGGCCGAAACTAGAAGAACCGACGATTACGGTTCCTGTTTCGGCCGAAAAATATGTTTCGTTCGAACTCTACTGGAAATAATAGCAATAAAAACCGAAAACCGGTTATTTAAAAAACCGGTTATCTTGAGCAATTTTTACGGTGCGGTTAAACTGGAGATGAAAAGAACCGGTATAACCGAAAACCGGTTGTTTCAGCGATAACCGCCATCCCTATTGTTGAGGTGGAAGAGACAGACTTGGGTCGGGTTTGGTTTCAGGTGATTACGTCTGTAGTACTCTGTGAGCGTTGTGAAGTCTCCAGTAAAGTTGATTTAGTCCATGAAATTTTCTCTTCAAAAATCATAATAATTGTACTGAAACTTTTGCCCGTTTTGGCGCTCCCTGAACTCTGCGCCCGGGGCAGCTTGCCCCCCCCCCCCCCCCTCGTAGATCCGTCACTGGCTACAGCCACGTTTAGCTGCGTGTGCGTCGACAGAAACGGCTCTGGTTCCGCTTGGCTGAGCAGCGCTGGCAGCGGCGGAAGTGTCGGAGCTTGGGGCGTCTGCCACGTGGCGCGCAGCTGCGCCGGGTCGCGCCTCTTCTGTTCGCCATATCGTCCGCCGTGTTTGTGCAGGCGGCGTGTTTATGGGCCTCTGGCAGGCGGCGCAAAAAACGCGACAGCACGCGCTCGCCGCTGCCTGCGGCTACAGCGGCGGACGTCGATCCTGAAACAACCCAGCCCGTCTCTGACCTGCACACTTTGGGCCGTACGAATAAAATGGAGTATCTACTTTATACTCTGAATTCCAGAGAACATACTCAGGTTCGCATGAATAAAGGGAGTCGGAGAATATACTTCAGACGAGTATGTTCTCGGCGTGAGTAACGTAACGGTGGCAGGAATAGCGGATTGACCAGGGTACTAGTAATGCATCACGTGACTCACGACAACCGGAAGTGTCCTGACGAAGTAGGTTTTATTTACCATTGAGCTACGTACTTTCGGCGCGTACTTGTTCTCGAACTTAAATAAATAAACCGAAAAAGTAAAGAACGGATTTAAAGAAAACATTGGAAGGCTTTAAGGAAATTCTGAAAACACATAAGCTTAACAAATTTTCCGAGTTCAATGTGCATCGGAAACCAAAAGTATTTTTAGATGTTACGCATACCTTAAGTATTGGTCGGTATCAAGGCTATATACTGTTTCGTTTAGTGCACTACTGGGAAATGTTACTTAGTCTGAGTTAAGTCCAAGGAGGTTCGTCCCTGTTTGAGCGCGTTTGAAAATTGTTTGCCGTTTTGTAGGGAATTCGGTTTGCTGTCTAAGAACGAAGTGCCAAATTGCGTTGCCTGTGGCGAGGAACATTGTGAGAACCTTTTGCGGAAACTAAGAGTTGTGATTGCCCCTTCAAGTCGTCATGTTGCAGGTGCAGGAAGAGCAGAAGAGTAACTAATTTACTGGTCGGACAAGGTTACCGCTACATACAAGAACCTGTCAACCATAGAGCAGGAACAGCATTAATTAATTCCTTCACGTGTAGCGCAAAAATGGATACCCGTCTTTCTATAAGATTCGGGTTTCAAATAATATTAGCTGAATCCTATAGAATTATAGGAATACTATTTGGTGCTGACCATGAAGTAAATAATTGATGTTTTGAAATTTTTGTATAGTCTATGGGACTTAACTACGGGGTCATCAGTCCCTAAACTTACAAACTACTTACGAACTAGGACGGCACAAATATCCATGCCCGAGGGGGATTCGAACCCCCGACCGTAGTGGCCATGCAGACCGTGACTGGAGCGCCTTAGTCCACTCGGCCACCGCGGCCGGCAATAATTGATGCTGTTACTGCTCCATGGTTGACAGGTTCTTGTGTACTGTATACCCTTGGCCGCTCAGTAGCTAGCAAACAGAATTCTCTACAAAACGGCAAACAATTTTCCAACTCACTCAAACAGGGAATTAATTCGCGCCAGGTAAGAGTGCATGTACGCCGGAAATGACGGGAAAATACAAGGAACTATACCGTCTCGCATTCAAACACAGGACAACGATGTTCTATCAATATCTACTGCGCGGAAATGAGCTGAACATAAACAGCTATATTTAGACGCCTGCAGGTTGTCTCCCTCCTTCGTATGAATGCCGACGCTTCCATTCAACGACATGCAGCTAAATTTCGGTTTCGATGTGTCACGTGATACATTTGTACCCTGCTCAATCCGATATTCCTGCGATCGTGAGTAACGGGGTGGTAGAAGTTGCTCACAGCAGAGAACATTCTCCAATTCCATATGAATAAAACTACAGAAGTTTCTCACGACGGGAGAACATTCTCAGATTTTTGGAGTGAGCTCTATAGCATACTCCGTGCTAACTTCTATTAAGGTTACGTTTTTCTGAGGTTTGTAATAAAAATGACAACAATTTTGCTACTTAGAAGGCAAAAACAAGTTCCTTTATATGTTGTATTTAAGAAATACGAGAGGATCTATAAAGTTAATACAAATAATTGTTGACGAGTATCTTCCTTCGGAAAAATCGTGTGACAGCATTTTATACAGTGACAAGAGTGATGTAAGAGGTGTTTTCATTACCGATATAAAAATCAAACACAAATGGATTCAGCTGCGTGTTTTACTCATTTGTTTGGCGTGTATATTTACAGTTGTAAACAGCCACATAGCAAAATAATATTGTTTTTAAATAGGGTCTATTAGTAAGATGTTATGCTGTTAGTTACAAATAAAGTGTATCCCAGGACTTCACAGTTTCTATCACAAAATAAATATTGCTGCAATACCAAGTAGGCCTACTGAAGTGCTGTTTCTATCCAAACCGGTTGGCCTATTTATGATGCGTTTTCTGACTTCGTAATCGTAACTTCTGTCATGTTGGAAGTACGTAAACGCGACAGGAAAATTAATAACTGATGAATTACATACCTAGCATCGTGTTTCTTGTTCAAAATCGCATGGCCTAACGCTTATGAGCAAACCATTGGGTGTCATATTTAACAAGGCCTATCTCATGTTAAAACACTCCGACAGCATTCCACGTTGTAACAGATGAATATGTGATGCATTCTTAAAATATCGTTCGCAAATTGTGCTAACCCTACTTCATTAACAAACGAGTTTCTCGCGTGACGAAAATTTTGTATCGCCAGGAGAATACATTTTCGTAAAAAGTACATATTTAGTCTTAATAATATGCTCCTTCACAACAAACTCATATCTAAACATAGTACAGTTCTTTCTGAACACGTAGATGCCTACTCCATATTTGTACACTTAATAATTTGCCTGATTGGGCTAGTTTAAAGAAAAACACGATTGGACAGCTGATCTGTGGCGGACATGACACGCGGAGAACTTACTCAAGTAGGGGGGGGGGATGTGAGACCAATCAGCCTGTCCTCCTTCATTCTTAAGACATTGGAAAAGCTGGTTAATGTGCATGTTGGAGAAAGGAGGTTAAGTAGGGCTCCTCTACATTCAAACCAACATGCATATCAGCCGGGTAAATCATGTGAGACAGCTCTCCACCAACTCGTTGGGAAGGTGGAGAAAGCACTACACTTTCAGGAAATAGCCCTCTGTATCTTCCTGGACATCGAGGGGGCTTTTAGCAACACGACCTTCGATTCCATGGTTAGGGCAGCAGAGATGCATGACCTAGGGACCACAATATGTTGATGGACTAGGGCCATTCTCAGTGGAAGAAAGGTAGAAGCTACCATGATGAATGAAAAAATGGTAATCAACACCACTAGGTGTTGCCCGCAAGGAGGAGTTCTTTCCCCTTTATTGTGGAATCTAGTGGTGAATGATCTGATTGGAGAATTAAACTCTAGGCAGTACTTTTGCCAAGGATACGCAGATGATCTTGTCATAGTAATACTTGGCAAATTTGCTGACACAGTAAAGAATATGGCACAAGGTGCATTGGACATTGTGCAAGACTGGTGCAGAAAACAGGATCTGGGGATTAGTCCTAAGAACACTGTTGTTGTACCATTCACAAGGAAACATATCCAACACTCAAGTTGGAATCTAAAGCTTTTCAATGAAGCGCTACCTGTGAAGGGGACAGTGAAATATCTAGGGGTTACAGACGAGAAACTGACATGGACCCCTCACATCAGGAATATTTGCTCCAAGGCAAAAGGTACTCTTGTGAGTACCAGGAGAGCTTGTGGCAAAAATTGGGGCCTGAGCCCCAAGGGTAGGCACTGGATATACACCACAGTGATTAGACCCAGGATCACCTATGGGGCGGTCGTGTGGTAGAAGAAGGTAAAACAGCAGGTTGCTGCTAAGGAGCTTGGTAAGGTGCAGAGATTAGCCTGCTTAGCCATAACAGGCGGAATTAGCAGCACACCAACTGCTGGGATGGAAACCATGCTGGATATGCCCCCATTACACCTTTGGCTCAAGATGGAGGCAGTGGCTAGTGCATACAGACTCAAATCTGGCAACAACTGGGACTCTTTGGGATATCCAGAATCACACACTAAAATAGTGAATGAAGTAAATATAGGAAAGGTTGGGGAAATGCCAGCCGACTATATTATAACCCCATACTGCTTCAACAAGCCTTTCAATATAACAATTGGAAGTAGGGAGCAGTGGGAGAAAATAGTTCGACACCGTACGGGGGATATTGTCTGGTTCACTGACGGGTCAAAATCGGACCAAGGTGTTGGGGCCGGGGTATATGGGGTGCAGCCAAGACTGGAGGGCGTCATCTCTCTAGGAAAACTGGCCTCAGTATTCCAGGCCGAAATCACTGCCATCAGGGCGTGTGTGGAGGAGAATTTGCGTAGGTGCTACAAAGATCGTAGCATCTATATCTATTCAGACAGCCAGGCAGCCCTGAGGTCACTGGCAACTCCTGCAACAAGGTCTAAAATTGTTACAGAATGTCACAGGGTTCTGGTGGAGCTAGTGGAAAGCAATAGAGTAAACATATTGTGGGTCCCTGGCCACTCGGGGATCAGTGGCAACGAACATGCCGACAGATTAGCAAGGATGGGGGCAGAGACTCCATTTATTGGACCGTAACCTGTACTGACAATCACCAAGGCAATGATCAAATTGGAGCTACGTAACTGGTTCAGAAGACAGCACGTAGAATATTGGACCAAAGTCCATCAACAAAAACATGGCAAGGTAATGATGCCAAAGCGATGTTTTAAAAGAAGCTCTTCAATACTGGGTCTGAACAGGAGAGAGATTAGACTCATGGTTGGATTGCTGACAGGCCATGGGAATTTCAAAAAAACACCTACGTACAATGGGAATAACAGAAGAGGACCCTAAATGTAGGATCTGTGATGACGGTGATGAAACTGTATCACATCTACTCTTCGAATGTATTGCATTGGATAATAAAAGACACAATATTTGGGACAACCAGACCCGAAGAAATTGTGTCTAATAAAGAACTGGTAAAGGGACTCCTTGCACTGTTCAAGGGCATTGGTTGGCTTTACTAGATACACAGGGAGCGATACCGCACAATATACTTAGTTTCGGTGCGGGCAGTGGCGGGTTGGACCAAGACTGTTTTGGCTTCCCTGGAAAAATCAAATCAAATCAAATCAAATCGGGGGGGAGGGGGTAGCGAGAATGAACTACCCGCTGAGAGCATATGCTTCGAAGTTTTTATTCATACGAAATTGAGAACTTACTCTGAGAATCTTCTGTGGATCATGTGCTCTTTTTTATTCATACGACCCATTTTCTCACATCCTGTGGCTATGTGGGTTCACCCGGACCAAATAGGTAGCAACCCCTGGAAAAATTATTACAAGCATCATTTAAGCCTTCTTTGCCCACGTTGGAGAGTGAAACACCGTCTCACACGTGGGGTCTGTCCGGACAACACTCCCAGTTTTGTTGCTGACGCCTTGTAATCACGCTGTGTCGGTGTCAAGCCACCAAACAGTAAATTCATGCGTTCCTTCGTGTACATACTCCGAATTACAATCTTCAAGAAACAAAATTAAAGCAGTGGAACAGAAAAACCAAGTAAAGGGCATTCAATCATTTCAGAAAACCAACAATGCAAAAGAAATGAGAGTTGGGTACCTCGTATAACAAAACGAAGAAACCAAAACTGGTAAGTAATTTATTGACACAACGCATACAAATTTGAGGAAACAGTCAATTTGAGAACAGGCTTATTTCTCGTATAAGCAGAACTATTTATAAAAACGACAAATTTTCATCAGAAATTCAGATTTGAGGTACCTTATTCGGAACTTTCTTGATAATTGACATCATAAACAGAACACTAACCGATTAACTTCCAAAAATAGGTATAGAATAATACATATTCTGGAAGTTTTGTACAGACACCACAAATAAATATAAACTCGAGCGAAAACAACATTTCCTTATTCCCAGCTTTATCAGTTAAGTAGACCACGAAAATAACCCTTAATAAACTCTTGGAAGTCGAAGGAAAGAAGTTTCCATATGTGTGATTCTTTTTCTTCTTCTTTTTTTCCCCACGTACGCGCAATTGGGGTCCATGCGGACCCCAACAACGTTTTTTCTACAAACAATGGAAAAATATTAGGGTTTCTCAGACGATGAATAGTTGCAGTGTTGCCAACATCTCCAGCAGTACTGAGTAGGAAGCTGTTCGAGAACGGGTTATGGGAGGCATCGTGGCGACTGAGGAAGGTGATAAAAAGTGCCCCTGGGGTCCACCAGGATCCAACGTGGGCGATGGAGGGTTACTAAATTGTAATTCTAGCCCCGGACTTGGAAACCGCCTGCATTCGATAAGGAAGTCAGTACACAAGGCTGTGGGGTACTTCGTGTGGTGTCGCACAAGTCTGAAGTGCGCGCCACGTACTTTCGCCGAACGCCGCCATGCGCGCACGACGCGGCGTTCTTACGACGTCGGCCACGAGCGCCCTCTGCTGCAATCCCGCTCGTGGCCACCACTGAACTGCATCGGTCACTTGGCATTAGGACAGGCACTGGATAACAGTCTCATCAGTAGGCAGGCCTCTACGTAGTTAAACTATGTATTTGCATTCCACTATTTTCACGATATACCTAGGTATTAAATTTCCATGCATACTGCAGTTTTGACTTGAAAATGGCAGGATGTTCTCCTGTCCAAATGTCGACTGCGTACCAGCATGTTGTTCAAACTCTAACATATTCTTCCAGCACTATTAACTCTGAGTTGTCATCTTGATAAATGCATAACGACGTAGATGTTGAATGAAAGGCAACACTTGATCAGTCATAATGTTTAAATAAACTCTCTGGTTCGTGCTAGTGGGCAACTCATGTTGGAGTCCAACCGATACCAGTAACAAGAAGAACACCCCTAAAACGTTGCACACATCCAGGATGAAATGCTTCGTCTGGTATCATTCGAAGAAATACAAAAACGAGATTCATCACATTACGTTATGCCAGCTGGCTATTGCCCACGTTCGATGATTTGTAGCCCTTTCAAGCGCGCAGTGTGAGCAACGGCATCTCTCGAGCTAACCAACTGCAAATGTCGATTCCATGCAGATCGCGTGGGAGTGTTATCCCACTAACAAGTTGGGGCGGGCCTTCATTCACTGCCCAAAAAAAATATCGGGGAGACAATTTCGATTCACAAGCCGTGAAACACGTATCCGGTTCGATTTCGATTCCGCACTATCAGTCAGATTCTGTTTACGACGCCGTATTTGGCGATCACGTGTGTAAACCACTGCTTGTAGTCACGTCCGCCGCCAAACGCGATTACTGTCTTGTCACTCAGTCACATTCTTACATGTACCCATGTTTACATAAGAAAAGGTGAAGCAGTCAACAATCCGAAGATTGGTTTGAACACCTCTCATCAGGTACACTGTCAGAAGCAAAGTTCTTTTAGTTTGCAGATCGTTCAAGTTATGTAATTTAACAGCATGTCGAACATAATTCTATTCTATTAATAAATGGTTTAAAGCTACCTCATTGACATTAAACATTAAAAGACTCACTACAAGCAGTTCAGAACATGTAAGAGGTTTCCATCCAGCATATGTATAAAGTATGAAGAAGAGTAGATAGAATAGGTTGACAGTATTAAATTCCTGTAATTATTGTTGTGGTCTTGAGCTCACCAAGCTACCCAGTCCTGCGCAAGCCTCTTCATCTGAGAATAGGTACAGCAACGTACACCCTTTTGAATCTGCTTACTGTATTCGTCCCTCGGTCTCCCTCTACGACTTTTACCCCAGACACTTCCTTCTAATGCTAAGTTGACGATTCCTTGATGTCTCAGAGTGTGCCCCACCAACCTATCCCTTCTCTTAGTCAGGATATGCCAGAAACTCCGTTTCTACCCAATTCTGTTGAGCACCTCCTCATTAGTTACGTGATCTACCCTTCGAATCTTTATCATTTGTCTGTAGCACCACACTTTGAAAGCTTCTATCATCTTATTGCTCAAGTTTCACTCCAATGCAGCCGCGGCGTATTAGCCGAGCGCGCTGGGGCGCCTTGCTGCAGTGCGCGCGGTGGATCGCCGTCGGCGTTTCGAGTCCCCCCTCGGGCATGGGTGTTGTCCTTAGATTAGTTTACCTTAGTTTAAGTACTGTGTAAGCTACGGACTAATGACCAAGAAGTTGAGTCCGATAGGTTTTCAAACATATGAACGTTTTGAACTCCCATATGTGATGTGGGGGGGGGGGGGGTGAGAGGGTAAGGACAATCACCAGGGTTGACGAGAAAAAAAAAGAGAGTGAGAGTGAGAGAGAAGGTGAGGGACTGCGCCTTTACTCATATTGGAAGGATTGATCCTTTTTTCTTTCCTCTCCTTCTCCCTGGGGGAGGCTGCAGCAAGGTCAGGGGGGGGGGGGAGCCTCCAGGAAGGTCTGGGGGACCAACCGCCCCCCCCCCCTGGATATACTGCTGATACCCTACGAAAGTCCATCAAAAGCAAACGGCTTGGGCTGCTCATGGATGGAGTGATTCTGCTCCATGATGACGCGCAACCACAAGTCTCTACGGTCACACAAAGTGTACTGGCCAAGTTCAAGTGGCAGAAGCTTGAGCATCCGCCCTACAGTCCAGACATGTGCCCTATCACTTCTACCTTCTTGGCCCGCTAAAAAAATATAAAAGAAATCGGACGACGAACCGAAGGACACAGTAGAGGACTCTCTCTTGTCGCAACCACAGGAATTCTGGGAACAGGAAATGCTTCAGCTCGTTAAGCAGTGGGTTAGTTGTGCTCAGGCCTCTAGTGACTACTTTTGAATAAAGACTTCAATGGTAGCCACAGTGTCGATAGCACTTTTTCATTTAAACATCCCTCGTAACTCATCCAGCCAGTTACAGGGGGCCCTACAGTTTAACGTGGATTCTGACTCACGGTACAACCCATCATTTTTCACATCAACAACATTGCCAGAGGCGAAATAAGTGATAAAGGGTACATTTAAACCTAGGAATGAACAGGGATCGAATCCGCAAGCTTTGTATTTGTAGTCTGACACTTTTATCATTTTTATTATTGAGTAGAGGTTCTTTGTGCAGTGTGCACCCGGGATAGTGTTTATTCATCCTTTATCGATAAAATCTTTGATCATCTCTTATTTTTTATTATTTTTTTCCTTACACACACACACAGGGCAGCTCCAGCCCTCTGACCGGACGAAGTTATGTTGTCCACTTGAAACTTACGTCTCTTTTATCATTACTACCTGATGACAGAGTACAGGCAATGCTTACGCGTGATTCTATTGGGCTTTTTTTAAGTAAAAAAAATAATAAGAAAAGGAAAGCTTATTTCTCATCATCGTTTATGTACTGAATCTTATTTCTGCAGAGCTCTTAGAAACTTCTGCCTTACGTTTTAGACGTTCCCTGTATTTCAGGTTACGACCCTATCATCTAAATCAGGGGTATCCACGAGAGCCGGACAACACATTTGGCGATTATTGGGGAATGCGATACTAACGCCGACTTTGACCTGTGACGTCATTGATAAGGCGTAAACCCTAACTTAAGCAGTATACAGTGTCACCACCATCATATCACTCTTTACACCCGCAAACAAAGATCAATAAAATGTGAACTAGGTTAAAATGCAGTTTAGGTGAGGCTGGTTCTGTTGAATATGTATATATTGTTGGTGGTAAGAGTTCAGATCATCGGCAGCGGCGTACTGCACTTAACATGACGATGTTGAGCGTCAAGTGAAAGAGTCGTGTTCCGACAAAATTTATGATGACATATTAAATTTTCACCATACTGTAAAGGGTATATTACACGCAGTGTATTTGGTCACTTTTCGCTGGCGTCTGTTGTCGCTCGGCGTATAGGCGAATAGCGAATGAATACGCTGACGCAATGACACGCAGCGACTTCCGACGCTAGCGTCTTCGTAAAAACAATTGAAACACGACGTAGCATACGACTTATTGTTTTGGAGGTTAGGTGATGCCAAACAGTTCTGTTTCCCAAGGTGCGACATGGTCGCGAATTTATATCAGTGATCAATTTTTGTAATTACTTTTAATATCTTTATTTACGTCGATCACAAAATTTCTCGTCGTTTTGACAATCCGTTTCGGTCAGTGATGACCATTTTCAAGTCTACAGCAAATCAGAAACAGGATAAATTTAGTAATAGACTATCTTATAAAACATAAATAAGGCATTACAGTCCTCAATATAAAAAATGTGTTAAAAATATGGTTACCTGTTGTTACATTCCTTAATGAAGATACACTTATGCTGTGATGATGCCATATGGCTATATTAAATGTATTGACGACTGTAATGCATTATTTATAAGGTAGTCTAATACTTGATGTATCCTTCTGCTTCTCATTTGTTGTAGACTTGTATATGGTCATCCTGACCGAAATCGGTCGTCAAAACGACGAGAAATTTTGTGATCATTGGCGTAAATATATTAAAAGTTCTGTGTCCCACCAAACAAAATATGAAGTGGAATCGTAAATAAAATTTCTGAAAATTTATCGAAGTTTTTCAGTATTATGGGACATTAAAAATAACGATTATTTAAATTTTATTCTTGGCCAGTTCGCCATCCTCATGACGGTATTCTGTTTCCTTATTTTATCCTCTACCATTTACAGTAATCTATCAAAATTTTCTTATGTGATCCTCATTATATTTCTGTAGGCAGAAGGACCTTCACACGATAATTCACCCAAAAGATTTGCAGATGCATCATATTTATCCCTCCTCCCAATCCAACTTATCCATTTTCTTTTATTTTTCCTACTTTTCCGTTTTGCTTTTGGTTCATTAATTGTTCTTTTAAAACTGTTGCGAGAAACACACCGCCAGCATTTATTACTTCCTTCGTCATCTTGACTCGACTGGTGGCTACTTTAGACGCTCCCGTATATGACACGGGGCGACCAACACTTGAAAGCGATCAAAAACGTCAGCGACCAGCGTCTAAAGTAGCCCACCTTTCAACTTTAAACGCTCGCGTTTCAGAGCAGCGACTTTGTTCGCTGTCCCTGTTTACACGGGGCGAATTTAGCAGCTGCGTCCAAATACGCCAGCGACTAGCGACCAAATACGCTCCGTGTAATATACCCTTAATGACCACTGCAAACGATCACTATTTCAAATTCTTAATATTTTGTAATTCAAACATGGATGCTCGGTATATGCATGCGTTAACGTAAATGGAGCAGTTTGTTCTGTAAAATGTAATGATTCATTTATTTAAAAAATTTAAAAGATCATTCCTACTTCACTCAGTCCTATTCATTTAATCGAATGGGCTGTCATAACACTGCGAAAGTATAACAGACACTCACAAAAACAAACCAACTCCCGCGCTATAAATACATTCAATTGTCCCACGCCAGTCAATTGGTTACGTCGAAGTGACACGCCAGTGGTTACCCATGATTGCACTGGTCCTATGAATGATAGGAAGTGAAGGTAGCCAATACGGAGTGGCGTTCAAACAGACAGTAAGAATGTCTTTTTCCCCTCTCTCTCCCATGGCATGAATTAATCACAAAATTATCTGTTGTTCTACATCTACATCTACATGGGATACTCTACAAATCACATTTAAGTGCCTGGCAGAGGGTTCATCGAACCACCATTATACTATTTATCTCCCATTCCATTCTCGAATAGCGCGCGGGAAGAAAGAACACCTGAATCTCTCCGTTCGAGCTCTGATTTCTCGTATTTTATTCTGATGATCATTTCTACCTATGTAAGTGGGAGTCAACAATATATTTTCGCATTCGGAGGAGAATGTTGGCGATTGGAGTTTCGTAAGTAGCCCACGCCGCAGCGAAAAGCGCCGTTGTTGTAATGATTCCCATCCCAGATCCTGTATCATTTCCGTAACGCTGTCTCCCATGTATCGTGACAATACGAAACGAGCTGCCCTTCTTTGGATTCTTTCGATGTCCTCCCTCAAACCCACCTAATAAGGATCCCACACTGGGCAGCAATACTCCAAAAATGGACGGACGAGCGTAGTGTATGCAGTTTCTTTTGTAGTTCTGTTGCATGTTTTAAGGGTTCTGCCAATAAAAAGCAGTCTCTGGTTCGCCTTTCCCACGACATTATCTACGTGTTCCTTCAAATTTAAGTCTGAAGTAATAGTAATTCCTAGGTATTAGGAGTTTACGGCCTTCACTTTGATTCATCTTGTAAACAAAGTTTAACGGATTTCTTTTCGTTTTCATGTGGACGACTTCACACTTCTCATTATTTAGAGTCAATTGCCAATTTGTACACCATAGTGATATCTTATTCAGATCGTTCTGCAGTTGGTTTTGATCTTCAGATGATTTTACTAGACGGTAAATGACGGCGTCATCTGCAAACAACCTAAGAGAGCTACTTAGATTTTCCTCTAAATCGTTTATGTAAATAAGGAACAGCAGAGGACCAATAACACTACCATGTGGAACATGCGATATCACCTCTGTTTTAGTCATGCCTTACCATCGATTACTACGAACTGTGTCCTCTCTGACCGGAAATCCCCTATCCAATCGCAAATTTGGAGCGATATACCATAACCAGAGTGTGGTCACGTACATTGTGGTGCACAGTTTGGTGCGTTCAATGACAATCAGTGCACCGTGCATTGTTTCATAATAACGATGGATATGGAAGTCCTTGAGCACAGCTGTAAGTTTATTGATTATTCACATGGCTTTGTTGCTTTTCTCCATAACGAAGTATTTCACGCCAAATATTTTATTGAATAGTCGACACAAGGCATCAACTTTTCTCTTTTTCGTTTGATGATACTGCTGGCCCTCTCATCTCAATGTTATCGTACGATACCGTCTGCGTCGGACCCGGAATCGTGTAGTTTAATAGTGATATATGTTGCGTGTGAAGTTAGTTACAAACGAAATAGCCAGCCTAGGATCAGTGTAGGACAGTGTCTCGGTGATACTGTGATTAAAACAAGTGATAGATCTCATTAATTAAGAGATTCATTTAGGTACTTTCCAGACAGTTCTATAAACAATAGTTTTGTCATTGTATGTTATTTCAATAAATAGACAGACGAATTGTAAAAAAAATCCTGTTATTTAATGATAATAAATACAGTAATAGGCCGCGGTGGAGTAGCCGAGCGGTCTAAAGCGTCTCGCTGCGGAGCGCGCGGTTGCTCGCCGTGGAGGTTCGAGTCCTTCCTGGGGCAGGTGTGTGTGTGTGTGTGTGTGTTGTCCTTAGGTTAGTTTACCTAGGTTTAAGTAGTTTGTAAGCTACGGACTGATGACCACGCAGTTTGGTCCGATAGATTTACAAACATTTGAACATTTGTACAGTAATAGGCCTATTTCTTCGGCTATATTTATAAGCATTAAATTCAAATGTTCAAATGCCTGTAAATCTATCGGACCAAACTGCGTGGTCATCAGTCCGTAGCTTACAAACTACTTAAACCTAGGTAAACTAACCTAAGGACAACACACACACCCATGCCCCACGGAGGACTCGAACCTCCACGGCGATATAAGCATTAAATAACATCTACCACGTAAAGCAGCATTTCGATATTATTTGTATTACCAAAAGAAGAGTCTGGTACTTCCGTCACACATGGTAGCAACCCTTAATGGCTAACCTGCTATATTATCTTATTGCAATTTATGACTCAAACTTAATCACCCACAGTTTATTTTATGCAGTTTTAGAAATTTTCTGTTGAAGGCACTCATTGTAGTCGCCGCCGAAACCTGGGGAGAATATACTCTATTTTTGCGACTGTGGGCTGTCTCACTAACAATTAAAATCGTAAAAACGCAGCCATGTTATAAAAAATATATCAAGAAAGCTTACGATACAGTGTGCCTCCTTCCTAGAGTCAAGCATGGTATTCATTTCTGTCATTACCCTCAATCCTCAACAACAAACTGCAAACTAAGTATGATATTTTTAAACTAACACTGCCATATTCGAAAATGATAATGCGCCCACAAACACATAGGCAACAAAATTCAGTCGTGCTTTGCACAAAATCAGAAAATTTTCAAACAGCTCCCCTGGCACGCAAAATCTCTGGCCCAAACATCACTGAACCGTTATGAGGAGTTTTAGAGAAGAAAGTGAGGACCAAAGCAACGTTGAAGATACTGACAGAAGTTTCGATACAAGAATGAATAACATTCTGTTGAAAACTATACACACACTTTACGAATCTTTTTCCTAGAAGAGTTGTTCTCAAACCCAATCACATGGTGAAGTCCTTACTGATAAATATTTTGTCTATATTAGTGATCATTTTCATTTGTCCACCCGTTGTACGTGGCAGAAATACGCGTGTCTTTTGATTTAATGTAATAAGATGCATGATTGTTGTACGTCGCCAAGGAACCTTACTCCCTACTTACTATGTGACATCAATTACAACAAGAGGCATAGCTGAGAAAAAAGGGTTCTTAACATATAGACGGAGAGACAAGAAAGTTAGTGTCTGTTCAGACTGTTCCACAATTTCAGATCTGGTAATTTTGTCAGACTACTTTGTGAACCTTTTTTCCCTGTATTTTGCAACGACAGCGCAGTCCATTCCAGGGTGCTGTAGAGAAAACACAAGTTCAAACAAAAAAGTTAAAAAAATAGTCTGACAAAATTAATACCTCAGAATCTGTGAAACAGTTTGAACACACACTCCAAGACATTTTACTGTGATATAAAAAAACGCCACTTGAAAATAGCCCACTTCCGAAACGAGTGTCGTCGTAATTAAATAAGAACTGAATCTGTAGCGATGTGCAGAAAAAATGGATAACTAATCAGTACGTCACACTCTGATTCTGTGACGGTTCTGTTTTTACCGAAAAGCAATGAGGAATGCCTCATAAAATATTACAGTAATACGAATTATTTTGTTTCTAACTTAAAGCAGAAGTGTTCGGCACATTTTCAATATTTAATAGTTATTGAAGTTCTGGAAGTGAAGTGAATTAGATTTACTTGGAGCGGAGTGTAGTTGTTGGTGAGTGTGGAAATCAAATGTTTAAATGTTTGTATAGCTTATGGAATTTAACTACGGGGTCATCAGTCCCTAAACTTACAAACTACTTATGAACTAGCTAATACTAAGGACGGCACAAATATCCATGCCCGAGGGGGGATTCGAACCCCCGACCGTAGTGGCCGTGCAGACCGTGACTGGAGCGCCTCAGCCCCCTCGGCCACCGCGGCCGGCTGGTGAGTGTGGACGTGTTGGAATTCCGGCCCATTGATGCTTGGCACACTTTTCGTGTTTGTTTGCTCGTCACTTGGGGTGGACTCACATTGTGTCGCCGCCTTCTACAGCCGTTTTAAGTCCCCCAGCCACTGCTTAACGGCATTCCGGAGTGCGTCCGCACAATAGAAGCCTTTTCAAATTCCCGAACTGGAAATACCTCTTCACATTAGCGCACAATAAGGTGCAATCCAGCAGTGTTTCTAAAGCACTGCTCCTATGAATGCCTACCTGCACAGACAAATAACTTACTCTGTGCTACCAGTTCACGGCTTTAAGACGTAGTTCCCTTGTCGGAATCCTGCACCACAGTAAGGGGTTACCCGGGGACCATCTCCTTGGGCCGTATGAATAAAATGGAGTATCTACTTTGTACTCTGAATTCCAGAGAACATACTCCGATTCGCATGAATAAAGCGAGTCGGAGTATACTAAGCGGGTCGGAGTATATTAAGCGAGTCGGAGTATATACTTCAACCGAGTATGTTCTCATCGTGAGTAAAAGGGTAGGGGAAATTGATCACAACAGAGGACATTCGTATGAATAAAACTAGTAAAGTTTCCCCCGTCAGGAGAACATTTTCCATTTTCTGAAGTGAGCTGAGTAACTTCTATTAAAGTTACGTTTTATTGTGGTTTATAATAGAAACGACAAAATTTGTGTTGCTTAGAAGGCAAAAAGAGTTCCTTTATACGAAGGCTAGTGTGAAGAAATACGAGAGCAACTAATAGGTTTATGCAAATAAAAAGATTTTGCTGAGTACTCGCTTCCTTCACAATCATGTGACAAACAATGTTCAAGTGTGTGTTAAGTTTATAGGACTTAATTGCGGGGTCATCAGTCCCTAAACTTACAAACTACTTATAAAATAACTAAAGAAGCACAAACATCCATGACCGGGGGAGGATTCGAACCCCCGACGGGAAACGACCTCGCGCATCGGAGCATAGCGCCTCAATGCGCTCGGCCACTCCGCCACAGCTAAGTGTGACATTTCAATTATTTGATACAGTGACGAAGTGATGTCAGAGGAGTTTTTTCGTTACCGACCTAGAAATGAAACACAAGTGGATTCAGCTGCCTGTTTTATCCGTTTGCTTTGAGTGCATATTTACACTTATAAACAACTACATAACAAAATTCTACTACGTTTTACAAACAGGGTCTATTAATAAGGCCTTAAGGTGTTAATTCTAAATAAAGTGCATCCCAGGAGTTCACAGACTGTATCACAAAATAAATATTGCTGCAATACAAGATACTGAAGTATTTTTGTACCGCAAATCGGTTGGCCTATTTAAGGTGCGTTTTCTGCCTTCGTACAATAACTTCTGTTATGTTAGATTAAAGTATACACGACAGTATAATTAATAATTACATATAATTACAGTATAATTAATTAATTACATATCTAGCAGTCTGTTTCTTATAACAAAATCGCATGACCTATCGCTAATGAGCAGACCATTGGGTCTCTGACAGCGTTCCATGTTGAAACAGATGAAAATGTAATGGATTCTTAAAATTTCTTTCGCAAATTGTCGGAACCCAGCTTCAATAACAAAGTTTCTCGCATGACAAAAAATTTGTAACATCGCCAGAAGGATACATTTTCGAAAAAGTCCATATTTAGTCTTAATATGCTGCTGCACAATAAACTAATATGTAAATATAGCACAGTTATTCCTGAACACGTTGACGCCTACTCCATATTTGTACAATGAATAATTCACCTGATTGGGCTAGTTTAAAGAAATACACGCGTGCTTCGCTTTTTGTGTGTGTAACAGGGAAAACATTAAAAGTTTTTTAGTTAACAAGTCTGTACATTATCATGGAACCATAGTCAGTTTAGACAGTTAACATTTACAAAAATTCAAAACAGCATTTCGACTGGGGAATGAAACAACCAGCCGGCCGCGGTGGCCGAGGGGACTGAGGCGCTCCAGTCACGGTCTGCACGGCCACTACGGTCGGGGGTTCGAATCCCCCCTCGGGCATGGATATTTGTGCCGTCCTTAGTATAAGGTCGTTGATAAGTAGTTTGTAAGTTTAGGGACTGATCATCCCGTAGTTAAGTCCCATAAGCTTAACAAACATTTGAACATTTTTTTTGAAACAACCACAAAATTCTGCCAGTTTCCAAATAAACTGAAGTCAGTAAGAGGACATAGGCCTAGCAGAAATATTCACAGGAGGTACCACTCGGTGTCCTTAGTGTGTGCCACAGTGAACAATTGAACCAATATGTATGTAGGCTAATTATAAAAATGTGTAACGGGGACCAACTGAATGTGGGGATGGAATTGCTCTGTCTGTCCATCTTGATTTAGATTTTCAGTGATTTTGATAAGCCTAAATGGTTTCTGGGATCTGCCAGAACACTTCCAAAGCTAAAAACAACAAGCTGAAGCCAGCCAGAATTGATTCCAGTAATGTAAATATTCAACATTGTCGTTAATCATTTTTTTTTTTTTTTTTTTTTTTTTTTTTTTTTTTTTTTTTTTTGCCTGACACAAATTAAAGCAGCACCACATTGAGTATCTCTCGAAAACGCTTCATTATTGGTATAATGTGTTGAAATAAAACGACGAAAACCTCATACTACTGGTTGCAAGATGTACCGGTAAGTACGTTAACAAAAGGCATACTTTTTGTAGTAGTTCTGTCCTAAAAATAGGTTACTCGTAAATTTTTGTTATATAGGCCCACACTGGTCTCATTATTTTTTGTGTCAGTCTTGTATTTTTTTTTATTTTTTTTTTATTTATTTTTTACATTTGATGGTAGTCTCACCAGATAATAATCGTGTTCTGAACATTTACTCGCATTTCAGTGTTCCATGCTAAATTTGTGAAGACAGCTCATTCCTGGATGAACACCTTCATAGGTGCGCAACATCGAACATTAGGCCCTACAGAAAACATTTCAGTTAATTTAGTAATGAATTCATAGAATCTTTCAGAATTGGAGGGGATGTTACGTATCAGGACGCGAACGAACACTTCACTTCGTATGTAATTCGAACACTCATAAACGCCAGACCATAAAGAAATTCCAGAATTGCAGACCTTTGTGCTGTAACTTAGATTTCATGAAAGCTTAGACCGCGTTTAAAACATTACGTGATGATTGAGCATTACAATTAGTGTGAAGAACGAGTTTTTATGAATCATGAAAGTTCCGTTGAGGACCTTATCGACTATAGAATGCTAACGAAGGAGTCGATAGCATTTGCTGCACTGTTCGATGCTGCGTGTGACGTCAAATGACGTCACGCTTGCACGGAGTCTTGTGCAAACAGAATCATCCAAGAAGGAGGGGAACCAGCGAGAATGAACTTCCTCTTCGCAGCATATGCTTCGAACTTTTTATTCATAAGAAAATGAGAACTTACTCAGAGAAAGTTCTTTTGCTCTGAGAATCTTCTCTGGAGCATGTGCTTCTTTCGTATTCATATGGCCTCTTGTCTTGAAATGACTGCATATGCTATTCGAAACCACTGAGTACCAGTCTACTCAAAACGAACGCAGTAACTGTAGCCCCCAAGTAATCTTTCAGAAGCAATTCTAACGTTGCCATTGGTAATGGAAATAATAGTGCTGGTCCGAGCTAAACCAAAAGCATTATAGCCACGACTCTATATCAAATAGGAATTAGTTAATACGTTGTGTCGAGTTTCAAATTCAAATGTTCAAATGTTTGTAAATCTATCGGACCAAACTGCGTGGTCATCAGTCCGTAGCTTACAAACTACTTAAAGCAAGGTAAACTAACCTACGGACAAACACACACACACCCATGCCCTAGGGAGGACTCGAACCTCCACGGCGAGCAACCGCGCGCTCCGCAGCGACACGCTTTAGACCGCTCGGCTACTCCACCGCGGAAGTCGAGTTTCTGCAGAGTTGTGTCGGATCAGAAGGTGAATTTTAATTATCCCATTATCGGGTGTCTACATTTGTCCCTGAGGATAGGTTTTTTCTTCTTCTTCTTCTTCTTCTTCTTCTAAAATCCTTCGCTTCACATCACAGGACCTTACAAGGTAGGTCACTGAAGGTCAGCTTTAGTTGACTGTCTTCAGAAGTTGTGGCACTGCCAGAACTAGTGTCGCTAATTCGCATAATGTTGGAGATCCAGAGTTCTGCTGGTGTATGCTTTATTGTTTCTTCTTCCTTTGTCAGCCACATGACCACAACTCGACCCATTTGTGTTCGGTTTAAAAAAAAATAAAACTCCCATTTTCTTGCTGCAATTGATTTATTTTACACAGACACGTTTCACCTTTTTTTAATTTCAAGGCATAGTCAGTGGGTTCTAGAAATCACAGCTTTGTTTTTAGATGTATTTCTTTAAATATATAAACAGTTCACGTCTCCTTTCTAAAGTAAATAAGTGGTTACTTTCGATTTACCCTCTTTTTGGTTCGGGTATTGCTGTTCGTTCCAAATGGTCACAGACTTAGGTCGAACACTTCTTCCAGTCATGTAATTTTCTAAAAATCAAATGTTCAAATGTTTGTTAAGCTTATGGGACTACGGGGTCATCAGTCCCTAAACTTACAAACTACCTTATACTAAGGACGGCACAAATGTCCATGCCCGACGGTGGATTCGTACCCCCGACCGTAGTGGCCGTGCAGACCGTGACTGGAGCGCCTCAGTCCCCGCGGCCCCCGCGGCCGGCTGTAATTTCTGTCTGCACAAGTTGCACAATATCCAGCGCTCACACAGTTGAGTACAAGCAGTTTCCAGTGGTGTGATAGCTTTCGATACCACTGAAAAATTTGTCGTTGATGTATTCAAAGTTTCCAGGCATGGTATCTGTAAAGCACTCTTTAACAGTTTTGATATCACTTGATTCATCGCTACCAATCTCTCAAATCATTGTCTTTATTTTGGAAAGGTGTAGGAACAGCTTTAAGGGGATGAACAGCGAATGTGCTAGCTTTTCCCTTGAATTTCTTTTTCAGCTTTGTATGAGGCATCACCTGGTACTAGCAGCAAACCATTGCCTCTGTTCATACCATCCGACGAAAAGTAGCGTTTTGGTCTTACCAAACAAAATGGCAAATGTCAAGTTATTTATTCTGCAGACAGAATCACGCGTTGGGAAAAGGTTTCTCCACATCCGTGAAGTTTATAGAACGCCTTCAACTACATTCACAACGTCCGCCTTCATCTACGGACACCCAGACCTTTTTGTCATCAACACTAATTCGTATTTTGTTGAGCACCTAATTGTAGAATACAGATCAACTGTTCTTCCAAAATGTGCATTCATCCGGAACTGGAGGTGTTTTAAACGCTCCATAATTCTGGGAAGCGTGGATTCTACAGTTTCTCAAACGGCATGTTTCAAGACCCCAGCTCACATTAGGCTTTGGTGTGGTGTGGCGTTGCTCCGTAAAATGAGAAACCAGTGATGAAGTCTTGGGGATCTGGCACTATTCTCGCGAAATCTTGTCGTGTAAATTTCGTGAATCAATTCCCGTTGCCAAAATTTTGTTCTATAATTTTTAATTAATAATAATGATACTTTTAAAACTATGCTGCTGTTTAAAAATCTTACTCTCTGTAATTGTTGTTCCAGAGAATAAGCTGCTAGTTTGCCTTTTCTCTTACATACAACGGCGGTCGGTATTAGGTAACTACACAGGGGCGAAGATAACGGGGTACGAGGTCCCATAAGCCATATCCACGAAGATTAATGCAACTCGTGTTTCAATTTTAAACGTGGAAACGTCTTGACAGTTCAGAAGCAGATATTTTCGATACTGACCTGACCGACCTACTTGAAAACTGAATCCCCCACACCAAGAAAAGAAAATTCAGCTTCCCCTACCCCATCAGAAGAAAAAAAATTCTATGTCCCTGAGACTATAAAATACCACTCCCGCAGCAACTTAGTCCGTGTTACTGAACACCACAATGAACAATTTGTTTCAAATGCTACAATAGAAAATTAATCAGTAATAATGGTTCAAACTAATAACTCAAAATAAGCGAAGACTTCTTAATTAAATTAATTTATTCATGACTATGTTCGTGGTGTTGTTGCAAATAACAAGCCTTGATTCAGCGGTTCAACTAGTAGTAGGAGGGAGTGATAACACAGCATGCCTAGGAAGCAGCCCTATTTTTGTTGTTCAGTGGCTCAGTGCCAACAAACTCAATGGTTGAGGGTTCGATCCCCGGTCAATCCTAAGATTTGTATCTGTCACTTTTCACTTCTTTCACGTCCGGCAGTATTTGTTGACGTGAGAAATGGCCCTTTATTTCGGGATCCAAGTTAAACTGTAGTCCCCTCCTATAACTGGCCATATAAGTCTGTTCAGAAGCCAGAGGTAGGAAACTGCATACCACCTCCAACAGGACCACGCCTTTCTAGCACTGTCTTGTTCAAAGCAACCTTCGGATTGCTGTCTGTTATGAATTCTTTTAGAATGACGTGAAGGCAGGCGCACTATAAACAACCATGAGCAGTTCTGCTGTTTTCAACAAGTTTTTGTTGTTTTTAACACGTGAGTTTGTGTTCTGGCCGTTCTATGCATTTGCACGGAGTATTTAAAAATGCTGAAAGAAATATTTGATGAGACAAGAGAAATTATTCAGACAGTCGTGGGAGAGGATTGTCATAAAAGATTGGAATTCGGTAGTAGGAGAAAGATAAGGAAAAATAGTTCGTGAATATGGACTGAGGGAAGGGAATGAAGAGGAATTTTCCTGGCAGAATTTTGTACAGAGCATAATTTAATCATCACAAACATTTGGTTTAAGTATAAAAAATACACCTTCTTTTAGGTTGTTGAGCCAAGATCGCAAATATTATTTTATTTATTTGTCATGACCGGTTTCGATGATATATATCATAATCTTCAAAGGTTTCATGGCTTTACAAAATATTCACTGTAAGAATTATACATTTCTGGTTAAAATCTCTAAAGTATTTTTGTATACAAATGAAATAACAGTTTACAAAATATGTATCTTTGGAGACCCTGTAAAATAAAGAGTTTCTCGTCAAAATATAAAATGAATAATAGTACATAGTCAAATTTTTAAAATACACGTCACCTATGTGTATCATCGTATCTGATTAAAAGATAAAATATGTTACTGCTTCTTACGTTAAGTATAAAGCAGACTGACAGCAGGTAAACATTTTGTTGGTGTATTGTTACAGATGTCCACCAGGTGGCAGTAGATCACAAATAGACAATATATATATATATATATATATATATATATATATATATATATATATATATATATATATAGATATATATTACAGAAGCATATTGTACTTTGGAATTTATTTTTTATATAAAGAGATTGGATATAAACAATTTATGATGGTAGCGAGTTTCCATTTACATATTTACATTAAGATGTTAAAAGTATGGCGTCAAGTATCAATACCTTTCGAGACGCAGTATAAAGTTTAGGAGATCATATTATCAACATTTTATATGGTGAGAAGTGATATCAGTTTGTAACGTTTTTTGTCATTATACACTTTGGGATGTAATTAAGTCGTGAAGAAATGGACTTATGGTACCAAGATAGCTTTAAGTCTACATTAAAGTTTGTCTAATGTTTGACATCTATATATATATATAACTGAATGTTTGTATGTCCTCTATGTGTTCATAAACCATTCATTCGATTGCAATGAACCGTTAGTGTACTGTTCACCGTACGCCCACGAAGGTTTCTGACCCAAAAACAAAAAGCACGACACATAGCTCAGGACACGGCCAACTTTATCGTTGGCCACGAGCTCAGTAGATATGACGTCATAAATAATGAGTAGCCACCGCGTGAGTATACCCAATTTATGCGCGATGTTTTTAAAAATGGGAGTAGTTAGGGACCTGCAACATAGTTTGCATGTAATTTCGGACGTTTATGAAGCGTTTTGTATCTGACTCCCCCCCCCCCCCCACACACACACACACATACACAAAATGATGAAACGAAATGAAGTCTACCGCTCACGACAGTTTCGCTGTAGATGCCGTAAAACTGTCGATCCGGGATGACCTTGTATCAAATAAAGTCAGCATTACAGATTTGCATGTTACTATTTATTTTTGTCTGCAAGTCTCCCTTATTTCTCTTGCACCCAAAATTAAGCAATCTGTTATCTTAAATCTCTATCTATATAAAATCGAAAGGACACTCACTCATTCACTGACTAAACATGAAATCTCGAAAACTACTTCACATATGAAGCTGAAATTTGGCAGCAATGTTGTTTATAGGTAGAAAACTTCAGCTAAGAAAATATTTTGTGATAGATGCATGGCGGAGCATACTTCTCCTACGGACTCACGAAATCTACAGTTTCATTCCGATCTTCACGAAATTTCACACGCTTGACCTCAAAAACAAGAGGAAGGTCACCGTCTACCATACGGTGCATGGGGGAGACTACTTTGCAACATAAAAATGGATACCTAAATACGTTGGTCGCCCCATAACATGAGAACGCCTCGACCGATTTCACAGATCCTTTTTTTGTTGTTTCGTTATTCTCAGAACCAGGGTTGAAATAAAACTGGAATATTTGAGAACAGCAATGTGCATTTTTCAAAGTGACCCTGCGTTTCTATTGCATAGAAAGCTATAGTTTTGTTCCCATATTGATGAAATTTTGCGCACTCTACCTTAAAAACGAGATGAATGCCAGTGTCTATATAAAATTTCGTTCGGTGCATGGTGGAGGGTACTTAACTTATGGAATTTTACAAAATGCATATTTTTACTCCAGTCTTTATGAATTTTTGCATACATGACCATTAAACCCAGAGGAAGATGACTGGGTACATAAATGTTTGAATGGTACATGACAGAGGGTACCTTGTAGAAAACTTTGCCGAGACAGGGAAAGGTGGAAACGAACAGAGAGATGGGGATGCAGAGATAGGGGGAAGGGGAGGAGGGAGGAAGGTTGGAGTTTAACGACTCGTCGACAGCGTGGTCATTGAGGCAGGGGGAGGGGATGAGGACTGCGATAGTGTAGGATAAATAAACACCCGGGCAACGCCGGGTTTACAGCTAGTAATATAATATTTCTTTGAAGAACTGCAAGGTAAAGTTACAATCACTTGGTTAGAAATGTCACTTTGCTAAGCATGACTTAATAAATGCTTACAAGTTATTGGTATGGGCTCAAAAACATAGCCAAAGGTTTACAATAAGTAGCTAGAAGTGTATGTAATCTGTTATTCTTGTGGTCTTCCGTCCGCAGACTGGTTTGATACAGCTCTCAACTCTACCCTGTCCTATGCAAGCCTCTTCATCTGAGAATACGTACGGGAACCTTCTTCCTTTTGAATCTGCTTACTGTATTCGTCCGTCGGTCTCCCTCTATGAGTTTTACCCCACACACTTCCTTCTAATGCTACGTTGACGATTCCTTGAAGTCTCAGAATGAGTCCCACCAACCTATCCCTTCTCTTAGGATATGCCAGAAACTCCTTCCCAATTCAGTTGAGCACCTCCTCATTAGTTACGTGATCTACCCATGTAATCTTCATCATTGGTCTGTAGCACCACATTTCGAAAGCTTCTATCATTTTTGTCTGAACTCCTTATTGTCCACGTTTCACTCCCATACAATGCTACACTCCAGACAAATGCTTTCAGAAAGGACTTCCTAACATTTAAACTAATATTGGATGTCAACAAATTTCCCTTCTTCAGAAACGCTTTTCTTTCAATAGCCATTCTGCATTTTATATCTTCCTTACTTCGGCCATCAGCAGTTATCTCGCTACCCAAATAACAAAACTCATCTACTACTTTTTGTCTCATTTCCTAATCTAATTGCTTCAGCATCGCCTGATTTTCTGCGACTACGTTCCATTAGCCTCGTTTACCTCTTGTTAATGTTCATTTGATATCTTCCTTTCAAGACAGTGTCCATTGCGTTTAATTGGTCTTCCGGGTCCTTTGCAGTCTCTGACAGAATTAGAATGTCATCGTCAAACCGCAAAGATTTTATTTTCTCTCCCTGGACTTTAATTCCCTCTCCAAATCTATCCTTGAATTCCTCCACAGATTGCTCAATGTATAGATTGAACAACACTGGGGAAAGGTTACAACCATGTCTTACTCCCCTGCGACCCTTTCAAGACCTTCGAATCTAATAATTGCTGTCTGGTTTTTGTACAAGTTGAATATAACTCTTAGCTCTCTGTATTTTACCCCTGCTACCTTCAGAATTTGAAAGAGAGTATTCCAGTCAAAATTATCAAAATCTTTCTTCAGATCCACAGATGCTAAAAACGTAGGTTTCACTTTCGTTAGCGTATGTTCTAAGATAAATCGTAATGTGTGTTTTGCCTCGCGTGTTCCTACATTTCTCCTAAATCCATACTGATCTTCCCCAAGGTCGGATTCCACCAGTTTTTCCATTCGTATGTAAATAATTCGTGTTATTATTTTGCAACCATGACTTATTAAACTGATAGTTCTGTAATTTTCACAGCTCGAAGTATATATGTTAATACTTTAGGTTATAATAAGTAGCCTAAGGTTTACAAATGGTAGCTCAATGTCTAGGGTATGTAGTTGTACATATACACATATTGTTTTATTATGTACATGTTTTAGTTTAGTTTTATTTTATCACAACAGATATGCACTGAGCAAAGAAGGATATACTATATTCAGATCGCTCTCCATAGACATAGCATGCCAGGTAACTATTAGGTTTAAGACTCGTGTGGAAGAGACAATGATATATCGGGAAGTTTCAGGTAAGACATAGACTTCGGACCAAGTTCTAAACTGTAAGACATTTCGACAGTTCCAAAATCAAATACCCGCGAAAGGCAAAGGTCCCAGTTTCGAATCCCGGTTCCGCCACACAATTTTAATCTGCCAGAAAGTTCCAAACGTTCAAATGTTTGTCGATGGCAGCTAGGGGCGGTCACAGTGCGCAGCCAACCGCGCGCCGGCTGATCCAGTACATGACGAAAATTACGTTTCGATTTTCTTGCTGTAAAAACTACAGTATGTGTTTCAAGCAAAGCTACATCGCACTCTGGTATTAGTTTTTCGATAAAAATTCTCCTTCTCCTGTAAAAAATAAATAAATAAATAAATAAAAAATCACCTCTTCCGGTTTTGTGCGTTTTCCTAGACGTTTGACACTTCTCACTCGATTTTGAGGAAACTAATTGTCGTACATGACTGAGTTTTGCACATCTTACAGGCTAACACAACAGCTTCATAACGGAGTGTCTGTTTTCTTTTTTTTTCGATATTCGCCATAGTTATTACGATACTTATTTTCCAATTTAACCTATCTTATAACATTTGAAGCTTTTCCAGTGAAAAATATAAGCGCTGACTATTTTACGTTTGGTTGACTTTAGGTTATACATTACTGCGTAAGAAATGTAGCCAACATTATGAAATTGTTTTTAAAGCTGAAAGGAAAGAGATACTTTGCTCCAGTGTAGCGAACTGGGTGTTGAAATTTGAGGGCGCTAGCGCCGCGCGCTCTCCTTCGGCACCGTGTGCGCAACTACTGAGACTCCAGCCTGCAGCCAACAGAAAATGACTATAATAAATAGCAAACTTTATCTGGGACAGATGTGAATTCTCTGACTCGTTTTAAAATATTGTTGGCAAACAAGTTGGGATAAAAAGAAAAGACAGTAAATCGGTTCTATGTATTATAGTTACAACACCTTACTTTCGAAGAGAACAGAACTATATGTCAGTATTATTGTTCCAGAGACTATAACAGAATAACTGCAATAAGCACTTAATTCGAAATACACTATTTGAGTAGAAACTTAGAATTATTGACGTCGATTTTTCTCAAGTACTGCATGTTTTTAGTTGCGGCACAATTCTTGCCGGAACGCGATATATCGCTTGCATAACGGATAGAACAAGTTGAATTCTTCGACGCGAGAAATATCTTACAGAGTAAATTAGAATGCCAAACAATGCTTCAATCCTGCCAAAAATAACTGAAGTTTGTTTTCTGCCTTTGCCGTTAGCCCATCCCTTGTTATTGATGTGGGGGCTGTAATCGGAGGCATCATCATCCTGCAAAGTTTCCAGCCACCGGCTGAGTCTGTTTGGAACACAAACCTCGCCACTTCGTCCTGTCTTCCCACCATATCTCTGTTTTCACTCTGGCCCAAGTCCTCTCTCCTCTTCCTGACACAATCCTCCACTCTTTTTAGCCATCTATCCCTTGGTCTTCCTCTTGGTCGTTTCTTCTGTATCTGTATTTCGTGTATTCTCCTGGGGATGCTCTTCTCCTCCATTCTCTTTAAATGGCCATACCACTGCAGTATTGATCTCTCTATCCTTTCATGTAAGGGCTCCTCTCTCACTATTTCTCTGACCTTCTCAATCCTCATCCTGTCTCTTTTTGTTACACCTATTCCGCTTCGTAGAAATTTCTTTTCCCATGTTTGTATTTTGCTCCTATCTCTTTTCTTTGTCACCCAAGTTTCCGATGCATATGTCAATATCGGGACATGGTAATTTTGGTGTAGCACTCATTTACTTATCTGTGGTACATCCTTACTCCACGCTAAACTCCTAACACTTCTTGGAAATACTTCTGCCTGTCTGGCACGTTCTATAATCTCCTTGTCATTTCTCCCATTTTCCTCAATTAGGCTTCCTACCTTCTTCAGCTGTTCACCTCCAAGTGTTATTTCCTTCAATGGTCTATCCTTTTTCCTGCAAACACCATTGCTTTCATCTTTCATTCCTCAAGTTTCCCTGTTACTTTTGTCATTGTGTCATCCATAACCACAATGAAGAGAAAGGATGACAATGCTCTGCTCTGCTTCAGGCCACATACTTATTTGAACCATTCTGTTCTTCCCTCTCCCACTTCCACACGACTCATGCTTCCAGTACACATCTCCTTCACTCTGCTTACAGACTCTTTTTACAATCCCCTAATTTCAAGAGCTTCCCAAACCTTTTTCGTACACACACTATCATACACCTTTTCTGTGTCTAGAAGCTCTTGGAGTTGCCTTACCTGCAAATATTATGTCCACTGTCGATCTTCCAGGTCGGGATCCATACTGTTCTTCTCTCATTTCCCTCGCGACTTTGGCTCGAATTCTACTTTCCAATACCTTCTCATATACTGTTATTGTTGTTGTGGTCTTCAGTCAGGAGACTGGTTTGATGCAGCTCTCCACAATACCCTATCCTGAGCAAGCCTCTTCATTTCCACATAAGAACGGCAACCTACATCTGTCTGAATCTGCTTACTGTATCCATCTCTTGGTCTTCCTCTGCGATTTTTTCCCCACACACTTCCCTCCAACGCTAAATTCACAATTCCTTAATGTCTAAGAATGTGTCCTACCAATCTAGCCCTTCTGTTAGTCAAGGTATGCCAGAAATTTCTTTTCTCCCCAATTATGTTCAGTACCGCCTCATTAGTTACGTGATCCATCCACCTAATCTTCAGCATTTTCCTGTAGCACCACATTTCAAAAGCCTCAATCCTCTTCCTGTCCGCACTGTTTATCGTCCATATCTCACTCCCATACAAGGCAACACTCCACACAAATGCCTTCAGAAAGGACTTCCTTAGGCTTAAATCAATATTCGATGTTAACAAATTTCTCTTTTTCAAGAACGCTTTTCTACCCATTGCCATTCTGCATTTTATATCCTCTGTACTTCGGCCATCATTTGTTATTTTACTACCCAAGTAACAAAACTCATCTACCTCTTTCATTGCTTCGTTTCCCAATCTAATTCCTTCAGCATCATCTGATTTTCTTGCACTGCACTCCATTACCCTAGTTTTGCTCTAGTAATTCCTTCAGCATCAATTGATTTTCTTATACTGCACTCCATTACCCTAGTTTTGCTCTCATATACTGTATCTTCTCATATCTGTATCTTGTCATTTGTAACTATTATTTCAAACTGCTGTATAAACTTCTTACAGCTTTCACAATAAACATGCCGTTTACTGCATTCCTCTATCGATCTTTGTTTTCGAAATATTTAATTTTGAAATCAGGGAGTCCTTTTCTGGACACCCTGTATGAGGACCACCGGAAGGAAGAGGTTAAACATGACGCGCTGCGCACAGCGTTGGAACAGCGGAACCCGCGAGCGGAGAGCGGCACAAGAAACATAAATTCTTTGTTGCACTCGCAAGTGAAAGCGGCGTGAGCGAGCTGAGGCGGCCGCGCGGGTGCACTATGGCCACTACAACGGAATTACCCACTGGTATGGGTTTTCCAGCCGCTTCCCTGCCGCCGCAAAGCAGGAAGCGTGGAGCGGTGGAGGTCGGAACCCTCACCGCAGCAGGACAGCGGCGAAAATCCACGCGAGTAAACCTGTTGGGGAGGCCATAGCGCACCTGCGCGCAGGCCTCTGTGAAGGAAAGCAGTGTTTGTTTGCTTCGTCCGCTCGGACCGCTTACCGCTCGCTGTTCCGAAGTTACCAACGCTGTGCAATGAGCGGCTTTTATACGATGGACGTGGATAAAGACACCTTAATATCGAAAGTGTATCCGAGAAGTATGATTTGGAACAGACGACTGAAGAGCCATGCAAACCGTAAGCTCGTGGACAAAGCTTGGATGGAAATTGCTGCTGAAATGGGAGTTGAGGACGGTAAGTGGAAATAAATCGCCGTCATTATTATTCGTTGTTTAGTGTACGGTAGCATATTATTATCATTTTCTCGATTATTTTCCTTTATTAGAGAGTATGATTTCGTGCTAATCACATCCTCATTTTTTTCTGCTCCCAAAACGAATTCTTTAATTCTTCTTTCGGTTGTCTACTTTTTCCCTGTGTTTCATCCTTGCGGCTTGTTCATTTATCTTCTTTCTGATTCTACCTTTGACTTGTTTCATATCTATAATGTGTTCTGCAATCTTCAGTCGTTCTAGAATCTATATCTTCTTTCGACTCTTTCATACAGCTAGTCGTTCTTTTAATGGATCTATTTGCTATCTTGCAAAGGTAGAACTGTAGGCGTTGTTTCCTAAATTTATCTGTGATGCCTGTGTTTTAGTACAGTACCTTTTGCAGGTAATCTAACCCTAGTTCCGTCTCTGAGAACAGCGTCTTAGATTTTTCTAAGAATTTTTCGTTCATGTTTCTCGACGTGAATGTTCGTTATTTTATTATTTACTGTGGTGTCTGATACTTAACGATCCTTCTGGTAAAACAAAGGTGTTTTAATGTCGCAGTTTTGGATTGCGTAATCTCTTTTATGGTAGTGATCCTATGTCAGTTTGTATGTATTTTACATTTGTTTACATGTTTGTAAATCCGTACGCATACAAACTACTTAAACTAACCTAAGGCTAGTCTACACGACGACATTAGGTTGCGACACTCGTTTCATGAAATGAGTTGCAAAAAAAAAAAAAAAAAAAAAAAAAAAAAAAAAAAAAAAAAAAAAAAAAAAAAAAAAAAAAATCAAATGTTCTACGGGGTCATCAGTCCCTAAACTTACAAACTACGTATGAACTACTTACGAACTAGGACGGCACAAATATCCATGCCCGAGGGGGGATTCGAACCCCCGACCGTAGTGGCCGTGCTGACCGTGACTGGAGCGCCTCACTCACCTCGGCCATCGCGGCCGGCAAATGAGTTGCGCCCAAATGGTTTCGTGTACGTCTGTAGACACAGCGCCAATACTATACACTTCAGTTTCGTTGTTTTGTGAGTGCCGTAGTCGCCGTAGAATGAAAGTTTTGATAGCTGTAAGAGTTGTGGCGGAACTATTGCTTGTCTGTGTGAAGTCGCTGCATAAGACTAAACATAAAAAGAATGAGAAACGTGTTTGGGTTTGTGAATGGATAAAAAAAAAAAAAAAGACGTCAGCTCGGTTGCTTAAGCGACCTTGCTGATATTGTGATCGAAGACCCTAGAAGTTATTTTAATCAACTCAGAATGTCACCAGAGCAGTTTACGTTCCTTTTAAACAGATTTAGTAATGTAATAAAGAAACAAGATACTGTTATGTCTGAAACATTGTTACCAGAACTGAAATTACAAATTGCATTACATTTCTTAGCAAATAGATATTCGTCTACAGCACCTGTACCGCGTTCCCAAATCCACAATTGCCATAGTAAGTTTGTGTAGTTATTTGGAATTGAATGTACTTTAGTCTACAATTCACTAATCGTCAACCCATCAATACTTAATTCACGAATAATTGCTTCAAGAGTACTAACACACCGCTGCTTATTCCTGAAATTTTCATCGTTAAAATGGCACAAAACCTGTGATCGCATATATTTTCAAAAACCGAATTATTTCTTCCTTTCCCCTCTTTATATTGTTTTGTTCTGCATTGGTTATCACCTAACCTAAAAACATGCGCAATTACTTTCGCCAAAGTTGGAAGGTGCCGAAACTGTTTAGTTTCGCCAACGAGTTGCGCGAACGCCCGCCGCGCATGCGCACTGGCCAGTAGCGCAGTTTCATGAAACCTAGTGTCGTCGTAAAAACTAGCCTTAACACACATACCCAAACCCGAGGGAGAACTCGAACCTTCGACGGGGAGGAATCACGCGCTCCGCAGCAAGGCGCCATAGAGTGCTCGGCCATTCCACGGCGGCTGTCTTTTACAGCGTGAATATTCCTTCTGTGTTGGAGTTCAATCGTGTGGGATGTATGATTTCACCTAAGTACTTAGAGTGATATTATAATCCCTCCAGACCAAATTTTAATATTCATTTTTATTAAGCAAATTTGTAAGTAGTACAGAGTACTCGCTCGAAAAACGTATTCTTGAAATTCATAGTATGAATATTAAACACACGCTGCGCTACATCAGATTTTCCTTGTGACCTACCTAGTACAGTTTTATTTATTTATTATGCTCCCCTTCCCATTTTGTGGACAGATCTTTTTATCCCCATAGTTTAGGCCATACAATAATAACAAGGGATTCGATAACCGCTGAAGGGGTTCGAATCGTCCCTCGGGCATGGATGTTTGTGTTGTCTTTAATATAAGTTAGTTTATAAGTAGTTTGTAAGTTTAGGGAATGATAACCCCCGCAATTAAGTCCCATAAGCTTACTCCGAAGATATTTCTCGCGAGTTTAGCCCCCCTTAAACAACAACACAACAACAACAACAATATTTCTCGCGTTGCATCTACATCTACATGGGATACTCTCCAGATCACATTTAAGTGCCTGGCAGAAGGTTCATCGAACCACCTTTATACTATTCATCTACCATTCCATTCTCGAATAGCGCTTAGGAAGAAAGAACATCTGAATCGCTCCATTGGAACCCTGATTTCTCGTATTTTATTCTGATGATTATTTCTACCTATGTAAGTGGCAGTCAACAATATATTCTCGTATTCGGAGGAGAATGTTGGCGATTGGAGTTTCGTAAGTAGACCACGCCGCAGCGACAAACGTCGTCGTTGTAATGATTCCCATTCCAGATCCTGTATCATTTCCGTGACGCTGTCTCCCCTGTATCGTGACAATACAAAACGGGCGGCCCTTCCTTGGACTCTTTCGATGGCTTCCTTCAAACCCACTTCATAAGGATGCCACACTGGGCAGCAATACTCCAAATACGAACGGACAAGCTTAGTATATGCAGTTTCTTTAGTACTTCGGTTGCATCTTTTAAGGGTTCTGCCAATAAAACGCAGTCTCTGGTTTGCCCTTCCCACGACATTATCTACGTGTTCTTTCCAGTTTAAGTCTGAAGTAATAGTAATTCCTAGGTTTTTGTGGAGTTTATGGCCTTCACATTCGATTGATTTATCTTGTAAACAAAGTTTAACGGATTTCTTTTCGTACTCATGAGGACGGCTTCATACTTCTTATTCTTTAGAGTCAATTGCCAATTTTTACACCGTACTGATACCTTATTTCGATAGTTCTCCAGTTGGTTACGATCTTCAGATGACTTTATAAGACGATAAATGATGGCGTCATCTGCAAACAACCTAACAGAGCTGCTCAGATTTTATCCCGGATCATTTATGTAGATAAGGAACAATAGAGGACTAGTAAACTACACTATGGAACGCCCGATATCATCTTTGTTTTGGTCGATGCCTTATCATTGATTATTACAAACTGTGTCCTCTCTTGCAGGAAATCCCCTATGCAGTCACAAATCTGGGGTGATATTCCATAACCACGAAATTTGATTAAAAGCCGTTTGTGAGGTACGGTGTCAAAAGCCTTCTGGAAATCTAGAAATACGGAATCAATTTGAGATCCCTTGTCGATATCACTCATCACTTTGTGTGACTAAAGAGCTCCAAAGTATTCAACTAATTCCGTCAGTTATACAAGCAACTTGCGGTAGAAGTCAGAACAGCGAATGACGCGTGTTATTCCAAAACAAAATTGTACATTAAAGCTTGGAAGCAATGTGTACGGTACGGCAATATATTCATGTAACTCTCTCCGCTAGGGTTAAAATTTTCGTTTATAGCCAATTAGTTTTGAACGAGAATTTTGTAACTTTTTACGATTTACAATTAACAAACAAATTCATATCATTTCAATTTTATTTGCTTCTAAAAATAGTTCCATAGAGTGTAATCTACGTCAACTCCCATACTCCTCAAGCCACCTCATGGTCTGTGGCGGAGGGTATTTGGCGTACCCTTGTCTCTTCCCCTATTCCAGTCGCGAATGGTTCGCGGGAGAAGTGATTGCCTGTGTACCTACGTGTGAGTCCTAATGTCTCTCATCTTATCCTTGTCACAGTCTAACAAATACAGTCGCGGCACTCACTGGTGTGAAAGTTGTTACCAACCTAGCGGTGGGCAAGCCGCCGTAGATGTTTGTTTATAATTATTTGTGTGCGTAATTAACGAAATAGATAGTGCTATTTTTGTGTTACAAGCATTTGTAAAATATCAAGAGACATACATAATACGGAAATTAGTGTAAAAACAACCGAATTGAAAGGATTCAGTGGTAAAAAAAATAACCCTCGTCTTGAACAAATACTTACGAATATGTGTGTATTTTAAGCTTATTCTACTGACAGTAAGCACACTATAAACATAAGAGAATAATAAATTTCTATTATGGTCTTTTCTTAATATGAACGGCAGTTTTTTGACGTCTATCAAATGTTCAAATGTCTATAAATCTATCGGACCAAACTGCGTGGTCATCAGTCCGTAGCTTACAAACTACTTAAACCTAGGTAAACTAACCTACGGACAACACACCCCCATGCCCAGGGAGCAACCACGCGCTCTGCAGCGAGATGCTTTAGACCGCTCGGCTACTCCATCGCGGTTGACGTCTATCAATTCGGTGTAGAGTCTAATGATTCGCACATTTTCATTGCTCATACGTCATTCTTAAACGTGCATATTCTGTTGAGTGTAATTACTTTAGCTTAAAAAGCCAATGTTTGGATGATTCTTGCCATTTGTGGTTCAGATGTTGCAACAATTGCATAATTGGCTTCTTCTCTGTTGGATAACAGATTCATTGCTTCTGTCGTTTTATTGCCACGTTTGTGACGTTTTTCCTTCAGCTACAACTGTTGAAGCTGATTTGGTACGTTACATACCGTAGTTATTCCATTCTATATACGTTTGCTACGTTCAACTCCCACTGATTTGATTGGAATTTTAGTGAAGAAACGTTAACGTTCCTGAGTAGAAAAGCGACGTCTTTCTGCCAAATGAAAGGTCTTCTGGTGTTTCCTAGCCATGTTTTATTTTTAACAGAAAATGAAATTGTTTAGCAGACGCCTGTAGGTTACAAGATAACTGTAAATAAACTGTGCTGTAATGTACCTTTTCGTACCCTGTCAGGGATCTTAGGAAACTTAAATAATACAAATTTTGACCTATTTTAAGTTATTACTTATTTTTGAGGTATTATACGTTTCCTAATGTAAAAAGTATGTTAAATTCAATATAAACGATACTATTCGCACTCATCCAACATCGTCTTCATATGTGTAGCTTGCCGGCCGCTTGGAGCGCTACTGTCACAGTGTATAACAAAAATATCCGGGAGTGTCGTGACTGTATATATTAGACTGTGTCCTCGTGGTCGCTTCGCGAGATAAACATAGGAGGAAGCAATATATTGGTTGACTCTTGATAAAAAGCACGCTCCCGGAACGATGACAGAAGCCTGTAGTAGCGCGATACAGAACTCCTCTCTTGCAGCGTCTGTTACTGGAATTTCCTGATCATTTCCATGATGCTTTCGCGCTTACTAAACGAGTCCGTAACAAAGCATGCTGCTCTCCGTTCGATCTTCTCTATGTCTACTATTAACCCCACCAGAGCTGGGCACTGTTAATAAAAAATTTAACTTCGTTAATCATTAATCCGTTACTAAAAAAGTTAACTTCGTTAAACGATAGATACGGACAATTTAACGGAAGTTAAGGTTAATCGTAACGCGTAAAAGTACTCTGCATCCACAAGACCTCGTAATCAGTCACCAAATTCATATAGTTGCGGTTGTTTTATTATTGAAGTGAGCAATTAAATAAAGCGTATTGGCCTATCTGCTATAAAAAAAGTTTTGGTTTGACCAATGTAAGTAGGACTTGGAGTATAAATAAAAACTAGTGTTACTCGTATACTGTATCCTGCCACTCGGCTGCAAGCGTAAAAAAATGAGGACTAGTCACATACCACGTTGTGAAGTTGCAAAACCGCCTTCGCTAGAGTTGTTCGCTTTGGTGGAAAAGTGTTATGTTCTGTGAGGTGATCAGTCTTCTTGTACACAATGAAGATTTCGTCATTTCTTTATAATCGCGGCGGGCCGCCAGGACATAGTGTCCAAGTCTATATACCGAATGACCAAAAAGTCAGTATAAATTTGAAAACTTAATAAATCACGGAATAATGTAGATAGAGAGGTAAAAATTGACAAACATGCTTGGAATGACATGGGGTTTTATTAGGGGGAATATGTCCGACAAATGGCGCTTTAGAAAAGCAATAATTAGCATAACAAATTAAGACAAAGCAAAGATGATGTTCTTCACAGGAAATGCTCAATATGTTCACCATCATTCCTCAACAATCGCTGTAGTCGAGAGATAATGTTGTGAACATCACTGTAAAGCATGTTCGGAGTTACGGTGAGGCATTGGCGTCGGATGTTGTCTTTCAGCATCCTTAGAGATATCGGTCGATCACGATACACTTACTTGCGACTTCAGGTAACCCCAAAGCCAATAATCGCACGGACTGAGGTCTGGGGACCTAGGAGGCCGAGCATGATGAAAGTGGCGGCTGAGCACACGATCATCACCAAACTACGCGCGCAAGAGACCTTTCACGCGTCTAGCAATATGGGGTGGAGAGCCATCCTGCATAAAAATCGTACGTTCCAGCAGGTGTTTATCAGCTAGGCTGGGGATGATGCGATTCTGTAACATATCGACGTACCTCTAACCCGTCACGGTACCAGTCACAAAACCAGAATCACGCGCCATCTGTCGGACATTTTTGATTTTTTTTTTTTTTTTTTTCCTAATAAAACCCCATGTCATTCCAAGCTTGTGTCAATTTTTACCTCTCTATCTACATTATTCCGTGATTCATTAAGTTTTCAAATTTATACTGACTTCTTGGTCACCCGGAATATAAAAATGAATGTTTGTCTGTATGTCCTCTATGTGTTCAGAAACCATTCATTCGATTACAATGAAACTTTGGTGAACTGTTCACCATACACACCCACGAAATTTCACGACTCCTCCCCCCCCCCCCCAAAAAAAGTTCAAATGTTTGTATAGTCTAAGGGACTTAACTACGGGGTCATCAGTCCCTAAACTTACAAACTACTTATGAACTACTTACGTACTAGGACGGCACAAATATCCATGCCCGAGGGGGGATTCGAACCCCCGACCGTAGTGGCCGTGCAGACCGTGGCTGGAGCGCCTTAGTCCCCTCGGCCACCGCGGCCGGCCCTCCCCCCCCCCCCCCCCCCCCCACAAACAAAGAGCACGACACATAGCTCAGGTAGCTCAGGAGATACGTCATAAATAATGAGAGGCCACCTCGTGAGAATACCGAGATTTGTGCGTCAATTATTGGAAAATCGATTAGGGACCTTCAACAAAGTTTGCATGTAATTACGGACGTTTATCAAGCGTTTTGTAACCCACCCCCACTAAATAATAACGAAAAGAAGTCTATCGCTCAGAACAGTTCCGCTGAAGTTGTCGTAAAACTATCGCATCAGGCATGACCTTATATGAAATAAAGTTAGCATTATAGATTTGCATGTTGGTATTTACTTTTGTCTGCAAATCTCCCTTAATTCTCTTGCATCCAAAATTAAGCAATCTGTTTTCTTAATCTCTATTTATATAAAACCGAAAGGACACTCATTCACTCACTAACTGACTAAACACGAAATCTCGAAAACTACTTCACCTATGAAGCTGAATTTGGCAGGAATATAGTTTATAGATAGAAAACGTCAGCTAAGAAAGTATTTTGTGATAGTTGCATGGCGGAGCATACTTCTCCTACAGTATCCCAAAATCTACCGTTTCATTCCCATTTTCACAAAATTTCGCACGCTTGACCTCATACGGTGCATGGGGGAGGGTACTCTGAAACATAAAAATGGATCCCTAAATACCTTGGTTGCGCCATAACTTGAGAACGACTCGACCGATTTCACAGATCTTTTTGTTCTTTTTTCATTATTCCCGGAGCAAGGGTTGTATGAAATAAAACTGGAATATTTGAGAATAACAAAGTGCGGTTTTCAATGTGACCCTGCGCTTCTATTACATAGAAATCGATAGTTTTGTTCCGATATTAATGATATTTTGCACACTCTACCCTACAAACAAGAGGAATGTCACTGTCTGTATAAAACTTCGTGTGGTGCGTGATGGAGGGTATTTAACTTACGGAATTTTACAAAATGCATAATTTTGCCCCAATCTTTGTGAATTTTTGCACCCATGACCTTTAAACCAAGAGAAAGACCACTGGGTACATAAATGTTTGTATGGTACATGACAGAGGGTACCTTGCAGAAAACTTTGCCGAGAGAGGGAAAAGTGGAAACCAACAGAGAGATGGGACAGCAAGAGGTGGATGCAGGGATGCAGAGAGAGGGGGAAAGGGATGTGGACTACGAGATTGTAGGATAAATAAACACCCGGCCAACGCCGGGTTTACAGCTAGTAATACATAAAGGTTAGTTTGTAATAATAATAATAATAATAATAATTGAACATTAAAATAAAATTTACAGGAGACTCAAAATATGTAACTTACTGAATATCATTTGACGTAAGGTACAAATTGCCTTTGTTGTTGTAAATTGCCTTTAAGAAACTTGAACATATTAAATTCTCGTAAGACTGTTAGGCGTGTTAGGGAGTCAAAATATCTTTTCCCCATAGGAAAAAGACTTTTCGCTGCATCACTTCAAGGGGTATTTTATAAAAACATCTACTGTATTAAATATTTTCCCCAAGAAATACCACTTCGTTAAATGAATATTTTGATTTCATGTCCAGTCTCATTTTCATTAGACTGTGTGCTTTAATTGTTAAACATATTTGGACTGTGGTCTCATTAGATTGGATGACAAAGTTTTTAAAAATCTTGTACAGAAGGTACGTTACAAATAAAAAAGACGAAACGCATCGGGTGTAAAATATTTATTTAATTGCAGTCAGCATAAGACGGGGAAACTAATATAATTGATATTATCAAAAATGTTCAAATGTTTGTTAAGCTTATGGGACTTAACTACGGGGTCATCAGTCCCTAAACTTACAAACTACTTACGAACTACCTTATACTAAGGACGGCACAAATATCCATGTCCGAGGGGGGATTCGAACCCCCGACCGTAGTGGCCGTGCAGACCGTGACTGGGCGCCTCAGTCCCCGCTGCCACCGCGGCCGTCTTGATATTATCTGCTAACATCCTGATTAGGTGTGTCAGCCGTATCGCGATTCTCGCAGCCTCCATTATCGATTGTTTCGCGGTATGCAATTTAAATTTGTTCCTGTCAGCTATAACAAAGTTCAACGAGAAAATTGTAATGAAAATTAACTTTTCCTGCCTTCCTGTCCCCATTCATCACTAATACCTACGGCGAGCAGATACTCCACAAGTTATAACATTAAAAATACTTATTCGTTTAGTACGTCGTCGCTGAACGTACTATTAATCAACAGGAATATAAGACAAACATTTATTTTCGTTGAAACGTTCTCGTTCTCCATTGTTATCGCTGATGGTAACAAGAAGTGGGTACAAAAAATAACGGATTAACGGACTTACGAGAAGTTAAAGGAAGTTAAAGAGTCGTTAATGTTTTTTTTAATTACTGAAAAGTTAATCCGTTACTCAATAAGTTAACGGACTTGAGCGCAGCTCTGAACCCTAACTGGGGCGAATCCTAAAGCCATAAGCAATGCTCATGCGCTATGGGGACGAGACTTTGGAAACCTACTTCCCTTGTTGATTGACTGCACTTCCCAAGGATTCTTCCAATGAATCCCAGTTTGGCAACACCCTCATCCACAACCGACCCTACATGATCGGTCCATTTCAGATCGCTCCTTACGTCCACTCCCAGATATTTTATGAAGTAACTGCTTCCAGGTTTTGTCCTACTTTGCGGTCGTTAAACATTGGTTTGCCACGGTTGAATAGCAGTACAAACTGAGACGCCGTGCTGCGGTGCGCGCGGCCTTTTCGCTGTCGAGTGTTCGAGTCCCACCCTCGGGTATGGGTGTCTGTGTTGTCCTTAGGTTAGTTTAACTTAGTTTAAGTAGTTTGTAAGCTACGGACTAATAACCAAGCAGTTAAGTCCCATAGATTACATTAAAAAAAAATACATTGGTTTCCTTTCAGTTAGCCGCTCACGTTCGTATGACTTCATGACTTCGGAAGCAGAGGATAAACCACATCTGCAAAAATGGCAAATATAGCTTCTGTTTTACTGCGTTGCAACATGTTACGTCTTAGAATCTAGATGAGCTCTTTATCAATGGAAATGAACGCTCAGACAGTAAACGCGATGCTTCATCACTGTGTTTTCCATATCCTCCCACGTCAACACAATGTAGTTGTAGTTAGCATCGACGAGTGCCTATAGAACCGCATAAAATGCTGCTTATAATTGTAGAACAACGAACCACAGTTGGGCGGACGCATCAGAAGATATCGGTCTGTTGCGCCGACAATAATATCCGACTTATGGACCGATAACTTTTATTTTATCTATTTTATGTTTCAGTAGTTGGAATTGGCAAATGCAGCTCCGCAATTCATCCCATATTGGCTACAGCTGACTTTCCCATTCGGAGACTAAGGGCTAGTGCTCTCTGAGCTATAATCCCATCGATAGGTATACATACACTCCTGGCGATTAAAATTGCTACACTACGAAGATGACGTTCTACAGACGCGAAATTTAACCGACAGTAAGAATATGCTGTGATATGCAAATGATTAGTTTTTCAGAGCATTCACACAAGGTTGGCGCCGGTGGCGACACCTACAACTTGCTGACATGAGGTAAGTTTCCAACCGATTTCTCATACACCAACAGCAATTGCCCGGCGTTGCCTGGTGAAACGTTGCTGTGATGCCTCGTGTAAGGAGGAGAAATGCGTACCATCACGTTTTCGACTTTGATAAAGGGCTGGATTGTAGCCTATCGCGATTGCGGTTTATCGCATCGCGACATTGCTGCTCGCGTTGGTAGCGATCCAATGATTGATAGCAGAATATGAAATCGGTGGATTCAGGAGGGCAATACGGAACGTCGTGCTGGATCCCAACGGCCTCGTATCACTAGCAGTCGAGATGGCAGGCATCTTATCCGCATGGCTATAACGGACCAGACAGCCACGTCTCCATCCCCGAGTCAACAGATGGGGACGTTTGCAAGACAACAACCCTCTGCACGAACAGTTCGACGACGTTTGCAGCAGCATGGACTATCGCTCACTGACCATGGCTGCGGTTACCCTTGATACTACATCACAGACAGGAGCGCCTGCGAACGTGTACGCAATGACGAACCTGGGTGCACGAATGGCAAAAGTCTTTTCTTTCCGAATGAATCCGGGTTCTGTTTACAGCATCATGATGGTCGCATCCATTTTTGGCGACATCGCGGTGAACCCACATTGGAAGCGTGTACTCGTCATCGCATACTGGCGTATCACCCGGCGTGATGGTACGGGGCGCTGTTGGTTATATGTCTCGGTCACCTGTTGTTCGCATCGACGGCACTTGAACAGTGGCCGTTACATTTGAGATGTGTTACGACCTGTGGCTCTACCCTTCATTCGATCCCTGCGAAACCCTCATCTCAGCAGGATAATGCACGGCCGCATGTTGCAGATCCTGTACAGGCCTTTCTGGATACGGAAGATGTTCGACTCCAGCCCTGGCCAGCACATTCTCCAGATCTCTCACAACTGAAAACGTCTGGTCATTGGTGGCCGAGCACCTGGCTCGTCACAATACGCTATTATACTCTTGATGAACTGTGGTATCGTGCATGGGCATCTGCACCTGTACACGCTATCCAAGCTCTGTTTGACTCAATGCCCAGGCGTATCAAGTCTGTTATTACGGCCAGAGGTGGTTGTTCTTAATACTGATTTCCCAGGATCTATGCACCCAAATGTGTGATAATGTATTCACACGTCAATTCTAGTATAATATATTTGTAGTTCATAAGTTGTTTGTAAGTTTAGGGACTGATGACCCCGTAGTTAAGTCCCATAGACTCTACAAACATTTGAACATTTTTTTCCACTCACAGATATTCTTTGAAGTAACTGCTTCCAGTTTTTAATTTGCATCTTCCAGTTCATCTCTGTATAAGAATACGAACAGCTTAATATAGTGAACAATTACACATTCAGTGTAATGTACATGTAGATAAGCTAAATTTGCAGGGCACATTAAATGAAGATCAGTCCTCTGCTACAGTCTGAACGTGAAATTAGCTTTTTTGTGTCCCAGGAACGAGGGGCTACGTTATATATAATTATTTTGCGGACTCCTTACATTGTTGTTAGAAGTGGTTCTGGCAGGTTATGGTTAACAGTTCGTAACAGTGTCGTTCACGCGCATTGACGTTAAAAGTTACGAGACCACCTGGTGCGTTACATTAACTTTAGAACATATCAGCCGCGGTGGAGTAGCCGAGCGGTCTAAAGCGTCACGCTGCGGAGCGCGCGGTTGCTCTCCGTGGAGGTTCGAGTCCTCCCTAGGGCATGGGTGTGTGTGTTTGTCCTTAGGTTAGTTTACCTAGGTTTAAGTAGTTTGTAAGCTACGGACTGATGACCAAGCTGTTTGGTCCGATAGATTTACAAACATTTTCTTATAAAGAGAAGAGAAGAAGAAAGAAGAACATATCACTGAATGTACCTCCGACGTTATATCATAGTAGGACACACGGTTCGTAACATGTGAGGTCATAGCGAATTTGCTTCATGATAAACCACCCCATCACGCATGAGTTTTCGATTTATTACATTAGTACTAACTCTGTTCGCGACATATTTTCTAGACAGTGTGCGCAATGAATTTACCTGCGAAATTATATCATAGTAGCCTAAAACACATATTTCAGGAGATATGTCGTCAGAAATAATGGTACGAATGAAAATCTGCCCCAATACGAATGATCCAATATATTACGTCTTTACTACCAACTCAACACATTTCCCAAATAGTTTCCTGATAGTCCACTCCACGAACATGACAAATTATATTATTGTAGGACTCATAGTCAAGGAGATATGACATAGTGATTGACCTGAATGAAAACGAGACTGAAATGGATAGACTGTACATCTATATCTACATAAATACTCTGCAAATCACATTTAAGAGCATGGCAGAGGGTCCATCGCTTTTTCTCTACCGTTCCACTCCCTAATAGCGCGGGAAAAGGAACATTTAAATCTTTCCGTTTAAACCTAATTTCTCTTATTTTATTACGATGATCTTGTGTCCCTATGTAGGTGAGTGATAACAAAATATTTTCGCATCCGGAGGAGAAAGTTAGTAAAAGAATTTTCGCAAATAGATCTCGCCGCAAGGTATAATGCCTTTCTTTTAATAATTTCCAATCCAATCCATGTCGTGCATCATTATCCCTATATTGCGATAATACAAAACGAGCTGCCCTTCTCTGAACTTTCTCTACATTCTCCGCTAGTCCCACTTGTTCGGGATCCCACAATGCTCAGCAGTACTCCAAAACAGGACGCACAAAAGCAGTGTAGGCAGTTTCTTTTGTGTAACTGTTGCATCTTGTAAGTGTTCTGCCAATGAAACGTAGCCTTTGTTTCTCCTCCCCTACGATACTTTCTGTGTGTTCTTTCCAATTAAGGTTGTTCGTGATTTTAATTTCTAGGTATTTAGTGGAATTTATGGCCTTTAGATTTTACTGATTTGTCGTGTAAATGAAGTTCAACAGATATTTTTAGTACCCTTTTTCTCACTTCGCACGATTATTATTTCGAGTCAGTTGACAATTTTTACACTATGTAGATATCTAAATCGTTTTGCAGTTGCTTTTGATCTTCTGGTGACTTTTCTAACCTATTAATGACAGTATCATCTGCAAACAGTTTAACAGAACTACTCAAATTGAGAAGCGTTTTAACAAAACTCAACATCTACAAAATTTGCAAAAATGAGTTATATGCATATTCGTGTACTTATAAATGAGATGCATCCATTGCAGGACACGGACTATATCGAAACTTACTATTTGGCTGTGTAATCTTGCACACAAAACTGTGAAATTTTTCTAAACTCGACACTACAGAAACAGAGTTTTGCCAAAACTGAACATCTACCACAGATATTGTTTTACTGTTCGGTTTAATGCTAAGACTTTATTGTTGAAGTCGCTTGTTTTTAACTTTACACGTTGGCTGCAGTATTTGATGGCCATTATTGTCGGCTTATTGCTCAATAATGCGTACAACAAATTAGAGGTTTTATTTTCTTGTGACTCTTAGCTGTGCGAGGACTGGCATGTGTACGATTTTAAGACCACTACTAACAGATTAATGAAAAACAAGCTACCATTCAAAATATCAGAAGCCAGAGTTCTTATTTATAAGAATACAGACAAAGGTAGTGCCATCTTCAAAGTTAAAACAACATACTTCTCCTCGCCAGTCATAGTTGAAGTGAAGAAAAAAACATAAGTAGTTGATTTTTCAGGTTTGATAACACCTAGAAACCATATGAGCATCAAGAACGCTGAAGACGTAAATAAACTATTGAGGTTCTTTAATATATCATCAGAAGAAACTAGGGTTACCAGATGTCATTTTTTTACAAAAATGAGCATAAGGATTATAATTTATAATTATTAGAAGTTGAGTTATCATGTATTTTTGCATATGTATTTTTTTTATCTGGCCACTTCGCAACTTTTATGAGACGCTAATTACAAACCTAATTATTTCAAATTTTCTGTAATCTTAAATTGAGCTCGACGCACGGGCGACATCAAAAGACGATAATCTAGAAAAAAAAATTACATTGTTGGAAGACAAATTAAATTCTAAAGAGTTTGCATATATGGGAGTTCAAAAGATTGTATTTTTGCACTTTCAAACTGAAGAAGTTGTATAACTTTGAAAAAAAAAGAGAACATTTACCTAATTTGCTAAAAATCCGACCGGACCATTTTTAGGGTCCAAAGAAAGAGGACATGTCCGGGTAAAAGAGGACGTCTGGTAACCTTAGAAGAAACCCAAGAGTTCTGTGGAAATGACAATAATGAAGTGCAGTAGGGGCCAACCCAAATGAAGCAATTTATTAAATTATTATTACTTCAGTAGGTTAAAAGAACACACAAAATACTACTGTTGTAATGTAATTGATCTGTAGATGTTCAATTTTGGATAACGTTCATGATTTTACGTATTTTTTATCTGCAACTGGAAGATGATAGAAAAGTTATTTCACCCTTATATCACGTATCTAGACGTTACGTTTGCAATATAATTTTGTAAGACATCAGCAATGTATACTGTTCAGTTAATTCAATAAAATGATTTCTTGAAAATTATGTTTTTGTAGATGTTGAGTTTGTGAAAACACTCCTCAATTGTCTCCTGGACCGTTAATAAAGGTAGGGAACAGCAGATGCTCTATGACACTTCCCTGGGGGAACGCCAGATATGACCTCCATTCCGCCAGATGACGTTCTGTCAATTAATACGTGTGTTCTTTTCGACAGGAAATCCTGAATCCAGTCGCACAATTAGAAAGCGACGGATACAGGAAAGGGGAACATTAAGTAGCCCCCTGTTGCTGGGTCTCAAGAAAGCCACTATCACGTTCAGCCAGTAGTAGAGAATTAATCTTCATTTCATATGCTGATCGAACTAACCTACAGAGACAACTAAAAATATAACGAAACCAGTTGTTCTGTGCGCCTGCAGGAGTAAAAAATAAATACATAAATAAAGAAATTAAATTATTTGTAACTCTATGAGACTTCTTTGGTCATCACTACCTAGGCTTACAAAGTGTTTAAACTAATCTAAGGACAATACACACACAGACACACACACACACACACACACACACACACACACACACACACACACACACCTGTCCGAGGGAGGACTCGAATCTCCGACGGCGAGCAACCGCGCGATCCGCAGCCTTGAGCTGTCGGCACACGGAACAAGGCAGTTAACTTGCGCATGAACGGGAAATACGACGCTACGAGGCACAGCTTGGTCGGCACACGGGACAAGCTGCTTAACCCTGCCGGCCACACCATGGGCCTCTGAGGCCCAGATGCTCACTCAGACCTGTCTAATCCCGCTCCGACACAGCTGGAGGGGCCGTGACTGTCATGTAAGCCTTGAGCTAGTGTACAGTGCACAACACTTTCGCCCCTCTCGGCCCGTTCAGGTAAACAACCTTCATAACTTTACGTCAAACAAAACCATTGTCCTGTTTTGAGTTTATGTTGATGCTTTCTGAACACCTTACAGAACCATGGATGAAGGCTAGGCTTGACACACGAACTCCCTGTGACCTACGGGGTGTATTTATAGATGCCTAAACATGAATACACCTGCAGAGGCAGTTCGTGAAGAAATTTAGCAGGGAGCTATTCCCGAAAGACCTTACTGTAAAATTTGTGACTACAAAATACAAACGAAATAAAAAATTCAGTGTGATTTCTGTAAGTAGGCAGTGTGTGGACAGCAACCAAAAAAAAAAAAAAAAAAAAAAAAAAAAATTGTCCAAATTGTACCGGCAAAAAATGAGAAACTTCCGCTGAATTTTGTGATATCGATTTTAGTTTTAAACATTATAACTGGACGTGGTTTTCGAATATGATTGATTTTTTGCGTTGTATGACGTTTAAACTGTTATTGTTTAATTTATGAGAGTTTGGTTAATTTGTTTTGTGGTTTTTTGAGGAAATATATATTTCTTTTATGTTATTCAAGGTTATTTAATGTATTATACCCTCATGCTTATCATGACATTGAATTTCTTAAAGAATTTTCCATTATTATATATCGTGTGGGCCTCTGTGGCCTATGGTGTGACCCATACGTAGGAGCCTGGTGATGTGGCCCACAGGGTTAACGTGATTTGGGCTTTCAGAGCTCTCTAGCGACAGTTTTAAGCGCATACGTCGTCTGCTACAGCTTTATTTGGAGCGCGAAGCACACACATCGAAGAATACGTGTTTAACCTACTGAATTAGCTGTTTTGGCGTTATTGGCTATTGTCGAAGATGAGAGGAGAAAATCCTGCAGGTGCATTCAGCGGCGAAATAATGGCAGGGGAACCATTCATAGGCAATACTCGATCTTCCGATACCACCCGTCTGCTTTGACCTATGACACTGTATAGTACAAGCAGACAATCCGCCATTTTGAATTCCACGTTGAAGGAGCACATGTGAAGATTACGGAACACTTACGCTTTATAATATGCCCTTAAGCCATATTATAGAAAATATTACAGCGTATTAAATTTATTGGCTTACATTTGCGTGTATGAGGCAAGCAACTTAAAGTAAGTGATTAGAGGAATATTTAGAGAAATCATACATTTACTAGCATTACATATTAAGGCAAATGGCATTCTAAATATTTACCAAATATACTTAGAATACGTTACAATTATCGTATTTTCTGGTTTATAAATAGTCACATCCACATACGTTAACGGTAACTCAGAGTTGCGTTCAAAAACGGTTACGGTATAATGTTAAATTGCGAAACTGTACTCCCCATATTTCCCCCTCTAATGTCTCGCATATTTTACACACACCATATTTCAGTGAAGATTTCATGTTAACAATGTATTTAATAACTTTGAACGTCTTCTATCGTTAGATAACGACTATATAAGTAAAGTCTCTCTGGCACCATGCACTTTCAAATGATAAGTTGCATGATAAGTTATGAATGTAATGCCTTTCATGTACGACTTCTTCTCTGTTATCATTCTTTGAGAAGTTCAATTTAAAATTTTTCTTATTCAGACATCATGTTCACAGCTTGGCTTAGGACTACATATTCCCGTGTTGAGAGTCACATTTAAACACTGAACTAATGCGAAATAATATAATTTAAAAAACACTAACTAGGTAAAGTCAACTGCACTCATTATTACTTATAATACTATTAACAGCTCTTATTTGGTCTAAATAAAACCAAGGAAAGGAACTTTAAACACACTGTGTGTCGTGTTGTTATAACAATCTATCACAATTAAAATAGACCATTGCTTACATGTATAGGCCTATATTTACATTACTACCTCCATGAGCTTAACTACTTCTAGTACAAATAAAAAAGGTTTGTTCTTAGCGTTACAAAAATAGTTGCTCGATTTTGGTGTCTAAACTTGGCGTCTGGAGTTTGCTATTATATGAGATGTTTGGAGCTGCACAACCAACCATTTCACAGTGTGAAACAATAAAATCACAAAATATTCCCTGATTCACTTCGACGCAGCACACAAAGCATACAACACTGTCGTCGGATTGGCATTCAAAATGACGGATTGTTCAGCTCGGTATAACTAGCGCTTTACTTTGACCCATAACGTCAGTCACAACCTCATAACGATAATCCACATTCATATTTCAAAGCGAATGTAATGTGGCGTCGATAACAACATGAAATAAATAACTACACAAATATAAATGTAAGCGAGAGAAAAAAAAAAAATAAATAAATAAATAAATAAAAGAATTTAACGGGAATACCGCGGGAATTGAGAGGTTTTGGGCGGGGAGATTCTGAAAAGCGATAGAAATAGCAATATTGAAATAAACTGAAACATGAAGATTTACGTCGCACATTTTTGGAAGCATTTTTTTTTTTCTCTGAACAGACTCTCTTCCTTCGGCTTCATTGCTTAACAAAAGAACATCGCAAAAAGTAACTTCACTTTTACACGTCGCTATCTCTCGCGTCGTGTTTCACCAAATTTCGTAATTGTAGTTTATTATTACGAAAAAAAAGTCTCTTGATGCTACAGCGTATTCAAGAACTAAAACGAGCCATTTTCAGGGTGATTTTGTGTGCTACATTGTGCGGAAGTGCTGTTTACATAGAGTAAAACGTTATCATTGCGTGGGTTTTTTTTTTATGTTTCATCTTTATTTCAATATTTCTATTGTATTTCTATTTATTACATAAGCACTGTTCTTCCTTCGCGGCCTCAATTAAAACACACATTTTTTTCTTTAGTCCACGCAATACCCATGTTGCTAGAATAGTAAACCGAAATGAAGCGAGAAAGGTCGGAACATGACGTAGAGTGTTCTTGCTTCCTATTGGTCCGACTTAACGTGGCACATTTCCAAAATATCGCAGAACTTATTTTGCGTTTCACGGGAGAAAATGACTCCTTTACGGGAAAAAGCAGGATGAGACGTCAGAAATCGCGGAGAGCGGTACGTCAACTTTAGCTATCCAGTTTCGTGTGCCGTCGGCTTTAGAGAGCCTTACAGACCTCGGCTACTCCTCCGCAGCTGAAAGACTTCAATAAAATACAGCTACGATGGATTAACGGCCTTACATTGTCACGCGTTCATCGCTTTTAACATCTATGTTATACTGTTTGAAAGTTCCCAAAAGAAACATGTAAAAAAATCTTTCAAGCTCAAAACAAGTTGTGAGAGAATAGAAATATATATTTTAAATGTATTTTCTTTTCAGATGGTGATCTGCGGAAAAGGTGGAAGTATCTTAGAGACCAGTTTGCCATTGAAATGGGAAAGATACAAGCTTCTACTTCAGTTGAACCTGGCGGTCATTCCGAACCTAAGTGGCAATATTTTAAATCGCTTATGTTCTTAAAGGGAGTCGTCAAACCGAGACCACCAAGGAGTAATTTGGCGCACGATGAAACCTTAGGTCAGTTGGACTGTGAGATTAGTGACGTGATAGCGCACCCTGATGATAGCGTCACAGATACTATGGAGGATGACGAAGTGGAAGCTTCACCCACTCGAAATGAAACTGCATTAAAAGAAAAAGAGTTTGATGAAAACATGGATTTATCAAGAAATAGAAGTCGGAGTGACCAGAATTCAAAATATAACCAAGAGATTATGCCGGTCGAAGAAAAGAGGACTTCATTTGAACAAGTCACCCAAGAATGGAGATCGGATGACAATGATGATGCTCTGTTTTTTCAGAGCCTTTTGCCTTTTGTGGCCAAAATACCACAAAATATGAAATTGCGATTTAGAATAAGAGTTCAGCAACTAGTTGATGACTTTATTTCTGGATGTACTGAAAACACTGCATTAACATCAAGACCTGAGTCTGCTTCTGTTAATATGCAATGCAAGTTTGAATGAATAGGCCGTTCAAATCTGTGTAGACGAAAATGTAAATAAATTACAGCCGTTGGCTACCATCTTAGATGACATTCCTTGGTAAAGTTTTTATTACATTACCGACATTTATAAAATTAAGACTTTTTCAGTATTTTGTTTATTCCAAGATTAGTAAAATAAAATTATAATAAAATAAAAACGGTTTTATATTCCCAATTCCTACTTTTATATATTATTGAAAAAGTTTTCAAAACCATTACTGAAATGTGTTCATCAAAATTAACGTACCCGATTTCTTTATAACAAATAAAAAGATAAAAAAAACAATAAATTCAAAGTGGCTTAACTTAAGGTCACCGTGACGTTCTTCTGGAAGCATTTTCTGTCGAAGAAAGTTAACGGTTAAATTGTACGACGCTTCTGTCCGGGATCCACTGGTTATGTTGGCACCAATGGTTAATGACGACAACTCAGATGACCAATAACTGTTTTGTCTTGAGAACTTCAATTAATAAGAATTTTTTAATATCTTTATTATTTATTTTATTTTTATTTTATTATTATTATTGAACGGACAAGGGTACATACAAGAACCGGTCAGCCATAGAGCAGGTACAGTATTAATATTTATAATTTTATAAAATTTACTCTGTAGCTCGTGAAAAATATTAACGCATTTCTACACTTCATTGTTCATCTGTTGCCAAACATAAGCACTGGAGCCCGGCGGGAAGTGTCGTAAAATTTTACCAAGTTAAACCATCCTTTTTGTAGGCAAAATTCTATAAATGTAACCATATTCATTTAGAAATATTCAACAAATTTGTCCGGTGTAGTGTTTGAGTTCACGAAACCGTGTATGATATTCATTCAAGATGGGACCTGTTAATCGGATACACGTTCGCTTTCTCTCTCTCTCTATCTTCGTTTTAGTGGTGTACACTGTTTGTTACGCACCTCATGAACCGCAGACATTGCCGAAGTGGGGTGGCTAGCGTGCCTCGATACAGACAGCTGTACCGTAGGTGCAACCACAGCATCGCCTGATTTTCTTAGACTGCATTCCATTACCCTAGATTTGATGTTGTTAATGTTCATCTTATACGCACCTTTTAGCACACTGTCCATTCCGTTCAACTGTTTTTTCCAGATCCTTTGCTGTCTCTGATAGAATTACTATGTCGTCGGCAAAACGCAATGTTTTTAATTCTTCACCCTGAACTTTAATTACTCCTCCAAATTTCTCCTTGTTTTCCTTTATAGCCTGCTCAATGTACAAATTGAATAACATTGGAGAAAGGCTACAACCCTGTCTTATTCCCTTCCCAACCTCTGCATACCTTCCATGACCTTCAACTCTCATAACTACGGTCTGGTTTTTGTACAATTTGTAAATAATCTTCCGATCCCTATATTGCACTCCTGCTGATTTCAGAATTTGAAAGAGTGTATTACTATGAACACTGTCAAAAGCTTTTTCCAAATCTACAAAATCTAGAAATGTAGGTTTGCCTTAACTTAATCTGTCTTCTAACATAAGCCGTAAAGTGAGAATTACCTCCCGTGTTCCTAGATTTCTCCTGAATCCAAACTGATCTTCCCCGAGGTCAGCTCCTACCAACTTTTGCATCCTTCTGTAAATAATTCGCGTTAACATTTTGCAACCATGACTTATTAAACTGATGGTTCTGTAATTTTCACACCTGTTTGCACCTGGTTTCTTTGGAATGGAGATTATTACATTTTTCTTGAAGTCCGATGATATTTCGTCTGTCTCGTATATCTTACGCACCAGGTGAAATAGTTTTTTCATGGCTGGTTCTCACAGAGACTAGTAGTTCTGAGGGAATGTCGTCTACTCCAGGGGTCTTCTTTCGACTTTGATCTTTCAGTGCTCTATCTTATTCTTCACTCAGTATAATATCCCCTATTTCACCTTGATCTATTTCTTTTTCCCTTATTACAATATTGTCTGCAAGTTCATTTCCTTTGTTGAGCCCCTCGATACACTCTTTTCAACTTTCAGCTTTCCCTTATTTCCTGAGAACTGGTTTTCCAACTGAGTTCTTTATGTTCATACAGCTGCTTTTCTTGTTTCCAAATGTCTCTTTTATTTTCGTGTAGGCGGTATCTATTTTCCCCCTGATTATACATTTATCTACAGACTTTCATTTGCCTTCTAGCTATTTTGCACTTTCTTAGTCGTCTGTACTCCATTTTGTCTGTTTCATTTATGGGATTTTTATATTTTCTCCTTTCATCAATTAAATTTAGTAATTCCTGTGCTATTCAACGATTTTTTGTAGCTCTTCTGCGTAATACTTATATTGTTCTTGCTGGAGTCAGTATTACGAATATCCACGTAATTTACAGATAGACAGTTGAAACTGAAAGCTAATAGAGCATAATTTATAAGCTCTTCTATGTCTTTCGTGTCTGAACGATTTACCTGTACTCCAGTCATAAATGTTTAAACAAAATATCATACAATTTTATTATTTTAAGCAATCCCGCAATATGCTCTTCGTTTAGACTACATACGCAACAGTGCATGTTAGATAATAAATGGGAATTAGTTTAAACTTTTTTGGAGTGCTAGTTTAAACTTTTTGGGCTTACTAGTTTAAGCGTTTTTGTATCTTTTATAACATCCAGTATCGTTTTTAACTTTTAGCTAAAATTTACATCTATGTCTTGCATTTACACCTCCAGCTATTAAATCGACAAGCACAGGGAAGGCAACTTTTCGAAATCCAATACCTTTTGATTTGCCTACATTTTTACCGCTTTAATAGAAACTGCTTGTATTTTTCCCAATGAAGAGCAGAAAAAACTCTTTCTTTGTTTATTTATTTATTTAATTTTTAACTTGTAGTTTAAATCCACATTGGAATCTTCCGTTTCCTTCTACAATCAGTAATTAGATAATTACAAAGAATGTGCGTTCTCGAACTCCATAATGTATCTCTGATTACTCCGGTAAACTACCACTTTTAAGTCTTTAACAACTAGTTCTGATCAATCTGGCAGCTCTTCGAGACAAAAACGTTCGGGTAGTTTAATTTTACCTCTTACATTGTATCGAAATGCTGTGGATTGGATGTTGTACATTTAGCAACGGAGAATCCGTTTGCAGAGTTTAAGACTGACGGAGTAACTACATATAATGACCACTTATTTGCAAAAATTGTAAATTTAAAATTCCATACAGAAATTACACAGGAGTGCGGTCTAGAAGAGCAGATAGTGTACACACAAGATGTGGAATGTTTTGACAACTGTGTTATGCAGGAAATAAAAGGTAAAATTAAGCTATCCCAAGCTAGGTAAGTAAAGTGGTTACAGTACATTGTTGCTACCGACTGGAGGATACTTTCCTGCAGCTATTAAATCGATAAGTAAATGGAAGGTAAGTTTTCTGAACCCAATACATATGTTTTGCCTACATCTTTTACTGCTTTAATAAAAACTATGTCCATCAACTTTGACGAGTACTCCAACGTATGACCACTTAGCACATCATTCTGTTTTATACAGTTCAAGTAACGTAATACATCGATCCTTAATTACAACTCTTATGGAACGCAATTGCAGCTAAAATATAGACACGGTATAAAGAAATTCGGTGTAATGCTACGGCTGTGTACTAAAGTGTCGTAAAACCTTATCGGGAATTATTTAAAAACAATTATAACCAAATTCAAACATATTGACTATCCAAAAAAAAGTTCCGTCTTTCGGAAATCGTTCGTCACGTAAGGTGTCTGAGCAAAATAAATGTATCTCTTCGTATAGACGATGTTTGCAACAGCCAACGAACATGTTTTTAAAAAACATAGCGTGCATTATCTAATAAACGGGAAGTAGCTGAAACGTTTTGTACAGGAACAAAATTAGATTAAATATTGCTATTCCATAAGTTTTAACTCCGCAAATGACTTCTCTGTAGGTAGATGGACTACACATTTGGATACAATGTGTCCGTTCTTTTTGAACAAATCCAAACGAGAGTGCATCTTCACAAACACGTTTTTCGCGCGTCCTGTAATGTAGAATACATCCTGCGTTTCGCTAATTTCGGCCAGCACACCGATGCATGACCATCCTCCTTGGCTGTTTACTGTAAATGCAAATATTTTGACAGTAACAAGATTGTCAACTTTCCCCGACATGCCTACCAACCAGCAACGCAAAATAGTCTACACCACATGGAGTACTAGTTTAAACTTTTCAGGTACTAGTTGAAACTTTTTGGATGGTACTTTTGGAAACAGAGGTACTCGTTAGAGCTATAAAAGAACCTTCGTTTAGACTACATATGCAACAGCCAACAGATGTGTTTGTTTTTAAAAAAATATCGCGAGTTAGATAATAAACTGGAAAGAACTCTAGGTTTTGCAAACGAATGCTTCTTAAATATTGTTATTCCACAGGGTTTTAACTCCGCAAATGACTTCTAATGCAAATTCAAATATTTTATAAGTCCCAGCCGTAGCTAGAGTTCTCAACACGCTCTGTTTAAAAACCATATGTAAACATGACTAACAGTTTCTCTCGATATGTGTGATAAACTCCACGGAAACGAAAATCACAAGCAAGACACAAACTACAAATGCAACAGTCGACAGAGGTGTTAAAAAAATAGTGCACGTTATATAATAAACGGGAAGGAGTTGAAACGTTTTGAGTACTACAGGGACAAAATTACGCCAGCACGGCGTTACACATTGCCCTCCTCCACCCACCGATTCCATATTCTGCTAACAGTCATTGGATCGCGTCCAACGCGAGCAGCAATCGCGATAGGCTACAATCCGACCTTTATCAAAGTCGGAAACTGGGGGGACTGATGACCTCGGTAGTTTTGTCCCCCTAAAACATCCACACAACAACAACAAAGTCGGAAACGCGATGGTTCGCATTTCACACGAGGCATCACAACAACGTTTTACCAGGCAACGCCGGTGAACTGCTGTTTGTGTATGAGAAATTGGTTGGAAACTTTCCTCATGTCAGCACGTTGTAGGTGTTGCCACCGATGTCAAACTTGTGTGACTGCTCTGAAAAGCTAATCATTTGAATATCACAACATCTTCTTCATCTCGGTTAAATTTCGCGTCTGTAGGACCTCATCTTCGTGGTGTAGCAATTTCAATGGCCAGAAATGTAGAAAGGAGATGTATTTAGCACTAAACACACAGTGGTGTAAAAAGTGTAATAGATACTAAAATTAGCTTAAAACACAAAATTGAATCATATTTTCTTCATAACGTATTCTACGCAATAGCAGAGTCAGTGAAAGTGTAGTATCATAAAAGTTAGCCATGTAACTAGATGTTCAAAAACATCAAGCTTTGAACACGTTATTCGCGACACTCGCATTTTATAACTCATCAGAGACCTGATGCGTATCAACCAGTGCTGAGTGAAAAACAGTATCACATCGTGGAGTCTGACTCATCGTATGAAAACTTCTTGGAGAGAGTGTGCCGTCTCGTGTGACACGAAGTTTGTACTGAAAAGGCGGACAACGAGGCAAGAAATAAACTTGTAAGAAAAAAAGGTATACAAAGTGGGCAAGCAGTGCAGTACTGTCTCTCTTGTGTCCCAGTTTATGTCGGCGCATAAAACACATGAACTTAACTCACATTTCTCAGTTTCACAGTGTAGTCCATGGTCACGAGTGATGTACATCTTCTCCATCTACAGTTGTTCGACTTGATGATCTGATACCAACTTCTAGTTGTTTCCATCCATTTGCTTTTGCGCAATGGTAAGACACTGGACTTGCATCCGGAAGGATGGCGATCAAATCCGTCTTCGGCCATCCAGATTTAGGTTTTCCGTGATTTTCCTAAATCACTCCAGGCAAATGGATGTTTCCTTTCAAAGGGCACGGCCGATATAAAAAAAATCCGAGCGTAAGCTCCGTCTCTAATGACCTTGCTGTCGACGCGACATTAAAACCTAAGCTTCCTTCCTTCCATTTACTTTTGTGTTCTTATTGCGTACAACGTAATGCGTTTGGTTTACCTATTCAAAGCATAGTCCCTTTTAATTCTTGCCGCGGCAGAGTAGCTGTGCGCACTAAGGCGCCCAGCTGCGTTGCGCGGGGCTGTTCGCCGGCGGGGGTTCGAGTCCTCCCTCGGCATGGGTGTTTGTTTTGTCCCTAGCACAACTTACTTTAAGTTTATGTAAGTAGTTTGTAAGCTTAGGGACTAATGACCACCGTAGTTAAGTCCCTTAGATTTACAAAAATTTGAACATTCTTAATTCTTTCTCCAGGCCTGTAATTTAATTATTAGGTACATTATCTACACGTGCATTAGTAAATATTTCATTATACTTTCTTCAGATGGGAATTTGTGGTATATACAGCAATTACTTTCAAGATTTTTTTCTATTTCCTACTGTATTTTTCTATTCGGTTTTCATTAGTGCTTTCCTTCTGTCCCAACACACAATTTTATAAATTTATTCCATAATTTACAAAAATGTTCAAGTGTGATGACACAGTGGGTTGCGGATACGATACCTTTACCTCCCTGGCACATTAAAACTGTGTGCCTGACTGAGTGACCGGGATTTGAACCCCAGACCTTTCCCTTACGCGGGCAAGCGTTCTGTCGACTCCCCCCGTATAATTGTGATTTTTTTTTTTTTGGGGGGGGGGGGGTGGCGCTTTGGTACTTTGCGGACGTGCGACTGTGTTTCTCTCTCTTGATCTTTAAGCTCTTGACACTTAAATTAGAGACAGCATTCAGCCCTTTCACCACGCCGGAACCCCACTGAGCTACCCCGGCACGCTTCACGGGTTGCATTCACAACAGCTCCACTTCCGCCAGTACCTTCGCCTCCTACCTTCCAAAGCGGAAAGTGAAGCTGTGAGTGCGAGTCGTGACGCGTACCAGGGTAGCTCAGTCGGTTGCCGGCGCGGTGGCTCACCGCCTTCGGTGAGAGAGCCGAAAAAACGGAGTCCAGAACTGAACGATTAACAACGAAACAAAAAGCAATTAGAGCGCTTGTAGACGATAAAGATAGCTCCCGGGTTCGAATCCCGTTCCGGCACACATTTTTAATCTGCCTGTAAGTTTCATATCAGCGCACACTCCGCTGCAAAGTGGAAATATCAGCGTGGAAACACTTTAATGGTCTTCCTGGATCAGAAACACTTACCAGATTGGACGCAGAAGAGATTCAGGTAACAGATGTGCAATATGTTACGGTTCTCTTTTTTTCCCCCATTCAGATCAAAACTAACATTACAAGAAAGTTGACGCAGAAAACTTTATGATCAAAATTCTATGAAAACATGGTGCAATACGTTCTTGTCAACAAACGTATAAGTTGCTCAAATTTATATCTCACATATACAGGGCCGGATTTAGACTTGAAAAGGCCCTAAACTATTTGTGATATGGGACCCTTTAGATATCCAGATGTTAAATGTTAGTGCCAAATATGACTTACTTATACCTAAAGGATTTAACTGATATACAATTACGGATATGGAAATAATGAATGTTTAACTTAAAATATTTCTATCCATCACAAACTTTCTAAATTCATTTTTTATCCTCTTCAGTCGAGAAAAAGATCTTTCTCCAGAGCAATTTGTAACCATCATACTATGAGACAATCTGCTTCTGCATTGTGGAATGCTGTTTGGACACGATCGTCAAACATAATCCTATACAGATCCTTCTGTGTCAGACTATTATGTTCCGCTGAACCATAGGCTTGACTAAGTCTGACATATTGCTGAAAATGATAGACCTGCCGTACAAGATTCATGTCCACATTTGCAGGATGAGTTAGGCATAAAGCAGTAACTCCATGAATCTGTTCATCTGTAGTTTCTAATTCTGTTAAGAATGAAAACTTTTTTGCAACATCATTGTATACTGAGGCCTTCTGTGCCAGATTTCACTCTAGTGCATCAATCGCAGGTATAAATGTTTTGATTCTGAACTTGGCTCTTGGCTCAAGCTTCTCTGAAGCATCCTCTTCGTCATCATTGATATGCCTTCTTCGATATCTGCTTTCTGCAAAATTCTACCAAGCGACTTTCTCTTTCAGTCCTTTTCCCCTGTCCATATTGACCTACTATTCACTACTACCAATGGTAATACAAAAATAACAATATCCTCTCACGTTTTAACATTATTTTAAATATACGATAATTGTATATATCACAATTGCTCGCTCAGACAATTTTTTTGGGGCCCCCAAGAGAGTGGGGCCCTAAGCTATAGCTTGCTTAGCTTATACGTAAATCCTGCACTGCACATATTCATACAAAGAGAAAAATTAGATAAAATTCGAACTATACAAACGATTGTTTTTCCTGGGTATCACAACAGTATACGTTTGTATTGGGCACGCTGTCACATTCTGTTTACATCGAATGATCCAGGTCATTGACCTTGAAATCCAAGAAGTCAGCAGCGACACATGTTTTTAGAAAAAAGGAGACGGAGAGAGAGAAGAGATAGGAGAAGTACTAACTCAAGGCATGTATAAATAAATAAATACCCGGGCAACGGCGGGTTTTTAGCTAATATTTAATAGATGTGAATACCTGCAGTGGTCGTTCTGCAAATATCTTCCATTATATCGGCTGGAATGTGAGTACATAAGGCGTTTATTTGTGTGGAATGTTGTGCGCGCTGTTGTTACACCACTGACAACTACATCCAGGGGTCATTAGATGAAGTATCTAGTATTCTTTCTGCTCTAGCTTAATCAGGATAGGAGACTTATTCTCCCCCCGATGTTCAGACAACTGCCGTAGCATTGATCTGCTCGACGCTGTTGGTTGTTGACCAGAAAAAGACGGTTGCGTACCTGTAAATTCTGGATATAGTACAAAGAGGACGTAATGAACGTTCATTAATTCCCACAGCCAAAACCACTCCATTATAACTCCAGACATTAGCTTTCTGCTTGTTCACAAGCAAAGAATAGAAACTTAAGTGTCCAGTCGTAAGGAAGCACTTCGTTATGTCTCAAACTCCACAAAGAAGCAGGGTATCGTTTCTCTGCTCACAGAAGGCTACTCAACGCGGCTTTTAATCACAATGCTGCTAATTGAGTATCCTCACACATATATGTGATTGGATTGGAGATTGCCTGTCAAAGAGGACGCAGTTCCTAGTAACTGACCTATCGCTTAAAAAAGAAATGATGTCTGGTGTGCCCCAGGGTACCTTTATTTGTCCTCTGCTGTTCCTTATCTATTGCAGTCGTGCTTCGTTGTTTGCTAATGATGCTGTCATGTATCGTCTAGTTAAGTCATCTGAAGATCAACACCAACTCCAAAACGATTTAGATTGGATACCTGTGTGTGCGAAAGTTGGCAATTAGCCCCAAATAACGAAAAGAGTTAAGTCGTCCACGAGAGTACTAAAAGAAAACCATTAAGCTTCCTTTACAAGATAAGACAATCAAATCAGAAGGTCTTAAATTCAATTAAATATGCCTTCTTGAGAATGATTATTAAATCAGACTCAGTTTGGAAAGAACACACAAAAATGTTCCGCGGATGGCGTATCAAAAGCCATGTTTTATTGGCAGAACACTTAGCAGATGTAACAGTCTACACACATTGCCTACACCACACTTCTCGGTCCTCTTTTAGAGTATTGCTGCGCGTTGTGGTATTTTGTACGTAGGCGTTGTAAATAATAACAGAGTTTATTAATGACGAAAGGGTAATACACATTTCATGTCCTCATCAAATGTCATGATGTAAATTCTGTACACTATTGAAAACCTAAAAGAAGGGAGAAAGATTAAGGTATAATGCCTCGTCGACATCGTGGCCATTAGAGGCAATCATTTCAAAACATTTACAATTATTTACTGGACAAAATTTATACTTTCAAACAATATCGAAAATTCTGTCAAAATCTCTTTTTTACTGTAGTTTTCACATCTTGTGTACTTGCTAATGGTCAAATAAAGACGAAAATAAATTTCTCATCTAATAACTTGAAAAAATTAAAACGCATTTATATATTTATGTCCGTATTTACGCATAGTGTAGACTTTTTCCCTGTAAAACATAAATATCTTTTTGCTTGTAGGTATTTTGCCTTTTTTTGTAGGAGAAAACTAATAATAAAACAGTAGAATGCGATGCAACCTTTTCAGTGCGATGAGAACACAAAGCAAAAACGAGAATAAAGTTTAAGAAGATACAAAATTATTTATATAATATGAATGAATTCGACCAGAATAGGTTGACTTCCACCTGAGAAGATACCACTACTGTTCCTTGTTTTTGTGCATGCGCAGTGTGTAACATACTCGGCATTTTAGAACTCCACATTCGGTACAATGTTTAGATCGAAAGCGCACGCACTTCGAATAGTCAATTTTCAAAGTTGATTGAGCAAAACGGGCTTAAGGGACCAAACTGCTAAGGTAATCGGTCCCTGGACTTAAACACTATTTAAACGTACGCTAAGAACAACACGCACACTTATGCCCGAAAGAGGTCTCGAACCTCCGGAGGGAGCGGTCGTGCAATCTAAGATGGCGCCTGAGACCGCGGGGCATCCACTGCTCCTCGGTGACATATGAGGAGCAACTAATCAAAACGTATAATGTCCGTTGATTGAAATTTTTCAGGAGAAGCAAAAAACTGATACTGCTAAACTACTCAATAAAATTGTAAGATATTTTCACAGTTAGATCCGTTTTGAGCTACTGAGCTAGAATATACCTTGCAAGAGATCAATATTTTTTTTAGTTAGGTTAGAAAATCCATTTATATTTTGGGCAATATACGTTTTGATCCGTCATATAGGACATTACATTTTGATGCGTTTTTAGTAACATACCTTCATTACTTCACATTAACTTTTATATTTGAAAATGTTATATTAGACATTCGCACTTCACATGAGTTGTATCATTTATAACAACATAAGATTAATGTTTACTTCAAGGAACGCTAGAAAGCTTTACATTACTGTGGAAAACTGGATCAACACAACAATCTGTTTCAGGCTGTTATAGGGTACAGTAAATTTACTACATTGTGTCCCGCGTAAGCAATCACAATCAATACGTTCAGGAGTGAAGCTACTGCAAGGAACGTCTAAAGGAGACACGAAAAAATTAAGTTGTTTTTCTTCTTTCCAATATGTATCAGTTTCCATTTCTTGTTTTGATTGCTTCTTCATTCTTTTTCTTGTCCCACGATCTATACCACCTTTCTCAACAACCACACATTCTTTTTCTAAATCCATTGGGATCAATACACACAAACAACAGCACTATACTGCCACTATGCACTGCTAACAATGTTTTGGCTCAAGTAGTGTCAAACAATGCCAGAAGGCGACAATTCCATATAATGCTTTGAAGCATTGTAAGCCCTGACACATTTTAAACTCGACCGAATTGCCAAATTAGACGAAAGGGAAGCAAAATGAAACGTAAATGGTGGACATTAAATGTTCTGATTCATTCAGTGATGTAGCCAATATACGATTGGTTTTAACCATTCATTTTCAACATACTAATTCAGTGTTAAAATATACAAATAGATTAAATCTGAATGCAGGAGCGTGTAGAGCACATAAATAAAATATCCCTGAAAACCATATAAAACTCAGTTTTGTCCGGAAGTGGACAATATGCGTTTTGATTAGTTGTTTCTCATATGTCCTTTCAACACAAGGAAGGCTGCCACGCTTGATGTATCCGCTTTCGACGCACGGAAGCGACTCCCCCTTTCAGGAGCACGCCAGTTTAAGCAAAACTCGCATCAAACGGAATGCCTCCTACTTCTTAAGTCTTGAAGCTCCTACCCAACCCGCTGCAGCCTGCACTCAGTTTAGAAATTTGTTCTAGAACATTCTACATCTCCTTCAACAAACAACGCTTCCCCCAATCAGCTTCAGTTCTCTGCCTTTTGTCGGCACGTCTGTGTGACCGCTGTGGAATTTCTGCAGTAACTCATCTAGCTTCTTCGGTTCACTCTCTTTGTACTCCGTTCGAATATAGTAAATTTTCTTGAAACGGAAAAGCTTCTTTCCATGAATCAGCACGGGTTTAGGAAACACCGTTCATGTGAAACTCAGCTTGCCCTTTTCTCACATGACATCTTGCGAGCCATGGATGAAGGGCAACAGGCAGATTGTGTTTTTGTCTACTTCAAAAAGGCGTTCGACGTGGTGTCACACTGCAGACTGCTAACGAAGATACGAGCTTATGGAATAGGTTCACAGATTTGTGACTGGCTGGAAGACTTCCTAAGTAATAGAACGCAGTACGTTGTTCTCGACAGCGAGTGTTCATCAGAGACGTGTGTATCGTCAGGCGTGCCCCAGGGGAGTGTGATATCTATATAAATGATCTGATGGATAGAGTAAGTTGTAATTTGCGGCTGTTTGCTGATGATGCTGTGGTGTATGGGAGGATGTCGTCTGTAACTGACTGTAATAGCATAAAGGATGACTTAGACAAAATTTCTTGATGGTGCGAAGAATGGCTGCTTGCTCTCAATGTAAAAAAATGTAAGGTGATGCGCATGAGTAGAAAAAACAATCCCATAATGTTCGAATACAGAATTAGTAGTGAGCTTCTTGATGTCGCGTCGTTCAAATATCTAGGCGTAACATTGCAGGGCGATATGAAATGGAACGAACATGTAAGGACAGTTGTGAGTAAGGCGGACAGCCGACTTCGGTTTATTGGGAGAATTTTGGAAAGATGTACTTCACCTGTAAAGGAGACCGCGTATAAAACGCTTGTATGACCACGTCTTGAGTATTGCTCAAGCGTTTGGGACCCGCAGCAGAACAGTTTAAGGAAAGACATAGAGGCGGTTCAGAGGCGAGCAGCTAGATTTGTTACCGGTTGGTTCGACCAATGCGCGAGTGTCTCGGAAATGCTCCGGCAACTCAATTGGGGATCGCTGGAAGAAAGACGACGTTCTTTTCGTTAATTTCTGTTAAGTAAATTTAGAGGGCCGGAATTTGAAGCTGAGTGTAGTACGATCTTGCTGCCGCCTACTTACATTTCGCGTAAAGATCACAAAGACAAGAGAAATTAGGGCTCGTACGGAGGCATAAAGGCATTCTTTTTTTTCTCGTTCAATTTGGGAATGGAATAGGAAAGGAAATGCCTAGTAGTGGTACAGTGTATCCTCCGCCACGCACCTTACGGTGAATTGCGGAGTGTGTATGTAGATGTAGATGTACTAGGAAGGACGGCTTCGTGGTTGCTAGAATAGAAAAAATAAAAGGCAAGCTTTACAGAGAAATGAAGCAAATCCGGATAAGAGCTAGCGAACAGTTTGTGACTCCTGCATAACATGACAGAGGTCTGAGGAGAGGTACCAGCTAGTGTTGAATAATTAAAGGGAGCTGCATGCTACTTCTTCGCCGAGTATGATTATGGCGGCTGGTGTTGGTAAATATGTACGATGTAAATAAAGCTTGCAACAAAGCATTTTCGCAAAACAGGTACACACGGGTTCCTGGAACACAGGCGATGCGGCGGAGGAACAGGAATGTAAGTGTGAAGGCTGTTTGCAATCTCGGCGATAAGGGAACGCAGTTGCAGCAGCAGCAGCGAACACAAGGGGCTGAGCACCATAAAGGTTGTGCCTGCTCACTGCCTCGCGATAAGCACCGCTGCCTCAACAAAGGACTGACAGATAATCACCACAACTGGGTCGCTCCCGGCTCTTACTCCGGAAGACTGCGCGCGTTTGTTGCGAGAGTCGTGGCCACCACTAAACAAAGTGAGCCATCAAATCACTAGGCTGGCATCAAAACAGCGGCTTTTTAAAACCACTAGCAGGTATATTTCTTTAGTGTGTTACGCTGCAACTACGAATTAAGTGATACGCATCGTAATTATTGAGCACCAGGGCTCAGTTTTTTCTTTTATAAGCAAAGATCATTGCAACGTCAAAATTTTCTTCAATATTGGGTCCGTAGCAAAATATACATAGCAAAACGACATTATTAATAAGGTTTGACTTTTAATGCTGCTACCTATTTTATTACTGTTGGAACAGCTGTTTCGGCCCTAGGCCATTTTCAAGCAATCTGTGAACAAACATGTATACAAAGTTTTGAATTTAGATAACTTTCTTACATGAAATCGAGAGATAAATATTGTAGAAACTTTCCCGTTGTTTCTTTTGACTGTGTCGTCAATTTTTTTTAATAAAATGAACATTAACAAGAGTTAAACAAAGATAATTGAATGCAGTCCTAGAAAATCAGTCGATGCTGAAGGAATTAGATTAGGTAACGAAACAATGAAGATGGTATATGAGTTTTGTTACTTGGGTAGTAAAATATATGATGGTCGCAGTACAGAGGATATAAAATGTAGAATGTAGGGAAGAAAGCATTTTTGAAAAACAGAAATTTGCTAACTTCGAGTATTAATTTAAGTGTAAGGAAGTCTTTTCTGAAGGCATTTGTGTGTAGTCTTGCCTTGTACGGGAGTGAAACATGGATGATAAGCAGTGTGGACAGGAAGAGAATAGAGGCTTTTGAAATGTGGTGCTACAGAAGAATGCTGAAGATTAGGCGAGTAGATCGCATAAACTAATGAAGAGGTACTGAACAGAATTGGCGAGAAAAGGAATATTTGGCATACTTTGACAAAACGAAGGGATCGCTTGGTAGTACACATTCTTAGGCATCGAAGAATCATAAATTTAGCATTGAAGTGAAGTGCGTGGGGTAAAAATCGCAGAGGGAGACCAAGAGATGCATATAGGAAGTAGATTCAAATGGATGAGCGTTGCCTTTCTTATGAGGAGATGAAGAGACTTGCTCAGAATAGAGTAGGGTGGAGAGCTGCATCAAACCAGTCTCCGGACTGAAGACCATAACAACAACATGTATATAGGATCCGCAGGACAAATGCAAGTCCATAGTAGAATGTATAACTAGTGGAAAGATAGATATCGCCTACAAAAAAATAAAAAATAAAAGACTTTTGGAGACAAGAAAGGCAGTTATATGATTATCAATAAGTCAGATGAAAACCAGTACTAAACAAAGAAGGGAAAGCTGGTAAGTGGAAGGAATATATAGAGGGAATATACAGAGAACATGAAGGCAGTATTCTAGAAAAGGAGACGAAAGAGACGGAGGTGAGATAGAAGAAATTGATAGAGCACTAAAAGATATGAGTACCATCAAGGCCGCCCGTCTGAACTGCTATTACTGTTAGGAGAGCCAGGCAGGAAAAAATGGTTCCACCTGGTACGCGAGTTGTATGAAACAGGAAAAATTCCCTCAGACTTCAAGAAGAATTTAATAATTCCAATTCTAAAGAAATCAAACGCAAACAAAAGTGAAAATTACAGAACTATCAGTTTAATAAGTCCTAGTTGTAAAATACTAACACGAATTACTTACAAACGAATAGAAAAACTGGTGGAATCCGACCTTGAGGAAGATCAGTTTGGATTTAGGAGAAATGTAGGAACATGGAAGGCAATACCTACACTATGACTTATCTTAGAAGATTGGTTCAAATGTTCAAATGTTTGTAGAGCTTATGGGACTTAACTACGGGGTCATCAGTCCCTAAACTTACAAACTGCTTTGGAACCAGTTATCACTAAGGACGGCACAAATATCCATGCCCGAGGGGGGATTCGAACCCCCGACCGTAGTGGACGTGCAGACTGTGACTGGCGCGCCGCAGACAGCTCGGCCACCGCGACCGGCAGAAGATTGGTTAACCTATGTTTTTAGCATTTATAGATATGGAGAAAGCTTTCGACAATGTTGACTGGGATACACTTTTTCAGTTTCAGAAGGTAGCAGGTGTAAAATATAGTTATATTCAACTTGTACAAAAGCCGGGCAGCAGTTATTGGAGTCGAAGGAAATGAAAGAGACGCAGTGGTTGGGAAGAGAATAACAAAGGGTTGTAGCCTTTGCCAAATGTCGTTCAATCTGTACACTGCTCAAGTTGAGAAAAAATGCAGGGAGAAATTTGGAGAATGAATTACAGTTGAGGGAGGAGAAATAAAAACTTCTCCCCTTTGCCGATAACCTAGTAATTCTGTCAGAGACAGCAAAGGACCTGGAAGAGCAATTGAATGGAATAGACAGTCTCTTAAAAGGAGGGTATAAGACCAAACCAATGGTAATGGAATGTAGTGGCAGAAAATCAGGCGATGTTGAAGGAATTAGACTAAATAATGAGGCAATAAAAGTAGGAGTTTTGTTATTTGGGTAGCAAAATAATTTCTGATGGCCGAAATAAAGTAGTTATAAAATACAGCCGGCCGCGGTGGCCGAGGGGACTGAGGCGCTTCAGTCACGGTCCGCACGGCCACTACGGTCGGGGGTTCGAATCCCCCCTCGGGCATGGATATTTGTGCCGTCCTTAGTCTTAGCTAGTTCATAAGTAGTTTGTAAGCTTAGGGACTGATGACCCCGTAGTTAAGTCCCATAAGTTCTACAAACATTTGAACATTTTTATAAAATGCAGAAAATAGTGAAGAAGCGAAATTTGTAAACATTTAAGTATAAGGAAATGTTTTCTGAAGGCATTTGTGTGGAATGTTGCCTTGTACGGGAGTGAACCATGGAAGATAAGGCGAATGCTGAAGATTAGGCGGGTAGATCGCATAACTAATGAGAAGGTGCTGAACAGAATTGCGGAGAAATGTATACACTGACTAAGATAAGGGATAGGTTGATGGGACACATTCTGAGACTTTAAGGCATCGTCAATTTAGCACTTGAAAGAAATGTGTGGGGTTAAAAATCATCGAGGGAGACCGAGAGACGAATACAGGAAGCAGATTCAAAAGGATGTAGGTTGCCGTACATATTCTCAGATGAAGAGGCTTGCACAGCACAGGGTAGCGTGGAGAGTGGCGTCAAACCAGTCTGCGGACTGAAGACCACAACAACAACATTAAGAACAGATTTTTAAAAATAAATCATTGGTATTAGTTTTCTTTGGACTACAGTATGAACGAGTCACAGTTTAGGAACCATGAACTTTACAACCACCTTTGTAGGAATAATACGAAAGAGGATGATGACATAGCCTCGGTTAAAGGTGCAGCTGATAGAATATTTCGGTTTATTGGCTGAGTATTGTCTACATCTACATCTACATAGATACTCTGCAAATCACATTCAAGTGCCTGGCAGAGGGTTTATTAACCACTTTGATAACTTTTCTCTACCGTTCCATTCTCTAATAGCGCCCGCGAAGAAAGAACACCTAAATCGTTCCGTTTTCGATCTGATTTCTCTTATTTTATTGGGATGGTCATGTCTCCCTAAGTAGGTGGGTGCTAGCAAAATATTTTCACATTCAGAACTAAAAGTCGGTGATTGAAAGTTCGCAAACAGATCACGCCACAATGCATAACGTCTTTCTTTTAATGATTTCCACCCCAATTCGTGCAACATTTCCGTGATGCTTTCCCCCCGTAACGTGATAAAACGAGTTGCCCTTCTCTGAACCTTCTCAATGTCTTCCGTCAATCCCACCTGGTGAGGGTCCCTCAAGGGGCAACAGTACTCCAGGAGAGGACGCACAAGTGTGATGTAGCCAGTCTCTTTGGTGGAGCTGGTGCATCTTCGAAGCGTTCTGCCGATGAAACGTAACCTTTGATTCGCCTTCCCCACAATATTTTCTATGTGTTCACTCCAGTAAAAGTTGTTCGTAATTGTAACTCCTAGGTATTTGGTAGAATCTACGACCTTAAGGTTTGACTGATTTATCGCGTAATTGAAGTTCAACGGATTTCTTTTAGTGGTCATGTGTATTACTTCACACTTTTCTTTATTTAGTGTCAATTGCCAATTTTCGCACCATGTAGAAATTTTGTCTAAATCGCTTTGCAGTTGCTTTTGATCCTCTGTTGACTTCACTAACCGATAAACGACAGCATCATCCGCGAACAATCTAAGGGAGCTATTCAGATTGTCTCCTAAATCGTTTATAAACACGAGGAAGAGTAGGGGACCTATAACGCTTCCCTGTGGAACGCCAGATATCACTTCAGTTTTACTCGATAACTTACTGTCAATTACAACGAACTGTGTTCTTTCTGATAGGAAATCGTGAATCCAACAGCACAATTGGGGAGATATTCCATAAGCACGCAATTTCATAAGAAGCCGCTTGTGGGGTACAGTGTCAAAAGCCTTCCGGAAATCCAAAAATATGGAATCGATTTGAGATCCCTTGTCGATGGCACTTAACACTTCATGTGAATAAAGGGCAAGCTGTGTTTCGCAGGAGTTATACTTTCTGAATCCGTGTTGTCTACTGGTTAATAAGTCGTTCTCTTCGAGGTAGTCATTCTAGAAAAGACACAAATCACTCGTCGAACCCATCCTAGAATATGACCCAAGTGTATGCAACACCGATCAAAAAGGACTAACAGCGGGTAGTGAACCAATACAGGCAGTGGCAGTGCGAATGGACACATGTTTGTGTGATCCATGGGAGAGTGTCGCACATTTCTTGGAGGAACTGAACCGCCAGATTCTTGAAGATAAGTCGGAAACGATCCAGAGCTGGGCTACTTAAACGTTTCATGAATCCGCCTCTAAATCACGAGGATAGGCGCATACACCGAAGTAACAGCTTCGAAAGGGTAGCGACGCGCAGAGATGCAGGTGGAGTATAAGTGGCCGGTGCTTAACAGATCTGTCATCTCAACTCCGGTAATTCGTGTCAAAGTGTTTCCGGCAAGATTATGGCCTCACGACTGGAAATAATAGAAGGTGCCCGGAATGATAGTAGCAGCTCGGTGCACGGGACATTCCAGTTCGGAAATCTTTAGGAGATTCAGTATTCATAGGTTTACAGGGTCAAGAGGTTCAAACACGTCCACTGAATCTGTTGCCGTGTTCAGTTTTGAGTTATTCATTACTCTAAAGTGTTTCTCCACCATTAATATTTTCTATATGTATGTCAATTATTTTATTCCTTTATTAATGGTCAATGCCCCGCGTTTATATATGGTTGCACCCGTGTGATTGAACTAGTGTGTTCGTAGGAATGTGGAAAGTTGCTTTTAATATTGACTGACTGCCGCACAATGGCTTACAGTCGCGCTTTAGGCTTCGTTTACTTTAGTTAAAAACGCATGGCTTCGTGTGTCGTCTGCATTGCCACCTGTTGGTGGTCAGAGACAACCTTCCTTGGCAACATGGCAAGGTGGCCTTTTCTCAGTGTAGTACGAACATAATCATGGTCGAAGAAGGCGACAAAAGAGACCTCTCTGGAGCTCTAGTAAGAGGGTATTATCTTCTCCAGGTACCGAGGGCTGATAGTATGCTCTGAACGCGCTCTGCATCGTTTTGACCACGCCCTTCATCCGGTGTGTGGAGGGAAAGGCTTGTCCCATGACCTGAGAGCCCACTCTTGCCGCGATCACTAAAGTGAGTGTATCGTCGAATCATGCTGAGGGGATGGCATGCTATTACAACTTTACTTTTCATGACCAGGCTGTCTTGGTTTATCAGTGATAGTTTCACTTGAGTAATCCTTTCGCTATGCTAGGCGAAGTGTTTCTAAGCTTACAGAACTTGTAAATTTAGTAACTGCATTTTCATTCCGGTGATAATTTTGTGTCCGATTTTCTCAACACGATGCAAAAAACAGCAAGGAATTCAAACATACTAAATTTACACAAAGGATGAAGGCCATTTTTTTTTTTTTTTTTTTTTTTTTTTTTTTTTTTTTTTTTGTATGTCCTCTACATGTTCATAAACCATTCATTCGATTGCAATGACTCAAAAACAAAAGAGCACGACACATAGCTCAGGAGTCTTGCCCTAACGTTATAAATAATGAGAGGCTACCTCGAGAGGATACCCCGATTTATGCGCCGATCTTTCAAAGCTACTGTCCATATGTCACTAAGTTTCATAGCTTCTTCTTTCCTGTTAAAATTTTCTTTGTGTTTGTATATTTCAATAGCTTCCCTGTATTGTCGTGGATAAGATCGACAGGTTTTATCTCTGACCGATTACAATCGATAGTGATGTTTTATCTTTGACAAGGACTACCTCTGCTGATAACGTGACAACTTGACCACGCCCACTTTTCACAGTATATATGGCGCTCTCAGACACCCGACTCATCAGCGTGAGCGTGACCCGACTCATCAGTCGGCAAGACTCAACGCAAGTTAGAAGGACTCTTAGGATGTCCAGCGCAGCTCTGGACGAAACGTTAGGTGGAACTGGAAAGTTTTATGGACCACGGGTTTATAACCCGGAAGTTCTACCAGCAACTATGACATCCGGTCGTGAAAGCCTTCATTGCATGATCAGAAGACTCTACGGGGAGAATGTTTCAAAATTTAGTTGCGAGATCTGAAGAACAGGGATGGCAAGACAGCAGTGCGATCCGATAGGCGATGAAAACGTCTCGAACGTTTCTTGCCAAGTCACAATGTGTCCATTGGAAGGCTCCGAAGATATGTGAAGACAACAGCCTCCAACACTTCAGAGCTGTAACACCGGCTGGCAATGCGTCATTGCCAGTAGAATAGCCAGACAGTGTTAATTATCTAAGTACGGCCACATTGCGACAGGGTAATGGCACTTAATGTTCAAGACTTCTGAGTTCCATTCCTGTCTTGACATCCCTGTGCTCCATATCTCTCGCCATGGGAGCTACGTGGACTGCTGGATCCCAAATGTACATCCTAATCCTCTTTGATTCATTCCGGCTGTAACAGTGGTTAAAGAGAGCAATGTCAACGTTACTTAATTCTGATTTCATCTTCTTCTTCTTTTGACATGAAGCTATAGATTGAAACATAAAGTGTGAGCACAAAGTCTTGCCCTAACAGTTTGACATAATAATTTACATTTGATGCGTTAACAAAGTTTATGTTTTCTGTTACAGTACTCACATCATGTTGTACCGTAGCCTTCGTTTCGTCGACGTCAGTGTGACAAAGACACTTTCTTTGATATAGCTCCAGAAATAATAGCCAAGGGGCATAAAGTATGGAGAGTGGGGTGGCCACGGTATTGGACCAACCCTTCTAATCCAGGAAATCACGCACTATCAAATCCCAGTGAGGGGGTGCTCCATTTTGCTGGAAAATTATCTATGATTACAATACTTCTAATTGCGGGGCAATGAACAGTTACAAAACATCTAAGTAAATGTTAGTGGTAACAGATTTTTCCGCGAAGAAAAACGGTCTATCGTTCATGTGAAACACTGCTAGCTCTTTACTCACACGAAGTGATCAGTGCTATCGACTATGGATCTCAAATTGATTCCGTATTTCTATATTTCTAGAAGGCTTTTGACACCGCACCTCACAAACAGCTTTTAATCAAATTGCTTGCTTATGGAATATCGCACCAGATTTGTAACTAGATGGGGGATATCCTGTCAGAGAGGATACAGTTTGTAGTAATTGATGGTAAGGCATCGACTAAAACAGAGGTGATATCCGGCGTTCCACAGGTCTTCTATTATTCCTTATCTACATAAACGATCTGGGAGAAAATCTGCACAGCTCTCTTAAGTTGATCGCAGATGACCCCGTCATTTATGGTCTAGTAAAGTCATCTGGAGATCAAAACCAACTGGAGAACGATCGAAATAAGGTATCAATACGGTGTAAAAATTGGCAATTGACTCTAAATAATGCGAAGTGTGAAGCCGTCCATATGAGTACGAAATGAAATCCGTTAAACTTTGTTTACAAGATAAATCAATCAAACGTAAAGGCCGTAAAGCCCACTAAATACCTAGGAATTAGTATTACATCAGACTTAAATTGGAAAGAACACATAGGTAATGTCGTGGGATCTGGGATGGGAATCATTACAACAACGGCGTTTATCGCTGCGACGTGGTCTACTTATGAAACTCCAATCGCCAACATTCTCCTCCGAATGGAAAGATATATTGTTGACTCCTATCTACATAGGTAGAAATGGTCATCAGAATAAAATACGAGAAATCGGAGCTCGAACGGGGAGATGTTCTTTCCTTCCGCGTAGTATTCGAGAATGGAATGAGAGATAAATGGTATGAAAGTGGTTCGATGAACCCTCTGCCGGGCACTTAAATGTGATTTGAGGAGTATCCCATGAAGCTGTAAATGTAGATAATTATTTCAAAGCCATGCTGGGATAATTTATTTACGAAAGGACCTACTAGACGTAGACAACCCACGTTGGATGATCAGCAGTGTATTTTGGCATTCGGAGAAGAAAATTGGTGTTTGAAAAAGTGAAATTTCTCCACTTAGTAAGCTACACGTTATCGGGTCGATGAGTAGCAATTAGTTGAGTGCGAGTATAGCTGGCGATGACGACAAGTTGACAGGGAGCGTGTGGCAGCGGCGACCAGTGGACAGAGGGAAGGAGCGGCGGACGCGGAGGCTGCGTGTGGGGGCAGAGGTCGCCGTGTGGGCAGCCGCCGCGATGGCATCGCGTCCAGCATTCCCAGCAGGGGTGGGGGGGAGGGGGGGAGAGCTGGGCTGGACCCGCGCAGCGGCCGGCGGGCGGCGCAGTCGGCGGCTGGAAGCGGCCAGGGCAGCAGCGCAGCCTCCTCCACTACCGGCGCAGGTCAGTCAGCCGTCTGCCAGAGACTCTCACTAACAACACCAGACTCTCCCACTAACAACCAGTCTGGCGTGCCTGCACATCCACTAACCCCTTCAACAAGGCTGGACACTTTACACGTACTCCACAAGGAATAGGCCACTTGCATTGGGCGTCCGCAGACATTTTTCCAAACTTGCGAAGTTTCTATACTGCAAATTAGTTCAGTTTGCCGTCCTAAGGTGCCCTAAGAACTAAATTTGGCTATGAGTATACTAAACGTTTATGTTGAACGATTACAACTGAATATTTTAAAAGTAGGTAACTCATAAATTAATACAGTCTTCTTCTGTGCTCAGTATGGCCGGCCACGGTGGCCGAGGGGACTGAGGCGCTCCAGTCACCGTCTGCACGGCCACTACGGTCAGGGGTTCAAAATCAAATGTTTGTTAAGCTTATGGGACTTAACTACGGGGTCATCAGTCCCTAAACTTACAAACTACTTATGAAGTACTTACGAACTAGGACGGCACAAATATCCATGCCCGAGGGGGGATTCGAACCCCCGACCGTAGTGGCCGAGCTGACCGTGACTGGAGCTTTGTATGGGAGTGAAACATGGACTGGAAGAGGATAGAGGCTTTTGAAATATGGTGCTACAGAAGAATGCTGAAGATTAGGTGGGTGGTCCGCGTAACTAATGAGGAGATACTGAAAAGAATTGGGGTCTCCACGGCCACTACGTTCGGGGGTTCGAATCGCCCCTCGGGCATGGATATTTGTGTTAGCTAGTTCATAAGTAGTTTGTAAGTTTAGGGACTGGTGACCCCGTAGTTAAGTCCCATAAGCTATACAAACATTTGAATTTGAATTTTTGGTAAATGACCTACATTGTCAAATCTAACTTTCGCAATTGGTTTCGGCCTTGGGCCATTTTCAAACAGTTTGTGAACAGACATGTATACAAAGTTTTTGATTTAGATAACTTTCTTACGTGAAATCGAGAGATAAATATTGTAGAAATTTTCCCGTTGTTTCTTTTGACTGTGTCGTCAATTTAAAAAAAATGAACATTAACAAGAGTAAAACAAAGATAATGAAATGCAGGCGATGCTGAAGGAATTAGATTAGGTAACAAAACAATGAAGGTGGTATATAAGTTTTGTTACTTGGGTAGTAAAATAACTTATGATGGTCGCAGTACAGACGATATAAAATGAAGAATGGCGATGGGAAAAAAGCATTTTTGAAAAAGAGAAATTTGCTAACATCGAATATTAATTTAAGTGTAAGGAAGTATTTTCTGAAGGCATTTGTGTGGAGTGTTGCCTTGTACGGGAGTGAAAAATAAATGATAAAAATTGTGGACAGGAAGAAGATAGAGGCTTTTGAAATGTGATGCTACAGAAGAATGCTGAAGATTGGGTCGGTGGATCGCGTAACAAATGAGAAGGTACTAAACAGAATTGGGGAGAAAAGAAATTTCTGGCATACCTTGACTAAAAGGAGGGATCGATTGGTAGGACACATTCTTAGACATCGAGGAATCGTGAATTTAGCATTGGAGGGAAGTGTTTGGGGTAAAAACCACAGAGGAAGACCAAGAGATGGATACAGTAAGCAGATTCAGAGAGATGTAGGTTGCCGTTCTTATGTGGAGTTGAAGTGGCTTGCTCAGGATAGGGTATTGTGGAGAACTGCATGAAACCAGTCTCCGGACTGAAGACCACAACAACAGTATTAAAGTAGAAAATAACTATACACACATTCTTAAAAACATGTTTTGTTCACATTTAAGTAATGTTTTACTTTGAAAAACGCTGAGTGCACTAGCAATAAAACGCCGCCGCCAGTTCGTTCGACCGCCGACAGTACGAGGTCTCTTCAGAAAAATTCCAGAACATTGTCCACATTTTCCTACCCTTCCCCATTCCTTCTTGTGCCACGTCGTTCCCATTCTAGCCTCTTTATCGACCGCGTAAAGCTCTGACAATTTTCTTTCTTCTCATTCATCGTTGCAAATCTTCGTCCTTTCAACGGGGTTCTCAACTTTGGAAAGACGTTCGCAGGGATCAGGTATGGTAGAGTACGGAGATTGAGGTACCATAGTAATTTCGTTTTTGTACAATGGTCACACAAAAACGAGAATAAATGTGTGGGTGCGATTACTTGGCGGCAACACGATGCATTCCATGGCGCGGTGTCAGGATTTCATGACGTGATCCGACTGAATTGTCACATTCTGCAATCTCTAGGACAATTACTCTTCCGTTGCATTGTACAATTACGTTGTCATTTGTGACATGAGCGTTTTCGGTAGACGCCGTTGGGCATCAAGAACGAGCGTTATCATCTGTCCGGCCATTTTAAACCTCGTGAAGCATTCGTAACACCGAGTATGTCTTAAGCACTCTCACTGTAGGCTTGCAACATAATTTTTTCTGTCTCTGTAAAGATTTTCCTGAGTTAATGCAGACGCGTTGCTCCTCCAACTCTGCCATCTCAAAATTCACAGCCGCGGTTGAGTAACCGAGCGGTCTAAGGCGCCTCGCTGCGGAGCGCGTCGTTGCTCACCGTCGGAGGTTAGAGTCCTCCCTGGGGCATGGGTGGGTGTGTTTGTCCTTAGGTTACCTTAGTTTAAGTAGTTTGTAAGCTACGGACTGATTACCACGCAGTTTGGTCCGATAGATTTACAAGCATTTCAACTTTTTTTTTTTTTTTTTTTTTTTTTTTTTCAAAATTCACCAACAATGCAACACAACGCTCTACTCAGTATAGCTCATAACTATAACTAACAGACATACAATGATGAAACTTCCGCCAGTTACATAATCAATGCCGGCGGCGGTGGCCGAGGGGACTGAGGCGCTTCAGTCACGGTCTGCACGGTCACTACGGTCGGGGGTTCGAATCCCCCCTCGGGCATGGATATTTGTGCCGTCCTTAGTTGTAGGTAGTTCATAAGTAGTTTGTAAGTTTAGGGACTGATGACCCCGTAGTTAAGTCCCTTAAGCTTAACAATCATTTGAACATTTGAACACAATCAATACAGACGCGTGTAGGGATGCCAGCCGCACTCCATTGATACGAAATTACAAATTTTCCGCAATGTTTTGAACAGACCTCGTACTTAAATTTAAGAAATGTATTCGCAATTGCCAATAGCAGTCGTCATCAGCTATGCAATTTATTGCTGACGTATGAAAATGTGTTCCCGAGCTGCATACGAGCCCGCTTTGATCGAGCAGTCGCAGTAACCACGTCTGAAGGACATTTTCAGTGGTAGAATCGTTAAACAGGAACACTGGACGTCGGACTTGAATTGCTTGATAAAACAATGCAGCGTGAAAAGATTTTGTTTGGAATAGTAGAAGCTCTTCACTTATGGGCGCTATGTGCCTTGAATTTACTACTTTCCCTGATCACAACTCAGTTGTTAAGATTTACAAATTCCGGCCATTCTGTTATCATATGTCAGAAAGCACTCTGTGGGAAACAGACCTTTTTTGTGAACTGATAACATTCTGTTGTGAACTTCATTCAATCACAGCCAGTTGGAGGCTTCTCTTACAGAATTCTGTGACTTGCCTCATCACTTATCAGTGAGGTGACCGCTGCTGCAAAGTCGCGTGTCGATTTTACAAGCTCCGAAATGAAACAGCTGTTTTTCTCATTGAAAAAGAAAGTTATGGACCGCAGCTGTCAGAGCCTGCCTGCATGTCCAAGAAAAAATTACCTAGTAAATCACTGAGGTGTTCAAACCAATCTTCCAATTGATCACTGCTTTAGGTTACGTTATTTATCAAGAAACAACATCGATTGCAAACTTTTAGAAAATATTTCATTCTAGATTCGAACATTTGCTGTCCAATTGAGGGCCAATATTGAAAACAGGATACAAAAATGTGACTATCCATCCATCAAGAAGTGGCCACTTTAATTACTTTTTTTGCTCTATGTGTAGTTCTGTTTGTTGCGGACGTTGATCAAGTTTGTTCGTTTTTGTTCGATTTGTTCTTGGCTCAGCTTTTTTCTTACAGAGGGCATTCAGCCCTCTGACCGGGCGCGCTGGGTCTCCTCGGCCACCGCGGCCGGCTAAAATCTGTCCTTGGTAGACAACACTTCAACGATGATGCCGAGATGAAAGAACATGTTACACATGTTACCACATGGTTGAATACACAGGCGGCAACATTCTATGAAAAAGGCCATGCTATGGCAATTGCCTGCAAAATTTCGGAAGCTATATAGAAAAATAGTTTAACAGTAGTAGATTTTTGTACAATCAATATTTTTTCTGTATTTGTACCCGTGCGTTTTATATAACCAAACGGAACTTACTTTCTAGACGCGCCTCGTATTCTGTCGCTGAGTGGTAAACGGCCAGACTTAAGATATCTGGAATCCTATGCCATACGGCCGTGCCTTCGTTTGGAGTTTGCAGCGCGTCACCTTGTCAGACACCTTTTGGAAATCAAGGAATACGCAGTTTGTTCGTTGCCCTTTATCCGTGGCTCGCAAGATGCGAGAAGAATCTGCAAGTTGATGAACTGGTTGTAGTTGGCCTGCTGGGGCTGCTTCCGCGCGAAACGGTTCTCAGAAACGACGTGCGGCAGGGTATTCGCCAGTCGACGCACGCACATGCGCCCGCGAGCAGTTCTGGGCGTGGCATCAGCGGCTCCAGCTGCGTGCAAACAGAGGCAGCCGCTGCCGCCCCCGCAGCCTGCCAGGCGAAAAAGGCGCCGACAGCTTTCCCCGTCCCCACACGTCACACTCCGCGCCTACACCTGGCGCACCTGTCTGTCTCAAACACTGAACCGAAGCTGCCTCACAGAATCCAACTTACTTGTGTCAATCAGCTTCAGTGTATGGCTAGCATATCTAGATCAAATAAAGTGAATACGTAAAAAAAAAAAAAAAGAAAAAAAAAGAAAAAAAAAAAAAAAAAAAAAAAAAAGAGAGAGAGAAAAGAAAGGATGTTCAAATGTTTGTAAATCTACCGGACCAAACTGCGTGGTCATCAGTCCGTAGCTTACAAACTACTTAAACCTAGGTAAACCAACCTATGGACAACACACACACCCATGCCCCAGGGAAGACTCGAACCTCTACGGCGAGCAACCGCGCGCTCCGCAGCGAGGCGCTTTAGACCGCTCGGCTACTCCACCGCGGCGAGTATGTAGCTTTATCCATCAACAACGAACTACAATAGAAATTAGTGCACACGATAAACTTACTTATCATCATTCTTTCGATTTCCGTCGTCCTTAGTTGCATATGAAATTGGTGGAGGTGTATTACCGTCTTTAGCAACTAAATGAAAGGCGTTTTTGTGTGCCATACGCGTTTCGCTTCTTTATTTATGAAGCATCATCAGTGGCCTGTAATACATGTTATTTTTGTATAATGTTGTAGTACAGTCAAATTATTATAGGTTATTTCATAGTATGACAGTTAACAGTCTTGTTACAATTGCTAAAGTTCGGATCTACTAGGTTAGAAACAACTTCTGTAGCACTAGCCTTTGCAAATTTAATTTTATTATCCAGTTTTGACCCTACTTACGGTTTTCTGTTTTATTCCATGTATGTCTTCATGGAGATGTTTGTGAGGTCTTCAGTGGGATATGGTGAAGTAGTGATGCAAGGGTTTTCATCAAAACCGAAAATACCATATCCAACTGAAGACCTCACAAACATCTCCATGAAGACATACATGAAATAAAACAGAAAATCGTAAGTAGGGGTCAAAAACTGGATAATAAAATTAACTTTGCAAAAGCTAGTGCGACAGAAGTTGTTTCTAACCTAGTAGCTCCGAACTTTAGCAATTGTAACAAGACTGTTAACTGTCATACTATGAAATATACATATAATAATACGACTGTACTACAATATTATACAAAAATAACATGTATTACAGGCCACTGATGATGCTTCATAAATAAAGAATCGAAACGCCTATGGCACACAGAAAACGCCTTTCATTTAGTTGCTAAAGACGGTAATACACCTCCACCAATTACTTACTTACTTTACTTTACGCGATCAGGTCCAGTGGACCGCGCGATAATATAGTCAAGGCTCTCCATTCATTGCGATTCTTCGCTGTCTGTTCCCAGTTTTTACAGGCCTTAAGTTTTTGCAGGTCTTCTCTTATCCCGTCCATCCACCCCTTCCTTGGTCGTCTCAGTGGTCTTTTGCCTGTTGGTATCATCTCCATGGCCACCCTAGGCCATCGCTCCTCATACGTACCACATGCCCTGCCCGTTCTAATCTTCTACTTCTCATCAAACCCACAATGTTCGGTTCACTATAGAGTTGTTCTAATTCCATATTCTGCCTTCTCCTCCATTATCCTGTTATTTTGTCTTTAACTGCCCCAAATATTTTCCTCAAGCATCTCCTTTCGAAAACTGTTGAACTTGTTTAATTCCTGTTTTCTAGTGCTCCGGCATTGACACCCGTATATAATGACAGGAAGAATTAATGTTTTATACAACCTTGGTTTGAGGGCTCGTGACATGCTCCGGGATAGCTCAGTCGGTAGAGCGCTTGCCCGCGAAAGGTAAAGGTTCCAGGTTCGAGTCCCGGTTCCAGCACGCAATTTTAATCTGCCAAGAAATTTCATATCAGCGCACACTCCGCTGCAGAGTGAAAGTTTCATTCTGATTAGGGTCTTTATTACAGCTTAGTTGAACAATTAAATACCCTTTCAATATTATAGGCCATATTAATCATTCTGTTTCGAAGTTAAAATTTTTAATAAAACCTGCAATTGTTTAATAAATAAATCAAAATCATCAGATGCAACTCAAGTGTTTCTTGGCTATTACTAAGAACGTCCTACCAATTCCAGTGATAAGAGCACAAGTTTCAAAACGCTGGTCACTGCAGAAATTCTAGGGTTCACTTTGTATTACTTCTTAACATGAGTGAAAACGCTGCCCTCCATTGCTCAGAGTAGTTCGTCATACTCGAATAATTATTCACTGTAACGTAAAGTTATTATTGAACGTGGAAAAGCGAAACTTATCACAAACACGTCTGACAGCTAAAGAAACGAGTCACAAGCATAGTGGCAGCATAGACTTACTAAATAAAAACTAGACCGCTCGCTGGCTCTAGTGTCCTGTCCCCACATTGAACGTAAACATGGTTCGTTCGTGTGCTGCTTTTAATTATAACACTAAGAATGGAAGCAAAGATGAAGACGGAAACAATGTTATATTTCACAGATCAGTTATTACTTGTATACCGTATAGTATTTTCATGCAGAAATAATAAATCATGAGCGCTTGTTTGTCTTTAGTTTTCCTCTTACAAATGATTCTCTAAAAGAGAGAAAAGTACTTTGTAGCATGTCAAGTACTTATATTTTATTTGCGTATTAATTACTAAAAATACTAAGTTGAGCTGAATGAAGAACTAGGCGTATTAGATGTATTTAGATTTTTAATCATATAGTGTGCGGCTCCGTAGCACAGTGCCAGGTCCTAGGATTTTTATCTGTCACTTTCCACTTCTTTCACCTCTGGCAGTGTTGCTGATGTGAAAAATACGGAGTAACACCGTGGTTCGGAACCCACGTTAAACTGTAGGTCCCCCTTAACTGGCTGGGTAAGTCAGTTCGAATGTCGGAGGAAGGCAACGGCATACCACCTCCAAACAGGACCATGCCTAGTAAAGCACTGTGGTGTTCAAACCAATCTTCCGATTGTTGACTGCTTTACCTTTTATATATATCAGTATGATGCAGAAGTAGGACGAATAATTGCTTTTAGACACTTATCAGGTGGTGATTGTACTTTGTATATGGTCCTTATTTGATCAAACGTTGCATACTCAACCACTTTCAGAATTTCCATCTCTGTTAAAAAGTACCTATTTAAAGTTGTATGGGTTCTTACAATTATTCATACTCAGTCGAGGAAGTCGAAAGAAAAATGATATATAATATGGAAAGGAATGTAGGCAAAAATGTGGTGTACAAAAATAAGCGTGCAAAAGGTACAGAGTAGTCGGCAAAAAGTAAACAGGACCTGACAGAAAATTACGTGGATTGAATAATAATCGCACTCTCTGCTACTTTACAAGTTTCATGGAATCATCATGTGCAAATATCTCGATGCAAAATCGCTCCACCTTCTCAGAAAAGAGTCTTCTATTCTTAAAATTTCGTGTCTCTATGCCGACGTATTTCGGAAATTAGAAAACTTAATTAATTTAAGAATACTTTTTAAACAGTCTGCAATAATCAAAAATTGTTTTAAAACAAACATGCGTTTATTTTGTACTTAATTTTGCTCTTATTGCGTCCCATATACTACAAAACACAACCGCAGTACTAGGATTCTTCCCTGCAAATGGCGGCTATCAACTGCTTCAATTCGGGGACAGTAGCCTAGATTCTCCGCTACGGCGTGGTAGGCGCTTGAGTGGCACACATCGCTGCTAAGCATTCAGGCAGCCATATTGCATCGACGAATCGCATGCCATCTGCCAGATTGCCTGGGATTTCCAGGCGATCAGCGATCGACGACCGATCGCTGCCATTTGTCCACACACGCGCCATCTACGAAGCGATCGGTCGCCCATGCGACGGATTGCTGCGATCCGTCGATCGTGTGTGGGGCCCTTTAGAATACGCTGCGAGTTGCCTCTAGTGGTTGGCAGAATGGCACGTCTTTGCACTAACCAAGTGCACTGGAGAGAGCGGCGATTTGGCAACTGGGTCGGTGCACAAATGTTTCTGCCCCTCGGGATATCCTGCTTAAGTGGCGCGCAATTGCAGGGCTCAGCTCCTCGCACTCACTGCCTATTATACAATAACCGAAAGTTGAACTACTGCCAGTAACGACAGATTCACGGCAGAAACTGCGGGCCAAGTATACATTGCGCTGGCCTCATTGCACTTACGCAAATGTCCGACTTGCGCCCGTTTTACGCAGGTCCGCGCTCACACAAAATTCCATAGCGGCCAGACACCTACATTACTAAAAGGTTATACCGGAATTAAAATACCGTGCCCACCTATCTAACGGCTGCCAGCTGCGTTAGTACGAACAACATGGAGGTCGAGATGTTTTAAGTATTTTAATGGTTTTTAAGCATTGATAATGACCACACAGGGGTCGAAATCTAGATTTGCGAATAAATAAATAAATAAATAAATTTCCACAAGATAATTAGTACCATTCGACGGCGAAATCTATGACAAAATATAAGCCGCAATTTAAATTTGTCCAATTTCTTTCATTTAAAAAAAAGTAAAGTAAAATAGGATGTTAAGGGAAACTGCTGTCTGTAGTTGACAATTTGACATAACTTCATTCAGTATAATTGATGATTTCAGATATCCATTACTTGATTAATGAAACACTGAAAGAGTTAACATATTGTTATCCTTTACATTACACGTATTGAGTAATTCTGGAGATGAAGATCAATCATTTACGTACGTAACCAACGCTATTTCTGTTATTCAACTGCATCTCTCGCACTGTAATCGGCTTTAGGTTATAAAGTACTGGCTCCTCCATCACACACACAAATACCACCACTGTTTTCAATATGGAATTTTCAGTGCTGTGGTGCCTTATAACCTCTGAAACACGACTCAGCACGGATCAAAATATTTGTATTTAACGATCCAGTAAAGTCTGAAAAGGTGTAGTGCTCAGTATAATAAACTGTTGCTGTTGTGAAACTTCCTGTCAGATTAAAATTGTGTGCCGGAACCGGGACTCGAACCTGGGACCTTTGCCTTTCGCGGGCAAGCGCACTACCGACTGTGCTATCCCGACACGACTCACGATGCCGCCTCACAACATTACTTCCACCAGTACCTCGCCTCCTACTTTCCAAACTTCACAGAAGCTCTCCTGCGAACCATGCAAGACTAGCACTCCTGGAAGAAAGGATATGGTGGAGACATGGTTTAGCCACAGCCTAAGGGATGTTTCCAGAATGAATCTTTCACTCTGCAGCGGAGTGTGCGCTGATATGAAACTTCCTGGCAGATTAAAATTGCGTGCCGGAACCGGGACTGGAACTTGGGACCTTTGCATTTCGCGGGCAAGCGCACTACCGACTGTGCTATGTGAGGCGGCATCGTGAGACGTGTCGGGATAGCACAGTCGGTAGTGCGCTTGCCCGCAAAAGGCAACGGTCCCAGGTTCGAGTCCCGGTTCCGGCACACAATTTTAATCTGCCAGGAAGTTTCATATCAGCGCACACTCCGCTGCAGAGTGAAAGATTCATTCTGTTGCTGTTGTGTTTCATTATTTTAAATTCTTAAACCTTTCGTCTATGCAGCTGAGAGATCAATTGAGCCAACTAGCGCTACAAGTGGCTAAACCACGAAACACGAGAAAAAAGCGTTCCATTTGGCGTTTGCAGTTGAAAACTTGCAACTTGCAACTGGCGGAGACCGCGCATGCGCAGTAGAGGTAGTCAGAAACGGTGGCGACTGGTAAATTTCTCACCACTCGAACAGGCCTATTGAGACTTCCTTTTAACTTCCTATTGACTTCCAAAGAACTTTACTCATACAGTTATTCCAGAAGAGGCGACGAAGCGTCCCGTGAGCGGAAACAGATGCAGGCAGAGCCAGCGAGCGCTAGGAGAAGGAGGCACAGCCCGGGTGCATCGACCCGACCCGCTATCGCCGACTGCTGCCAGATGTCAGCGCGCCGCTCCCCTTCCTGGTTGCTAGGCAACAGCTGCAGCTGCAGTGCCCACACCTGTGGCCCGCAGTCACTGCACCTGATGCACAAAAAACACACACTCACTCAGCATTCCAAAACTCAATACTTCTCGGAATGACACACCTGAAGACCTAGAGACACTGCTATACGGAAACAAACATATATGTAAACACTGCGGTAGGCTTCTGTCCTCTTCTTGTCTCTCCATGTTTTCACTTCCATACCAGACTCACTCCATACAAATGTCTTCTTTGTGCTGCTTTTTTGTGCGTCTTCAGCGCTTTCTGTATGTGATGGGACGAATATCCATTGCTCTGAAACACAGTCTGCAGGTGTTCCAATTTCATTTGCATCTGATATAACATGGGCTCGATAGATCAAGGTCTTCATAACACCCATCTTTTGTGCCGGATGGTGGCAACTTGTGGCTTGTAAACAGAAGTCCGTGTGAGTGGTTTTTCTATACACCGAATGTCCCAATGTGCCATCACTTTACGTCGCACCAAGACATCTAAAAAAGGGAAGACAGCCATCTTTCTCCATCTCCGTAGTGAATTTTATGTTTTCATGTTTAGAGTTAAGATGTTCAATTGTTGGCTACCACGTCAAACTTCTGGAGCTCCATCATCAACGAATCTATATAAATAAGTTTATAAAAATTCATCGTGAAGATGGGGCAGGATCAGCAACTGGATATGTAATGAAAAGCATTTATTTTTCTTTTTTCGTCACAGTTGCACTATTTAGAAGTTGGTAACTAGTTTCGGACTTGTTCGACCATTTTCAAACCATATGCCTTATTCCAACCGTAACAATACACTGCATGAAGCAATTTACTGATAAAATCTGTACATTGACCAATGTTAAAACATGATTACATTGAAATTTAAAATAGGTGAAAATAGATGTTGCGTTCACGGCCCTCCAACGTGTACTAGTACACGTTAAAACTATTACACATTGGAGGCCCGTGAACGCAACATCTATTTTAACCTATTTTAAACTTCAATGTAATCATGTTTTAATAGTGGACAATGTACAGATTTTATCAGTAATTTGCTTCATGCAGTGTATTGTTACAGTTGGAATAAGGCACCGCACAATAAACTTAGTTTCGGTGCGGGCAGTGGCGGGTTAGACCAAGACTGTTTTGGCTTCCCTGGAATAAGGCATATGGTTTGAAAATGGTCGAACAAGTCCGAAACTAGTTACCAACTTCTAAATAGTGCAACTGTGACGAAAAAAGAAAAATAAATGTTTTTTTATAGAAATAAGATTGTCAGACAACGAGACCCTTCGTAACGGTGATTTCCAGTTAAACATTGGATTGTGGAAAAACTTCGTGCTCTGCGAAAGCGTCGTCATTCATATAACGGCAATCGAACTGATATCGATACGGCGAGCTTTCGCCGTGGAGGGCGCGCGGAGCAGCGTATAGACTTGCAGCAGAAGCGCATGCGCTCAAGTGACGAATGCGCAATGGCAGATTAAGACACCACGGAGTCTTAAGTAGGTGAGCTCAGTCATTACCTGAAGATGGCCAGAAGACTCTGCGCCAAAATATTGTACCAGCAACATACGGACATTCGGTGTATTCCCGTAATTTAATAGAGCAATCAGTACGCCGGGATAGATTTTAAGTTCTACTCACAAATTATTTCATATTTTTCTCGGTGACTCTAGACGACCCAACATTATCTTGTCCTGTTCAAAAAGTGTTAAATAAATTGGATTGCCCGAATTTACCATTTTCATAGTGTTTCAATTTAACATTTTATGGAAAAGGACCAGAGAATTTGGGTCATCTAGAGTCACCGACAAAAATATGAAATAATTTGAGAGTACTTTTCACCTACAGTTTTCTTACCTATACCCCAAATGTAAATTACCATAACGTGATTGTTAGTGGCATTTGCTCTTCTTTGTATACAAATAACCCTGATGATGTGACTCTAATGCGACGCAACTAGTTTGTTGAACAAAAGAGTACCGTACAGCTGAAGCGGTTTCCATACAATATGACTTAATAATCGTTGTTAGGGGGGAAAAAATCTTCGTTCTGTCGAATTGCTTTTCTTCCCATTGCCATTCTGCACTTTATATCTTCTTTACTCCGGCCATCAGATTTTTTTCTGCTCAAATAATAAAAACCCATCTACATTTTTACGCTCTCATTTCCTAATTTTAGTCCGTCAGCATGATCTGATGTAATTCGAATACTTTCCAATACCACTGTTTCGCTGTTGTTATATATAGAGATTAGCCTCTTCGATGACTATTATTCTGATACGCGAGTCCATAACTTGTTTCCCTTCATTAGTCAAACAAGAAACAAAGCAATATTGATGACAGGATTTAGGGTTATTTCTCTTTTAAGCAACAGTCAAGGAACTGAAGAATTACTACATCCGTTAATGTTAGTGAGACATCATAAAAACCAGAAAACTTGAATATGTATATTTTGTCACATCCTGCTTATGGTTTGGGAGGATGGGTTGACATAATAAGTGGGGTTCTCGTAAAATGTGGGTAGTAAAAACGAACTTCTTTAGAAATCGTTAAACAGAAGTACGAATGACACAGGAAAGATGCTAGCATTAAAGTTTCTATTGTTGGTGTTACAGCGAATCGTAAAATTCAGTGCCACACACGTGACAAGAATAACGACAGCAAAAATTAAATCGCCGGCCACAGTGGCCAAGCGGTCTGCGGCGCGCCAGTCACAGTCTGCACGGCCGCTACGGTCGGGGATTCGAATCCCCCCTCGGTCATGGATGTTTGTGTCGTCTTTAGTATAAGCTAGTTCATAAGTAGTTAGTAAGTTTAGGGACTGATGACCCCGCAGTTAAGTCCCTTAATCTTAACAAACATTTATGATTTATGAAACGTGAAATCCAGGTGTGCTCTCAGATGGGATCTGCATAAAATGAGCAAGGATAGGATGCCCAATAACTGTGACAACAAAACGATTTCCGCCAATGACATATAGCAATCATCATCAAATCTTTTTGTGCTGCTCTTGAATTACTGAAAGAATTAAGAAACAATGTTAAGTCTAATTGAAGGTTATTCGTCATCTTGTACATCATATATAAATGTGCGCCATAACGACTTACTACGATGTGTCAATGTTACTTTTGCTACAGGCATTTCTACACCTACATACATACCCCGCGATCCACCCAAAGGTGCGTCGCGGAGGGTACCTAGTACTACTACTACTACTTACTTGCTTTCCTGTTCCACTCCCTTATACAACGGAGGGAAAATGAATGCTTGTACGCATCTATGCGAGACCTAACCTCTCTGATCTTATCTTTACGACCTTTGCACGAAATGTAAGTTGGCGGCAGTGGAATCGTTCTGCAGTCCTCTTTAAATTCCGGCGCTCTAAATTTATTCAACACTGCTTCTCGAAAAGAACGTCGCCTTTCCTCCAGCAAATCCCGTTTGAGTTCCCGAAGCATTTAATAAACACTCGCTCATTGATGGAATCGAACTGCTTCTACGTCTTCCTTTAAACCGATCTGGTGGGGATCCCAAAGACTTGAGCAGTACTCAAGACGGGGTCGTACAAGCGTTTTATATGCGGTGCGGCCTCCTTTAAAGACGAATCACACCTTCCCAAATTTCTCCCAATAAACAGAAGAAGACCATTCACCTTCCCCACGACAGTTGTTATATGCTTGTTGCATTTCATACGGCTGTGCAACGTTACGCCTAGATATCCAAAAAAATGTTCAAATGTTTGTTAAGCTTAAGGGACTTAACTACGGGGTCATCAGTCCCTAAACTTACAAACTACTTATGAACTACCTACAACTAAGGACGGCACAAATATCTATGCCCGAGGGGGGATTCGAACCCCCGACCGTAGTGGCCGTGCAGACCATGACTGAAGCGCCTCAGTCCCCTTGGCCACCGCGGCCGGCTAGATATCCAATTGACACGACTCTGTCAAGCAGCACACTGCTAATGATGCATTCGAACATTCCGGGATTTTCTCATCTGCATCACCTCTATAGTTTTCTACATTTACAGATAACTGTCATTCCTCACACCACCTAGAAATTTGGTCCAAGTCATCCTGCATCATACTACAGTCATTCAATGATGACACCTTGCTGTACAGCACAGCACCATCAGCAGACAGTCGCAAGATTGCAACTCACTCTGTCCGTCAGATCATTTAAATACATCGAAAATAATAACGGTCTTCTCAGACTTCATCAGAAAATGTTTGTTAAACTTATGGGACTTAACTGCGGAGTCATCAGTCCCTAAACTTACAAACTACTTATAAACTACCTTATACTAAAGACAACACAAACCTCCATGCCCGAGGGGGGATTCGAACCCCCGACGGAGAACGGCCTCGCGCATCGTGGCATAGCGCGTCAATGCTATCGGACACTCCAAATGTTCAAATGTTAAGGGACTTAACTACGGGGTCATCAGTCCTTAAGCTTACAAGCTACTTACGAACAAGCTAAGACTAAGGACGGCACAGATATCCATACCCGAGGGGGGGATTCGAACCCCCGACCGTAGTGGCCGTGCAGACCGTGACTGGAGCGCCTCAGTCCCCTCGGCCACCGCGGCCGGCTCGGACACTCCGCCGCGAGCTTCATCAGCAGACTAAGTGAATCCCTCTCCCTTTCCAAAAAAAATACTTGGCAGCATTGCTGTATGAACATAATCGCTTCGTGTCACAGTCAAATGCGCTGTCCATTGCGACCAGGGACATTACTGAACAAATTAAGGCGTAAACTCGTGCCTCAAAAATATGGCATTTTAAAGTACCACTCAGTGTCGCGTGCGATGATTTTTGTGCTAGTAGTGACAAATACAGGGTGTTATATATATACAGGGTGAATCATCTACCACTTGCACCGCAAATATTGCGGAAACGGAAAGTGCGATTGATGTGCGGTTTTCACAGAATGGATTGGTAGTCAGGGACTCGTATCTTTAGCCAACAAACAGATTTTAATATACTTAGAGAGTGTATTTTTTATGGGAACATACAGTTTTTTAATTGGAACAATGGTTGTTTCTATCATGCACTGGAATTTTTGACACCAGCTGTCCGGAACATTCGCGAGTCCGTCGTATCACGTTCACGTTCAGTGGCATGCAGCCTCACACATTACCCAACTGCCGCCAAAGTATGCAATTTAGAGTTTTTCATCAATACGTATATATTCTTTCGGTACATTGAGCAAACTATAAAGGAAAAAAAAAAGGAGAAATTGAGTACCAATTACACTTCAGAGTGAAGAAATAAAGACTTTCCCGATGACATTGTAATTCTGTCAGAGACAGCAAAGGACCTGGAAGAGAAGTTTAATGGAATGGACAGTGTGTTGAAGAGAGCGTATAAAATGAACATTAACAAGACCAAAACAAAAATAATGGAATGCGGTCTTAGAAAATCAGGCGATGCTGAAGGACTAAGATTAGGTAACGAAACAATGAAGGTGGTAGATGAGTTTTGTTACTTGGGTAGTAAAATAACATGCGATGGTCGCAGTACAGAGGATATAAAATGCAGAATGGCAATGGGAAGAAAAGCAATTTTGAAAAAGAGAAATTTGCTAACATCGAATATTAATTTAAGTGTAAAGAAGTTTTTTCTGAAGGCATTTGTGTGGAGTGTTGCCTTGTACGGGAGTGAAACATGGACGATAAGATGTGAGGACAGGAAGAGAATAGAGGTCTTTGAAATGTGGTGCTACAGAAGAATGCTGAAGGTTAGGTGGGTAGATCGTATAACTAATGTAGAGGTACTGAACACAATTGGTGAGAAAAGGAATTTTTGGCATACCCTGACTAAAAGAAGGGATCGCTTGGTATGACAAATTCTTAGACATCGAGGAATCGTAAATTTAGTATCATAGGGAAGTGTGTGAGGTAAAAATCGCAGAGGGAGACCAAGAGACGCGTATAGTAAGCAGATTCAAGTGGATGTGGGTTGCCGTTCTTATGAGGAGATGAAAAGGCTTACTCAGGATAGAGTAGGGTGGAAAGCTGCATCAAACCAGTCTCCGGACTGAAGACTATAACAACAACAACGGGGTGCAAAACGCGTTTCGCGGCGTGGTGGTGGCGCGCGGTTTCCGGAGTCTGGTTTCTGGCGCGGTGTGGGTTGTCCGGCCTCTCAAGTTGTGCTCACTCACCACAAGGCCACGACACCCACTGCAGGAGCTGCGCGAGGCAGCCTCTCCGGTAACACCGACTCCCCGTGCGTGCTGCAGAGTGTTCGCACAGGCAGCTCTGTGGCTCCACACCAAGTGTGGGTCTTAGTTAAGGCGGCCAACGTTTTCAAAACTCAATGCGGGAAATTTCTAGGATGTGAAATAGGACTAAGATCAAGTAACTCCTGGTGCCAGTTATTCTGAAACTAGGAAAGAAATTTAGTAAGCTTCCTATTTTACTTTTAAAGTAACATATCTGACACGAGTGCCATTTTATTCTTAATTTTATTACTTTACTAGCTTAAACCCGCGGCTCCGCTCGCTCTCGGTCCTCGCCATTGTTGTCCTCTTGTCCCTCCTTTGTGCAAGTCTTATCTCGCGCTGTTCCTCATTTTCGTTTGCTCTTAATGTTTTAATACGTTTTGCTACAACAGTGTTTCTTGATATACAGAGAACAATGTGCTTTCATCTGAAGGCCTGCCTCTACTCTTTCTCGTAAACTCTACTTTTCATTTCTTTGTTAGCCCAACGACTAACACAGCCATCTAGGAGACATTCTAGCATTCATTATTAGTTCTCATATGAGGTACCTGTGCTTTTACGGTCGCCTCAGATGTAAAAGATGTCAGAAATCAGACAAAAATTAAGTGTCCTCAAATGAGGTAATTTGGAAGGACCGTTGTATATCGCTTCGGACGGCCTATTATCGATATGTATCGAAGACGCGAGTATCGCAGTGTCGTATATCGAACACACGAACGTCGCTGTGTCGTAAGAAACAAATGTTGGCGGACAAATGAAAACAGATTTAAATTTCGACGTATATAAACAAATTAAATAATTAATGCTGTTGGTACTGTATGGTTTACTTTTACTGACCGGACAAGGGTATATAAAAGAACCTGTCAACCATAGAGCAGGTATAGCATGTTTTAATTTATTTTATGATTGTATGAAATCTTCGGTTCATAAAGGTACTATCGTGGTCTACGCTACTTCACTTAAAAACTGATATGTAGCGTAGCCTTAAGAAGGATAGGTTTATGTTAAACAAATATTTTTATTTAATTTTTTTTAGTGCGTGAATCTCTGGTTCAGAAAGATATTATCGTGGTACAAGATGTTTGCAAACTCGATCACTTATCAGCTTCTGTTCATCCCTTTAATACATACCGACGTTCACTTATTTATGTTCTCTTCTTTGTTTATGGTTATTTATTTCAGTTGCTGCGCGGATTACACCATTTTAACGCCCAGAATACTGAACTCGCTTTTTCCGCGATGCGTTTGTCTGCGAACAGCTGACGGCTCGTCTGACCTGAGACAAGTGACAGACGGTGAGCGTTTAGAAACCCACCGCAGCCGACTGCTCCCAAGCGCGCCCCTCCACACGCACACACACACACACACACACACACGTGCTAGCAGGGAGTGGCGCGACAGCTGGAATGTGTGCCTCCGCCTCCACAAAAAATAAGACCGCCTCCGCCTGCCGGCTCGCAACGTTTACACAGTCCCATGTGGGACGAAACCACTTCCTCGCTTCTCAAAGTAACTCGCCGCCGGCCAGTGCATCGTGAGCTCACAGATGGCGAGAGATGAGGCAAGCGCAGTTCGCATTTGCTTAGCACGACTTCCCGCCCGATTAAAGAGAGAGAGGGCAGCTGATTGTGACCCAGTAATTATTGAGTGCTGGTGTCGACGAATACTAAATTAAAACCTGCCTCTCATTTTCCACGATACTGTGTTGGTGTGTTGAAAAACAATTCTTCCAAGTTATTTATTTTGTCCTCAATATGGTAGTGCATGTGTACTCGTATGATATAGGTCGACTTTCCCTCTTTGCCGGCACAAAGCTGTAACACTGCCTTTAGAAGATAACTAAGTTTCTTAAACATCACAGAGAGAGAGCAGCGTAGGAAAAACTCACACGTGATTGGCTAATCAGATTCGATGCCATTTTTATGGCCATTGATATGTTCGCAGCTCTTAGGGCGTACGTATTCTATAACTCTTCTTGACGTATACAATCTCGCTTTCTCTCATACAACATACAGCAAGAGCTTTGGAAACCAGCAGCATTGCCACATGTTTACTAGCTATCTCGGCCGTGCTACATCTCTTTTTGATGAGGGCTTCATCTTTCTTACAAAGGCTTCTGTCTTCATCCATCAAAAAATTCAAATGTTTTGTGGAATCTAACTACTGCGGTCGTCAGTCGCTAGGCTTACAAACTACTTAAACTGACCTAAGGACAAAACACACACACACATTATATATATATGTCCGAAGGAGGACTCGAACCTCCGGCGGGAACAGCCTCACAGTCCCTGACCAGACGATTAGAGCCGCTCGGGTCTTCATCCATCCTTCTAAGGTGTTGTCGCCATTCTTCTCTGTAATCTTCAAACTTTTAATTTAAATATAAATTCCAAATTCTGTTCCGATCTCACTATTTTTACATGGTCCCTCTTTAAGCAGTCTTTGAGGGTTCTTAAAAATCTCATTCCTGCTTACTGTTATTTTAATCTCTTTTTCTCTCTACATCTACATGGTATACTCTGCAAATCACATTTAAGTGCCTGGCAGAGGGTTCATCGAACCGCCGTTATACTATTTTATCTCCCATTCCATTCTCGAATAGCGCGCGGAAAGAATGAACACCTGAAACTCTCCGATCGAGCTCTGATTTCTCGTATTTTATTCCGATGATCATTTCTACCTATGTAAGAGGGAGTCAACAGTATATTTTCGCATTCGGAGGAGAATGTTGTCGATTTGACTGTCGTAAACGGCCCACGCCGCAGCGATAAGCGCCGTTGTAATGATTCCCATCCCAGATCCTACATCATTTCCGTAACGCTGTCTCCCCTGTATCGTGACAATACGAAACGAGCTGCTCTTCTTTGGACTCTTTCGATGTCCTCCATCAAACCCACCTGATAAGGGTCCTACACTGGGCAGCAATACTCCATAAAAGGAAGGACAAGCGTAGTGTATGCAGTTTATTTAGTAGTTCTGTTGCATCTTTTAAGGGTTCTGCCAATAAAAGGCAGTCTCTGATTCGCCTTTCCCACGACATTATCTACGTGTTTTTTCCAATTTAAGTCAGAAGTAATTGTAATTTCTAGGAATTTTGTGCAGTTTACGGCCTTCACATTTGATTGATTTATCATGTAAACAAAGTTTAACGGATTTCTTTTCGTACTCATGTGGACGACTTCACACTTCTGATTATTTAAACTCAGTTGCCAAATTTTACACGATAGTTATATCTTTTTCAGATCGTTCTGCAGTTGGTTTTGATCTTCAGATGATTTTACTAGACGGTAAATGACGGCGTCATCTGCAAACAATCTAAGAGAGCTATTTAGATTTCCCCCTAAATCGTTTATGTAAATAAGGAACAGCAGAGGATTCACTGCCACCGTTTGTACAGTTTCAATTCTATGTCTTTCGAAACTCTATTTTATTTGTTTATTTTTTACATTTGCACATATATGTTGAGATCTGTTGTGTGACTGCCTAAATAACTGAAATTGGAGACGTGCACCGTTAGAACTACTGGGAAATTTTCCTTCACAGCTATCTAACTTGAACACAGAGCGTTGAAAACCTGCCTCCTGAGGGATTATTCGCGAAATACCCATAGCAAACATGCGAACAACGTGGTCGCTCATGCGAGAAGATCGTCCCGCGCCAGCAAAGCTCCCGGCTGCGTTGACATTTCACACCGGAAACCGTCGCCACGTGGCCGAATGCTCAACACGTGTGGCTGCAGCTGACGCGGAGCTGACACTCGCCTGGAATACGACTGTTTATTCGCAGTAATGAAGTGCATGTACTTTTCGTCATTTTGATCCTCTGCTGCCTACATTCGTTAAACAAATTGGCGAATATACTAAAATGGCTGCGTTCTTAAAGGAAAAATATTACGTTAAATAAACTGAACCACACTTAATTGCCTTGTTTCACAAAGTTGTATTTTATTTTGCACGACCTAAGTTTCGGGTCATTTCGTAAACCTAAAGTTAAACATGTCGCTAGCCTCGCAATGGGACTATTTTTGCCACCATTTCCAAAATCTCCAATGTTTTCAGTTTGACAACCTGGTAACCCCAGTGGGTATGCTCACGTGATGTCAGCTTCCGGTCCGAGTCGTAAGCGCAGCCAAGTGCTTGTAAGTCCGTTCTACACGATCGACTGTTTGGTGAAGAATGGCTACTAGAAGTACGCGCGTGTTCCGTGCCTGTATGTTAATCAGCCGCCAACCCCATCGCGAATGTGTGTATAACGTCGATGATCCTCAGATAGTGGGGAGTTGTGCTGTACATTGCACCTGTGTAGAAACAAGGAACTGTAGTGCCGTCTGTTAACGACGGACGTTCAGCTTATTCCTATTATATGAACACTTTCTTATCTTCTTAAAGTTTGTTCTATTGTTGGCTTTGTGTTGTATTAATTTTAGACTACACAAGAGACGAAATATCTATAAGTATAAAGATATTTACGTTTTACTGGAAAAAAAACTGCTTTTAAACGAAAGTATTTCGGTAGTGATCGAGTTAGAATTATTAGAGGAGACAGGCTGTAACCTGTCACCACTGTTGTTCATACTATTCATGGATCATATGTTGAAAACAGTAGACTGGCAGGGCGGGATTAAAGTAGGTGAAAACAAAATAAGCAGTCCCGCATATGCGGATGACTTAGTTGTAATGGCCGATTCGATTGAAAGGTTGCAAACTAATATTTCAGAGCTCGATCAGAGGTGCAAGGATTATGATATGAAGATCAGCATCTCCAAAACGAAAGTAATGTCATTGGAAAAGAGATTGAATCAGATTGAGTGCCAAATAGGAGGAACAAAGTTAGAACAGGGAGACAGTTTCAAGTACCTGGGATGTATTTTCTCACACGATGGCAACATAGTGAATGAACTGGAATCGAGGTGCACCAAAGCTAATGCAGTGAGTGCTCAGCTAAGATCTACTCTCTTCTACAAGAAGGTAGTAAGTACCAAGACTAAGTTAGCAGTGCACCACTCTATCTTTCGACCAACTTTGTTGTATGGAAGTGAAAGTTGGGTGGGTACAGGTTACCGTAAGGTAGAGGTTACAGATATGAAAGTAGCAAGAATGATTGCAGGAACTAATAGATGAAAACCATGGCGGGAGGGTGTATATAATGAGGAAACTTTATAAACAGATACAAATTTTCTCCCCAGTGACGACCGATTACGATACACAAGTATCTCCTTACGGTAGCATTTCGTAATATCACAGAAACCTATTATTTCTTATATGAAATTTGTAATGCAATTTATCTATAATATCACCTGCTCTCTCTCTCTCTCTCTCTCTCTCTCTCTCTCTCTCTCTCTCTCTCTCTCTCTCTCTCTCTAGTATATATATATATATATATATGTTGTTGTTGTTATGGTCTTCAGTCCGGAGACTGGTTTGATGCAGCTCTCCACCCTACTCTATCCTGAGCAAGCCTTTTCATCTCCTCATAAGAACGGCAACCCACATCCACTTGAATCTGCTTACTATACGTGTCTCTTGGTCTCCCTCTGCGATTTTTACCCCACACACTACCCTCCAATGCTAAATTTACGAATCCTCGATGTCTAAGAATATGTCCTACCAAGCGATCCCTTCTTTTAGTCAGGGTATGCCAAAAATTCCTTTTCTCGCCAATTTTGTTCAGTACCTCTTCATTAGTTATGTGATCTACCCACTTAATCTTCAGCATTCTTCTGTAACACCACATTTCAAAAGCCTCTATTCTCTTCCTGTCCGCACTGCTTATCGTCCATGTTTCACTCCCGTACAAGGCAACACTCCACACAAATGCCTTCAGAAAAGACTTCCTTACACTTAAATTAATATTCGATGTTAGCAAATTTCTCTTTTTCAAAAATGCTTTTCTTCCCATTGCCATTCTGCATTTTATATCCTCTGTACTGCGACCATCGCATGTTATTTTACTACCCAAGTAACAAAACTCATCTACCACCTTCATTGTCTCATTACCTAATCTAATTCCTTCGGCATCGCCTGATTTTCTAAGACTACATTCCATTATTTTTGTTTTGCTCTTGTTTATGTTCATTTTATACGCTCTCTTCAACACACTGTCCATTCCATTCAACTGCTCTTCCAGGTCGTTCGCCATCTCTGACAGAATTACAATGTCATCAGCAAAACGCAATGTTTTTATTTCTTCCCCCTGAACTTTAATGCCTATTCCAAAATTTTCCTTGCTTTCCTTCACCGCCTGCTCAATGTACAAATTGAATAACATCGGAGAAAGGCTACAACCCTGTCTTACTCCCTTCCCAACTGATGCTTCCCTTTCATGCCCTTCAAGTCTAATAACTGCGGTCTGGCTTTTGTACAAATTGTAAATAACTCTCCTTTCCCTGTATTTTACCCCTGCTGACTTCAGAATTTGAAAGAGTGTAGTCCAGTCAACATTGTCAAATGCTTTCTCCAAATCTACAAAAGCTAAAAATGTAGGTTTGCCTTTCCTTAATCTATCTTCTAAGATAAGACGTAAGGTAAGTATTGCCTCCCGGGTTCCTACGTTCCTCCTGAATCCAAACTGATCTTCCCCGAGGTCAGCTTCTACCAGCTTTTCCATTCTCCTGTAGATAATTCGTGTTAAAATTTTGCAACCATGACTTATCAAACTGATGGTTCTGTAATTTTCACACCTGTCTGCGCCTGATTTCTTTGGAATGGGGATTATTACATTTTTCTTAAAGTCTGAGGGTATTTCGCCTGTCTCATACATCCTACACACCAGTTCAAATAGTTTTGTCATGGCTGGCTCTCCCAGAGACTTTAGTAGCTCTGAGGGTATGTCATCTACTCCTGGGGCCTTGTTCCGACCTAGGTCTTTCAGGGCTCTCTCAAATTCATCTCTCAGTATAGTATCTCCGATTTCATCTTGATCTACTTCCTCTTCCCTTCCTACAACATCGTCTCTAAGTTCATTTCCTTTGTAGAGCTGCTCTATGTACTCTTTCCACCTTTCAGCTTTCCCTTCTTTGCTGAGAAGTGGTTTCCCATCTGAGTTCTTGATATTCGTAGAATTACTTTTCTTGTCCCCAAATGTGTCTTTTATTTTTCTGTAGGCGGTATCTATTTTCCCCCTTCTTATACATTCTTCTACACATTTGCATTTGGCTTCTAGCCACTCCTGCTTAGCCATTTTGCATTTCCTGTCAATCTCATTTTTTAGTCATTTTTAGTCATTTTTTAGTCATATATATATGAGTCGAAAAACTACGTTCCTCTGAGCAAGAGGCAAGTACATATTCTCAAATTCGCGACTTGGTTTCTAACTCGGCCGTCTGCGCATGCGTGAAGCACTTCCATATGCGTGAGAATAGGATCCATCGTATCGCTTCTGCAAGCGATCGTATGCGTGCATCTTGTGTAGGGTTACCATATGTTCTCTTTTTCCCGGACATGTCCTCTTTTTTGGACCCTAAAATGGTCCGGGTGGTTTTTTTTTTAATTTTTTTTTATTTTTTTTTATTTTTATTTTTATTTTTTTTTTTTTTTTACAAAATGGCGAAAGGCCTTTTTTTTTTAAGTTATACAACTGCTTCAATTTGAAAGTGCAAAATTACAATCATTTGAATTCTCTTAAATAAAAACACTGTAGAATTTAACTTATCTTCCAACACTGTAATATTTTTTTTCCTAGATTATCATCTTTTGATGTCACCCGTGCGTCGAGCTCAATTTACGATTTCAGAGAACGTGAAATAATTAGGGTTGTAATTAGCGTCTAATACAAGTTGCGACGAGGCCAGATAAAGGAGTTACATATGGAAATATACAAGATAACTCAGCTTCTAATAATTTCAAATTATAATCCTTATGCTCCTTTGTATAACACTGGAAGTGTTCTCTTTCTTGATCGCTGGCATCTGGTAACCCTAATCTTGTGCACGTTACGCGACCGGTGCATCATGGGTGAACTTGTAAGCACTCACTTCCCGTGTAGAAAGGGCTTAATATGCAGACCACTAGACCCGCTCATACGACGGATCGCAGCGATCTGTTGCTGATAGAGTTGTGGCGATTCGTCGATGAGTCGTTCATTCGAACGAATAAAAATAAAGAATCGTAAGAATCGAATCGTGATCTGGACGAATCGTCGTTCAAAAGAATCGTCCGTCTCGTGACGATTCCAAGATCCAACGATTCACGATTCGAAGACGACTGCCGAATCTTGCCGAATGCCGGAGAGAAGAGGGGGGACGAATCGTCGTTCAAAAGAATCGCCTGTCTCATGACGATTCCAAGATCCAACGATTCATGATTCGAAAGCAAGTGGCGAATCGTGCCGAATAATTACGAAAGCCAGAAAGCGTGTGAATAAAGGAAGCACAGAACGAAGATCGTGAGCTGTTAATTATTAACCTATTCACGAATTACAGATGACAGAAACAAAAAGCAGCGAAATAAACAGCTGCAAATACATACGAATATACGTCTTTTATACAGTTTACATATTATGTATTTAAACGAGCAATCCTTACACATTTATATTTCGCGCATCCCGGAAACGGCTGTAACGATTTGGATTATAATTTTGTGTTTAGAGAGGTTTAAGCTTTTCGAGTTTATCTACGTAGTTGTAGTTTCTGTAAAAACTCAATTTCACAAAAGTATTCTTTTTATATAGAAACGCGATTTTAAATGTTTTTACGTTATCAGCTTTCCCGAAAGAAACCGATTTTAAAAAAAAAGAAACATATTAATAAACGTGAATTTCTTGCATCTCGAAAGAAATTTAATATTTAGAGACGGATTTTTATTTTTAATGTTTATTTCGTGTTTCCTTAAACTAATTGATTTTACATAATAAGTACTTTATAATGATAAATATCTGTTAATTACCATAGACTTAATTAAATTTATATTTAAATGGCCGAAGTATTCAAAAGGAACGAAAAAAAATGTATAAGGTTACAGCAGGATTCGAAATAAGTGACCTACGTTCACTAAACCTACAACGCTACTAAACGAGCTATGATGACAGCAGAAATAGTTGGTAGTGTAATATGTATTTATAACCGTTCACAAAACTTCAGACTATTTTCTCGAGAATTTTTGAGAGCTGAATCTAATGGCTTTGCCTCACTATTATTATGAACTTTACGCACCATAAATATTTAAAAAATCCGATACCCATATTATCACCTTCTCGATATTTTGTAAGAATCGTGCCGTCGCAAACCAGAAAGAATCGTGAACGAATCGTAGGAACAGATGCAAAAGTGTAAGATTCCAACATCTATGACACAGACATGTATTGCCATCTATGAGCAAGATGTAGAAGTAAGAATCGCACCAATGCAGACTAAAGTATCGCGAAAGAATCGTGAACGAATCGTAGGAATCGATTCACAATGTGTGATTGAATCGCAAGAATCGATTCATAAAAAAAAAAAAAGAATCGTGTTGCCCAACTCTACTCGCTGAGATGCGGGGCCCTCGTGACATGCTACACGCAAGAGGTTCGTTCCTGCAGCTGCCAGACTGCTTGACGCGCATGCGCAACGCTGAGATTGTGTTCGAGCAGCGCCTTCTCCTGCTTCTGGCTACTTGAAGTGTGGCTGTTTGGTGTTCCAGCAGTTGCCGCAAGCAGCCAGACGCTACCCGGAAAATTATTTCAGGCGCGGCCAAGCTGCCAATTTGCGCATGCGCAGAAAGGTCTGAGTTTAGAGAGAGGGTAGCCATCACGTGACACGTGTGTGTTTGTAGCGTGTTTTTTGATTGTTTCGATGTCATTGCAACCCCACTTGAGATCAGATGTTTCTCGTTTACACTTCTTCGTTATTAGGAAGGAAAGCATTTTAATTATTTATTTAAACTCATCTTCGCCTGCAGCCAGAAACAGAGCAAAAAGCGTTCCAGCAGTGCAAGTATCAAACAAGGGTTTTTACGTCATAGTAGCTGCGCATGCGTAGTAATATCTGTTTCTTAGCGCTTGAAATTAGGCGGCTGGCAGCTGCTGGAACGAACCTAAGGTTGCTGCACGTGTCGCGCATGCGCAGTAGGCTCTCGGCTTTTATCGCGCCCCTCGCACCCCTGACACTACCAGCGCTCTAGGCGGTGCAGTGGGGTCAGCGTCTGGCGCTCCCAGGCTCAAGGAGTGCGCGCGCGCCTCGATAGGCATAACGAGGCTCATGCGGTGATGTCAGACGCGCCGGGAATAGCAGGGGTGGGGCGGTGAGCTCAGCGTTGCGCAAACCGGCGTGACCTCAGCCGCTGACGCCGTCCGTCTCCATCTCCCAGACACGAGGCGCAAATCTGAAAGGGCGACTCGTGTCACCTCCTTGTCCTCCTCCTTCCCGACGAGTAACGAGTAACGGAAAAAGACTCTCCAGCTCGGGTCTGCAGTCTGATTGATATTGCACCCCCTCGAAATCACCGAGTGAGGTGGCTCAATGGAAACAGCGCGTTATGTCAGTCGGATGTCCGCATTCTATAAGGAATGCACACACTTTCTACATCTACATACATACTCCGCAATCCACCGTAAGGTGCGTGGCGGAGGGTAAACTGTACCACTACTAGGCATTTCCCTTCCTATTCCACTCCCAAATGGAACGAGGAAAAAAAGAATGGCTATATGCCTCCGTACGAGCCCTAATTTATCTTGTCTTTGTGATCACTACGCGAAATGTAAGTAGGCGGCAGCAAGATCGTGCTACACTCAGCTTCAAATTCCGCCCCTCTAAATTCCCTCAACAGAATTTCACGAAAAGAATGCCGTCTTTCCTCCAACGATCCCCAACTGAGTTGCCGGAGCATTTCCGTGACACTCGCGCATTGGTCGAACCTACCAGTAACAAACCTAGCTGCTTGCCTCTGAACTGCTTCTATGCCTTCCTTTAAACTGATCTGCTGTGGGTCCCAAACACTTGAGCAATACTCAAGATGTGGTCGTAAAAGCGTTTTATACGAGGTTTCCTTTACAGATGTCCCAAAAATTCTCCCAATAAACCGACGTCGGCTGTCCGCCTTACTCACAACTGTCCTTACATGTTCGTTCCATTTCATATCGCCCTGAAATGTTACGCCTAGATATTTGAACGACGCGACAACATCAAGAAGCTTCTACTAATGCTGTATTCGAACATTATGGGATTGTTCTTCCTTCTCATGCGCATCTATACCGCATTGTGAGCTGTCTAGGTGTCAAAGCTGGACGTCGCGAGTGAAGTTCATGTCACGCAGCCTTGTTACGTACAGTTTGGGTCGAAACACGACGTCCCGTGGCAGCACGAAAGCCATTATTCAGCATGGTGGAGTTCCTCTATGGATTCCTCCGACCTCCAACGGTCGTCACCTGCTGTGGTAGCTTTTGCGAGGCCAGGGCAAGGCAAGTCATCGATAGTTCGTGTATCCCTGTACCTCCTCTATGTCCGAACAAGATCACTTTGGTTCAGACTGAGACGTCTGGAATGTTCCCTTGGTGTGAGTCCCTTCTGACACAAAGTAGGCCCTAACAATAATCCTTCCTGGTGTTATGACTGGAACTGATCGACTGTGTTACCACTCCATTGCACTGAGACTGCTCATGGGTTGTCGTTTAGATCTTTTTGCGGGTTCAATCACATCTATGGACAGTCTAAGGAATTGTGTCATTGATGCAATACACACACTGAACGTCAGTGTTCAGGGGACTTTGGAACCGATGCGGTACAACACTTTTTTATGCACAGGAAATGCCAAGTGCAGAAGAGCATAATCTGAAGATCGCGGTGCTCACTTCCAATTAGAGCTAGGACGAAGGAATGAAAACTTTGTGGTTTGGCTCAGACCACCAACCATCAGAACACGTGTCATACCGTAACTGTTTTTAAATAAAATTTGAATGACGCACCGGAGCTGACGCACACACAGATTATGTGAAACGGTTAACTCCTCTTCCGAAAGAAGTCAATTTGATGATAATAACGCCCATTAAGTGTGCCGTTCGTATTTTATTTCACGTTCAAAAACCTGCTTTGTGTGGGGTTTTTGAAGCAGCTCCGTTCAATCGGAGGGGCATTACACTTCGTTACATCATGTTGTAAATTTTCTATGTTATTGTAGTCTTAAATTCGGAGACTGGTTTGATGCAACTCTCCACACTGTGAATATCCTCACAGGAATGGTAACCCACATCTGTTTTAACCTGCTGACTGTATTCGTCTCTTGGTCTTCCTGGCTGTTGTTAAAGTTCCCGCTCCTCCTTCAGTGACCCAAAAGATAAATGTCCCCAGCAGGCCACTTGTAGACAAAGTGGAGCAAGTAGCAGGCGGCGCTGTTTGCTTTATGAGGCCTACATCCCCGGGGCTGGCGCGGTGACGTCATCGCGCCAGTGTGACACAGATGCAGCCGTTCGCCGCAGCAGGCAGCACGGGTCCGGGCGGTTCCCGCCACGCTGGCAGTCGTCACGTGGCCCTATGTTCGGACGTCAACTGTTCGAACAGTTCGAGAAGTCTCGGTCTCTTTCGATTTTCTCATCCGTCTGCGATCTAGTGACTATTGTTTCAACTGTAGCAACGATATCTTTCAACGGTTGTAATGGGTGTTGGGAATTAATAAAAAATGACAAGAAAACAGACTGAAATATCTTCAGGCGTGCATGTTCGATAAAGTAATATTATTTGGAGGACAATATTAACGCCTCTGCCTGTTACACTGCACTTAAAAATCAGCATAAAATTAATATTCGTACCGTTATGGTACGATAACTCTAATTGCAATTATGTTCAAATAGTATAGGAGTGATTACAGTGAAACGATTTAATGATATTTCTCGCAGTGTTTGAAGAAATTGTCAAAAGTTTTAAGTAGAGGCAGTAGCGTATACCCAGACCTCGATCTTTAAGCCGGGTCCACACAAGCAACTAAACCGAGACAACAACGCGTGTCTTTCTACAGTGGCACTGTGATCTATCGTTCACACAAAACACAAACTCAGCTGTGCAGTTTTCAACATGGCGTCCGCAGTCTCAGCTGATCGCGATTTGCACGGCTCATTTCATTCGCGGCCCTACGATCGTTACTCTCACGAAGTATTTTCTTAATTGCTTCGACATTTTCGCCGCAAACAAAGACGCCATCACGTAAACCTCGAACGCAGATACACCGATACGAAGTAAAATGTTTCGAAATACCCCGCGAGGTGACAGTCGAATTTCGATATTTGGTGGTGGGGGAAGAAAGTGGCGAAACAAGTACAACAAAGTTGAACTTTTTGTTGCATGGAAAGTAGCGACTCTTTAAGTGGCGCTACTAAAAGTAGGAAGTTCACATTTGCTACTGAAATACAACTTCCCTATGCAACTAAGTGTTTTCACGGCTTTAGTTGTTTGTCTGAACCCAGCTTCAGTCCGGTTATTGACCTCAGCCTCCCCCAGACCGCGCGATTTTTAGCCCAGTGATTGACCTCAGCGACCCCCAGACCACGATCCTGGATACGCCTGCGAGTAGAGGCATAGCTTATGTTGTGCCCAACTCGTAGTGAAATCTCAAACACAAACGAACGAGAGTATCATTTGCGTAGGTCTACTTTTTAGCCACATAGTCTTTTTTATTATTATTTTTATTTATTTACTTTTTATTTGGCCTTCTGAGTGTTAACTCAATGTGGCCATCTACAACACACAGTGGAAATGTACATATATTTAAATAAACAGACAAAACAGAAGTACATTTTGTTGAAATGGGAAAGTGAAAACAAAGCGAAAACTGCATTACATTACAATTTAAATAATGTTGGAACATTTTCACATATTCACAAGCAAAACCTTATATTACCAACACACTTGATGTTATAGATTGTGCACAGTGATCTTAATAAACTTAATTATGATTTTATATACAAGAATGTCTTTTGTAAACAAAAGGGAAGAAGCTGACTGGGGAAGGGGATATCCCATCTTCACCAATGCCTGCAGGAAGTTCAAAAGTTCTCGGTCAAATTTGGGGCACCTGAACAGGATGTGGTTGACATCAGCTTCCGTTTCAGGATCACACTCACATGCCGCCGAATCGTAGATGTTAATCCGATGTAGATGTTTTGGATAATAGGCGTGATTGAAGCGAAGACGAATAGTGGTAGAAATCGCGGATCGGTCCAGATGAGTCTTCATAAACCACAGCTGCGTAGAAATCCGAGGTTGCAGCACAGCGTAAGAAGCGCCTTTTGTTTCTTGGGAAACATTCCACATCTGTTGCCACTGTTGTTTTGCGTATTCCTTGACCGCAGATAAGAAGTCTTTGTATGGTAGTTGCAGGTCCAAGACAGTGCCTAAGGATGCCGCTTGTTTAGCCAATGCATCAGCTTCCTCATTATATCAGATACCAGCGTGAGAAGGCACCCACAGTAAATTAACTGTCCGTCCCGTATTTGTACAGCGAATATATGCCGAAATCACATCCAGAATATAGTTGTTGGTTTTTTTGTTCCATCTCCGGTGTTGTAGGGTTTGAAGGACACTTTGAGAGTCAGACACAATTAATATTTTCGGGAATGAAATGGTAGAAACAAATCTAAGTGCTTCCAGAATTGCTACTGTCTCCGCCGTAAATGTAGAGGTATTCGTTGGCAGTTTGAAGGTTCTCCGAATGAATCTGAGGGCAGAAAAAGGCACATCCAGTACACTATTCTTGTGGAATTTTGGACCCATCTGTATATACACAAAGAAAATCAGGCCACTGTTCTGCAACGAGGCGACTGAATCCGTTATTAACAGTGTTACTTCCTAAGCAAGTCATACACGTAGCCTATGCATGCAAAATAGTATCAGACAATTCGCTAGTGGTCACTGCGTTTGTACCTGTCAACGTAGTACCGTGTCAAACTACGTTCGCTGCGTTGTTGAGCTATGAAACTAATAATCTTCGCAACAGTTACACTGGATGCGGTGCTAGCTACCAGAAAAAAAAGTCAAATGTTTGTAAATCTAAGGGACTTAATTGCTGCGGTTATTAGTTTCTAGGCTTAACGTACGCTAAGCACAACACGCACACACTCATGCCCGAGAGAGAGGACACGAACCTCCGGCGGGAACGGCCGCCCAATCCTAGCCTGACGCCTTAAGTTCACGCACCAATTCCGAGCGGCTACGTAATCTGACAAAACAAGTAAGTTCCAAACCGGCTGAAAGATTATGCGAGAGCGAAAATTTATTGTAGCAGAGGAAATCCGGCAGATAGAACCACATTAACGAAATCTGAGTGTTTACGTGACGAGTCAAACGATTTGCTTGATCGCTTTCCGAAAACTGGATTTGGAAACCCTATGTAAAAGTGTGAAGTTTAATAAGTCATGGGTGCAAAATACTAACACGAATTATTTACAGACGAATGGAAAAAATTGTGGAATCCAACCTCGGGGAAGATCAGTTTGGATTTAGGAGAAATGTAGGAAGACGGGAGGCAATAAACACATTACGACTTATCTTAGAAGACAGGCTAAGGAAAGGGAGGCCTACGTTTTTAGCGTTTGTCGATTTGGAGAAAGTTTTTGACAACGTTGATGGAATATTCTGAAGCTATCGGGGGTAAAATATAGGGAACGGAGAGTAATATTCAACGTATACAAAAACCAGACGGCGGTTATTAGAGTCGAAGGGCAAGAAAGGGACGCAAAGGTTGGGAAGGGAGTAAGACAGGGTTTAAGCTTTTCCCCAAAGTTGTTAATGTTTAATGTTTGTTAAGCTTATGGGACTTAACTACGGGGTCATCAGTCCCTAAACTTACAAACTACTTATCTACTACCTTATACTAAGGACGGCACAAATATCCATGCCCGAGGGGGGATTCGAATTCCCGACCGTAGTCCCTCGGCCACCGCAGCCGGCCCCAAAGTTGTTCAATCTGTACATTGAGCAGGCAGTGAAGGAATGGAAGGAGAAATTTGGAGAGGGAAAAATGTTCAAATGTTTGTAAATCAATCGGACCAAACTGCGTGGTCATCAGTCCGTAGCCTACAAACTACTTAAACCTAGGTAAACTAACCTAAGGACAAACACACACACATCCATGCCCCAGGGAGGACTCGAACCTCCACGGCGAGCAACCGCGCGCTCCGCAGCGAGACGCTTTAGACCGCTCGGCTACTCCACCGCGGCTTTGGAGAGGGCATTAAAGTGCAGGGAGACGAAATAAAAACACTGCGGTTTGCCGATGACATAGTAATTGTGTCAGAGACCGCAAAAAATCTGGAAGAGCAATTGAATGGGATGGACAGTGTCTTGAAAGGAAGATGAACATTAACAAGAGTAAAACGAAGGTAATGGAATGCAATGTCAGAAAATCAGGCAATGCTGAAGGAATTAGATTAGGTAATGAGACAATAAAAGTAGTAGATTTTGTTATTTGGGTAGCAAGATAACTTCTGATGGCCGAAGAAGATATAAAATGCAGAATGGCTATGGGAAGAAAAGCGTTTCTAAAGAAGCGAAACTTGTTAATTTAAATGTTAGGAAGTCCTTTCTGAAAGCATTTGTCTGGAGTGTAGCATTGTATGAGAGTGAAACGTGGACGATAAGGAGTTCAGATAAAAAAATGATAGAAGCTTTTGAAATGATGTGCTACAGACGAATGATGAAAATTAGATGGGTAGATCACGTAACTAATGAGGAGGTGTTTAACCGAACTGGGGAGAAAAGGAGTTTCTTACATATATTGACTAAGAGAAGGGATAGATTGGTTGGACACATTCTGAGACATCAAGGAATTGTCAACTTAGCATTAGAAGGAAGCGTGTGGGGTAAAAATCGTAGTGGGAGACTGAGGAATGGATATAGTAAGCAGATTCACACGGATGTAGGTTGCCGAACGTATTCTGAGATGAAGAGACTTGCACAGGACAGGGTAGCGTGGAGATCTGCATCAAACCAGTCTGCGGACTGAAGACCACAACAACATGTAAACTTAGGATGGATGGGGTCTTAGGAACAGGGTGACCAAACTGCGAGGTCATCAGCCCCCCGGTGGGGCGAGAAAGGAGTGGGGGACAGGAAAGAAGGGGCAGGGAAAGGAAATGCAGTCCAAGGCGAAGATAAAGGAGACAGAGTGTATTAGCTCGAGACCCCGTGCTCGCCACACACGTACTCACGAAAGAACCGCGAGCCCCTTGAGGAGATGGGGGGTGTAAACGTAGGAACAGTGACACGCGTGATTTCGATACTCTGGGCTGTTTTTCAACAGTATAGTTGTCTCTTGTGGTTTACCGAGTTAATTCGAACCAGAACTTATTCTCTTTGTAGTCACGAGTAAATAGAATGCTCTCTTTCAGCATAATTTTTTATATCTTTGCCATATCCGTAGACAGCAACAGATGTCACCCACTCATTTCCCTCCTGCAGTGTCAGTTTCAGAGGAAGCGATTACTGCTAGTGGTTGCTTTCTCTGACATGCGGTGCACTCTACCGCAGCTGCTGTGTTGCTTCAACAGCTGCAGAGCCAAGCAGAGATTCTGCGAATCCCAGCCAGAATTAGGCTTCCTCAGCTGCGCCGGAACTGACTTAACGACTTTCCGCGAAGAGGGGACTGCGTACTCTCCTTGCAGTTCAAACTCATCTCCAGGTCTATTCTTCCTTTTCCATCTTCATGAGAATAGTCTTTTAGCAACAGTTCATTTTGGCACTCTTAAAAGACTTATCTAATGAGAAAGCAAATCTGCCTTGACAGATTCATTTCTGGTAGTACTATACCAAAAACGTAAGATAACCTGTTCTCATTTCCCCTAGTGTTCTGCAAAAGAGACTAAAAAAAAAAAAAAAAAAAAAAAAAAAAAAAAAAAAAACAAACAAAAAAAAAAAAAAACAGTAAGCATAAATGCGATCGTAAAAAGATGTCTTTCGATGTAAATTATTTCAACAGTGAAAAGTCATACGCTTTCTTCAACATTCAGGTGCGAAACTTCGCACTAGACAGCTCTACAATCTTGGTGCTAGCATTTAAACGAAAATGACAGGTCGATGACTCAAGAAAGATGAGTCTCAGTACGGGAATAACACGCCAGGGGCGCTGCAATAGATCTGCTCATCTCGAGGAGCCAAATGAGACAAAAAAGTTGGATGTAGAAAAGGGGCTTAAGGATTACACATATTACTTAACCCACATGCCTCCTTGACTCTGATACTTGCTGCTTTGCACTCATTGTCTTCTGCATAACACGTAATGTAGACCACTTGCCTCCTTGGCTGCTACTTTATTTCGATCGATTCTCACGTATGCATGTATCCATCAGACTGCGGCGCGTCAGTCACGCCCTCGGGCATGGATATTTGTGCCGTCCTTAGTGTTAGCTAGCTCATAAGTAGTTTGTAAGTTTAGGGATTGATGACCCCGTAGCACAGAATAAGGAGTATACAGAAAGGAAACTCCCGCTGCAGTCTGTCGTCCAAAATTTAGTGCGCATGCGCGGAATCAGCCATCTTGAAAAGCAGTAAACGTGTAATCACTCCCTACTCTGTGGCGTGGTAATGCGCCGTCTTTGTTTGTTAATTCTGTATTTTTAACTGCCTGAATCACATAAAAGTACAAAAGTATTTGGTACAGTGAAAAGAAAGAACTGTGTGTCAGTAGTTGGAGCTGTTCCGTTTTTGTTATGAGCATCAATAAAAGGCGGCCGATGGTGTTCAGCACCTAATTGCCGCAATAATTCTAATACAAATAAGGATATGTTTCTTCACCTTCAGAAAAGATGCTGAGCAGTGAGTGAACGTCGCTATATGTGTAGTGAAAGTTAAATGTTATCAGTTTCGAATGAGAGTAATGTGTGTGTAATTATTAAAAGTAGCCTTGCTTTTTCGCTGTTGCTGCAGCAGTTCAACAGCATCGAAATGTTGAAGTACATTTATATTTTATAAGTTTAATGTTGCAGGAAATAATATAAAATGAATGACAAAGAATAGTGCATAAGTAGGCAGGTAAAATTTTACTTACGGCATTGGAGGCGTAGTGTGCTAATGTTGGCAACGAATGCTCTTCGGATACTCAAACAAATAGATTAAGGGGAATAATTATTTTATGCTATTCCTGCTCTGTGGTTGACAGATTCCTCTATATGCCCTTCTCCGATCAGTAAATTAATGATACTCCTAAAGCAAATACAACTTTTATATATGCCCAGATGTCATTAGTTCTGTGTAATCACGTTGTACTGCTAACTCTGACTTAATATTTTGTGCGAATTTATTCGTGGCAAATAAAACCTGGCAGTTGTAAAGTCACTTTCTTGGTTCTAACTAATTTCCCACACATAACTCCGCGTTATTTGGAATTTTTCTAGAGATAAGCACCAAATAAAACGATCATCGATTCCACTGTACATTTTCGTAGTTGTATTAAAATTTAGGCATTTTTTTTTCGTTGGGTTACAATTAGGTGCAAGAAGATGGCGCAAAATAGATGAAAGCCGTTTCCTTTTGTAAAAGTCGGTGAGATTAGCTGCAGTTCGTAAAAACTCCATTTCTAGCCGAAGTACTAAGTGGCTATAGTTCCGCGTTTACTGCTTTTCAATATGGCGTCGAGCGCAACGCTTGGTAACATACAGATCAAAGGCGCCGCCCCCAGCTTTCCCTTCTGTATGCTCCCTATTCTGTGCCCGTAGTTAAGTCCCATAATCTATACAAACATTTGAACATTTTACTTATTTATTTATTTTGGAGGACTCGAACCTCCGACGTCAGAGCCGCGCGATCCGTAAGGTGACGCTCCAGACCGCACGGCGGTTTCTACGTGACCAAGCGTTTGACTGCTCGAACCGTTGCGTTCCCGCATAGGAACACGACGAAGCGGTTCGAGGGGAAGGCCGGAAATTTCCCTCGGCTTGCCAGTTAACTGCCAAACTACGCTATAAATAGCTCACCATGAGTGAGCACTTCTTGCGGCCGAGCACTGTTTCCGCTGAGTGCCGTTCTGTCTACACCGCTCCGAACGCATCCTTCTCTGTCTTGTCTTCCACGTTCTGCAACCACCTAAGATAAACAAATAAGCCACGGAGATTTACTTTGTGCTGATTTTAGATTTTCTCACACGGAAACTATTTTTATCTAGCTATATTACTCCAGAAAACGTGGTACAGGGTGACGCCAAGTAAAAGTTGCCCGTGTAACTATAAAAAGGTGAAATTACAGAAAAGAGGAGCAGGGATAGACGTGCCATTCATTTATAACAAACAGTATATTAGTGTAGAAGACGCTGAAAGTATCAACTGTGAACGCCTTAGCAATTGAAACACCCGGCGGAAGGTCGCGATGTCCACGACAGCAACTTCACGGCTGATATCTTTCGGCTGGGTGTGGATTTGTTTTATAGACATTGCTCTTCAGGTGTGCCCGCTGGAAAAAATCACTTGCAGCATTGTTTAGAAAGTTTTTTATGAATAGAATACTGTCGCAGCAAAAATTCTTTCAGATGTTCATTTTTCCACAAACGAAAATTTATCTGTAGATACTGAAGATTTGTTTGAAGAATGCTCCTCCAGTTACATTATTTTACTAGTAAGGGACAGAATTTAAACGTAACTTATTTGCAATTAAGGTGTTATAAAGGACGTCACAAAACTAAAAGAAAAGATTAAAACATCGTTAAGGTACACAACAGGAACTTGCACGTTAGGGTGTTGAAGAAGTATGAAAAAATTGACGAAGTCAACAATCTGAGACCCCATTCGGAAAAATAGGTTTAAGCTATTGTGAATATTGTGTAGAAAACACCTTGCGGAGAGAAAGCGCATTGTTCTTATGAGCACTGGGATAATCATATTTACAAAAACGTGCAGTTGCTCCAATACACAATAGAAGTAAACACCAGTCTAAATTTCAAAAAAACTATTGTAGTTCTTCACAAACTTAACAATCAAAGACTACCGTCTGCCAACTTACAGTGAAGGCGATTCTGTAAAAAATGTAACGTATGTTTTTTCACTGAAACCATCATTATTTTATAAAATATAGAAATTACGAATAAATAAAAATACGTGCATTTTTCATAAATGCGAGGCCAGAACGCTACCACCTGAGCTACACCAACAGATGGTGTAAATGTCTCAGTTATTGGTACTTACGTGTACCTGCAAACCTTCATCGTCGATTTTCTCGAGAATTTTTGAGAGTTGCGGCGAATGGCTTTGCTCGATTGTTATTTAAGTTCTGAATTCATGTACTGGAAAAATTAAAAAAAAAAAATTCTAAAATCCGACACCCACGTGGTCTCCTTGTTAGTGAAAGTAGGAAGGAAGCTTAGGGTTTAACGTCTCGTCGACAGCTTGGTCATTAGAAACGGAGCTAACGCTCGGAGTTTTGGGTAAGGATTCGGGAGGTAATCGACCGTGCCCTGTGAAAGGAACCATCCCGGCATTTGCCTGGGGTGATTTAGGGAAATCACGGAAAACCTAAATCTGGATGGCCGAGCCGCGGTGGAGTAGCCGAGCGGTCTAAAGCACCTCGCTGCGGAGCGCGCGGTTGCTCGCCGTGGAGGTTCGAGTCCTCCCTGGGGCATGTGTGTGTGTGTGTGTGTGTGTGTATGTGTGTCCGTAGGTTAATTTACCTAGGTTTAAGTAGTTTGTAAGCTACGGACTGATGACCACGCAGTTTGGTCCGATAGATTTACAAGCATTTGAACATTTTGGATGGCCGGAGGTGGATTTGAAGCACCATCCTCACGAATGCGAGTCCAGTGCGTTACCACTGCGCCACCTCGCTCGGTTTAGTGAAAGTAAGTGGGACGGTGGAACAAGGCATTCACGGCAGTGCCTGCTTTCTAGAGTACAGCAGTGTGGAAGAGCGTGGCCTTTTGAATGGGAGGATGAGAGTCGCGGTGGGAAACTGGAGCGCGCGGGCAGCAAATAATGGTCATCTGTGCCACACTGCCAGTAGCGTGAGGCGGGTTCCCCCACGCGCCGCGCCCACGACTGCCCACACGGTTGCCAAACATTGACGCCAACAGCCAGCGGCCCTCGCGTGGTGGCCAAACACGACGACTATAGTGTGGCTTCATGCATCCGACACGAACCGTCCGAGACGTTCTACCGACTGACTGCCGCAGACTGGTTTGATGCAGCTCTCCACCCTACTCTATCCTGAGCAAGCCTTTTCATCTCCTCATAAGAACAGCAACCCACATCCACTTGAATCTGCTTACTATACGCGTCTCTTGGTCTCCCTCTGCGATTTTTACCCCACACACTTCCCTCCAATACTAAATTTACGATTCCTCTATGTCTAAGAATGTGTCCTACCAAGCGATCCCTTCTTTTAGTCAGGGTGTGCCAAAAATTCCTTTTCTCACCAATTCTGTTAAGTACCTCTTCATTAGTTATGCGATTTATCCACCTAATCTTCAGCATTCTTCTGTAGCACCACATTTCAAAAGCCTCTTCCTCTCCGCACTGCTTATCGTCCATGTTTCACTCCCGTACAAGGCAACACTCCACACAAAAGCCTTCAGAAAAGACTTCCTTACACTTAAATTAATATTCGATGTTAGCAAATTTCTCTTTTTCAAAAATGCTTTTCTTCCCATTGCCATTCTCCATTTTATATCCTCTGTACTGCGACCATCGCATGTTATTTTACTACCCAAGTAACAAAACTCATCCACCACCTTCATTGTTTCGTTACCTAATCTAATTCCTTCAGCATCGCCTGATTTTCTAAGACCGCATTCCATCATTTTTGTTTTGCTCTTGTTAATGTTCATTTTATACGCTCTCTTCAACACACTGTCCATTCCATTCAACTGCTCTTCCAGGTCCTTTGCTGTCTCTGACAGAATTACAATGTCATCAGCAAAACACAATGTTTTTATTTCTTCCCCCTGAACTTTAATCCCTATTCCAAATTTTTCCTTGCTTTCCTTCACCGCCTGCTCGATGTACAAATTGAATAGCATCGGAGAAAGGCTACAACCCTGTCTTACTCCCTTCCCAACTGATGCTTCCCTCTCATGGCCATCGAGTCTAATAACTGCGGTCTGGTTTTTGTACAAGTTGTAAATAACTCTCCTTTCCCTGTATTTTACCCCTGCTACGTCAACAATACCGACCTATTAACCAATAGTCAACACGGATTCAGAAAGTATCGCTCTTGCGAAACACAGCTTGCCTTTTATGCCCCATCGACAAGGGATCTCAAATCGATTCCATATTTCTGGATTTCCGGAAGGCTTTTGACACTGTACCCCACAAGCGGCTTCTAATGAAATTGCATGAATCTCCCAATTGTGCGATTGGATTCACGATTTCCTATCAGAAAGGACACAGTTCGTTGTAATAAGTCATCCAGTAAAACAGAAGTGATATTTGGCGTTCCACAGGGAAGCGTTATAGGTCCCCTACTCTTTCTCGTGTTTATAAACGATTTAGGAGACAATCTGAATAGCTCACGTAGACTGTTCGCGGATGATGCTGTCGTTTATCGGTTAGTGAAGTCAACACAGAATCAAAAGCAACTACAAAGCGATTTAGACAAAATTTCTACATGGTGCGAAAATTAGCAATTGACACTAAATAAAGAAAAGTGTGAAGTAATACACATGACAACTAAAAGAAATCCGCTGGACTTCAATTACGCGATAAATCAGTCAAAATTTAAGGCCGTAAATTCTACCAAATGAACAACTTTGACTGGAGAGAACACATAGAAAATATTGTGGGGAAGGCGAACCAAAGATTACGTTTCATTGGCAGAACGCTTCGAAGATGCACCAGCTCCACCAAAGAGACTGGCTACATTACACTTGTGCGTCCTCTGCTGGAGTACTGTTGCCCCTTGTGGGACCCTCACCAGGTGGGACTGACGGAGGACATTGAGAAGGTTCAGAGAAGGGCAGCTCGTTTTGTTTTATCACTTTACGGGGGGGGGGGGGGGGGGAGGAAAGCGTCACGGAAATGTTGCACAAATTGGGGTGGAAATCATTAAAAGAAAGACGTTATTCATTGCGGCGTGATCTGTTTGCGAAGTTTCAATCACCGACTTTTACTTCTGAATGTGAAAACATTTTGCTAGCACCCACCTACTTATGGAGACATGACCATCCCAATAAAATAAGAGAAATTAGATCGAAAACGGAACGATTTAGGTGTGTTTTTTTCCCGCGCGCTATTAGAGAATGGAACGGTAGAGAAACGTTATGAAAGTGGTTAATGAACCCTCTGTTAGGCACTTAAATGTGATTTGCAGAGTATCTATGTAGATGTAGATTTACATTCTACACATAGGTAAAAATAAAGTTCCAACAAAATGTCAGTTTGGTTTTCAGAAAGGCTTTTCAACAGAAAATGCTATAATTATATACTTTCACCAATTAAATATTAAATGCTCTGAATAACCGGACATCACCCGTTGGGATTTTTTGTGATCTCTCCAAGGCTTTTGATTGTGTAAATCATGGAGTTCTTCCAGATAAACTAAAGTATTGTGGTATGAATGGGGCAGTGTACAAATGGTTTAAATCATACCTTACAGCAAGAGTGCAGAAAGTTGACATTAGTAGTTCTCATAATATGCAAAACACACCTGATTCCTCAAACTGGGGATCAATAAAAAATAGGGTGCCACAAGGTACGGTCTTGGGCCCTTTGCTGTTCTTAATACATATTAATGACTTGCCATTCTATATTCATGAAGATGCAAAGCGGGTTCCTTTTGCTGATGATACAAGTACAGTTATCACACCTGACAGAAAAGAACTAACTGATGAAATTGTAAACGACGTCTTTCAGAAAATCATTAAGTGATTCTCAGCAAATGGACTATAATTAAATTTTGATAAAACACAGTACATACAGTAAATGGAATGACACTACCAATGAATATAGACTTTGGTCAGAAATCTGTAGCGAAGGTAGAATATTCAAAATTTTTAGGTGTAAGCATTGAAGATCTGTTGAAACGTTTGAGTTCAGCAAAATATGCTATTAGGGTAATTGCAAATTTTGGTGATATACGTCTCAGTAAATTAGCTTACTATACCTATTTTCATTCTCTGCTTTCGTATGGCATCATTTTCTGGGGTAATTCATCACTGAGTAAAAAAGTATGTATTGCACAAAAGCGTGTGATCAGAATAATTGCCGGAGTCCATCCAAGATCATCCTGCAGACATTTAAAGAGCTAGGGATCTTCACAGCGGTCGGGGGTTCGAATCCCCCCTCGGGCATGGATATTTGTGCCGTCCTTAGTATAAGGTAGTTCATAAGTAGTTTGTAAGTTTAGGGACTGATGACCCCGTAGTTAAGTCCCATAGACTATACAAACATTTGAAAATTTTTTTTATCTTCACAGTAGCTTGTCAGTATATATATATTCACTTATGAAATTTGTTATTAACAATCCCACCGAACTCAAAAGCAATAGCAGTGTACATAACTACAACACTAGGAGAAAGAATGATCTTCACTATTCAAGGTTAAATCTAGCTTTGGCACAGAAAGGGGTGAATTATGCTGCCACAAAAGTCTTTTGTCACTTACCAAACAGCATCAAAAGCCTGACAGATAGCCAACAAGCATTTAAAAATAAATTAAAAGAATTTCTGAATGGCAACTCCTTCTACACTATAGATGAATTTTTAGATATAAATTAGTAAATTTGAAAAAAAAGAATTGTCTTGTAATATTTAGTACAAAGTAATAATTTGTAACGACACCTTTCATTAACCTGACACGTTCCACATCATTATGAAGAGTCGTATTCATGATCTATGGAACAATTACTAATCTAATCTGTGTGACCGTAATGAGACTCATTCTTCATAATTTTCTTAAAAGTAACGATACGACTGCCCACATCAGCCAGAGCTCGTTTACGATTTCCGTGTTAGTTGCGCTGCAACAACGAACGTTTCTAGAACAACCCAACACAGCACAGATTCAGGAAATAATTGTTGTCAACAGAACTAGCTGTTTTATTTTCATGGATTGGGTAGTAGGGTTAGGATAGGTTAACAGTCCCCCGGTTGGGAGGGGAACAAGTGAGGATAGGATAGGAGGGGAGGGGGGAAAGGAATCGCAACCCGGGAAGTAAAGAAGGAAGGCAGACTGCATTAGCTCGGGTCCCTGTGCTCGCCACACATGTACTCACGAAAGAACCGTGAGCCCCCTGGGCTGTTTATTTTCATGAATCAGAGATATCGCCTATAGTATCTCAGATTGGTTCCATATTTCTGGGTATTCAGAAGGTGTTTGATACCGTTCGTCACAGGATACTTCTAATCAAACTGCGTCCTGCGAACCATTGTCCCAGTTATGCGACAAGATTTTTGATTTTCGGTTATAAAGATCACAGTTTTAAGTCATCGAGTAAAGCAGAAGTGATACCTGGCGTTCCGCAAGAAAGTGTTATAGGCCTCCATAGTGTTCCTGATGGTTATGAATGAGTTAAAGAGACAATCTGACCAGCTCTCTTAGTTTGTAGACGATGCTGTCTTTTACCGACATGTGAAGATCAAAACCAATAGCAAAATGATAGAGAAAGGATAATAAGGTGCGAAAAGTGACAACTGATCTTGAATAATGTCAAGGGTGAAGTCATCGAGACGATTATTAAAATGAATGTTCAAATGTTTGTAAATCTATGGGACTTAACTACTCTGGCCATCAGTCCCTAGGCTTACAAACTACTTAAACTAACTTACACTGAGGACAACACACACACACACACACACACACACACACACACACACATGCGCAAGGGAGGACTTGAATCTCCGACGCGAGCGGTCACGCATCCGTAACATAACGGCAAGCCTACAATCCGAAGATTGGTTTGAACACCAGTGCTTTACTAGGCCTTCCTCCGACCTTCTAACTGACTTACCCAGCCAGTTATAGGGGGCCTACAGTTTAAAGTTGGTTCCGAACCACGGTATTTTTCACATCAGCAACACTACCAGAGGTGTAAGAAGTGGAAAGTGACAGATAAAAATCCTATGACCTGGCGGGAATCGAAACCGCGACCTTTGGTTTGTTTAGAAGTCTGCCACTGTGCTACGGAGCCGCACTTACTGAAAGGAATCCGTTAAATTTCTGTTACAGGTAAACCACTCAAACTGAAAGCTGTCAATTCAATGAAATACTTATGGATTACAATTATGACCTATAGATAAGGTAATGGAAAAGGCGAATCAAAAGACAGCGGTTTATTGGCAGAACACTAACAAGGTGTCAACAATCAACCAAAGAGACAGCCTACACTAGCGTTGTTCGCCCTCTGCAGGAGTACTGCTGTGCGGTATGGGATCGTTTCTCCGTTCAATTGATAGGAGGAAACTGAAATAATCCAAAGAAGGGCAGATCGTTTTCTATTATGGAAAAATAAAGGGAGAGAGGGCCGCAAAAATGATATTCGAGATGCAGTAACACCAATTAAAACAAAAGCTTCATTCGCTCCGGCAAGACTTGTTTAAGGAAATATTAAGTTTTAATATAAACTGAATCCTGGTTTGTTACTAAAAATGTATTGGTCATTTTACGGAATTTCTATTATAACCTCCGAATGCGAAAATATTTTGTTACCGGCCACTTATCCACTTACATAGGGAGAAATGATCATTGTAATAAATCAGAGGTCCAATGGAAAGATAGTATTCGTTTTTTCCTCAAGGCACTGCACTGAGAAACGGTAAAGAAATAGTCTAAAAGTGATTCGACGAAACCTCTGAAACCACTTAAGTGAGAATTGCGCACTGTAATCATCTAGAAGTAGATATCATTTTTAGGATGTAGGTGTAGACGTTATCTTCAGGATGTTGAGTCACGGATTTGGTCTCATTATCACCGGATTAGTCGCCAAGGAAATAAACTGTCTGAAACTTCTTCAGTGCTGTAGTGTGGGCTCTACAAGCGTTTTCATGGATGCTAACCTGGAGAGAGAGCATTGAGAAAACGACTACTATACCCATTGGGAATGCACATGAAAAGAAATGATCCCTCTCTAGGCTAATGAATGTCTTCACGATTGAATGCAAAATGCTGTTACATAAGGGAAACATCGCTAACTTCACGAAGTAGACCTTCATCTACTTCGTTGCAACGAATGAGTACCTCGTCAGCAATAAGTCTCTTTTCGCATAATATTTCGACAATAGAATGATAAAGTTCTTCTCCAATAGCCGTCGCATCTGCAGAAATCGTTGGTGATTTCGCTGTATCATTAAGGTCCGCTTGTTCAAGAAAACTTTCGTGCTACACAAATGCATCTTTTTAACAGGCGTTTTGTAACTGCATTATGCCTTGAATCGTCATGACATTCATTACCTGCAGCAATCGAAGAACATGGATCATTTTCATTTCTGTAGTACACGTGGAAATTATATATAAATAATAAAAAAAATACATCCACTACACTATTCATTCTTGCTACATTAGCAACCTGTACTGGTGTACGCAGGTTAACTACCAAACGGGGCCTGTATCTGTGTCAACATCATCAGCTCGAAACGTTATACCAAGACTGCACACATAAGGGATTTCGCAAATCACGATAGACATACATTTTCAGGAAAACTATGCGCTTCTTCATTTACTTGTTGGTAGTTATACAGGGTGGTCGGAAATTCCCGTTACAAACGTCTAAGACTTGTAGAGGATAGTGAGTACATAACATTTTGAACAGGAACTCATATCCGAAAACGTATCATTTCCGTTCTACGACAGTTTTAATTCAGATGATTATCTCATCCACTCCTGCTTGGGGAATGTAATTATGCGTGACCCAATACAATTGTTGCAATCAATTTGAAAAGAATACTGGATCGTTCCGTTATTACTTACACATTTTCATTGTCATTTACTCCTTATGGTTTGCATTAGTCAACAACAACAAGAACCCAGCATCTACGGCATCATCCGCAACGTACTGATGCATCACTACAGCGACCGGGTCACGCCTAATTACATTTCTTAAGTAGGAGTGGACGAGATAATCATGTGAATTGAAACTGTCGTATAAAGGCACCTATGCGTTTCCAGACATGGGTTCCTGTTGAAAATGTTACTTACGCACTACCCTGTACAAGTCCTAGAAGTTTATAACGGAAATTTACGACCACCTCGTATATAGGTTTGCCCTAATAATTAAATTTAATTAAAATGCTGTTTTGTGAAAAGCTGGCATTAAAAACAGTAAGCAGTCAAATAAATATAAATTCACTAAAACTCCATGCAAAACCACGTAGTTTTATAAAATAATATGACAGTGATGAAAAAAAAAAAATATAGATTAAAATTTGAGTCGAACCGTTACGTCATCCACGTTCACCTGATAAAGCTCTAACGCTCAGCCGGCCGTGGTGGCCGAGGGGACTGAGGCGCTCCAGTTACGGTCAGCACGGCCACTCCGGTCGGGGGTTCGAATCCCCCCTCGGGCATGGATATTTGTGCCGTCCTTAGTGTTAGCTAGTTCATAAGTAGTTTGTAAGTTCAGGGACTGATGAACCCGTAGTTTAGGGACTGATGACCCCGTAGTTAAGTCCCATAAGCTTAACAAACATTTGAACATTTATTTGAACCCGTAGTTAAGTCACATAAGCTATGTAAGCATTTCATTTATCTAACGCTCATTTGTGTTTGTTTGATTGCTCTTCGGGTAGATCGCTTCCTTGTGGACGTGGGATCGTGTTTTGTTCATTCATTATGTATGTATACCCAGGCCGCTGAAACTTTGCACTTGACGTTTATAAATAACAAGTGAAGAGCAAGAAGCGCGAAGCGATGGTCGCTAGGAACGATCCAATCACAGCGCGATAAACACTTCCAGTGATGACGTGCCGTGACGTCAACATTCCCGCGTTGCCGGATTTGTTCAGTTCTACCGTAAACAAAGTTGTGTATCGTGTCTATCGCGTGTTTATATTGTGTGTGCTTGTTTTGCTACGATTTGTTTTACCGTGAGTGGTTTAACTTGACTTTCCGAGTTCAAGTAATTAGATAATGTCACCGAAAAGACGTTTGTCTAGTGACGTTTTCTGAGTAAGTTCTCAATTTCGTATGAATAAACGAAGCATATGATCTGACCAGGAAGTTCATGGTGCAGTGGCTACAAGGAAGAAATATTGCTGCAGATATGTCAATGTCCAAATTCTTTTCTATTCGCTCGTGAAACAACATAAGCCTGTTACACCCACATATGCAGTAGACGAAATCTCAAAGGAGCAGCGTCACAATGAAATAAATCTGCCCCCATTTCACTGCCGTTTTAACCCTATAAAATTGATATGGTGTGACATGAAGAATTACTTAAGGAACAATAAGTCTTTCACAATAACAGTGGTGGAAAAGCTGTTGCATGAAGTTGTTGCCAATGTGGATGCTGCATCTTGGTCAAGCACATTGAAAAACTGATTCAGGCAGCGCAAACAATGGAAGGGATCATCAGTATTCATGAACGGTTAATGATTTGTCTTGGTGATGACGACGATTTTGGCAGTGACGACAACAGTGAAGATGGGGAGGTGGTTGTAACTGTACCACTGTCACCGTAATTTGGTGAGTGAAAAGCATTCTGATCATAAAAGTAGAGAGAGAAGTCACTATCTTGATTATTGTTTCTTTCGTATCTGTCGTGATACAATGCTTATTTTCTATATTGCTTTGCTTCGTTATTGAAAGCGTGTGCATTGTTGTGCCCTGGTCTTCATTAATATACCTTTAATTAACTATTGCTCAAGAATGCATTATTATATGCACATCTATTTCTCAACAGCTTATGTTTACGAGATCCAACTGAAAACCGTTTAGTCTGCTGTGTGTATAGAGGCTAGTGTTGCAACGTCGCTAAAGCAGTGTAGCCAACTTAACTCGCCGTAATGTGAAACGTCAAGTGCAATGTTTCAGCGGCCCGGGTATAATCTTGACTTGGTTATTATTACAGGGGATGGAGGAATTGGTGAAATAATCAGAATTAAGGGGCCATCCATGTATGACGTCACACATTAAGAGGGAGGGAGGAACAACAACAAAGTTGGCAATGAGTGAAAAAGATTTTGGACATTACGTTGTTTTAATGGCCTTGTAAAGGTGTACGAAGTTCGAAGTAAATCCGTTACGTCAAAGTCGGGTGTAAGTTGACACGCGGCGGGCTGGCTGATGGAAGCGACCGTAAACGGGATAAATGTTCAAATATTTGTAAAGCTTAAGGGACTTAACTACGAGGTCATCAGTCCCTAAACTTACAAACTACTTATGAACTAGCTTATACTAAAGACGACAGAAACATCCATGCCCGAGGGGGATTCGAACCCCCAATGGCGGACGGCCGTGCGCACCGCAACACGGCGCTCCAGCACGCGCGGCTAAGCCGCCTCCGTATTGGGCATACCTGGCTGACCCATGGCCATCTCCATCGCCGTGAGGCCCCACCTGTGTGTCGGTGTGGAGTAGCGCTGACAGTAGTCCATCTTCTGATGGACTGCCCAGTTTTAGCTACCTTGCGGCAGTCTTTTAACCGACCAGACGCGCTACCCTTAGTTTTAGGCGACGATGCCTCCATGGCTCATAACGTTTTAAGTTTTATTCGCGCAGCTGGTTTTTACAACTCCATCTAGTGGTGGGTGCTATAGCCTGATACCTCAGGTCCCCACCCATCCAGCGCTTTTAAAGACTTTTTCTACATCTACATCTACATAGATACTCTGCAAAACACATTCAAGTGCCTGGCAGAGGGTTCATTACCACTTTCATAGCTTTTCTCTACCGTTCCATTCTCTAATAGCGCGTGGGAAGAAATAACACCTAAATCGTTCCGTTTTCGATCTGATTTCTCTTATTTTATTGGGATGGTCATGTCTCCCTAAGTAGGTGGGTGCTAGAAAAATATTTCCACATTCAGAACTAAAAGTCGGTGATTGAAATTTCGCAAACAGATCACGCCGCAATGAATAGCATCTTTCTTTTAATGATTTCCACCCCAATTTGTGCAACATTTCCGTGACGCTTCCCCCCCCCCCCCCCCGTAACGTGATAAAACAGAACGAACTGCCCTTCTCTGAACCTTCTCAATGTCTTCCGTCAGTCCCACCTGGTGAGGGTCCCACAAGGGGCAACAGTACTCCAGGAGAGGACGCACAAGTGTGATGTAGCCAGTCTCTTTGGTGGAGCTGGTGCATCTTCGAAGCGTTCTGCCGATGAAACGTAACCTTTGGTTCGCCTTCCCCACAATATTTTCTGTGTGTTCTCTCCAGTCAAAGTTGTTCGTAATTGTAACTCCTAGGTATTTGGAAGAATCTACGACCTTAATGTTTGACTGATTTATCGCGTAATTGAAGTTAAGCGGATTTCTTTTAAGACCCTTACGTCCACTACCTAGGGGATTTTAGTGTGTACAAAATGTCTGGCTCATCCTGTTTTTTCTCTGTGATCAGCCAGCCAGAGTACTCTGCTGTCCAGTTTCAGTTGAATTAATGACTTTGTTTTACCTTGTGTCTCTTCGTTTTGTGTTGTTAGCGTCTTGACAACTGTCAGTCTGTTCCTTTTTAAGTTTTTATTTTCGGAGCTCTGTATTTATTTTTTACGTTCTTGACAGTGGACTCTTCGCTAGGAACAGGGGGACTGATGACCTAGATGTTTAGTCCCCTCAAAAACCACAAGATAACAGAAATTAGGGCTCGTACGGAGGCATATAGGCATTCTTTTTTTCCTCGTTCAATTTGGGAGTGGAATAGGAAAGGAAATGCCTAGTAGTGGTACAGTGTACCCTCCGCCACGCACCTTACGGTGAATTGCGGAGTATGTATGTAGATGTACATGTAGATCCCGTTTACACCACCAACAACGACAAGCTAATCCGCCGCGGTGTAAACGGGATCTACATACATACTCCGCAATTCACCGTAAGGTGCGTGGCGGAGGGTACACTGTACCACTACTAGGCATTTCCTTTCCTATTCCACTCCCAAATTGAACGAGGAAAAAAAGAATGTCTATATGCCTCCGTACGCGAAATGTAAGTAGGCGGCAACAAGATCGTACTACACTCAGCTTCAAATTCCGGCCCTCTAAATTTACTTAACAAAAATTCACGAAAAGAACGTCGTCTTTCTTCCAGCGATCCCCAATTGAGTTGCCGGAGCATTTCCGTGACACTCGCGCATTGGTCGAACCTACCGGTAACAAATCTAGCTGCTCGCCTCTGAACCGCCTCTATGTCTTCCTTCAAACCGATCTGCTGCGGGTCCCAAATACTTGAGCAATACTCAAGACTTGGTCGTACAAGCGTTTTATAGGCGGTCTCCTTTACAGGTGAAGTACATCTTCCCAAAATTCTCCCAATAAACCGAAGTCGCCTGTCCGCCTTACTCGCAACTGTCCTTACATGTCCGTTCCATTTCATATCGCTCTGCAATGTTACGCCTAGATATTTGAACGGCGCGACAGCATCAAGAAGCTCACTACTAATGCTGTATTCGAACATTATAGGATTGTTTTTTCTACTCATGCGCATCACCTTAAATTTTTCTACATTGAGAGCTAGCTGCCATTCTTCGCACCAACTAGAAATTTTGTCTAAGTCATCCTGTATGTTATTACAGTCAGTTACAGACGACACCCTCCCGTACACCACAGCATCATCAGCAAACAGCCGCAAATTACAACTTACTCTGTCCATCAGATCATTTATATAGATAGAAAATAATAACGGTCCTATCACACTCCCCTGGGGCACGCCTGACGATACACTCGTCTCTGATGAACACTCGCCGTCGAGAACAACATACTGCGTTCTATTACTTAGGAAGTCTTCCAGCGAGTCACAAATCTGTGAACCTATTCCATAAGCTCGTATCTTCGTTAGCAGTCTGCAGTGTGGCACCGCGTCGAACGCCTTTTTGAAGTCGAGAAAGACACAATCCGCCTGTTGCCCTTCGTCCATGGCTCGCAAGATGTCATGTGAGAAAAGGGCAAGCTGAGTTTCACATGAACGATGTTTCCTAAACCCGTGCTGATTCATGGAAAGAAGCTTCCGTTTCAAGGAAATTTACCATATTCGAACTGAGAATATGCTCCAAAATTCTACATGAAACCGATGTCAACGATATTGGCCTGTAATTGTATGGGTCAGTTCTCTTTCCTTTCTTATACACGGGAGTCACCTGCGCCTTTTTCCAATCACTAGGAACTTTGCGCTGAATTAAAGATTCGCTATAAATGCAAGCTAAGTAGGGGGCCCATGCCGCAGAATAGTCTTTGTAAAACCGAACTGGTATTCCATCCGGACCAGCAGACTTTTTCGTATTTAGCTCTCTCAGCTGCTTCTCTACACCGGAAATACCTATTGCTATGTCCCCCATTTCAGAATTAGTACGTTGATCAAATGATGGTATATTTGTGCGGTCCTCCTGCGTGAAAGATTTCTTAAAGGTTAAATTTAGAACTTCAGCTTTCCGTTTGCTTTCTTCTATTACTGCCCCGGAATGATCAACTAGTGACTGGACAACAAGCTAGTCCGCCGCGGCGTAAACGGGATATGCATTAACGGCTGGCACCTCGTCGAGCGTCGACCTAGTTGTGGCGGCCAGTATTAGTGGAAGCACGCGGCGCCAGCCGTTGCTGGGTGGGCCGAGAAGTCGGTGTCAGACGGGCGTCACGGAAGTCGGCACGAGATACCGAGCGGGCGGAGGCGGTCTTCCGGCGGAAGGCGTGGGCGGCCGCGGCCGACAACTCAGGCCAGCCGCCAAACTCCATTCAGCCTCCACTGCAAGTTCTACAGCCCAGTAAAGAGAGCAGGGAGCCGCTTTCACTGTGGAACAACCACCTCCCGATACTAATAGTAAACGGTGAAATAATCAGAACTAAGGGGTCATCCATATATTACGTCACACATTAAGGGGGAGGGTGTTACAGACGAATGATGAAAATTAGAGGGGTAGTTCATGTAACTAATGAACAGATGCTTAACAGAATTGGGGAGAAAAGGAGTTTTTGGCTTGGCTCAATAAGAGAAGGGATAGATTGGTGGGACACATTCTGAGACATCATGGAATCGTCAGCTTAGCGTTAGAAGGACGTGTGTGGGGTAAAAATCATAGAGGGAGTCGGAGGGAAGAAGACAGTAAGCAGATTCAAAAGGATGTAGGTTGCCGAACGTATTCTCAGATGGGTAGTCTGCTGACTGAAGACCACAACAGTAACATGGAATTAACCAAATAGTTTCTGCACTTCATGCGTTCCAAGCATTAGTAAAATATCGAGAGACGTAAACAATCGTGAAATAAATGTTAAAGCAGCCGAATGTCCCTGATTCGGGGTATAAACAACAACTCATTCATGAGTGAAATACTTAGGAATATGTGTATATTTTGCAGCCTACTCTGCTGAACAGCAGAGGAGAAGCATTAATTACTGTTGTAGTCTCTTCTTATATGACAGACACTTTATTTGACGTGTAAAAATTTGATATGGAGTCTAATGATTCGAACATTTTCCCACTTCTCGTCTTTGTTATAAACGCATAAACGTGTGAGTGTAATTACTGTTGATTATAAAACGGAAGTCTTGGACATTCTTGCCGTCTGGGGTTCAGATGAAGCAACACTTGTGGAATTGTTTTCTGCGTTGTCGGGAAACAGGATTTTTTTTTTTTTTAAATATATATATATATATATATATATATATATATATATATATATATATATATATATACAACTGTAGTGGCTAATTAAATAATGCAGGTATTGCATTCAACATTAGTTTACTTTCAACACTTACTGTTTTGACTGGAATTGTAGTAACGAAACCTTTGTGAGTAGAAAACTGACGTCCTTCTGCAAAAGTTGGTCTTCTGTTGTTTATTAGACATTTTTTGTTCTTAATAGAAAGAAATTCTTGATTGAAAAGTCGTAGATTTGAAGAGAATTTGAAATAAACTATCCTGCCAAGTACCGTTTCATACATTCCAGTGTTTCTTAGGAAACCTAATGAAGACAAATGTGGAGTTATTTTCTAGTTATTGCACATTTTGTGGCACTACATACCTCCCCTGTTGTAAAAAGCATGTTGAAGCCCATTTAAACGATACTGTTCACACTCAGTCGATATCATAATCAGAAACGTACCTCGCCAGCCGCTTGGAGCGCTACTGTCGTGGTGTATAACAAAAGTGACAGTCTCGTGACTGTATATGTTAGACTGTGGTTTTACAAATAAAAACAAAAGCTATAATAATTCCTAACATAAACACAGTGTAGTTATTTCTGCCTGAGATATTTCGTGTCGTAAAAGTGTATCGCAGTTTTGGTGGGGATTGGTGGTCTCGGAGGAAAACGCTCAACTGGTAGCGGAGGTTCAAAACCCGGACGGATCGCGGATTTTTTGTTTTCACCTCTCGACGATGTGAGTAGTCGCTATGAACGTCACATGATTTGGATTTCACGTTAAACTGCAGGCCCCATTTACCCGGTTGGACAACTGGGTTAAGGACATTCAAATGGCCGAAGAGGTGTCCAGCTGAAAAACTTGCATCAGGGCACCAAGGCACACGAAATTGTTACCATATAGTGAAATACTGAAGACACAGAAGGTACCCTATTACCCCCAGCCGTCTAGTAGCCTCTGAACTCCTTACATATACGCACTAATCGGAAGAATACTCTTAGGTGCTGATACTCATGTGCTGCAATCATCAACAAAATACATGATGCCGCGGTGGAGTGGCCGAGTGTCCTAACAACGGAACCCCCACATCGCATCCCCCTCAGATTTAGTTATAATTTAGCGTAGTCCATAGGCCGTGAAAAAATTGAACACATATCAATCGAGAAAACTGGAATAAGTTGTGTGGAGCTATGAAAAAAATAAGCAAAGTATAAAAACTAAGCTGTCCATGCGAAAGATAGGTAACGTGGAGCAGGATGTAAGCAGAGGAGTGCTATGGTCCCATTGCTAGCGTGAGGGGCTGCGGAATGAGAGGGCCTTAGTTCAAGCCTTCCCTCGAATGGAAATTTTAATTTTTTTATTTTCATTTTCGCAAAATTATGGTCTGTCCGTCCGTTCATTGATGTCTCTGTTCGCTGTAAAATGTTTAGTGTCTGTGTTTTGCGACCGCACCGCAAAACCGTGCGATTAACAGACGAACGGAAGTGCCTCTCCAATGGGAACCTAAAACATTTGATCGCAAGGTGATAGGTGAATCTATTCCTCCACAGGAAAACACGTCTGATGTATTCTACACGACACTGGTGACAGTATGTCCGTCATATGACAGGAATCTCTTGTCGACCCTCCTAACTTGTACTCTTGGTGAATGGGTAGAGAGATTCTACCTTGCCCGATTTAGGTTTTCTTGTGGATGTGATAATCACTCCCAAAAAAAGTGATGAAATTGTAAGTTTGTCACATAAACTGCAACAAATGAATGCAACAGTTTTACAGTCGCACAGTTTTCCCTGTGCTCTGTCAAAACATTCGAGGGACAGTCTTCGTACTGAAGAGCACAACAACTTGGCTCATATGAAATTAATACCTACTGGCGTTGTGCGCAAATGGTAGACAAAATTTATCACCAGTAAACGAGGGATTAATTGAGTTTGCTCTAACAGACTCGGTCGTTGGCTAGAGAAGCCATATAATCAGTCGGCTTGCTTGGGCTGCTTTTAGTCTGAATGTATTCGTTGGATTTAAATCACGTCCGCGAGTCTAATAGATCTCGGGGATTATAAAATTTTTGCCTAGTTTCTCGAAGCTTGCTTTAAGTATGTATTCATCTTCCGGGCCCAAAAGTGGTAAGCAGGCCTCGTCTGATAGCGCGAATTGCGTGAACCGCAACTATCCTTCCAAGGCTTATCTTATTTCGTTGAACTCTGCACTCTTCGGAGGTTGACGGCCGAAAATGAGAACTTGCCGTCTTAATCTGGGTCCTATAAACCCAGAAAAAAATCTACCAGAATAAACTGTGGAAGAGGCGAACAAAAACTTTCCGTCTACGTAGGTATTAAGCGTCATGTTGACAAGGAATCAGTCACTCCGACGTCAGCGCAGTTAATGCGAAAACGTAGAAAATGTGTCCAAAACCACCGTGCTTTTATTCTTTTCTTGGGGGCCGAAAGACAAAACTGGCAGACATATATCGCAAAATGTAGACTGTGTACGTGTAGCATGTCATCGAAAACCACCGTTGCGCAGTGCTGAGCGAAGGGATGCTGTTGCTTCAAAGCATGTCCCAATACCGCAAATGTAGTTACGCCAGCTCAAGTAGTAAACACTGCGATTATGATAAATTTGGTCCCTTCGATGGCTTAGCAGGGCTCACCCTTCCTGTCGCACAAGAATGGTCAGCAGGCCTTTACTGACACCTTCACGATGTTTATCTTCAGTCTGCTGCCTCAATGGGGTGACTGCTTTCTGGTGTCTCGGATACAAGCTTCAAAATTCGACTGCAGCTCTCTTATGTTAACACGATTACGAATGATACAGATTTCGTTACAAACCTCATGCGGCCCGGACGTCGGAAGAAGTTAGCGTCTTCCCAATTACCGGCAGAAGCGATGAAGGAACCGTAAAATCGCAGTTTCAAGTTTCAGCCATGGTTCCTGTTTTTCAAGCAATGCGACATTTATGTCTATTTAAGCAATAAATCAAATCACTGAGCATTTTAACTGCCAGTAAACGCACAATGTGTAATTTCTGTTCTTCCATCAAGTTTTAACGTGCAACCATGAATGAAGAGACCCCATTTTCTGTTACAGCTTGCTTGTTTACTACTTAAGTGTGCCTCGGCCATTAAAATTCTTACATTAAGTTCAGATCCTTCCGTCTCCGACTGCGCCTCTTCAATTCGGAGCGTGAACTGCATAAAGCCTACACAACACAACATAGAAGTTTGCTTTAATGCGATTATTGTCTCTCCAAAGTAGCCGTTTTACCACATACACCGTTTTTACCAGAGGTCACTGCACCGAATTTCTAATCAGCTTTGGAGAGCGGATCCGGAGAATTTCTATTCATTATTGGCACGCTACGGTACGTTACATTTCTCGCTGGTATAACAGTGTAACACTGGAATTAGTCAGTCACTGCGCGTTTTACAAAGCTTCTAAACTGTGTTTTGATCGATGGCGATAAACAACTTATTAATAATTGACACAACAAATCCGAAATTTGTAGATGTTTTTGTACGTAAGAACATATCTTTCTGTCCCAGGCATCCTGCTTCACTTGCTTCCAACTTCTTCCTTTTTTAACATCTGTTAACATTCTGTTCTTCCTCTCCCACATCTTCCTTCTATTTTCCCCCGCCGGCCGCGGTGGCCGAGGGGACTGAGGCGCTTCAGTTACGGTCTGCACGGCCACTACGGTCGGGGGTTCGAATCCCCCTTCGGGCATAGATATTTGTGCCGTCCTAGTTCGTAAGTATTTCATACGTAGTTTGTAAGTTTAGGGACTGATGACCCCGTAGTTAAGTCCCATAAGCTTTACAAACATTTGAATTTGAATTTTTCCCCTCCACTATCCTCTGTAGTAAACAGTTGCCTGTATTTACCTTAAATTCTTTTATGTCGAGATTTATTTTGTCCATTTTCACCTTAAAAAGGAGGAAATTACAGTGTTACTTGCCCTCGCCAGGCAACGTAATGTGATTTGAACAATAAACATGTAGACGTAAATACTCGTAAGTAAATAGAAAGTACTCAGAGGTTTTATCCTATGTCTTCCTCACAGACTACAAATAGCAAATTCTGCTGAGACACACATTTTCTTAACTGTAAATGTTGATTAACAGAGAGTCAATCATACTTTGTGTACCATAAACACCATCATGAAAAAGAGCCTTAAGGATGTGAAGCAAGTCAGGCAATATGTTTAAAAGGTGGCAGACACCATGGGCTATTTCTGTAAAGTGAGAAAAATCTAGGCTATATAGTTTTCGGGCCATAACAGCATTCCTTGAGAATGACCTACGTGTTTATGTTAGTAGATCTCTACTTGCAATGCTCATTTGCGTGAAAGTTTTACAATGGTAACTGTAGGGACTGTTGTACAACAATGGAATATCAATGTTAGAATAACAATAATATAATGAGGATAGGTTGCAACTCACCATAAAGACAATTGTTGAGCTGTAGACCGGAACACAGAAAAGACTATCACTCTCCTACAACTAAAAGTTTTCGGACACAGCCTTTGCCCGAAATATATATGACCCAAGTATCAATTTGTGTGTGAATTGTGCATGTGTGATTGTATGAGTGGGTGCATGTGTTCCCTTTTCTGAGAAGGCTGTTGCTTAAAGATTTATTTTTTGTGTGTGTCTTTTTTACTTTTCTGTCTGTGGTTCGTTGATTGTCTTTAGTGAGCTGCAGCCTAACCTCATTACATTCTTCATTTTTAAAACATGTATGTACATTTTTTTTCTTTTGATGTTCTTTTGTTAAAACACTATTAAGGCCAGTCACTTCACTTAATTACATGCTTCTAGATGAGAAAAGGACTGAAAGAGACAACTGGAAATGATGGCAACTATGACATTATTGTACTCTGTTTCCTAAAATTCACTAACAAGCCAATGTACATCCCTTTTCAACTAAATCGTTTGTATTTAATTATGCCACTAACATTATTATGTGCATGACTGTCTGTTCATTAATGGCCGGCCACGGTGGCCGAGGTGACTGAGGCGCTCCAGTCACGGTCAGCACGGCCACTACGGTCGGGGGTTCGAATCCCCCCTCGGGCATGGATATTTGTGCCGTCCTAGTTCGTAAGTAGTTCATAAATAGTTTGTAAGTTTAGGGACTGATGACCCCGTAGTTAAGTCCCATAAGCTTAACAAACATTTGAACATTTTTTGTTCATTAATGTCTATTTTGTGTTGCAGACTGAGTGATCAAGATGAAGACACATCTTCTACTGCTGGCGCTCGTATTCTGTCTTTTGATTTCTGACACATTTGGAGATAAAGTGGTAAGATAATTAATTACATTATTCTTTCCAATTGTGTCTGTATACGGAGTGAGTGAGGTGAGAAGGTACATGCTGTAAGGGGTGATTCTGAATAAAAAACATATGCCCCTTTTTTTAATCTGCTTCTGGGTAAACCAATGAAAACAACTAAGGGAAAAGTGTAGCACTGTCTTTACTAACCATACGCAGTTCACTTGCATATGTGGTGCAGCTGTTTACCTGAAGTTTCAGTCCGACAGTGCTTTTCATAGTTCATGGTTGTTTAATGTAGTGAAAATGCCACAGATATTCACACATGCAGAGCACTATAGTGAAACAGTGGTACATGCTGTGACCCAGCTAAGAGGGTCAGTGTGAGAACTGGTGTCATTGCAGCATGGAGTGTAAAATGGAGAAATGTGTTATTGTAGTAACATCAAGTTTTTCTCCAATGGAAATTCTAGAGATGCTGTGCAAGAACACCAACAACAATATATGAATCACAGAGTGCCAGACAGAAGGGTATTTCACAGACTGTGTGAGCGTGGTGCACTTCCCAGCGTAAATGTCTCTGAACATCCTGTACAACAAACTCTTAATGAACATGAGAACATTCTCCAAGTAGTCAAAATCAGCCCAACCACTAGCTCTAGAAGAATTGCTGCCCTAATTCGTATTCCACAAACACTAGTGATATGTACAGTAAAAGAGCAAGATCTGTATCAATTTCATCAGCACAGTGTACAACATCTGCTGCCCAGCAAGTATTTTGCCTGTGGATCATTGCCAATGATTGGTTAATTCCATGTATTCTGTCCACTGATGAGTGAACATTTACCTGCAGTGGAATCAACAACATGTGCAACTCTCACACATTGCTTGGCCACCAATGTCATCCGATCTTATCCCGATGTCATCCGATCTTATCTTTGTGGGGTTGACTGAAGAGCAAAGTGTGCAAGCACAGAATGAACACAAGAGAGGAACTTCACTCTCATATTTTACATTTGAAGGCTTAAGTAAAGGAAAGCTCCGATTGGCATCACAACACCTGTCTTAAGAGCAGCAAAATGCATGGAAGTTGACGGTGAACTTTTTGTACAGATTCTGTGAGGAAACATACACTTGCACCATAACGTAACAGTATCTTAATTTACTGTCACCTGCACTTTTCCCCTGCCTACTTGTTTTCATTGGTTTACCCAAAAACGGTGTAGAAAAAGGCATATGTTTATTTGAAGTTTTTATCCAGAATAACTAGTAGTATCCCCCATCAAAGTGTATACCTTTCCTTCTGACTCGCCCTGCATATGGAACAGTAGAAAGAACATGATTTATTAGTATGAACTTTATGGATTAGTTAAATCACAAAACGACCCCCAGGTAGTTATAATAACAACAACACAATAAAAGTATTCATGAATATGAATCAGTATCAGCTGTACAATTTGTTGGCAACTTGTGAAATTTTGTGCCAGACAGAGATTCAAGCCTTCCCACTTTTCACAAGGAGTCATGTTCACCATTATGTTGTCTGTCCATGTCTCCCAGACAGACTCAAACTTCTGTACGGCACATTGTCTACTAACCATGGTGCTCACTATGTAATTCCCACACAGGGACAGACATTTATTACAATATTGTATTCCTTGATTTGGCTTTAAATATGGTGTGTACTGCTTGTGTTTGTTATTGCGTTACATTGTGAAACACATGCAATGCCCATTGTATAAAAGTGGCATAGTTGCATTATAGTAGAGCTCACTGAACTGCCTGAGATTCTGTGTACAGTCAGCTGACTGGAAAGCTGTAAACGCCATCCAAAAATGCTTCTTGTAGATAAATATGTCAACAAGTTTCAAATACCATTATGTGTGAGAATGAAATTCGTAAATTGAGCGAGAACCTGTCTAGACTCTACACACTCTTACGATGAATGTTGCTAAATTAAACACAATACAAATCATCTGAAACTAAAGCTCTAACATCGTATCAGAAGGCAGCGAGATTCTGATAAAATTAATACATAAATAATATAAATTAATTATCACAATTACTGGTAATCGAATTAAACAAAAATTGTATGCCATTGGCCATATTCTATTACAATCACTTAAATTAGTTACTTTACAAAATCAACAAAGAATTCACATGTGTATGTCACAGTATTAAGTTAACTAACACAAATGAAGCTAAGGGAAGGAAAGTGAAATTGTGCTACACATTCGTACAGTGACTTGTGTGAGACCCTAAAATTCAAACAGACTGTACAAAGGCTGCTTGTCCGTAGCAAATGAACCCCTCCATAACTTTCAAGTTCACTGAAACACTGTGGGTTTGTTAAAAATACATAAACGTTAAGTTTCCACCTAACAAGCCAGTGCTGTGAATATGCTCACCAACAAATTCCAATGTCACAGTGCATCCAATGATGATAGTTAACAAAAAGATAAACACCAATCAGATCATGCAAAGTCACAGTACAGAACTCCAGAATTATTGCACTGTCAGTAAATATAGTCAAGAGCATTTGCTGCTCAGATGATGAAGTACACACCTCTCATGCTTCCACCAGAACATCTGAAACTGCCATATAAAAGTTAGTACACTTTGCCAAATGGCAAGAAAGTGCAATGCTAAGTAAATCCCATCCCTGGGATATCCTGAGAAAATTGCCACTCAGGGCACACTTTAATGATGTCAAAACTCTCAGTCAAAGTCGACTGAGCATTGGCTGGATTTCAACAGCTGCTTCACAACCTGAGTCATCTACATCCTCCCCTTCCCCTACCAGCAGCTTTTCCAAACTACACATGTGGAAATTATACTTAGAATACACCCTCTGATCCTGAAATTATCCAGGCTTCAATCTATGATGACCCTTACTCGAATTGTTTCTATCTCACTCCTACACCTCTCCCATTCTGAGCTGTGTGTGTATGTGTGTGTGTGTGTGTGTGTGTGTGCATATGTTTTGTTTCCCTCCACTTCCCTGTTCCATTCCAAAGTTGTATCTCTTGCCACCCACTTCGTACTTACATGCTCCATAAGGCCATGCTGTATCAATCTACAACATCGCCTTGCAACCTTCCTATCCCCCCTCCCCTCCTTTTATCCCAACACTGCAAAGTGTGATGTGTGTTCGTGAACTGTGCATGTGTGATTGTGTGAATGATGTCTTTTCTGATAAAAGCTAATGGCTGAAAGCTTAAGTTTTTGTGTATAAGTTTCTTTTGTGTGTGCCTGTCGCACTTCAATGTGTGTCTTGTGCAATGAGTTGTAAACTATCCTCATTATATTATTAATCTTCTGTTACACTGGATAAGCTCTGTCTTGATCCATCTGTATACAAATTATCTGTAATCAAACTTCAGCTGTAGGTGTCAAAACTGTTACGTAACATTGCAGGTGGTTTTAACTGGGACAACAGACAGTGAATTCCACTGTATTTGACTATCTCGTTTTCAGGAATAATATCTCAAAAACAAGTTAAATGAAATAGAATATAATTTGTATAATTTGTGGCACTGCTATAATATTTACTCTTGTAGTACCATGGTATTTTGTTAAGAAGCACTATGCAACCTTCATTCCAGAGACAATGACAGAGTGGGAAATAAAGCTAGATTTCCAAAGAGAAAGTGATAGTACGATTAAGAAGTAGTATGTAAATGGAAGAAAGACAGTGGAGCCATGTTAACAGATATTAATTTCAGGTGTCAGGATAAAATACAATCATTCATTTTTTTTCTTATTAGTGAAATATAATGCTAATAATAAAATATAAATATAATTACTCTTAGCCTTAACATACAAAATTTTCCATATTTTTAGAGGAAACACAAGAAATACCGCCGGGTCCGCACAACAACTACTACAACGACAGAACCACAAGCTGAAGCCATTCAAGGTGCAGAGGATGGTGATGTTTTTTCAGTACTAGCTCAAGACGAAGAAGAAGAGGAGAAAGAAGAAAGAGCACAGGAGAATGAAGATATAAAAAAAGCACCAGAAGAGGAAGAAGGAGAGCCACAGCAACCAGATGATAATGAAGTCATAGCCATTGGTATGAATTCTATGTGATAAAATAACATTGTGTGCATGCTCCATTCCACATATAATACCGTCTATGTGTTATTTTACTTATCTCCATAGAATTACTATTGAGTAGATATTTGTACTTTTTTAATGCATAATATTTTGAAGGTTTTTTAATTGATCCCTTACTCTTGCCTGATACAGATCCGTGTGCAGAGAAGCACTGTGGAGCTGGCCAGGTGTGTGAAGTGAATGAACAGGGAGAAGGGCACTGTGTCTGTATTCCTGACTGTCCTGTTGAAGTGGATCCTCGCAGAAAGGTATTATTAGATTTTATATTAAATAGGTCTTTCACATATTACATACTGTAGCAACAATTGTTCCTACTCCTGATAGCTAGGAAGATACATCATAACTAATTCATGAAGATTACTTTTCTTCGTGAAGTCTCTGCCACAGAGTACTTTTTTCCTTTATGATCCTCAAAAACTAGTACACAAACACATTTAGAAGAATTGTTATGTGACCTTTAAGTGCGTAATTTAATAACAAATTATGGTGCTTAGTGATATCATCAAGATCACATATATGTTGTAAAGCAGGAAACTCCAGAAAATTGAAATAAGCAAACTGCTGGTGCTGCTACAGATGATAAATAATGAGAGAGCTAGTACTTCTGTTATTGATTTGTAGATTTAGAAGACACTATTACAGGGTTAAATCTAGAAGTTGCAATCCTAGTGAGTCTCATTGTTCCTGGAACAATAGCAGATCTTATAATGTCTGACAATGAATATGGTTTACTCTATTTGAATGTGTGGCTCACTCATCCCTTTCTATTTGCATGTTGATTTTCATGTAACTGCTATCCAGATAACTGATACTTCTCAAAGTAACTGTAATTTCTGACACACACTGATGGCTGTCCAAACTGCAGCACTAAGGACTATGGATATCACAGCAAAATTATTTGGGCGATAATGCAAATTGAAAACACAACCCAATATAACGTAAGGTAGATGATGAGTGTTCTGGGTGTTCCCTCCACTATTCTAGAATCACTGCTAAATACCTTAGCACTGAATCAAAAGGCTCTGTGTGTGTTGTAGGGGTGTAGTAGTCCATGGCAATTCCACCGATTGTTGAAGTTCAACTAATGTAGCACTTTTTTCCCATGTAAGTTGTTCTCCAAACATTGAGCAGAAATTTTTGATAGCCATAGATTGTAAGTACAGGGGACCGGATGGGTGATGAAGAAATCTCAAACATTGCATGCCAAATGTAATCACATGTCATCCTATTGCAATGTGGTTGCCTGTTAGCTCTGAAGGTATGGGAGGACAACACTTTCAACTCTAGCTGGTTATAGTTGGAACCAGGAACGAAAGGGGTTGAGTTTAGGCTTGCTCTGTGCGTCTACACCACACATTCCCCAACAGCCAACGAGCATTCAGTATTGTTCTGAATGCTATGCCGTGACTGTTGTAGGCACTGTGAAAATGAAACTTGCTTGCAGCGAGTTATTCAGTGGATTTTATTATGTTTGTTGCACTTTGTCATGGCTGATGGTGCTGGCATGCAACAAATTCTACCTTATTTACAGGCTATAAGGTTTATTCAACTACCACTTTAAGCCGGCAAAGAACCTTTGTCTAGACATGTGTGACCCGCCATTGTTCATGGGTCAAACTATAGTGTACCATCATTGAGTGTTGGGGGGGGGGGGGGTAGGGTAAAAGTGGAATCCAATACCACCAGAAACTATAATACCAGGAGCAGGACCAGTTTTGTGATTCATAAGACAAAAGTTGAATATCTGTGACCATGGAGTATTGAGACTAATATGAGCATCGTGAGATGCAGGATTTGACAGTGAAAACAATTTCATTCCATTTGTTGTCCATTCACTGTTGCATTGCAGCACTAATGCATGTGGTGTTGCGTCAATTGTAACTGTATCAACAAGCACCTAACAGACATACCACTCTGTAGCAAATAATGTCAGATCCTCACACTGACACCATTTGTTGCACAACAGACGTGTTGTAGTTTGTGGTGTGGTAGTGTTTATTATCACTATCATACACTTTCATTGCGCCTCGGTTGCACAGTGATAGAGTGCCAGACTACAAATCCAAAGGTCGCGGGTTCGATCCCTGCCAGGTCCTAGGATTTTTATCTGTCACTTTCCACTTCTTTCACCTCTGTCAGTATTGCTCATGTGAAAAATACCGAGTAGCACCGTGGTTCGGAACCCACGTTAAACAGTAGGTCCCCCTATAACTGGCTGGGTAAGTCAGTTCGAAGGTCGGAGGAAGGCAACGGCATACCACCTCCAAACAGGACCCATGCCTAGTAAAGCACTGTGGTGTTCAAACCAATCTTCGGATTGTTGACTGCTTTACCTTTACCTTTTTTTACACTTTCATCACGTTAATTGGTATAATGAGGTGGCCTCAATTGATTCCATTGGTCCATCATTCCTACTGCATCCAACAATTGCAGATCTACAGCACATTTGATTTGTTATATCTGACACAATGATTAATTTTTCTGAAGGATGATCCACAATCCCTATAGACACCTAGACTCCCTTGATTGAACTGCAAAACATGGTGGAAAAATGCTACTTGTCTTCTGCAAGACACACTAAAATGCTTATACAAAACAACCAGACAAAAGAATAATTAGAGTACTTCCACTCGGGCAACTGTTGCCCTTTATGTAACACTCATCGGTGCACGTATGTAGAAATTTTAATCATATGCGTCTCTTACTGCTGCAAATTTCACTTGATTTGGATGTATTCTTCAGTGTTTTGCATTTTTGGTATTGAGAAATGTAGTTCTGTTCTTAATTGCATAATAATAAATTTTTTTGTTTTCTAGTATCATATTTCTGGAAGTTGCAACAATGTGTGAGTTAATCTACAATTCAGGATTCATAATACCCCAAACGTCTTCACAGTTCACTTTGCTACTTTTTATATTATCATTTGTTACTCTTCATTCTAACAATTGAGTATAAACTAATTTTTATCTGAGAGGACACAGCCTGTATTGTAAGAGAGAGAACCAGCTACACAGAAGTATTGCCACAATGATATATGAGTGCACATCCAATACTACGTGTTCAGTTGTCTCCTTTACTTCTAAATTGTTTACAACATTTGTTAACAGGTATGTTCTAATCATAATGAGACTTGGGGCTCAGACTGTGAAGTCTACCAGATGCGCTGCTGGTGTAAACGAGGCATGGATGGATGCCGGGGTGACGAATACTCTCACGTCCACATTGAATATTATGGAGAATGCCGAGATATGCCCGTAAGTTTACTTTATAGTAAACAAAAACAAATAACAAAAGATACATGTTTTATAAAACTGCTTGCTTGACTGAAATAATGAACAGTACAGAGCCTAAAAATGTGTTACGTAGGACTGCACACCTGATGAAATGGCTGACTTCCCACGCCGAATGCGTGACTGGCTGTTCAACATAATGCGCGATTTGGCTGACCGTCGTGAACTGACACCTCACTACCTGGAAATGGAGCGTGAAGCTGAAAATAATATGACTCGCCGATGGACCAATGCTGCCATCTGGAAATGGTGTGACTTGGATGGACACCCACATGACAGGTAAAATACATATAAGTGATACATTAAACTCTTGTTGTTCTAATAACATCATAACTGACAGTCAAATGGAGGATGCCATCATTCCCTCCCCCCCCCCCCCCTTCTCTCTCTGCCTTCACTGTTGCCATCTTTAGTTACTTAGAAAACTTGAAACAAATAAATAATATACAAAAATGAAAAGACTGTAAAGTGAGAATGAGTGAAAAAAATTAACACACTGTTTGGTTATGTACCCTAGTCTGTTATAAGTGATTAGATTTTCAGACAATAATATTAGTAATACTAATAATGAAAATGGTCCGAACCATCTACATATATGACATTACAGTTCAAACAAAAGATAGGAAAGGTTTGCTTTCTGCTAGACGGGCTAGTGGCACAGGATTTATTATTAAAGAATTTTTGTGAATAGATGGTATGTTGAGGGAGTCTGAGACATGTAATTTAAGAACCATCTAGCTGCCACTAAGTAGATGCAATTAAAATAATTTTATTCTCCATCACCTTATGCACATTTGAACACTGACAGAATTATCAAACTTTGACTGTTATTATACATTTCCTCCTGACACACTGCAAGAAATATTGTACATCCAATTTTCTCAGAGATTCATATAGGAATTTAATGCCAAAGACTTCCTTTGGCATCCTCTTATTTTTCCCATGATATTAAAACTTTTCCGCTTTTGTGGTAAAACATTCACATCATGATTAATAGCTAGCTACTCACTGTAAACAATTTTCTGCTTATTGAAAGTCCTGAAATGTCCCGTAATTATTTGTCTTCAACATACAATAAATAGTGTAAAATGAATGCCATTCAAATCAAATTTTATAATTTTGAAATATCAGCTCAACTCCTAACAGGTGAGTCATATATAATCAATTCAATAAAAAATATACAATACATAACTGCTAAAAAAATTAACTTGTTTGAGACATAATTTTATTTTGATGTTCCAGAAAGTTTTAAATTTGTGAAAAAAAGTAAACCTGCAAAATTTCTATATAGTTTCAATACAGTACAATTATTAAACATAAAAATAGCTCCTTCCTGCCTTCTTTTTTAATGTCTACTGTATGTATAAGTATAACCATTACTCATATTACTAGAGGTGCAGTATAATTATGAGGATGGAGAAAACATACTAATGTCCTTGATCAGTGAAAGTCACCTCAGTTGATAAAATAGTGTTTGCAGGTTTGCTGGCAGAGAGGGGCTAGTGTTGATTTTTATCAGTTAAACAGTTGAAGTAATGTAGAAAAGTGAATGTTGACTTGGATCAGGAGTAAAGGAATGAAACAAAATTTTGTAGTTAATTTTAGTATTGTCCAGTTCCTGAACAAATAAAGCCAGAACAAAAAATAGACCTGCTTTATACATGAAATTAGCTATTGTTACATGAATCTCTTTCAAACAATTCACATTTGTCTTCTGATCCAAGACTATGTATTACCTTTCTGCAACTGTATATCCTGTTCCACTTTCTGTAATCTATTTACTTTTCTTTTTTGCAATTTGCTCCCTGCCCTGAGGGGGCAATTCTGGGTCAATCATGAATGCTGCCTATCATTTCTCAGATACAGAGGTCTATAATCTGTATTAAAGGATGTGTCATGTCTGCTTGTGTCTTGATTCTTGCTACAAATTGCCTACTTAATACTAACGATGCATGAGGAAGGGAGAGATTGTTTCCCAACACTGGTCCTCTCCCTGTTATAAGCCTTGCAGAACTTGATCTCTCTGTTCACCACACGCCATTCTGTTAGTAGTAAGCATTTTAGTTGTGCTGCTTATAATAAATGACAAAATCACCATTGCTGAGGAGGACTAAATTATGAACTCAACACTAGCTCACTTAGCTCTAAGGCATTTCAATTGATTTTGGCTGGCTTTTATAATAAAGATGTACTCCCATTTTAATGCAACAATGTTGTTTTTTCCCCATTTACCATCAGTGAACTTAGTATTGCTTCCTTTACATCAGTTACTCCCAACATTTTTTAGACCAGGGACCACTTTGATTCCTTTGTTGTGAGCAGGGGCCATAATTTTCAAGAAATGTAAACTGTGTCAATCAAAAAATAAACCTAAATCAAAACTTTTAACATATTTGTTAAACCCAAAAGTGCCTTATATTAACAGCACTATTACACTGAAGAACCAATGAAATTGCAATAGCATGAATACGCAAACAAAGAGATATGCAAACACTCAGAGGACAGTGCTGTGGTCGCCTACGTCTTTATAAGACATGTCTGGTGCAGGCATTAAATCGGTTACTGTTGCTACAATGGCAGGTTATCACGATTTAAGTGAGTTTGAATTTGGTGTTATAGTCAGCAGATGAGAGATGGGACACAGAATCTCCAAGGTAGCAATGTGGTGGCTATTTTTCCATATGATCACAAGTGCACCATGAATATCAGGAATCTGGTAAAACATTAAATCCCCAACCTTGCTGCAGCCAGACAAAGATACTGCAAGAACGGGACCAATGACGACTGAAGAGAATCGTTCAGTGTGAAAGAAGTGCATTATTTCTGCATATTGCTGTAGATTTCAATGCAGGGCCATCAACAAGTTTCAGTGTGTGAACCATTCAACAAAACATAATCAATATTAGCTTTTGGAGCTGAAGCCCCTCTCGTGCACACTTGCTGAATGGACGACGCAAAGCTTTACACCTAGGCTGTCAGTACAGACAACAGACTGTTGACGATTGGAATCGCGTTGCCTGATTTGACGAGTCTCTTTGCCAATTGTACCGAACATGTACAGGTATGGATACAAGGTCATGAATCCATAGACTCTCCATGTCAGCAGGTGGAGGCTCTGGAACGGTGTGTGGTACGTGCAGTTGAAGTGATACGGGACCCCTGATACGTTTAGATATGATGTGACTGGTGACACATGTTTGCATCCTGGCTGATCACCTGCATCCTTTCATGTCCATAATGGACTTGGACTTAAGCAATACAGTAGGACAATGCGACACCCAATACATCCAGAATTGCTGCAGTGTGGTTCCAGGAACATCTTCTGACTTTAAACACCTCCTCGGGCTACCAAACTCTATAAACATTACTGAGCACATCTGGGATGCCCTGCAACATGCTATTCAGAAGAGATTCCCCCCCCCCCTCCCTGTATTCTTACAGATTTATGGTCAGTCCTGCAGAATGTATGGTGTCAATCTCCTCCAACACTACTTCAGACTTTAGTTGAGTCTGAGCCACATCATGTTGTGGCACTTCTGTGTGCTTGCAGGTGCCCTACAAGATATAAGGGAGGTGTACCAGTTTCTTTGGCTCTTTAGTGTATAAAAGAAACTTTTAGTAGAACTTAAATCTCTAACTGACCATGTAAGTAGAAATTAGTAAAAGGGTAAAATGTTATATCTTTCGTGGACTGTATTTTAGTTCTTGTGAACCACTTGTCCTCGGCCCAAATGTTGGAAACCACTGCTTTACATTCTGTTAAAAAAAAACAGCCTTTATTAATTACAGCTCATTTAAGACATTTATCTAGTTACACAATTTTCGTTGTTAAACATGGGTCAGAGAGCAAAGTGTTTTTACATGTAAATCTGTGTTTATGTGCAGGAGTGTGTCAAGACACGAGCTGTTCCCAATCCGTGCTCCACTTATGGCTCTAGAGCACTGTATAGCACCTTTCCTTGACAGCTGCGATGTTGACAACGATCACACCATCTCCCTGGTAGAATGGGGAAAATGTCTTGAACTGGATCAGGTAAGGAACTTTCAGCTGTCATATCTTTTAATAAACTATCCTTCGTCTGTGAATAGATAAATAAAGGTATTTTCTTTTCTTTTAGGATGATCTGGATGAAAGGTGTGATGAACTGAGAGAAGGCTAAGGAGCTACTCGCTCTGAAAGCTCCAATCCTATTTGGCCTTTTTGTTTGGAGTAAAGTGTGGTACAAAGTAACTTCAAACTGTTGAAAATGATAATACTTGCATTAGTACTATTCAGTACTTTGTGAAATCAAACATGTGGTGCTAAGCTTTTAGTTTTTTAAGTTAACGTATTTTTAACGCTATGTATTTAAGATGTGCAACTACTATTTTGGATTATCTAGACAAAAAGAAAAGTGCAGCATTGTGAAATATTTAGTTTTAGTTTTAAATGAAAACTGATTTAATTATTGTGATTATTATCTGACGACACTGCCATAGGTTTTAATAATTTTTTTTATTATACTGTACATTTGAAAATAAAAGTCAACAAAATACTCATACCTTTTTATTTAATGTATTACAGCCAAAATTCTAATTATTGGTACCTTCTGTAAGTGTATAAAACAAGTGAGATTATTGTCAATCACTACAACATATAGGCCTTTGTTGACATATGTAAAAATATTTGAAATCAAACAATGGAAGTTTTGGGATGGAATAACAATAACTACCGTAGTACCAAAATGAGTTGTTGAGTCTCATACAGACGCAATGAAGAAGACTGCTAATGTTTAAGCTTACAGACAAACCCATTCTTTTGACACTGCAAATACACACATACATTCATGTAAGTACACACACACATTTTCACATGAGTACCACACACTTCGCAAGGCTTACTGTGTCACTACATTGCATCAGACTGAACTTTATGCCCCAAAGCGTAAATGTTTAACATTCTTTTTATTGTGCCTGTCTGTGACTCAAACACCTGTTCAATTTGGTGATTAGTAATCTTATTATTTTAATTATTATTATTATTATTTTAAAAAACCTGGCTTAAGGTGATCTAATGGTATCACATGTATTTCTGAAGGCAAGTTTATATCCGTCGAAACCTTGGTCAAGTTATTAAACTACTAAGTGTTGCAACTGGTTTGCTGATTATTAATTTGCTATCTTATTATTAACCCTCTACAGGCCGGGCCATTATTTTTAACTTAAAAGGCTATGGTGACCGCACTAATTTATTGCTACTTTAAACATCATTTCTATGTGTACAAATGTTTCAACCCTTCTTGAAAGTGGTGTGAATAAAAAATGAAAACAATTTAAGATAACTTGAGAATAATTTTTTATTTTATAAACGAAAAACAAACAGAATGAATTATTTGCAAATCAGTTTTAGTATACAACTGCAATAAAGATATTTTTGAATAAAGCAATGAACTTGTTTTGAACATTTTTAAACAATTTCCTAATTGAAGTGTCCTTTATACATAATAAATTCATGAAATAAAGAAGGTGTAAACTAGTCCAAATTAATTCGTCACTGTTTACAGATTGTTTGGCTACATTCTACCAAATATAGGTTTTTGACACACAAAACAAACTTGAAAAGTTTTTCTCTCTCTTTTTTTTAGGGTCACATATAACATGTTTTCCTTTTTTCCAATTTTTCTTCACCTTGGGGTTTCTCTTCTGGAATTTTGAGGATTCTGTGAATAAACTTCATGTAGTTCTCTTGGTATGTGGTGATTGTAATCACGACACATCATATTTGGTCGTGAAAGTTTTTTTCAGCAAATCAGACCTCTGTATTTTTTGCTCATGAACTGTATTGTAAATGACAAGGCGTTTGAGCCACCAATGTCAAACAGTCAATAAAAAATTGCCATTGGCCATTGTTGAGTTCTTCTTGCACTGTTATATTTGGCGCAAAGCTGATCCAGTAAGTCCACACCAAAATTGTTGGCATTATAATACATAATTATTTCTGGTTTCTTTGTTGTACTATCTACAGTTCAATCAGGGCGAAATGAGAATCACTGCTTTAGATTTTTTTGGTTGATATGACACTAATGTTAGATCATCACAGAAACCAAACGAGGAAGAGCCAATCGGACGTGTGGGTTACACTTTGAATGCTGGTGGTATTTCTTTTTTGGTTTTCTTTATTGTTCTCATGTATGTTAGACCTTTTCTTTGAAGTTCCTGTACTAATTCTATTGATATGAACCAATTGTCGGCTGTTGAAACATGATTTTCAGTCTATTTTTAGAAATAATTGACCTGTATATGTCTCTACCAGTCGCATCGAAGCTGTACCAGTTCGTGAAGTCTTCATGATTTTCTTTGAAAATTGCGGAGTAATATAGCATAAGAAACAATACTCTCAACTCTACATCTACACCGTAACAATTACTTTTGTCATCATACTTGCATTTATATTTTTCTAAATGCTGATTTGTAGATGCGATGATTTTGTTCAGAATGCTTTCATCAAATAAAAGATTGCAAATATCTTCTGCACTCAACTCACTATTTATTTGGTCTCTATATTCATGACGAATACCGGCTGCTTCGGAGACTATGTTGTGCAACCGTTTTCTACTACGAGTCGTACGTGGACAGCCATGCCATAGAAAATTATTTTTACTACTGTAAGTTTTACCTCTTCCACTCTTTGTTGTAGGCTCTTCCTTGTTTGATGTTCAATCTGAACCTGCCTGTTGTTCAGATTCTGAATCACGAGATTCTTGGAAGTACATGATTCTCTGGAATATCACCCACTTCTGTATCACTCCAGGCATCATCAGGATCACTTCCATCTTCAGAAATCAAGTCTGCTTCAAGCCACTTTCTGATCTGTTCACAATTATTCACATTCATTTTTGTTTGGGTAAAATGAAAACCGAGTGACACAACAGGCCAGGTGTGCTCACAGTGACCGAAAGCTGCACAGAAACGAAATAACTGAACAATGAGTATGTGCACAACTGCAACAATTGGACTGGCAACAATAACAGAAAGAATTAGGAAGGTAGGGAGACAGTCGAAGCCATCCAGCTACAGTGTGAACTGGAATAAACTGAAAGAAACCTGCATCGGTCACAGATACCGCACCTGGCCTGCAGAGGGTTGATAGTCGGACATTTGCATAATAAATTCAATTAAATATCATTAATGTGTTAGCATATTATCCACACCAGGGATGGATAAACACACACACACACACTATTGTCCCCAACCACTGGCCTGTCTGGCCACAGCGGCTGGAGATGGCAGTGGCAGAGTTTTCCCTCATTTTCAATGAGGACAGTAATCTCATCAGGAATTCTTATCCTTGCACCCTTTCATACAGACTTTTCAGTTCACTGCCTTTACCTTTCTAAAGCCAAAAGGATAGTTACAAACGAACTACAGAAGTTCATGGAACGTAATAAGCAACAAAATACAATAGTCGCAACCTTATCACACCAATATGATTTAATGTATCACTCATGTGTTAACAAAGAGATATGAAAAAGTAACATGAAAATAAAACAAATGTGTTCTTGGTTCAAAAAATGCAGCATCTTGACGTAGGTAAACTGGACAGATGCTAGCATACCAGGCATGGAATGCACTCAACATTACAATGGAAAAAGCTTCGTGTGTAAATTGACCAATGAAATCATTGCGAACAAGGAGAGAGCGAATAACAAAATTCCATGTATGGGAAGAATCTCGACAGGAGAAGAAGCAGCAACCACAAAGGCAACAGAAGAAGAAGATCCAGCAGAATCGAAAATGGTAGTACCAGCAGCTGAAACATCAACATTTGCAGAAACTGTCGCCTGTCCTACACCCAACAGAAAGCCAACCCAGCATTTTTATGATTAATAACGGGAGAGAAAAGGATTCCAAGCTGTGTGAAACATCTTTCCCATGTGTCCAGTATGAATCTTGCACACCCCAAACAGCATTATCAATTACTGAACTAAAAAAAGCCGCTGCCAGCAATCGTGCAATAGCTAAGGTAAGCAAAACGCAAACTATGTCTATATTCCACCAAAACATATGTAGTCTGAAGAATAAATTAGATCAGTTACTAATAAGTTTAAAAGATGAGTGTGAACTTGAGCTTGATATACTGTGTTTCTCAGAACATCATGTTATAAATGGAATACAAATGCTACAGATTGAAAACTTCAGCTTATCAACCCATTTCTGTAGATCTATTATGGAAAAGGGTGGGGTTGCAATTTTTGTTAAGAATAATATAGAGTATAAGTCTCTAGATTTAAGTAAATACTGTATTTATCAAAATAAATAAATAGGCCTAAAATAAAATAAAAATTCAGTTAACAGCAGACAGTGCAACAATTATTGTACTGACTATTTACAGGACACTTGCTGGAAATCTGAATGTATTTCTGAGGCAAATTGTATCACCTCTGTCCCCATCTGTGCAGGAAAACTAAATGAATCATGGTAATGGGTGACTTCTATGTGAACTTTTTAACAGAAAATAATAAGAAAACAGACTTTGAACACTTGATTTACTGTTACAACTTAGTATCAGTTGCGAACACACCAATGAGAGTAACACCTAGTTCCAGTACTTTAATAGATAATGTAGTTTTAGATAAGGATATTTACAATAATATAACTGTCAAAATTATTGTTACTTGCCTTCTGACCATGATGGGCAGTTCCTCACTCTAAACCAAATAAATGTACAAAGAAAAGCAAATTTCATTTGGAAAAACTTTAGAATTATAGACAGACACACCATAGAAAACCTTAAGCATAAATTACAGCTTGTGGACTGGTTTCCTGTATATACCACAGTTAATGTTAATTAAAAATTTACTATATTTCGCAATGAAGTTACAAGCCTATTTGAGGAAACATTTCCTGAAAAGTAAATGTGAGAAGACCTGTTAAAATCAGGAAACAAGCCTTAGCTTACTAAAGGCATCAAAATTTCCTGCTGGGGTAGGATAAGCCAGGGACGGGACTGGAATAGTCCCATCACAGGCTTATCCTACCCCATCAGACGTCAGGCCACCTGTGAAAGCAGCCATGTGATATACCAACTCTGCTGCAATCATTGTGCAGCGGGTTATATTGGTATAACAACAAACCAGCTGTCCTTCGGAATGAATGACCACCACCAAACTGTGGCAAAAAACTAGATAGACCACCCTGTGGCACAGCATGCAGCTGAGCACAGCACTCTGGATTTCAATGGCTGCTTTACTCCCCAAGCCATCTTGTTCCTCCCCCTCCACCACCAGCTCTTCTGAACTGCGCAGATGTCTTCCTTACAAATGTGAATTACCACTTACAATATTCCCCTAATTTATTACGTTTATTTCTATCTTTACTTCCTAACATTATTTTTTCCTTTTCTCCTAACTTTATTTTTTTCCCCCAACTTTATTCATTTCTTTTTTCCCAACTTTATTTTTTCCTTTTTTTATTTTTCCTTATTATTATCATTTCAAATCCCCCCACTCCCTCTCTACACTCCTCTACACCTCCCTTTTATCCTTTTCCGCTCCTTCCTTTTACTGCCGCAATTCAAATTCCTGTCTTTAAAATCCATCATGCAATTCAGAACTTTCCATCCCAACCTTTACCTAGCATCCTTCCCCTCCACTCCCCACCTCACTCACAGTCTAGCTTGTGTTGCTGGATTGGCCGGACATGATAGTAGTGTGTGTGTATAGTTGTCTGAATAAGAATAGGAATCTTTATTAGCCGTTCGGTATTTTCTCATACTATGGGCTTCGTCAAAAAGTTGAGTTACAATTACACACACATTTGTAATATTAAATAGTGTTAATTTCACAATTAAAAATACTTTTACAAATGTATATTATACAGGAAGTATAATTATGTTAAAACAACATATCTGACATATTACACTCTTTATATTCATCAACTGAGTAAAATGCTTTACCTTTAAGCCACTGACCGAGGGTTGTCTTAAATCTATTTATAGATACTGTTTGTGCAGTCTTAGGGAGCATATTGAACAATTCGAGGCCTACATCTTGGACAGTTTAGAGTATGGCAGATCAATTGTGTGGTTTTGCTTCGTATTATGGAGAGGAAAAATGACCTAAGGGGATATTGAGCAATGTTTTCTTTAACATGTAATAGGCAGTAATAAATGTACAAACCAGGATCTGTCATTATGTTGAGTTTTCTGAAATGTTCCTTGCATGTGTCTCTAGGAGATAACCCCACTACACATCGAATAGCTTTTTTTTATTATTTTTACTATCTAAAGATTGATACTGAACTGCGAGAATTTCCCCAGAGCAGAATGCCATATGAAAGATGAGGGTGGAAATAGGCAAAGTAAGAATGAATTAGTAAATTTTGGCTGACTTTATTCCTCAGCTTGTGCAGTAGTAAAATAACTCGTGCAAGTTTGGAACAGACATATGTGATGTGTTGATCCCAGCTGAGTTTCTGGCCGATCATCATTCCTAACAGTTTAACAGATTTAATTTCCTTATTTGACACTTTCAAATTAAAGATTATTTCCTTAGTTTTTGTTTCATTGATGTATAGGGAGTTTGCACTAAGCCAGTGAGCAGATTTTTCAAGTATTATGTTATTTTTTTCTTGTGTGGAGTCTAGAGTATGTCCCGAGTTGATAAAGGTTGTATCATCTGCATAGAGAACTGTTTTACAGGGTAAATATTCTGGCATATCATTGACGGATACTACAAACTGGAAGGGCCCAAGTATGGAACCTTGTGACACACCCCTTTTCATTGATTGTGGGTTTGATAATTCCCAATTGCACTAACAAATTGTACTCTGTTGTATAGGTAGGATTCTAATAATTTCATGGCACCCTCTTCCATGCCGTTGTACCTCAATTTCATGATCAGAGTACTATGAGACACAGTACCAAAAGCTTTGCTCAGGTCTAGGAGAGCAGCACACGAGATTAATCTTTTTTCAAAGCTATCATATATATCACTAACAATATTTTCAACCGCTTTAACTGTAGATAGCTTTGATCTGAATCCATACTGTGCATTACTTATTAAGTTATTCCTCTCAAAATAAAGATTCATTTGTTGGTGAACAAAAGTACTCAATTATTTTAGAAACTATTGGGATTAGCGAGATGGGGCGATAGTTACCTGGATTTAATTTATCTCTTTTCTTAAATATTGGGATAGTTACTGCTATTTTCAGGCAGTCCGGGAAATCGGTATTCTAGAAAGAGAAGAGAATAATTTGAAAGATCTAAATCAAATCAAGATTCCTTGAGTAAATGATAATCCCTCTGAACTGCCAATATCCTCAGGAGAGCCAGCCTTGATGTAAATTTTCCACCTGTTGTGCTTGGTTTATGAGACAGGGGAAATACCCTCAGACTTCAAAGAGAACATATTATTTTCAATTCCAAACAAAACAGAGACAGAAAGATTTGAAAATTACAGAACAATCAGTTTAGTAAGTCAGGGTTGCAAAATACTAACAACAAACATTTACAGGAGAATGGAAAGTCTGGTAGAACAACTTATCTTAGCAGATAGGTTAAGGAAAGCAAACTTATGTTTTATAACTTTCATAGATTGACAGAAAGCTTTTGACTAAATACACTCTTTTGAATTTGGAAGGTAGCTGGGGTAAAGTACAGGGAACAAAAAGTTATATAACTTGTACAGAAACCAGACAGCTTTTTCTAGAGTTGAAGAGAGATGAAAGGGATACAGTTGTTGGGAAGGCAGTAAGATAGAAATATAGCCTTTTGCCAATATTATTCAACTGATACACTGAGCAAGCTGTGATGGAAAACAAGGAGAAATTTGTAAACAGAATTACAATTCAGGAAGAAGATATAAAAACTTTGAGGTTTGTCAATGACATTGTAATTCTGTTGGAGACAGCATTTGAATTGGAAACACAACTGAACAAAATGGACAATCTTGAAAGGAGATGTAAGATGAGCATTAACAAGCACAAAACAATAGTAATAATAGGCACTAGCTAAAAAATGAGACAATAAAAGTTGCAGGTGAGCGTTGTTACTTGGTAAGTAGAATAACTTTTGATGGTTGGAGAAGCAACAATAAAATGACGAATGAAAATTAAAAGAAAAATTGCAGATGGCATTCAAGAGGCAAATAGGGCCTATGGTAATCAGGTGAAAATGCTTATGGCTTGCCGTTTTTACTAGAAGATGAAGACAATTGTGCAGGACAGAAAGCATCTAAGTAGTCTTTTGGACTGAAGACTGTGCAATAACATGTAAGGTGTGGTTTAGCATGCTTTAAACATGTTGTAGTATATTTGTCACAATGCACTCAAATATTGTTTACTACTGAAACATGTGCATTGGGAATAGTGAGATAGTTGCTGAAATTTGCAAGTTTTGATGACAACTGATTGCTGCTCAATACCTAGAGGTTTGAAGCTATACTACAGTGATGGGAGCATATACCTTCCATACTTCTCTGAGAAAACAGAAGAAAAGAACTTACTCTGACACTGGATGAGTCTGTGAAAAACAACAGAACTCTCCTATAAAATATTTTAATTTTATTATCTGGTCAAACAGACAGTGGACATCCACTTTCAATCAAAATGTTTAAGTTGGGCTGAAGGTTTGTACTATGGTGAAGTGGAGCAAATGTGATACGAAAAATGAAATTTTCTCTACAACTTTTGAACTTTTTACAATACAAGAATTAAAAAAAATTCTGCACCCAGTTATTGGGTTAATATTGTAGTGTAACGAGTCACACTATGTGCTCCAGTACCAGTACAAGATGACCAAGGTATTTATTTAAGGTTAATTAGATATGGAATTGGAGTGGTACTGCCCTGGATTTTTCCTTCTGTACAGGTATAATGGCCAGGCAGTATACAGCAAGTGGCTCAGATAATACTGAAAGTGTGAAGTTCTGTGCAAGTCAAAGAAAATATCTTACTTCTGTGAATACATTTGTTTCATTGTTAAAAACCTACATTCGTTTGTTCATTATGATTCTGATTCTGGTATTCATTCTGTACAGTTTGTTTGTCAGAGACATGTGTGGAATATTGCACTCTCTCTTTTGTATAAATATGGTGCAATAAATGAAGGTTATTTTACAGCATAAAAGCATGTCAAGACTTCTCCTTCCGAAGAAATTGAGAAGTAGATTGAAGGATATTTCAGCTCTCTCTAGCATTCTGTTCCTGCAGTAAGAACTTCAGTGACGGAGTCTGAGGATCCAATGGAAGAGGATCCACACTCATGAACAGAGGCACAGCATAGCTGGTCCTCTACATCCTAAAGTAGACTGGTATACCAGCCACTCGGTATAATGAGCTAAAGGGCAGTAAACTGCTACCAGCATGAATTAAGCAGTAATGCTTTGAATGAAGTTCTAAATATTCAAGTGCCATGGGAAAATTTTTTGTGTGTGTATCATATTTACCCAGTGGTTGGGACAAACGTGATACAGGTATGGGGTAACAGTGGTACACTCGTTGTAACACTGTACCTATGAACTATGAACACAATTTGGGGTAATAGTGATGCACCTTGCACCTTAAAGTATTGCCACACAAATTTCCATGACATGGCATAATTAGAACAAGAGATAATATCTGTGAATATAATCCACTTTTTGTGCTCGTGAGGCAGTCTTACATTTGTAGCACTATAATTTTGCCAAAGTTTTACATAAAAGCAAACCTGTCACTCAACAATTACTGAAAGACTTTAACTTATGATTCTGTAGGCCTACAATGAAAATAATTTAAGGTAAAAAAAGAGCAATTTTACTGTTCAACACTGTTATTAAATTAGTATAAACAAGGTTCACTACCATACAATCTTGTATTTTCCATAAGAAAATTTAATATTATGCTTAATTAACATCTATTATTTTCTGGAAAGTATAATAAAACCTTTCAGCTGTCCTGTTGATGCCAAGGATTAGACCGGAAGCTTTTCAAGAACTAATGTACATTTCTCCAGTCAATGTGCTTCTAAATATATCAAATGTTTTTCCTCCTCCTGGGATTTCCATGCCTTTACTTCCATGTCTCCACCTTCAAAAATCATCTAGGCTTGAGCAAATACCTAAATGTAGTTTTCTCTCTTGATCCATCTATTTAGCTTGCAAGTACAAAATTACCCAATTAAATATATAGGATCTCGTCAAACAAATATATAAAAATCCAAGGAAAGTTGCATAAGCCTGAAATAAAAGTTGACACTGTCACCTGAACTACATCTTTTTGACAGCACAATAACTTGCACTTCATTAATATGGAGGACTATAACCATGTAATAAATATAGGCTACAGCTGTCACAAGATCACAAAAAACAGTACTAATGTATCCTATTTGAATCTGTATCATATTTACCCCAAATGTCTATCATAATTAGGCTACTACAAAATTTGTATGAAATTTGCCCCACAACATGTAAACTTAATAATTCATAATCATGTAAGAAGTGTTTAAAAACTTAATAACTATAACATAGCTTGTGGTGCTTCTTACTTTATTACCATAGATACATCATTCGTCAGTCAAGACTGGACAGACTGTGTCAGTGTTATAAGGTTAAGTATATACAAACATACATATAAATCAAATACATGATTAGGACAGAGAAAAGTTCATAGGCACATATAATACATAATGATTTATAAGTAGTAATTTTTAGCAAGAAGATGTTCTCTTGATTCACTAAAAATTGCATTGTTCAGGCCGTACAGTTAGCTGTTTCACTGTCGAAGAATTCACACACTCTGTATAATGGTTCCTGGCGTAGATATTGTGACATCTTCCTTTTAAATTTCTCCAACTCCAAAGACCTTAGCTCATTGTTTAGGTGCTTGAACATTTTAATAGCCGCTGCTGGAAAACTGTCTCGAGTTTTGGAGAGTCGACAGCTTGGAATGTCTATCTTACCAGTAGCCTACCTTTATTTCGTGTATTGTAATTGTGGAAATCATTCCTGTTTGAGAATGTTTCCTGATTTTCCTACACGTACATCAGGCATGAGAATACATACTGACTGAAGATAGTCATCACTCCTACTTGTTTGAAGATTGGCTTGCAGTGTTCATGTCTTCTGCTGGACAATATTACTCTTATTGCTTTCTTTTGAAGTAAAAGTATTTTCTTACAACCTGCAGTGACCCCATAGTAAGAGGCCATAGGTGATATGGCTATGGAACAGTGAATAATACACCATTAACATATACTGCTTGGTGATCACATGTTTCAGATTCCTCAGGAGGAAACTGTTCTTAAAGTGTAAACTTAAATTCACATTATTTTTATCAATAGAATATACCGAATAATGCGTGAATTAATAATTACTGACAAGTCATACTTTCCTGTATTGGCGAGGTGAGTGGGGTGTCAGTGATGTGAAGTTCGTGGATATTTTTTTTTCAAAACTAAGTCATATTTATAAGATTAGTGTCGACAATAGAAAATCTTGATCTCAGTAAAGTAAAAGCGGCTTCAGCGCAAATTATACTCCAAAATATCTTGGGGTGTCTACTTAAAAATTGTCAAAATATCCACGGGTGTACTGCCGGTCTGTAGTGTCCAACGGGCACAATATTTCGGCGATCATACACGTCGCCATCACCAGGTGAAATGAAGGACTGAGCTCCTGGAAACACGCCGGCACGGAGATCTGCACGCTACGGCTGCTCGAAGGGAACTGGGTTCTAGCCCTTTTTTTTTTTTTTTTTTTTTCATTTTTTAAGAGTGGAGCCCCTCCACGCTCACACTAGCATTGTGACCAACTCAATAGTTCTACTGTCACCTCTGCATGTGTTAGTAAGTTAATGTAGGAGTCACAGGAGCGGGAACTGTGACGTTTGCCGTACGTGTGGGTAAGATTACTCATTAATACGGTCCATATCGGGAGATAGTAGTGGTCGAAAACTTCGAAAGAAGAACGGTTCTAAGGGCAGAGGGAAAAAAGTGCCAAGGCAAGCGCCAAGGGAAAAAACCCTCTGCGACAGTCGGGAGTGGGTAGTAAGGGCAGTAGCGGATTCCTTGTTAACTGCGATAGTTCATGCAAGGGTAGGTTATGTTAGTAGTGGGTATCGTGCATCGATTACCGTGTCAGAGCTAGGGTCGTCAGAAAGACATCAGTCCGGTAGTGCTGCAGCAGAACCTGCTGCATTGGACAGCACTGCTACACTCGACCAGCCGGCCAAGTGCGGCAGCGTGCCGCGATGTTTCTTGCGTCCTCTCTTCGGCGGTGGCGTCCTTCGTCGCGGTACCTCTACGCGCAAATGACTGCGCGGAGAGGTTCCTGCCGCCGGTCGTCGGGGCCGCAACTTCACTGGGTGGCGCACGACTCCTTCAGCGCCTTCTCCGGTGATTGCCCCTCCAGTTTGGCCTTCAGTTCTTGAATCGCCCGCTCCTGGGCAGGCGTGATCTGCTGGGCAGCTGTCGACTGCGGTTGTACAACCACAGGAGCGCCGGTCGTCATAGCAGTGGACGCCCCAGAGCTCTGCGCCACAGGGGCGGGCTCTGTAGCGTCCTCAGCGTCGTCTTCGTAGAGGTCGCGCGCCAGTTCGGCGTGCAGCTGCCGGATCTGTCGGCAGACCTCATCCTTCTCCACTGCCACGACGGCTTTGAATGCCGCTGTAGCCTCTTCCGCGGCAACACGCAGGTCGTCCCCGGGCCGCGTCGTCTTCTTTGGGGCGGATGGCGCCGACCCCCTTTCCGCTCTCGGCCGGTCCGCGCCGGCGTTGGCGGGGGATTTCCGGCCGGTCGCGGGCAGAGGGCGCGACAGCCGCGCTGTCCCCTCGTCGTCGTCGTCGTCGTCGTCGCCTTCTCCGCCGCCGCAGCGGCCGCCGCGCCGCCTCCGCTTTGGCTCCGGCTTGAAAAAGCCGGGTAGCCTCGCTAGTTGGCAACGTGAGGACCGCCACAACGGGCGCAAGTCGGCGTCTCTTCTCTGCCGCGCACGCAGTCTCGTGAGTCATGCTCGCGCTGCGTTGCGGCAGTACTTGGCCAGATGGCCCACCCTCTGGCACTTGAAGCACTGGGGGAGAGGGTTCATGTCGGCGGGGAAAGCTTCCACCGTCACTGGAAAGCCCAAGAGCTTCCGCAGGGCGAAGACGTCGTCCCCATCATCGACCGTTTGCACGGCGACAACGTAGAGCGGCGGCCTCGTCCTGTTGGTCCGGTTGTGCAACTTAACAGCTACACCACCGAACCCTGCTCGCCGCAGCCCTTCCCGGACTGCTGCCTCATCGCAGCACCATGGCAGGCACTTCAGGAGCGCTCTGGTGTACTTCTCGCGCTTCCCTTCGGACGTCGTCGTCAAGGGAGGAGCGTTGACAATGAAGGCGGCCACAGCGCTCTTGAGTGCCCTGTGGTCCGAATTCGTTGCTGCCTGTAGCAAAACGGTGGTGTTCGAGTCGACCGCCTCGATGCCGATCTCTTTCTTGCAGCAGCCGACTATGATATCATACACCTCCGCCCACGCGCCATTGCACGAGATGTACAAGGGCGGGGGAGGTGTACGATCTTCTTCTGTCTTCTTGCCGTGATCAGCAGACTCGATGAGTTGCGTGATCGACGGCCCCTTCACTGCAGGTTTCTTCTGCTGCGCGGATTTCTTCACCATTCTGTGGTGCGGGAGGACACGACAATTTGCACCGTTGTTCAAAAAACGCAACGACAATTTGCTTCGATCCCGCCACACAGCACGGACTTCCTCTCAGCTCTCCGGCAACTGGAACCAAGTAGCGGGCGATTTAAATATGACTTTCCACACTGACACGGAATCTGGTACACGCCGGCCTTCCTCAAACCGAGATCATCTTTGGCGCTCCCCACCAGTGCACGAATTTTATTCGGCGGGCAAAAAACAGTTCCAACCTGGTGTTTTTTCAAAAGGCGGGCGATCTTCCCCGAGAGTGCGCCGGTATATGAAACGAACGTAGCGCCTACATCCTCCCTCGTGTTTTCATCCGTTTCCACAGGTTGTGATGTAGTGGTTCCTTCTTCGACGTAAAATATAATACTTACATGTTCCATATTCCACTTCATAATCATTTCTTCGTCCTTTTTTTTGTGAAAGATCATTCTTCTTTTTTATTTTTCTTGAAATGAACACTTTCTCTTTGGCATTTTGAGCTCACTTCAGACACAGAGTCAAATGGGAAGTACACTCGCACGTAATGGCACTGAGGTAATGGAAAGTAACGTTACCGCTCAATACAGGTCCTTGTAGACCCTGTCAGGCAGGGCCGGATCTAGGACATTTGCCAAGGGGGGCAAGCTTAAATTTTCCGCCCCTTCTTTCACCCCCCCCCCTGTAAGAATCGACTTTTTGACGCTAATTGGGTTACATATTTCTAAACAAATGTCACAATCTCACAACATGAACTTATTTTATTGACTGAATTAAGATTTTAATACATACAAAAATATTACAAGATTACTCATCGTACAAAATCAATTCAAAATTTAGCTTTTCGAGCTTTTTTTTGCTGCAAAACTGTTTTTGATATCATCATAGTTTAGAGAAGCAGCTCGTTTGTGCTCTATGAATATTATACTCAGATTTGTTAAGCAGTCGTGCTCCTCAAGTGTATTTAATTAGTTTCAGCTTGCTGAAACTTCTTTCTCCAGACTAAACAGAAACTATAATGGTAAGATATATTTTAACGCTGTAGTAAGGTTGGGATACCCCTCCACCAATTTATTTTTATAAATTAAACTTAATGTTGATGATGCAATGGAATCTTGCAAAGCTCTGTCTACTGCCAGCGCATGTTGTCTGAAACTTTCAACTTCAAGTTCTTCCTCGCTAAGATCTTCTGCTAGTTCCGCTGCTTTGGCCTTCAAGGAAACTAATTTTTGCACCAATTTTCTCAAGGGCGGTAAACCTGGTACTAAGCTCTGTCAATTATTCCTTATTTTTTCTGTGAATGTTGGATACTTCATCCTCACAAACCTCATCAGCCATTTTCTTTCTTCCGATCCTTTTTTTTTTTTTTTTTTTTTTTTTTCGGAAAATACCGTTGATACCTCATTATCTTCTGCTAGCACCAGAGGTACAAGAATCCCGGGAAGTTTTGAAAAAGCCCAAAAGTCCTTGAATGTTTCGAACAGCTTTATCACTTGTAAAGTATTAACTTCGCAGAAATTGATTAACATGAGCAATTTATTTTAATATTGCATACCAGAAACAAGTTAAAGTAATGAATTTGAGTTTTCTCATATTTTTTAAAATAGATCTTGTGTCTGATTTTGTTTCTGGTGTTGACAATTTACAAGTTCAAATGTTCAAATGTTTGTAGAGTCTATGGGACTTAAGTACGGGGTCATCAGTCCCTAAACTTACAAACTACTTATGAACTACTTACAACTAAGGACGGCACAAATATCCATGCCCGAGGGGGGATTCGAACCCCCGACCGTAGTGGCCGTGCAGAACGTGACTGGAGCGCCTCAGTCCCCTCGGCCACCGCGGCCGGCCAATTTACAAGTTTCAGTTTCTTCCAGGGCCTTCAAAACTTTATGAAAATACTTGCAAACAGCTTCAACCGCATCTACTCTTGCAGATCACCTAGTCTTGCTGAATGTCTGCTGCATTTGCTTCCACTAAATTTGAAGAGTGAGCAGCACGTGGTACGAAATAGGCCAGTTCATTCTTCTAAAGTATTCTTCACTGGACCCCTTTGTACTTTCGATCCCTGTTTGCCCCATTGTCATGAGAGTGCCCCTGCAGTACTTAATGTTCAACCCATCTTGTTCCAATTTTTGCAGTATCTCTTGACTAAGGCCTTCTCCTGTTTGGTCTGTAACTGTAAAAAAGTCAGTAAAACTTTCCACAACCTCTGAGTCATTCGACTTGACATATCGAATTACTTGTGTCATCTGCGCATTGTGGCTGATATCTGAAGTGCAGTCCAACATCAGTGAAAAGTATTTGGCAGCTAAAATATATTTAATTATATCTTGTTTTATTTTGTCAGCAATCAAGTCACGGAACTCATCTTGTATATTTTTGTAAAAATAGTTAATCTGGCCTTTCTTGTGGCGTTCAATACACAGACGAAGGGGGACACTATAGTATGATATGAGATTAATTGTATTTAGAAATTTGCCGCTATGTGGATCACCAAAATCACCATCTTCTTTTGTTCCTCTAAAAGGAAAAAGGACAGCATTAGTAATACAGTGAGATTCCTCCTGTTTTATCTGGTCTTGCTGCCCAGTGTGCGATACTTATCAGGTGGATTCGTCGGAGGACATCTAAAGAGTCGAAAGAAGGGCAGCTTGTTTTGTATTGTCGCGATACAGGGGAGACAGCGTAACGAAAATGATACAGGATCTGGGATGGTAATCATTAGAACAAAGGCGTTTATCGAAGCGGCGTGGGCTACTTACGAAACTACAATCGTCAACATTCTCCTCCGAATGCGAAAATATATTGTTGCCTCCCACATAAGTAGAAAAGATCATCTGAATAAATACGTGAAATCAGAGCTCGAACAGAGAGATTCAGATGTTCTTTCTTCCCGCGCGCTATTCGAGGATGGAATAGGAGATAAATAGTATAAAAGTGGTCGTATGAACCCTCTGTCAGGCAGTTATATGTGATTTACAGAGTATCCTGTGTAGATGTCTATCAATTCCACCGCTACCGAGAGAGGACCCTAGATCCTTAATGTTTTTGACTTTCAATAAGAAGTGTGCGCACCTGAAATACTTTTTTTTTTATTTTTTTTTTTTTTTTTTTATAAGGACTGGTACGTTATTCAAATTCACCTGTTATACAAATATTACCTTGATATAAAATATGAATATTCATTTATCTGAAAAAGGAAATCTATGCAAATTAATAAACATTGTGCATTTACTTATGCAATAACGCAAACATCTCCCTCATTCTGACTAATATCTAGTAGATTTTTAAAGTTTGATTAGCTGAAGAACCTGTGACAGGGAACACTGAAGTCAGCAACCAGGAATTTTAGTTTTATTAAATGATTTCCGTATTTCTTGCAGTCATTTTACTATTAATAATTCTGTGTCAGTTAATACTATTAAATTATACCAGAAAGATACATTCTGTAAAAAAGAAAAAAAAAATCGGCGCCCCCCCCCCCCCTTAGATCCGGCCCTGCTGTCAGTGACAGTAGTGTTTAGTGCTTAGTAGTGACAGTTACAATACACACCCACTTAACATTCTGAGAAGAAATAGAGGCATAAGAACATTCGTTTGACATCATAAAACCGGGACTAACCTAGCATCCCGAAAGCATTATTTTAAACCGAGAGGTCTGCTAAGGCCGATATATTACACTATCAAATTTTTTTTGACAAAGATTCTTTGTCCAATATTCTTTGACAAAGAACCTTTGACGTAGTGAAATGGTAACAATACACTATCAAATTTTCTGTGACAAAGAATCTGTCACGGTGCATCGAAAATGGCGGATGTATATTTCTTATTAATCTTAGTTGCTGATTACATAGATTATAAATATCAATTTATACACATTGATTGCATGTACGCCTTCAACAATTGCAACGACTAGACATTTGGAAACGTGCCTTTATTCACATAACCGTTTTCGACTTGTACCGCGGCTCTGGCCTCAGGTGTATGGCTAATAATAGACATCTACAGTCTAACTTGTCAAAGTACTTCGTCGTTTTCTACAAATATGTAATATTAGGCTGCATTACACGATACACCTGAGGCGAGAGCCGCTGTACCACTGGAAAACGGTTCTTCTCGTCGTTTAGAAGACTGACAATAATGGTGACGCTTGCGTCTGCAGTGGTGTTCTACTCTAAAAATTGCTGTACGTCTGTCGCTGGTACGAAGTCTGTGCCCTGTTTCCGGTCTTGCTAGTACTCGGGCGCACTTACAGTAAAGAACTTTTGAAATATTTATGTTTTGTGTATTATATATCGTGTAAATAGTAATTGTCTGACTAAATATATGTAGGGAATTAAACAACGTCGTTATATACTTTTGCTTTCTCCGCTGCAAAACTGGTGCAGACAATTTTCTTTTTTACGTTGTCTGCCGTGCAAATAATACTCACTTGATCGCTAATGAATTCCGCAATTATCTAGCTTACGGCTCGATGCAGCCGGTTTTTATAATCTACCTTATACAACTGCAAAAATTTAGTTGTTGCGACGATACACAATACGAATTACGCGGTCGTGTTTTCAAACAGTACATCAAAAACTGCTACAGCGATGCTAACGCTTCAAGCGGTCATATTTCGGGTGATTCTATTTACACTTCGGTAAAATCAGACGTGACGTCATTATGACGTATCCACACTATCGATGTCCAGAAGAGCGGCGCATCGATTTTTGCAATCGTTCGAGACGCTGGTTTTCGGTGGGATAACATGCTTCTTTCTGAACTGCATACTTTTTTCCTTCGTAGTTTAGTGACAAAACTAGGCCTTACTTAATATTGGTATCATGTTTTGGAAAGCACTGACGGAAATTTCAGTAAATGTAAATTGAAAATTATGTCAGAAATAACTCAGACCGAGCCTTAAGAGAACTTCACACATTTTCAAAGAAAAGAACTAGCATGTTGCAGCAACTTGGTGGTAGATGAGTACCCAGTTTTACGAAATGTTTTACCTGATGTTCGCAGAGCCTCTGTAACAAATGCCTGTATTAATATCCAGCTCATTTGATTTATAGTTTCGGCGAAAACATACATATACCTACGGCGACTGTATGTTGTTTTTGTATGTCGCATATTTTGACACGTCCAAGTACACATTGTCGCTTCTTAGCCTGGTAACCGTATTTTGTCCTCTAAGTTTAACGTAGACTCCGTACTACAATGCAACTCGGTAGCATTTTTCGCTTAGAGAAAAAGTTTCCATTAGTTTTAAACACAACCTTCACAAATCGGCCACGATGACAACATTAGATTTGACTGAATAACGTTTCAGAGCTCACAGTGTAGGTCCTTTTTCGGAAAGTTTATAGCTTCTTACTTTTAAGAAAAGAAAGCAAAGTTATACCTTCCAAAACTGCAATGAATATACCATTACCAACTGAAGATATTATCAGCTACTCCTTTAATTCGTCTGCTACAATTGCAACCGCAGTTTTGCGTCTAGAACGTCCACACAAGTCGGTCATGGATGGCTCCAGTCGTCTTCGATAGTGTGGTTACGTCATAATGACGTCACGTCTGATTTTACCGAAGTGTAAATAGAATCACCCTCATATTTCTCACCGCAGTTAACATAAGACGAACGCTTTCTTTGATCAAATCACAGACTTAGTAAATCAAATCTACGTTGAGCTGCTAGATTTGATGAAAGAATTTTTGACGAAAGGCAACTTTGGCCAAAGTTCCATATTACACTGTCCAATTTTCTTTGACAAAAAATCTACCGCTAAAGAATAGTTTGGAAACTGTAGGACCCCGAGAGATCGATATTCCAAACAGAAAATATCAAAGACCTATATAATACCTCTTTGGAAAATATTATGAGGGACTCATCAAAGTCTGGTAACATGGGAAAGAAAATTGTTATATATTTAATGTGGCATGATTTTCTTTCATTTTTTGTGGAATCAGTTCTGTTCTGCTTCTTAAAATTTCGAAAATTCTTAATAATTGCCAGCTGTGAAAGAGACGGGTTTTCACACAGCGGGCGCTAACGTCCACATGAGCACAAGGTTTCACATATCGTTAGAATGCTGACGGACTGCAACGAGAGTGTAGAGCTCGAGTCGCTGACAGTCTGTAAAGAGTAGGCGCAAATGGAAACGTGTCTGGCAGGTGGAAAGTAACACGACAACTACAACACTCTGTACATGTGAGTTGCGCCCGTGGCGGATCTGGGCAAACTGAGGCACTTATGACGAATGTAGCTTCAGCCAGCGGGGTAGTTCATCACCGAGTAAAAAAGTATACGCCCCACAAAAGCGTGTAGTCAGATTAATTGCTAAATTGAAAGAATTTTTGAATGTCAAATTCGTCTAAGCATAACAGTTAAATTTTTAGATATAAATTAGTAATTTACAAGAAAAAGAAAAAATATAAACAAATAGCATGTCTTCTAATATCAATTACAGATACCTTTTATTAAACTAACACGTTCCACGTCTTTACGAAATACTTCTCAGATCATATTGAGAAAAGTACTCGGTGAAAATAACTGATTTCATTCGAGGATAGGGTTGCCAGATCTCCGGGCGCCGCCTGGAGTGCCCGGGCTTGGAATGAATTCTCCGGGTATACGGGCCAATGACCCTCATCTCCGGGCTTGAATGTAACCTTCATCTTAACTTCATTTTTTCACGACGCTTTTTAAGTACTATGCTCATGTAGCGACGATCTACATCGAGCTTAACGTAACTTAAACTAAGGACGAACACAACATCCATGCCCTAGGGAGGGATTCGAACCTCTGGCGGGAGCAGCCTCGCGCACCGTGGCAAGGCGCCTCAGTGCGCTCGGCCATTCCCGGCCGGCTCCTCTCTAGTAATTATGAATAACTTTATATAAATGTTCAATTTCTTATTGCAACAAAACGCTACTTTTCTATTCTTCCTCTGAAAACTTTTCATTGTTGCGTCCGTAGTAATCGGCTAGCGCATTATTAAGCAAACACTGTTGCGGCAACGTGCCAACTGGCGACGTCTATTATTTGTGTTCGTTCGTTCATTGTTTGTTATCAGTTTACCGCCAATTTTTGGATTACTCGGATCGTGTGAGAACAGACAAGCTTACATTAACTCAGATTAGTAAGTAATAACAGTGAAATGAAGAGACGATATCTAAGTTCGTTCCGCGAAGAATGGTTGCAGTAAGAAAATTATAAAGAGTGGCTACAAAAAGTCGATACTGATAAGTGTATGTGTAAGTGCAGAATATGCACTATCTCATTCATTTACTCGCTGGAAGGGAGGGGATGATTAGGGTTTTTTTTATTTTTTTTTAATTTTTATTTTTTTTATTTTTTTTAGAATTCACGTGTAATCCTGGTTGGGTGGGGGGAGTCATTGGCCAAGGGGGAGGGGGCCACGTCTGGTCTCTGGGCCTGCCTCGAGTTCAATCTGGCAACCCTATTCGAGGATGAATTTCTTTTCGTTATTCAATGTTACTGTGCAGAATCAAATTAAGTAAAGTAATTCACGAAATCTCTGTGCTATCCAGGCTGTTGCTACAACCTTACGCACTGTAAACAAAGTCGCAAGCGGACAGAACGCGATGCGATGCGATTTCAAGGCGCGACTTCTCACACAGTAGTGGTAGTTGCTGAGCAAAAATGTTCAAATGTTTGTTGAGCTTAAAGGACTTAACTGCGGGGTCATCAGTCTCTAAACTTACAAACTACTTGTGAACTAACTTATACTAAAGAAAGCACAAACATCCATGTCAGAGGGGGATTCGAACCCCCGACGGGGAACGGCCTCGCGCATCGTAGCATAGCTCCTCAATGCGCTCGACCGCTCCGCTGCGGCAATTGCTAAGCAGTCTTGGAACAGTGTTGTTTTTTCCCCGACTCAGTAAATTCGTTTCTAGTGCTTTCAAATTTCATTGCGATCGCCAGGGGAAGAAAAGGAAAGAGGATTAGAGTTTAACGTCCCGTCGACAGCGTGGTCATTTAGAAATGGTATCGTGAATTGTACCAGATTATCAAAATGTCAGTATAAATTTGAAAACTTAATAAATCACGGAATAATGTAGATAGAGAGGGAAAAATTGACACTTATGCTTGGAATGACATGGGGTTCTATAGGAACAACAAGAAAAAAAAGGAAAGAAAGAAAAAAATGTTCAAAAAAGTCCTACAGATGGCGCTTCATCTGATCAGAAAAGCAATAATTAGCATAACAAATTAAGACGAAGCAAAGATGATGTTCTTTAGAGGAAATGCTCATTATGTTCACCATCATCCCTCAACAATAGCTGTAGTCGAGGAATAATGTTGTGAACATCACTGTAAAGCATGTCCGGAGTTATGGTGAGGTAATTGGCGTCGGATGTTGTCTTTCAGCATCCCTAGAGATGTCGGTCGATCACGATACACGTGCGACTTCAGGTAACCCCAAAGCCAATAATCGCACGGACTGAGGTCTGGGGACCTGGGAGGCGAAGCATAACGAAAGTGGCGGCTGAGCACACGATTATCACCAAACGACGCGCGCAAGAGATCTTTTTTGAACTTTGAGTTTTTCTTCCTTTTTTTTTTTTGGTCTTTTTTTCTGATAAAATCCCATGTCATTCCAAGCATGTGTGTCATTTTTTACCTCTCTATCTACATTATTCCATGATTTATTAAGTTTTCAAATTTATACTGACTTTTTGATCACCCGGTATAAAGTCTATATGCAGAGGAAAGATGTATGACAAATTTATCATGTGTACAGTGGAGAAAAGATGAAAATAAATTTTGGATTTATTTCAGATAGAGCACAGAGATTCATTTGCATAGCGTCGTGTATTTCAAGTAGATTACGGAACAAAAACACACAAATTTCGCAAAGACTATTACCGCTGGAGAAAAACTTAGGTCATCGCCACGTAACAACACGTTAATAAGTTTCAAAAAATGGTATCCCATTACTAAGTTCGTATCTCCGCCAGCGAACATTACATCATAGCATATTGTTACTTATGTAACTTTACAGGTATACGCGGATGTTGATGGGTTTTCTGGTTCAAAAATTAAAAAAAAAAAAAAAAAAAAAAAAAAAAAAAGGAATATGTCATGAATCTTCAGATCTGCGAACTGATACTGTGAAAAGTTAGAAACTACATTCTTGATACCGAGTCAGCTTTGATTACGATAGTCGTGATCGAGTAGGGTTAGCAGTAAAGTAATTGACGAAATCTCTGTGCTATCCAGGCCGTTGCTACAACCTTACTCATTTATGCGGACACGTCCGCGTTTTCGACGTTAAATGTAACGTACGCATATATTTTTACGATTTCTACAAATGTCCGCATTTTTAAGCTTTGGGAATTAAGAACTTCCGACTATTGTTTCCATTTCCTATCGTCAAAAATTTATAAACATTTACTTCCTTTATTTCGATAAACAAGTCTTTATTTACTTTTTATCGATTCGTTATACTTGGTAGACAAATATTAAAGTTGATGATGAAAAGTGCTTCCATCTGTTTTCAAATTTAAAGAAATTCATTGCAACAAATTATGTGAAATCTGAAGTTAGTCAAAACAAATGGTGCAAGTTCACTGCATCGTGTAGCAGTGAGGAAAAATTTAGTGATCTCGTTAAAATTGCCTTCTTTTTTTGCAGTCCCAGTCCATAACGATTCTGTTGAAAGATTTTTCTCATTAATACAGGCACAATGGACAAAAGAAAGAAACAGATTGTCAATTGACTGTGTTAGAGGGATTGTGATGGTTAAATTTAATTTTAGACATTTACATTGCAAAAACTTATTTAAATATTTGTGACAGCAGAGTGAACTTAATAATAACAATAATAATAATAATAATAAAGAAGATAGACAGGATGAGAAATACTCATCCGACAAGGGCTCAGAGGGCATGTTTGATTGGTGTCTTTTTTTTTTTTCATGTAGTAAATTTAAAGTATAAAAAAATGTCCTCATTTTTCTTCTTGAAATATAAAAAGTGTCCTCATTTTTCAACCCAAAATTTAGCATTCCACTATCTATAAGACACGAAGGCTTTGCTCTAGCTGTAGATACTGTGTTCCATTCTAGGGTCTGAACAATATTGTTCGTCATGTCATTCAACGTTCAAACATGGGCACAAATATTCGTTCAGTCATGAGTACAGGGACATGACTGGTGATACGCTGTTAATATTGATAATTCTATCGTTTGTTTATCACGTTATTTTTAACTGATTAATTGAAATACCGGTTTATGCAAAACCACTCGCTACGAGAACGACGTTTCGCAGCTGTGATTAAATCATTCAAAGAGCAAAAATGTTCAAATGTTCGTAAATCTAAGGGACACAGCTTCTGTAGTTATCAGTCGATAGGCTTACAAACTACGTAAACTAACTTATGCCAAGGACAACACACACACCCATGCCCAAGGGAGGACGCGAACCTCCAACGACGAGCAAATGCGCGCTCCGCAGCAAGGCGCCTTAGAGCGCTCGACCACTCCACCGCGGCGCATAGAGTACTTACTTGGATTTGTGGTAACATCTCTTTTTATTACAATGTTAAATTTCGTGTTGGGTTTACGGAATTATTTACCTGCACCCACACTCCGTGAGGTGCTTGCGGAGTGTGGCATAGGGTACTTTGCGTACCAATTTATCTTGCTCCTATTCCGATCGCGTATGGTTCGCGGGAGAAATGATTTCCTATGTGTGTCTGTGTGAGCCCCAATCTCTCTGATCTTAACCTTGCGAGATATACGTAGGAGGAAGCAATATTTTCGTTGACTCTTCGTGAAACACACACTCTGGGAACTTTGACAGAAGTCTGTAAAGCGATGCAGAACGTCTCTCTTCCAGCGTCTGTCGCTGGCGATTCAGTTTATGTGGTCGTTCCATTACAAGTTGCCCCTTTACTCCCTGATATTTTTTGGAAGTAACTGACACAGTCGGTTATATCGGACTGAAGTGGCGAATATAGCATATATATGGCATAGTATCTCAAATTGATGCCTAGAAAACAAAAGTTGTTGGATGTTCCGATCCATGCTTAGTTATGGCGTTTTCAGAAGAGACATACAATCATTGACCTTATTTCTGTATAACAAAAATGCACTTTTTAATATTCATTATATTGGGGACAGGCCCTTTGACCCGCCCCCCCTCTCCCCCCTCTCCCCACTACGCCACTGACAAACTGTAATGAGTGTTGAAATGTCAATTATTGTAATAAAGTTAGGATTATAAGCATTAAGGACTGTCTTATCTTTAATAACGTGTTCTATTTGCAACATCGTGGTGTTTATTTACATCTACAATAAATTGTCATGAGGGTGTTCTCTGGTGGTATCTGTTTTGTGTAGTCAAATAACTGTACCGCGAAGCGATTAGAGGACCCACAAAAGTTATGCCTCAGGGCATGCCTGCATATCAGGCGAAATGCAATCAAGGTCATACGTTATTTTTTTTTTTTTTTCGCAAATAGTACATTCAGATTGTCGAAAGAGTCATTATTTTGCCATTATTACAACAGGAAGGAGCTGTTTTGCACTGCTAAAACGATTTCTTGTATCCATTTCAAGTAGCCGTTTGCAGTAATTTAATTCAAATAAATTGATCGAGCAGGTGGCCTACAGCACAATTTAGTCACAAGAAGGGACATTAAGAACGCTTAAAACAACTAACTTTGAGAAACAATGCCATTCAGTCACGGTTAATTTGTCGATACTCTTCTATTTTTGACAATTTACGATTTACAGAGGAGTCACAAGTCCGCATAGCCGGCTTAGTGCGGAGGGTAGTATATCGACAATGCATTGTGAACACGGTAATTTTGAAAATTGTACGTGAACTTATAAATTCCTTCTTATGAGTTTGACTAACTGACCTTTTTTCATTTCGTGTACACAAATACAGTATTTAGCTTCATGTTAGGGTTGAGATTGTGGAAAATGCGCATCGTTGGGCTCCTTGTCTACAGCAATTTAAGACTGCTACTTACAAAACGAGCTGTTCGTGCTTTGTCCCTCCAACGCTTTACAAAGAATAAAGAAAAGAATAAAATAAACAACTGCGTTGAGGTCTCATCTCTGTCGACTTCCAACAATGAGATTACCAATGGAACGCCCACACAGAAACAGAGACAAAAACAGCAACTGTTGCGTCCTGGATACGGCTGTGCCTGTGTGGTAGTTACTTACAGTATAAAGCTCTACCCACTTTTCAGAGTCTCCTGTAACAAAAACCTATAAATTTTTCCTAATTATTTAATCAGAAGGCGCCGGCGAGGTAGCTCATAGCGCTCGGTGAGACGGCTCGAAGCCCTCTGTAAATAATAAGAAAAACTGCGAAGCACGTCAAGGAAAAAGTTGTTTGTGTAGCTTTGAGACTTTTTCACCTCCGCCAATATTTGTTTCATAGACGATTTGTGGTTTGCGCGAGTATCACAAGAAATATATTACTGTAATTGGGACGTGAATTCATGATTTGCTTATTGTCACTCTATATAGAGCAATCGCATCATCAGTAGATACTGAAAGCGTTTTCCATCGTAACCAAAGCTTGATGATGATACAAAGATCATCAATACCTTTTCCTACGTCATTTGAGATCAGCGTTGCTTTGCTGGATCCTTCTCTTCCACAAGTGTCTATCCAGTGCTTCTCAGCCATCCTTTCTCCCTGCTACCTTTTCTTTCCATCTCAGTTTCGGTCTTCCTCTTCTCCTCGAGGCTCGATCCTTCTGTTTCCAGGTCTTAAACTCTTCTCCCCACATAGTACTCCCCTCCCCACACCATGTTAGCCTACTTTCATGGATCTTCTTCCCTAGCTGCCCCACTTTCACTGTTCACCTGATGTGCTCTTTCCTTAGTCTCTCTACATCTACATCCATACTCCGCAAGCCACGTGACGGTGTGTGGCGGAGGGTACCTTGAGTACCACTATCGGTTCTCCCTCCTATTCTAGCCACGTATTGTTCGCGGAAAGAAAGATTCTCGGTATGCCTCTGATTTTACCCTCATGATCTCTTCGCGAGATATAGGTAGGAGGGAGCAATATACTGCTAGACTCCTCGGTAAAGGTATGTTCTCGAAACTTCGACAAAAGCCCGTACCGAGCGACAGAGCGTCTCTCCTCCAGAGTCTTCCTTTGAAGTTTATCGATCATCTCCGTAACGCTTTCACGATTACCAATGATCCTGTAGCGAAGCGTGCTGCTCTCCGTTGGATCTTCTCCACTTCCTCTATCAACCCCACCTAGTACGGATCCCACACCGGTGAGCAGTATTCAAGCAGTGGGCGAACAAGTGTACTGTAACCTACTTCCTTTGTTTTCGGACTGCATTTCTTTAGGATTCTTACAATGAATCTAAGTCTGGCATCTGCTTTACCGACGATTGATTTTATATGGTCGTTCCATTTTAAATCACTCCTAATGCCTACTCCCAGATAATTTATGGAATTAACTGCTTCCACTTGCTGACCTACTATAGGGTAGCTAAATGCAGATCTTTCTTTCTATGTATTCGCAGCACATTACACTTGTCTACAATGAGATTCAATTGCCATCCTTTCGTGTCACCTTACTCATCCACCTTAACATTCTCATTTCTGCCACTTCCATCTTTTTCTCTTGGGCTTTTGTAATTGGCCAAGTTTCTGCACTATACAGCATCGCAGGCCTCACCACAGACTTGTAAAGCTTTCCTTTATTTCTACACCTAATTTTCTTATGACACAGTACTCCGCTCAGTTTCCTCCAGCCATCCACTATTTATCCTGTGTTGTATTTCGGCCTCCAGTCCTTCATAACATTGCATGTAAGAGCCTACAGATAAATTTCTTGACCAGCGTCAGTCGTTCTCCTTGCAAGTCTTTATCATTCTTTGTAGACATATATTCTGTCTTCACCCTGCTTACTCTCATTTACGTTTCCTCTAGAAGTTTTCTACAATGTTCAAGTTTGTCTTGAAATGCCTCCTTGGTGGGTTCACAGATAATAACATCATCGGCAAACATCATGCTCCAAGGTGCCTCTTTTTTCAAATTTTTGACTAAGATATCCATGACAAGGTCAAAGAGATATGGTCTGAGAGCAGATCCCTGATGTTGACCTACTCTCACTGGAAATTATGATTCAAATGATGATTTAAATTTTGTTGTTGTTGTTGTTATGGTCTTCAGTCAGCAGACTGATTTGATGCGGCTCTCCACGCTACAGTGTCCTTAGCAAGCCTCTTCATCTGAGAGCACGTACGCCACCCTACATCCTTTTGAATCTGCTTACTATATTCGCCCCTCGGCCTCCCTCTACGATTTATACCCCACACACTTCCTTCTAATGCTAAGTTAACGATTCCTTGATGTCTCAGAATGTGTCCCACTAACCTATCCCTTCTCTTAGTCAGGATATACCAGAAACTCCTTTTCTCCCCAATTCTGTTGAGCACCTCCTCATAAGTAACTTGATCTACTCACCTAATCTTTATCATTCGTCTGTAGCACAACATTTTGAAAGATTATATGTCTTTTTTTTTTTAATTCCTTATCGTCCATGATTCACTCCCAAACAATTCGATGCTCCAGACAAATGTTTGCAGCAACGATTTCCTAACTTTAAACTAATATTGGATGTCAACAAATTTCGCTTCTTCAGAAACGCTTTTATTCCCATAGCCATTCTGCATTTGATATCTTGTTTACTTCGGCCATCAGAAGTTACCTTGCTAGCCAAATAACAAAACGCATCTACTACTTTTATTGTCTCATTACCAAAAATATTTTCAAATGTTTGTAAAGCTTAAGGGACTTAACTGTGGGGTCATCAGTCTCTAAACTTATAAACTACTTATGAACTAGCTTATACTAAAAACGACACAAACACCGATGCCCGAGGGGGAATTCGAACCATCGACGATGGACGGCCGCGTGCACCGCACCACGGCGCTCCAGCACGCGCGGCTAATCCGCCGCGGCACTCATTTGACATTACCTAATCTAATTTCTTCAGCATTGCCTGACTTCCTGAAACTACATTCCATTACCCTAGGTAATGTTGATCTTCTATCTTCCTTTCAAGACACTGTCCATCCGTTTGCTCTTACAGTTCGTTTGCTGTCAGAATTACTATGCCGTCAGCAAACCGTAAGGTTTTTATTCCTTCTCCCTCCACTTTAATGCCCTCTTCAAATTTCTGCTTCCATTCCTTCACTGCCTGCTCAATGTACAGATTGAACAACATTGGGGAAAGGCTAAAACCCTGTCTCACTCACTTCCAATCACTGCGACCCTTTCATGCCCTTCGACTCTAATAATTGCTCTTTGGTTTTTATACAAGTAGAATCTAGCTCTTCGCTCCCTATATTTTAACCCTGCTACCTTCAGAATCTGAAAAAGTGTATTCCAGTCAACATTGTCAAAAGCTTTATCCAAATCTACAAATGCTAAAAACGTAGGTTTCCTTTCCTAAGATGATAAATCGCAATGTGAGTAATGCCTCGCGTCTTCCTACATTTCTCCTACATCCAAACTGATCTTTCCCAAGGTCGGAATCTACAAGTTTTTCCATTCGTCTGTAAATAATTCATGTTAGTATTTGCAACCATGACTTGTAAAACTGATAGTTCTGCAATTTTCACATTTGTCTGCACTTGCTTTCTAAGGTATTGGAATCACTACATTCTTCTTGAAGTCTGAGGGTATTTCCCCTGTCTCATACACCTTGCATATCAGGTGAAACGATTTCTTCATTACTGGCTCTCCTAAAGATGATAGCAGTTCAGACGGAACATCATCTACTCCAGGGTCCTCGATTCTAATTAAATCTTTTAATGCCCTGTCAAATTCTTCTCGCAGTATTGTATCTTCTATCTCATCTTCGTCTTCCGTTTCTAGAATACTGCCTCTCTTTCCTTTGTACAAGCCTTCTGTATATTCCTTTCAGCTTTCCTTTCTTTGCTTAGAACTGGTTTTCAATCTGAGTTCATGATATTCATACCGCTGCTTTTCTTATCTCCGAATGTCTCTCTATTTTACTGTAGGCGGTATCTGTTTTTCCCATAGTTATACATTCTTCTCCGCTCTTGTATTTCTCCTCAAGCCACTCTTGCTTAGCCAGTCTACACTTCCTGTCGACCTAATTTTTCAGACGTCTGTACTCCCATTTGCCTGGTTCACGTAACGCATTTCTATATTTTCTCCTTTCATCAATTAAGTTCAGTATCTCCTGTGGTATCCAGGGATTTCTATTAGGCCTTGTCCTTCTGCCTATATGATCCTCTGCTGCCTTCACTACCCTATATCTCAGAACTACCCATTCTTCTTCTACTGTATTACTTTCGCCCGTTTCAGCCAATCCTTGCCTGATGTTGCTTCTGAAACTCTTAACCACCCCTGATTCCTTCAAATTGTCCAGGTTCTATATCCTTAATCAACTATCTTTTTGCAGTCTCTTAAGTTTTAATTTACAGTTCATAATCAATAAGTTATCGCCAGTGTCTATATCTGCCCCTGGATATAACTTACAGTTTAAAATTTTTTTCTAAACCTTTGCCTTACCATTATACAGTCAATCTGGTACCTCCCAGTGTCTTCTGGTCTCTTCCACGTATATAGCCTTCTTCCATGATGATTAAACCAAGTGTTTGTGATGATTAATTTGCGCTCTGCACAAAATACTACCAGACGATCTCCTCTTTCATTCCTTTTGCCCTGTCCATATCCACCTACTACACTTCCTTCTCTTCCTTTTCCTACTACCGAGTTCCAGCCCCCATCACTATTAAGTTTTCTTCTCCTTTAACAGTCTGAATAATTTCTTTTATCTCCTCATACATTTCTTTGATCTCCTCATCATTTGCAGAGCTAGTTGGCATATAAACGTGTAGTATTGTGATCGGTGTTGGCTTCATGTCTATCTTTGCTACGATAATGCGTTCACTATGCTGTTATAGTAACTTACCCTCATTTCTATTTTCTTATTCATTATCAGACCTACTCTTGCGTTACCACCAACTGATTTTCTATTTATAACCCTGTACTCACCTGAACAAAAATCCAATTCATCCTGCAACCAAACTTCAGTAATCCGCACCATATCTAACTTTAACCTATCCATTACTCTTTTCAAATTTTCTTACTTACCTACTCGATTAAGGGATAATACATTCCGCGCTCCGATCCGTAGAATGCCTGTTTTGTTTTTCTTGATGAAGACATCCTCCTGAGTATTCTCCACCTGGAGATCCGAATGGGGGTCTATTTTACCCGACAGGATACCATCATCATATATTCATGCAGTAGAGCTTTATGTCCTCGAGAAAATTAACGACTGTAGTGTCCCCTTGCTTTCAGCCGTTCACAGTAACTAAATGGCAAAGCCATGGTAGCTTAAAAAACCTTCCAGGAAAAAATCAGAGCGTTGCACACGGAATAAGCATTGAACGACTTGTTTAACGTCAGCATTGCTTTCAGAGCGCCTTCCGCCGAGAGTCTTCTTCAAAGCTGGAAACAGATGGAAGTCACTTGGTGCGAGATCAGGAGTATATGGCGGATGGTGTAGGCGCTACCAACCAAGGGTTGCAGTATGGTTTTGCGTTGCCGTCGCCGGGTATGGTTTCGCATTGTCATCCAGCAGTAGAATGCCAGATCTGAAAAGGCCAGGCCGCTTTTTCCGAATCACCTCTTTCAACTTCGACAGAGTGGCACAGTACCGCGAAGCATTGATGGTTGCATCCTCCAAAAAGCCCAGCAACGAAACTCCTTGGGCGTCCCACAAAACTTTGAGTAGCACTTTACTTGCAGACGGAGTGCTTTTGAACTTCTTTCGGACAGGTGATGACGGATGTTTTCACTCCATAATCGTTCAACGTTTCTTCCATATGTAACGCCCTTAAAGATATGTCTTATCTTTAATGTTTCATCCTATTTTTTCCCCATTCATACACAACTCTACCCACTGTCGACAGGAGAAACTCATTTTCCAACTCCCCTTCGTAATACCTGTGTAAGTGACGCCGTAGCGTAGATCCAGTAGTGTTTCAGTGTTTGGTTAGTGTTGTGTATGACATGTATGTGTTCGTAAGCATTGTTGTGTGTCGCGCGGGAGTAGCCGAGCGGTCTGGAGCGACACGTTACAGATCGCGTGGCCTCCAGCGTCGGAGGTTCGAATCCTCCCTCGGGCATGGATGTGTGTGTTGTCCTTAGGTCCTGTTGTGTTTGTATTATTTTCATGTGTCCCAAAATGCAAAATAAAAGGAACAGATCTGTGAAAGGGGTTCAAAACACATTAAGAAAGGAAACCAGACAGGGACTTTCTGCAATTTGGCAACAGATAGCGATTCGGAGGTGACGTTAATCGCTCTGATTGGAAGAAAGCAACTCCGATAAGTGAAGTGTCAACTAGCAAGTAATTTTAATCGAACTATGGACAGTAGCAAAAAAAATTGGAAAAAAAATTTTAGAACCCAAGAAGAACAATGCGGTTTCACAGATGGTAGATCATGTGTTGGCCATATTTTGACATTACGACAGATTTTCGAGAAACATAGGGAAAAATCAAAAATGTAGGATTTATTTTTATAGATCTAAAAAAAGCGTATGATATTGATCCAAGAGAACTACTCTGGAGAGCACTACATATGGCAAACATAAATACTTCCTTAATTAAAATAATACAACAGATGTATAAAGATAGCATTTGTGAAGTGAAAATTGGTAATACACTTTCACAGAAATTTAGAACAAGCAGAGGTCTGTTGCAAGGCTGTCCCAAGTCACCAACATTATTTAAAATCTATATAGATATTTGCCTTAGAACATGTTCCCGGAAATGTAATAATATGGGGCTAGAAATTATTTGCTGATAATTAGGGGATCAGTGGGACAGACAGGGACGGTGAATTCTTCTTTGGTGGGAGGGGGGCGGGACTTACATTTGTAAGAGTACATGGGGTGTGCCCCAACGCAGGTGTTACAGGAAGGGGTGGCGGCGAGGTTAGGGCAGGAGGTTTGAAAGTGTTGGCCTTTGCAGTGTGGGCAGATAGGGGGAGGCAAGGTGGTCGTTATAGGTGAGGCATCGGGAGCAGCGGTATGACAGGTTCCACCTGGTGGAGGCGGTTGTAAATGAGGGCCCCATTACGGAGGAGGTGGTTGATGGATGGCGCGTCTTCAGTGAAGACGCGCATGAGGTATGTGGGGCCTGCCGCATTATTAATGCGACGAACGGAGTGGATGGATAGACGGGGATCCCGCCGGAGTTCATCCAGCACTTCTTCCTCTGTGATCCCCGGATTCAATTTGGTAATTACAGCAGTGAGGGTGGGAGGACGACGGGGAGGAAGGGATTGGCGATTGGAGGCTGGAGGGGGGAGGGGGACATGTGTGGCATTGGGGCCAAAGTAGATGTGGGGATCTTGTGGAGGATCTGTGTGTGGAGGTCAGGGTCAGGTGATTTGGGGAGAACAGAATCCCTCCGTGGGACGGTTTGGGAGATGGGGACAGAAGGGGCATACTGCCAGAAGAGGAGAGTGAGGACACGGCAGTTTAGGAGTTGGGTGTCAGGGTTATTGAAGACGAAAGTGTGGAGAGGAGGGGGTTGGGAGGGGAGGAGGGGTGGTGGGGGAGGTGGTGCAGGCAGGCTAGGGGGGAGAGGGGCGGCTTCCATCGGGACCGGTGGGCCAGTGGCGAGAGGGTCGGTGGGCTTTTCCGTCACCGAGGAGGTGGCGTCTGTGGACGTTCGTTTGGTCTTCTTTGGTTTTAGGAGTCCTGGGAGACAGGAGCGGGGACAGGGGTGACTGGAAGGTGGTGCGGAGCCGGCCCTGCGGCTGCGGCGGCGTCGTCGGGTGGGACAGGAGAGGAGTCCACAGCGGTCTGTCGGGTGCGAACCGCAACATGGTCACCGCGGGAGACGTGGAGGGGCGGGAGAAGGAATCGAGTGGGGGAACGGAAGAAGAGGTAAGAGAGTGTGGGACGAGGGCAGTAGCTTGCGTGGGGGCAGAGGAGAGGGCGACAGCTGAGGGAGTGGAGAGGGTGGGGAGGGAGGGAATCGTGGCAGGAAGGAGGGAGGATGTACTCCAGGAGATGGTGGTGGGGGCATGGGAGGTCGAGGTAAAAATGACGGTGGAGGACACAGTAGTAAGGGGCAAGGTCGACATGGCAGAGTCACTTTAACAGTAGAGCACTGCTGCAGGAACAGTGGCGGCGGCGGACGTGCTTCCAGGCGGCCCAGGTGGGGGCGGGAGCGGCGATCAAAATTTCAGAAAACACCGTCAATAAAGACGGCGGTTTGCAGCTCAGTACGGCTTGGGATCCCGTAGTTGCGGAGTTGAAGCGGGCGCGGCGTACGCGCGACCAAAACATTGCCTTATATGGTCAAGAAACAGGGTACCAGTGACGTCACTGGCGGCGGAGCGGCTATATAAGCACGGCAGCGGTCGCGAATTGACAGTCATCCACTTGACAACGGCTGAAGAGATCTGTGTCGAAAGCTCGTGGGCACTAAACACATGCCGCGGCTTGTAACCCGAGAAGACTTCATTAATGGATATCGTCGCGAAAACATTTACTCATATATAACGTACCTTTACGGGGAGGAAACGTGGCGCAGCATCAAACGCCTGTGGAAGCTGCGCTAGAAGAAGGCGAAGTTACTCAGCCCTCTAGCCTTCCTACAACGCTGCCGTGATGAGAAAACAGTTCCGCGATTTGCCATCATCAACCATCACGTCAACACCTCGGCAACCAGAAGAATTTTTCGCCGTGCTAGCTTCGCTCTGCTGCGGGAGAGAATACTTTTCACTAGAAAGAAATTGGACAAAAACGACCGTGAGCTTTTGACCGTTCATCTGTACCTGACACGGGCACTTTCGGCTCTAGATTGGGAATAGATCGACGCAGCAACGGTGGCACAACAAACATCGTCAAGTCAGAGAGCCACGGAGAAGCAGAAGGGGAAATTCGGTCGCCTTTCTCAACAACAACATGGAGCAGAACATAAAACTTTGGAATGTACAGTGATCAACATGACCGCAAGAAACTTCGATGCAGGTGCCATCTTGGCACTTCAGAAGGGCCTTAACTTTGCTCCTTCGCCTGAAGCATCCCATTCGTTGACATATTAAGTGGGGTTGAACAAGCGGTTCGTAAGTTTCCCGGTGAAATAGCAGAAGAAATTCGTAGAGAAACGAGACGCATTCTTGTAAAATCGAAGCCTCCAGCACCAAACATGACTAGAGCTGAACTCTGTGGCCTTCGTGCTCTCCGCAACGATTCTCTCACAGACGTTTTGCCAGCTGATAAGGGCAATGCTACCGTCCTGATGGAACGAGCCGATTATGATGGAAAAATGCGACAGATGTTGGAAGAAGATACGTACCATAAGCTGCCTCGGGACCCAACATCCAGAATTCTGAGGAAGACGTCAGAACTTCTGAAAGGATCGTCTCTGGAAGAGAGTACAATTAAGAACCTCCTTCCTCAGGCCCCAAGACCACCCATCCAAAATTGTGAGGAAGACGTTAGAACTTCTCAAAGGGTCGTCTCTGGAAGAGAGTACAATTAAGAACCTCCTTCCTCAGGCCCCAAGACCACCTACTTTTTACGGTCTGCCAAAGGTTTACAAGCAGGATACACCGTTAAGGCCGATAGTGTGTATCATCGGCTCTCCTACCTATAGACTTGCAAAATACCTGGCCACACTCCTCTCCATGCACGTTGGACACTGTGAACATCATATAAAGAATACGACGGACTTCAATCGACCTAATTAAAGGACGGCGCCTAAGGGAAGAAGATATTATGGTTAGCTTCAATGTGGTCTCCATTTTCACGTTTGTTTCCATCACAGACTCTATTGACTTATTGGCCCAGTTGTTTGACGACACCATCGTGGATTTATTTAAGCACAGCCTGACGTCGTCATATTTCTTATATGGTGGAGATTATTTTAACCAGACAGACGGCATTGCGATGGGAAGCCCTTTAGCTCCAGTTGTAGCCAACCTCTTCATGGAGCATTTCGAAGAAATTGTCTTCGACACGGCTCCTGCAAAGCCTAGCTGCTTTTATCGTTACGTCGACGATAGCTTCGTCATCTGTTCTCATGGACAGAAAAAACTAGAAGAGTTCCTGGAGCACATCAACAGTATCCATGACCACATCAAATTCACGATGGAAGTAGAGACGGACGGTTCCTTGCCATTTCTGGACGTTCTCGTCCGTCGTAAGCTCGGTGGAAGTCTGGGTCACAGCGTTTACCGCAAGCCCAATCACACGGACCGGTATTTGCACGCCACCAGCTACCATCACCCAGCACAGAACAATCTGTTCTGAAGACCTTAGTACACAGAGCCCTAACCGTGTCAGATGCTGATAAACTGTCAAAGGATAACGGCTACAGCAAGAGACAAGTATCTCGAGCAGTGTCACTTAAAGCACGAAATCAGAAGACATCTGAAGAAGAAGTCAAGAAGACCGCATTTTTGCCGTTTTGTGGCTCCCCAACAGGGAAAATCAGCCGGCTCCTGAAGAGACATAGAATTGACACAATCTTCAGACCTCCAGCAAAGATCCGACAACTAATGGAGCCTGTGAAAGATGAAGTAGGTCTCAGAACACCAGGCTTTAAAATTTATTTATTTATTTATTTATCGTATGACATAAACACTTGGACACGCAAGATACATTGCACAATGACACTTCCCCAGGTGGGAAGCAGAGACAACAAACAGCTTATATCAAAATTTAAGTGCATTAATTACAGAGACGTATACAGGTATGCAGTAAAAAGTCCACTACTATGTGTGATGCAGTAGAATTTGGAAAAAAAAAATATTTATAAAATATTAATACAAATTTATGAAAGATATATTACATCTTACAGTAAGATGAACAATTGAATCAACACTAATATAAGAATATTAAGTTAGGAAACTAAAATAAGTAATAGGAAAAACAACAATGACATGAGCAGTAAATTTACACAATTTATATTAACTGAATTAAGAAACATAAGCAGCGAACATTATCCTTATATATTAATGTCTAAACCAGCCAGCTATGAAAGTGCGTCATCTGCCCACTTTATACAGGTCTGTTTTTGGACCTGGGTAAGACCTGATGTTGCAGTCATACACAATATGGTCTATTGTCTGACGCGAAGCACCGCAGTCGCACTGAGGACTTGTCGATATGCCCCACTTGTATAGAGAATCCTGACAAACTCCGTGAGATGTTCGGATTCTGTTAAGCGCTTTCCATTGTCGGCGGGGAAGTTCGAATCCAGTAGGTCTTTCTGTGGGGTCGGGCCAGAGAGCTGTGAAGTTGACAGTGCTCCAGTCTGTTCGCCATTGCTCAGTGATGCTGAAATCCGCGTCTTGTAGTAGTTGCGCTGAGACTAGTGGAGGCTTCCTGGACTTCAACCTCTTCAGTGCTAGATAAGGAATGTCCTTATGCACTGGTAGGTCTGGGTCACTTTGGATCCTCTTCAGCTGTCGGACCAAGCAGCCCTTTCTCCGTAGCGGAGGTGGAGCAATGTGACTCAGTACAGGTAACCATTGCACAGGTGTGCTTTTGATGCATCCACTGATGGTACGCATGGTGTCGTGCAGTCTGGCATCTAGTTTGCTTACATGACTACTATTCAACTATGAAGAGGAGCAGTATTCTGCAGCAGAGTACACAAGTGCTAGGGCAGAACCTCTCAGAGTGGAAGCATGTGCTCCCCATCTGCTGCCACGCAGTTTGTGCAAGATATTATTGCGAGTGTTGACTTTGGCTACCGTTGTTTCCAGGTGTTTTCTGAAGGAGAGGGTGCGATCCAGTGTGACACCAAGATACTTTGGGAACTGATTATGGGGGAGCACTTTATTGTTGAGAAGTACTTTTGGAGATTTTGTTGCTTCCCTATTGTTAAGGTGAAAACTAGTTGTTTCCGTTTTGCTTGAGCTGACAATCAGTCTCCAATCAGCGTAGAACTTCCCAACAATTTCAAGATCTTGAGAAAGGAGTGTGTCAGCATCTTCCATCCTCTTTGCTGGAACGGCTGTTGCCAGGTCGTCAGCGTATCCAAATTTGCGTCCTTTTGTTTCTGGCATGTCTGATATATACAAGTTGAAAGTGCAGGTGCCAGCCCCGATCCTTGAGGAAGGCCGTTATTTATTTTTCGGACTCTACTTGTTTTGTCACCCATTATTATCTGAAAGGTTCTGTCACGTAGCATATTATTAAAGAGGCGTTAGACCTTCTGGCATGGGACAGTGCGATACAGTTTATATAGTAAGCCATCTTTTCACACAGTGTCATAAGCCGCAGTGAGATCCATGAAGGCAACCGTCGTCTTGAGTCGTTGCTGGAAGCCTGCTTCGATGTGGCTGGTTAGGCTGAGCACCTGGTCCTCACAGCCTCTGTTGTGGCGAAAGCCAGCTTGCTCCACTGGTAGGTGTTCTTCCAGTATTGGTTCTATACGTCCTAAAATAAGCGTCTCCAGCAGCTTGTAGGTTGTGCTCAGGAGGGAAATCGGTCGGTAACTCTCTGGTTTATCCTTTGGTTTACCGGGCTTCAGCAAAGATATTATTTTAGCTTTATTAAACACGGGTGGTACAACGCCAGTCTGCATGATATGTGAAAAGAACTGGCTCAGCCATTCTCTGCCGCTGTGTATTAAGAATTCAGGAAGGACTCCATCAAATCCTGGGGCCTTCCCTTTCTTTATTTTACTGATGGCTATATTGACTTCTTCGGCTGTAAATGGCCGAGAGATTTAATTTGGAGCTCCTTCTGACTGACGGAATGATTTCAAGTGTCGCTTAACAAAAGTTGTACGTTTCTTGTCTCTAGGTGCTCTAGACAAGGATACAATTCGTGAGGCAATCTGGTTGGGAGATACGCCTGGTACTTCTCCTTCAGGTGCACTGGCGTCTCCCAGTTTTCTTAAGAGGTTCCATGCCTTCCTGCTACATCCAAGTTTCGAAGGAGTTCGCCCGCAATTTCAGCATCGTTCTCCTGAAGGAATCTATGATGCAATTCTTCTGTCTCTTCATTCCACCCTGGTATATATTCTTTACAATAGCCCTGGGGAATATATCGTTTGGCCGCTGCTATAATTATATTTACAAATCTATCATAGTTATACCATCTGGCAGGGATCCACCGCAGGGTTTGATCAATGTCATTAGAAAATTTATACCAGTTTGTTTTTTGAAGGTTCCAACGGGGTCTTGGGAGTGAGCGGATAAGAGGGATGTTGATTCCAATTTCTAGAAGGATGGGGCGATGTTGGCTGTGTGGGAAACTCTCCTGGATTTTTCTGCTGGTGGGGATAGGATGGGACTGGGAATTCCTGGTAGTAAAGCTCAGATCAGGATTCGTTTCTGTGTTGTGGATAGCAGATTTGAAGGTATTTTTATCTTTCGCATCAAAGACCAGGTGCAGATGGTTTTCTTCGGCCCGGTTTGATAGCTTTTCCCCATTTATATCTGTTGTACGATATTTCCAGTCTGTGTGGTGACTGTTGAAATCTCCAGCGTATATTGTGGGGTGGGGGTGAGTTTCTATAACGTTCTGTGGCCATGCTGTTTGAGGTGGCTTGTATATGTTTACCACTGTTAGTTCTCCAATCTTCGTAACTATTTGTTGGAAACAGTCAGCTGAAAGTGAGACCAGAGCCGCGTTTTCGATACTGCTCCTCACGTAGGTTGCGAGTCCATAATGCCGGTGATATTACAGCTCCCAGCAGATCATAACCATGGATCTTCCCTCTGGACCTCTGTTGCTCTGGATTTTCGATGTGTGTTTCCTGAAGAACGGCTACATCAACATTGTTTTCCACTAGAAATTTTGAAAGAAATTGGCTCTTGGAGCTGCTAAGCCCCTCTACGTTCAGTTGACAAATCCGTGTAGTGCTGCCCAGCTCTCTTGTCAGTACAGACTCAGGAGCCTGTTGCTTCTTCTTCATCATCATTGCATGAATTAGCCCAAGTGTTTGATAGTCGTTACTTCTGGCTCTGACTTCGTGCCTCGAAGTGACTGTTCTTTAGCACCACCCAGGGGATACGTGTAGCTTGAGGATTGCTATGGACGCGAACAGTCGTTGTCCCCCTGCATTTATAAAATTCCTTGTGAGTGTGGGCAGTTTTATGTCGGCCAGACTGTTCGCACTATTCAACAGCGACGCATAGAACACGAGAGGTGCTTTCGATTACGCTATCCCGAAAAATCAGCTGCTTTAGAAAACGGACACCGAATTGCTTTCGACGAGACATCTATTATTAAACGGACCAACAGCTTCTGGGAGAGCGTAATAAACGAGGCAGTAGAGATCAAAATTTCTGAAACACCCTCAATAAAGACGACGGTTTGCAGCTCAGTACGGCTTGGGATTCCGTAGTTGCGGAGTTGAAGCGGGCGCGGCGTACGCGCGACCAAAACATTGCCTTATATGGTCAAGGAACTGGGCACCAGTGACGTCACTGGCGACGGCGCGGCTATATAAGCACGGCAGCGGCCGCTAAATGACAGTCATCCACTTGACAATGGCAGAGGAGATCTGTCGAAAGCTCGTGGGCAGTAAACCACATGACGCGGCTTGTAACCCGAGAAGATTTCATTAACGGAAAATTAGTTAGCGATAACCTTGTTTCTTTTTGTTTTTAAATAATTCCCAAAGATTTGAAATTATGTGTAAAGTTTGTTGAAAATCTATAGATGGGTCATTGTCAAATAGTGGATGCATAAAATTTCGCATGTTGAAGCAGAATTTTGTTTTTGTTTTATTATTATTATTATTATTTTATTTATTTATTAATTATTATTATTATTATTATTATTTTGTGACTCACTGTTTATAGCGTCATATCTTCTGAACTATATGTAGTAGGGATTCCTACGGGGATAAAGAAAATTTGTACGAAATTTGATTGAAATCAGTCTAGTGATTAAGGAAGAGACGTGGAACATTATCGCATGAACGGGCAGTTTTTTTAGAATTTTATTTTTTTGTAAGTGGCTGTGCCGTTACAGCGATTTTTGTCTGATAGTCAGAAATATGTGTACCACGTTTGGTCCGTCCAGTAGTTTAGGAGATGTAGGATACATACGGTCCATTATGATCACAAACACTCGCGAAACCAGCTGAAACATAGTCCTGTCTGAGCACGAGAAAGGTCAATACGTTCACGTTTAAAATGAATGAAAAATAGGGAATCAGATGCATTCAGTTGACACCCCAACTTCCTCAACAAAACGTTTGCCATGCGAAAGTCTCTGCTTTAACACATAAAACGCTAAATCATTTTAGCCAATTTCTTAGCGTAATTAATTTTCATCCACTGCGTCTTCCTTTTACTGCTACTGTCCATAGTTCGATTAAAATTAGTTGCTAGTTGACACTTCACGTATCGGAGTTGCTTTCTTCCAATAAGAGCGCTTAAAGTCACGTCCGAAACGCTAGCTGTTGCCGAATTGCCGGAAGTCCCTGTCTGATTTCCTTTCTTAATGTGGTTTGATCCCATTTCATAGTTCTATTCCTTTTATTTTGCTTTTCGTGACACACATGAAAACGATACACACACAACAATGTTCAAATGTTTGTAATTCTACGGGACCAAACTACGTTGGTCATTAGTGAGTCTTACAAATTACTTAAACTAAGTTAAACTGAACTAAGGACAACACACACACACACACCCATGCCCGAGGGAGGATTCGAACCTTCGACGCTGGAGGCCGCGCGACCCGTGACGTGGCGCCTCAGACCGCTCGGCTCGACTATGGAGTGAAAACATCCGTCATGACCTGTCCGAAAGCAGTTGAAAAGCACTCCGTTTGCAGGTAAAGTGCTACCCACCGTTGTCTGGGACGCCCAAGGACTGGACTTCTTGCAGGATACAACCATCAATGCTGCGCGGTACTGTGCCACTTCGTCGAAATTGAAAGACGTGATTCAGAAAAAGCGGCCTGGCCTTCTCAGATCTGGCTGTTGCTGTTGGATGACAATGCGAGACCACACTCGCCGACGTCGCCGCAAAACCATATTGCAACTCATGGTTGGGAGCGCCTACACCATCCGCCATACAGTCCTGATCTCGCACCAAGTGACTTCCATCTGTTTCCAGCCTTGAAGAAGACTTTAGGGCCGGCCGCGGTGGCCGAGGGGACTGAGGCGCTCCAGTCACGGTCTGCACGGCCACTAGGGTCGGGGGTTCGAATCCTCCCTCGGGCATGGATATTTGTGCCGTCCTAGTTCGTAAGTAGTTCATAAGTAATTTGTAAGTTTAGGGACTGATGACCCCGTAGTTAAGTCCCCTAAAGCTTAACATAAAAATAAATAAATAAAAAATAAAAAAATTAAAAAAAAAAGACTTTAGGTGGAAGGCGCTTTGAAAGCAATGCTCACGTTAAACAAGCCGTCAATGCTTCTTCCTTTATGCAACGCCCTGATTTTTTTCCTGGATGGCTTTTTGAAGCTTATAAAGAAGTATGACAAATGTCTCAATGTAATTGGAAATTATGTAAAAAAAATTAAGGTATATCTTATCTTTAATGTCTCAGTCTATTTTTTCCTTTCATACGCAACTCTGACCACAGTCGACAGCTGTCCAACTCCCTCTCGTATAATCACAGAGAACGGCTTATATTACATGTGCTTCATATGAATTATGTGAAGCTGAACTTTTTGACAACTCGGTTCATTGTTGTAAGTAGCTACCTCGAAAGAAAAACGGAGTGTCCTACAGTTATGCCACGGAGTAGTGGTTACATTGTTGTTTCTCGTGCTGAAGGCTGCTGGTTCGACTTTCAGCAACAGCAAGAACTCCTAATTTCTAGATCTAAGGAAGATGATGTTTTATTCACTCTATTAATTATTTATATTAGATTATTGATAACACTTTGACACTTCATTTTCATAATGGCATTAACTTTATGTTTCCTATTTTCGTACTGACATTCTTTTATCGACTGGAGCAAGAAATCAGTTTGCTTTTAACGCTGAGACTGAATGTGTCCTGTCCTGAGTTTTCTTGTAGAGGTTAGCTTTACAGGTCGTGAGGGGCGCTATTATGACCAGTTCTGCCGCATTGTTGACCATCGTTTTCTTGAATACAATGCACATGGCAAGGTTCTGGTTAGTTTAGGAGACGAAGATTAAAAGCTGGGCTACAAAACGTGTCCTGTCACTGATCACTTAAAATGAGCTGCCGTCTTCTGACCATCGGCGTCGCTTCCAACATTGCGCCACGTTACAAGTCAACATCGTTTGTGAAGTGATCCCTGCGTTTGTATGTCGCCCATAAACGAACGGCAGCCGGCAGCCTATGTGAAAACACTGTAGCGCCTCGTGGCAAACGTCAACCAGCAAGTAATTTTAATCGAACTATACGAGGGGCGTTTGAAAAGTCGGTGAAAAATTAAAAACTACTAACGTGTTTGGGAAAAACCATTGTAATTTTTTGACATAGTCTCCTTTTAGACTTATACATTTCGTCCAACGCTGTTCTAATTTGTCGTCCCTTCCGAATAATAGGAATTGTCCAAGCCTTGAAAATAGCAATTAGTTTCTGTAATCAGCTCCTTGTTTGAATGAAATCTTCGTCCCACCAGCCATTTCTTCAAATAGGGGAACAAACAGTAGTCCGAGGGAACCAAGTCTGGAGAAATGTTTGTAAAGCCTATGGGACTTAACTGCGGGGCCATCAGTCCCTAAACTTACTAACTTATACTAAAGACAACACAAAGATCCATGACCGCGGGAGGATTCGAACCTCCCACGCGGGAGGCCTCGCGATCCGCAACGTGGTGCTCCAGACCGCTCGGGTTCTCCCACGCGGCAAGTCTGGAGAACAGGAGGGATGTGAAACGAGTCGAAATCCTCTTTCCAATAATTTTGCGACAACAAATACTGAGGTGTGTGCTCTTGCATTGTCGTGATGGAAATGGACTTTTTCGTGGGCCAATCGCCGGCGTTTTTCTTGCAGCTCGGTTTTCAAACGGTTCAATAACGATGAATAAAATGCACCTGTAATTGTTTTACCCAGTTCCAGATACTCGATTGAGAATTATCCCTTGCGAATACCAAAAGACTGTACCCATATCCTTTCCGGTCGAAGGACCGGTCTTCACCTTTTTTGGTGCAGATTCTGCCTTGGTAACCTATTGTTAAGATTGTTCTTTGGTCTCAGGAGTATAGTCCTGCGGATTCTTCCTGAACAGCTGGAAACCTTCCTTGCAACAGTTCACACGATTACATTTTTGGTCAAGCGTGAGCAATCGCGGCACCCATCTTGCGGATAGCTTTCTCATGGTTAAATGTTTATGCAAAATATTATGAACCCGTTCATTGGAGTTGCCCACAGCACTAGCAATCTCATGCACCTTAACTCTTCTGTCATCCATCACCATATCATGGATTTTACCAATGGTTTGTGGAGTCGTGACCTCTACAGGGCGTCCAGAACGATCAACGTCACATGTGCTCATATGGCCACTCCGAAAATTTTGAAACCACTTATAAACTGTCCTAATCGAAGCTGCAGAGTCACCATAATGTTTATCAAGCTTCTCTTTAGTCTCCTGAGGCGTTCTGCCTTTCATAAAGTGATGTTTAATCACACGAAATTCTTTTTTCTCCATTCATTGGCATTCACTCGGCTTTCTTGATTCACGTCAATGCCAAACACAAAGAAATAGACCAATATCGCTAAAACTCTGCGTGCGGTCTTTCCGAAGACTAACTAAAGACCTCGATATGCGCCGGTGATGCCTTTGCACTGTCTTTTCAAACGGCCTCGTAGATATATATGTCTCTCTTCATCGTTTTTCTCCCATTGGTTCTCAATTGCCACGCCTTTTTCTTTCTCACGGTCTGGTCTGTCTCTTCAGTCTGCATGCCTCTCCTCACTACACACGTTCTTGCGGACGGTTTGGTAGGGTGTGTAATCCCTAGTCCCAGAAAGTAACGCTTGGTTATAGGGGATGGAGGAAAGCGGGAAAAAATGTTGGTAATTAAAGTTGGCCACTCTGGGGGATCCAGACCACAGAGCTTATTATCGTCTCTTTTTCTTATTTCCACTATCTCTCGTCTCTGCTACTACGAGGGTTGGAACTTACACTACTGGCCATTAAAATTGTTACACCAAGAAGCAAACGGGTATTCATTGGACAAATATATTATACTAGAACTGACATGTGATTACATTTTCACGCAGTTTGGGTGCATAGATCCTAAGAAATAAGTACCCAGAACAACCACCTCTGGCCGTAATAACGGCATTGATACGCTTGGGCATTGAGTCAAACACAGCTTGGATGGCGTGTACAGGTAGAGATCCCCATGCAGCTTCAACACGATACCACAGTTCATCAAGAGTAGTGACTGGCGTATTGTGACGTGCCAGTTGCTCGGTCACCATTGACAAGACGTTTTCAATTGGTGAGAGATCAGGAGAATCTGCTGGCCAGGGCATCAGTTGAACATTATCCGTATCCAGAAAGGCCCGTACAGGACCTGCAACATGCGGTAGTGCATTATCCTGCTGAAATGTACGGTTTCGCAGGGATTGAATAAAGCGTAGAGCCACGGGTCGTAACACAACTGAAATGTAACGGCCACTGTTCAAAGTGCCGTCGATTCGAACAAGAGGTGTCCGAGACGTGTAACCAATGGAATCCAATACCATCATGCCGGGTAATAAGCCAGTATTGCGATGAAGAATACACGCTTCCAATGTGCGTTCACTGCGATGTCCCAAACACGGATGCGACCATCATGATGCTGTAAACAGAACCTGGATTCATCCGAAAAAAATGACTTTTGCAATTCGTGCACCCAGGTTCATCGTTGCGTACACCGTCGCAGGTGCTCCTGTCTGTGATGCAGCGTCAAGGGTAACCGCATCCAGGGTCTCCGAGCTGATAGTTCATGCTGCTGCAAACGTCGTCGAACTGTTCGTGCAGATGGTTGTTGTCTTGCAAACGTCCCCATCTGTTGACTCAGGGATCGAGACGTGGCTGCACGATCCGTTACAACCATGCGGATAAGATGCCTATCGTCTCGACTGCTAGTGATACGAGGCCGTTGGGATCCAGCGCAGTGTTCCGATTTGCCTTCCTGAACCCACCGATTCCATATTCTGCTGACAGTCATTGGATCGTGACCAACGCAAGCAGCAATGTCGCGACACGATAAACCCCAATTGCGAAAGGCTACAATATGACCTTTAGCAAAGGCGGAAACGGTACGCATTTCTCCTCCTTACACGAGGCATCACAACAACTTTGCACCAGGCAACGCCGGTCAACTGCTGTTTGTGTATGAGAAATCGGTCGGTAACTTTCCTCATGTCAGCACGTTGTAGGTGTCGCCACCGGCGCCAACCTTGTGTGAATGCTCTGAAAAGCTAATCATTTGCATATCACAGCATCTTCTTCCTCTCGATTAAATTGCGCGTCTGTAGCACGTCATCTTCGTGGTGTAGCAATTTTAATGTCCAGGAGTTAAATAGTGGCAACTATTTATTCAAAACCGATAAAAAAGCGTTTCATGTTTGCACCTTTTACTGTCCTTCAAAGTAGTCACCAGCGTTGTGTAGTAAACTTTGCCAGCGATGTGGAAGGCGTGGTACACTGTTAGCAGAACCTGTTCTGTTGATACTGCGAATGGAGCGGTCTACTATCTATCGAATCTCTGGAACAGTTCTGAAGCGAATTCCACGAAGTAGTTCTTTCATCTTCGGAATGAAATCAGTCTTAAGGACTTCAGTTCGGGGAGTATGTTGGATGCTACACTACTTCCCAGTCCCATCGACCAAACAGGGCAGCCACAGCTTGCGCTGTATGCGCCTATGCATTGTCGTGCAAAACGATTGGTGCATTGCGTAGAAAGCGTTGCCGCTTCTTTCGCAAAGCTGGTCATAGGTGATGCTTCAAAAATGAACAGTAATACTGTGCATTGACGGTGTGCCGTGGAGAAACGTATTGCTTTAGGATAATACCATCACAAGGATTGGATGACGAAACACTAAACTATATTTTCAAACTAATCCATGATATGTTTGAAACTGGAGAAATACCGGAAAATTTTAACACATATGTCAATATATAACCGAATAAAAAGTAAAATTGAACAGAATTTGGATGAAGATCAATTTGGATTTCGACAGAATAGAGGAACAAGAGAAGCTATCTTAATGTTAAGACAAATCATGGATAAAATGCTGGACCTATAAAGACCACTGTTGATTGCTTCCATGGACTTGGAAAAAGTCTTCGATAACAGGAATCGGAATGTTCTGATGTTGATGTAGATTTGCGAGACATATGGATAGTGCATGAACTCTACAAAAATCAGAGAGCAGTTATAAATGTACATGGTGAAATACGACAAAGATGCAGTTTATCACCAGTGCTTTTCAACTTGTATATTGAGGAGGGAATTAAGGAATGTACAATAAAGAGTCCATGGAAGGAATTAAGACCAATGGAGTGGAAATTAAAATGATAAGGTTTGCTGATGACATAGCCATTACTGAAGTGAGCGAAGAAAATCTGCAAAAGGCCTTATCGAGAATGAATGAGATCCTGCCAGATAAATACAACATGAAAATCATCACAAAGAAGACAGAGATCATGGTATACAGCCACGAGCAAATTACAACTGAAATTAAGATTAATGATGTACCATTGAAACAAGTTAATGTATTCACCTACTTAGGAAGTGAAATCACACCAGATGGCAAAAGTTCAGGAGACGTAAAAAGCAAAATTGCGCAAGTTAAAATAGCCTTCGACAATAAACGGATGCTTCTTACATTAAGAAATATAAAAGAAGAGACCAAAAAGACATCTATAAAATGTTATATGTGGAGTGTGGCATTGTATGGCTCCGAAACTTGGACACTCGGCGTTTGCGACAAGAGAGGAATAGAAGCATTTGAATTGTGATGTTGGAGGAGGATCCAGAAAACCCCTTAGACGGCAAAGATGACAAACGACGAAGTTCTTACAAGTTTGAATAGCTCTTCAATATCCGTGTTTGCTTACAAATAAATTTGCTTTTTAGGTATGATCTGCCTTGAGCAAACACAATTGTTTTTAATTTCTCCCAAACATGTTTCGCTGGCGTTGCAGCATCATCAGTGGGATATTTATTTTATACTGTCTGTCAAATGAACAATGAAATGATTGTTACTTTTTGTACATTAAGTGTAGAAACTACAGACAACTAGGGACAACGGCTACAGCAACAGCCAGATTACGAAAGCTATCTTCCCGAAGACACACAAGCAGATGACCCCCCAAGGAGGACTCAAAGAAACTTGCATTTTTGCCGTTCTGTGGCTGTCACTAGAAAGATTAGCCAACACCTTAAGAGAGACAAAATCGACTCACGTCGGTTTATGAGACCTGTCAAGGATGACGTAGGCCTAAGAACACCCGGAGTATATAAAATACCTTGTGGTTGTGCACAATTTTACATAGGACAAACAGTGCGCACTATTGAACAGCGCTGTGTGGAACACGAAAGATATTATCGTTTACATTATTCCGAAAGGTCAGCAATTGTGGAACATGCACTTGAAAACAGACATCGTATTGCGTTTGAGGAGACATCCATAACGAACAGTTTCTGGGCTAGGGTAATAAAAGAGGTGATTGAGATCAAAATAGCTGACAATACTCTTAATAGAGACGGTGGCTTGCAGCTGAGCACGGTTTGGAACCTGGCGATCGGAAGGTTGAAGCGGGCGCGGCAGGCGCGCGACCAAAACATTGCCTTATATGGTCATGTCGCGGGGCACCAGTGACGTCACAGCCCGCAGTAAAGCACTAGATATACCGAGTTGAACAATCCGACATTTTGAATCCCAGTCCAACGACAATGTTGTATGCTTTGTGTGGTACAGTGGAGTGATTCAGGGAATATTTTGTTATTTATTGTTTCCTAGTGTGAAATGGTTCGTTGTGCAACTCCAAGCTGCTCAACTAATAGCAGACATGGTGGCTGTAAGTTTTATCGGTTTCCTTCAAACTTAGATCGGAGTAAAAAGTTGCTTGTAAATTCCAGATGCCCAAACCGAACAACTAGAAAAAGCCTTTTTTTTAAATTTGTATAAGAAATAGTTATGCTCACAGAAATGTAGTAATGAAAGTATAGAGGCCCCCTATACGTGTAAGCAATGGTTTATTTTAATTTTGCTATAGGTTGTTACAGTAACACGACACATTGCGTTTGAAGTAAACTGTTTTTCTTGATTTTATTTAGACCAACTAAGGAGTTATTCTAAGGGCTGTTAATTGTTTTTTAAGTGTTGTATGAGTGCAGCTGGCTTAACCTAGGAAGTGGTTTTTATATTATATTATTTCGCATTAGTTCAGTGTTTAATTTAAATTTGACTCAACAGGGGAATATGGCAGGCCTAAGCGAAGCTGTGAACAAGATGTCTGAGAAAACTAATAAGAATAAATTGAACTTCGCAAAGAATGGAGACAGGAAAGAAGTCGTACATGAAAAGCATTAAATTCAAAACTTAGCATGCAACATTCACTTCATTTCAAATTGCATGCTACCCGAGAGACTTTATGTAGTCGTTATTTAACAAAACCAGACGTTAAAAGTTATTAAACACATTTTTGACGTAAAATCTTCCCTGAAATATGTTACGTCCAAAATACGCAACATATTAGAGGTGTGAATATGGGAAGTAATTGCAGTTTAACATTATTCCGTAACTATTTTCGAATGCAGCTCGTAGTTAAGTAAAAGTATGAGGCTGTACTATTTATAAACCAGAAAATTCGATAATTGTAACATATTTTAACTGTATTTGGTATATATTTAGAACAGCAACATCCAAATTTATCACATCTCTAAACATCCATCTAAGCACTAACTTTAAGCTGCTTGCCTCTAACAATGAGATGTAATGCAATAAATTTACTATGCTGTAATATTTTCTGCGTTAGGAAAGTATATTTAATGGCCTTAAGAGCATATTAAAAGCGTATGTATTCCCTAGTCTTTAAATGCGCGCCTTCAACATGAGATTTAAAATGGCGGATTGTTCTGCTTGTACTATACAGTGCTCTAGCCCGCAGTGCAGCTATATAAGGACGACAGCAGCAATGGAGGCAGCATGTCTCCGTCTGCGTGAATCTCTGCTGCTAGAACAGCAGCGGAAGACGGCGCGAGACGTCGGAACCATGATGGAAGGCGCCGCCGAAAGACTGGAGAAGAAAGAAGACAGGTGGTCGCAAACGCCCCTTCTGAAGACGCGAACGCTGGCAGAACAGACGGACACCATCGACTGTGCTGAGAAAGGGACGCAGACGGAAGACGCTGCCCCCTCAGCAAAGAAGACAAAGACGATGACGAATCAAATAGTGATGACGGAGGAGGTCCTTAATTGGAAGCATCAGCTCCAAACGCGAGAGGGCTTCAATAGGGACAAGGAACGCTTCTACAAAGAAAAGGCTGCTGGACAGTGGCCCCAGAGGAAGGTCTTCCACAACCTTACTGGAAGGAGTATTTTCCGCACCACCTTCAGGAAGAATATGGCGATCCTCCTCGAGACGCCGCCACAACAGAAGCCCTGAAGCGGCTTCAAGAAGAAGAAGTCAAAAAGGAAAGTAGGGGATACTACGGCCAACGCCGAAGGAGACCCTGAAAAGCCAAAACACAACAAACCAGCAGATCGATACACAAGGTGGTTACCACCACCAGCTCTGACCCAGGTTTCCGTGGTTTCCTGTTGGCTGTAAGGTGAATACCGGAGCTGTTCCCATGCCCACGGAGTATTCCCAACTGGGACAAACCTTCCCCCCCCCCTTTTACAAGAAAACATACACATAAATGACCCATCCACCCAGCAAAAGAAATAACTTAATTAATAAAGAAACAAGACATCCCACACGTGTGGGAACCCTCCCAAGGCTGAAAAGAGCAAAAGCACGCTCTCAAGCAGCCCGCCTCACCCCCTCAGGGTGAGGAATGAAAAGTGAAAAAAAAAAAAAAAATGGCCGTGGAGGTCTCGGCCGAAACGTCGTGCATAGTAAACCATATGACGTGTCTGGAAACCCGAGAAGATTTTATCAACATAACTTCAAATGTTCAAATATTTGTACAGCTTATGGGACTTAACTACGGGGTCATCAGTCCCTAAACTTACAAACTACTTATGAACTAACTAAGACTAAGGACAGCACAAATATCCATGCCCGAGGGGGGATTCGAACCCCCGACCGTAGGGACAACATAACTCGCCGGGAAACAATGCATACACATACAATTAGAAATAGCTCCTCATTTTACGCTTTGTAAACAAATCGGCGTTGCGAATGACAGTTTTTTTACGAATAACATATTGCAAATTAGTTACATCATGAAAAATTATGCATTGCACTTTCGTCGCAGAAAAATCGCCTGAGAATATGGTGAAAGTACATCGAGAAGCATTCACTACATGGTTGTAATAGTTTGTTATAATTAGGCCTACGTAATTTTCGCTGAAAAATCTGTTTTAACTGACAACGAAGAAAAGTTATTACTTCATAAATGCGGTACAAATGCCCTACTTTTCCCCCAAAAAACCTTCAAATGACTCTAAAAAAAGTCGCTAATCACAAAAATATTTTTTTGTCGCTAAGAAGATCTTTCAATCCCTCAGAGTTACCGTCTTAACCCACAAATTGGCAAACTCTGGGTGTATTCAGTACAGAAATCTGATTTTTGACATCGTACAGTCCGATATATTATGTATTCTCAATGAATGAATGGATTTCTTTTTGTTATTCCTCTTACCCTGTAAACACACGAGTGTCGAAGCATAGGCTACGAAGCTCTTTCCAAGTCTCAACTGATCTACAGAATTTGTCTTTTATAAGCAGCGTACCCTCTTATAGCATGGAAAGGAAGTGAAGAGTGCTTCTGCGAGAGTAGAAAAGACTGATTGATGTGTTGGCCTTAGCATAAGTTAGTTTAAGTAGTTGTAAGTCTAGGCTTCAAAATGAAATCAAATATTTGTAAATCTATGAGACTTAACTTCGTTGGTCATCAGTCCTGAGGCTTACAAACTACTTAAACTAACCTATGGGCAAAGCACACACACACACACACACACACACACACACATGCCCGATGGAGGGCTCGAACCTCCGCCGGGGAGTAACCGCGCGCTCCGCAGCAAGGCGCCTTAGATCGCTCGGCCACTCCAAAGTCTAGGCTCTGATGTCCACTGCAGTTTGGTGCCACAGTTTTACAAACATTTGAGCATCTGATTTTAAAAAGTGGTGAACCAGTTGCCTCAGTCCTAATTTTCCGCCTTTCTCACCAAAAATTTTGGCTTGCGAAGTATTTCGCATTTTTTTTTTTTTTTTTTTTTTTTTTTTTGTTGAAAGAGAATAGTAGAGGGTGACAGTTGTAGGGAGGAGACAGTGCCAGTGGGAGGAGAGAGAGAGAGAGAGAAAGAGAGAGAGAGGGGGGGAGGGAGGGAGAGAGAGAGAGAGCGAGAGAGAGAGAGAGAGAGAGGAGGGAGGGAGGGAGGGTGCAGAGTCATGATGAGAGAGAGAGAGACAGGGACAGTAACACAGGTAAATGGATGAAGATAAATATGAGCGTTGTACCTTAAATAGTGGCAACACTGCTATCGAGACACTATGCAATAGAACCTACTACTGTAGCTTATAGCACACGTTGTTGACATACCGTTACCAACCTTACTCCGCCCGTCCCACGTCACCGGCGTGCGTACAATCGTCATTTGTGAGCGAGCGGTGTAACGTAACGGTGTCACACTGGATGAGACATGGCCACGTCGTACGAGCCGAAACTGAAACGCCAATGCCGCGGCCGAGAGCATTGAGGCGCTATACTACGATGCGCAAGGCCGTTCCTCGTCGGGGATTCGAATCCCCCTCGGGCGTGGATGTTTGTGCCCTCTTTAGTATAAGTTATTTCATAAGTAATTTGTAAGTTTAGGGACTGATGACCCCGTAGTTAAGTCCCTTAAGCTCTACAAACATTTGATTTTTTGAAACGCCAATCCAACGAATGGCATCATTATGGTTCGCCGCGGAAGTCGAAAGTGCGTCAGAGCCCCAGTATGGTGATTCTCGTTTACAGTGATGGTATTCTCTCTCTCGTTCTCAATCCAAAGATTGGTTGGCAGCAATCCTTGTCCTCCACGCTTCCTGTTCTCGGATAGCCTCTTCATTTTCTGATATAATTCCATTCCTATATCTCTTTGAATCTGTTTCAAGTACTTCAATTTGGGTCTTCGTCTGCCTCTTTTTCCTTCTATACCATTCCTTCCATATCATTGACTATAAACTCATTGTGCCTAAACAGATGCCCTATTACCTTTTCTCTTCATTATCGTTTTCAAAAGTGCTCGTTTTTCGCCAATTCTTGTAAGAACTAAATTTGCTTTTTTAGTTATGATCTGATCTACACACCGTAGGTGGCTCAGTTCCTTTTGCAAATTTTGTGTGTCTGACACTGCTTCCGCTCGGTGCACCAAGGTCTTTAAAACTGTTTCTGCGATGGATAATGATGGCAATGGATGATGATGACAATGGCCGAGAAGATCTCGACCGAAACGTCGTGGACAGTAAACCCCATGACGCGTCTGGAAACAAGCCATCACCATCCATCGCAGGAACAGTCTGCCTTAAGGACCTTGGTGCACCGAGCGGAAGCAGTATCAGACACTGAATATCTGCAAAAGGAACTGAGCCACCTACGGGAAGCTTTCAGGGACAACGGCTACAGCAACCGCCAGATAACGAAAGCTATCTTCTCGAAGACACAGAAGCAGAAGACCTCCAAGGAGGACTCAAAGAAACTTGCATTTTCGTCGTTTTGTGGCTCAGTCACTGAAAAGATTAGCCGATTCCTTAAGAGACACAAGATCAACTCGATCTTCAGCCCTCCTTCAAAAATACACCGGAAGTATATAACATACCTTGTGGTTGTGGACAATTTTACATAGGACAAACCGTGCGCACTATTGAACAGCGGTGTGTTGAACACGAAAGTTGTTATCGTTCACGTTATCTCGAAAAGTCAGAAATTGTGTAGCGTGCGCTTGAAAACAGACGTAGTATTGCTTTTGAGGAGACATCCATAATTACAAGAACGAATAGTTTATGGGATATTGTAATAAAATAGGTATTTGAGATAAAAATAGCTGACAATTCTAGTGACAGCCACATAACAGCAAATATGCAAGTTACTTATCTTTATTCTTGCTATATTCGTCACTGCCTCTGGTTACGTATTTTGAAAATATCATCTTACTAACGTATGGTAAAAGTTTCGACTATTTTCAATGAACGTAAAGTATCGAAATGGCCGTCCCCACGATGCGTAATTTTTGTATCAAAAAATCATGGTTTTTCCCATAAGCCACTCATAACAAAGGATGATTTTTAGAAGCCGTATAAAGCCCACGCTAGACCAACTGTATTGTACAAAATCCAAGCGACTTTGTTCATTTTGGTTACGCTGCAGAGAGTACTGTTTAAATGTGGGAGTGTCGTAACTTTAGGCTGTGGTATAAATTGATTCTGACTGACCAGTGCCACAGTTTTTCATTAGAATACCTAGAAAACGGTTTGATTATTTACTGTGAAGCCAACTACGGTCTGAATGTCTGAAAGGACGAATGTATTAATTAAACTATTACTACATATAGGTTTATGGAGATATTTACCTTGCAGAAACTAAAAATATTTTGAGTTATGTTCAACATTAATGCTGTAGAGTTCTTGCTATGCTGCGCAATTGCGTATACTTTCATTTTCCTTGTTTTTAGTGATTAATAAGTTGTTCATATGTCAACACTGTGTATTTTAATTAATTTTTATTTTCTCTGCATCATAATTTTTTGGCTTAGGGCTTAATGTAAGTTTGATATAGTCTAAATGCAGTATTGAAGGAGCCAATTTAAGATGCCTAAAACGCACTTTTTACGACCTTAAAATCCGTTGTGTAATTATAAGAACTAGTATTGCCTGTGGTCGAAATTCGACGAATTGTATTAAGAAATCCTTGTTGAGTTACCATTTTTCAATAAAACTATGTTCTTATGGAAAATCAAAGGATACACTTGAAATGTATTATTTAAAATTATTGCTCTTTAAACGCGTTAATTGAAATTATTGTTATGAATCTGAATACATTAATACTGCGTTCATAAACTGTATTATTTAACTATATTTAAAAGTTAAGAATTGAACATTATGAAGAATTTTAAAAAATGAGGCTCAGTGGAAATCGAACCCGGGACCTAAGATGAGAACTCCATGTGCTAACTGACTGAGCTAATTTTAATTCCAAATAATTAATGAAAACTTTTATATTTGCCGTTGTTAATTACGCAAAATATAAAAGTTTTCTTTAATTTAACGTTTTAGCGTAAAAATCTGCATAAAACCTGACAGCAAAAAACCGTATCCAACTACTAAATACGTGAATATTTCAATACAGTTTATACAACAGTTACGCCAAATGTCAGCATATAACGTCCAAACATCGTAGACGTAAGTTATAAGGAAAATTTATAACAAAAAATTTTATGTATATTTTCGTATTGTTTGATTTGTAATTAATGTAATTCTTATATACGCAGGCGCTTGATAATGACAAACTGTTGAAACAGCTGTAACGCTATTGAATAAAATATAAGCAGCAATCCGGAACTTTCATTACAATGTCATTAAATAATCAATGCTGTTCCTGCTCTATGGTTGACAGGTTCTTGCATGTGACCCTGTCCGACAAGTAAATTAGTTATGTCAGCAAACATAACTGGGAGGGGTAATCACAGCTCTTTAGTTTTCCGCACAAGTCCCTCGCCACAGGCTACGAAATTTGCCACTTCGTCCTTAGAGTTCCCAACGCAATAAACAGGGAATTAATTCCCAATAAGTAACATTTCACATTAGTGCACTAAACGAAACAGTATATAGCCTTGATACGGTCCAATACTTACGGAACGCTTAACATCAAAAATCCTTTTGGTTTCTGATGCACATTGAACTTGGAAAATTTGTTAATCTTACGTGTTTCCAGGATTTCCTTTTAAGTCTTCCGATGTTTTCTCTGAATCCATTCTTCACTTTTTCGGTTTATTTATTTATGTTCGAGAACAAGTACGTGCCACAAGCGCCGAGCTCAGTGGTAAATAAATCCTATTTCGTTAGGTCACTTCCGGTTGTGGTGAGTCACGTGATACGTGACTACCCTGCTCAATCCGATATTCCTGCCACCTAGAGATGGGAAAAGTGAAACATCTGACGGTTTCGAAACGAATGAAACCATACCATCTGTGGTTTCGAAACCATGAAACAGTGAAGCAATGTATGTTTTGTCATGAAATCTTCGTTCTAGGAGGGCAATATTTTTCACTGTGTGGACAAGGGTGCATACAAGAACTTGTCAACCATAGAGTATATATTTACTTCTTGGTCTGTACGGAACATGTTGATAAAGATTTTCTCCCGTGTTGTTGATGTTGCCTACAAAGTCACACGAGGCCGCCGGTATGGTAGGTAAAAGTTTACCCCGTTAGGAACTCACAAACTGCAATACGGTACGGCCGGCCGCGGTGGCCGAGGAGACTGAGGCGCTCCAGTCACGGTCTGCACGGCCACTACGGTCGGGGGTTCGAATCCCCCCTGGGGCATGGATATTTGTGCCGTCCTAGTTTATAAGTAGTTTGTAAGTTTAGGGACTGATGACCCCGTAGTTAAGTCCCATAAGCTTAACAAACATTTGAACATTTTTTTTTTTTGAGCAATACGGTACGCATATTACAGTGATGGATCATAAATGCTACTTTCTATACACACTAAATAAATAATAGGGAACAAAGGGCTCACTAAATAATCACAAGTAATGCTATGGAATTACAAAAATAACAAAGTAAGAGGCAAGTTCACCACTTGTACGTCTTGATCGTTACACCGCCGCCGCAATTATTTTAACAAGAGCGTCAAAAATTATAACGACAGTAGGTAACTTCGTTTTCGCTCATAAGAAACCAACTCTTTAACACGAGATGCGAGCTGCCCTTGTTAGTAAAAAAAAAGGCATTTCAGGCTTGATGTTGTGTCTTCTTTTAAAGATTGTAGTTTCACTCGTGTGTCTTTAATATGGTAGATAAACCTAGAATTTAACTGGTTTTTCAATGCAGATAGTGAACGTTGTTTTATTGTTCTTTCACATTTATAAAGCAGACATTATGTCATTTCGGAATACAGCAGTCTCTTGCAAACGAATCTTGATATCAGTAATCATAAACTACTATTTGACACTGTCTAAATGGTTTATATACTAGTAAGTTATATGTGTATCTGTGTGGAGCTTCAGTAAAATGAAACACCACATTTCGATACCATTAGTCTGTTCCGCGTTTCTGCATTAGTGGTTTGAAACACCGGTGTCGTGAAACCGACACGAAACCGTGAAACCGACATGAAACCGTGAAACCGACAGGAAGAAACGGTTTCAGTGTATCGACAATCGACCGCGAATGTGATACGAAACAGAACGGAATGAAACCGCATGGTTTCGAAACCGTGCAAGATGCCGGTTTTGAAACACTGAAACTGTTGTGTGTATCGAAACCTGGTTTCGAACCCATGAAACCGTAGCCAACTCTACTGCCACCATTGCAGACTGTAAAGAATCGTATGAATCGATTCACAATGTGGGATTGAATAGTAAGAATCGATTCCTGAAAAAGAATCGCGTTGCCCAACCGTACGGCGTGCGCGCGGCAGTCGGTAGCGGTACGAAACGCGCGCTGACGGCAGCTTCGGCAAACGGCCGGCGCGAGGCGTTGCCGTCCAAACGCTGGCACGGCAACGCAGCGGGCGGCGGTATTGAGCAGACGGCAGCTGCGCCGTGAGCACGGCGCCGTACGGTGGTGGGGGGAACGCCAGCGTGGCCGAGCCTGCGGCCATATCCGGGCCGTGTCGCTTCACTCGTTTCGCGTTTCTGCGCTTCATTCTGCTTTCGTCAATTCCTCGCCACAGGCCTAAACATGTCGTGGGAAATTGACACCAGGCGATTAATTTATCTAGTGAGAGAACGGCCAGTATTATGGGACAGGAACCTGGAAAATTACAAGGTCAGGTTTCATACGAAACGTGCGTGGCTCGAGATATTCAAGGAAATGAATCCGTCGTATCAAGACATGAGCTACAACGAAAGAAATGAATACGGTAAGCAAGCCTTTCGGTCAGTGGAAAAAGTTTCTTAATATACCTTTTTGAATAATATAGTTGACGTATAGTAAATATAATAACTTTGTTTTTAAGCATTCAGTTAACTATACTAGCTTGAATCCGTCGTGATGTTCCCTGAATTGGCATAGCGAAATTCCTTCGTGCTTGAACCCCGCTTCCTGCACCACATTATCTATCGAGATTGTCAACGAAATGATACAGAACAGGACGTCGACTGTAATTAATTACAACGGCGTTTTTCAAAAAATGTTCAAATGTTTGTACAACTTATGGGACTTAACTACGGGGTCATCAGTCCCTAAGCTTACAAACTACTTATGAACTAGCTAAGACTAAAGACGGCACAAATATCCATGCCCGAGGGGGGATTCGAACCCCCGACCGTAGTGGCCGTGCTGACCGTACCTGGAGCGCCTCAGTCACCTCGGTCACCGCGGCCGGCCGGCATTTTTCTTTGCAGGGAAATTACGAAATTTCGATCACCGACTTTCTTCTCAGAGTGTGAAAGATTATTTTTTACTCCCTCCTACATACGGAGAAGTCATCATCATAATAAAATAAGAAAAATCAGAGCGCAATGGAGAGTTTTAGGTGTTACTTCTTCCCACGCTGCCACGGCGGATTAGCCGCGAGTACTGGGGCGCCGTGTTGCGGTGCGCGCGGCCGCCGCCGTCGGGGGTTCGTCCCCCCCCCCCCCTCGGGCATGGTTGTTTCTGTTATCCTTAGTTTAGTTTACCTTCAGTATACCCTGGCCGCTGAAACATTGCACTTGACGTTTCGCGTTACGGCGAATTACGTTGGCTACACTGCTATAGCGACGTTGCAACACTAGCCTCTATACACACAGCAGACGAAACTCTTTTGAATTGTATCTCGTAAATATAAGCTACTGAGCAATAAAATTGCATATAATCATTCGGTTTTGAGCTGCTACCACAAAGCGGCAATTAGTTAACAGTATAGTAATGTAGACAAGAGCACAACACACACGCTTTCAACAACGGAGCAAAGAAATATAGAAAATAAGCATTTGATCATGACAGATACGAAATGAACAATAATCAAGATAGTAACTTATTTCTCTACGTTTTATAATCACAATGCTTTTGTCACCAATTTACGGCGAAAATGGTGCAATTTCATGATCAGTGATGATCCCTATCATTGTCTGCGCTGCCCGAATCAACGTTCTCGACATTTCTTTTTTTTCTCTCTCTCTCCATGATCAGCATCCATATTGGTAACAGCTTTACGCAACAGCCTTTCCACCTCTTGTTATTGTGAAAGACTATTGTTCCTTACGCAATTCTTCACGTCACTCCATACTAATTCTATAGGTTTAAAATGGCAGTGATATGGGGCAGCCTTATTACATTGTGACTCTACTCCTTTGCGATTTCGTGTACTACATATGTGGGCGTAAAAGGGTGTTTCACGAGCGAATCTAAAAGAAATTTTGACATTGCCGTATCTGCAGCAATATTTCTTTCATGTAGCTACTGCACCATAACTTCTTTCCGATCGCTTGAAGCGAGAATGAACTTCCTGCTCAGAACATACGTTTCAAAAGTTATTATTCATACGAAATAGAGAAATTACTCAGAGAATATGACTAGACTAACGTCTTTTCGGTGACATTATCCAATTACTTGAACTCGAAAAGTCAAGTTAAACAGCTCACCACACACACACACACACACACACACACAACGTAAACACGCGATAGACACGATACACAACGTTGTTTACAGTAGCACTGAACAGAGCCGGCAACGCGGGAACTTTGACGTCACGGCACATGACCACGGGAAGTGTTTATGGCGCTGTGATTGGATAGTTCCTAGTGACTAGCGCCTCCCGCTTCTTGTTCGTCATTTGTTATTTGTAAACGTCAGGTACAAAGTTTCAGCGGCCCGGGTATAGTTTGTAAGCTAGGGACTAATAAACAAGCTGTTGAGTCCCATAGATTTACAAACATTTGAACTTCCCACGCTCTAGAACAAAATGGAATATAGTATGAAAGTGGTTCCATAAACCTTCTGCCTGACACTTAAGTGTTATTTCCAGAGTATCCTTGTTAATGCAGAGCGATAATATAGTCTCAAATTTTCAAATGTTTGTAAACCTCTTGGACCAAACTGCTATGATCATCAGTCCCCAGACTTACAAGCTACTTTCACGAACTTGCACTAAGAACAGCACACACATCCATGCCCGAGGTAGGACTCGAACCTCCAGCGGGAGTGGCCATCTAGTCCGTAGCATGGTCCCTTAAGCCGTCGGCAGTTGACGTTAACGTGCGGGGGAACAGCAAATAGACGCTACGAAGCACAGCTTCGTCGGCACACACTTAACGTGATTTGGGCTTTCAGAGTTCTCTAGCGACAGTTTTCAGCACGCAATCGTCGTCTGCTACTGCTTTATTTGGATCGCGAAGCACTCACGTCGAAAAGTACGTGTTTAAAATAGACCCTACTTAATTAGCTGATTTGGCGTTATTAACTGTTGTCGAAGATGAGAGGAGAAAATTTCGCAGAAGATTATGGGTACGGGAGTGGATTTAGTGGCGAAATAATGACAGGGGAACCATTCACAGGCGATACTTGATATTCCGATACCACTCGTCTGCTTTGACCCATGACGTCAGGCACGTCATTACGATAACCGAATTCATATTTCAATGCGAATGTAATGTAGCGCCGATAACAACACGAAAAAAAATAACTACAGAAATATAAATGTAACCGAAAAAAAAGGTATAACAATTTAACGGGAATTAGAGGTTTTGGGCGGAGAGATTCAAAATAGAAATAAATAAATAAATAAATAAATAAAAATAAAATAGCAATATTGAAATAAACTGAAACATGAAGATTGACGTCGCACTTTTTTGAAAGTTTTTTTTTTTTTTTTTTTTTTTTTAATTTTTGTTTTGTTATATATATTTAAGCAGACTCCGTTCCTTTGGCTGTATTAGTTAAAAAAAGAACTTAGCAAAACGTAACTTCACTTTTACGCTTCGCTAGTCCCGTATTTCACCAAGTTTCGTAATTGTACTTCATCATTACGAAAAAAAAAAAAAAAAAAAAAAAAATCGCACTGACGTGTTTTACGGCCCACTTTAGATTTGTAGTTTTATAAGTTTTTGCAAACATTTTGGACCAAAATAATAATAAATTAATTAATGAGAGTGTCTGAAAGCCTTTTAGGAAAAAAAAATTAAGTAGTGGCGGGTTTCGAACTAGCGACCTTTCGCGTCACAGTACAGCACCTTGCCCACTACGCTACGGCTACTTTTTTTATTTTTATTTATTTATTTATTTATTTATTTTATAAATACAGTAGTTCTTTAATCTCATACTATACATGGCCGTTGTTAACTGATGTTAATATGACATTTGTAGACATTATATTATCAATTATCGTACGAGGAACGATGTGTTTTTGTTAATTCCTCAGTGTGCCGTTGCTTTGAAATGACAACGTGTAAGTTACAATAAGAAAATCATCAAATACGCGAAGAATGTCACGTGACGTCTCCGAACGGCTGGTTTTCTGTAATTCAATGGAGGGTGTCAAATATCCGTTATTTTTGCAAATATGTCCCAAACGATACGAGATATGAAAAAAACATAAGGGAGCAAAGTTGTAGAGAATTTTCTCCTCTACAAATTGGGTTATTCAATTTTCGTGTCAGATGAATAGTTAAGCCGTTATTTTCATTTAAATTTCGAGCTGTCAAAAGACGATCGCAAAGGCCCACTTATAGTGATACTACCGTAACCTAAAGTGGGCCAAAAAGCTCTCCTGACGCTGCCTCGTATTCAAGAACTTCAATAAACGAGCCGTTTTCAGAATGATTGTGTCCTACGTTGTCCGGAAGCGCTATTTACATACAGTGACACCTTATCATTGCGTGTTTTTTCGATGTTACATTTTTATTTCAATATTACTATTTCTACTGTTTTGTTTATTTATTATATAAGCACTATTCTTCCTTCGTGGCTTCAGTTGAAACACAAATTTGTTAGTCCACGCAGTAGCCATTTTGCTAGAATAATAAACCGAACTGAAGCGGAAAAGGTCGGACTAGAGCTCCTAAAAACCCAGGCTGAATCATCCGCCATTTTTGCCCCAACATGGGCGCATCTGACAATGTTTATATTGGCGATGGTTGGCCTGTTCATGCAGTTTTCAACAATATTTCTAATGAAATGTATTTAATATTGCACACACTAAGTGTACCGAACAGTAACTAATGTGAATGGGCCTAAAAAGATTTAGAATGCGCTTTTAATATAACAGAAAATCATAACGTACTAGTAATATAACATAGCTTTTCGCCGGGCTGCAGTGGTTATGTTGGCACCAATGGTAATCACGGCAACTCAGATAACCAATAAATGTTTGTTCGTGAGAACATATATTAAAAGGAAAATTATTTTTTTCTGAACGGACAAGGGCACATACAAGAACCTGTCAACCGTGCAGCAGGTACAGTATTAATTTTGCTGCGAGTGAAACGAGCAGCAATAACATTTACTCTGTAGCTCGTGAAAAATATTAACGCAATTCTACATTTCATTGTTTATCTGTTGCCAACATAAGCACTGGAGGCCGGCGAGAAACGTCGTAAAATTTTACCCAGTGCCTATTTTGGAGTGTGTTATGCGACCATAAGAGATGCTTCGACCTTATATATAAGTAATTGTGTAAAGTATTATTCATTATGTTGAAAACTACGTATAAATGCACCACAATAAATATTCCTATCCACTTTGAAAACTGTGAAAAACTTCATTAAGTCACAAACATTCTGCAACAAACCGCTTCAGCATCATTGACAGGGAGAAGTAATGCAATTGTAATAACTGACATGTTTATAGCTACATTTATTACATACACTTACAATACATAATTGAGCGCCAGGTCCTGGTTCCCAATTTACTGCTGCGACAATTTATAGCCCTTTTTTTTTCTTCGTTCTGGATTGCTGGGAAATTTGAATATGTGCACTCCTTTGCTGCAGTGATTTGTGCAGTTCACAGCTGAGCAGCCACCCATATTTTCCACAAATTCTTCAGTAAATTCGATTATAAACTCCCTTTCCGGTCGCGACTCGTATATACCCACATACAACTGTCCTGCACATTGGGGTAAAAATGGCGGATAGTTCAGCTCGGATTATAGGAGCCTTAGGTCGGACCATGACATAAGACAGTGTTCCTGCTTCCTATTGATCCGACTTAAAGTACACGTTACCGAAATATCGCAGAACTTATTTTGCGTTTCACGGGAGAAAATGGCTACTTAACGTGAAAAAGCCACGAGGTCGGCGCTCGCCGGCCATGAAAAAGCAGGATGTGACGTCAGAAATTTCTGAGAGCGACACGTCAACGCGTTAGCTACCCCCTTCCGTGTGTCGACGGCATTAGGCTAGTGCGGCTAGTGTATTCTCAGTTTCATTAGTCGTCTCTGTCATGTACTAAGTTATGCAGAACTATATAGGGTTTTACACAACGTGGGGAAAACTACGCCATTTGTCTCTTATTACTCCGAAGTCACGATATACGACTCTCAGTTCTCAGATGAAAATTTATTTAAAATCTGTAATCCTACTCCCATCATATGATCAAAAAAAGTGGGTAGTACAAAAACCTCATTTCTTACGATAAAAAGATATTTTAGAACCTATTATACCAGAAAAGCATCTTTCTTAAGAAGTTTCTATGACACCGCAGATTTTTCACACTGAACTTGTGGTTTGAATTACAACCCTTCTGCAGTTTCCAATATCATAATTTAAAGATGTTATATGCATCTGACACCACCATCAAGACCATGAACGAATATCCTTTGTAACGGAAATATGAAATTTGAAGGATTGGCAAATGGATTTCATTTTTACCCTCTTCTAAAAAGTGTAAAACATTTAAATACTCGCTTGCCTTTGTACCTTTGTGGACACAGGTTATGAATATGACATTTTTGAATCGATGAGTTGCACAATCTATATCTATAAATGTGAATGTCTGTTCGGTGCACGTTTATCACGTCTCAACCACAAGAGATAAAGAGCTAAAAATTTGTACAGTTAATAATGTCTACCCGGGGAAGGCTTTAGGCGCGGTTATAATGGCGATCGGATAGTTATTTATCTATATATATTATTGTAAATGTCTGTTCAGTGTACGCTTATCACGTCCGAACGACAAGACGCAGAGACTTAAATATTTCTACAGTTACTAATTTATATGTGAGGACGGTTTTAGGCACGGTTTTATAGCGATCTGATAGATATTTACTATATAATGCGAAATGCGGAACAATAATTACTCTTTGAAAGTTATATTTACTCTTTGAAAATTGTTTTATTGGTTGCATTGTTGCTTGAGGGTTGATAATGATAAAAGGGTGGAGTATATTAGGATGGAAAGTTATCGGTGTATATATAAAATTCTACGCGTGTGTGTGTTAGTATTTCGCTCTGCAGCAAAAACTACAGAACGCAAACGAATGGTCTGTGTGTAATTGTTATCCGAAATCCCCCGTTAAACACCATAGCAGTTACATGCCAAAAGCTATAAGGCGATGGCAGATATGGTGGTTGAAAGGCGCCAGATTATTAAAAAAATTGGAATGAAGGCCAGCGATGACGTTTGCATACGAATAAGGAAATATAAGAATAAATAAATAAAGCAGTAAAAAAAGAAATTTCTTTTAATACATCTCTTTAAAAAAAATCGATTTGACGTTTCGCGCGTTATCTATCATAATCAAACAACACGCGAGCGGAGCCGCGGGTTTAAGCTAGTATAATTATATATTTGTAAAAGTAAAAATCATGATTTTTTTTTACTCTGCATTACAAGCATGTGTGAAAGGTAGAAACTATCTACATATTTTTGTTTTTCAGGTTCAAGTGTTATGAAAAAGTGGACCAATATTCGAGATTCATATCAAAAAGCCGAAAGGAGGAATGCTTCATCCTTCAGTTCAAGAAACGGAAAACAGACAACTTCATCATACGTTTACGGGCAAGAATTACAATTTTTAAAGAAACTGTATAGCAGTTATCATGCTGAAAACAGCATGTCTGCCGTTAATGAAGACTCTGATGATTCTGATCATGTCAGTGACTCTTGCAGTGAGAATGCCGTTCAAAAAAAGAAGAGAAAACGTAAACGAGATTCTAGAGAACAAAATTCGGGACGCCATTTATCGTTTTTCAGAGGCATTATCCCATCTCTAGATTCATTCAACGATGACGAGATAGTGGAATTTCAACTAAGTGTGCTTCAGGTCATTTCAGACATTAAAAAACGAAAAAGGGCTTCAACAAATATTAGTGAAGCTATGAACGTTCCTCAACATCTACAGGCACAAAGCACACATACGCCTGTTGATTCATCGTGCCAAAACCCTCCATCTGCCTTCAGAGCGGACAATGGACAGACATCTTCCACTGTTGGACCCAGCTTGTACTGTGATTACGTTGAACAGAAATTTTCGCCACCTTCCAGTGTATCAGACGTTTCAGAAGAAACGTGAGTTATACGAACTGTCTGTTATGTAAGAAGAAAAACATACTGTTACTTTGCATTTCTGTGATACTCTGTTATTCTTTAATAGTGTTAAAATATACATTTATTATAAAAAAGCTTTTGATATTTTTCGAGTTATTCCATACAAAGTTACAATGTTGTATATTACAGGGACTTGTTTGTACCTAGATCTTTTACTATGCTGTCACATTCTACTCAAAGTTTTATATCTTCCATTTTAACTTCATTTACGGTACTTTCTGTTCTCCTTCTATACAATGGCGGCTCGTACAAAATTTGACCAGTGTGCTACAATATTACAAAAATTAACAGGAAACAAAATATACTAAAATAAAAAGTCAACCTTTGTATGATGGCCTTTAATTAAATATCAATTAATACTCTATTGACAGTATGACCTTCAGGGGAATCTATAACAGCGCTGCCAACTGCATGTATTCACTGCAGGTAGTAAATATAACGTTTAAAAAATATTAATTTTAGACTCAGAGGTATTTGAATACGAGCCTCAGACAGGTAGGTTTGAAAGACAACACGCAAGACGCCTGAGCCAGCGCCCTATTTGACTCTGATGCCGCAATATTCGTCATATACTACTATTCTGCAGCCGTTACACGCAGCGTGAAGAGAAATTGAGAAATATTGATCTGGTGCTGCTGTCGGTCTCAGCACACACGAGTCGCCAGGCCTGACGTCACGTCTGCGCATGCGCACTAGCGAACAGACGACTGCGCCGCCTCTCTGCGCACATACCAGCGCGGCTGAATCCCACTTCAACACACGGAGTTGGTTTCCAGCTATCGCGGCGAGAGCGCTCCAAAATGCGTTTTCATCCTTATTACTAGCATTCTAATACGCGTTGGAAAGGAATTGGCATAATTTTATTGTGATATCTGGCTCGTATTCCAAGAGAAAGCATGTAATTTTATAGCGATTTCTCGCTTGCATTCGAAGAGAAATGGTGTAATTATAGTAATATATTTACAGTGTGCTGCAGCACATTAGCACATTATCACCAGCCGCCACTGCTTCTATAGTGTGTCCCAGCCAGTGTTGCCAGATGTAGGGAATTTTCCTTACACATAGGTAATTTTAAGCATTAAAATCATGTAGGGACTTTTCATCCAAAAGTCCACGACGCGTAGGTACTTTGGTAAAGTTTTACAATGCCGACACAGGCCTAGACAGGTAATGTTGGCAACAGTCAACACGCGGGAATGAAGCCGACAAATGGTGGCGAATTTGAAGCAGCCAATGATAGTTTAGACGGTGTAGATGTTTTCTGTTCATAGTAAACAATATTAATTTGAAAACTTAGTTTTAGCCACATTAAAATTGATGCGAAATATGATTATGTCAAAGTATATTAGTGGAATGGAGAGTCGCTTTGGAAATAGTGCCAGAAAGGTCAGCTCAAGAAAAATCATTGTTTCCATGAACGAAAGACTTTATATTACCATGACTAGAGTGTTATTTATTTACGTCAGGACGATATACTAGTTAGTATTTGTAAGTGAGAAGATGTTGACAAGAAAACGCTAAAACATTTGAGACTGCCTACATTATAATGAACAAAATGCTAGATATTTGTTTTCAACATACCGTAAGTGTCACAATGTTAGCTGCCATTGTGCTTTGTTTGCCACATTCCAATGCTGCAGTTGAAAGAATGTTTTCAGTTGTGACAGATATTAAGACCTTGTACAGACACTTCAGAAGCATTACTGAGAGTTAAATTCGACATGAAGAATAAAGGAAAAGATTGTTGCGATTATGTCATTCCAAAAGACATGTACTCACTGTTCACTTCAAACAACATATATGGTGAACCCTCAAATGCTACAACTTCTACTACAACAGTGTCTGAGACATATGTGGATATCAGCAGCGACCAGATGTAAACGGTTGATTCCATAGTCACAGGTGTGAAACATTGACTGTCAGAAATTGACTTTGAAATAATCGTAAGATATCCTTTCAAAATTTCATATTTTAATATATATATAATTTAAAAGGAAATTAATTATATTATTAAGTCTAAATATTCATTTTTTTGTGATTGCTGAAAAAATATTTTTAAGCAAAAGCCATGTAACAGGTGTGACAAAATTGAGAAGGGAAAAATCTGTGTAATTATATTTTGTTACTGTATTCACATGCCTAACTCTTTACATTGATGATTTTCTAAAAATCATTTCATATGGAATGTGTTAGTTGCCCATTTTAAATTTGTGACAGCAAAATAGCATTCAGTCGCGAAATAAAAGTCGCTGCTGCACATTGATGGATTTATTTAAAAAAAAAAAAAATACTATTTTATATTGGTAAGTAGTTACGACATTCAACCCATTCTAAAACGTCCTTACTTTTTCGATTTTTTAGATATAATTTCCCTATCATTTATTACTCTGCTGAAGTTTCAATGTAGGGCAGTGGCGTATCCGGCTGCAGCCCCCCCCCCCCCTCCCAGAGACACATTTCTCCACAAAACAAAAAAGCATCACGGAGGGAGCGTCTTCAAACATAAAACTTTTTTTGTTGTTGATAGAAATCAGTTTGAGGTATGATGCCAGAGTCCTGGATTCAGTCCCTCCCAGACCCAAATCCTGGCTACGCCCCTGATGTAGGGACTTTATGAGGTGGTAGGGAGAAAGTAGGAAAAACGTAGGTACATTTTTGTGAGACTGTAGGTATTTTCTCTCTCTGGCATCTGGCAACAGGGGTCCCAACCTTTTTGGTCTAACTGAAACAGATGATAGTGGCTTGATTCCATGGCGGAACTTGTGCTCAACGACTGTACTTCGACTTGTAGAAATTTTTCAGCAATCAGTCGTAAGTCAGATTAGATTTCGACCACTCTGTGGTCATTGGCAATGTTTAAAAAACGATTAAAATACGTAAAACGTCGATTAAAATACGTAAAACATCTCGAACACAATCTTCAACATGGAGATCGAGATATTTTACGCATTTTTATCGTTTTGTTAAAGACGACACAGTGCTCGAAATCTAGATCTTCCAATGAATAATACTTAGGACTGATTGCTGAAAAATTTCTAGATGATAGTGGATTCACAACCTGTAATATTGAGATAGGAAAGCACTGGTCGGTAATGCATATTATTGTTGTTATGTTAAGGATATATACAGGGTGTTTCACTAAGTGTGTTTGCCTCTGTTACTTGTAAAATAATAGATGACGGGAAATTTTAATGCGGTAGGTCAACACAAGAACTGTTACATTTTCTGCGGAGCTATGAACATAGTTTATTGTATCATTTTCCAAAGAGTTACAGCACAAAGATAAAATTTTTTAAATGGAACAATATTTTTTTCTATCGTGAATTGGATTCGTTGAAACCAGCTGTGTCCAAATCAATTTAAACTACATTCCTATCACGATTAGTTTGGGAGCTACAACCCTTCAAAATTTAGGGGGCGGAGGCTACGACAGCGTAGCTAACTGGCTGGTGGTCATGAGACAGTGGGCCGTGCCCCAGGGGATAGCTACTCGCCAAAGTTAGCTACGCTATCGCAGCCTCCGCCCCCGGAACTTAGAAGGGTTGTAGCTCCCAAACTAACAGTGGTAGGAATGTAGTTTAAATTGATTTGGACGCAGCTGGTTTCAACGAATCCAATGCACGATAGAAAAACTATTGTTCCATTTAAAAAAATTATACCTTTGTGGTGTAACTCTTTGAAAAATGATACATGTTCATATCTCCGCAGAAAGTGTAACATTTCTTGTGTTGACCTACCGCATTAAAATTTCCCGTCACCTATTATTTTATAAGTTACAGAGGCAAACACACTTTGTGAAACACCCTGTATATAGTGTACATAACAATGTAGCTGATAGTAATTGTTCAAAGTGACAACGCTTGTACTGTGTTTTAACTTTTAGATGCAGGAGCACAGGAAGCAAGCAAGCCCGACCCACACTTCCGCTGCAGTGTTGCCAGGTTTTTCCCATTGCTCTGTCGCCAAATTTCAAACAAAAAATAGCCAATACGTCGCAATCTTTTTATCAATAAAATGCCTAAATATATCCACCTTTTCCTCAGTGAAAATAGTCAAGTATCGCAATTTATAATCAGTTAACGTCATTGTGCTATGGTATTATGTCGTATTCATAGACACCAGATTGGACATTCCAAGAAACCCCGTTCTTAAAGGAAACGTTTTACGTCTATGTCTGAAAGTTTAATTTCTTTGCATCTCTATGACATTCTCTCACCGATCAAAGATATGTGCAGACATTTGTACCAACTTCTATAGCGTGATTACATTTCCCCAGTATTCTAGCGATGTTCAGTCATGGTTTATACAATGTTTCACGAGGGATTGCTTTAAATTCGTCTTATTTGAAGTAAAATAAAATAGCCTTTAAGCCAACTAATTCTTTTGCTAGCCACATTTAATCGCCAGTTGCCATAAAGCTAGAGTGGCTATTATTCTAAGAAAGAGATAGCCAAGAATGCGAAAAATCGCCACACCTGGCAAACCTGTTCCGATGCCAGGGCAAGATGGAGGAAGGAGCTACACCAAGAAGGTTGAGCCACGACTGCAGTTTGCAGTGTTGCCACAACAAAACAAAAGTCGCGACAACGCTTTAAATATTTTTCAAATACGAAACGTAAATAGTAGACCTAGCAGAAGGCGTTGTATGTCGGGTTATCAGACATCACTATTTTAGCCTGACACGACCTCGTTTTTGGACCCTAAAAATGGACTGTGTGGGTTTTTAGCAAAATGGGTAATATCCACTTTTTTAAAAATTTAATTATATGTGCACTTAAATGCTGCACACCTCGTCGCCACTCTTATTCACATATACTTGAACTTGGGATACCATGGATATGACTAGTAAATGCTATAGGTATGTACTAAAATATAAATATTATATGTTTCCATATGAACCTGACTTGTACCATAAAGGGGCCCTTAGACGCGCAATATTTATTGCGTAATACTCATCATTGCAAAATACTGAACGTTTGATAGCATTATTGAGGGTTTGAGCATATATTTAAGGGGACTGCCGAGCCTTTATAATACTGACTGTCGCACAGTATATTACGCAATATATTGTATAGTGTTCAGGACGTTATTGTGAAATAAACGGCGGTTTCTGCTGAGACCAACAGATACTCAATACTCTGAACGATTTTTTTCCCCAAAGAACTGTAGAAAATAAATGGAAAAAGAAAAGGAAAGGGCAGGGGATTATACGATAAGAGTCATGCAGCACTGAGGTATGACATTGCGATTTATTTAGGATACCTCAGAAACGTACATCATAGTGCACAACAGCAGACGAAACTGATGATCGTACTGTCATGAAACTAACAGTAAGTGTTTATTGTACTTGTAGCAGTTATCACATCTGCGAAAGTTGATCAGAACAGCTGTTGATCAGAACAGAACAGGGCTGTGTCTGTTTTTTACGTGCAGCAGTTGTCACAGTACAGACAATGCATCGTATTTGATGATTTCATACTTCATAGTACGAAAGTTAGCTGTATAAATTAAACGGCGCATTAAAGATATCTCCAAAATTCATGTTTTATGATATGTTAGTATCAGGAAGTGCGAGCCGATGTATAAAACGTTTACCATTTGGTTAATTTGTAAACAACTGTTGTAGTTTTTTTTATAACGATTCTCTGTTGCAGTGAATGAGACCGTTGTCAACAGAAAAGAAACACTTATTTATCCGTTCTGCGTAATTTCCGCTTGTGTTTCGTAAGGTAAGCAACTCAATCACTACGTTTACACGAAACAAATCTTCTGGAAGACTAAAACCGAATATTCTAAACCGTTTTTCAATGTCGTGTTTACATGTTAAGACTTTAAGATCAAAAGCTAGTGCAAAGTACGTTATACACAAATTGAAATCTTGTTCAAAACTTAATACAAATGAAGTCAGATGCCACAGTCACCACTGCCGTTTCACCATTCATCTGTTTAGGAGCAATGAGACATAACTACAAAAACGGTTTTGGTCCTAAAAACGGAGTAGTTTCTAATAATTATTTGCGCGCCTTTGTACGGCAAATAAAAAAGTTTATTTCATTCATTGCTTTTTGTCCCTAGTTGTCACATATTCCATTCATTCACTAGAATCTAGATGCCAGTCATGTATATAGGCTTAGTCACGTCGGTCTGATTGTAAATGGTAAAGGTAAAGCAGTCAAAAATCCAAAGATTGGTTTGAACACCATAGTGCTTTACTAGGCATGGTCCTGTTTGGATGTGGTATAACGTTACCTTCCTCCGACTTTCGAACTGACTTACCCAGCCAGTTATAGGGGGACCCAGTTTAACGTGGGTTCCGAACCACGGAGCTACTCGGTATTTTTCACATGAGCAATACTGCCAGAGGGGAAAGAAATGGAAAGTGACAGATAGAAATCCGGGACCTGGCGGGGATCGAACCCGCGACCTTTGGATTTGTAGTCTGGCACTCTACCACTGTGCAACCGAGGCGCACTATGGTTAGATAATTTTTACAGTTATTTTATTGGTCGATTTGTCAGGCAACAGTACTGTGGTTTCTATAAATGATGCATCGTAAAAAGTTTCATGTGAAAGCAGAAATGATCAACAAGGTATCAGACAAGCATGGAAAAATGTTCAGCACGTGAGACGGAAATTACAGTGGTGAAGTGATGAAACATTCTGGCATCACTGCTGTATAGTCATGTAATTGGTTCCATGAGTCTCAATATTTAATGCCTCTTAATATGTAAGACGATGAAGAAATACTGTAAAATACATCAGATGCCGTACATCAGCCGCTGTTTGGAGCACGTAGACACATAATTTCTATGAGCTTTTGCCAATTTTGTATGAATCTAGAAATGTCCTCTTTTCTGAAAAGGGACGTCCGGTAACCCTATCAAAGTGGCACTCTAGCGTGACTGTTACGACTCGTTTATATGATCAGTAATGGAGAATTCATACTATTTCTCATGTGCCTTGTTCATGTGCTCTGTCAAATGTTAACTCTCAATAGGTTTTTCTGAAAAGAGGCCTCTGGCGCAGCCACGAGAGGCGTGGGGGGGGGGGGGGGGGGAGAGCGGGGGAGCAGGGAGACTAAGGGGGCTGAAGGCCCCCCCCCCTCTCAGCACCTACTTGGCCTACTTTAGGTTACGGTAGTGGGTCTTTGCGATCGTTGACAACTCGAAATTTAAATGAAAATAGCGGCTTAAACATTCATCTGACACGAAAATGGAATAACCGAATTTGTAGAGGAGAAAATCCTCCCAAAAAAAAAAAAAAAAAAAAAAAAAAAAAAAAAAAAAAAAAAAAGGAAAAGCCATTTGTAATGTAATTTTTAATTGCAAATAAACCGTTAATCTGACGCGAAGATTGAATAACCGAATTTGTAAAGGAGAAAATTCTCTACAACTTTGTTCCCTTATTTTATTTTATTTTATTTATTTATTTATTTTTTTTCATATCTCGTATCGTTTGAGAGATATTTACAAAAACAACGGAGTTTGACACCCTCCATTGAATTAATGAAAACCAGCAGTTCGCAGATGTCACAAGACATTTCTCGCCAGAACTCTCTCTGGCATACGCCATCCTTCGGTTGGTATTTGATGATTTTCTTATTGTAACTTACACGTTGTCATTTCAAAGTAATGACGCACTGAAGAATTAACAAAAAAGTCGTTCTTCGTACGATAAATGATAATTTAGTGTCTACAAATGCCATATTAACATCAGATAACAACATCCATCAATAGCATGACTTTAAAGAACGCAACTTCCAATTGTTGGCTGTAGCGTAGTGGGCAATGCGTTGGACTGTGACGCTGACGGTTAGTTGTTCGGAACCCGCCACTACATTTTTTTTTTCTTAAAAGGGTTTCAGACACTCTTATTAATTGATTTTTTATTATTTAGATTATTATTTTGGTCAAAAACGTTTGCAAAAACTTATAAAATTACAAATCTAAAGTGGGCCGTAAAACACGTCAGTGCGATTATTTTGATTTTAAACAGATCAGCACCAGAAATTTGATTAGTACACATGTAATAAATCACAACGTAACTATAATTTGCCAAGCACAAGTAAACGTGACAATGGGTCACCAACGTGTTGCCGCAACTGACAACGCGTGCTGCTATATTGTCAGTGGGTTTAATGCCGTCGCGACCAGCTTTGATGCTGCCGCTATTGTTTCTGCTATGCTGAAGCTACGAGCCAATGTCCATATGCTGCGACCCGCCGCATATCAGTCAGCGACGCCACCGAGTGGAATCTTATTAACAACAATAGTGTTATTTTGCTGAGGACCATATAGGCAGAAGGACAAGGCCTAATAGAAATCCCTGGATAACAGAGGATATACTGATCTTAATTGATGAGAGGAGAAAATATAAAAATTCAGCAAGTGAAACAGGAAAAAGGGAGAACAAACGTCTGAAAAATTAGACCGACAGGAAGTGCAGACTGGCTAAGCAGGAGTGGCTAGAGGACAAATGCAGAATCGTAGAAGAATGCATAAGTGGGGAAAGATAGATACCGCCTACAGGAAAATAAAAGAGATATTTTTGAGGATATCAAGAACTCAGGCGGAAAACCAGTACTAAGCAAAAAGGGAAAGCTGAACTGTGGAAGGAATATATAGAGAGCCTATACAAAGGAAGTAAACTTGAAGGCAGTATTCTAGAAATGCAAGACAAAGTGGAGGAAGATGAGATAGGAGATATGATACTGCGAGAAGAATTGGACAGAGCGCTGAAGGACTTGATTCGAAACAAGATCCCTGGAGTAGATGATATTCCGTCTGAACTGCTGATGTCGTTAGGAGAGCCAGCCATGAAAAAAAAATTGTATCTCCTGGTATGCAAGATGTATGACACAGGGAAAATACCCGCCGACTCAAGAAGAATATTATAATTCCATTTGCAAAGAAAGCAAGTGCAGACAAGTGTGAAAATTACAGAACTATCAGTTTAATAAGTAATGGGTGCAAAATACTAACACGAGTTATTTACAGACGAATGGAAAACTTATGGAATCCAACCTCGGGGAAGATCAGTTTGGATTTAGGAGAAATGTAGGAACACGAGAGGCAATACTCACATTACGACTTATCTTAGAAGATAGGATAAGGAAAGGGAAACCTACATTTTTAGCGTTTGTCGATTTGGAGAAAGCTTTTGACAATGTCGACTGGCATACACTCTTCCAAATTCGGAAGGTATCAGGGGTAAAATATTGAGAGCGAAGAGTTATATTCAACCTATACAAAAACCATACTGCAGTTATTAGAGTCGAAGGGCAAGAAAGGGACGCAGAGGTTGGGAAGGGAGTAAGACAGGGTTGTAGCCTTTCCCCAATGTTGTTCAACCTGTACATTGAGCAGGCAGTGAAGGAATGGAAGGAGAAATTTGGAGGGGGCATTAAAGTGCAGGGAGAAGAAATAAAAACATTGCGGTTTGCCGTTGACATAGTAATTCTGTCAGAGACCCCAAAAGATCTGGAAGAGCAATTGAATGGGATGGACAGTGTCTTGAAAGGTAGATATAAGATGAACATTAACAAGAGTAAAACGAAGGTGATGGAATGTAATGTCAGAAAATTAGGCGATGCTGAAGGAATTAGATTAGGTAATGAGACAATAAAAGTAGTAGATGAATTTTGTTATTTGGGTAGCAAGATAACTTCTGATGGCCGAAGTAAAGAAGATATAAAATGCAGCATGGTTATGGGAAGAAAAGCGTTTCTAAAGAAGCGAAACTTGTTAACATCCAATACTAATTTAAATGTTAGGAAGTCCTTTCTGAAAGCATTTGTCTGGAGTGTAGCATTGTTCGGGAGTGAAGCGTGGACGATAAGGAGTTGAGATAAAAAGATGATAGAAGCTTTTGAAATATGGTGCTACAGACGAATGACGAAAATTAGATGGGTAGATCACGTAACTAATGAGGAGGTGCTTAACCGAATCGGGGAGAAAAGGAGTTTCTGGCACATACTGACTAAGAGAAGGGATAGATTGGTTGGACACATTCTGAGACATCCAGGAATTGTCAACTTAGCATTAGAAGGAACGTGTGGGGTAAAAATCGTGGAGGGAGACCGAGGGACGAATACAGTAAGCAGATTCAAAAGGATGTAGGTTGCCGAACGTATTCTCAGATGAAGAGACTTGCACAGGACAGGGTAGCGTGGAGAGCTGCATCAAACCAGTCTGCGGACTGAAGACCACCACCACAACAACAACAGTGTTATTTTAGTTCAACTTTTACACACAGTCTCATGTTACTTAAACTGCAAAGACCTTTCTCTTTGGCTAGTAACATAGAAGCTCTTAATTATTTTACGAGCTAATTATATACACTTAATTTCCTCTTACACTTTCAAATTAACTCGAACCCTCTCATTTTATTTCTTGTGCAATTGTTTTCGTAGTATAAATGATTAAATTATAAAAAGTGTAAAAATAACTCATAGATTCGATAGGCTTCATTTAAAAAAAATTAGCCTCCCCTCAGACCCAAATCCTGTATGCGCCATTGTAAGAAGCTACTGATGTTAGTAAACCAACTGCGATCTTCACGGATACGTTTTCAGTTTTTAAAACAAAGCCACAAGTTGGAATTTATTATAGGAAGCGGCATCCAAAGCTCCATGCTTACATCTTGACAAGATAACGGGCCTATCCTGTTCCGTGAAATACAGAATGTTATTTTACGGTGAATGTCCGTATCTCTATTCTTTGACACAATAAACACCGCGCAAAAAACACTCCTCTGAAGACGCTCTCTCCCTCCGTAAACTCAACACACTTCTACCAAAAATCTCTATACAGAGTTATCATAGCGAGACTGAATATACAAATTTCTAACTCGACCAAAATTAAACGACAAAAATCTACTCAAGAAAGCAGATAAAATTCTCTTCATGCTTTCCTGAGTGCCGGCAGCAGTGGCCGAGCGGTCTGCGGCGCGCCAGTCACGTTCTGCACGGCCACTGCGGTCGGGGGTTCGAATGCCCCCTCGGGCATGGGTATTTGTACCGTCTTTAGTATTAGTTAGTTCATTAGTAGTTTGTAAGTTTAGGGACTGATGGCCCGTAGTTAAGTCCCATAAGCTCTACAAACATTAGAACATTTTTGCTTTCCTGAGAGTGACAAGTCTTTTGAATCTATCATTGTGAGGATAGATTAGATGTGGCTTACATTCACGGTGCACAAAACAGGTCAGATCATTGTTGCAGAAGCGAAGAAAAAAGACATGCCAGATTTAAATAGACACAAAATCTCCAAGCCTACCAATCTTTTAGAAACCCGAATTTCACGTGGACTTCAATGCGAGAAACGTATAACAGTTTCCACAATTAAACCCTGACTAATAACCAAATTAGATTCCTTTCACAGTATGCTGATACAATAACCTAGAAGCAGATCACATATAGTTTGAGATATAAAGAGAAACTTGAATCTCTTAACAAAGGCAAGTCTTCCAGTCCAAATAGTATACCAATTAGATTCTTTTCTAGTATGCTGAGATAATAACACCATACTTAGCTGTCATATACAACCATTCGCTTAGTGGGAGATCTGTACCAAGGACTGGAAAGTTGTACAATTCACTCCAATATTCAAGGAAGACGATAGGAGTGCTTCCGAAATTACAGGACCATGTCACTTTGTTAGAAAATTGCGAACTACCTGGAAGAGAACGACCTATTGATTCTTAGTCAACACGGATTAAAAAAACGTATTGTGCTTGTGAAACACAGCTAGCTCTTTACTCACATGAAGTGGTGATTGCTATCGAAAAGGGATCTCAAATCGATTCCGTATTTCTAGATCATCTCACTGGCGGCTTCTGATGAAATTGTTGCCTACTAAATCGACCTGTTATTTGTGCAGAAAAATAAACAACAGCGTGTTTAAACGGATGTCTCTGTAGTTCTTTTTCGCTAATCCTGTTATTTCAGTGCGTTATATAACCCATACCTACTGATAGGAAGGCGAACGCATTCGTTGATTATCAGTACTGGCTGAGAAGCAAGTAAACAGCCATCCCCTCTCGGCACCTCTAGGTGCGTTGGCTATGCCCTTAATTTTCTCTGCTCTTCGCATTCCATTGAATCATGCCGTATTTTTTCCTTAGAAGAACGAACAAGAGAACGACCGGATTCCAACAGCAGCATCGATTATTTACAAACAAGATAAGCGGGTGTTTACATAATTCCCTGTGACTATTGCTCTGCATATATAGGCCAGACAATACGAACTGTTCAGGAGCGGTGTACAGAACACGAAAAACTGACCCGTCTTCTGCAACCGTCTAAGTAAGCAGTAGAACAACAGTGTTTCCATGAGACACGCAGTGGGATATCTTTATCTAATATATAAAGCAGAGTGTCCGTGTGTTTGTGCGTGTTGCATACAAATCTAAAGTTTTGTTCCAATATTTATGAAATTTTGTACACGTAAGCTTCAATCCATGAGGACGGTCGCCGTAAGTGGAAGAATCACATACGATATATAGTTAACGAGATATAACGTCATAAACAATGAGATGCGCGAAAAACTGCTGCATTTAAAGACAATGCTGCTCATTTTCTCCTAAACCACTGGACCGATTTCAACCAAATGTGGTACCCACATTCCTTACTGTGAGGTAACAATTGCAGGAAGCTGAATTTTTGGTATGTTGTTAGGACATATTAGAGTAGTATTAAACCAAGTTTGCAGCTTCAAAATCCTTTAGCTTAACTTTTAAGAGCCAAAAAACCTCGAAATTTTCGGACTTTTTTCTGATTTTGGCTTATAACTCGTGAAGGGTGGTTTCTTGACGAAAAGTCACTCACATCACTATTAATGTAGATAAAATATTCTAAAATTTAAGCCCAATCGCCGCTCTGTAAGTCCAATAGTTCCCGAGATATTGGACTACAAAAATTGACTTATTTCTCCAAAAAGTTCAAATTTCCGATTTTAGTCATCTTTCGGTGGCTCTAATGATCATCCCATGGGGAAAGTCATACAAAACAAAATTATAGAGCAGTTATTTAGCTTTAATCTAAGTACAGAACGAAGTCCATAGGCCCAATAGATTTCTAGTTATCGTTAAAAAACGAAAAGTTAGAAAAATCGGAGTATTCAATAAACTGACCCAGATGAATTGCAGCCCTCTTATCCAATATATGTTAAAGAAGAACGAGGAATTACTCACTGACGATGATTATTAATTATGTATAAATAAGTGTAATTTATGTGTTAGTGCATACCAATATATTTGTGAAAGTAGATATTGCTGTAAAAACAACGAAAGCCTCTCCGTATGTTTTTGTCAGCCATTAAGGGATTGGGACTTTCCTTCGTAGCGAGGCCTTTTGTTGTGCGTAGGCACCCCCGCCCCCCTCACTCCGAGGGTTCACTGCATTCTGGGACCAGTGAATTCTGGGCCCAACCAGAAATGTGCGAATTCTAGGCCCAGTTTCTTGGAAACTACCTGCGGGAGGGCAGAGCCTCCCTGCTCCCCTGGGAGTCCCCGTCCAGCGCAGTGGCTGACCGCGTAGACAGTCACTGCCAGTACGACTCTAACTTGCATAGTATTCAGTTCGTGCATCTTGTCTCCCAGTGTGCTTTAAGTTCGAAATGGAAGTGTCAACGACCAACCGTGATAAGCCATGTGCAGACTATGACGGCTACTCGTATACCATAAGGAGAACCAAAGCAGATGGGACTGTGTTTTGCCGCTGTTTAAAGCAAAGAACAAAGTATTGCCGAGGAATGATTGAGACGAAAGACTGTGAGGTGTTTAGTTCAAACGAGCATCAATGTGGAGCACCGGATGACGCTCGCATAGAAATACAGAAGGCAGTAAATCGGGCTAAGAAGAGATCAAGAGACGAAGAGACTTCGATGTCTAAAATATATGCTGAAAAATTGGGTGAACTCCACAATCGAGGATATCATTTTGTGTCTGAAATGTCAGAAGAGCTATCAACGAAGCGGATATTATACAGGCATCGGTCCAAAGCACGCGGAGATCAGAAAGAGCCAGAGACGAGACAACAAGTCGATCTTTCGTCTTAGCTTCTAAATATGAATGACGGTAGCAGTTTTCTCTTGAGCGATTACAACATTGGAGATAGGGTGATAGTCTTTAGTGGAAAAGCAGGAAGAGAGGCTTTAAAGACTAAACGAGCCTTTTTTGTGGATGGGAGCTTCAAATGTTGTAGCTAGCAATTTGCTCAAATATATACGATAGATGCAGACTTTGGAAGTTCAAAGTATGAAACAAATATCTATCCGATGGCCTTTGCATTGTTACCCAACAAAAGAAAAGAGACATATATTCGTCTTTATTATGAATAGCAGTGATTTTCCGTCTTTGCAACTACAATAAAATGCGATTTTTTCACACCAGACGCGTTTCGTTTTATTGAATGTAAAACACCTTCAGTTGTCTGTAATAGCAGAAATCTACAGTTTGTTTTGTGTTTAGATCGAAAACAGTTCTTAAATGGTCCCTGAAAAGTAGGCCTAATGTTTGGTACTTACGGAAATTGTGTTTCGATCTAAACACAAAACAAACTGTAGATTTCTGCTATTACAGACCACTGAAGATGTTTTACATTCAATAAAACGAAACGCGTCTGGTGTGAAAAAATCGCATTTTTATTGTAGTTGCAAAGACGGAAAATCACTGCTATTCATAATTATGAAAGCAACTACGGACATTATGGCCACACAAACGAAGAATATATTCGTATTTTCAGCAATCTTAAAAATAATATAAAAGAATGGAATCCTCAAAATGTCACTGTTGTTCTTGAAATAGCTGCTATTTCTGCATTAAAAGTTGTGCTCCCGTCGGTTCAAGTTCATGGCTGCCATTTCCGCACGAAGAAATCTCTCTGGAGGAAAGTTCAAGACTTGGGACTTGCTTCCGAATACAGAGAAAATGAAGAAGTAAGGTTGCAAATTCAGATGTGTGCTTCTCTGGCATTCCTTCGACCGGAAGATGTCTGCGATGGCTGGCTCGAAGTCCATTCACAATCACCAGATATCCCCAAGCTGTCTCAGTTTTTCGACTATTTCGTAGACAGGTGGTTAGAAAACGATGAAGTCCCGATCAGAGTTTGGAGCTGCTACAGGCTGCACCATTGTACCACCAACGCTGTAGAAGGTTGGCACAACAAGATTAATAATTTGCTTGGGAAACCGAATCCTATTATTAAAGACGTAATCAAGTGCATGAAGACGGAAGCAGAGAACTCGCCACGTGCTTTAATGAGATCAGAGTTAGGTAAGGTAAAAGGTAAAGCAGTCAACAATCCGAAGATTGGTTTGAACAACACAGTGCTTTACTAGGCATGGTTTGGAGGTGGTATGCCGTTGCCTTCCTCCGACCTTCGAACTGACTTACCCAGCCAGTTATAGGGGGACCTACAGTTTAACGTGGGTTCCGAACCACGGTGCTACTTGGTATTTTTCACATGAGCAATACTGCCAGAGGTGAAAGAAGTGGAAAGTGACAGATAAAAATCCTAGGACCTGGCGGGGATCGAACCCTGGACCTCTGAATTTGTAGTCTGACACTCTACCACTGTGCAACCGAGGCGCACCAGAGTTAGGTGTGGAGGGAAAACAAAAGAAAAAACATACGTGAAACTCGATGAAAGGATGACAAAAATAGTACAAAAGTACTACTTCAAAAATGTGAATAAATTCATTGGCCTAGTTTGAGAGAACGTATGTGAAAAAATGTACAAAGAAATAATAATTTAAAAGTTAATAAAATAAAATAAATGATTTTAAACACGATTGAATGACAATGTATTCTTGTCATTTATCCAGTCCAAAGCTTGGATAAAGTGCGATGGGAGTCTGTTTATTACGAAAATTCCGTAAACATAACATGATCACTTCCTGGCAAAAGTGAATTTCTTATATGGAGCACTGTGACTTTTTGTAATATATTCTCTCTCTGACGCAATCATTTAGATCTAAATCTTCAAAAAGATTTTACTTATGACCAGTTGCAGCCAATGTCAACTACCTCAAAAAAAAAAAAAAAAAAAAATAAAAAAATAAAAAATAAAAAAAAAAAAAAATTAAAAAAAAAATAAAAAATAAAAAAAATTAAAAAAAATGGAAAACTTAAAAACCTAATTACAAAAATGTAATTTAAAAATCGTGTCTATCCTTCTTTACAAAACCTTATATTAAAATAAATTAAAATAATATGCTCCTCATACCTCTGGATGGTATATGTAATGTAAAGAACATAATATATGATGGCATACGAAAAAAGGGTAGGATTATGCACATAATTAAAGATCATTGGATATAACTCACATACGGTGCATAGGTGACATAAGTTGTACATGGCTTCTTCTCCCGCTCCTACCACTACATGCGCGTATCCCCTGTACGTGATTTCAAAACAGAATAACAACTGGCAAGCCGTCAGAAAAACTAAAACATACAGTTTTGGAAGCAAAGAGTTAAAACTGCGTTCAGAACGACACATAATCTTAAAGTGCGATTGCGTGATAATATACCACAAACGAAGCCAAATATGCAAATTACGGGATTTATGAACGTCCTGTCGCTGAGAAGCCCTCCACTGGCCAGACTCGAAGGTCCTTCATACGTGGCGATTTGGAGAAAATACTTATGGTAGCAAGAAAATTGCATTAGGTTTGCATTTTGACAAGGAGAAATTTAGCATATATAATATTGAAGATCAAATGGAAATGGTGCACAAAAGCGACTCTACGTTGGAGATACAGATTGCAAAAATAAATGAGCAAAATTAATTTTCTCCTAATGCCTACTTCAAGATTTATGATGTTATGCCGTCCTGTTAACACCGCCCTTCAAATGACCACCAACGGAAACAAAATGTCCTGCTGCCGAAAGAACAACGTTGAATGTTGACATAATGTTCAACGATATTTCCTCTTTTAAACGCGTATAGCAATGGCTCTAATTTTTTCCTGTTTTCCCTTGTTTTACGATGCATTCTCTGTCATGGTATAGAAAATCATGTCATTCATTGTAGCCGTAAACACGCACTCTTATTATGTAAATTATTTTATGGTTCACACACTCTCGTTTTAATGTATGTCTTAATACGCGTGTTCATATTGCTGATTCTATACATTTTACATGTGGCAATACTAATAACGTTATGCAGGATTATAATTACAAAATAGAAGCCGGCCGCGGTGGCCGAGGAGACTGAGGCGCTTCAGTCACGGTCTGCACGGGCACTACGGTCGGGGGTTCGAATCCCCCCTCGGGCATGGATATTTGTGCCGTCTTTAGTATAAGGTAGTTCATAAGTAGTTTGTAAGTTTAGGGACTGATGACCCCGTAGTTAAGTCCCATAAGCTTAACAAACGTTTGAACGTTTGAACAAAATAGAAAGGGTTTTCCTGTCTCGAAGTCATATGTAGGGGCCATGCACATTTAGCGCTATGAGTGAGATGGGAAGCAATACGCAGATTATTTCACATATACGTGCACACTCCTGGTTCATGTACATTACACGTAGGTCTAACATTCGCAGGTCGATGGGTGTGGAACAGATTTTATTTTACGTTAATTTAAATGCTCTTTGTTAAACAGACGTGATTTTAAAATTCTGTGTTTTTAATTTGGTTTCCAGGTTTTCCATTGTAACTTCTGAATATCCAATCATAAGTAAAAGTTGTCAAACAAAAATTACGTGAACATTTCCAACTGTATCACTTTTGGTTCTTCTTTGATCATTTCCACACCTTTTTCATCAGTACAGCACGTAAACCTACGTTTGCACGGGCCATAAAAATTGTTATCGCCGACAACACTGGCCCACAATGTTTTCTGGCAACATTGGAACCACTCGAATTGCAGCCACATGTACTATAACGATGCCGGTCACTGTTGTCTTGTAATTTTTGTAGAAAAGTATTTCAGGGCCGATTGTGTTTACATGAATCAAGCTACAGGTGCAAAATAATGAAGTCGGCTCGCCTACCTGCCGGCCGGCACCCATCCCGTCGTGAGGGAGGGAGGGGGGTGGGTGGGAAGGAGGATTAGTGGCCCGACCTTTCCGGGCCCAGAATTCACTGGGCCCAGAATTCACTGGGCCCAGAATTCGCGACACCCACTCCGAGTGCTGACCCAGCGGATGTTCTGTCCTCCTCCCAAACTTCTTGTCTCCGAGGTCTTCCCCATTACATCCAGTTTGTCCCTTCTAACGGCTGTATTCGGATGTGTGAAGAACGTTTCAAACAAAAATCGTCTAAATATCGATCGTGGTAGTGTTTTAACTACTTTTTTTTTTTTTACAATATGTCGGAGCTACCCCCGTCGGATGTTTGTTTCGGGGAAGGGGGTTGGAACACTTGCGCGGAGTGACACTTGCGCGGAACCCGGGGCCCTTGGGGCGGCCGATGGCTTTTCCTGGGTACAGGCACACCAAGAAGTCTAGCACTGCTGTTGTCAAGTTTCCACACTGTCAACATAACACGAAACTCAGTGAAATTGCACAACCGTATGCAAGCAGAAGAGCAATATAGTAACTTGTTCTAACTACATATTAATTCGTTGAGTGTTCCTCCTGAAAACAAAAACGTATTTTAATCGTGATAATGTTGGAGAGTTATTAAGACATTCTCTGCTACTACAAGACGATGACTTTCCACAGTCATACCTCCTAAAAGCATATTATTCAGAACACTAAGCATATCAAGACACCTGCACAAGCAATAAATATATTAGGCATCCTGCACAGATACGTTGATGTAATTGACCACTATGTAGTTAACCCCACTATCACGCAACTTCCATCTTTTTTAAAAATAGCTACTATGCTTTTTAATAGGAGACACAACCTTAAACCTCCAATTAAAAAACATTAATAATAAGTCAATGAGTATTTTACATACATTAAGCGTTTATTCGTAGACCCCAAAACGATTTGGCTTTATTCGAATTACAAATACATCTAAAAAATGTATGAAATACGGAATTTGTAAGGGAATATCACACACCGTAAAACGCTAAAGATAAATTTAGTTGCAGGCCGGCCGCGGTGACTGAGGCGCTCCAGTCACGGTCTGCACGGCTACTACGGTCGGGGGTTCGAATCCCCCCTTGGGCATGGATAATTGTGCCGTCCTTAGTCTTAGTTAGTCCATAAGTAGTTTGTAAGTTTAGGGACTGATGACCCCATAGTTAAGTCCCATAAGCTTTACAAACATTTGAACATTTTTTAAACAAGTTGCAAGACTTCCAGGAAAAATGAAGCGAAATTAGCAGCCAATAGTTGGTTATAAATTACATTGGCTGTTAACTGTATAAATATAAATTACGGAATACGCGGAACTCCTGTTCAGTACAGTCAAAAAGGTCTAAGGTAATAGGCAGTGGTTTACAATCAGATATCCGTATCACTCTCCTCCTCAAGAAGTCTGTGTGAAGATTTATATTCAGAACATTCAAGAAAAAGGCTTCTGTCGTGTTGAAATTACAAGAAGCAGCTCATTTACTCAGGAAGGGAAAACGTTATGGTGTCTGTAAATTTGAATGGCTGTATCTCTTGTAGTAACATTCATTTTTGATAAAATGTTAAAATCCAATATACCAGAATTTTGTTTTTCTAAACTCAATGCCAACTTGTGTCACAAATTACGCGGCCGGTCCGGTAGGAGGTTCGAGTCCTTCCTCGGACATGGATATGTTTGTTTGTATTTTGCCTAAGTTATTTTAAGTAAGATTAAGTAGTGTGTAAGTCTAGCGACCGATGACCTAAGTAGTTTGGTCGCATAAGGCTACACATATACACGTAATTTAGTTATTTCATCACCACATTTAAGTACTAATAATTAAAGAAACTTAAATGTAAAAATTTGTAATAAATACTGAAAACAAATTATTGATGTTTCTCATAAGATGAATGTACAGAACCGTTGAATTACGTCTTGTGAATGTACCTATGGCACAGGTAGCGGCTGGAGGGCGTGGAGTAGGGGTGGTGTATCCCTACTTGTGGAACACCCTGTTCACTACCTGCAGCGTTCGGGTCTCCCCGCAAGTGTCTACACATTCCCTTTCCCCGCAAGTGTCACTCCCCGCAAGTGTCACAAACTCGTTGGGAAGTGCTTGGAGAGGGAACAGTGACAGTGAAAAAAGCGTGGAATTTAGATGCTGATAAAAGTGTGTCAAAAACGTGGGCTTGAAAGGATCATGAGGTTTTTGTGCAAGTTAAACGAATTGTCCATACATGACGCATGCAGGAAGAGGTACACTGTGGAAAGTAATGTGAAAGCATCTGTCCAGCGAGGAGATGTTTCATCTGCTCAGCCATCGTCTTCGCGTGGGGAAAGGCTGAGAAGTGCGTCGGGTTCAAGGCGTCACATCATTGGAGATTTTTGTTTCCCTTGTGGTGAAAAATTCTCCAAGGAATATTTCGAAAAACAGATAAACTTGCCTGAATATCTACGGGATGAACTCCATCAAGTGGAAACACTGGAAGTGAAAGAATCGATTGTGGAAAAAGCTAGGCAAGCTGGTGAATGGGGACAACAGATTCTTCAGCGAATTTCATGTATAAGTGAACTTGTTGCTGCTGAGGGTAAGTACCACAAACATTGCTACCTAAAATTGCACTCCTGTCGCGATCTACTGGTGCATGAGGTAAACGAGGGCGTCCTGAACATGCCCTTCTTATCGAGGGTATGGAGCGTACATAAGCGTACCTTCCAGAAACAAGAGAGGAAAACCAATTTTCCATAAGTGACTTGATTGCAGAGAACTTCACAGGTAATTACAAACCAACAGTTGCAAGTGTTCAAGCTCATCTTAAAAGGCAATATGGAGAAAAAATTATTTTTGCGCAGTCTTGATGTTCACAGACATTGGACAAAACATTATCTTTTTGAAAAGTGGTACAATCAAAGACTTAGCGATCCTGCTCAAGTGTGGCTTAGAGTTGTCAGAACTGCAGCAGAGATTATCCTGCAAGACATTTGTTCCCGAACATTTGACACTACTCAATATCCCCCGTCAGAGGCCTTTTTAAAAGACGCGAGGGAATCAGTTCCTGATCCTCTGCAACTGTTGCTTGAACAGATTATCCTGAGAAACAAACGTTCTTCTCTCGAACAATGGAAAAAAGAAGTGCATAGGATTTGCTCATGGAATCATGGCTGCAACGAGGCCCAAATCTTTCCTATCCTCAATTCAAATAAGCTTTGGAACCTATTTGTATAGAAAATTTGGTTCAAAGCACCTTGTTGAACTTTACCAGAGTATAGGAATTTCTTGTACATATACGGAGGCTATGCGTTTTGAAAATTCCGCTATCCTCCGTGGAGAAGTGACCCAACTATTTGAAAGAGGAGTTTTTATGCAGTTTGTGTTCGACAATGCAGATGTAATTGTTAACACAATTCATGGAGAAAGTACGTTCCGTGAAATGGGTGGTATAATGATCATGACCCCTCACTCATCCGTTCACCCAGACAAAAACATACCAAGTTTGAAGTCTGTTTCTGCAGAGTCTATCAGGTTCACAAACTGCCACACATTAAACATTCTTGTATTAGATCGAAATCTGGCTTGTCATCCATTTCAATTAACGAAGTGAAAATCGCTGAAGACATTTTGCCAAAATCCCCATACCTGCTGTGGTTGTTTGGAAAAGCAACTAACATGCCAGGCATCCCAGGGTGGAATGGATTCATGGACCAAGTGACTGAAGATGTTCCTTACAAACGTTCAAAGATTGTATATCTCCATTTTATCCATGCTCCCCAAACCAACTACGACACTGTTTTAACACAACTTTTGGAAGCCAGTTAAAGAACAAGCATTTATGGTCAGGAAATACGTTTTGTGACCTACGACCAACAACTGTACTTGAAAGCCCGAGACATTGTGGAGAGCCACCAGCATCCTCAGCTCGTTAACATAGCTTGGAGGTTTTCACCTCATGTAATTCATGGGGGCCATCGGTGCCATAATGGCAGGAAGTGGAGTCAAGGAACTTATCTGTTCAATATTTGCTGAAAACAGTGTTGAAAAAATCCTATTTATATACAGTGAATTAATAATCATGGTTAATGAGTAATTCCTCCTTCTTTAACATATATTGGATAAGAGGGCTGCAATTCATCTGGGTCAGTTTATTGAATAATCCGATTTTTCCAACTTTTCGTTTTTTAACGATAACTAGAAATCTATTGGGCCTATGGACTTCGTTCTGTACTTAGATTAAAGCTAAACAACTGCTCTATAACTTTGTTTTGTATGACTTTCCCCGTGGGATGATCATTAGAGCCAATACACTAGCCGAAAGATGACTAAAATCGGAAATTTTAACTTTTTGGAGAAATAAGTCAAATTTTGAAGTCCAATATCTCGGGAACTATTGGACTTACAGAGCTGCGATTGGGCTTAAATTTTAGAATATTTTATCTACATTAATAGTGATGTGAGTGACTTTTCGTCAAAAAACCACCCTTCACGAGTTATAAGCCAAAATCAGAAAAAAGTCCGATAATTTCGAGTTTTTTTGGCTCTTAACAGTTAAGCTAAAGGACTTCGAAGCTGCAAACTTGGTTTAATACTACTCCAATATGTCCTAACAACATACCAAAAATTCAGCTTCCTGCAATTTTTTTGGACCTAAACATACCTGGCGACTGGCCTATAATGTACAATATCGCTACGTCGGTCTGAAATACCCATTCGATTACAAGATATTTCTGCGTCGTCGTCCGAAGACATCGTTCGAGCTACACTACGTCGCGCCAGTGCGAAATGACCTTAATATACCGCGGGAGAAAGAAACATCTGAATCTTTCCGTTCTCTATCTGATTTCTCTTATTTTAATAAGATGATCGTGTCTCCCTGTGTAGGTGGGTGCTAACAAAATATGTTCGCATTCGGAGCAGAATGTTGGTGACAGAAATTTCGCAAATAAATCTTACTGCAACAAATAACACCTTTCTTTTAATGATTTCCACCCCAACTCGTGCATCATTTCTATGACACTCTCTCCCCTATATCACGACAATACAAAACAGGGTGCTTTTCTCTGAACTTTCTCTATGTCATCCGTCCTACACACTTGGTGGGAATCACAAAATGTGCATCGAGACGCTATGCTACGATGCGTGAGGCCGTTCCCTGTCGGGGTTTCGACTCCCCACTCATACATGGATGTTTGGGTCGTCTTTAGTATAAGATAGTTTATAAGTAGTTAGTACGTTTAGGGACAGATGACCCCGCAGCTACGTCCCGTAAGCTTAACAAACATTTCAAAATTTGAATCACAAAATGCGCAGCAGTACTCCAAAATAGGACGAACAAGTGCAGTGTAGGCAGTTTCTTTAGAAGAACTGTTTCTTCTTGTAAGTGTTCTGCCATTGAAACGTAGCTTTTGGACCGTCTGTCGTCTTCCATATATTTTTTGTATATTTCTGTAAAGTTATAATTTATTCAGTGTCGCTAGATTATCATTTTGTTAAAACTTAAACCCCACTCTTTTCAAGGCTTGAAGAATAGCATTTTTATTTCATGTGTTAAAATATTCGTTAATATTCCTAGGTTTTTCTTATTTTATTATGTTACTAATGTATTATTATATTATTTTATGTGGCATAAGTACGGCTTAACCGCTACGTCACTGGCCCTGTGAGAACGTACAGTTGTACTTTTAAGTGTGTGCAAGAATCTATGGCTTTTTGAATGTGGGGAGTGATAGCTCGATTAGCATCATTCTCAGAGTCGATAGCTGCTGAGGTTACCAAAGAGGTTACAGTCTAATCGGCGAGCTTTCTCCAGTGCGAGTGTACTCGCTCTCCGTCCCCACCACCTCTGTTTCTTGGACTTTCTGGCTTCCGATGGCTTCCCGCGTCTGGTGGCCGGTCGGTCTGATCATTCTGGGCTGGTCGACTGGTGAGGTAAGGTTGGTTCTGCTCTTGTTTTTGGAGATGGTAGCGTTTCATTGACTAGCACGTTTAACTTAAACTCGTGAACTTCGAATCATTTTTTGGAATATTTTCTCCGATTATGTGCAGAAATGTGTTCTCGTTTTTGAATTCCGTGATTTCCAATAGATCAATGCGGCGTGTGTGATTCTAGTTGCAGTTTGATAACGACCTGGTATGTTAAAACCTTTTGTGATCATGTTGCAGTGGATGAACTCTGTGTAAATACTTTATAGCTTTGTGGGGCCCGATTACTTATAGGTGATATGTTCTTTTTTGTACAGGGCTTGTAAAAATCTTCTCATTGTTTCGTGAGTGATATGTGTTCCACGTGGTTGGAACCTTGGAGCCTTCAGCTTCCACTCTTGTCTGTTTCATGCCCATCAGGCAAGTAGCTATGTGGGCATCCTTCTGATTTCCACTAATATTTCGCGATCTACTCTCCCCGCCTATTTTAATGTTGCTGTTTCTTCTCCGACTTGAAGTACGAACTCTGTCTGTGTCAGTAATTCTCTCTGAGCCTTGTACAATCTCCTTCAATAGCTTCCTTATGTAATTTTAAATATTTTTATGGGTTGCATGCTGTAATTACTAAATTTATTTTTCCGACTTTGCAATTATTTCACTTTTACGGGTTTTGGAGACTGGACTTCATCCGTCTCTGTAATCGCTCCCTATCACGTGTAGCTGCATTCCTTTCGCTTCTTCGTGTAATTCTAACCGTTTCTATGGGTTGCATGCCGTAATTCGTATTTTATTTTTCCGGCTTTGTAATTATTTCATTTTTGCTGTTTTTCTGAGACTGGACTTCATCCGGCTCTGTAATCGCCCCCTATCGCGTGTAACTGTATTTCATTCGCTTTCTTATATAATTCTAAGCATTTCTATGCGTTACATGCAGTAGTTAATTTTCTTTATTTTTCGGAAACTGAATTTATCAATTTTATCGGTTTTCGGAACCACGTGGGTCTGAGTTTCCGGGGTTTGCAGCTAGTCGCCTGAATTCACGCCACTTCTCATATAAAACCAGTACCTAGATCAATTTCTAGCAGACTGCAACCGTGAGGTCGAACCTCTGCGTGCCTGTCCTTCCATAGGAGAAAGACCGAGTCGAGAGCCTGCGCGAGACCCAGTGCAGGCATTTGATTATCATCACTTTTTAACTATAAAAAAGGACCAGGTCTTCCAAAACTCTGCTAGCGGAATACACCCGTTTGCATGGGTAGAGCAATTCGATTACTCTCTGCCTCCGAACTGTCCAGAAGGACAGAAAATCGACTATGTGTGCGGATATCTTGAGGGGAAGTCCACTACGCGGATGCGACCTCTCTTGAGATATTGCTGCTACTACGATGATTTTAGGGAACATTTCCTGTCTGCCTACTGGTCGGAGAGGCTACAGGAATTACAAAGCAGCATTCTAGTGATGCCCCACTTTGCTAACAGCAATTGCAGGAGTCTCAGAGAATTCTTTCGAGAAATGATGCAGAGAAATCAATTCCTCGACTACCCATACCCTCCCCGTGAATTGATACGAATTTGCACGTCGAAGCTCCACGAAATGTGCGCAATGTCGTCCTTGTGAGAAGCTGCAAGGAGGACACTGATTATTCCAGGCTTACCTGGAGAATATGACGAAGATTACGGACCTAGAAGAGACGGCAAAGGCTCATCAAGGAGAAGGAATAGTAGAGCTAAAAGTGCTAGGCACAACCGCGCAGAAAGCAATAGCAGAGGAAAGTCCAGTCCTTCCAATGTGGAAAATCAGCCGCATCGGAGGAATGGGCAGGGTTATTGGCGTGGTAAGAGAGAAGACAAGCGGCGAAAGTTTGGGAACAGAAATAAGGGCTACCGACCCGATAAACACCTGTGAAGACCACTTGACCCGACAAGTGAAGACGTTGAGATTAGGTCCGCTGATCCGCGCCATAACAAACCGAAGGATACCAATCCTAGCACAAGACAGTAATAATTTGCTGTAGTTGATCATCACTCGATCAACCTGCTCGGAAAGGAGCATATATGTCCTAAGCTTTCCTTAATTTTATGTTTCTAGGGTAAATTAACTGATATTCTTACCAACTCTGTGATTTTGTGTTTGTAGATTTATGTTGTATTTTGTATATCTTTTGTAGTGTTTTCTTTAAATGGTTTGTTTTAATAGTGTATTTTGTTATATGTGTCCTTTGTATATGTATATGTTCATTTCGCCATAACGCATCTTCATGTTGTATGCGCGTTTTGTGCACTACAAGGTACACGCCGCTAATGGGGTGGATAATAGCAACTTGCCAGTTCCATCTGGTCGGCTGTTCGACGTACGTTACCTTGACGCTTCGTTTCGCACATAAAAAAATTTTAGTGTGACATGTTCAAGTGTCTCTGTTAGCTATAAGGCTGCCTGCCTCACATAGTCTCTTTTTCTTTTTTGTCCATGCTTTCATCTTTTTGTTTCCATCGTGAGGATTGATGGTGCATAATCTAAGTTCTTTAGCCCATGTTAAGTATTTTATTGTGTATATTTTGTGTATGTCTTGTTTATGGTAATTTGTGTCCCTGTATAACGTTTTAAGTGGGTGTGCTCTTCTTCACTGTGCGTGAAACTAGCCTTGTTTAGCAAGTGCTTTAGTTGCAATCAGCTATCTCCCCATTAGGTAGCATGTTTATAAGACGCCATGGTAGGCACCAATGCGGTAATTCATAGGATTTTTAGTTGCACGTAAATGCACCGTGGTGTTGATGTCAGGGGTCTAGATAATTTTGTCTAGGGATTGTCCGTTTGAATATCAGGAAGTGTGATATTCGACCGAAATACGGTCGCGGCAGAGCATTAAAGAAGGTGTTCATCAAAATTTCATTGACATTATACACCCTGGCTTATTAATAGAACCAACTTATGTTTTTCAGATAAGTTTTGCAGGGCAATTTTGTAAATTAAAGGACAGAGCGTGATCTGTAGAAGAGGCCAGAGTAACATTCAGAAGAGGGCAGAATCACAGATCTGAGGAAATACAAACAAAAATAAGGAGCTGAACAAAGGCAAGCTCCAAATCAAAGAACTGTCCGCCCTACATGTACCATGAGGACACCTGAATTCCTAACATCAATAGGACGGTAAAACACTAATCTCCACTTTCTATTTTGCAGCATTGTGGTAAGAATAGGTTACATTGTAAGTTAATTTTACCTTAGATTTTTTTTCAACTTGGGATTGTTTAACTTGTGTGGATTTCTAGTGATTATTTTATGTGTTTGTACATTTGGTCATCTGTTTCTTTTTGTCTAGGAGTGCTTTATATGTGTAAATTCGTAGTGTTTATTTTATGTGATTGCACACTTGATCATATTTTGTCTTTTTTATTTCCAAGATGTATTATTTTTTGTTAATATGTGTCATGGTTTTATCTCGCCTTGGCGTGAGCGGTTTGCGTAAGACTGTTTCCAGGCCCTAACAACGAATTTGCGGTTTTGGAACCAGACCGACGGGCTCAAGAAAACTCCTTCCCCCCTTCGCGCTGTAGTTAATTAGTTAGGTTGCGCCTGAGCAGTAGGTAGTTATCCAGTAGTTAGTTTGCGTAGCGTTGCATAGAGCTTGGTAGTTCCTTTTTTCCCCATAGAGTTGCATGCTGCATGAGTAGAAGTTGCTTTGCTTCACTAACACTAACCCTGAGAGTCCTGACTTAAGGTTTAAGTTATTTACTATAAATATATTATGCTCAATGTGATATTAAGTTAGAGGATAAACTATTCTTCTTCTATTATTATGTATTATTTCAATGTAATATGTCAATTTTTGTGTTTTGCCCTTCAATTGAGGGGAAGTAGAATTTTTTTATAAATATATCTATGAATTAAAATTGTGTGCCGGAACCGGGACTCGAACCTGGAACCTTTGCCTTTCGCGGGAAAGCGCACTACCGACTGTGCTATCCCGACACGACTCACGATGCCGCCTCACAACTTCACTTCTGCCAGTACCTCGCCTCCTACTTTCCAAACTTCACAGAAGCTCTCCTGCAAACACGCAAGACTAGCACTCCTGGAAGAAAGGATATGGTGGAGACATGGCTTAGCCACAGCCTAAAGTAGGAGGCGAGGTACTGGCAGAAGTGAAGTTGTGAGGCGGCATCGTGAGTCGTATCGGGATAGCACAGTCGGTAGTGCGCTTGCCCGCGAAAGGCAAAGGTCCCAGGTTCGAGTCCCGGTTCCGGCACACAATTTTAATCTGCCAGGAAGTTTCATATCAGCGCACACTCCGCTGCAGAGTGAAGTTTCATTCTGGAAACATCCCTTAGGCTGTGGCTAAGCCATGTCTCCACCATATCCTTTCTTCCAGGAGTGCTAGTCTTGCGTGTTTGCAGGAGAGCTTCTGTGAAGTTTGGAAAGTAGGAGGCGAGGTACTGGCAGAAGTGAAGTTGTGAGGCGGCATCGTGAGTCGTGTCGGGATAGCACAGTCGGTAGTGCGCTTTCCCGCGAAAGGCAAAGGTCCCAGGTTCGAGTCCCGGTCCCGGCACACAATTTTAATCTGCCAGAAAGTTTCATATCAGCGCACACTCCGCTGCAGAGTGAAGTTTCATTCTGGAAACATCCCTTAGGCTGTGGCTAAGCCATGTCTCCACCATATCCTTTCTTCCAGGAGTGCTAGTCTTGCGTGTTTGCAGGAGAGCTTCTGTGAAGTTTGGAAAGTAGGAGGCGAGGTACTGGCAGAAGTGAAGTTGTGAGGCGGCATCGTGAGTCGTGTCGGGATAGCACAGTCGGTAGTGCGCTTACCCGCGAAAGGCAAAGGTCCCAGGTTCGAGCCCCGGTTCTGGCACACAATTTTAATCTGCCAGGAAGTTTCATATCAGCGCACACTCCGCTGCAGAGTGAAGTTTCATTCTATATCTATGAACATTGTATCCTTAATGTTAAATTTATTAAGGACTAAAGGCCTAGGGGGTTCTGTTCGCCATATGACTAATTTAAGTGAAATTTTTGTTAAATGTTTTGTTTAAATAAGAAGGCACTCCACGTTTGTGACACGATGATGTTCCTCATAAGTTTAATATGTCCTGTGGTAACATGGTGCACCAAAGTCTTGGCAGATATCTGAGGGTATCTGAGGACAAGATGTAGGCATGCGTCCGTGGACTTCGTGCAAGGCAGCGCAAGCCATCGGTGCGATACCGACCTGGGAGTTGGCAGGGTCCACGGGGTGACGGAAGACGAGCGGCCGCCCTACCAAAACTGCTAACTGGGTACGGTCGAACGGTTCCAGCTGCGTACACAATAGCTTCGTTCGAGTGGCGCTGCTGACGGTCAGGAACAGTTTGAGGCGTTCGAGTGGCACTTTTGACTCTTTCTGACGATATCTGACTGGCCAATCAGGTGTTCGAGTGGCGGAGCTGATAGTTGGCGACCGTAAGTTTAGGTCAGCGGATTTTCGTCAAGCTGTTTTCTGACTGACTCCAAAGCGTTTAACAAGCCTGCTCCAAAAGACAAGCCCGCATATTTACGAACAGGTTTGTGTTCTAAGTCTTCGATTTCCTCTTGATTGAGGCTGAGTTTGTATATTAGACAGGCATTCTTTCAACTTATGTGTCCTTCTAATACAGTACGTCCCCCTTTTTATTACACCCATACATACTATAAATGAAAGGTGTGGAAATTTTCATAACATACGGCCGGCCGCGGTGGTCGAGGTGACTGAGGCGCTCCAGTCACGGTCTCCACGGCCACTACGGTCGGGGGTTCGAATCCCCCCTCGGGCATGGATATTTGTGCCGTCCTAGTTCATAAGTAGTTCATAAGTAGTTTGTAAGTTTAGGGACTGATGACCCCGTAGTTAAGTCCCATAACCTTTACAAACATTTGAACATTTTTGAACATAACATACGAATTTAAAGATGAATGCGTATATTTTTACAGTTTGGATTGTGATATATTCGCCTGAAAATGAGTCAAAATAGTCCTACTGAGATTTTCTGTGCCATCTGTAAATGAAGTGATTGACACATAAGAATAATGTAGTTCACAACAGGCATTAGCAGTGATAGATTTTTATAACCGACATATGTGCCACTATAGCGTTTCACAATTACTGTTCCGTGTTTCTCCTTGTGGTTATATATTATAGAAATCTGTTAGTGCCAATGTGGGCGTTTCTACACTAAATGTGTAACTTCTGGGAAAATCATGTACGATGATAATTCTTGCACAACACTTGCAAATTTTTGTATATTAATCTGTATGTTTCATTTTTTAAATTTTATTGTAACTCATAATAATGGGACAAAATGCATATGAAGTTGTATGTTACCAAATATTCCTTTCACACACAACTATCCTAATTTACCTCATTTTTGTAGGAGGTTTTGTCATGTTGAATTGGCTACATTATTTATAAATGGGGGGACATGTTTACGTATATTTTGCGTTTTGTCGAAGTTTATGATCAGAATTTAATCCACAATGTATTTCTAATGGCGGAATGCACACTGTCCGTCGCCGGTCCGCCACCTCACGTCAACGTGAGCTTTCTCAAGAAGAATGTTTTGATGGAATGGTCGTCTGGTAACATCGCGACTCGCGAGTTAACCTAGTTTCGTCACGCGAATTTTATACTCCACAGATACACGGTTTGCAGGCAAATGTGTCTTTTTAATCTTTATTATTATACTTTGGTTTAACGGTAAATTGCAAATGTTTCATGACGACTTAAATAGTTTTCTCAATTGAGAAATACATAACATATCGCCAGTCATAACCTCACTTTCAACATCGGTAGAGAGAAAAGATGTCAACTAGCGCTATGAGTGGCCAAACTGCGAAACAGGTGAAATAAGCGTTCGAGTTGGCTTCGGAGTTGGCAACTGTCAAAACGCGCTCATGCGCAGTGGGGGCCTTCCAAATCGTTACTATCAGGAACTATCAGCGTTTGGGCCACTCGACCGAACCTAATGCTACCGACCCTCAGCGCGTACAAAAGAGTTGGGTGATTAGCAGCAACACACAAGCTGTGCGGCCGCGGCTGGTGCACAGCCGTTCTGATCCCGGACGCTGGTCCGTTAATCTCTTCTGGTGGCGAGCCTCTCGCCGACACTCCGCACTTGTCAGGCCGCCTGTCACGGGTACAAGGGGCACCAGGCCTTGCAGACAGGTGCACTAACCACACCCTCCTACTCACGTCGGCTGCAGTTCAATAGCTGAGGAAGAGACACGAAAGTAAAAGTATCTTCTTATACGTGCGGATGTTAGCTTCCTCCCAGTACCTTCTAGAAGATTGTCTCCCTCCCTCTTCAAAGACCCTAGTCGATGGTTCGAACTAATGAGAACAGGGTAAAATCAGTGTTGAGTGGACGACAATGTGAAGGACAGCATCAGGTTGAAAAGTGGTGTGAGTAGCAGAAACAGTGAACGCTGTGAGAGTGCAAACTACAATTCACCTTCTAAGAGGCACTTTCGCTGTAGCAACCCTGGTCGCCCTCAGCAACTTTAACAATCTCTCATGGACATGAACATACGGCACCTTTTTTCCAATTTTGGAGAGATTTTAAAATCATTTTATCCATTTTTTTATTGAGAAACAGTTTCTGCATAACAGGACACATTCAAAATTGTGAACTTATTTTTTTGTGTTTCAACCTCATGTATATTTTATATTTATGATTTATCTGTCTATGTTTCCTTGTAAAGTATGCATTGTTATACCTGTTGTCCCAATCCTGTGGTCTTACGAGCCACATCTGCATCTCCAGTGTTTTAGTTTTTATGGCAATTATTATCTTTCATTGTATATTTTTTGTGTTGTTGTTGTATTTACTGTTTTTGTGTGACGTGCCCCAGCTGTCTATGCACCCATAAGGCAACCACATGTTATTTTTGAAAAGTTTGCTCTATATGATGTAATATAAATACCTCAGCCTACATCAAAATTTTCAATTAATGAAAGGGTGATGAAAGACGACCGTCTGTTGTCTTCCATATATTTTTGTATATTTCTGTAAAGTTATAATTTATTTAATGCCACTAGATTATCATTTTGTTAAAACTTGAATCCCACTCTTTTCAAGGCTTGAGGAATAGCATTTTTATTTCATGTGTTAAAATATTAGTTAATACTGGTAGGTTTTTCTTATTTTGTTATGTTAATAATCTATTATTATATTAATTAAAGTGGCATAAGTACGGCTTCTCCACTACGCCACTGTCCCTGCGAGAATGTGCAGTTGTCGTACTTTTAAGTGTGTGCGAGAATCTATGGCTGTTTGAATGTGGGGAGTGATAGCTCGTTTTTGCATCGTTCTCTCTGGCTCAGAGTCGACAGCTGCTGAGGTTACCAAAGAGGTTTCTACACCCTTTGGTTACAGTCTAGTCGATGAGCTTTCTCCAGCGCGAGTGTACTCGCTCTCCGTCCCCACTACCGCTGTTTCTAGGATTTTCTGGCTTCCAGTGGCTTCCCGCATCTGGTGGCCGCTCGGTGTGATCATTCTGGGCTCATCGTCTGGTGAGGTAAGGTTGGTTCTGCTCTTGTTTTTGGAGATGGTAGCGTTTCATTGACTAGCACGTTTAACTTAGACTCGTGAACTTAGGATCATTTTTTGGAATAGTTTCTCCAATCGTGTGCGGAAATGTGTTCTCGTTTTTCAATTCAGTGATTTCCAATAGATCAACGCAGTGTGTGTGCGATTCTAGTTGCAGTTTGATAACTACCTGGTATGTTAAAACATTTTGTGATCATGTGGCGGTGTTTGAACTCTGTGTAAATACTTTCTAGCTTTGTGGGGCTCGATTTTTAATAGGTGATATGTTCATTTTTGTACAGTGCATGTAAAAATCTTCTCATCGTTTCCTTGTGTGAGTGATATGTGTTCCACGTGGTTGGTTCATAGAATAAAACCTTCAGCTTCCACTCTTGTTTGTTCCATGTCCATCAGGCAAGTAACTATGCGGGTATCATTCTGATATCCACTAATATTTCGCGATCTTCTCTCCCGGCCTGTTTTAATGTTGCTGTTTCTTCTCCGACTTGTAGTGCGAACTCTGTCCGTGTCAGTAATTAACTCTGAGCCTTGTACAACCTCCTTCAATAGCTTCGTTATGTAATTCTAAACATTTCTATGGGTTGCATGCTGTAATTCTTAATTTTATTTTTCGATTTTGTAATTATTTCACTTTTACGAGTTTTGGAGACTAGACTTCAACCGTCTCTGTAATCGCTCTCTATCGCGTGTATAGCTGTATTTCATTCTCTCCCTTATATAATTCTAAGCATTTCTATGAGTTACATTCAGTAATTAATTTTCTTTATTTTTCGGAAACTGAATGTATTCAATTTTACCGGTTTTCGGAACCATATGGGTTAGAGTTCCAACTTCCGGGGTTTGCAGCTAGTCGCCTGAATTCACGCCACTTCTCATATGAAACCAGTACCTATATCAATTTCTAACAGACTACTACTTAAGAATCCACCGTGATTTTGTATAATGAATCCGATTTTCAACCACTTCACCTTCAGTGGAGTGCGTTCATGTAATGTAGCCGTGCGTCGCCGTTAGCATGTTTGCTCGTGGTGCAATTCAGATGTAATTTAACTTGGCTATACACTTGCACCATCTCAAAATAGGCACTACAGACCAGAGCCAGCTTCAAAGTGTTTTTGTATATTGTGTTATGTGCTACCTCCGACTTGCTGAATTTCGCCTACGATAGCGGCGCCTGCTTCCGTCTTGTCTCAGCACGCTAATTTTTTTTTGCGTTTCGCTGTGGCATTGGGTGTGTATGATCGTATGAGTGTTGTTTATGAATCCTTCCCCCCAGTAGCGTTAAATCATGTATAATTTAAGCTGGGCACCGTCCGCATTAATCCATGTAAGAGATGCATTTTTATTGTGTTAACGAAATTGGTTGCCCATTTTGCTTGTTTTCTATCTGAATAAACAAGTTTATGTTCAGCATAATCCGTAAGTTGCTTCTAAATTGTAGTTTTAGAGCACCTTCCCCCTTTTATTTAATATTGTTCTTCACAAGTGCTGAGAACAAGCTCAGATGCAAATTGTCTTAAGTGTAAATTTCGTTGCGCCATAAATGTTTTCTTAGCCACCTTTCTAAGATAGCTTTAATTGTGGTGGCTTGCTTATTAATGTCTGTGTGTAATAACGTGTGAGCTGCTATGTATATTGACCACTGTAGTATTAACTTCCTGTTGTAGAAGTAATTTGAAACGAGTCAGTTCTCAGTTTGGGCCAGGGAACAAGGCCTTATGGCAGGAAGTAACCAGTTGTTCACACGAACCTTATTTGCTAATTTTAGTGATAAAACAAGGCTCTTGTTACGTACAGTGGTCGACTTTTAATTTACGGCCATTAAATTTGACTGATTTATCGTGTTGAAGTTTAACGGATTTCTTTTGGTAAGAGACCTGTTCAGATAGTCTCCTAAATCGTTTATAAAGATTAGAAGCAGAAGTGCCCTTCAAAACTTGGGGAATGCAAGATATCACTTCTGTTTTATTCGATGACTTTCCGTCAGTTACCACGAACTGTGTCCTTTCTTATGTGAATCCAGTCACACTACTGTGGTGATATCCCGTAAGCACACAATTTGATTAGATGATGCTTGTGAGATACAGTGTCAGAAGTTTTCCGGAAATCAAGAAATATGTAATGGATTTAAGATCCATTGTCGATAGCACTCATTACATTATGCGAGTAAAGACTACCCATGTTTTACAAGAACGATTCTATCTAAATCCATGTTGCTTATGTTCAATAGGTCGTTCTCTTCGAGTTAGTTTATAATGTTGAAGGGAAGTATATATTTTAAAATCCTGCTGCAAACGGACGACATTGATAAAGAACTTGAATACTGTGGATCACTCCTACTGACTTTCTTCAACATTCAGGTGACTTGTGGAACTTCCCAATCTTTGGGTACGAAACTAAAGTGAGCGAGTCGTTGTGTATGATAGCTAGGTAAGGAGCTATTGCATCAGCATACTGAGAAAGGAACCTAATATACAATCTGAACCGGAAGACTTGCATTTGTTAAGTGATTTAAGTTGCTTTAATACTCGGGAGGCATCTGTTGGTAAATTTACTATACTGGCGGTTGGTCTTGATTCAGATTCTGGAGTATCGATAATACTTAGCGAGATCACTGAAAAAACATACTGGAGAAAGTAGTGGTAATAACGAATCCCCGAGAACTAAGGTACACTAAATAGAACCCGGCAAATACGAGGAAAATGGTGGCCCTCCGCAGACTGTCGAAGTCGTGGAGGCACTGTGCAAGCTTGTTATGGCTCTATAATGACAAGTCTAGTTTTAGATAATAAGGTATCCTACAAAATCTTTTCTCATCGTCCACTTAATGGGTTAATGTCGGATAAGCAGGGTAAGTGGATGAGAGCTTTAAATACACTCCTGGCCATTAAAATTGCTACATCACGAAGATGACGTTCTACAGACGCGAAATTTAACCGACAGGAATAAGATGCTGTGATATGCAAAGGATTAGCGTTTCAGAGCATTCACACAAGGTTGGCACTGGTAATGACAGCTACAACATGCTGACATCAGGAAAGTTTCCAATCGATTTCTCATAGACAAACAGCAGTTAAAACGGCGGTGCCTGATGAAAAGTTGTAGTGATGCCTCGTTTAAGGAGGAGACATGCGTACCATCACGTTTCTGACTTTGATAAAGGTCGGATTGTAGCCTATCGCGATTGTGGTTTATCGTATCGCGACATTGCTGCTTGTGTTGATCGCAATCTAATGACTGTTAGCAGAATATGGAATTGGTGGGTTCAGGAGGGCAATTCGGAACGCCGTGCCGGGTCTCAACGGCCTCGTAAGACTAACAGTCGAGATGACAGAATATGGGGAGAAATGTAGGCATTACTCACATTGCGACTTATCATCTTAGTAGAAAGGTTAAGGAAAGGTAAACCTATATTGTTAGCATTTGTAAATTTGGAGAAAGCTTTTGACAATGTCGACTGGAATATACTCTTTCAAATTATGAAGGTAAAAGGGGTGAAGTACAGGGAGCGAAGAGTTATATTCAACTTATACAAAAACCAGAGAGCGGTTATTAGAGTTGAAGGACATGAAAGGGTCGCAGAGGTTGGGAAGGGAGTAAAACAGGGTTGTAGCCTTTCCTCAATGCTGTTCAATCTGTACATTGAGCAAGCAGTGAAGGAATGCAAGGAGAAATTTGGAGAGGAAATTAAATTTCAGGGAGAAGAAATAAGTTTGCAGTTTCCCGATGACATGGTAATTCTGTTAGAGACCGCAAAGGATCTGGAAGAGCAATTGAATGGAATGGACAGTGTCTTGAAAGGAAGATATGAGATGAACATTAACAAGAGTAAAACGAAGGTAATGGAATATAGCGTCAGAAATTCAGTCTATGCTGAAGGAATTAGATTAGGTGATGATACAATAAAAGTAGTAGATGAGTTTTGTTATTTGGGTAGCACGATCACTTCTGATGGCCGAAGTAAAGAAGATATAAAATGCACAATATGGGAAGAAAAGCGTTTCTGAAGAAGCGAAATTTGTTGACATCCAATATTAATTTAAATGTTAGGAAGTCCTTTCTGAAAGCATTTGTCTGGAGTGTAGCATTGTATAGTAGTGAAATGTGGACGATAAGGAGTTAAGACAAAAAGATGATAAACGCTTTTGAAATGTGGTGCTACAGACAAATGATGAAAATTAGATGGGTAGATCACCTAATTAATGATGAGGTGCTTAACTGAATTGGAGAGAAAAGGAGTTTCTGGCACATTCTAACTAAGAGAAGGAATAGATTGGTGGGAAACAATCTGAGACAGCAAGGAATAGTCAACTTAGCATTAGAGGGAAGTGTGTGGAGTAAAAATCGTAGAGGAGACCAATGGACGAATACAGTAAGCAGATTCAAAAGGATATAGATTGCCGAACTTATTCTCAGATGAAGAGACTTGCACAGGACAGGGTAGCGTGGAGAGCTGCATCAAACCAGTCTGCGGACTGAAGACCACAACAACAACAGTACTATTATTGTAATCAACTTTAGCTTACAGCAGGTAAAGGAAAAGTGCTATGAAAGGAACAGGAAATTCTATCTATGTTTCATAGATCTAGAAAAGGCTTATGACCGTGTTCCTAGGAGGAAGCTACTGTCGGTTGGTTTAGGAGGCAAACTTCTGCAGACAATTAAAGGGCTTTACGTAGACTGTCAGGCAGCAGTTAGAGTAGATGGAAAATGAAGTTCATGGTTTAGGGTAGTTTCAGGGGTAAGATAAGGTTCTAACCTTGTTCATACTATTCATGGATCATATGTTGAAAACAGCGGACCGGCAGGGCGGAATTAAAATAGGGGAAAACAAAATAAGTAGTCTCGCATATGTGGATGATTTAGTTGTAATGGTCGATTCAATTGAAAGGTTGCAAACTAATATTTTAGTGCAAGGATTATGATATGAAAATAAGCATCTCCAAAACGAAAGTAATGTCTGTAGGAAAGAGATTTAAACAGACTGAGTGCCAAATACGATGAACAATGTTAGAACAGATAGACAGTTTCAAATACCTGTGATGTATTTTCTCACAGGATGGCAACATAGTGAAAGAACTGGAATCGAGGTGCAGCAAAGCTAATGCAGTGAGTGCTCAGCTAAGATCTACTCTCTTCTGCAAGAAGGAAATAAGTACCAAGACTAAGTTAGCAGTTCACCGCTCTATCTTTCGACCAACTTTGTTGTATGGAAGTGAAATTTGGGTGGATACAGGTTACCTTAAGGTAGAGGTTACAGATATGAAAGTAGCAAGAATGATTGCAGGAACTAATAGATGGGAACCATGGCAGGAGGGTGTCCATAATGAGGAAATCAAAGAAAAACTGGGAATGAACACCATAGATGAAACAGTTAGAGCGAACAGACTGAGATGGTGGGGTCTTGTTACACGCATGGGAGAAGCAAGGTTACCTAAGAGACTCATGAGCTCGGCAGCGGAGGGTAAGAGGAGTCGAGGTAGACCAAGAAGAAAGTACTTAGATTCGATGCAGAATGATTCTGAAGTAAAAGGCAAAACATCAGACGAGGTATCAATGTTAGCATTGAATAGGGGATCATGGAGGAATTTTATTAGAGGTGCTATGCTCCAGACTGAACGCTGAAAGGCATAATCAGTCTTTAATGATGATGATGATGATGACTATTTTTATGTATGAGAGAAAATTTAATGTAGATGTTAAGGCACCTGGTGAAGATCGCGAGTATTCGTGATTGAAATATCATGCAAGTACGACGCGGATTACCGGCAGAATCCCTGATTCTCCAAGATGAGAAAATTTAATGTTTGCTAAATCTTAAATAGATAATTTATATGTAATTTTTCACAGTTTACAGTCTTGCAACTAACTGTATTTGTTATGTCTTTAAAATTAATTCTATAGACGTGCCATACGCAAAATAAATGAAGTTCTGCAACATGTTTACTTACGTTTTAGCGCACTTGCTATTAGACTTTTTGCCTTTCTACATACGCTTCCTTTCCTTTACACGAAGCGCCTTGCGGTACGTTTACACGTTCGTGCGTACCGTTTCTATCTTCCAATCCATATGAACGCGTCACCCTAGAAATTGCCACTTTCATTTGACCCAACCTTACATGGTTTCTGCCCCCCCCCCCCCCTACTGAACATATTCAGAGAAAGTGAAGAGCGCCAAATTAAAAAACTTTTGAGTGGCTTAGAACATGGCGACATGAAACCTACCCAATTATTAAGAAAAATGAGGAGCTATTCAGTTACAAATGTATCGGAAAAGATCCTAAAGACAATTTGGCTTGAGAAACTTTCAGGTAGTATTCGAAGCATTTTAGTTATATCTGACGAAACAGTAGCTCAAATGGCAGATCGTATGATCGAATTAAACGCTGCTGAAGAGGGTCAAATAGCTTCCACTCATTCCATTCCGTCAACATCGTCTTCTTTGTCAGGATAAGATCTTCTCGTGAGAATTGATGAATTGTAAAATGAGATTAAAATGCTTCGAAACACTCGCAGTCGCAGGCAAAAGATCGCGCAGTAGAAGTAGAAGCAGAGCAAGAAACGATAAAAACGGCAAATCCTGCTATTACCATTTTAGATTCGGCACATGATGTAAGCCTGAAAAATTTGTTCAGCCGTGCCAATGGCAAAATAAGGAAAACTAGAAGTGGTAGACACAATAGTGGCTGTGTGTTCTACCCCAGTGCACACATTAGGCCGCTAATATAGCCTATTTGTCAAAGATCGAAATTGTGGAAAATATTTTCTGATAGATAGCGGTGCAGATTTGTCCGTTATACCAGTTGCAAAAAGCCAAAAAGGTCAACCCTCTGACTTGAATCTTTATGCAGCAAATGGGTCAGAGATAAAAACTTATGGTTCAAAACTGTTAAACATTGATTTAGGACTCAAACGCAATTTTGAATGGCCATTCATAGTAGTAGACGTATCAAAAGGCATATTGGGAGCCGATTTTCTTCATCATTATGGGCTACTGGTTGACCTCAAAAATAAAAAGTTGATAGACAACACTGTGGATGCTAATGATTCAGTAAGCTCACTCTAAGCAACATGCCAGTTTTCAAAACTTTTAGAGAATTTTCTTTATCTAACTAAACCATCTATAGTATCAAAAGCATTAAAGCATAATGTGCAGCATTATATCACTACATCTCCTGATCCACCAGTATACAGTAAGGCTCGCAGATTGGACCCACATAAATTGAAAATTGCTAAACAAGAATTTCAATTTCTGTTAAATAATGGTATTATACGTCCATCAAAATCACAATGGGCTAGTCCACTACACCTTGCTAAGAATCCAACTAGTCAATGGCGAGTCTGTGGAGATTATCGCCGTTTGAATGACAGGGCTCTCGTAATTCAATTACGTTACCTCCAGTACATTTCACAATTTACTTCAGACCCACGTCATAAATCTGGTAAAGAAAATATTGTCGGTGATGGTCTATCAAGGCTTGAAGAACTAGTTCCAGTTAACTATGATGAGATAGCCGAAGCGCCGGCCGCGGTGGCCGAGGGGATTGAGGCGCTCCAGTCACGGTCTGCACGGCCACTACGGTCGGGGTTTCGAATCCCCTCTCGGGCATGGATATTTGTGCCGTCCTTAGTATTAGTTAATTGATAAGTAGTTTGTAAGTTTAGGGACTGGTGACCCCGTAGTTAAGTCCCATAAGCTATACAAACATTTGAATAGCCGAAGCAGAAGAAGATGATGAAGAGCTTCGTCAACTACATACCAGCCCTCATACATCACTTAAGTTAAAACACCATCTGACACATGGAGGAAAACAGCTATAGTGTGATGTGTCAACACAAATCATTCGTCCTTATATTCCTGAACCATTTAGATACCCTACTTTCCAACACTATCAATCAAATGTTTCTAAATCTATCGGACCAAACTGCGTGGTCATCAGTCCATATCATACAAACTACTTAAACTAAGGTAAACTAACCTAAGGACAACACAAACATCCATACCCGAGGGGGGATTCGAACCCCCGACGGCGGACAGCCGCGCGCACCACAAAATATCACGACACATTCAAACACCAGTAGGACACTTTCCCAGTAACGATGAACGTTTCCAAATTGTTCACCTTGATTTGATAGGACCAATGCCTCCTTCTGAACAATATATTTATTGTTTAACACGCATTGACAGAGTTACAAACTGGACAGAAGTAGTACCTCTTCGGGACATACAAGCAGAGGCAGTAGCACAAGTATTTTTCAATTGTTGGACCACTAGGTTTGGAACACCATATCAAATAGTGACTGATCAAGGCAGGCAATTTAACTCTGAGCTATTCCGAGCGCTGTCAAAACTATGCGGTTGTAACCAAACACAAACTACAGCATACCATCAAATGGAAAAATTGAAAGATTTCACTGCACACTTAAAGCAGCTATCCGTGCCCATGCAACTGCACAAATGGACTCAAGTAATACTTGTAATTCTCCTTGGCCTACGATGCTCCATCAGAGAGAACATTAATGCTACAATTGCAGAAATGGTTTATGGCAGGTGATTTTTTTCAAGAGTATGCAACAAAATTGGATGCAGACTTACCTCAATTCGTTTCACAACTGAAGCAGTACATGAATCGTCTGAAGCCTGTACAATACTCCCACAAAGTAAAATAAAAACCTTTCATACACTGAGATCTCAACGACTCAACACATGTATTTGTGCGAGTTGACAGAGTCAAAAAAGCATTAGAACCTCCATATGAAGGTCCATAAGAAGTAATAGAAAGAACCCCAAATTTTTTGGTGTTAAAATAAAAGACCAGGCCAAGAATATCTCCATTGATCGACTGAAACCTGCGTACCTCATGAATCATAATGAGAAGCAGCCTGAAGACACTTCAACTCAAGGGTCAGACCAGGTCAAACAACCAGACACATCCGACAGTGGAAAACCAAGAAGAACAAGATGTGGTCCTGAAGTTCGATTTCCTGCAAGATTAGTTGAAGAACTGCAGTTTTAAGTGACTATATGACTGAGAAGGGGGTGATATGGGGACACGACAAATTACTATTTGTATTTGTATTTTCTGATCTGTATTAAGCTAATTGGTATTATCTGTTATTATCTTTGATCATTAATAAAAAAGAGTACAAAAAACTGTTCTTCTCTTGTCACTGTAATTACGCTTCCATGGTGTGTGATGTGCAAGATAAAAGTAAATAAAAGTATGGAAATGTTGTTGTTGTTGTGATCTTCAGTCCGGAGACTGGTTTGATGCAGCTCTCCAAAATACCCTATCCTGAGCAAGCCTCTTCATCTCCACATAAGAACGGCAACCTACGTCTGTCTGAATCTGCTTACTGTATCCATCTCTTGGTCTTCCTCTGCGATTTTTTCCCCACACACTTCCTTCCAACGCTAAATTCACAATTCCTTGATGTCTAAGAATGTGTCCTACCAATCTATCCCTTCTTTTAGTCAAGGTATGCCAGTATGGAAATATAAGTCTTAAATTTAATATTTAATGAACAGTGTGCTACACTACCAACCAGATCTTGGTACAATGGACTGAGATGTTCTCGGAAGCTTGCAGTGACCATAGCGAGGCTGAAGAGTGAAGTTCAACCACTGTCGAACTACACAGCACCTACATCGCATCAGCATAGTGACAACTCCACTTTGTGACTGCGATGAAGCAGAAGACACAAATCACATTTTTTTAATGCATGAATAGGTGGGGGCTCACATCAAAGTTGCTAAGTTATATTGTGAGCAGGAACTACCAGTTACTAATATCTTGGTCAACATTATTGGCAACGAAAAACTTTCGAGTGTACAAAGAACTTAGCTCCTTTCTAACGGCGGCGAAGAAAGAGTTATAAACTGTTATGTAAAAGATAAAAAAATGTTTAATCACTATATGCTATTTCAAATTGCTCTTGTCTTTGTGTCATATCTTTAATGTTTGTTATGTTACTTCAAATTGATCTTTCTGTATTTGTTTTCTGTCACATCTTTGATGTTTGTTTGGTTGCTTTTGCCAACTCGCTTACATAACTGTACCGCAGAATGTCCTTATCATTGCTTATGTGGATGGCTGTAAGGGGACTACTCAAAGGCCAAAATAAAATAAATAAAACGCCCTGCGGGATCATCAGTCCCTAAACTTACAAACCACTTATGAAATAACTTAAAGACAGTACAAACATCCATGCTCGACGGAGGATTCGAACCTACGAAATGGGAGGCCGCGCGATCTGCAACGTGGCGCTCCAGACCGCGCGGCTACTTCCGAGCGGCCTGTCAACAGTAAATGGAAATGTCCAAATTTGACAACTATACTTCATTCACCGAAATGGGAGATGTACAGGCTAGTTTACTCGACGACACTAGGTTTCCTGAAACTGCGCTACTGGGCAGTGCGCATGCGCGGCAGGCGTTCGCGCAACTCGTTGGCGAAACTAAACAGTTTCCGTACCTTCCAACTTTGGCGAAACTGATTGCGCGTGTTTTTAGGTTAGGTGATAACCAATACAGAACAAAACACAACATAAAGGGAGGAAAGGAAAAATAATTCTGTTTTTGAACATATATGCGATGCATAGGTGTTTGTGCCATTTTAACGATGAAAATTTCAGGAATACGTAGCGGCGTGTTAGTGCTCTTGAAGCAATTATTCGTGAATTAAATATTGATGGGTTGACGATTAGTGAACTGCAGACTAAAGTACATTCAATTCCAAATACCTATACAAACGAACTATGGCAATTGTGGATTTGAGAACATGGTACAGGTATTGTAGAGATATCTACTTGACAAGAAACATAATGCAATTTGTAATTTCAGTTCTGGTGACAATGCTTCACGCATAACAGTATCTCGTTTCTTTATTGCATTACTAACTCTGTTTAAAAGAAACGTAAACTGCTCTGGTGACATTCTGAGTTGATTAAAATAACTTCTCGGGTCTTCGATCGCAATTTTTTTCAGCAACCGATCTGACGTCTTTTTTTAATCCAGTCACGAACCCAAACACGTTTCTTAGTCTTTTTATATTTAGTGTTATGCAGCGACTTCACATAGTGAAGCAATAGCTCCGCCACAACTTTTACAGCTACAAAACTTTCATGCTACGGCGACTACGGCACTCACAAATCAACGAAACTGAAGTGTATAGTATTGGCGCCGTGTCTACAGACATACACGAAACTAGTTGCGCGCAATTCATTTCATGAAACGAGTGTCGCAACCTGGTGTCGTCGTGTAGACTAGCCTGTAAACACAACAAGCGCGTGACCACAGCGCTGCCGTCGAAGGGTGTACAAGGCAGGGGCGCACAGTCAGCGTGGCCATCTCAACTGCAGGTGTGATCTCGTTAGTGCGTGTTTTTCAGCAGCGATTTCTGGATCTCTTAAGTTCATCTTTAAAGACGCTTGAAATAAACCTTCGAGAAGTGGTTTTAAGATGTTGTTCCTCGGCTTGCAGTTATTGTTGTTGATAAAGCGCCGTACCATTATCGTAGAAAAGAAAAAGTTCCCAGTGCGAATTCCAATAAGGACGAAATATCAGAGTGGCTAAAGTCTAAAAAAACCTCGATTTTGAAGAAGGTATGTTGAAAAAATAACATTTAGATATATTTCAAAATTACAAAACAGTGAACAACGAATACGCGATAGATGAAATGGCGAAGAATGCAGGGAAAACGGTTCTTAGAATTTCTCCGCACCGCTGTGAATTAAACGCCATCGACTAAGTGTGGGCCAGAATCAAAGGCTATGTTGCAGTGAAACACAAAACATACAAAATTCCGGAAGTTAAAGAACTGCAACAAGAAGCAGTAAAAACAGTGTCGTATTTTTAGTTGAAAGTCAAGTGTGGTAATTGTAGAGGAGAGAGAGAGGAGCGGTTTGGTGTAAACCTCAATAAAAACAGATCACGTTTGACAGAATGAATCTCGTTTCGCCGTCCTTTACCATTATTATTACTGGTAATGTTATTAAAAATTGTGTATGAATGGAGCTTTTTGTTACCAACCTGTATGAAAACAAATCTGTTTTGACAGAATGAACTCAGTTTCATGGTACTTTTAACATTATTGTAACTGGCTTTGGATCTTCCATGTCGTGCTTTATTTCGTTGCAGTATTGTCCAGGTTTCTCAGGGTCCGCTAAAGCACTAGATATACCGAGCTGAACAATCCGCCATTTTGAATCCCAAACCGACGACACAGTTGTATGTTTTGCCTGGTGCTGCGAAGTGAATCAGCTAACATTTTGTGATTTTATTGTTTCACAGTGTGAAATGGTTGGTTGTGTATCTCCAAACTGCTCAAATAATAGCAAACATGGTCGCTAGAAGTTTTATCGGATTTCTTGGAACACAGATCGGCGTAAAAGGTGGCTTATAAATTCCAGGTGCCAAGTATGGACGCCAAAATCGAGTAACTGTCTGTTAACTTTAAGAATTAAACCTTCTTTTATTTGTATTAAAATAGTTATGCTGACAGAGAGGTTGTAAAGAAAATATAGGCTATACATGTCAGCAGTGGTTTATTTTAATTTTGATAGATTGTTAATATATCACGACACATAGTGTGTTTAAAGTTGCTTTTCTTGATATTATTTAGACCAACTAGGTATTTATTCTAAGGTCTATTAATTGTATTTTTAAGTGATGCAAGAGTGCAGCTGACTTTACCCAGTTATTGGTTTTTAAATTATATTATTTCACATTAGTATATTGTTTAAATTAAATATGACTCTTAACACTGGAATATGTAGGCCTGAGCCAAGCTGTGAACAGGATGTCTGAAAAAGAAAAATTATAAATGGAAGTTGGCAAAGAATGGGGACAGGAAAGACGTAAAATCTTCTCTGAAATACGGTGTGTGTAAAATATGCGAGACATTAGAAGGGGGCAATACGGAAAGTACAGTAACGCAATTTAATATTATTCCGTAACTGTTTTCGTATGCAACTTCTAGTTACCGTAAACGTATGTGGATGTACTACTTGTAAACTAGAAAATACGATAATTGTAACGTTTTTAACTATATTTGGTACATATTTAAAACGGCAACATATGCTTTAATATGGAATGTAAGTGAATGTATCATATCTCTAAATATCCCTGTAATAACTAACTTTAAGTTGCTTGCCTCTTACAGTCAAATGTAAGCCAATAAATTTACTGTGCTGTAATATTTCTGCGCCAGGAAAGTATATTTAATGGCCTTAAGAGTATATTAAAAAGTGTAAGTGTGCCGTAGCCTTTAAATGCGCACCTACAATGTGGGATTCAAAATGGCGGATTTTTCTACTTGTAGTATTCAGTGCTCTAGGGTCCGCTATGACGTCAGCTCGGCAGCCAGCCAACGCCACCAGCTGCAAAGCGTGCGCCAAGGATTTTGTTCACCCCTTCGAACACCGAATGTTTTCGCTGGAAACGATCGTAGTCTCTCATGTGACACTGTTAACAATTCGTCCCAGCTCTCAGTGTACGGACTATAGTTCAGAGCACTTGGAGTCACTTGATGCAAATACTTCAAGTTACCGCTAAATGCTCGCAGCCGGACACTGACGATGTGTTCCATGGTTTGCTCGTCCGCTCCGCAGTCACAGTCAGAAAATGGAAGGAAACTCCACTTCTTCCTGCATGCAAGTCAACCTACATATGAATAGTCCTTTTTAGGACCAACCAAGCTCAGAACACGCAGCAATCGGAAAAGTGATTTGCCCCCTTTTCCCAGCCCGGCCCGACAAGGCCAATAGGGTATTTTCCTGTGTTAAAAATATGGTTCGAATTATTGTTATTCTGAATGATTATAACATTCAGACAGCATTTTCGCTCATGTTGTTGTTATGGTCTTCAGTCCGGGGACTGGTTTGATGCAGCTCTCCACCCTACTCTATCCTGAGCAAGCCTTTTCATCTCCTCATAAGAACGGCAACCCACATCCATTTGAATCTGCTTACTATACGCGTCTCTTGGTCTCCCTCTGCGATTTTTACCCCACACACTTCCCTCCAATGCTAAATTTACGATTCCCCGATGTCTAAGAATGTGTCCCACCAAGCGATCCCTTCTTTTAGTCAGGGTATGCTTCGCTCATAATTCTTACAAAACATCTGTTATTTTTACGTAATTAACGCTTAAAAATCATCAAATTTCACGATTAGATCACGTGATCGAAAACGCTCCGTTATTGGCGGAAGTACTGGTGACGTCATAGAATACCTACAGCGCGGCAACTAGAAGTCGGAGCTGTATTATTATACGCGTTTCCTCCATTTGGCAGCTTTAAAGGTACGTTTAGATGGGCAATGAAAATTGCATATTGTCGACAATATATCCCGGAAATGTTGTCGGGCAACATTGCAGCCACATGTATTGCAGCAACACAAGTGACAACACATCGCCACCTATTGCCAACAATGTTTGCGGCAACTCACTTCGGCAGAGGCTACACAATTTCATACAAAATGGATCAGTGCGATGTTATAGAAGTGAGTGCGGCTCTCCTACTTTTACATGAAACAAGTGTTAATGCTATTCGAAACAAAAAGAAGACAAATCGGACTCTGTGGATGCGTCCTTTTTTAAGTAGGCGGAGTAATTCAGGAAATTTAACTCGTGAGTTAATGCTAGATACGTACCTGTTCCAAAACTTTACTCGTATGTCTAAAAACTATTTCGAATATCTCGCCCAATTAATTGGTCCGAAGATATCTAAATCCAATACAAACATGAGAGATTGTATTCCAGTAACAACACGACTTGCGATCACACTTCGATTTTTAGCTACTGGAGACTCGTATAGAAGTCTGAACTGCAATGCCGAATTCTTCAGCAACTACCTGCCAACTACCTTTTTTCACATGTCTTTATATGTATTGCATTCCACGTCCCACAACTCAGGACGTAGATGAATAGAATTAATAAATGAGATTGTTTTCTCGTTCGACTACTTTTCCATATCTGACAGAAAAAAAAGTCAAGACGACAGTAACTGTAAGAATTCTTCCTTTCTTCCTTCCTTCAAAACAGTCACGGTAAGCTCGAAAACAATGCATCAATATAGTAACTATAAACATCAGTACTACCATAGCGCATAGCTACTACTTTCAAAACAAACCAGCGCGCGCAAACTTTCGAAGCAACAAAACCGAAATGATATTTCGTTTTCGTGACTGCAGCGCTGTCGGTGAGAGAAGCACAAACAGCATTGAGAGCGAGAGGAAAGCATTTACAGACAAGGACTGAGATAGGTATTGCCCTGCAATACGAAATGTTCTCCACCGTTCCCGGACAACACGGTAACCCCTCTGCAATCACTCGGCAACTATCTGCAACATCAGCAAAATCGACCGTCCATACCGAAATATTGCTGAGTATTGCAGTCATATTGCAGCAGTGTTGACAGCAACATAATTTCAGCTAAATATTTAGGTAAAATGTTGCCCGTCTAAACGTACCTTAAGTTCAGTTTTTTCGTGGTCTAAACGCGTTTACAGTTTTTATGCCGCAATGGAAGATGGTTCTGTGAAGGCTGACAGCGAAAACCTCCCTAAAGTTGATGCAATTATGGTGTCTTCATTCTTTAAAAACAATCCAAATTTTTACGTGCCAGAAATAAGAAACGTGAAAACTCCATTGTAAGTAACGCATACCTACATTTTAAAGTTAATTATTTCGAGAGATATTTTATGCCATCTGATGTCAGCAGACTTAATCTGAAGTCACCATATTATGCAATAAAGGGTCGGTGGGGGGGTTCGAATCCCCCCTCGGGCATGGATATTTGTGCCGTCCTAGTTCGTAAGTAGTTCATAAGTAGTTTGTAAGTTTAAGGACTGATGACCCCGTAGTTAAGTCCCATAGACTATACAAATATTTGAAACAATAAAGGGTGAAATTTTATCTTCTATCCAAGCGGTCTTGAGTGATTATGTTGACAACATCAACAACACGATAGAAAATCTTTGTCCATATGTTCAGCAACATAGAATGACTAGATTAGAGTATCGTACAGACCATGAAGTAAAAAAATAATGCTGTTCCTGCTCTATAATTCTTGTATGTACCCTTGTCCGGTCAGTAAAAGTAACTGCCCTCGTAAATCAAAAGTTTCACGACAAAATATTTGCGCTGTCACGCGATTGGCTATTGGCGACGTCTCATGATTCTCGCTATTCAGCATCTGTTGCCAACATAGTCACAGGAAGCCGCCGGGATAGTTAGTAAAATTTAACCCAGTAAAGCTTCAATAAGCACATGTTTGGGTAACTAACACTTTTAATCGTATTTACACTTGCATATTACGAAACTTTGAAAGCTAAATAAATCGGCGCATTAAAGACATCTCCCATATACGTCTATTACGATAGGGTAAGTTGTTGTAAAGTAACCAGAAGGGCATTGTCGATGTATAAAACGGTTGCTTGGCTAAGACCTATTGGTGATAAAATTGCACTTACTGGAGATAAATAATCAGTGCTATACTTTTATAGTGTGCTGCAACAATATTCATGTTGTTCTTTCATCAAATATATTAGGAAACGGCTTTAATTACACATAAATCGTAGGCGTGTAACATTATGAAGTTTTACTTCGCAAATGTAAACATCAGGTCATTAACCTACACACCTTTGCAGTAGAAGAGAATGATACTAAACAGTTTAGTTTACCAATAGAATAATATTGTTTACTTACATCAAAATGATCCTCACAGAAATACACAGGGCCGGCCGCGGTGGCCGCGGGGACTAAGGCGCTCCAGCCACGGTCTGCACGGCCACTACGGTTGGGGGTTCGAATCCCCCCTCTGGCATGGATATTTGTGCCGTCCTAGTTCGTAAGTAGTTCATAAGTAGTTTGTAAGCTTAGGGACTGATAACCCGGTAGTTAAGTCCCATAAGTTCTACAAACATTTGAACATTTGAAGAAATACACACCTGACGTAGCCGCTATTTTATTTGGATCTCTTCGCGCCAGTGTCAACCACTTTTTGAGTATCTTCTCATTTTTTGGTACTTGCAAGAACACTTTTTCTGGAGTCTTGGCAGATGTATTGGTACAGTGCGGAACTAAGCAATATTTGTAGATCATTATGCAAACGTTAACGCCCAAACACGAGGCCTCGGCCCAAACAATATACAGGTATTTGTTTATCTTACGACAGCAGCAGCAGCAGCAGCGCGTTGTATGACGTCACAGGCATCACGTGACTCAAATGTAGCGTTTTAGCGGGCTTTCAAATTATTTGAATTTCATTTCTTTAAAAAAAAAAAAAAAAAAAAAAAAAAAAAAAAAAAAAAAAAAAAAAAAAAAAAGTACTGAAATCCACGAGGTAAAAAAGCATGTTTGGTCCATAATATGACATAATTAATAATAAGACGATTTCCAGAAAACAGTCAAATGCCCTATTTACGTAAACATACTGAAAGATTGATAACAGGGAGTGGCCATCACCGCGCGGCTCTGTGTAAATAAATGTCCCTTTAAATCGAGAGTGGGTAAAAAAAACCACTCTCAATTTTTTGATTGGGTACAGCTACGGCAGTGCCCACTTCAGCCGCCGGGCTTGGTACACAACACGGATTCAGAAAGTATTGCTCTTGAAAAACATAGATTGCCGTTTATTCAAATGAAGTGATAAGTGCCATCGACAAGGGATCTCAAATCGATTCCATATTTCTGGATTCCCGGGAGGCTTTTGACACTGTACCTCACAAGCGACTTCTAATGAAATTGCGTGCTCAAGGAATATCGCCCCAATTGTGTGATATGATTCACGCTTTCCTATCAGAAAGGACACAGTTCGTAGTAATCGACAGTACGTCATCGAGTAAAACAGAAGTGATATCTGGCGTTCCCCAGGGAAGCGTTATATGTCCCCTACTCTTCCTTGTGTTTATAAACGATTTAGGAGACCATCTGAATGGCTCTCTTAGACTGTCCGCGGATGATGCTGTCGCTTATCGGTTAGTGAAGTCAAGAGACGATAAAAAGCAACTGCAAAGCGATTTAGACAAAATTTCTACATGGTGGGAAAATTGTCAATTAACACTAAATAATGGAAAGTGTGAAGTAATACACATATCCACTAAAAGAAATCCGTTGAACTTCAATTACGCTATAAATCAGTCAAACCTTAAGGCCGTAAATTCTGTCAAATACCTAGGAGTTACAATTACGAACAACTTGCACTGGCGAGAACACATAGAAAATATTGTGGGAAGGCGAATCAAAGGTTACATTTCATTGGCAGAACGCTTCGAAGATGCAACAGTTCCACCAAAGAGACTTCCTGCATCACACTTGTGCGTCCTCTCCTGGAGTACTGTTTCCTAGTGTGGGACCCTCACCAGGTGGGACTGACGGAAGACATTGAGAAAGTTCAGAGAAGGGCAGCTCGTTTTGTTTTATCACGTTTCAGGGGGGGGGGGGGGTGAGGAGCCTCTCGGAAATGTTGCACGATTTGATGTGTAAATCATTAAAAGAAAGACGTTATTCATCATGGCGAGATCTATTTACGACATTTCAATCACCGACTTTTACTTCTACCACCCACTCACATAGGGAGACATGACCATCCCAATAAAATAAGAGAAATCAGATCGAAAACGGAACGATTTAGGTGTTCTTTCTTCCCGCGCGCTATTAGAGAATGCAATGGTAGTGAACCCGTTATGAAAGTGGTTAATGAAACCCTCTGCCAGGCACTTAAATGTGATTTGCAGCGTATGGTCTGACCATAAACACTAAAAATTGGTTGAGATCAGCGTTATCTATATTCCTTGGATGTTGAACTCCAACTGTCTGATGATACCAGCCATATATGCTCATATTATTTCGTTTCTTACCAAACAGCAACATGGCTGCTACGAAATGATACTAGAACATGAAAATACACTCATGTTAAAAATAAGTAAATATATAAAAAAATAAATAGAGGGAGAGACAGAGAGCGAAAGAAAGAAAATGAAAAACAGAACGCTTCAAAAGATTAGAGATAAGAAGTTCACATTCAAAGGAGACGTACATTTATATGTGCTGCAGAAATTTCTATCATGTTGGCCCACAGGTTGAAGGTCATCATCGATATTGCTGCGTGACAGCACAAGCAGTAATGGATCAGTGTGATCTGAGCAGGCGTGCATGAGCCCTCGCAGACGTATGTGTGAACCGTACCCTCAGGTAAGTGAATTTGAAAGATGTCACGTTATTGGCACGAGGTAATATGATACATTTGTACAGAAAATTGTTGCTAGTGTGCAACAAAGTCATTCTGAAATGCAACAGGTATGTGCAGAATGGTTCATGGGAGGCCGTGGAACACAACGAGATGGGTGAGGCCGTGTCATCCAGGCAGGCTCAGGCGCAACAGTGGAACACACGGTAGGGCTTGCACAAGAAGTCGTGGCCTGTGCGCAGAAATGAATTCTAGAGTTGTGCGCAGGGTGAGTCTATACCTTTGTTCCTGAGGGGCGGCCGGCTCAGTTGCACGTTGCCTGCTGGACAGGTGTGGCGCGTCCTGTGTGTTCATGTCATGGAAAAAAAGCAAATAAATAAATTAAATAAAAAGTGTTTTTAAAATATCATTATTCGTTTCGTTCTTCTATCAGATCATTTTATATGCAGAATAAAAATATTTTTATTGCACGAGAAACGTTTTACGTCGCAGAGAGAGCACATATATGAGTCGTGGCATGGCTGTTTAATACACACGGCAGTCGTCGCAGTGCTGCAATATGCATGCACAGCTGAGGTTCAAATTCTCTTCTGAACCCCCTGGACGCAGCATATGGGCGCTCCCACTGCAGGGAGGGGAGAGGGGAAACGCTGCTTTTAACATTGGCATTGGAGCTCGTGGAAACACCAGCTCCTGGTTACTCGAGCTCTGGCGATTACACACGAATGGTCTTGAAGCAAGACAACGGAGCTACTGCGCATGCGCAAATCTTCTATGAAGGCGATATTCACCCTTCATATTTGTTTCTGGTGCACTGAAGATTCATAAAAAAAACGTCATATTTGGTATCATGTTATAACTATCAAAGATACATCAACTGTAAAAGCCTTCAGAAGATAGGATTATGAATAATAATGCAGTCACAACTCTCCATCTGGCAACAAATGCCGCGTGGTTAGCGGCATTACGCTGCAGTGTCGAAGGTATTGGGCTCGAGACCGACTGTGAGCAATCTTCCTTTTAAACAGATAAGGGAAAACCAAAACTTTTGTACTTTTTGATTTGATTTTTGCAGGGAAGCCAAAACAGTATTGGTCCAATCTGCCACTGCCCACACCGAAACTAAGTTTATTGTGCGGTATCGCTCCCTATATATCTAGTAAAGACAACCAATGCCCTTCAGCAGTGCAAGGAGTCCCTTTACCAGTTCTTTATTAGAGACAATTTCTTCGGGTCTGGTTGTCCCAAATGTTCTGTGCCTTTTACTCTCCAATGCAATGCATTCGAAGATTAGATGAGATGCAGTTTCATCACCGTCATCACAGATCCTACATTTAGGGTCCTCTTCTGTTAATCCCATTTTATGTAGGTGCTTTTTGAAATTCCCATGGCCTGTCAGCAATCCAACCATGAGTCTAATCTCTCTCCTATTCAGGCCCAGGATTGCAGAGCTTCTTTTAAAACATCGCTTTGGCATCATTAACTTGTTATCTTTTTTTTGTTGATGGACTTTGGTCCAATATTCTACGTGCTGTCTTCTGAGCCAGTTACGTTGCTCCAATTTGATCAGTGCCTTGGTGATTATCAGGACAGGTTCCGGTCCAATAAATGGAGTCTCTGCTCCCCATCCTGGATAATCTGTCGGCATGTTCGTTGTCACTGATCCCCGAGTGGCCAGGGACCCACAATAGGTTTACGCTATTGCTTTCCCCTAGCTCCACCAGAACCTTGTGACATTCTGCAACAAATTTAGACCTTGTTGCAGGAGCTGCCAGTGATCTCAGGGCTGCCTGGCTGTCTGAATAGATATAGATGCTACGATCATTGTAGCACCTACGCAAATTCTCCTCCACACACGCCCTGATGGCAGTGATCTCGGCCTGGAATACTGAGGCCAGTTTCCCTAGGGAGATGACGCCCTCCAGTCTTGGCTGCACCCCATATACCCCGGCCCCAACACCTTGGTCTGATTTTGACCCGTCAGTGAACCAGACAATATCCCCCGTACGGTGTCGAACTATTTTCTGCCACTGCTCTCTACTTCCAATTGTTATACTGAAAGGCTTGTTGAAGCAGTATGGGGTTATAATATAGTCGGCTGGCATTTCCCCAACCTTTCCTATATTTACCTCACTCACTATTTTAGTGTGTGATTCTGGATATCCCAAAGAGTTCCAGTTGTTGCCAGTTTTGAGTCTGTATACACCAGCCGCTGCCTCAATCTTGACCCAAAGGTGTAATGGGGGCATATCCAGCATGGTTTCCATCCCAGCAGTTGGTGAGCTGCTAATTCCACCTGTTATGGCTAAGCAGGCTAATCTCTGCACCTTACCAAGCTCCTTAGCAGCAACCTGCTGTTCTACCTTCTTCCACCACACGACCGCCCCATAGGTGATCCTGGGTCTAATCACCGTGGTGCATACCCATGGGGCTCAGGCCCCAATTTGTACTGTTACTTGCCACATATCTTTGGACGTTTTAGCAAATGTGTCGCGATTTTGAGGATAAATAACATCGATACTCTACGGTGCCAGAAATATTTAACTGTTTGAGAAGAAGTGGGGGAGAGCAGCCATTGCGCATGTGTATGTTTAGGAGGGAATGCTGCTTATTATGTCATGTGACCTGAAGGCAGCATGTCTCGTAATCGTAACAATGTAAGCAGTTACTTACCGGTACTGAGTTTTACTACTCATGTTCATATTCATATGTTATTAGGTTTATAATAAAAGCAAAATGAACAATGTTCAGTATGTTTCAGAAACAAATTTCTCAGCATTAAGCTTGGAAGAAAAGGGTGAAATAAAGAAACTTGCTACACCTATGTCTCAGGTCGAGTCGAAGCTAGGGCAAACAAGCTCACGTAAGACTTTCTGTAGATCTTTCAATGAAAATGTATCTAAGGGAGCGGACTGGGGCACTTCCGCCCCACGCCATTCACAGAGCTACACCAAATTGTCTCTTTGGACACCAAGTGCAGGCTCCATCACCATGAAGATCCGGCACTGATAGAAGTGAACCCCCCATCATCTGAGGCACCAGCTGCGGTTGGCTCAGGCAAAACAGTGGGACACAAGATAGCGCTCGCGCAAAAGTTGTCACCCGTGCGCAGAAACGCATTCTCGAGTTGTGAGCAGGTCACCCTGCTTTGTTTCTGAGGGGTGGCCGGCTCAGTTGCACGTTGCCCGCTAGACCGTACGATTCGTCTGTTAGTCGGCAGTCAATTGTGCTCCGTGTCCAGTAGGCGACACGCAACTGAGGCGGCCGCCCCTCCAAAACAAAAGAATGGACTTGCCCGGCACCAAAGTTGAGAAAGCAGGAGCCACGACTTCTTGCACGAGCTGTACACTAACAGGGGTGGCACTCTGTCCCCATTTACTATGGCATGGGTTTCGTATACTTCCTCCCTTTAACTGTCTACCTTCGACATATGAGCTGACACATTCTAGATGACAACGGTGTATTAAATACGTCACTGTGGACAGGAAGGGGATCAGGTAGTGTTTTCAGTCGAATCCAGGTTCTGTTTGTTTTCAAAAGATGGCCACATTTTGGTTAGTTGCAGACAGGGGGAGTGGCATCACTGTAAATGCTGTCGTCCAAGACATATTGTGGCAAACCAAGGTCATCAATGTGTGGGTGATATTTAGTACAACCAGAAATTACAGTTGGTGAATGGACACTGTGACCAGTTTGACGTTAACGAATGAGATCTTGCTCCCTGCAGCCATACAATTCCTGCACAACACTCGACATCAGTTTTTCACAAGACAATGCACGATGACCTGCAGGAAGACGTGTCTTCTTGGTGTCACAGGAAGTCAGCCTTTTGCCCCGCCGATCAGATAACCCGACTTGTCTCCAACCGAATGTGTTGAAACATGTGTGCAGTGAAGTGACCCAGTGCCGACCACCACAGGTAAACTTTGGAAGCAGGTGGATGCAGCATGGATGGCTGTACCACAGGATGCCAATCACGCCATGTAGAGATCAAAGCCATTAAGTGTGGTGGACCCTGTACCTCCCAGGCAAAAGGACACATGCTGAAGGGACGCTGACATGAGAACCATTTCTTCAGTACGTGCTAATGAACTGAATTTCCTATCTCTAGTCTTTCTATCTGGTTTAAGAATCACAAAAGAAGGTTGTATACATGGAAGAGACTAGGAGACACCGGGAGATACCAGATAGATTTTATAATGGTAAGGCATAGATTTCGGAACCAGGTTTTAAACTGTAAAATATACCCAGGGGCAGATATAGACTCCGACCATAACTTGTTGGTTATGAACTGTAGGCTGAAACTGAAGAAACTACAAAAAGGTAGGAAAATAAGGAGATGGGACCTGGATAAATTGAACGAACCTGAAGTTCTTAAGAATTTCAGAAGGAGCTTTAGGCAACAATTGACAGAAACAGGGGAAAATAAAACAGTAGAGGAGGTATGGGTAAAATTGAGAGATGAAATGTTAAGGTAGCAGAGGACGAAATAGGTAGGAAGGCAAGACCTACAAAAAATCCTTGGATATCACAGGAGATACTAAATTTAATCGATGAAAGGAGAAAATATAAAAATGCACTAAATGAAACAGGCAAAATGGAGTACAGACGACTAAGAAATGAGATTGACAGGAAGTGCAAAATGGCTAAGCAGGAGTGGATAGAAGGCAAATGCAAGGATACAGAAGAGTGTATAAATAGGGGAAAAATAGATACAGCCTACAGGAAAATAAAAGAAACATTTGGAGATAAGAAAAACCGCGCTATGAATATCAAGGACACTGATGGAAAACCAGTTGTCAGCAAAGAAGGGAAAGCTGAAAGGTGGAAAGAGTATATAGAGAGGCTCTATGAAGGAAATGAACTTAGCGGCAATATTGTAGAAAGGGGAGAAGAAGTAGATAAGGATGAAATAGGAGATACTATACTGAGAGATGAATTTGACAGAGCATTGAAAGACCTAAGTTGAAACAAGGTCCCTGGAGTAGATGATATTCCCTTAGAGCTACTGAAGTCTCTGGGAGAACCAGCCATGACAAAATTGTTTCACCTGGTGTGTAAGATGTATGGCACAGGTGAGGTACCCTCAGACTTTAAGAAAAATGTTATAATCCCCATTCCAAAGAAAGCAGGCGCAGGCAGCTGTGAAAACTACAGAACCATCAGTTTGTTAAGTCATGATTGCAAAATATTAACACGAATAATTTACAGAAGGATAGAAAAGCTGGTAGAAGCCGACCTCGGGGAAGATCAGTTTGGGTTCAGGAGAAATGTAGGAACATGGGAGGCAATACTCACTTTACGGCTTATCCTAGAAGATAGATTAAGAAAAGGCAAAATCTACTTATCTAGATTTGGAGAAGGCTTTTGACAATGTTGATTGGAATAAACTCTTTCAAGTTCTGAAACGAGCAGGAGTAGAATATAGGGAGCGTAAGGTTACTTACAACTTGTACAAAATCCAGACAGCGGTCGTCAGAGTTGAAGAGCATGAAAGGGATGCAGTGGTTGGAAAGGGAGTAAGACAGGGTTGTAGCCTTTCTCCAATGTTATTCAATTTGTACATTGAGCAAGGTATAAAGGAAAGCAAGGAGAAATTTGGAGAAGGAATTGAAGTTCAGGGGGAAGAATTAAAAACATTGCGTTTTGCCGACAACATAGTAATTCTGTCAGATACAGCAAAGGACCTGGAAGAGCAATTGAACGGAATGATCAGTGTGCATATAAGATGAACATTAACAAGAGAAAAACTAAGGTAATGGAGTGCAGTCTAAGAAAATCAGGTGATGCTGAAGGAATTAGATTAGGTAATGAAACAATAAAGGAGGTAGATGAGTTTTGTTACTTGGGCAGTAAAATAACAAATGATGGTCGCAGTACAGAGGATATAAAATGCAGAATAGCAATGGGTAGAAAAGCGTTCTTGAAAAAGAGAAATTTGTTAACATCGAATATTGATTTAAGCCTAAGGAAGTCCTTTCTGAAGGCATTTGTATGGAGTGTTGCCTTGTATGGGAGTGAGACATGGACGATAAACAGTGTGGACAGGAAGAGGATTGAGGCTTTTGAAATGTGGTGCTACAGGAGAAAGCTGAAGATTAGGTGGATGGATCGCGTAACTAACGAGGAGGTAAGGACAGAATTGGGGAGAAAATAAATTTCTGGCATATCTTGACTAAAAGAAGGGATAGATTGGTAGGACACATTCTTAGACATCAAGGAATTGTGAATTTAGCGTTGGAGGGAAGTGTGTGGGGTAAAAACCGCAGAGGAAGACCAAGAGATGGATACAGTAAGCAGATTCAGACAGATGTAGGTTGCCGTTCTTATGTGGAGATGAAGAGGCTTGCTCAGGATAGAGTAGGGTGGAGAGCTGCATCAAACCAGTCTCCGGACTGAAAACCACAACAATAACAATCTTTCATGGTTTTCTGCTATAATTTTTTTCTGGAGTATTATTCTAGAGTTTAGTTGATCCTGATCCCATATCAATTTATTTCATTGCAAGTTGATTTCAAATAAGGAAATAATGGGCAATTCTCTGACAGATACACCATACTACAACATGGCAAGTGAAGCAAGGCATGTGAATCTGCAGGCGTACAGTACTTCAGTTCTATTCTCAAATGTTATCAATTGTTTTCTATTTACTTTTCATTTTCTATAACTAATGTTTGCTGTAATTTGCATTCCTACCATATATTGTAATTCCAATTCCAAAGAAAGCAAGTGCCGACAAGTGTGAAAATTACAGAACTATCAGTTTAATAAGTCATGGGTGCAAAATACTAACACGAATTATTTACAGACGAATGGAAAAGCTTGTGGAATCTGACCTCGGGGAAGATCAGTTTGGATTTAGGAGACATGTAGGAACACGGGAGGCAATACTAACATTACCATTTATCTTAGAAGATAGGCTAAGGAAAGGGGAACCTACGTTTTTAGCGTTTGTCGATTTGCAGAAAGCTTTTGACAATGTCGACTGGAATACACTCTTCCAAATTCTGAAGGTATCAGGGGTGAAATATAGGGAACGAAGAGTTATATTCAACCTATACAAAAACCAGACAGCGGTTATAAGAGTCGAAGCGCAAGAAAGGGAAGCAGAGGTTGGGAAGGGAGTAAGACAGGGTTGTAGCCTTTCCCAAATGTTGTTCAATCGGTACATTGAGCAGGCAGTGAAGGTATGGAAGGAGAAATTTGGAGAGGGCATTAAAGTGCAGGGAGAAGAAATAAGAACTTTGTAGTTTGTCGATGACATAGTAATTCTGTCAGAGACCGCAAAAGATCTGGAAGACCAATTGAATGGAATGGACAGTGTCTTGAAAGGAAGATATAAGATGAACATTAACAAGAGTAAAACGAAGGTAATGGAATGTAATGTCAGAAAATCAGGCGTTGCTGAAGGAATTAGATTAGGTAATTAGACAATAAAAGTAGTAGATGAATTTTGTTATTTGGGTAGCAAGATAACTTCTGATGGCCGAAGTTAAGAAGATATAAAATGAAGAATGGCTATGGGAAGAAAAGCGTTTCTAAAGAAGCGAAACTTGTTAACATCCAATATGAATTTAAATGCTAGGTAGTCCTTTCTGAAAGCATTTGTCTAGAGTACCGCATTGTTTGGGAGTGAAACATGGACGATAAGGAATTCAGATAAAAAGATGATAGAAACTTTTGAAATGTGGTGCTGCAGATGGATGATGAAAATAAGATGGGTAGATCGCGTAACTAATGAGGAGGTGCTTAACTGAATTGGGGAGAAAAGGAGTTACTGGCATACCCTGACTAAGAGGAGGGATAGATTGGTTGGACACATTCTGAGACATCAAGGAATTGTTAACTTAGCATTAGAAGGAAGCGTGTGGGGTAAAAATCCTAGAGGGAGACAGAGGGACGAATATAGTAAGCAGATTAAAAAGGATGTAGGTTTCTGAACGTATTCTCAGATGAAGAGACTTGCACACGACAGGGTAGCATGGAGAGCTGCATCAAACCAGTCTGCGGACTGAAGATCTCAACAAGAACCACATATGCATAATGCAGACATGTTGTAGTATTATTTTGTATGGGTGACTGTTTTACTAATGCCCACATATTGATTGTTACTGACATATACAGATTGTGAGTTTATCACAGTTGGATCGACTGAGTAAAAACTAAATCAGTAGACAAAATTTACACCTATTGCTATTTCAGTGACATCAGCAGAAGAAGAAAGATATGTGTGCAGAGTGCCGAAGAAAAGAGTAGTAGCAGACTGGTGTGTCTGAGATATGCTCACTGAGAAGCGTGTAGTCATGTGAAAAGAATGCAAGAATGTGAAGCAAAATCAGTTACTTGATGCAATATTTGTGAGAGGAAATGAGTTTTTGTTAAGAATCATCACAGGTGATGAAACTAGAGTGTAACACTTTACCTTAGTATCCGAGGCCATTTCAATGACATGTAAGAATCCCAGTTCACCTGTGAGCAACAAATGAAAAGTGTCATCCTTCACATGAAGGTTTATGGCCACAGTGTTCTGGAATGTGAAAGTGTGATTATCTGATTTCCACCAGCTGGGACTGACAGAAACGCGGCTCACTACCTGTACTGGGACACTTTAATAAAACTGAGGTCCATCATTCAAGAAATGAGACCAGGTTTCTTGAGTGTAAGTGGTGTGAGACTTACACAGGATCTTATTGACCACTTTGGAAGAGAGAGATTGGATCATCCAGCCTCTAGCCCTGATCTTGTCCCATCGGACTCCTTCTGTACATTACATTGAAAGTCATGCTCTTAGGCATCACTTACAAAACAATGTTGAGGTGCAGCAGACTGTGAAGTTCCTTTCATCTGAATTTCACCAGAGAGGTCTCTGGAAATGATTGCACACTAAGTCAAATGTCTCACTGATGGTGATGACTATGTAGAAAAATAATGCAAATTATGTAGCTCACAATGTCATCCACATCTATATGCTGCAAGCCACCTCACGATTTGTGGCAGAGGATACTTTGTATATCTGTCACTTCTCCCTTTTCATGTTCCACTACAGTATGGTTTGTGGGAAAAAGTTACTATTTGCAAGCCTCTATGAGGGCTGTAATATTTCAAGTATTATCCCAATGCTCTTTTTGCAGGACTTACAAATGAGGAAACAATGTATTGGTTATCTGACAAACCTATGCTCTCATAACTTTTTTGACAAAGACCATATATCCTGATGCAGAAGACCTGTTGTGCAGCCTCAGCCATTTGAATTGGTCAAACATGTTCATAATACTTCTGCAGTTGCTAAATGAACAATTAACAAAGCATCCTCCTCTTCCTTTGTTCTTGTCTATCTCCACTACCAACCCTATGCAGTACGGATCCTAGACTAATGAGTAATATTCTGGTATCAGCTGAAAGACGCTTTTGTAAGCTACTTCTTGTGTTGATGGATTAACCTTCATCAGAATTCTCCCAATGTGTCTCAGTGTAGCTTCTGCCTTCCAATTAATTTTATGTGGTGGTTCCAGTTCAGATCATTTCATACCCCTAATCCACAGAATATTTCGTAGTTAAATTTCTCCCAGAGATTGATATGCAGTACTAATATACAGTATATTTGACTTCCACAATCCTCAAACACCCTCCTCATGACCTAGGTCGTTAATTACCTTCCCTTTCCGTTCCCATTCCTTTTTTCTTCCCTTCTCACCTACCTGAAAAAGGAACCCTGTCCGAAAGATTCTTTCATTTTTGTCCTTTTTTCTCTCTGTGTGTGACTATTGGTGGTACAGCACATAGCCAGCCAATGTATCACTTTTGAAAAATAATCTTTCTTTCTATGCATTACAAATGATTCAGTACACTGAAAATTCGACTACATTTCACTACATTTCCAGTATTGTGACTTTTCAGAAGTACGGCATGATCTGCAAGAAGCCTTGTGGAACTTCCACAACTATCAACTATGTAATTTATATTTATTATGAAAATTAATGATCCTATAACCATCTCTTTGGGTAAATAAATTTCCTTGAGACTGTCCATGCTTCAATACCAATTTAGATAGCATCACTTGTGTGAAAATAAGCTTCTCCTTTTCTCACACCACATCTTGCAAACAATGGAAGAAAGGCAACAGACATGCTGCATACACCTTAATTTCTGAAAGGTGTTTGACACTGCGCTGAAATACAAACTGCTAACAAAGATAGAAGAATATGGAATTTGAAATTTTTGTAACAGCTGCTCAATATTTGTGATTCTTGAAGTTTTCCTGCATAAAGAGTTCTCAATGATGTTTTGGGGTGGCAGCCGGATAATGTCGCCCTCCTACCGATATTGCGGCTGCCAATCATTCAGCATATTCAAGTGACTGTCAGCCACTAAAGTTTGCTAGTTCACGTCGATGCCAACACACCGAAAATTGGTGTGGAGATGTATGCACACAAGTGACCATTAGATGAGCGCCATCTGTCAAATATTGTGCCCTCTTTGTATCCAGATCTGGCATGTAGACACATACACAAAGATAAAATTACATGTTCGCTTCTGTTGGAATGTAAACTAAAGCTCAGATGTCAAACCATACTGGTTTTCTAACTGTTGATGGACCTGTCTTTATGAATAAAATGTTTTCTCTCTGAAGATATTACAGAGATCAAAGGGCCCCAAGCCTTTTTCAGTTCAAAACTGCCACCATGATTAATAAGATCTTGTGCTGATTATATGGCCATAGAGTCTTTAATCAGTGCATTCTGAAAGGATCTAGCTGAAGCCTAAATGTCTGTGGCAAAATAATCCATACCTTTATTACCATGTCTACAACGTTCCATGGCCATGGCTGGACAGATTGTGTCAGTACATAGAGATTATATATTACATCCACTGTTAAAACTAAAACTAAGAAATGAGAAGAAATATTACAAAATACTTTTATAAATATATTTTTACTTGCAGAAGTGTGTCCCCACAGCAGCGGTTCATATGTGATGTGGCTGTGGAACAGTGCATAATATACAGTGATTAAATACTGCTCTTTTATTACACGTTTGAGTTTCCTTAGGAGATAGATAAGTCTAGAAAGCTTAGAACACACATGTGATCTGTGTTCGGTCCATGGCAGCTTGTTGTCAATTTTAAGCCCCAGACGTTTCACACTGTCGGCACTGGATAAAGATCCACAGTCACCAAGGCTGCATAATATTTTCTGGGTTTTATCATTTCGTTTCATTTTATTTACTTTAAACCAGTTTTTTGTTACTTCAGACAGAATATCAGCATCCTTTAGTGACTCAGCAGAATTTCTGCCCTTCGTCATTAATGTTGTATCATCAGCAAATCACAGGGTATGACCATCAAGTCATTGACAAATATTAGGAACATCAGAGGGACAAGTGTGGAGCCCTGTGGTACTCCATGCTCAAGGGTCATTTAACATTACATTGCTCCTTGAATACAAATACTCTGCCACCTGTCTCTCAGGTAAGATGACAAAGTCTCAAAAAACGGCACCCTTTAACTTTTCCAATTGAATCTTTTGAGAAATGAAATTGAATGCCTTGCTTAGGTCACAAAGAATTAAAGCCAAGCAGATATTTTCTTCAAATGCTTGCGTTATTTTTGTTGTTATGTCAAGCACTGTGGTGAATGTAGATTTGCCTCTTCTAAATCCATGTTGGTTATATAGGAACAGATTGTTGTCTTCAAAATAACACAACAGTTGGTTCTTCAATATAGTATCAATAACTTTTGCTACCACAGGTATTATTGAAATTGGTCTATAGATGGATGGACTGTTAGGATCACCTTTCTTATACATGGTACTGTCTTAAAGACAGTTTCAAGAAGTCTGGTCATAAGAAGTCATAGAGTATCCTGTGGAAATACAATGCTCAGCTACTTACAGGGCTGCGAAAGATAGGTCTGACAATCATGTTCCATGCACCTTTCGTGCACTGTGCACGTTGTCGCCCAACGTAGGTTTTGCCAGAGGCAGAGGGTACTCGGTAGATTACGGCCTTCCACAATCCCAAATCATTCTTAACTGAACAGAAAAGAGCATTAATCTTCACAGGTGACCAGAAGATTACTTTGACCTTAGGATCCTACATCTACATACATACTCCACAATTCACCGTAAGGTGGGTGGCGGAGGGTACACTGTACCACTACTAGGCATTTCCTTTCCTATTCCACTCCCGAATTGAACGAGGAAAAAAAGAATGCTTATATGCCTCCGTACGAGCCCTAATTTCTCTTATCTTGTCTTTGTGATCTTTATGCGAAATGTAAGTAGGCGGCAGCAAGATCGTACTACACTCAGCTTCAAATTCCGGCCCTCTAAATATCCTCAAAAGAAATTCACGAAAAGAACGTCGTCTTTCTTCTAGCGATCCCCAATTGAGTTGCCGGAGGATTTCCGTGACACTCGCGCATTGGTCGAACCTACCGGTAACAAATCTAGCTGCTCGTCTCTATGTCTTCCTTTAACTTCCTTTAAACTGATCTGTTGCGAGTCCCAAACACTTGAGCAATACTCAAGACGTGGTCGTACAAGCGTTTTATATGCGGTCTCCTTTACGGGTTCAGTACATCTTCCCAAAATTCTCCCAATAAACCGAAGTCGGCTGTCCGCCTAAAATCACAACTGTCCTTACATGCTCGTTCCATTTCATATCGCTCTGAAATGTTACGCCTAGATATTTGAACGATGCGACAGCATCAAGAAGCTCACTACTAATGCTGTATTTGAACATTATGGGATTGTTTTTTCTACACATGCGCATCACCTTACATTTTTCTACATTGAGAGCTAGCTGCCATTCTTCGAACCAACTAGAAATTTTGTCTAAGTCATTCTGTAAGCTATTACAGTCAGTTACAGACGACACCCTCCCATACACCACATCATCATCAGCAGCACACAGCCGCAAATTACAACTTACTCTGTCCATCAGATCATTTATATAGATAGAAAATAATAGCGGTCCTATCATACTCCCCTAGGGCACGCCTGACGATACACTCGTCTCTGATGAACACTCGCCGTCGAGAACAACGTACTGCGTTCTATTACTTAAGAAGTCTTCCAGCCAGTCACAAATCTGTGAACCTATTCCAAAAGCTCTATCTTTGTTAGCAGTTTGCAATGTGGCACCGCGTCGAACGCCTTTTTGAAGTGGAGAAAAACACAATCCGCCTGTTGCCCTTCATCCATGGCTCGCAAGGTGTCATATGAGAAAAGGGCAAGCTGAGTTTCACATGAACGATGTTTCCTAAACGAGTGCTGATTCATGGAAAGAAGCTTTTCGGTTTCAAGGAAATTTACTATATTCGAACTGAGAATATGCTCTAAAATTCTACATGAAACTGATGTCAACGATATTGGCCTGTAATTGTGTGGGTCAGTTCTCTTTCCTTTCTTATAAACGGGAGTCACCTACGCTTTTTTCCAATCACTAGGAACTTTGCGCTGAATTAGAGATTCGCGATAAATGCAAGCTAAGTAGGGGGCCAACGCCGCAGAATAGTCTTTGTAAAACCGAACTGGTATTCCATCCGGACCAGCAGACATTTTCGTATTTAGCTCTCTCAGCTGCTTCTCTACACCGGAAATACCTATTGCTATGTCCCCCATTTCGGAATTAGTACGTTGATCAAATGATGGTACATTTGTGCGGTCCTCCTGCGTGAAAGATTTCTTAAAGGTTAAATTTAGAACTTCAGCTTTCCGTTTGCTTTCTTCTATTACTGCCCCAGAATGATCGAGTGACTGGACAGTGGGCTTTGACCCGCTTATCGATTTTACATAGGTCCAGAATTTTTTCGGGTTCTCGGAAAGATCTTTTGCTAAGGTATGGCTGTGATAATTATTGTATACTTCGCGCATCGATCTTTTTATAGACGCACGAATCTCTACTAACTTTTGCCTGTCATCATTTGCGTGTTCTTTTTTTAATCGAGAGTGCAACAGCCTTTGCTTTCTCAGCAGCTTTCTAACATTATTATTATACCACAGTGGATCTTTTCCATCCTTAATCGTCTTTATTGGCACAAATTTCTGTAACCCTTTATTAACAATGCACATAAATTTAGTCCACAATTCCTCTACATCCATAGTCCCGGAATTAAACGATGCCCATTCATTTTCTAAGTGCGATCGTAACATTTGCTTATCGGCTCTTCCCAACAAAAACACGCTCCTAGCCTTCTCGATTGGTTTATGAACTTTGGTCACCATCTACGTTATGACGATATCATGATCACTAATTCCTGTTTCTACACAGACATCGTTAATAAGGTCAGGCCTGTTTGTGGCTATAAGGTCTAGAATATTTCGATTGCGCGTGGGTTGCCGGTTTAACTGCGCAAAACAGTTTTCGGAGAATGTGTCCAAAAGTAGATCGCAAGACTGCTTGTCTGTACCACCTGAAATATAACGAGCGAGGTCCCAATCTATACTCTTAAGGTTGAAGTCTCCTCCGACTAATATTACATGGCCCGGATACCTATGCACTATCTGGTGTAGACTTTCTTTGAATGATTCTAAAACTACTACAGCAGCACTGGGGGCCGGTAAAGACAGCCAACTATTAACTTTACTTCTTTTAGACCTGTTATACGTGCCCAAATAACTTCACAGTTACTTTCAACGTCGATCTCAGTAGAAACAATATCTTTATCCACAGCGATGAACACTCCTCCTCCAGTTGTATCCGATCTATCTTTTCGATATACATTCCACGCTGTTATGTTGTTATGGTCTTCAGTCCGGAGACTGGTTTGATGCAGCTCTCCACCCTACTCTATCCTGAGCAAGCCTTTTCATCTCCTCATAAGAACGGCAACCCACATCCACTTGAATCTGCTTACTATACGCGTCTCTTGGCCTCCCTCTGCGATTTTTACCCCACATGCTTCCCTCTAATGCTAAATTTACGATTCCTCGATGTCTAAGAATGTGTCCTACCAAGCGATCCCTTCTTTTAGTTAGTGTATGCCAAAAATTCCTTTTCTCGCCAATTCTGTTCAGTACCTCTTCATTAGTTATGTGATCTACCCACCTAATCTTCAGCATTCTTCTGTAGCACCACATTTCAAAAGCCTCTATTCTCTTCCTGTCCGCACTGCTTATCGTCCATGTTTCACTCCCATACAAGGCAACACTCCACACAAATGCCTTCAGAAAAGACTTCCTTACACTTAAATTAATATTCGATGTTAGCAAATTTCTCTTTTTCAAAAATGCTTTTCTTCCCATTGCCATTCTGCATTTTATATCCTCTGTACTGCGACCATCGCATGTTATTTTACTACCTAAGTAACAAAACTCATCTACCACCTTCATTGTTTCGTTACCTAATCTAATTCCTTCAGCATTGCCTGATTTTCTAAGACCGCATTCCATTATTTTTGTTTTGCTCTTGTTAATGTTCATTTTGTACGCTCTCTTCAACACACTGTCCATTCCATTCAACTGCTCTTCCAGGTCGTTCGCTGTCTCTGACAGAATTACAATGTCATCAGCAAAACGCAATGTTTTTATTTCTTCCCCCTGAACTTTAATCCCTATTCCAAAATTTTCCTTGCTTTCCTTCATCGCCTGCTCAATGTACAAATTGAATAACATTGGAGAAAGGCTACAACCCTGTCTTACTCCTTTCCCAACTGATGCTTCCCTTTCATGCCCTTCGAGTCTAATAACTGCGGTCTGGCTTTTGTACAAGTTGTAGATAACTCTCCTTTCCCTGTATTTTACCCCTGCTGACTTCAGAATTTGAAAGAGTGTAGTCCAGTCAACATTGTCAAACGCTTTCTCCAAATCTACAAAGGCTAAAAATGTAGATTTGCCTTTCCTTAATCTATCTTCTAAGATAAGACGTAAAGTAAGTATTGCCTCCCGGGTTCCTACGTTCCTCCTGAATCCAAACTGATCTTCCCCTAGGTCAGCTTCTACCAGCTTTTCCATTCTCCTGTAGATAATTCGTGTTAATATTTTGCAACCATGACTTATCAAACTGATGGTTCTGTAATTTTCACACCTGTCTGCGCCTGATTTCTTTGGAATGGGGATTATTACATTTTTCTTAAAGTCTGAGGGCATTTCGCCTGTCTCATATATCCTACACACCAGTTCAAATAGTCTTGTCATGGCTGGCTCTCCCAGAGACTTTAGTAGCTCTGAGGGTATATCATCTACTCCTGGGGCCTTGTTCCGGCCTAGGTCTTTCAAGGCTCTGTCAAATTCATCTCTGAGTATAGTATCTCCTATTTCATCTTGATCTACTTCCTCTTCTCTTCCTACAACATCGACTCTAAGTTCATTTCCTTTGTAGAGCTGCTCTATGTACTCTTTCCACCTTTCAGCCTTTCCTTCTTTGCTGAGAACTGGTTTCCCATCTGAGTTCTTGATATTTTTAGAATTGCTTTTCTTGTCCCCAAATGTCTCTCTGATTTTCCTGTAGGCGGTATCTACTTTTCCCATTATTATACATTCTTCTACAGATTTGCATTTGGCTTCTAGCCACTCCTGCTTAGCCATTTTGCACTTCCTATCAATCTCATTTCTTAGTCGTCTGTACTCCATTTTACCTGTTTCATTTACTGCATTTTTATATTTTCTCCTTTCATCAATTAAATTTAGTATCTCCTGTGTTATCCATGGATTTTTTGCAGGTCTTGCCTTTCTACCTATTTTGTCCTCTGCTGCCTTCACTATTTCATCTCTCAATGCTACCCATTCCTCTTCTACTGTTTTATTTCCCCCTGTTTCTGTCAATTGTTGCCTAAATCTCCCTCTGAAATTCACCAGAACTTCACGTTCCTTCAATTTATCTAGGTCCCATCTCCTTATTTTCCTACCTTTCTGCAGTTTTTTCAGTTTCAGCCTACAGTTCATGACTAACAAGTTATGGTCAGAGTCTATATCTGCCCCTGGGTATGTCTTGCAGTTTATAACCTGATTCCGGAATCTATATTTTACCATTATAAAATCTATCTGATACCTTCCAGTGTCTCCTGGTCTCTTCCAAGTATACAACCTTCTTTTGTGATTCTTAAACCACGTGTTTGTTATGATTAAATTATGTTCCGTGCAAAATTCTACCAGGCGACTTCCTCTTTCATTCCTTCTGCCCAGTCCATATTCACCTACTATTTTTCCTTCTCTTCCTTTTCCTACTACCGAATTCCAGTCTCCCATCACAATTAAGTTTTCCTCTCCCTTAACGGTCTGAATAATTTCCTTTAGCTCCTCATATATTTCTTCTATATCCTCATCATCGGCAGAGCTAGTTGGCATATAAACCTGTACTACTGTTGTCGGTGTTGGCTTCGTATCTATCTTGACAATGATAATGCGATCACTGTGCTGCTCGTAGTAGTTTACCCGCATTCCTATTTTCTTATTCATTATCAGTCCTACTCCTGTGATACCCCCAACTGATTTTGTATTTATAATCCTGTACTCACCTGACCAGAAATCCTGTTCATCCTGCCACCGAACTTCACTAATCCCCACTATATCCAACTTCAACCTATCCATTTCTCTTTTTAAATTTTCTAATTTTCCTACCCGATTAAGGGATCTAACATTCCACGCTCCGATCCGTAGAATGCCAGTGTTGTCTTTCCTGATGATAACATCCTCCTGAGTAGTCCCCGCCCGGAGATCCGAATGGGGGACTATTTTACCTCCGGAATATTTTACCCGAGAGGATGCCATCATCATATGTTCATACAGTAGAGCTGCATGTCCTCGGGAAAAGTAACGGCTGTAGTTTCCCCTTGCTTTCAGCCGTTCGCAGTAGCTGTGTGGCAAAGCCACATTGGCTGATGTTACAAGGCCAGCTCAGTCAATCATCCAGACTGTTGCCCCTGTAACTACTGAAAAGGCTGCTGCCCCTCTTCAGGAACCACACGTTTGTCTGGCCTCTCCACAGATACCCCTCCGTTGTGGTTGCACCTACGGTACGGCTATCTGCATCGTTGAGGCACGCAAGCCACCCCACCTCGGCAATGTCTGTGGTTCATGGGGGTGGTCATTCCACGCTTCGCTAAATATTTCTCAACTTGCCACATCCTGTCTAATTTTGATGAGAGTTTACTGACATATGGAAGGAATGCCCTGGATCTGAAAAGCTCCTGATCCTCTTGATGCTGTGGGTGGCCACATTTATTCCTCCTTAATGCTGTGTTAATATGACATGAAGAATATCCACTGACTTGGAACATGTAGATGTTCCAACTCCTTAACGGGCTGTCTCCATCAGACACAACATGTACATGATGCATCAGTGTTCAGAGGATGCCAGAAGTTTGTGCACAGTGAAGACCAGGTCGACAGTTGCAGATAGATGTCCATGTGTATAGACTTCTAGTAAACAGAATGCCCCGATGACCCATCCTCTTTCCTGCTAAGACATCCAGGAAGGGTAAATATCCATCCTTCTCTATTTATATTGTAAACTGGGTATTCTCACAGATTGAATTGAGATGTTACAGAAATGTGACAATGCTTCTTCCCCATGGGGCCATATTATAAAAATGTCAGTCACATATTGCCAGAAGACTGTTAGCTTAGGTTTTGCTGAATCAAGAGCCCTTTCCTCAAAGTCTTCCATAAAAAAGTTTGCAGTCAGAGAGGAGATACCCATGACAACACCACCAATTTACTCAAAGTAGGTTGAGGTAAGGTCATGGTGAAAAAGTGCTGTTATACTTTCCTGTTGATGAATTTCATTGAGTCCAGGAGAGGAACCTTACTGAATAAGGTTCACAGAGATGAAGTGAGTTCATTGTATTGGTAAAGTCAGCGTACTTGTGAATATGATGTGAGCATTTCCCCATAAATGGTCTCAGTAATGAGGCAAGATGTACAGCCAAGTCATATGTGGAGGTATCAATATTGCTAACAATCTGCCCTAAAGTTACTTCTAATTTGTGAATCTTCAGAAGATCATATAACCTGGGGTGGCACAGAGTTGTATGGCCTTAATCTCTTCATCACATATAGCAAAAGAGGGGAAGCGTTCAACAGAGATGCCACTTTCCGTGCTTCACGTTTAATAGTGGATGGTTAAATTTGGATTTATTGAGAGACATTCTTCTTGTACATTGGGCAGGTAATACATTTTGTTTGTTTCAATTTGGTTGTTGTGTTCTCTAATGAGATTTTTTCATTTCAATTCAAAGTTATAACCTCCCAAGATATTTGAATTTATTTACAACTTTAATTTGTTTGTTAGCATTGTTTGGATGCGATCTATCACCCTTTTTTGAGTACTGGATGGATTATAGCTGTATCCCATTGATCTGGCATTTTTTCAAAATTCCGGATTTCTGTTATGTGCTTATGGAGATTCTGAAGTGTTTATTTGTGTTCTTCTATAGCTCTGAGACCAGTTGATTCTCCCCTACTGCTTTGTAGTTCTTGAGCCACCTAATTGTTTTGATCACTTCACTGAAATCTAGTGGTATTATCCTCTCTGGATGTGTTCGAAATCTAGGAATTCTTTTGGTTTCTTTGCATTTATTAATTCTTTGAAGTTATTGGCTAGAATGTTGGCATTGTCTTAATTACTGTGCAGTAGTTTCCCATTTTTATTTTTCTTCATGACTGTGGGTGGAGTATACTTTGATTGTTTTTGACTAAATGTTGTGTAATATTTCCTTGTTTAATTGATTCCTCTATGATGTGAAGGTTTTATTTTTTATGATCTCTTTTGATTCTTCTGATTTCCTTGTCCGTTTGTCTTCTAATGTGCTTAGTGCTTCTTGCGGTTTTTCAGTTTTCTTTTGTTGGTCATTAGCCACACTTTGTGCCTTTCCTCTATCGCTTTACTACATTCTTCATTCCACCAGCATATTTCTGTCTTCTTCTGACAGGGGGCAATCTCCTTGGCAATGTTCTTCAGTTTATCAATAATCATTCCCCGTTCATCATTTTAAAGTGTGTTGGATCTCTTGGAATACAATGCCTTATTTATTAAATAGCTGGGGCCATATTTTCTGCTCCTAATGGATTTTGCTGGTTTTTCTTTCTTTCTTGGGGTAAATCTTGTCTTTCAAGAATAAGTCCATGATCTGTGTAAAATTCAATTACTCTTTGACTATTCTTGTTTGTCAGTTTATGAAATGGCCGTTTACCAACAACAGTGTGATATTTTCTTTCTTTCCCAGTTTTTGCATTGAAATCTCCAAGTAAGATTTGAGCAAGGATTTCAGGGATGTTTGAAACCAATTGGTCCAGTTCTTTCCAAAATATTTCTGTTCCTTTATTATCTTTCATGTTTTTGTCATTTGTTGGAGCATGGACATTGTAACTTACATATTCTGTTCTATACTTTGATTGTTAAAGTTGTCAATCTTAGGGAATTTGACGAGATGTCTTACACTGAGTCTATTATGAATCAGTAATCCCATTCCAAATTGAGAGACACTTTTTATTACTCTTTCTCCTGAACGTCCTTTGTAGAGACAGTATCCCACAGATTCAGATGGGTCCTGATCTATGTTCCAAAATTCCTGACTGGCTGTTGTCAGAATTTTGTGTTGATCTATTACTTCTGTTAAGTGTTTCAGTTTACAAGTTTTCATTATTTAATTCATGTTTAATGTTGCAAAGAAAGAGAATATTCCAGGTTTGCTGAATTTAAGTGTGTGTCTGCCTTTTGTCTGTTGGGCTGCCAGGTGCTCAGATTCACCACACTCTTGTGAGTGATACCCCACTGTATACAAGTGGTGTCTTTGCTTGGACTCACAGTGCTGTGTATCTAAGCCACTGGATTTTTTCATTAGAAGACTCTCTATGTTGGGTTGATTGTCTGATCAATGACCAGTGTTCTGACCATGCTCAGGATTTATGATTCCAGATATGGTCTGGAAAAGTGATAAATGAAATATGGTGGGACGATGAATGATATTGTGTAGTGTGTTTGGTCCACAAGAACTATTTTATCTCACTCAAGTCTGCCAGCAAGGCTGGTTAGGACCTCCCTATCTGCCAAATGGGATGCCCCATGTTGGACTATCACCTCTGCACCTGCTACAACAACATAGCATGTTTGTCGACTTTAGTGTAATAGTATTAATTAAGTGTAATAGTATTAATGTCTTTGTTTACGTATTCTAGGCGGATGCTATCATTGGGGCACAATTATCTCATTTCATTATTTATTCTATCTTTCCACTTTAGCCACATAGGTTTTGGGATATTATGGGCGATAGTATCATGTCCTCAAATAGGTCTAGAGGTGTTGTTTATTCAGCAATATTCTTGGGGATGGAAGTCAATAGAAGTTGCATCCCCACAGCCTCATAAGACTAAATCTGTGACTTATTGGCAGCAATAGGAGTATTCTATCAACCATTCCCTATATATGGTATGTTGCCAATTGTATTAAGCCATGGACTGAATGTTTAATATTAGTATAGTGTACAGATCTAATTTATAATAATTACTTTTTTGTGTGAAGAAAGAAACTTTTTAGATTTTATCTGCTCTTGGGTATTGAAATGAATTTGATGACTGCATTTGAAAATTTTCTCTAGAATGAGAGTTGAATACAGATTTCCCCCGTTATGTGAGTAGTTGCCACAACTGTTTCAGCTAGTCAGACACTTTTGCTACCCAAATTTTCAAGTACTGTACACTACTAATGTAGGTCCACATTCATTTTCCCCACTTCTGTATGCCATAAGGAAATGAACAATATTTGTGCATACACTGTCAAGACACATAATTAATTATCTTTTGTTCTTGTTTCACATCCTGAAGGTTCTTCATGGAGGTGGGAAGTACAAAATACAATTTGATCAAATGAATTTATCTGAAAGTTACATTAACCCCCTCCCCAATACTGTTTTTCTGCATGAGTCAGCACTCTGGGAAACCACTCAGCACTTACAAGATACTTATCAGCAAACACAGAAGTAATATTGCACACAATAAGTAGTTGCAGTCCTTACAGCTCATTATCTCTCTTACATCTTTAAAAGTTTTATTTCTTGACTCACTTAAAACAGAGTGAGACTCAGAGTGAACAATATAAAATTATTCAAGTATTTTGGAATCAATAATCTGAAATCTTCATCAGCAGCAACCAGTCTATTAACATCATGATGTAAGTGTGTACTGTCGGATCCCAGCAGGTTCTCCCATTTCTGTTAATCCTAGGCTTCTGATTTCCAACTGAATCCAGCTGCCATTATAAAGTCTCTGTCCCATCTGTCCATTGGTCTTCCTTCTGGACTTCCAGCAAATCTACTGCCAATTCAAGATACTTACTCCTTCCGTTATGTTACCTACCTTCATTGTGCATCTGATATCTACTGCTTTCTTCCTGAAATACGAACTTAGAAAGTGTTTGACCAATGTTGCTCTCACATTTCAGCCATAATATATTTTTGGAAATGTGACACACTGTTGATGGCTGGCAGCAATTGATTGTACTTCACATATTGTATGATCAAGTTACCTTTGCAGGAAAAGATAAGTCTCAGAAATAATAGGAGCTTCAAGAGCATGCTTACCACTTACAGTACCATCAAAGACATCACATATGTGAGCAGTTTGGTGATAATATGGCTAAATAGAAGTTCATATTATGTGTTTTCAAAAAAGGTAGTTTCACAGAAGCAAAATAATTAGAAACTGTCAACTACTAAGGATTTTAATCACAACTTTCTAAATGAAAAACTGAAGAAAAAACTGTTCTGAGAACAAAAAAGTTTCTTTGATCTCATGTTCATAACAGGTTCCGAAAAGAAAGGCTGCTATTTTCAACAAAGTTTTTTGCCAGTTTATTGCAAAGCAGAATCCATCTTAAAAGACAAATGGTCAGTAGAAACTGTATAAGAAGTCCCATTGTTGGGCTGCTACAACTTCCTCTGCAGTTTCAGCTTGGATAACCCTAATCACTTGCTACATTAATAGAGGTACAATTTAATAAAAAAAATTGAAGGAATCATCCTAGATCAAATATTTATAAAAATCAAAATTCGTTATGCACGTGTCCCAAATTACCAGGAGGTTATAATTAAACTGACAGTGTTCCAAGTGTTGTAGTGTGGACTATATACATCACAGGACACTGAAATATCATGGTTATGTTTAGCATAGGCATAGCCAGGATATGATTTCAGGAGGGGTTTTCAGTGAATGAACATTGTAATAATTTGTAGTCTTAATAGAACTGTAAACGGCACTAATGCTGTATATATTACATGTATTATATGTCATTCCAAAGAACTGTATACTAAAGAGTCACCAGGGTATAGCTACAAAATTAGCAAACAACTTAAACATAAACAAACATATCTGATTGAAACACGGATGGCAATCAGAAAGGCAGTGCATGGAGCATGATCAGAGAAGCACTCAAATTTTGGTGGTAGGTGTAATCTGTCAATGACAAAAAATAAGTATACCAATACTCTTTGACTAGACAAGAACCTAAAGTTATTTATATAGGAGCATCAAGAAATATTGCTGACTGACATCGTAATTACTGATAGTAAAACTGCTCATTATTTCAATAGTAATCACCACAACTATTAATAAATTTAACCCAGAGTGAGATAAGACGGTCAATTCCTCCATGCAGAAATGTTTGCACTTAGTTGCAGGCTTCCCAGCCTTGGCCAAATGTAGGTGGGCTTTACCCTGATATAGAATGATTCCAATTATTGTTAGCTTTGTCAACATTTCGGCAGGGGTTTGAACACCAGAAACCACACCCCTGGCTACGCCCGTGATGTTTAGTAATAGGAAGATTTGCAGACTATGATGAAAAAATGATAGCTCCCTTTTCTGCCACCAGGCAAAGATATGACACTGTAAGTGGTCATAATATGAAATGTTTCCTTGTTTGGCATCAGTATTCTGTTGGTGGTGTGGCACTGCTCATTGATGTCATTTCTGAAGTGACTATTGGTGTAAAGGGTTAATAAGATTGAAGTTTTCCGAATGAACTGTAACAGCTGTTGCAAAAGAAGACCATGCGCTGTTGCTAAAGTTGGTTAAGAAATTTGAAGAAACAGGTGAATTAGGTTATGCAGCAGGAAGAGGGAGGTGTCCCATTCCCATGGCAGTTGTTGATGAAGTTGCTGTAGCTGTAGCAAGTCTCAGTTCTGCAGCCAGTGCCAGCTAGAGCTGTGCCATGGGAATTATCCCTCCCATGGTCAATAGTTCAAAAGGTAAACTGGTGTACCTACAAGAAATCACACAAATAATCAATAAATTGCCAGGGAATACCAAATTGTTGCAGAGCTCATAAAAATGGAGGACCAGACCTTGTAAGAACCATGACAAGCGTCATAAAGAAACTCTCCCAGAAGTTTGGAAAATGGCCATCATCTGCCCATTGCTGAAAAAGAACAACTCCCTGGTATGTGACAATTATAGGGGAATATCTCTACTAGATGTCAGCTATAAAGTACTATCACTATGCCTCCTAAATAAGATACTACCACTTGCTGAAGATGTTGTAGGAGGCTACCAATGTGGCTTTAGACGCAACAGATAAACAGTGGACCACCTGTTTACCCTACGACAAACAACGGAGAAATGTTGGGAGTATAATACTGACACGCACATGCTATTTATCGACTTTAAAAAAGCCTACAACAGCATACATAGGGGTACTATAATCAAAGTACTAAAAGAATTCCATTTTCCATCTAAAATAATCTGCTTGGTAGCAATGTGTCTAGAACAGACACTATGTAAAGTGCGGACAAGTGCTGGTCTACCAGAACAGTTTGAAGTTTGAAATGACCTCAGACAGGGAGATGCACTCTCCCCTATATTATTCAACCATGTGTTAGAAAAAGTAGATTGGGAATTTATGAAAACTGGCCCCACTGGAATACCTTTCACACGTCAGTGACTCAACTGGCTTATGCGGATGAAGTAATCCTAATCAGTGGCAGTAGGGTAGAGCTGAGAAGAATGGAAAGCTCATATTGCCAGTAAAGCGGGCCTGCAAATCAATGAAGACAAGACGCAATACATGGTCCTAAGCAAGTCGACTAGTGATGGGGACCCGCACACGGTGGAAATATCCGATTCAAAAGGGCGAGTACTTTCAAATATCTTGGTAGCCTCTTTAGTGATCAGAACCTCTGTGAAATTGAAATAAATGCAAAAATTGTTGGAGGCAATAGAGCATACTTTAGCCTTCAAGCCGTGCTAAAGAAAAGGTCCCTGACAAGAAGTTTCAAGACCAGGTTGTATTAAAGTATGATTTTGCCAGTGGTTAAGTACGGTTGTGAAAGCCTCACCCTCAGAAGCACAGAAACTATTGGTTTTCAAACGAAAAATCCTACAAAAAATCTATGGTCCTGTGATACATCCATGAACAGGAGAATGGAGAATACAAAAAAAAAAAAAAAAAAAAAGAGCTTTATGCACAGCTGGACATTATAAAAAGAATGAAGAGAAGAGAGTTACTGCACTGGACATGTAGCAAGGATGAGCTAAGGAAGGATACCCCATAACGTGTTGCTGAGAATGGTAGCTGGAAGGGGATACCGGGGACAAGCATGTACAAGATGGAAAGGCAATGTTGACAGAGACACCGAGGACATGAGACAAGGAGCAAGTGATTGGTTCCAAGAGGCTCACAACCGGGAGCGATGGAGGAGGAGTGTACAGCAGGCATATGGTCACTAAGGCCCAACCCACGGATAAGTAAGTAAGTACCTACAAGATTCATAATGTGCACCAAATGCAACCCCAGGATAGACTACAATGCTGTGACTTTGCCCTTTGTTTTTGGCACATATGTAAATGGGTGACATGTGGCCAGGGAATATTCTTTGGACATATGAGGCACATTTTACTCTGTGAAGTGCTGTGAATGCACAGAACTGTCCCATATGGGGTTCCACGTCCAACACTTTGTGCAGGAACATTCACTGCACTCAACTTATGTAACGTAGGCTCCTTATTTCTCGGTCCATTTTTCTTCCAGGAGATGACATCTCGTGGGCCTGTTAGGTGTACAGTAACAGCTGCATGTTATAATTAGATTTCCTTGTGCAACACGGCTTTGCAAGAATGAAACTGTGTTGACACCACTATTTTCATGCAAAATGGATTGAAACCACATGTCGCTTGCCAGGTGAAAGATGTGCTTCGAGAAACCTTCGTGACCTCATCATCTCTAGACATTCTCAAGATATATGGTCCCCCAATCTAAATTCATGTAACTTCTTGTTGTGGGGATATTTGAAGGATCGTGTCTGTCGGAAATGTGACTGGAGTCTTCCTGATCTGAAGGATAGGATACGGTGACATATTGCCCACATACCAGATATGCTGTGGGCAACTATCAACTGTGCTGTGCTACGGATACAGCAACACACTGAATTGGGAGACCACATTAAACACATGTTGTACCTTGGGACCATATCCTAATAAATGATCCAGAACCATCATTATCATGTGTTCAATCATTCCTCCCTTATTCCTGCATCCACACCACATTCTGACTGATTACAGTGCCAAATTTTTGCCTGGTAGCAGATAGTGCAACTATAATTTTTTTCATAATGCTTTGCAAGTGCACCAATAACTGAACATACTGATGAAGGTAGAGAGATCATCAATGCCTGTGGAGTATGCAGTGTGAGATGAGTGAAACGGATAGGAGATCTGGCTTTGGAACACATTGAGAGGAGGGGAGGGTGGGAGAATGGAAAGGCGAGGAGCAGAGAAGGGGAAAATATAAGAGCACACAATGGGGGAAAGAGGCACTAATTGCAAGGTGGTGAAGGATAGATGGGGCATGAACTGTTGGATGGTGAGTGTGGGAACAGCAGGAAACCATTGGTTAAGGCTAGTATAATGTCAAGACCTAGACATCGGGGAATCGTAAATTTAGCATTGGAGGGAAATGTGTGGGGTAAAAATCGCAGAGGGAGACCAAGAGTTGCGTATAGTAAGCAGATTCAAGAGGATGTGGGTTGCCGTTCTTATAAGGAGATGAAAAGGCTTGCTCAGGATAGAGTAGGGTGGAGAGCTGCATCAAACCAGTCTCCGGACTGAAGACCATAACAACAACAATGTCAAGACCAGAGAAAGTGTCCATGAAAACTTGGTGGTGGAGTGGAGGATCCATGTGGCATCAAAATCAAATATGTTAAACTCAGCTGCATGCTGCGGCACAGGGTGGTCCACCTTACTCCTGGCTACAGTTTGGATAGTTTTTGGCAGTGACACTAAATATAAATGCCTGTGCAATTATTGCAGAAAATTTGGTAAATGAAATGATTGCTTTAACAGGTAGCCCGACCTCTGATGGGGTAGGATAAAAACTGTGTCTACACTGGAGTAGGAAGTACTGTTGGCTGTATTGGGTCAGTCTTGTACCTGGGTCTTCCACAAGAATGTGATCTCTGTTGTAAGGCATTATGACCGGGAGTAGCTTATGGATTGATTAGGATGTGAAAGTTAGGTGCATAATGGAACAGGGATCAGAAGGATCATGACTAGGATGTCTCTCATATCAGGGCATAATGATGGATAATCAAGTCCTGACGAAGGAGGCTGTTTATCTGTTCCAGTCCGGGGTGATATTGCTTGACAAGAAGGGTTTGTTATTGGGGTTATCCCACATCACATACTAAGTATATCACAATTTTTAAGTTATGGTAAAACCAAAATATTGTGTCATATCTATAACTCTGTTCTGTCTGACAAGCATTTATTGTTTAACTAACACCATTACCAGCAAAACCCTTATCTTCCCTCTCCACTTACCCCCCTCCTCCTCTCCTTCCTCTACCCCCCTCCCATCCCTTCCGCTTGCCGTGAGTCAGACTGTGTTGGGCAGCCAGGAATGATGTGTGGATGAGTGTGCCTGAGTGATTATTTGGATGAGTGTTCTCTGTCTGAGGAAGGCTGCAGCCAAAAATTTAGAATTATGTGTGTGTGTGTCTTTTATTTGTGTCTGTCAGCGGCTCTATATGTGTTTGGATGTGGGTATGTGTGAGTGTGTGTGTATTTGTTTACCTTCCTTTTTGTCCCCTAAGGTAAGTCCTTCCACTCCTGGGATTGGAATGGCTCCTTTTCCACTTCCTTAAAACCCGTATCCTTCCCTTTCTCCTCTCCTTCCTCCCTCTTTTTCCCGAAGAAGCCACCACTGGTGGCGAAAGCTCGAATGTTTGTGTGTTTTTGTGTGTGTTTGGGGTTTCTATCGACGAGCCTGTACTTTAGGTAAGTCAAAAATCTTTATTTTATACCATTTTCCCATCTGGAAAGTCTCCTTCTAATACACACACACACACACACACACACACACACACACACACACACACACCTCACGAAAGACGCCTGCCAGGCGTCCGCAGATCACGCGGTACGGCTTTTGGCCGCTGTCACCACATCCGCTGGCCAAAAAACAATAAATTCTGATACGTATGTAAACAATATCCTGTATCCATTTTTTCAAGAACTTTCACCCAACGAAAAGCTGTACGGTTATTTCATGCATGACAATGGAAGACCACACATTACCAAGGCTTCTATGGCAGCAACACGAAGTGTTTTTGATTATAGGACAGTTGACTGGCCTCCTCATTCTCCAGATCTAAATACCTGTGACTTTTATCTTTGGGGAATGTTAAAAGACAAGGTGTATACAAGCAATCCCCATACACTCGAAGAGTTGGAAGACAGGATTCGACTAGTCATTTTCCAAATTTCGGCAGACAAAATTCGTTGAGTGTTTCCAAATGTGTTCAAGAGGTGTCAGGCCGCTCTTTCCAGAGAGGGACATCATTTTGAACATCTACTGTAAATAAAGGTAAGCTTAGGTTACTCAGATGGTAATGTCTTCTAGACTTTAACTCAGTGTATGCGTCCGTGGTACAATAGAGTCTGAGAATCGGGCGCTCCAGTGGCCAGCGGATGAGGTGGCGATGGCCGGGAGCCATACCGCACGATCCGCTGACGCCTGGCAGGCATCTTTCATGAGATACCCTGTATATATATCCTTTTTAATATTGCATCTCATTTTCTGCCTGACATCGCCTCTGCTTGTTGTATTCCCACCCTTATCTTCCCTCTCCACTTACCCCCCCCCCCCCCCTCCTCCGCACCTTCCCCCTCCCATCCCTTCCGCTTGCTGTGAGTCAGACTGTTGGGCGGCCAGAGATGGCTGATGTGTGTGGATGAATGATTGTGTGGATGGGTGTTCTCTGTCTGAGGAAGGCCGCAGCGGAAAATTTAGAATTGTGTCTGTGTGTCTTTTATTTGTTCCTGTCGGTGTCTCAACATTCTTGTTACATATTATTATCAACTGTTATATTTCATGATTAGTTCACAGAAACAAAATACACAATTTATTTTATTCATCATGTTTGCAATATTTAACTGGTCCAAGTAAAAATAATACTAAATAATTGATGAATGCTCCCAAAATCCTTCCTCTTCTTGGTGCAAACACACAAACATTCACATACTTGAGCATTTATATGGGAATGCATAATTAAAATTTGATCAAGCCGCCCCCATGAACCACAGACATTGCCAAGGTAGGGTGGCGTTTGTGCATCAATGATACAGATAGCCATACCATAGGTGCAATCATATCAGAGGGGTATCTATAGAAAGGCCAGACAAAAATGTGGTTCCTGAAGAGGGGCAGCAGCCTTTTCAGTAGTTACAGGGCAACAGTCTGGATGACTGACTACTTGGCCATCTAACATCAGCTAATGTGGCTTTACCAAACAAATACTGCAAATGGCTGAAAGCAAGGGGGAAACTGTGTTATTACTTTTCAAGGGGACCTACAGTTCTACTATATGAATATATGATGGTGGCATTCTCTTGGGTAAAATATTCCAGATGTAAAATAGTGTCCCATTCAGAATGAAATGAAAAATCTCTGGGCAGGGACTACTCAGGAGGCCTCATCACCAGGAGAAACAAAACAGACATTCTACGAATCGGAGTGTGGAATAATCTATCCCTTAATTAGATAGGAAGTTAGAAAATTTGAAAACAGAAATGTTTGGGTTGACGTTAGATATCGTGGAAGATTGGTGAATTTCGGTAGCAGGATTTCTGGTCAGGAGAGTTTAGTTTTATGGATACAAAATCAGGTGAGGGTAACACAGGAGTAGGTCTAACAATGAATAAGAAAATAGGAATCTGCGTAACTTATTATGAGCAGCCTAGTAATGCATTATCATAGCAAAGATAGAGACAAAGCCAGCACCAACCACAGTAGTACAAGTTGATATGCCAATAAGCTCTGATGATGATGCGGAGCTGAGAAAACGTATGATGGGATAAAAGAAATTAGTCAGACAGTTAAGGGAGAGGAATTCATGGGTATGAAGGGAAGAGACAGAAAAAAAGGTACGTACGGACTGGGGAATAGGAATGAAAGAACAAGTCACCTGGTAGAATTCCACACAGGGCACAAACACTTGGTTTAAGAATCATCAAAGAAGGTTAAACACGTGAAGAGACCAGGAGACACCAGAAGGTAGCAGACTGACTTTACAATGGTAAACTCGAAATCGGGTTTTCAACTGTAAGACATATCCAGGGGGCAAATATAGACTCTGACCAAAAATTATTGGTTATGAACTGTAGATTAAAACTTAAGGAATTACAAAAAGGTAGAAAAGTAACGAGATAGAATCTGGATTTGAAGGAACCAAAGGTTATCGAAAGTTTTGAGGGAGCATCGGGCAAGGATTGACTGAAATGGGGGAAACTTATGCAGTAGAAGAACTTAACTGAGGAAATGAGAAAATATAAAAATGCAGCAGTAAATCAGGCAAAAGGGAGTACAGATGGCTAGATGAGGCTGACAAGAAGTGCAGATTAGCTGAGTGGTAATGACTATAGGACACATTTCATTTATCAATTTATTATTTGTTCTGTAAATCAAATTAGTACAATGGTTTTTACAGTTCACATGTATGATCATAGAAAAAAGTATAAATAAGATAAGATACCACCTACAGGAAAATAAAAGAAAGGTTTGGAGACAAGAAAAGCTGCTGCATGAATATCAAAGCATCAGACAGGAAAGCAGTAATAAGTAAAGAAGGGAAAGCTGACAGATGGAAGGAATATATAGAGGACCTATACAAGGGAAAGAAATAGAAGATACAATAATGAAAGAATTTGACAAAACACTACATGATATGAGCTGAAACGAGGACACTGCAATTAGAAGGAAGGAACTTTGGAGTTTAATGTCCTGTAGAGTAACTTGGTCATTAGAGATGGAGCTTCCGCTTCGAAGGTTTGGGTAAGATGTGGAAGGAAATCGGCCATGCCCTTTCAAAGGAACCTCCCCAGCATTTGCCTGGAGTGATTCAGAGAAATCACAGAAAACCTAAATCAGGATGGTTGGAGGTGTATTTGAACCACCATCCTTCTGAATATGAGTCCAGCCGGCCGCGGTGGCTGAGGGGACTGAGGGGCTTCAGTCACGGTCTGCACGGCCACTACGGTCGGGGGTTCGAATCCCCCCTCGGGCATGGATATTTGTGCTGTCCTAGTTCGTAAGTAGTTCATAAGTAGTTTGTAAGTTTAGGGACTGATGACCCCGTAGTTAAGTCCCATAAGCTTTACAAACATTTGAACATTTTTTTTTTTTTAATATGAGTCCAGTGCGTTACCACTGCGCCACCTCGCTCAGTGTAGTTGATATTCCCTCTGAACAAGATTTTAGGGAGATCCAGTCATGAAGAAATTGTTTAACCTTGTGTTCAAGATGTATGACACAGAGGAAATATGACCAGACTTCAAGAAGAGTACAATAATTCCAATTCCAAAGAAAGTAAGTGCAGACAAGTAAGTCATAGCTGCAAAATACTAACTTACAGTGAATGGAAAAACTGGTAGAATCCAACCAGGAGTAAAATCATTTAGGATTTAGGAGAAAGTATGGAAAACAAAAGGCAATACTCATCTCATGGCTTATCTTGAATGATAGGTTAAAACCTATGTTTGTAGCTTTTGTATGTTTGGATAAAACTCTTGGCTATGTTGACTAGAACACACTCTTTCATTTTCTGAAAGTAGCAGGGGTAAAATAAAGGGAACCAAAAGTTCAACTTTCAAAAACAAAACAGCTATAAAGAGTCAAATGAAAGGGTTGCAGTGGTTGGGAAGGTCAGCTATAAAGAGTCGAATGGCATGAAAGGGTTGCAGTGGTTGGGAAGGTACTAAGATAGGGTTGCATCCTTTCCCCAATGTTATTCGATCTGTTCACTGGGCAACCTGTGTAGGGAAGAAGAGGAAATTTGGAGAAGCAATTAGAATTCATGCAGAAGAAATAAAAACCTCGCAATTTGCATTGTTATTCTGTCAGAGGCAGCAAAGGACCTGGAAAAGCAAATGAACATAACTGAAAGTGTCTCAAAACTAGGGAATAAGATGAATATTAATGAGGGCAATGGTATGGAATGTAACAAAATCAGGTGATGTTGAATGATTTAGATTAGGTAACAAGACAATAATAATAGTAGATTTATTTATTTTTGGTAGAAAAATAACTTCTGATGGCCAAAGTAGAGAAGAACGGCTATGACAGAATGATTATGGGAAGAAAAGCATTTCTGTAGAAGAGAAATATGTCATCTAATGTTAATTTAAATGTTAGTAATTCCTTTCTGAAAGCATTTGTTTGGAGTGTAGCATTACACGAGAGTGAAACATGGATGATATTGAGTTCAGATAAAAAAATGATAGAAGCTTTTGAAATATGAAAGAAAAGATGATAGTGCTACAGATAAATGTTGAAGATTAGATGGGTAGATTGTGAAACTAATGAGAAGGTACTGAACAGGATTGGGGAGAAAAGAAATTTCTGACATATGTTGACTAAAAGAAGAGATTGGCCGGTGTGACACATTATGAGACATCAAGGAATCATTAATCCATCATTGGAAGGAAGTATGTAGGATAAAAATCACAGGGAGAGACCAAGAGAAGAATACGGTAAGCAGGTTCAAAAGGACGTACGTTGCCATTCTTATACAGAGATGAAGAGGCTTGCACAGGACAGGGTAGTGTGGAAGGCTGCATCAAACCAGTGTTTCGAATGAAGATCACAACAACATGTCTAGTACATTCTGTCACTGTTGTGATAATCAATTAAAAAATGTTTATTATTATTATTTTAAAGTACTGTGCTACTGTCTTATGTTTTGTCCACTTTGCAGTTGTCTATGCTTTGGCATAATAGTTCTTTGCAAAGAGTAAATGCATATACAGACTTTTTGTAGATTTACTGCTCTTTGTCTCTTGCCTAATGGTTGTGTGCCTCTTGAGTTAAAGATAACTGTAGCAGTTTTTCTTGTTAATAAAACTTGTCATTATCCTTTTGTGAGAATCAGTGGTATTATATTTAGCCTTTCAACAGGTTATGGGCCCAGTAATCACTGAGTGACAAGTTTTGAACTGACAAAAGTAAAACTGAATAGTGGGTGCATTATTGTAGTATTAAACTTGTGTGAGCAAAAGTTTTAAGGTTATTTCTGCTGTGTTAAAATGATGGAAAACGAAATTTCTAGAATTACAAAACTCAAAGGCATTGAAAATTGGTCTGCCTGGAAATTTCAAGTTCGTGTTACTTTAAGTGCTATGGGAGCTTGGGACATTGTCACAGGTGAAGTAATTAAACCAGAGTGTAATGACAACATGAATACTGAAGCAAGGCTGAAGTATGAAAAAGATCTTGTAAGATGGAATAAGTTGGACAATGCAGCTCAGAAAGTTATTGGAACATCAATTGAAGACAAGCCATTGCTACATATCATTAACTGTGAATCTTCAGCTGCTATGTGGATCAAATTACTTTCAGTTTATGAACAGAAAAACAGTGTAAGCATACATTTACTCCAGCAGCAATGGTATAACCTAAAAAAGGATATTTCAAATGATATGGCTACATATATTTCACAATTAGAAGACCTGGTACATCGGTTAAGGAATCAAGGTGAAAATATTTCAGATTCTATGGTGATCACAAAACTGTTAATGACACTACCAAAAAGTTATAACCATTTTCTGAGTGCATGGGAATCAACACATCCGGATCAACAGACATTAGCAAATTTGACATCAAGATTATTGATGGAGGAAAAACGCCTTAATCTTCAGGAAGACGTGAAGGGGGAAGCATTTGCAGCAGGTACACAAGGAAGAAGTAATCATTTTAAGAATAATCCCTGTCCTACAAATAAAAATTCAAGAAAACAAGGTAAGTGCTTCAAATGTAATAAACCTGGTCATTGGGCTAAAGATTGCAAAACCATTTGTTTCAAGTGTAATAAACCCAGTCATTGTGCAAAAGAATGCAGAAGTACTGTATCAAAGCATCAAGGTCGGAATCAGTGTGAACTAAGAGGGGATGCTTTGATAAGCAAAATTTTAGCAGCCAATCATGTAAATAAAAATGCATGGTTTTTAGATTCTGGTGCTACTGATCACATGTGTAATGAAATTGAATGGTTTGTAAATTACAGTCCATTTGAGAGTGAAGTCCAAATCTGTATTGGTGATGGTAGTTATATTACTTCACATGGGAAAGGCGACATAAACATTCTAGCCTTTGATGGTAAAAGGTGGAATGAAAAGTATTTGTCAAATGTTTTATATGTGCCAGATATTCGGTTTAATTTATTTTCACTTGGAGCAGCATTAGACAAGGGCATACAATTTAAATCTGACAAGGCAACATGCAGACTTTTCAAGGGAGAGAAAGTTGTTGCAGTGGGAGTTCGTGAAGAAAGGTTGTATAGGATGAAATTTAAGATTTCACTTAGTGAAAATGACAGTGTTCAAGCAAATGTGGCTACCAAGGAAGATCTTAAAATTTGGCTCAAAAGACTTGCTCATCAAAATTATCCCCATGTGAAAAAGTTTCTGAAGGATAGGCAGATTCAATTTAAAGAAGAAGATAAAAGTTTGTGTGAAGATTGTGTCGTTGGGAAAATTCATAAATTACCTTTCCACAAAAGTGATTCAAAGTCAAAAAGGGCAGGTGAACTGATTCACTGTGATTTGTATGGCCCTATGCAAGTTGATTCTATTGGTGGTTCAAGGTACTTTCTTTTGTTAAAAGATGATTATTCACATTGGAGAACTGTGTATTTTCTAAGACATAAATCTGAAGTTGCGGAACACTTGGAATCTTTCATAAAAACTACTGAAAAACAAATTGAAAATGGCATTAAAGTGATCAGAACTGATAATGGACTAGAATTCATTAACCATGAAGTGCGAAAAATAATGCAGAATTATGGGATAACACATCAAAAATCAGTAACTTATTGTCCTCAACAGAATGGTGCAGCCGAACGTGAGAACAGAACTTTGGTGGAGACTGCAAGAACAATGATTCATGCAAGTGGGCTGCCAATACGACTGTGGGCTGAAGCCATTAATACAGCAACTTATATTTTGAATAGAACAGGTACAAGCAGTGTCAATGGCAAATCACCTCACAAAATGTGGAATGGATTGGATTATGATGTGACCAAACTCAGGATATTTGGAGAGATGGTTTATACACACATTCCAAAGGAGAGACGGCAGAAATGGGATTCCAAAGGTGAAAAAGGTTTTCTAGTTGGCTACGATACAGAAGTAAAGGGGTATCGTGTTTGGTTTTCTCATAAAGATCAAGTTAAAATATATCGTGACATTGTTTTCATGGGCAAATTATATAAGGACTGTCAATCAGAGAAAACTTTCAATACTGAATGTGTACCTTTCCTAATATCTGAGACAACTGATGATAAGCAGACTACTCAAGAGGAAACCCTGAATCAAACAGGAGAAGAAATTAGAATATTTGAAGAAGAATCAAATACTGAAGCCAACTGTAGATCTTCTATGGAAAATGACAATCAAGAGGTCATCAAATCTGAGAATAAAATTAGAAGCAGCCTACGAGACAGGTCAAAAATCAAAAAGCCTGTCAGATATGCCAACTATACTACTGTAAATTCTACCTGCATAACGAAGTGCTATGAACCCATCTCATATCAAGATGCAATGGAATGTGACAATGCAGAAAATTGGAAACAGGCTATGCAAGAAGAAATGTATTCTCTTAATCTTAATGAAACTTGGATCTTGACTGAGCCCCCAGAAAACCAAGAAATACTTGACAATAGGTGGGTGTTCAAAGTGAAGAGGAGAACTGATGGAACTGTGGATAGATTTAAAGCTCGACTTGTTGCTAGAGGATTTAGACAGAAATTAGGCATGAACTATACTGAAACCTTTAGTCCAGTGGTTAGATTTGATTCCATAAGAATAATCTTGTCTATTGCAGCATCCAAAGCAATGCATATGAGGCAGTTTGATGTGAAAACTGCATTTTTATACAGTGAAATAGATACTGAAATATATATGAAACAGCCAGAAGGGTTTGAGGATGGTACCAAAAAGGTATGCAAGCTGAAGAAAAGTATCTATGGGCTTAAACAAGCTTCTAGACTATGGAATAAACAATTCACCAGTGTGTTGAACAAATTTGGACTGACAGAAACAAGTGCAGACCCCTGTGTTTTTGTCAATAATAAGGGTGAATTCTTGACCATTCTAGCCATTCACGTTGATGACGGACTAATCATATCAGAATCTATGGAAGTAATTAATTTACTAATGAGTGATTTGGAACAAGAATTTGAGATAACAACCAGCAGTGTTAATCATTATCTCGGTTTGCAGATAGAGCAGTTCAAGGATGGCTCCATCTTCTTAAACCAAGAGGCATATGCAAGAGCTGTACTGGAACGGTACAACATGGAAAATACCAATGCTGTAGCTATTCCTGCTGATCGTGGACAAATGTACTATGAGGTGGGGAATGACTCAAAAATTATCAATGCTCCATACCGTCAGGCTGTTGGAAGTTTACTATATTTGTCTGTGGCAACCAGACCTGACATCACTTTTTCAGTACATAATGCTAGTCAGCATCTTGAAAAACCAGAAAAGATGCACTGGAATGCTATGAAGAGAATCTTAAAGTACCTAAAGGGAACTATTTCTTATGGCTTGTATTATCCAAGGAATGAGGATATTCGTTTGTCTGTATTTTGTGATTCAGATTATGCAGGAGATGTTCTTACTCGAAGATCGACCACAGGTTTTGTTGTTAAGTTTGGTGAAGCTACTATAGCTTGGAGCTCTCAGAGGCAAAAAGTGGTGGCATTATCAACAACTGAAGCAGAATATTTAGCTTCTTGTCAGGCTGTAAAAGAAATTGTATGGATACAGTCAATTTTACAAAATATTATTAATCAGAAAGAAATTACTACCACCTTGTATATGGACAGTCAAAGTGCCATCCGGTTGATCAAGAACCCTGAGTATCACAAACGAACAAAACACATAGACGTGAAGTATCATTTCATACGAGAAAAATTTAAGTTGGGAATCTTCAACCTTGAACATGTAAGCTCTACAGATCAGCAAGCAGATATTCTTACCAAACCACTCACTAGAAGCAATTTTGAAAAAATAAGACAGCTACTTTATGTTGGTGATGCTAAAGTTCTTGCTGACAGAAGACTACAGAAGTGTTAAACATTTGTTAATTGAAGTGGGAGTGTTGTGATAATCAATTAAAAAATGTTTATTATTATTATTTTAAAGTACTGTGCTACTGTCTTATGTTTTGTCCACTTTGCAGTTGTCTATGCTTTGGCATAATAGTTCTTTGCAAAGAGTAAATGCATATACAGACTTTTTGTAGATTTACTGCTCTTTGTCTCTTGCCTAATGGTTGTGTGCCTCTTGAGTTAAAGATAACTGTAGCAGTTTTTCTTGTTAATAAAACTTGTCATTATCCTTTTGTGAGAATCAGTGGTATTATATTTAGCCTTTCAACAGTCACAAATGAATTTGTACCCATTAAAACATTGAATCAAATGTTAACTTTATAGGCGATGGTCAGCATTTAGAGACAGCAATGTTCGGGAAATGTTTTAGTCTCCAGCTGACATATTCGACAATGTAATTACGGATAACCAAAGAAAACGATCTACAGCATATGAAAAAACTTATTGAATTACTAATATATTGCTGCCAAACTTGCAGAAACAACATGATGATAACTACTTATAACCATGATAAATATTAAAACATATAGGCCTACTTAATATAGTGCACTATTTACAAGGGCAGAGGAATATAAATGTAATTAATTTACAGAATTAAGCATAGGTTTTGCGGATGTGGAACAGTTTAAGAAATGTATTAACAAATGAGACACACCTGCCAAAAAGTTTACGTGGACAACCAACTGAGTTGACGAACTATCACTGCACCAGTTAACATATTTGTACTTGAAATGGCCATAATCAGTAAATTGGAAGGGAAGTAACAACTATGGAGACAAAAGAAAGAAGAGTGCAGTCCTGTTGCCAGGCCGGTTTACAATCAGTCCTACTATTTGCATACAATTATCAGAAATTTCCAGTTGATTTTTCCAGGGAAGCCAAAACAGTCTTGGTCCAACCCGCCACTGCCCGCACCGAAACTAAGTTTATTGTGCGGTAGAAATTTCCAGTTACTGAATCAAAGTAATTTGCAGGAGAGGCTACTTTTTAGTTATCTTTTGTATTAGTGCAATTACTGAGTTTCTAGTTTTATATGCGAGAGGCACTTGTTGAAAATTCAAAAGGCAATTAAATACACACATAATTATACATACTTGGAAATTATTTGCATTAAGTGATTGGAAATTTTGGATAGGTACAAGGTAATAAGGCACTTTGCCCTCTTTCCTACTCAAAGCAGTTGTTTTTTATTGGCCATTGTAAAGACAAATTGCATTATCCAGTACTGGTAAGGCTATATATTTTATATTTGGAGCCAAGTATATAACAGTTGGTTAGACTATTTTTCTCTTGAATGTCCTTACATTTCTCTCTTCCTTCCAAAAAAGGTCAATTCACAGTGTAATTCATGGAAGACAATTTTATTACACTTGCATTAGAAATCCATATTTATGAGAGTATTTTCTCTTCATTACTTGACTGTTGTCCTAATTACAAACATGTCAGTGTAACCTCATAAAGTTGTGGGCTCCTCTTATAATCATGGTCTTTTTTTGTTTACTCTCCAGTAAGAAACTATGCCTAATCAAAGAAATGTTGCAAAAATAAACTGTGTTTAAAAATCAGTCAAGTTTTATTTAATTTGTACTCATGTAGCTCGTTAAAAAGATAGCCGTACCAGTTTGTAGCAGTGCAAAGCATCTGTTTGGATTTGCTAACAATTGTCTGGGCAATGTGGTCTGGATAAGAATCTACCAATACTGAACCTTGACGGTCATATCATTACGTGCAACTACCTGAGGAGTAGCTGTGTAATATACTAAACAAGATCCATCATTCTGAAGCATTAACATTATTAGGGCTATGACATAGGCACATCTAAAATAGGTCATGTCTGAATTGGAAAAGTGGTAAAAATCCGCAGTCACAGTACGACATGTATCGCTTCCATAAAATTATATGAAGCTGGTTTATTCTTTGTTAATGATTCAATTTTATACGCTATGAAAAACAGATTGATGAGCGTGATATGGTTGTGACTATATAGTATTACTTGTCTCGGAACTGAGTTTGTTTTTGGGATGGCTGTAGCTGACGATGTAACAATATTTAAACATTGAGTATTTCTCTATTTAGTCATATGGTACAGGATCAATCCTTACTTTTGGGTTATCAGACTACAAGTACACAAACATCAATCTCTCAGACACACGTGATTCTGTTTTCTAACACCGTTAACGCCATCTGGGTACTATAGTGGTGTTGCATCTAGCAGAGAAAATCTTCTTCAAAGTTATGAACTTCGATAGTGTTCTAAGTAAAAACAAAGCTGAACTAAATACTTTGTTTCTTCATTGCAAATATGATGTCCCAATATTCTCAAAGCGAAAAACCCCACTGAATTTGAGGGACCGGAATGTGCTAATTATTTTGGTAGGTGAACCAAACATTATGGCGAACAATGTAAATTAACGTTTATAGTGATAATGAAAAACACGTTCATTTAAAACTTTGTTATTTTAATTATTCTTAAGTTTTTTAGCAATGAAAATAATATTCACCTTAGATACAACTTCTGAATTAATATTATCGAAATAAAGAAAACAAACTAATTAACAAAATTTTTAGATTTAAAAATTTTATTTTCTTGCTTCGCCATGTTGCCAACATCGTGATGAGTCCAACCATGCTTCTTGGAACATGATCGATAGATGGCGGGCTTCCCGCCTGTGTACTTCGTTGCTATTGGTCGAGCTGAATCACGTGGCTGCTTTCATACTTTCACCAGTAGATTCGTTTGGCGGGTAGGCATAGCGTTGGTAGCAAACGGCATTGGAGATACGTTAGCAATGGTGAGTATAGATAAGTTTTTGTGGTACATACAGTTGATTGGTGGTTAGTTTTACTAAAATTAGAAACTTTAGGGTTTCATCTAGCAACTGGCGAAGTTTGGCTGTCCTACTATGAAAATTAACCTCATTTTCTTGATTTTCTAGGCTGGTGGAAAAGCTGGTAAAGACTCCGGTAAAGCAAAGGCGAAGGCTGTTTCGCGGTCGGCGAGGGCAGGATTGCAGGTACGGTTGTTTCTGTTACGAAATGAAAAAATATGTTTAGAGTTTCCTTCATAATAAAGCTTGCTGTTATTGTGAAATCGTGTTTTTCTTTGCTAAAAAAATCAATGTTTTGCCTAGTGCTGACCGTGCGTTATGTTGGCTCCCCAGTGAACTTTCTTTTTTTTTTCCTGTCTTGTAGTTTCCTGTCGGGAGAATACACAGACATTTGAAGAACAGGACAACAAGCCACGGTCGCGTTGGAGCAACGGCAGCTGTTTATAGCGCAGCTATCTTGGAATATTTGACCGCCGAGGTGAGTTACAAAATGGCTGCATAGACTTCGTAAGACGTAATCAAGAATCTGTTTAGTTGAAATAGGCCTTGTTGTGTACAACTAGGAACTTACTTAGTAAGTATCAAACCTTGTCTGATAAGGAATTCATTGCAGAATGTCTGTCATTGTCGTATTACTGAGTATTTTTGTTTAGAAATAGTGAACGGTTAGGGCCCTTCAAATTTTGGCGCGAATTTCCATGCTGTAAGAAGTGTTGATTTTTATGTTTATTGTCTTAATTGTAAATATTTTGATGCAGGTTCTGGAGTTGGCCGGCAATGCATCAAAGGATTTGAAAGTGAAACGTATTACTCCACGTCATCTTCAGTTAGCTATCAGAGGAGACGAAGAACTGGATAGTTTAATTAAAGCTACCATCGCGGGTGGTGGTAAGTGCAGTATTATAATTGTATTTACTTGGTGTAGACGAATATATAGCCTCGTGCGTAGTGTTAATTAATTTTCCAAAGTTTTTGGAAGGATGTAGTGAGCGATTTAGTGATCAGATTTATTGTTGCAAATTGTTTGTTGAAGCTTACAACAATACACCACTCCTGTCTTGCATTATGTGTAAAATTGTGGAGTGAGTTTACTAATATGTGATCCTGTAAAACTGGACGTAGTGAATTGGCGTGCAAATGCCATTCTGCTGGTTACGAATGGGCATAAATGATTAGGGATTAAATTTTTTGATTCGCGGTTATGTACGCAAGTAACATAAGATTTGTGAGATAAATGGAAAATTCTGATTCTATGGGTAATCTGTGGGGTTGTGCAGACTCTTTGACAATCTGCTAGGTGCACCTATGTAATTTTATTTCAATATGTGGACAGTATCAGTTGGTTGTACAGATATTGGTATTTTCTTTAGACACGTTACTCTAAAAATCTTTTTAAATTTTTGTACTGTTCTTGCTTTAAGGGGTAAATTTTTGGCCACATTGTTTTTTGCAGTTACTAGTGACTGTTTAAAGTGTGTGTGTGTGTGATGGATAGTGTGTCCATTTCTCATTCACTAAAAGATAACTTTGTTTCCACATTATGCATACAGATACATATGGAGTAATTAGTGGCTAGATGGTTTTAACATTATTGAAATTGATTAAACTTTCTTTTCCAGGTGTGATACCACATATCCACAAGTCCCTCATTGGAAAGAAGGGTTCACAGAAACCAGCATAATGTGATGTGGTGTTGTGAGGACACTAGTTTCATTAAGAAAGCAGTGACTGAACTTTGCATGAAATTGTGAAATTTCAAGATTGTGGGCAGACAGACATGAAGACTGTTCATTTGCATTTAAAAGTTATTCTTACATTAAAGACTACTTCTATGACAATGTTACAACACAACAGCAAATTCTGGGCACGTTTCGCTAAATGAGTGAAGTTGATGTTAGGGGCATAGTTATTTTTAATGTTTTTGAAATGTCTTAAATTTATTGATACAGTCACCACATTAATGTTAAGCATTCATTAGTTTTAGATATCATTCGCCATAAACATATTTTTGACATTAAGTATTAAATATGTAGAAAATATATTCATTTCATAAAATTTGCGGTTATTTCTTTGCAATCCCAAGTGTGATCTCTAATGTTTATGAAATGACACTTGATTTGGCCATAAGCATTGTTATAAAAGGTGTTGACTTTGTGACAACATAGAAATGAAAATCCAGATACTGCCATTTTAGTAATGTTGTAGTGTGTCAATGTTGTAATGAGTCTTGTTGGGCTCAACTGAAGACGGTGATACTTCCCGTTGGCTTTGTGAACCTTGGCATCTATGTGTTGTGCGTGTGTTTGTAGGTGGTGTTGGTAATTGTGCTGGCAGTTAGTGGTGATGGTTTACAGGCAGGACATAGATTGTGTTTAAAAAGTGATCTGTAGCTTCACTCTGAGAGATAGAGGTAGAGGCTTTTCTGAGTGCCAAAGGTTCAAGGTTTTGGGCTGAGACCTGTGGTTTGTACATTGTTGTAATTTACGAGGATAACCAGAGTATCTGCAGTACATAGGTATTAAGATATTATCTTGTATATGGGTTTTCCAACATGTTGACATGGGGCATAGCTGGCAGGTGGTATCCTGGTCTTTGACTCTTGTTCGGTGAGTAATGTTTAAATATTGCTCTTAAAGTAATTTGGGGTGTACTATTTTCCTGCATGCATTATCATATAAAGATGGTGCAAGGTGAGCTAACACTAAGAATGTTTTGATTGTAAATTGATGGTATATGTTGTGTGCACGAGGGAGAGAATATTGACAAGTGGACCTTCTAATCAGTTGTTTAGTACATGGCAATTCCTCCAGTGCTTCACTGAAGACTTACAGGAGAAAATATGCTCTTTCATTATCCAGAGTTAAAATGAGTGTTGCACACTTTCTGCAAATGTTGGCAACACCACAGCAGTTGACCATAGAGCAGGTATGTTTTATTTCGTGATCTATATGAAACAGTGATCATTTTAAGTGAAGGTTAGGTATAAGTTAAACAAGTTTTTTTAGTATGTGAGGGTGCGTAGCGCCCGAATCTCCAGTCCAGAAACGGTCTATTTAGTTACCAACATAGGTGACATGCTAAAAATGTAAAACACTGCAGTTTTACCCAAATGTTTTATGCATTAGCTGTGTGTATGTGCAGTAATATCAAATGAAAGGTAAACATGTAAGGTGTTAATTTCTGAACTCTCATTTGTGGCAAATGAGATTTGAAATATTTTTAATGGAGGTGAACTAGGGAATCTATGTTTATGGTGATACTGAAAATTTAATGCACTTGATTAAAAACATTTGGGGAAAGGGTATTTTTTGTGGGTAAATTTTTGATAAATATGTGAAGTTTCTTACCATTGAGATTACTCCCTAAATATGAACTAATTCAAAATTCCTTTGTTTTATTAAATATTATCACTGATAATTTGTTTCCAAAGTAAAATGTTTGGCAGTCTTAGGTCAATTGAAGCATGCAATTTCACACATTGGTTTAGACGTGTGTGTGTGTGTGTGTGTGTGTGTGTGTGTGTGTGTGTGTGTGTGTGTGTGTCAGTACATGGTGGTGTGCTATTTGAAGTTACTTGGTTTGTGGTTGAATTTGGGTGTACGGTAAAAGTGCAGTTTATGCAGCAGTAGCTAGCCATCGTGCTCACTAGGTTAGGAATGGCAGAGCAGGTAATCAGGAGTCATGATGCGGCAGCCAATAAGTGTGTTAAAATTATAAATTAGGTAAACAAATCGAAGTGGTGTATGCAGAAGTTTTTGACGATCAAAATGTTAGTTGTTATCAATATAGGTGTCACTTGATCACTGTTTCGAACATATCAAAAAATAAATAAAACGTGCTATACCTGCTGTGGTTAATTAATAATAGGTTACTTATGACCGTAATACAATTGTCTAAATTTCTTCTAAATGGAAAATCAGTCTCACAAACGCTGTACTGAAATTCTCGAATATACTTCAAAATTGCCACTAAATTTACTCGTCATGGAACACAATCTTATTTGCTGGCATAACTCGACTCCTGATTGGCTGCTCTGTTGTTGGTAACCTAGAAATTGCTGCATGAACTGCACTTGGTGTGCACTACTAATTGTGACAAGCTTGGTGCTGTTTTCCTGTGCTTGCTTGAAAAGTGGTCATTGCTGTTTAGAATTGAGTTCTGTGGTGGTTTGTATGTGTTAGTGTTTGTGTTTTTCCTGCTTAGTTTGTGGTTAATTTGTATTATTTGTCACAGATATGACACACAATCCTTTTATGTTCACCTATCCCATTACCCAAGCACCATGTTTTCCCACTAATGACTTGATAACTTTAATTTGTAATAGAAACTGCTTGACAAGACTGTTGCACAGGAAGTTTTTTGTGTGATGGAAAGTGTGGATTGTGACAGTGTTGTTTAGGTGTTGACTATGGCCACAGCATGTGACCAGCCAGTGTGGTGATAATGTGCAATGTATTCACATTAACACACGTTAAGAGTTGTTTTGGACAATTAGTTAATTGAGTGGATTAGGGTACATAGACGGGCTAAACTGTAGTCTGTTGCCCACGTGCCGCAAACTTTGGCAACAATAAAACATTTGTACAAAAGTCAGCCATAGAGCAGGTATACCATGTTTTATGATCTGTATGAATAGAAATCATTTTAAGTGAAAGTTAGTACAGGTTAAACAAGGTTTTTTCAGTTGGGCGCCTAGTGCCCAAATCTCTAGTTCAGAAACACTCAATCGATTTAGTTTCTGTAGGAAACAGTGATTTAAAATCTTCATTTTATGAGGACAATCATTATTTTCTCGTAGTCGCTCACGGCAGTTGCCCTCGCTAATAACACAGGCAACACTGCAGTTTTACCCATAGATCTTGTCAACCAAACAGCAGGAACAGTATTTATGTAGTCAGCTCAAAATGTAATCATTACAAATGCCAATTTCTGATTGGCTGCCATTGTGTTGATGGATTAATGCAAACAGGTGACATTGGGTCCTTCATTATTGCTGTATGGTAGGGAAATTACAGTATTTGATACCATTTAGTTTCATAGGGTGTTTGAAATAGTCTGCTTGTGTTAACTGAAGAATTGGGTAGCATTTTCTGGTAAAACTTGTGTAGTGGTTGAAGGGAATCTCTTATTTGAGGTGTATAATAGCTAGATTGTTCAGTACTGTCTTGTAGCTGAAAGGTTGAGAACATGCTTTGAGGTATATTATAGGTCTGGAGTATTCAATTTTTGTTTTGTGATGGTTTGTTGTATTTGTTTTCCAGAGTCTCATTTATTTGTGCTAGGAATGACCCTGCTCGTAACCCCACATCCTGCACGTGTCAGTCATTTTATTGGTTTCATGTTAATTTCAGCATGTTTATAAGTTTGTGTCTGCAATTTGTTTGGTCACCATATTGGCTAAGAGTATGTGTCATTGCTGCCATGTTGTGGTGTGGGTCAAAGCAAGTGGGTGAAATGACAGACAAAATATACACGAAACCTCGGTAAGGACCCAGTCTCGTGCAGGGCGGGGGTTTCAGTAGTTCTGTAAGATGTCCCATGAAGGTGCTGAGATCAGAAACTGGCCAGCTGCTGCCAGAGCATGTAATGGCTGTTCCCACCACCACTCCACTTCAAATGTGGACACATCCGTGGCAGGGTGCACAAGCTCTCCCCTCCACACTACTGATGTGAGAGGCACCATCAGAAGTGCCTCTAGTGTGGTCTACCGGTACTAAGCTGGAGAACTGCCTGACATATGCTAGCATCTTACAGAAATTAGAATGTAGAACAGTGGTTTGGGGGGGGGGCTTCCTCTGTAGTTTTTGGTGTAATTGCAGTATTAGATTGTGCTGGCATTCACATTAATGTGGTAGCAGTGGCAAGTTTTTGAACTTTGCCTTGTAGAATGTTCAATTTACTATTTTTTAAACATCGGTGTTTTATGCCTTCCTGCACCCACATCTAAAGCTGCAAGTGTCCACTCCTTCCATTCTGTAGTTAAAATGTAGAGCCTTCTGTAATGTGGGGTGGAATCATTAACTTTGTGGATGCAGAATATTCCAGTAAATTTTGCTCTCATTGCAAATTATAGGATTTGCTTAGGCTTACTGTGCCATATTAAATTCAGCTTCGATAAAGTTGAATAATAGTGTGGCATTGGGAAGGGAAATGTGTTGGGCAAGGGCAATTTGCTGTAATCAGCTGTAAGGTTGTTAGTAGTCACTGTAAAGTGCCGTATATTCAGTTCGTATCCTTTAATTTTATGCGGTCTAAAAATTAAGGATGAGTAGAGAACAGCAGTTTCTGCCTACTATATTCTCTGGAAGAGCTTTAAATTATAGCTAACAATTTCCAAAGATTGAGTTTCCAGTAGTCTGTTTGGCTATTTTGTGTGGATTAGTCAGTTTGGATGACTTCATGTTGCAAAAATATATTGATCACTCATTAATTATAATTAAGGCATGCAGAAAGTTTATGCAATTAAGAAAGTGTTTAGGTTTGGCCTGAGTTTCTTTAGGTGACCATGTATTTTAGTGTAAACAGTGCCAGTGAAACTTAACTGATTTTTGGAGCTTGAAAGTGAAGAATTTGCAGTCTCTCTTGGTATTTATCAGATTTGTGTTGATGCTGGAAGTTGACTAGATGCATATCACTCTCAGCAAACATTTGTTGAAATGTGTGGTGGTTGTGCATATATTGATAGTGTGGATGCTCTTTCCTGACAGACTGGATAAGTTTTGTGTTGTATGTGTGCTACTTTCTGCTTGTTGCAACTTATATCATTGCTAAGTTGTAAACTATCCTCATATTATTGAATTCCAATATGGACTTTTTGTTATTAAATGTTGTAGGCTGTAAATACAAAGTTTTGTGAAACATTCAAAATGTTGTAGTAAAATTTTGAATTCAATGTATCCGATGGGAAAAATGTTGAATAGCACTGTGGTTTGGAAAAATAGGGACTGGATTTTGCACATAAGAAATAAAATTAACGCTGGAAAGTCAGTTGGAATGTTTGTAACCCAGAATAAAAAGCTACTTGCTGTAAGAGATTACTGAGCTACAGACACACCTGTAGTACAAGCACTTTCACAGTTTAAGTATTTGACTACCATCTGGTAGTCATGTGTGGATTTTTTCTGGTAAAATTGTTTAATTTTAAATAAAAATCAGAGCTTTACAAGTCACAAATTTTGTGACAAAATAAAATTGAAACTGTTATTACAGTACTGTATCTACTGCATTAATGCACATTCAGTAGTCTTTCACAATCAGAGCTTTACACAATGTTTGAATCTGCATCAAATGACAGGGAATAATTACCATCCTATTTTTGTGAAATACAGTTCTGGCAAAACTGTAAAACTTGAAATGACAATTTTTATACATATTGTCACCATATTTAAGAACTGCAATCCCTTCAAAACATGTCTGCCACATGTCAGATGTGCACCAGAGCTGCCTGCTGTGGCTGCCATTGGTCACGTGCCAGCCAGTGTGTTAATCCCTATTAAACGTTCAGAAAGTGTAAACATGCTGTGACAAGTTAAAAGATCAAAATTTGGGTTCTTAATTTATTTTTCAAGAGAGATTAGCTGGCAAGTACTTTTTGCTGTATTGCCGATAGTTCACACAGAAAAAGGAGTAAGATAACAAGCTTTTGGAACTGCAGTCCTTAAAGTGGAGAGAAGAGAAAATAGGGAAAGGTAATTCACAACCTAATTCATGACTATATCTGACTTCAATAATCCTCTTAACACCATCTTCATGATTTAGGTTGTGAATTACCTTTCCCGTTTTTTCTCCACCTGAAGAAGGAACATGGTTCGGAAAGTTCATTTCCTCTTCTGTGTGAACTATCGATGATACAGCAAAAAGTACTGGCCAGTCACTCTTCTGAAAAATTTCCATTATTAATTGAAAGTACTTATATTGCATAGTTTGTAGTTATATACATGGTAAGTGGAGTACTTGGATGTTTATTTCACAGCTTGTAGCTCCGTCTTGGACCCTCCAGGGTTTTAAGTCTGTGCATGTCTATTTTATTTGGTACAAAAGCTAACTAGAATTATCTTAAGTAATAGGGACTGATTTAGTAGCTATGGAATGACTTTTACTCAAATACCTGGACACTGATTAGTGCTTTAGTCTTTGTATTTACAGAACATGAAATAGCTCCGAAGCAGCCACAGAAAATTGAATATTTCTTTGTTGGTTCTTGCAAAGCTTGTCATTCAGAGAATGAAATGCACTCAATTGAAATCTGGCATTGGTAATGAGGTAGACAATTTCCTCTTTCTTTACAGTACAATCACTTTACACACATTCCTCTGCAGCTGTAAATCATAATGGTGACATTATCTAGGCTCTAACAGTCAAGTTTGAGTAAAATCAACACTAGTGTCATTAACAACACACGAAGTTGGTAAGCAGAAAATATGCTAAAGAGAACCTCATTGTCCCCCTCCCCCCTCAGAGCTTTATTGGGATGGAGGTAATTTAGGTTGTAGCCCTTCAAAACATGACGTAAAACATGAAATCTGGAAGAAAGTGATAGCAATATGAAAAAGTAAAATAGACTGAGTGCTCAGTGTATGATAGTCAACATTATGTATGCACAGGCCATAATGTCATAAGGCGATTCCCCCCCCCCCCCCCCATTTCCTTCACAATCATGTGCGATATTTTTACTTTTTTGTGAAATTATTGTAAACTATAAAATGGCAACTGAAATGTGCGCTCTGATTTAAGACAAGCATAAGATTTGGTAGTGAGAATGTGGAAAACACCATACAACTTGGGTGTATCAATAAACACTTCCGTTACATGATGCATATACCATCAATTATGTGCACGATACAACAGAAATGTTTTCCAGCGGAGGATTCGGTTGACCTATTGTGTGCGGCACCCATTAACACATTTGCTGCAGCTGATGCTTATAAGAGATTCCGTGATCAACACGCCAGAGCTGTGGACTCTTTATAAGTGGCACGCTAGCTGAGCACTCAGTTTAGTTTGGCTGTGCACTTTTGTTAGTATAGGCCACCAAAAAATCACATTTTCCTGTTTGCAGTTGCGTGTTTTCGTCTTTAGTGGTTTGCTATTAAAAACATCGCCTTTACACGTGGCAAATTTGTTATATGGGATTAGGTTTCCATAGCTCCACATTGCAGGTGAGACGTGTTTATTTTTATCCGTTTAATAAACCTTTCGGGGTTTTCAGAACATTTTTCTCGATTAAGCGATTTATCGCTTGTTTAAATTTTTCTTCCCAGTTTCAATAATTCAGAGGCGTTGTTAGAATTGTTTGCAATAAATGCATATGACGCTTATGTCAAGCTCTTGTAGCATTTATCACATAATTGGCATGCAGCTTAGCACCACCTCTTTTGCAGACACTCTATTAGCTTTCAATATTACATGTTTCGCAGGGGTCTTATTTCAGCTCTCGGCGCACGTGTGCTTGCAGGAATCCACCTAGAGCATGTTGCATGTGGACTGTTCACTGATTTGCTTTTTTACAATTCTGTAGTTTGAGAGGCTAGCCACTGCACCAGCTTGCTACTAAATCTGAGGGGTTGTTTCCCTTGTCAGGCCCACATAGAAAAACACACACAGGAGAAGAAAAATTTCAAGAATAATTTTAGAACAAACTTCTGGGGAAAACAATCCATGAGGCAGGAGGAGAACGATGGAAACAGAAGTGGATTTGGGTTACAGCTAGGCCCTAAGGTAAAGATGTTCAATTTGTGCTGCTCTGAGGAGACTGCACAACTGTGGCGTCGGGGATTTGACCGAAATTGTGTGGTGAAAGAGGACTCCTAACACCTTGTGGTTAAAATATTAGGATGCACTATTCGGGAAAGCCCGAGAAAATGTTGATCCATAGGTTCTTAGGTGCCTTAAGAGTATAAAATGTTAGTCCATTGCCGAGCCTCCATCTGGCCTAGAGGCTTAGGGCTTGGTCTCTTATGCCAGAGGTCTCGGGTTTGATTCCTCCTCCGGCACTTTTTTCTTCTGCTTCATTTCCTTTTGTTATCCCACCAATTATTCAAAAGTTCTCAATCCTACATTATTTCAGCTCAAGAACGTAGTTTTTCAGTCAATGAAAAATATTCATGCTCGTTGTTATATTTTGTTTTATGGGGTTTAAAGGGGCTTTGTAAGGGTCCCCTTGGGATTATAACGGTCATCTGCGCATAGGACTGTGTGCAAGCCGTGAGAAGTAAACGGCAGTTTGTTTTTTTATTTCGTCGTGAACAGGCGTGCCTGTTTCAAATTTTGTGTTATTCCGCTCCGAGGTTAAACATTTCGACTGATGAAGTTGCTGGCTCATCTGTAATGGGAGAAGAAATTCCTGAAGAATCCATTGATAGTGATTGATCAAAATTATGGTTGAAGGACACAGTGGTGTATTATGAAAAGCTGTTGACAGAAAATAATTTAATTGCACCTACATCTTCAGAAGAAATCTTTCGCTATGTTATTGGCCGGAGAACTATATACTAATAATACAGTGGAACTTTTGGGTGAAAAACATTCGTAACTAAAGAGGAATTAATTCATGCTTTTATATGTTGCACAAGACATTGCAAAAATTATTGCTTTGTTTTACGATAATTACCACTGTGGTCCTTGTTTATAATTATTATATGTATAAAAATCGAATGTTTCCCAATAGACTTTGTTATTCTGATTAAGAACCCAATGTTTCTCCTCATATCAGTTAAAATTAAAAACTATGAATTGTGTTGTTGGACAAAAAGAAAATAGTTTTTATTCAATATTGTAACTAATTTGTTAAAGATAATGAAGGTTTGTGAAACTTTCTGAATAATTGGTGGAATAACAAAAGAAAATGCAACAGAAGGAGAAAAAAGTGCTGGAGGAGGAATCAAACCAGAGACCTCTAGCATAAGAGTCCAATCCCTATCCATCTAGGCTGGACAGTTGCTTGGCAGTGGACCAACATTTTATACTTATAAGACACCTAAGAAACTTTGGATCGATTTTTCTCAGGGGTTTTCAGAGTAATGCGTCCTAATATTTTAACCATGTGAGGTGTTAGGAGTCTTCTTTCACCACACAAAATTTTGGTCAAATCCCGACCCCACGCTTATGCTGCCTCCTTGTACGTTGGAGTATCCAGATTGTGTGTGCTGAGGTCTCTGGAGTCATGTTGGAGACCTTGCTCTGCCACGGGATTTTGCCTGTCCCTCGTGAATAGTGTGTGTGTGTGTGTGTGTGTGTGTGTGTGTGTGAGAGAGAGAGAGAGAGAGAGAGAGAGAGAGAGAGAGAGAGAGAGAGAGAGAGAGAGAGAGAGAGAGAGACCGACCGACCGACCATGTGTTTAGCCAGTGTCGGTAGACATACCTTTGTGGGAAAACTGTCCAATGAACAAGTCAGCTGGTAAGTAACATGTTGTTTGGCATATGGCCCTTTCTTGAATGGTGTAGGTTTTCGTGGTGGGGCTGGAGTAGGTGATTCTTGGTTGATTACAGGGGTAAGAACTGTTACATAGGAAGGGTGATTTTCAAATGTAAGGTTTGGAGGACACGAAACACTACTGTGTGGTGTGCGGAAAATACTCTTTGGAGGGATCTCATTTCAGGAGTTGATTGTGAAAGTCATAGATCTGAAGGAGCAATTTATTAAGGCATTCAATGCAGAGATTGTAGTGGGTGACAAGGGGATGCTTCTTGGTGGTCTGGGGTTAGGAACACTTGTTACTGGAAAGGGGGAGGGAAAGCAATGGACTGGTCTTTGGTGTATGTGGTGAGGGATTTGCCATTGGAGCAGATAAGTTTGAACCTGATGCATATGCCATAGGTTAGGGAGTGACTTATATGGAAGTGATGCAAGCTATCAAAGTGGAGAACTGTTGTCTGTGTGTTTCATATGGGCCAAGATATGGATGTGGGTCTGGTTGCTTGGGTTCTGGAAGAGGATGAGATGAGCTTCAGGGTAGGAAAAGATGGAAGCTCAGAAGTTTCTCTTCACCGTAAGTCCAGGCAACAGATTCTAATTTAGAAGTTATATTGAATTCTTTGTGGCTCTGCATATTGAAAACGTTCACCAATAGCAGATAGTGGCGTTTAGTGTCGCCAGCCTATTGGCATGAGGCTTTGCTGTGGCCACCTAATAAGTAAGAAGTGTAAGACTTTGTAGTGGATGACAGCAGCCTTGCGGCAGTCAACTAGATAAATTTAGGTTTGGGACAAGATTTATTTCAAGGAAAATATAATGATTGTGTTTTGCAGTTACTTGACTATGCGCATTGTGCTTCAGTAACAGTTTTGCACTGTAATTAATTTGTAGGTGATTTTTTTTCTGTATTAATTTACCTTTATTTCATTGACAATCTACAGAGATGGTATCAGTATCACCTTTTCTGTCCCTGTGTATAAGTTACTAAAATAGACCATTATTTGCAGTTGCAAGTTCTGGCTTTGTGATAGAAGTGAGGATGGATAATCGCATTCATGCAGCTTGGGTTTCCGTCGGACGGCTGTGCACGCACAACTGCCATGTCCGGCCACTTCAGCGACGCAAGCTAGATTGTGTGAATATATGTAATTCTTTTTCGGGCTGGGGCCATGGCCGAAAATTTAAGTTGTGTGGATGTTGTTATCTTTTTTCGTGTCTGTCAGCAGCTCAGTGAGCCTCTTTACAGTGAGTTATTACCTATCCTCCATTATTGATATTCGTATTGGATTTTCCATTGTTGAAATAATCATAACTTCTCTTATTTAGTGTATAACTCTAAAAAGAATTTGTCAAGAGTTCAACAAACACCAATGCTTTGACACTGACAGCTAGTCTATATGCCGAAAGAGTAATTTAAATGCTTATCTATGGTAGAGTGCCAGACTACAAATCCAAATGTAGCGGGTTCGATCCCTGCCTGGTCCTAGGATTTTTATGTCACTTTCCACTTCTTTCATCTCTGGCAGTAATGCTCATGTGAAAAATACCGAGTAGCACTGTGGTTCAGAACCCACGTTGAACTGTAGGTCCCCCTATAACTGGCTGGGTAAGTCAGTTCGAAGGTCGGAGGAAGGCAACGGCATACCACCTCCAAACAGGACCATGCCTAGTAAAGCACTGTGGTGTTCAAACCAATATTCGGATTGTTGACTGCTTTACCTTTTTTACCTATAAATACTGTGGACACTTAGTGCCTTTCAAAGCTTTTTGTGAATGTTTCTATATCACCATTTATTATTGGGCAGGCATAGTGATGAGGCATTGTCAGTAACTTTAACTACTTCCTTAACAAGAGGGACGTTTGTGTTTCATAGTTTTTCATTTATGTTCAGTGTAGTTACTTTGCCATTGCGTCATATGAAATGTTTTTTATTCATTCCAAGCCTGAACTTTGTTGCTGTTGACTAGAATTAATTTGTGAGGCCTGTCTTAAGCTTGACTTATTAGGTAGTTTTGATTAGATTAAACGGAATTAACTGGAGTATTTTTTTATGAAGACTTGATTTACTGTCAATATATTTTTTTAAAAATCTACATTTGTTGGTGGCCAGCTTCACGTTGGTTTCACAGTAAATTTCCTAAGAGGATAGCAGAAAATGTGCAGGCGAAGATGGCCATTGATCCTTTCTTCAGTGCAGATGCACACCAGGCTCGAACTCGTACTGGAATCAGCGACATGCCACAAGTAAAGAGTGATAATAGGAGGGGCACTACATCGGTAGTGTTGGATAAGTTGAAGATTTGCTCCTGGTGCTCAGTGCAACTGCCTAGTAAACAGGAGACTTGGGTCACTGACAATTTCTTTTTGGACCCAACTAACTGTAATTTTGATGGGAGTGCCTATCATGTGCAGTAGTCTCCAAGAGAACTCAGTCATTTAACTGTAATTAATTGATTGTTGTTTCTTCCCCCCCCCCCCCCCCCCCCAACGCAGATGCACATGGAGTCTCGTGTGATCAGACTTATGAGGCTTCTCAATAATTTCAGTTTTAGTCCAAAGAGCCTTCCATGATTATGATTTAGCCTTGTGGCCACAATGATAAACTATGGACTTATTCACATGAAGTCGCCAGCAACAGTACTTTTCCTGAATGCCTCTTTTTATTCTTTGTATTTTCTTCCAAAATATGGTGGCATTCTCATGTTGTGCAACATGTAACCCAGCATTGCGTCGGTGGTTGGGTCAGGCAACATGAAAATTGATAGCCTTTCCAGGGCAGCAGATACAGTCTATATTTTGACAAAGTTGTGATGCTGACATCTACAAAGCACTCCTGGCTTCACAGTCACAGCTGTCGAACGCTTCCTCACTGCCCCAGTTTTGGAGCACTCAATCTGTGCCGTACATGGTTGTTGATCGATGATTTTCAAAGTTTATGATGATTGTTGACAATCAATCGTTGCTCTCGGTAGCAACTGGTTGGAATGTCATGGGGCGAGAACTAATTCACTACAAATAATGTAGACAACACACAGAATTACAGTTCTTCGACACTTTAAAGATTTGTTATTAGTGCCCAATTGTCCCCATTTATGGCCAGCTTACAAGTATCATTAATTACAAGCATTAATACCAGGCAGGCAGATTCCACATATCAATAATAAGAGTTAACACTGTCGGTGTGTGGAATACAAAAGTTTGAGGTGTATATCATAATATGGCACAAGTATTAATTAATCATGGTAGATGCACCTTCCACACTAACAAAACTGACTAATTTTTGCATAATTGTTCAAATTTAAAGTCCAAACTGACGTGACTTGTGCCTCAGATCACTGCCGAAACAATAAACAAACTCGTATCTGACATAGATTCAGCATCAAATGGCTGACAAAACAATACTCTGGTGCATGCCGCGAGCGCATCCTACTTATATGTTTCCAACAATGTTTGTATTGTTAATTATGTACATCGAATTAATTATAATGGAAAAGTAAACAGTTACACACAACTGGCTGCAGTAAAAAATAGCATAAATAGTACTGAGTTACTGAAATACAAATCTCAGTTGAATAGTATTTCATTTAAGTATTTAACAAAATTGGCTTATCAACAATACTTTTGTAATTAATAGTAATTATATAGAAACTAAAGAAGGTAAAACTTTCCTAACATTATTTGTGAAACATAGTAATTCCTACTTTAATGTTATGAGAAAAGAATTTACCTAGCTATAACAGAAATACTAATTAGCACAATATCTGAAATTTAACAATATACTTCTGGCACAAATTAATATTTCCTAATTACATAAAGAGCTGCCCTCTCGGGCAAAATATTCCAGAGGTAAAATAGTCCCCCATTCGGATCTTCGGGCGGGGACTACTCAAGATGATGTGATCATCAGGAAAGACAATACTGGCATTCTACGAGTCAGAGTGTGGAATGTTAGATCCCTTAATAGAGTAGGAAAATTAGAAAATTTAAAAAGGGAAATGGATAGGTTGAAGTTAGATATAGTGGGGATTAGTGACGTTCGGTGGCAGGATGAACAGGATTTCTGGTCAGGTGAGTACAGGATTATAAATACAAAATCTATTGGGGGTATCACAGGAGTAGGATTGATAATGAATAAGAAAATAGGAATGCGGGTAAACTACTATGACCAGCACAGTGATCGCATTATCATTGTCAAGATAGATACAAAGCCAACACCGACAACAGTAGTACAGGTTTATATGCCAACTAGCTCTGCCGATGATGAGGAAATCGAAGAAATATATGAGGAGCTAAAGGAAATTATTCAGACAATTAAGGGAGAGGAAAACTTAATTGTTATGGGAGACTGGAATTCGGTAGTAGGACAAGGAAGGGAAGTGAAGGTAGTAGGTGAATACGGTCTGGGCAAAAGGAATGAAAAAGGAAGCCGCCTGGTAGAATTTTGCACAGAACATAATTTAGTTATAACAAACGCCTGGTTCAAGAATAACAAAAGAAGGTTGTATACGTGGAAGAGACCAGGAGACACTGGGAGATACCAGATAGATTTTATAATGGTAAGACATAGATTTCAAAACCAGGTTCTACAGTGTAAGACATACCCAGGGGCAGATATAGACTCTGACCATAACTTGTTGGTTATGAACTGTAGGCTGAAACTGAAGAAACTACAAAAAGGTAGGAAAATAAGGAGATGGGACCTGGATAAATTGAAGGAACCTGAGGTTCTTAAGAATTTCAGAGGGAGCTTTAGGCAACAATTGACAGAAACAGTGGAAAATAAAACAGTAGAGGAGGAATGGGTAAAATTGAGAGATGAAATAGTTAAGGTAGCAGAGGACAAAATAGGTAGGAAGGCAAGACCTACAAAAAATCCTTGGATATCACAGAAGATAGTAAATTTAATCGATGAAAGGAGAAAATATAAAAATGCAGTAAATGAAACAGGCAAAATGGAGTACAGACGACTAAGAAATGAGGAAGTGCAAAATGGCTAAGCAGGAGTGGCTAGAAGGCAAATGCAAGGATGTAGAAGAATGTATAAATAGGGGGAAATAGATACAGCCTACAGAAAAATAAAAGAAACATTTGGAGATAAGAAAAACAGCTCTATGAATATCAAGGACACTGATGGAAAACCAGTTCTCAGCCAAGAAAGGAAAGCTGAAAGGTGGAAAGAGTATATAGAGGGGCTCTACAAAGGAAATGAACTTCGAGGCAATATTGTAGGAAGGGAAGAGGATGTAGATGAAGATGAAATAGGAGATACTGTACTGAGAGAAGAATTTGACAGAGCCCTGAAAGACCTAAGTCGAAACAAGGCCCCTGGAGTAGATGATATTCCCTCAGAGCTACTGAAGTCTCTGGGAGAACCAGCCATGACAAACCTGTTTCACCTGGTGTGTAAGATGAATGAGACAGGCGAAGTACCCTCAGACTTTAAGAAAAATGTTATAATCCCCATCCCAAAGAAAGCAGGTGCAGACAGGTGTGAAAACTACAGAACCATCAGTTTAATAAGGCAGGGTTGCAAAATATTAACACGAATTATATACAGAAGGATGGAAAAGCTGGTAGAAGCCGACCTCGGGGGAAGATCAGTTTGGGTTCAGGAGAAATGTAGGAACACGGGAGGCAATACTGACTTTACGGCTTATCCTAGAAGATAGATTAAGAAAAGGCAAACCTACATTTCTAGCTTTTGTAGATTTGGAGGAGGCTTTTGACAATGTTGATTGGAATAAACTCTTTCAAGTTCTGAAGCAAGCAGGAGTAAAATATAGGGAGCGTAAGGTTATTTACAACTTGTACAAAAACAAGACAGCGGTTGTCAGAGTTGAAGGGCATGAAAGGGATGCAGTGGTGGGAAAGGGAGTAAGACAGGGTTGTAGTCTTTCTCCAATGTTATTCAATTTGTACATTGAGCAAGCTATAAAGGAAAGCAAGGAGAAATTTGGAGAAGGAATTAAAGTTCAGGCTGAAGAATTAAAAACATTGTGTTTTGCCGATGACATAGTAATTCTGTCAGATACAGCAAAGGACCTGGAAGAGCAATTGAACGGAATGGACAGTGTGCTGAAAGGTGCATATTAGATGAACATTAACAAGAGCAAAACTAGGGTAAGAAAATCAGGTGATGCTGAAGGAATTAGATTGGGAAACGAAGCAATAAAGGAGGTAGATGAGTTTTGTTACTTGGGCAGTAAAATAACAATTGATGGTCGCAGTACAGAGGATATAAAATGCAGAATGGCAATGGGTAGAAAGGCGTTCTTGAAAAAGAGAAATTTGTTAACAGCGAATATTGATTTAAGCCTAAGGAAGTCCTTTCTGAAGGCATTTGTATGGAGGTTGCCTTGTATGGGAGTGAAACATGGACGATAAACAGTGTGGACAGGAAGAGGATTGAGGCTTTTGAAATGTGGTGCTAGAGAAGAATGCTGAAGATTAGGTGGGTGGATCACGTAACTAATGAGGAGGTACTGAACAGAAGTGGGGAGAAAAGAAATTTCTGGCATACCTTGACTAAAAGAAGGGATAGATTGGTAGGACACATTCTTAGACGTCAAGGAATTGTGAATTTAGCATTGGAGGGAAGTGTGTGGGGTAAAAACCGCAGAGGAAGACCAAGAGATGGATACAGTAAGCAGATTCGGATAGACGTAGGTTGCCGTTCTTATGTGAAGATGAAGAGGCTTGCTCAGGATAGGGTATTGTGGTGAGCTGCATCAAACCAGTCTCCGGACTGAAGACCACAACAACACAATTAAATAAAGATTCTGATGTCAAATAATAGAAAATTAATTCAGCTAATTACTTCCCTCTTTCCCTGATGAAGTGGCCAACACTTGCGAAAGCTTTATATATATCAATCACCCAATACAATCACTTTATTATAATCGGATGCACAAAGTGATGTTTCGTCGCCATCCCAACCTTCGTAACATCCTAATCCATCCCTATGCCATCCTGAAACTAGCCCACTGCCACAGGGGTCATATCTCTGTGGAAGGCCCTGCAGTAAGACCTATCCAATCCAACTACCCAGCACTTCCTAAATCCAGTCCCTGTCACAGGCTTATCCTACCCAATCAGAGGCCGGGCCACCTCTGAAAGCATTTACCAACTGTGCTGCAATCACTGCACAGCTTTCTATATTGGCATGACCACTGATCAGCTGTCCATTAGCATGAATAGCCACGACCAACCTGTGGCTAAAAACAAGGTAGACAAGCTTGCTTCATAATCTGATCCTCTTTCACCTAAATTCTTCCTTCTTCACTTCTTTCTTGCCTCCTTGGTCATTTGTTGAGCAGAAATTTCCACCTTCAACTCTCTTAATCGGTCCATGGCTTCCAGTGTAGTTGCTGTATTTTGCCCTATATTTATTCCCGGCTGATCCAGGACTTTTAATCTCCCACAATTTCCATCACAGAGAGAAATAACGGGATCACACACACATAATCCTACAAATTATGCCTACAAAGACATTTTTTGTAATCACAGTTCACACAATATTGTTAAATACCTCACTAACATTCTGTATCTTACCATGGAGACATTTCTTTAGCAAATCTGGATGTGCTAAGTCTCTGAATATCAGCTTAATGGTCTCCATTAGTGCTTCAGGTGCCGACAAAGCTCTTTCCATGTATTCCAAATCATGTGTTTTCTCTAATTGTTTTGGTATAATATTCTTGAAATTAAATGATTACTTTATCAATAAGCCTTCCGACTTATTTTATACTTTTACCATCTGACAATTTTTCAGCTCCCATCCTTTCCAGCTTTGTAGTAGGTTCATCATAAGATTTGTTTTTTAGAACAGTTTTGCAGTATCTATAGTCTCCATCTCCCAGATATTTCATGTACTAAACACCTTGCTCTGATTGTGATTGATGAAAAATAGCCATTGCTGCTGCAACCTCCATACTTGATCCCTCATAGTTCTTTGTACACAAGGGTCTGTAGACATTTCTTCTTCTCTTCATTATCACCTACTAAGGCACATCCCTGGCAATATTTGTTAAGAACTTCAAAGTCTAACAACTTGCCAGTATCAACAGTTGTTGCAGTAACAAATCCGTTTTTGGAAGTGTGGCACCTATTTTGCCATGAGTCATCAAATGCTACACTAATGTCTATTACACCATCATTCTCACTGACTGATTCTACAGCTGCAGTTTTCATGGATTCTTTTGCAACAGAGTCTATACAGTTGCCAGTAATTTCAGTGTACTTTCTATATTGTGTGGGTGGGTTTGGTAGATTCAAGAGAGCACAAAGTAGACTACTACCGCTCCCCCTTTTTAGTGCACCTTACTGCAAATACTAACCTCATATTGGTTTAATGTAGCTCATTGTATGAGCACTTCGGAGAAGTCAGAAATTATTTATAAATGCCACAATGTGTGCATATAATTTTAAGTTGACTACTCCATTCCTAGCAGTCACATCTTCTAAAAAGCACTTTAACTCCATCACATAACTTGCTTGCTACAGTCACTTTCAACACTGCTGTTAAAATATTCAAATCTGTAATTATATTTACACCTCTGATTTCGTGGACATGTAAAGTATCTCCTTCAAACTGAGCAGCAGCACTGTCACAACACGGCTGTCCAGACCCAGCTGTGCACCCTCTCTGTAGAGGCCGCTGTGCCAGCCCCGCACCGCCAGATTCTCCAGCACGCGTGGCTATTTCACTGCCTCGATCACTATCACCAGCTGCACCTGCCTCTGGAGTGCAAACCATACTGACGAGTCACAGTGTCGATGCACTGGACCGCGATCCTTTGTTGTCCCCACCGCTGCTGTCACCGGCAGTGCCTGTCCTCGATGCAGTCATGCCCGTGGGCTGTGACACACTACCAGTCCTGTTACCTGAGGTCCCACAGCCAACTACGCAGCAGGTATTGTGAAACCCCGTCCCACACCTGCCGTATGCCACACGGTACGGCTGCCTCATCTATCCACAGTTTGTGACAGGAACGGCTATCGAGAGTGCAATTCATGCGCCGAGTCTGCTGCCACTTGCCACAACTGTGGCCTGCCGCTCGCACCGCCCCCTGCTGAACCCGGCCTGACAGATGCCACGCAGAGTAACGCACAAAGAGGCTCACGGACTTGTTCCCCCCCACGACCCTCACAGTGTTTGATGTTCACGCGCAGCCCTACAGTTCCCAACACTGGCACTCAATGAATGACTGCTGGCATCACCTCTCAGCACCAAGGGAAGTGTGTGGAGGCCGCTACTCTGTGCTGTACATTTATTCGAACTTATTTTAATCTCCACTGGGAGAAAGTAAGAAAGATGCCAACCAAAATTTGTTGTAATTGATGGTGTCATAGAGAAAAACAGAAGTGATATCTGACGTTCCCCAGGGAAGCGTTATAGGTCTTCTACTCTATCTTGTGTTTATAAACGATTTAGGAGACAATCTGAATAGCTCCCTTAGACTGTTCATGGATGATACTGTCGGTTAGTGAAGTCAACAGAGGATCAAAAGCAACTGCAAAGCGATTTAGGCAAAATTTCTACATGGTGCGAAAAAGAAAAGTGTGAAGTAATACACATGACCACTAAAAGAAATCCGCTGAACATCAATTAAGCGATAAATCAGTCAAACCTTAAGGTCATAAATTCTACCAAATACCTAGGAGTTACAATTACAAACAATTTAGACTGGAGAGAACACACAGAAAGTATTGTGGGGAAGGCAAACCAAAGATTACGTTTCATTGGCAGAACACTTCGAAGATGGACCAGCTCCACCAAAGAGACTGCTTACATCACACTTGTGCGTCCTCTCCTGGAGTACTGTTGCCCATTGTGGGACCCTCACCAGGTGGGACTGACGGAAGATATTTAGAAGGTTCAGAGAAGGGCAGCTTGTTTTGTTTTGCCATGTTACCGGGGAAAAGCGTCACGGAAATGTTACAAGAAGTGGGGTGGAAATCATTAAAAGAAAGACGTTATTCATTGCAGCATGATCTGTTTGCGAAATTTCAATCACCGAAATTTACTTCTGAATGTGAAAATATTTTGTTAGCACCCACCTACTTAGGGAGACATGACCATCCCAATAAAATAAGAGAAATGAGATCGAAAATGGAACGATTTAGGTGTTCTTTCTTCCCGTGCGCTATTAGAGAATGGAACGGTAGAGAAAAGGTTATGAAAGTGATTAATGAACCCTCTGTCAGGCACTTAAATGTGATTTGCAGAGTATCTATGTAGATGTAGAAGTGATTCACAACTCTTAACTTATTTTTGTGTATAGAATGTATTTTCCTTTTTCTGCATTTTACAATACAAACAACATTTCAAAGGATTTATTCAATAGTAAGGACAAAATTCAACCCCTATCACAGAGTGGTGTGTACAAAATCACGTGTAAACATTGTGGGAAAGTGTATGTTGGTCAGTGTGGCAGGGCTGTAGCTATTAGATTGTCAGAACATGTGAGAAGCTGGAGGATAAATTAGGCAGATTCAACCTTTACTAAACATCTGCTCAGAGAAAACCATGATTACGATGTACACTGTGAAATCCTACATCCCCTGAAGAAAAGCAGGAAGATGACACTACTGGAAATCAATAAACATTTGACTCAGGATGCCAGTTTAGTATTAAATAATCAGATCCAGTTCCCCTTTACACCTCTACTGAAATTAGTTTCATTTTCCAACTTTCCTTTTCAACAAAAATAATCATATCAATTTTGATCTTTTACACATACTTATTATATTTTGATATAAATGTGAATAACTTTCATAAATATGTACTTGTAATGAAGTATCGATTTTCTGTGATAACATCTTTGTAAATTATAACATGTTTGTAACATCTTTGAAAACATGTATACTACAGTCAGTTGTCACCTGATGATGGCCTAAGAAGCCGAAAGCCATTGTGACGAATAAGTAAGTTTTGCAGAACATCAGGAAGTTGTTCCTTTTTTATATTATTTTCCTTTTTCTTGTCTGCAATATATTCTGTACACCCGTCCCTACAAGTTCATGCACTACACAGGGAGGTGTTTGATAGTGGCATTTCGGCACCTCTCTCTCCTTCCAAACCCCTGGCCGCAGTCAACTACAAAAAGTGCAAAGCTGCAGGTGAGTCAAACGTGGCATGGTGACCATGCTTAGCATTGACCATATACAAATTCATTCATATTTTTGTTAGTCACCAATTAGGTTTCCAGGGCCTTTTCTAACTAACTATTACAATGTCAGTCATGGATGCATTTTACTGACTAGGGACCTTTTTACCCTAATGGCTTTTAACTTATATCATTCCAGTAATATGGAAAAATTTATTAATGTCCCATACCACTCGTAACTGGTCCCCTTCCACCCCTGTCATGCTACTGAACACTATGCCACAGACAGGGAATACAGCCATGCACCTTTTGTATTTTTATTACAGATAGTAATCTCTGAATTGAGTGTTTTAAATTGTAGTAGGTAGTTTTTTTTAATAAATGTCTCAAATGTATTTGATGACTGATTCTTTGCAACCCAATGTCCAGAGTCAGATACTGGCATTAGTTTTAAGTTGGTAAGGTTTATCCATTTGCTACAGTGTGATCCCACTCATGTCTTATCTGTTCAAATGTAGATTTAATAATGTTTTGTACAAATTTTGTAGTGTAATGAAAATACTTTATAATGTTACCACACCATTTGTATTGTTCTCTGACAGACTTCATCATCAAAGCCACTTCAGACAGTTTGCAGTTGCAAACAGATTCTGTTTCACCATATATATTGAGCCACACTCTTTTAAAACATCAAATCAACAGGATCTTAATAAAAGGGTACATCACTCTTTATTTACAAATAAATACAAATATGTTTACATAAAATGTATAAAGTACTGAAAGGAACAGTCACCATTTAATATTGAGTGGAGTAATAGTCTTTTCAACAGGATGGAAAGTCGTGTGCAGCAATGATTGGCATCTACTTCTTCCTTCTCCACCAAGCCAGGTATTGTACATTGACATGGCAGCACTATTCTCATTAGGAAGTTGCCACGGCAGATTGTGGTAGGCAGCCTCCAACCGCAAAGTCAGGTCTCGCACACTCTGTCCATCGGCAGGCCGCACCTGGGCTCCACCATTCAAGCAACCTTTTTAAACGGAAAAGCACTTGGTAACGTTGGAATATTGAACAAGATTAAATTAAAACAATAAGGGGGAGGTGTAGAATGACAGATCCAATACCTGCATATTCACAGAAAGTAAATATTCATAGGAGTGGAGAGGATGTTACATAAATGTTTAAATAAAATAAATATGCATGGCATAAAAGTATCTGTATAAGGTACAAAAAATTCTAGCAGAATGACAATAATTAATGAGTAAACCATATTTCTAGCAGAACGTAAATAATTTGGAGCAAAACATACAACTAATCGAAACAGAAGTGTTATGTCATCAACACACACACACACACGAAGTTTTAGTGCATGTGTGTGTGCTGACAAATCTTTTTCATGGAGGTAAAAGAGGGAGAAGGGCGTATAAAGCATGTATCAGGGATGAAACCAGTTTTGGTAGCACCTGTCTCAAAAAGACTGTTCATTATGTTCACTAAGCATTATCACGGCATCATATTTTCTACAACAGTTGCCTTGTTAATGTTTGGACATTTTATTTTTTGACTAACAGGACTAGTGTAAATCTGTCTCTGAAAAAATATGAGGTAATCAGTAAATTAAAAAAAATAAGAATTTCAATTACCAAAAAATTCAGCTTCATCTTATAAGGTGCTACTGTATTATCTTTAGCCACTGTTTTTCTATTTTTAACTTATCTTTATTTTAACATGCAATATCTGCAGACTTGACACTGAACACTGAATTATCACATGTTACAATACTGTACATAGCTGAGACTATGCCAATGATGTAATAAGTCCTTTTCCTTTTTGCACAACAAAACTTGAATTTGAACACTGTAATATGGAAAGGAGCCTCTTTTAAGAATATATGAAAACATTAGATATGAATCTGTGAGGGGGACAAATGAAACATGCTCTTGTATTAGGAAATAAAATTATAAAGACGACACAATGCACCACGGTAGAGGGTATTGAGCTTTAATTATTATACTGCAAATATTGTTTGATGGCCGCACAAACTGCCTGCAAGAACTATTTTATGGTAAATGTCAGAAAGTCCTTTTTCTAAAGTACACTATATCATAGACAAAATCTTTTCAATCACCCATTTTTGTGGATTTATTGTTTAGATCAGCCGCGGTGGCCGAGCAGTCTGCGGCGTGCCAGTCATGGTCTGAGTGACCGCTGCGGTGGGTGGTTCGAATCCCCCACCTCGGGCATGGATGTTTGTGCTGTCTTTAGTATAAGTTAGTTCATAAGTAGTTTGTAAGTTTAGGGACTGATGACCCCGTAGTTAAGTCCCATAAGCTCTACAAACATGTGTTTTGTTGTTCACCATAGATTCCAAGTGAACAGAGATCTCAGGAATGTTAAGTGAGCCAAGATATATCTTAACTGAGAGGTATATTGCCCAAAAATAATTTTATAAAGCATCAACAATTAACTATCAACAGCTACAGTTTTTTTGTAGTTTCAAAAGCCATAACTGAACACGGTAAACTGGTCAAAAAAAGTCCACACACTAAACAAAAGATGTTGTTTACACTTGCTACTAAATCTTATTATTTACCAAAGAAAAACAGTCATCTATATGTTTCATGAATAGACGCATATTTCTAGTAAACATCATTTTCTGTCATGGAATTTTCAATTCTTGTATAGTAAACACTCGTCTGATTTGTAGAATACATTAATAAGACATATCTTTACCTACAAAAATGTGTCAGGAGGTCCCACATTTACATAATTACATTTAAGTGCATGGCAAAGGATTCATCATATCACTTTCATGATATTTCTCTACCGTTCCAGTCTCTAATACCACATGGGAAGAACGAACACCTAAATCTTTATTTCACTGTGATTTCTTTAATTTTAGTCTGATGATTATGTCTTGCTATGTAGGTGGGTGCCAACAAAATGTGTTGCATTCGGAGGAGAAAGTTGGTGAAAGTAATTTCGCAAACAGATCTCGCCTCTATGAATAACGCTTTTCTATTAATAATTTCTAGCCCAACTGGTGCATCATTTCTGTGACTCTCTCTCCCCTATATCATGATAATACAAAACAAGCTGTACTTCTATGAACAGACCTATATCCTTTTTCAGTCCCACATGGTGTTTATCAAGGTGACCATGAAATAAAGTTTAACGAGATGAGTGTCATAGCAAAGACATCACATTATTGTGAACATATGTACAGAGTGACCATAGAGATTTTCAAACCCTGAAATAATTTTAACAGGACAAAATTTGGATAACAGCATTGCAGCGATAATATGACAATTGATTATTTTCAATATAGAATGTTAACAATATCAAAGATCATAAAGCAGGTGATGTCTTGTGATTGACAATGGGACCCTCTGGATGGTCTACTATTAGCGTTCACTCAAGTTCCCTTGCAGTTCGTTGTTTCACCTTCAAGGATGCCTTCCTCAGTTGAGATGAAATGGCAGGGGAAAGTTTTATGCATGGACCACGGCGTCTCAGCCCGGTAGTTTCAAAAGATGTGACACTTTCAATTGTTACTGATGCTGAAAAATGTCTGTGTTCAATAAGATCGCAAGACTGCCTCTATCTGACATATATGTTATGATTACATTGGAAGCTATGTATACCAGGAGTTGCACAAAAAGAACTAATTTGGTTAAATCATGAAGGATACGGATATTTAAAAAGGTTTTACTCACAGTTTGTACCACATTTTAAAGGTGTTTCATAAATAAATGTCATACATCACCTTATTTCTTGTTCAGTAGTAGATCCAGTAGCTTGCCTGCCTATACAATAATATGAAAGTGATGGGTTCTAAACTATTCCAGCATTAAATGTGAACATGTTGTTGAACCAACTTATTTATTTAATTAATAATTGACACACACGAAGAAAATATACATGTTCTTCAAACTGTATGAAGGCTGTAGTAAGACTGATTGAACACTTCTAAGGCATACTAATGACTGACCGTGTTCGCACCAATTTGCGCATATTAATACAATATATTAATTTCTAGAACATTCTAGCACAGGGAAGTTGCAACATAACATATTAAATAGTTTGTTCGTGGAACATAAATGAATCTTTCATAAAGAAAATATAAACAAAATTATGACAATAATAAGGATAATAATTTTGTATAAAAAATGGAAATTAAGATCGTAAGTAATTTACAATTAGAGCAGTTTTTGCAAACATAAGCAATTTAATGAAATAATATAAAAAACAAACAACCTTACCATTGATGCAAATAAACAGTCTTGTATCGTATTATAATGTTTTATGATTAGATTCGCAGAAGGAAAGGCACACTTCCGAGTGGTATCGCAATCTTCATATTAGTATTTAGGATACTAAAACCATTATAATGTGATATGTAAGTACTGCTTTCATTTTGTGCAACAAACTACTACTTACATTTTTAAATAAAACCTGTTTCTATTTAGCAAATAACTTATGTTATAGGCATTTTTTATTATTCTGATGAAGGCACTCCTAACAGTTGCTGAAACCTGGTCAATACATTTGATGTCTGCAATTGTGGGTTACTATCATTTAAATATATAAATGGTTGCTGAAGCACGCAGCCATGTACAAAATTTTAAGAATGCAGGATATTAATAATAAACCTCGGTAATAGATGGGTTAATGGGAAATGAGGTCAAACGAGGATCGTTGTTGTTGTGGTCTTCAGTCCGGAGACTGGTTTGATGCAGCTCTCCACAATACCCTATCCTGAGCAAGCCTCTTCATCTCCACATAAGAACGGCAACCTACGTCTATCCGAATCTGCTTACTGTATCCATCTCTTGGTCTTCCTCTGCGGTTTTTACCCCACACACTTCCCTCCAATGCTAAATTCACAATTCCTTGACGTCTAAGAATGTGTCCTACCAATCTATCCCTTCTTTTAGTCAAGGTATGCCAGAAATTTCTTTTCTCCCCACTTCTGTTCAGTACCTCCTCATTAGTTACGTGATCCACCCACCTAATCTTCAGCATTCTTCTCTAGCACCACATTTCAAAAGCCTCAATCCTCTTCCTGTCCACACTGTTTATCGTCCATGTTTCACTCCCATACAAGGCAACCTCCATACAAATGCCTTCAGAAAGGACTTCCTTAGGCTTAAATCAATATTCGCTGTTAACAAATTTCTCTTTTTCAAGAACGCCTTTCTACCCATTGCCATTCTGCATTTTATATCCTCTGTACTGCGACCATCATTTGTTATTTTACTGCCCAAGTAACAAAACTCATCTACCTCCTTTATTGCTTCGTTTCCCAATCTAATTCCTTCAGCATCACCTGATTTTCTTACACTGCACTCCATTACCCTAGTTATACTCTTGTTAATGTTCATCTTATATGCACCTTTCAGCACACTGTCCATTCCGTTCAATTGCTCTTCCAGGTCCTTTGCTGTATCTGACAGAATTACTACTGTACAACATATTACAGTATCAGTTAACAAGATTTGGCTACTATTTTATGGTGATTTCTTTGGGATGACTAATTACCAATTACTAAAAAAAATTATATGAGACTTTCCTGGTGGGAAAAGTATGTATAAAAATAAAGATTGTTTGACTTACATAAAGTACAGGCTCGCCGATAGAAACAAAAAAAAACACAAATAAAAACACACACAAACATTAAAGCTTTCGTCACCACTAGCAGCTTCTTCAGGAAAAGAGGAAGTAAGGAGAGGAGAAAGGAAAAGATACGGGTTTTAAGGAAGTGGAAAAGGAGTCATTCCAATCCCAGAAGTGGAAGGACTTACCTTAGGGGAAAAAAAGGAAGGTAAACAAATACACACACACTCACACATATCCACACACAAACACACCTAGGCAGACATTTGTAAAAAGCAAAGAAGTTGGACAGAGATACAACTTGAGGTAGAGGCTCTGTCCGCAGATTCGAGACAAAGATGTTACAGATGGTGGGCGGGAATTTGAATTTAGCAGAGGTTGAAACCAGGTGAGTGGACAAAGGGAGGAGAGAATATGTGGAAGGGTAAGTTCCCATTTCCGGAGTTCTGAAAGACTGGTGTTGGTGGGAAGTATCCAGATAACCTGGACGGTATAACACTGTGCCAAGATGTGCTGGCCGTACACCAAAGCGTGTTTAGACACAGGGTGATCCTCATTACCAACAAACACTGTCTGCCTGTGACCGTTTCATGCGAATGGACAGTTCGTTGCGGTATTTCATTCAATCTGAGGCAACAAGGAAGAAATTTATACAAGAATGCAAAAAAGGTCTGAGGCAAATACGGTAGGTATTTTAGACCGAGAAATTCCTGACAGGAACACATTCAGAAGATTGGTGAACAGCTACCAAGATTTTAAAATGATATCAACTTCCAGAAGATGGAGATGAACTTTGCCTGACCAGCACAAACAGGCACTTGTTTGTGCTCAAAAGATACTGGCAAGAAGTCAAAGCCAGAACAAGAACAAGACCTAGCCAATAAAATGATGATTGTTGTTACCACGCAATTCATAGAGGCTCAACTTGGTGGAAAAATAAATAAAAACTTGATAGGTAAACAATATACTCACCAACTGATGGGAGAAGAAGAAACAAAAAATGGAAAATGTAAAAGTTTTTGGAGTCAGAGGTTCCTTCTTCTGGCAGAAGAGTTGAGGGATGAAGGAAACAGTGTGGCCAGATCTAGGAAATAGTGAGTGATGGAAAAGTTATGAGATGAAGAGGAAAACCTCTTTGTCTCTTATCGTGACTGGTAAGTCTCCCCAGATTCTGGGTGACTTTTCTGTGACTCTCCATTTGCTAAATATCACCAGTCCATTTCCTTCATCTTGCTTCTCTTCCCTTCAATCTTTCTGCCAGAAGAATGATCAGTTCTAAAGGCTTTTCTTTATCCTATTTTTTTTAAATATGTGTAAAACTTTTAGTGTAACATGATTCACTACATTCCTTAAGCCCAACTCAAGTTAGTCAAATAGTTTATTTTTGGGGATATTAAGCAACCTGAGACCAGAAGTTGCCCAGGGAACTCTGTGCAGGTTCTGGGAGGTTGCACAATAGTTGAGTATGAAGAGAAATCATAGAGAACCCCTGGTTCAAAGAAGAATGATACGCAGCGAGATAAATGTTCTGTATTTCAAAGTTCATTGCTTTGAACATTTTTCCTTTTTTTTTTTTTTTTTTTTTTAAATACTGGTAAGTTGCTTCACTTCTTATATAAAATCAAGACCATACAGATTTGTACTAATGAATATATTAGTTCATGAGGAAATGTTAATTAATGTCTGGAAATGGAAAATCCACCTCTATGAAGCTTATTCAGTAGCAATTGCTGAATTAAATCTACATATTCATTAAGTTGCAACTTCATCAGAGTTCTGAAGTCCGAACTTAAATTTCAAGAGACTGACAAGCTGGTTCCAAACAAGAAGGGAAAACAATATAATTCTATCTCAAAACTTAAGAAGATTATTTATAATTTAATTTAAGTGTGGTGTCTCAATGGAAATGCAAGATCGATACACTACAAACTACTTACAGATCAGAGAAGAAGCATTGTGCAAAAGTGAAATTATATACCTGATGGGCAAGCCATTACTTCCACATAATGGTAAACTGACTTCCCTCGTTTCATTTTCTGGACTAAATTCTGAATGTTACGAAATCCATTAGCAATTGCAAAGCGGAGGACCACTTTACCATCCTTTTCTAGACACACTTCCTGAAAATCTGGATTCCTGAAAATTACAGTCCATTAACATTATAACAACTGATTTGGTACAACTGTCAAAGCAAACATTTCCATTAAGTAATTCTGTCTTTTTGTTCAAGGAAAGCACACTGTAAGAAATTGAAGGAATAAGTGAGAGGAAATGCACAATTTGTACCAAAGGTTTTAAATAACTGTCAGAGTTGCACAGAAGTTATTACTGACTCAAGAGTTTTAGTTTGTTTACATGTTGTACAGATGTCTGTTCAGACATGCACAATAGGTAGGTGGCCAACAATTGTGTTTTGTCATTGTACAACTTGCTGGTTAACTTGAAACTGGACAAAAATGTGGGAGAAAATAGTATTTAGTAATAAATACAACTTCTGTACAACTTTAGCAGTTACTTAAAACATTTGTTGAATAATTAAAGTTGCTAACTATGCTATCCAGCATGCTGGAAAAAAGTACATAATTTTTATGTAAATAATGGAGGTTGGATAACAACTCACCATAAAGATATTTGCTGAGCTGCTGACAGGCATGAAAAATAGACAATCACACTCACACAGCTTAAATTTTTGGCCATTCCCTTAACCAGAAAACGAAACGTACACATTCACCATCTTTGGCTGCTCCGGCGCTACTAGCATCTTGACAGTGAGTAAGGAAGGAAATGGAGGGGGAGGCTCCCAGGTAAGGGTGGGGGTGGAATGTTCCATGTTGCAAGATGGATTGTAAAAGCTCTGATAAGTGAGAATGAGAGATGCAGCGTTGAAGGGAAGGGGCGGGGTAGGATAAAAGAAAAGTGTAAAGGTGTGTGGGGATGGAGAGGGGATTTGAAACAATAAAAATAACATGGAAAAAGTAATATATATGGATTGCTTCATCAGAAAAAGAGCAGGGAAGGAGAGGGGAAAAAGAAAGGCTGTGGGTTTTAAGGAGTGGGCGAGGATTCATTCCAATCCCGGGAGAGGAAAGACTTACCTTGGGGGGAAAAAGGATAAGCAAACAAATACACTCACCAAGGCAGACATATTTATAAAGCAAAGAAATTGGACAGAGATGCCAGTAGAGGCAGAGCCACTATCCAGAGATCAGGGGCAAAGATGATGTTGAACGGTGATGTTGAAATTACTGGAGGTTGTGACCAGGTGAGCAACGGGAAGTATTCAAATAACCCAGACAGTGTAACATTGTGCCAAGATGTGCTGGCCGTGTATTGAAGCATGCTTAGCCACAGGGTGATCCTCATTACCAACAAACACTGTCTGTCTGTGTCCGTTCATGCGAATGGACAGTTTGTTGCTGGTCATTCCCACATAGAATGCTTCACAGTGCAGGCATGTTAGTTGGTAAATCATGTGAGTGCTATCACAAGTGGCTCTGCCACTAATTGTGTACACCTTCTGGGTTACAGGAGCGGAGTAAGTGGTGGTGGGAGGGTGCATAGGACAGGTTTTAAACCGGGGGTGGTTACATGGGTAGGAGCCGAAGGGTAGGGAAGGTGGTTTGGGGATTTCATAGGGGTGAACTAGGAGGTTACAAAGGTTAGGTGGGTGGCGGACAGACAATCTAGTTGGGGTGGATAGGATATCATGAAGGATGGATCTCATTTTGGGCCAGGATTTAAGGAAGTCAAATCCCTGCTGGAGAGCCATATTCAGAGTCTGATCCAGTCCCAGAAAGTATTTGGTGTCAAGAGGGGCACTTTTGGGACTTTTTGTGGAAGCTTCTGGGTTTGGAAGGATGAGGAATGGCCATGGCAATTTGCTTCTGTACCAAATCAGGAGGGTAGCTGTGGGACATGAAAGCATTTATCAGGTTGTTGGTGTACTGGTTAAGGGATGGCCCTATGGATCTGTGGAGGGACTGGAAATCCTGTTGGATTTTTGGAATGGGTTTCTTGTGGCAGGGTATGTTAATGGAATATTTTGTAGAACATCTCTCCATGGCACATAAATCCCTTAACTAACTCCACTCCCTCCACAAGATACTGTTATTGTGCAATCCAAACTACATACATCCCATCTCTCACATCAAATCCTTGGCTGTCCAGCAACTGAAGGAGCACTCCAAATACCACCTCCACAAGTAAATTCAGCCTGCCGACATATCACCCAGCAGTACCAATATCCAATCCTTATCCTACCCACAGTGTTCCTTCTTGTGAATCCCTCATAACACCCAGACCTAGCTTTGCCGACCTCTTGAAATTACCTCAATCCCTCCATACTCCCTACCAAAATTCCACAACATCCAGTGCCAAAACAATAACAGAACACTGTCATTAACCTGTTCAGAGATTATATCCCTGTGGAAGACCTCAATACAAGACCTGTCCAGTCCCCTCACCGAACACTTCCTATTGTAGTTGGGTCACAGGCTTATCCTACTCAATCAGAGGCTGGGGTAGCTGTGAAAGCAGCCAATAACTTACCAACCATGCTGCAATCACTGTATAGCTTTCTATATTGGCATGACTACTAACCAGCTGTCCATTAGGATGAATGCCTGCCACCAAACAGTGGTCAAAAACAAGGTAGACCACCCTGTGGCACAGCATGGAGCAGAAAGCATATGCTTGATTTCAATGGTTGCTTCACAAACTGGGGCATCTGGATCCTCCCACCAACTACCAGCTTTTCTGAAGTACACAGATGAGAGTTATCCTTACAGTACATACTCCAATCCGAGAATTATACAGGCCTCAACCTATGATAACCCCCTTTTCCCCACACAAAACAGTTCTTACCCTCTTTATCCTATACCTCTCCTATTCTGCGTGCTATGTTTGTGCGCGTATTTGTTTTGTTTTGTGTGTCTTATAAAAAAGACACACAAAACAAAACAAATACGTGCACAAACATAGCACGCAGAATAGGAGAGGTATAGGATAGAGAGTGTAGGAACTTATGAGCCTGTTGAAGCTTGTCATATCTGTTTGCGGTGAGTTGTAAACTGACCTTATTGTAATTTATAGTTATACTAGTAAAATTTTCACTTTTGTGTATTGCTGCGAGTACAAAGTAACACTTACCTCAGAGCTTTGAACTCCACCTTGGAATGAACATCACGGCCAAACAATGTTGATGCAGCATGAAGAAATACATGTTCTGCTAAACCTCCTGAGCCAGACCCACGATGCCCCCAGAGGAATGCCCCAGGAGGCCTCTCTATTTCCCATGGCCAGTCTAGTGAGCATGGCTCTATATCTGCCAAGTCACACTCTTTTTGTTGTAGCATCTGCTGCAGTTCAACTATGTGAGAGAAAAATCCATTTTATTACATACTGTTAAAAACTGCATGCACGTCAATGTTATCTATACTGACTTAGCTAATGTCACGGGATAGTAGGGCACAGATGATGTAAGTGTGTTTGTTGCATAGAATAGGGACTATGACTGCTGTCTACAGACATGAGCTGAGTTGGGGACACTCTGCTCTCAATTTCAGGTGATGTTAACTTTTGTTATACAGCTGAAGGCTGGAGTCAATATGCACTACTGTTGTGGGTGGGCCTTGGGGATCCAGCGACATCCGATGTGTCCACCAATCAGCCCACAGCCTAGGCCAGCTCTGATACTGCTCACAGTGAGCCTGGCACCATACACATGATCGAGTGGGATGTTGCCTTAAGGCACATTTACACTGAAGTCTGGAAAACTTTTTTTGTTCGAAACATTGTCTGAAACTTGTTTCCAACCAATGTTGACAACATTGTTCATTGTTCGTGTCTGTGACTACACTGGCGACAAACATTTGTATTGTCTGCTACAGAAAGGGCCAAATGGTGTTCAGAAAGGATAGATTGATTAAAATAGGTTGTGGTTTGCTTGTTGCTGTCACAAGCAAAATTGAAGTAGATAGTTCCTGTGGGTTGATATGGGTAGAGGTTATTAGTGTAAAAGCAATAAATTTATAATTTCTTTTGACTGACCCCTGCTGAAATGTTAAAATAAAGTTTGAATCAAATTTCAAACATGTACCCAAGGCATACCGTTATAACTGATGGTCACTTTAACTTACCCTCAATATGTTTGCAAAAATATATTTTTACAACCTAAGGCAAGCATAAAAACATCATCCAAAATTGTACTGAATGCATTTTATGAAAACTACTTCAAGCCATTAGTTCATGAATTCAATTGATATTAATGGTTGTGAAAACACAAAAACGTAGTGAAATATTATGAAAGAGGTTCAATGAATCCTCTACCAGACACTTAAATGTGATTTACAGAGTAAATATGTAGATGTAGATGCACCACCCTCTGCCTGTGCCAGCTCAAGTTTTATACGATACCTTCTGAGAAGTTGTTGTGCAAGTTATCTGTGTTGTATGCAAGGTCGTCACAAAATGACTCCGTTGAAACAAGGTATGATGACCATTGAGTGCACAACGCATGGGAATTTAGGTTTCAGCAGGAATTTTTTTCAAATGTTGAAACGTGTCCAATGCACATTGTAAATGGTTGCATTAGGATGTCCAAGCCCATAACAAATGAACTACTGGCCATCAAGCCAATCTCGATGATTGTGACAGGTGACATCTGAGACAGATCATAAATAAAACAAAGGAAATTCCATGAAGGATTCAACAATATTTTTGAGAAGGATAGGTTGCTTACTCACCTCAGAGACATCCACCACAGAAAGCTGCAGAAAGGCACAAATAACAGAATAAAATGTTAGAGCTTTCGGCCGTTTACGCCTTTGTTCCATAAAAGGCAGGGCAACCTGCGAAACCAGTCATGTTATCTACAAACTGAGTTTCAACCACTGTGCAGCTTTCTATGTGGGCATAATCAGCACCCAACTGTCTATCCAAAAGAATGGCCATTGTCAAACTGTGGCCAGGAGACAGCTAGACCATCCTGTTGCAGAGCAAGCTGCGCTGCACAGTGTGATTCACTTCAACGACTGCTACACAGCCTGTGCCATATGGATCCTCCACACAAACACCAGCTTTTCTGAATTGCACAGATGGGAACTCTCCCTACAATATATCCTATGGTGCTGCAATCCCCCAGGACTAAACCTTTGCTACTTCCTGCCTCTATCATCCTTCCCTTTCTCCCCCTGCCACTTTATATCGTCATATTTGTCTCTCAACCCGCCACATATTTCAGTACCTTCCCTTCCTTCCACACTGTCCGTCAGACAGCACTGGCGTATTCCCGCACCCATGCCCCCTCCTCTCTTGCCACCTTCTCACCCCACCACTGGTTGCTTTCACCTAGGACATGCTGGGTACCACAGATCGGCCACCGCGGTTGTGTCTGTGTGAGTGTGTGTATGTTTGTGCCTCTAACTGTCTAAGGCCTGTTTGGCAGAATGCTCTAATTTTATATTCTGTTATTTGTGCCTTTCTGCGGCTCATTGGACGTCTCTGTGGTGAAAAAGCAACCTATCCTCCTCAAAAATTTTACAGATCAGAAATAGTTACAGGCGGGCAAGGTGCACAAATCACAGCTCAACTGAACACAGATTGTGCTAAACATGTTTCCCAGAGGACAATCCATGGGAACACAGGTTCCAAAGGGGTACAGGAGTTGACACAGCATATGAATGGCACTGATAATGTCATTGGACACAAAGGCTTACATTTGTTACCAATCACTAGAGAGGGACAGTGGAACAAGATACGATTACACAAATCATGATATCAACTGTCCCTTGGTGATGGGACGCACCATTTGTACAACAGCCCACATGTATCAATGGATCCCAACAGTCAAGAAGATGTGGGCAAAGGTGATGTTGTCTGTTGTGGTCTGGAGTGCATTTTTCTGGTGTGGAATTGCACCCCACGTTCTTCTGGACCATTTCTTGGAGACAATAAATGTGGCCGCACCACAAATTTTAATTCAATGCTTCACATCTATCAATAATTTTTTTTGTCTTCCAACACAATGCTATGGTGTAAACAAAGGCTTCTGCGGCTGTTGTCACTGTCAATAAAATTCTTTGGGGTTTTGGCTGCATTGTCAATGTCTAAAATTCTGATATTTCAGCCACTGTTGCAAGTAGCCTTTCCAAGGTGTTTGGCTGACTGCTGAATGCAAGGGATTGCTGGTACTTATATAATAGTGGGAGAAACTGTTATCAAAGTAAGATTGGATATTGGTGGCAGGGAAGGGAAGTATTAGGCATTCTTTATTGGTTTGCATTGTTTATTTCTATTGGTGGAAACTGGCGAATGAGAGGCGGGCGGCGGTTATGACATGACGCTGTTTACTCTCTTCCTGGTTTTGGCTGGAATGCACTAGTACTCTGTGTACATACAGCCGCAGTGATCTACTGCACATGAGTTGGTTTGCACACTGTTGTCCCGAAGCGATGTTACTGCTGGCAGTCGGGATGCCAGTGGCCTGTACCCGTCCTCTGTTCAGGTTGGTGGGTCACTTTGCAACCAATCAAGACATGAATATCAGAACATGAAAGTTGTCTGGGGCAACACACAAAGCCAGTGGTGGCAGAACACCAGGACGATTGTGGCAAAGATATAATGTTTTGAGAAGCAAGCGTACTGGCGAAACACTCATTTCAAATGAGGTAGATTAGACAGGCAAAAGAAATTGCTAAGTGACCCACTAACCTGAACAGAGAGGACGGGTGCAGGCAACCAGCGTCCCGGCTGCCGGCAATGACAACACTTTGGGACGAAAGCACACAAACCAACACCAATGTGCGGGAGACCACTGCGGCCTTATATGCACAGAGTATGAGTGCGCCCCAGCCAATGTCAGAAAGCAAGTAAACAGTGTCATGTCATAACCGCTGTCTGCCTCTCATTCGCCAATTTCCACCAATAGAAATAAACAATGCAAACACCAATGAAGTACCTCTATTCCACCCAATCACAAGCTATAATATAAACAACAATAAAGGACACTTAATCCTTCCCTTTCCTGCCACCAATATCCAATCATAGTTTGATAATGTGCGCCTCGGTTGCACAGTGATAGAGTGCCAGACTACAAATCCAAAGGTCGCGGGTTCGATCCCCGCCAGGTCCTAGGATTTTTATCTGTCACTTTCCACTTCTTTCACCCCTGGCAGTATTCCTCATGTGAAAAATACCGAGTAGCACCGTGGTTCGGAACCCACGTTAAACTGTAGGTCCCCCTATAACAGGCTGGGTAAGTCAGTTCGAAGGTCGGAGGAAGGCAACGGCATACCACCTCCAAACAGGACCATGCCTAGTAAAGCACTGTAGTGTTCAAACCAATCTTCGGATTGTTGACTGCTTTACCTTTTAATTTGATAACAGCTTCTCCCACTATTATATAAGTACCAGCATTCCCTTGCATTCAGTAGTCAGCCAAATATCTTCAAAAAGGCCACTTGCAACAGTGGCTGAAACAGTGGAATTTTACATATTGACAATGTGGCTAAAACCCCGATGAATCTTATTGACAGTGCTATGGTGTTTCAAGTTGTTAATGCACCACCACACTGCTACCAGGAACTTGCAGTGGAGGTCCAGAGACTGAGATGACTGCCCCAGATACCACAGAATACAGGCTGTGACCCATGGCGCCTGCTGCACCCACGAACAGCCCAGGTTCGGTTTCCACTTTGCCTCTCTGTCCATAGGAGTACCAGATACATTAGCCCAAGGCACTATGTAGGGCCAGAGGAAACTCTACATGATATTAGATTCCTATCCTATGACACTTACTGAGTCAGTGTAGTATAATCAAATAGTGGGGAACAAGCTGCCTCAATCCTCACTCCACCTTACTTGCCAAACATTTTGGCATGTGGGCATATTCACATTGTTCTAGCACACAAAATGCCCAAATCCATTTACCAAGCCTGTCCTTATATTGAAGTGTTCATAAACAAACACTGTCTATCTCTTTGTAACTGTCTGCATATGTCTCTCTCCCACTCCGTCGTTTTTCGCCTGTTGACACCTCCGATGTCTCTCTGCCATTGTCTTTGTCCCATCCTTTTTCTTTCACTCTGGTGTCTGTCTCTTCAGTCACCATTGTCTCCTCTATAGACGTATACTTGTGGATTATTTGTTCTGGGTTGTAACCCATAAACTGGGAAACATTCACATGGGGTATAGGGAAAGTGAACTAAATATTTATTTGTTGTTAAAGTTACAGGTCAGTGAGGTCCAGATACCTAAAACTTTTCCCTTTTTCATTTACAAGGTCTACCCTCTCTTCTACTGTTTTTAACTATTCTCTTTCAACACAAAAAGGGTGTATATGTTTGCATGCCAAAAGTTTTGGTGGCAAAGGCAGCATGAGGACTAAGGCAGATGGTTACTCACTTTTTGGTCAGATCTAAATAGGAGCATTTATTAGCTGGTTCTCTTCTTTTCCTTGCTACAGCAAGTTGGGCGGACTATATGAAGCAAATTCTGTAGTTCTGTGAAGATTTAGCAGTTTCTTTATATGCTTAGTAACATTTATACAGAAAGTATGACAAATAACAAAAATAAAATCTATGATTTACCGAGAGAAGATATCACGCTGTATGAAGTACAAATTCACACTTCTCTACAGAACACTGTTCTTAATATAGAATGATAAATATTTTGTAACAGCTGACAAGATGACTATAACAGAAGTGGAAACACAGAGTGGGTTTGTCCACTGGATATGAAATCATATCTTGAAAAGTAAGATATTGTTCAGCTCTCAATTTAAAATAAAACTTCAAAATCTCTGAATTAATACACTGTATGTACAAATTAAAATCAATCATATGCAAAGTCTATGTATAGTGTTTTCACCTCTGTAAACTCTTTAATATATGTTGCAATGCCTCATATAATTTGATGCTGCACAGTATCTAACAAAAATAACAGAAATAAAATCAAAACTTCATGGAATGAAGATTTTAAACTGTAGATTTAAAAAATAAAAATTTGGATTGCATGTTTTATAATGGTCAGAATGTCATGTCTCATCACAATTGGCACTTTTACTATCAAAACATGATGGTATTTGGGGTGTATCTTGACTTCAAAACTTTGGATCAAAGTTATTATCTTAAAAACATAAGGCAGGGGGGGGGGGGGGATTGAGAGTTTGCAATGGTTAAAAATTACAGAAGTGGCAATCCCCATTATTTGTAGTTTTGGTACTTGAAAATAATGTTTTATTTTATTTTTTTCTCAGTATCCACCTATGAACAAATGGTGCTTTTATAAGCCATATAAAGCCCACATTAGCCCACAAATAACGTATAAAAACCAACATATTTGCTTAATTTCGCTGGGCTGCAGGAAGAGGGTAAAATTTAAATTTTGACCCTGTACTGCAGGATATTTTTGGCATGCCCATTCTTCTGGATGGTATAACAGTAATAACTACACCAAAAGTTATACTAAACATTTTATCCCTTACCTCCATGCTCAATAAAACCTGAGACATCAGCCCCAAAGAATCATGTTTTTGTACAGAGTGTTTTCAAACATATTAATAACACACACTGTTGTGCATGGTATAACTATCATGAATATTATAATTATATGTTAACTTTTGAAAGAATAAAGGTAGTTTTTATATATTAATAAATATATTATGTATTGTGGAATGAGACAAATATGTGGAAACTGTAATATTAATTAAAAGCTGCCAGTACTCAATATATTAGCAAATAATATAATAATGAATATTATTTTCTCAGTACTTAAGACATTTTTTCCTGAATTGAAGGCTCTACTAAATAAATGATAATAAAAACTGGCACCGAAAGTAGAACACTCACTTGCAGTAATCACACAGTCCACATCATGAGCATCAGTTTCTTTATTGAAAAAATCAGTCCTTGAGGCTTCAAGTTTTTTGTCATAGCATGGCATGATTGTCACATGATAAATTGATGCCGGACTTATCTTGAGTAATGAAGAAAGATAATCCTTAACCAAAGACCCCATGACTTGCTGTGCAGATTTTACAGATGACATATATGGCAAAACAAGAGGTCCATGTGTCTTTTCTGCATAACAAACCCAACCTATAATTGTGAGAAAGAATATATATATGTAAGTAAGCAGTAGTCAGAAGATTAAGAGGATAATAACTGTAATTTACACATTTTGCTAATCTAAAGCTCAGTTTGTGGAAAGTTGCCGATGTTTCACACTCTGTATTAATGAAGTATGCCTATCCTAATGGTTGAAGGTCTAAGACCTACTGTTAAAAGTGAAATTAATGTGGTAGCATTCAACTGCAGTATTCAAACTGTGTTTACACTGAGTATAAATGAACATAATAAAATTAGCAAGGAAGCTGCTATATCCAATATAGCTTTTGTTTATCTACTGTTGCTCACTTAATACTGATAACATTACAGTAATAATAAGCACATATTATTCTGAAAAATGTAAAATTTTAAGATAAATAAAACACAAAGTACAAATATCTGATTATTTTATGAAAATAAAAAAACAGTAACTGCTGTATGTATTTTTTATATATCTTACAAATGAATTAGAAAAGAAAGAGAGTATGACAGCAGAAGAAGAACTCTAGTGATACAATAATAGAGTAATTATACCACACAACCACCACTCCTCCTGCTCCAATGCTACAAGCAGCTTGAGTGTGAGTGAGGAGGACGTAGGAGGGGTTAGGATGCTGGATAAGGGTGGGGATGGAAAGTTCCATGTTGCATGATGGATTGTAATGGTTCTGATGGGCAGGGAATATGAGATGCACCATTGAATGTAGTGAAGGGAAGGGGGTGGAAGAGGATAAAAGGGAAGTGTAGAGGAGTGTGGGGGAAAATAAAAAGTGTCTAATTAAGAGGATATTGTGGGGTGACCCACAGTTGGAAAGAGGACATGAATTGGGGGATGTAGGATAATGAGTGTGGAAGGGAGGGGGGAGTTAGGCATAGGGTGTAGGGACGTCAAGTTATCCCACCGTCTACTCTCCCCCACTCTTTATTCTGTACTCCTCCAATTCATGTCTTCCTTCCAACTGTATGTCACCCCACAATATCTCCTTAATTATTATATATATATTTTTCCTTGTTATTTTTATCATTTTAAATACCCCCAAACCCCAACCCCATGAACCACAGACATTGCCGAGATGGGGTGGCCTGTGTGCCTCAACAATGCAGATAGCCGTACCATAGGTGCAACCACAGTGGAGGGGTATCTGTGGAGAGGCCAGACAAGCGTGTTTCCTGAAGAGGGGCAGCAGCCTTTTCAGTAGTTACAGGAGCAACGGTCTGGATGATTGACTAAACTGGCCTTGTAACGTCAGCTAACATTGCTTTGCCATGCAGTTACTGTGAACGGCTGAAAGCAAGGGGAAACTACAGTTGTTACTTCTCCCGAGGACATGCAGCTCTACTGTATGACTATATGATGATGGTGTGTTCTTGGGTAAAATATTCCGGAGGTAAAATAGTCCCCCATTCGGATCTCCGGGCGGGGACTACTAAGGAGGATGTCGTCATCAAGAAAAACAAACATAAAGGAACTGTAAACTTAGCATTAGAAGGAAGCGTGTGGGATAAAAATCGTAGAGGGAGACCGAGGGACAAATACAGTAAGCAGATTCATAAAGATGTAGGTTGCCTAACGTATTCTCAGATGAAGAGACTTGCACAGGATAGGGAAGCATGGAGAGCTGCATCAAACCAGTCTGAGGACTGAAGACAACAACAACAACCCCCACACCCTCCCCACATACCTCTACAGGTCCCTTTTATCCTTTTCCTCCCTTTCCCTTCACTGCATTGAATGCTCTATCTCACATTCTCGCCTTTACAATACATCATGTAATGCGGAACTTTCCATCCCCATCCTTGCCCCCTCCACTCCCCTCCTCACGATAAAGCTGCTTGCAGCATTGGAGTGATAACAGATGGTGGCTGTGTGTCTATAGTTGTCCGAAAATATAAGTTGTTTGAATGTGTCTATTTTTCATGCCTGTCAGCAGCCCAGCAAGTATCTTTACAGTGAGTTGATATCTATCTTCCATTACTGACATTCCAAATGGATTTTCCATTGTTAAATTGACTAATTACATGTAACAACTAAGGATGTGCAAAAAATTTTAAGTAATATCGAAACAACACTAACATTACAACACAACACTGCATGGTTATAGAAACAAATCACAGGCTAGCAGTTGTAGCAGGATGTGCTCAGTGGTTCTATTTTTTTATCATATGATTTCAGAATAGCAAGTTGGATTTCTGAAACCATAGTATATAAGTAATGGGAGCTTTGGAACAGTTAGTGTTATCAGACTATGGTCATAGTATATCATTCATACTTCACAAGCAAAAGGAAACTGTTGGAAATTAGAACCCCTCTGTACTTCTCTATAGCCACTCCTGCTTAGCCAGTCTGCATTTCCTGTCAATCTCATTTTTCAGACATTTGTACTCCCTTTTGCTTGCTTCACTTGCCAAATTTTTTATATTTTCTCCTCTCATCAATTAAGTTCAATATATCCTGCGTTTGCAGGTCTTTCTATTAGGCCTTGTCCTTCTGACTATATGATCCTCTGCGGCTTTCACTACCCTATCTCTCAGAGCTACCCATTCTTCTTCTACTATATTACTTTCATCTTCCATCTTCTAACTTTTCAACTTTTCTGCAGTTTCTTAAGTTTTAGTCTGCAGTTCATAACCAATAAGTTATGGTCAGAGTCTATATCTGCTCCAGGATATGTCTTACAATTTAAAAACCCGGTTTCTAAATCTATGAAAACCAAACTGCAAACTGTGACTGTGTGGTGACTTCAAGGGTAGTGTAAATTCACTATCCACTGTAGATATATGTCATCTGCCGTGCCAGGATGAGCTGCTTGCCAACTTGCAGCAGGACAGTATTTATCTAACAACTGGTTAAGAGCATATCACAAATTCCCCTTGGATGAAGAGTAAGAAAATTTTGACGGTCAATAGACGTTTTGAAGTGTTATCAGCATTTGGTGCTGCTAATGCACCTGCCATGATACAATCTTTCCTGTAACAGGTAACTCTGTCTGTTCCCATTTGTATAAATTATCAGGATTAATTCTACTGAAAAATATCTCCATATTTTACATGTTTTGTAGAATGCTGGCTTAAAGTGCAACTTTTTTTCAACCTTCTATTGTTTACATCAGGTTTTAAATTTTTTGCAGGGAGTTAGGCCTTACTATATCTTGCTGTTGTTACAGCTTTCCCTCATACCATGAAGGTCAAGGAACTCTTAAGTATTTTCAAAAAAAATTGCACATTATCACAATTTCATTCAATTAGCTGCTAAGTTACAAAAAATGTGTGTTTTGGAGACAATGGTTCTGTGCATGTACATCATACCTGTGCGAATGTGAGTGTGTTTTCTATTTGTGACGAAAGTCTCTGGCCAGAAGATTAAATGTTAAGTAGTCTTTAAATTGAACCATTGTGTGAACCAGCATCTCCTTTATTTACGAGTATGCAAGTCTGTTGGAAACAGAGACTCTGCCAATTACAACTGTCACGGAACGAAGAAATGTATCCTTAATTGCAGATACTATTATACATCATACCACTAATCATTAGTACAGGTGAAGAATAGTCATATTCGCAATTGTAAATATTAAGTGGCACTCTATCCTTTTCATAATATAGTAATTATTCACCTCTGTTTATTGGTATGTGGTCATTAGTGTTAAATTAATGGCGTGGATAGAGAACACCAACTACGAACAGTATATTACCCGCTCCTTGCTATTGTAATGTGATGCCCAGAAAGAGAAAGTTAGGAGAATACAGGTATATACTGAGAAGACTTTATAATTTTTTGAATAACAGATTCTCAGTTGCACACCTGCGTGGCATGTATAGTATGAGGTTATCAATCACCTCTTGAGGAATATTTGGTCATTCTTCCATGAGTGCAATATGCAGTTCTGCAACTTCCGTGGGATGAGCTGCACAGCATTCTGATAAATGTATCCCAGATGTGCTGAATTGGGTTTAAGCCCTTTGACAAACTGACCACTGCATTCATTCAATTCCGTCGGCTTCAAGCATGTTGTCCACCAGTGCAGCTCTGTGATGACAAGCATTATTGTCCACCAGAATGAACCCATCTCCTAAGGCAAAAGTGTAGGGAACAACAAAAGTTGAAGGGTCTTGTCTCTATACCTCTGAGCAGTCAAAGCGCCATTCTGAATGCCATAGAGGTCCATATGTCAATATTGGTGGACTTCTACTCACACCATTCGTCCACCACCATGATATGGTGATGTTTCCAGCACATAAGTAGAATTGTTCTGAGTTCCATGTTCTCTGCAGATGATGGAATGACGATTGTCTGGCTGAACACAAAATCTTGACTCATCTGTGAACAGAACTTGGTGACATTCATTACAACTTTAATCCTGATGTTCCTCTGCTCAGTTTCTGTAGGCTAAACGGTGTTGTGGTTTTAATGGAACACAAACCATAGGCCTCCGTGTGTAGAGGCCACATTCCCAAAGGTGATTTCGGACTGTTTGTTTTGATATTGTGAGTCCTGTTGCTGCCTGGAGGGTGCATTGCAGCTGAGTTGGATTCAGCCTCTTGTGTCGATGGGCTGTTAACCAGAGATAATGGTCATCTCTTGCTGAAGCTGGGCTTAGCCAAACTAGGCCTTGCCTTCTTTTAACAGTTATTGTTGTCTGGAATTGGGTTCAGGTCCTGGAAATTACACTTTGGGACACACTAATAGCTGCAGCCACCTCCCTCTGTGTCTGCCTCACTTTCAGCCTTCCTATGGCTCTCCACATCATAGCTTCGAGTAAGTCATGTTGTCGTTGTTGCATTGCACTACCTGCTCACTACACTGTCTGAACCCAACTGTTTATGTAATTCATTTGATAAAGTAAACACAAGTAATGACCAACCAGTATGCAGCAACCTTCTATTATTTTCACTGCCTCAGTTGCCATAATGTTGTCTCCAATTCATAGAACCGACACAAAAATGTTGATCAATATTTGTTGATTCTGTCGATGAAAATACTTCAGAACCTAGATATACCAGCTGATACCCCCAATTGTTTTGACCACTGTATAAGAACTCTTGTTGATTCTCCTAATTGTTCCTTCGACATTTCTGCTGGGATGTTATCTATGCCTGTTGCTTTGCCATCACTTGGGACATTCAAAGCATTCTCAAATTCCTCTTTAGATACATGTGGTTCTATCATTTCTACACTACTTTCTTCTTCTAGAATTTCCACCTTATCAATAATTTCTTCTACTTCATATAATTCCCCAATATATTCTTTCCATCTTTCACACACATCCTCTAATTCAAAGAGTAGGTCATATTTTGGACATACTTTTTTTCATTCTTGGATTTATCTGCACTGCTTTATCAATTTGCCCACCATTTAGATCTTGCTGAATTTCCTCACATTTTCCCTGTATCCACAAACATTTTTTCAGTCTGCATTTCTGTCTAATTACGTTCTACATCTACATATTTACTCTGCAAATCACATTTAAGTTTTGTTTTGTAATTATTGCAATCTTGTTTCATCATCCTGTTTCATTCTTCATTAAGATTAGTATTTTGTTGGTCATCCAATGTGTTTTCTTGGTTCTAGTTTTCTTAATGCTACTAGTTCTTAAACAGCTACTTCTACACTCTCTTTAAATGTTTCTCATTTTTCCTTGTTACCTATCAGGTTAACAGCCAATTCTTTCCTTTCAACAACTACTTGTTTCTCTATGCACCATTTGTGTTGGTTAGTTCTTTTGTATTTCTTAAATATGATACCAGAGTTTGCTACCGATAGGACATGATCATTGTCTATATCAAAACCAACATTTGAATGGGTAGACGTTATTTGGTTCATAAACTTCTTCTTGACTAGGATGTAATCTATCTGATATCTTCTGCCGTCTCTTAGACTTTTCCATGTGCATCTTCTTCTCTTGGAAATTTCAAAATGTGTTGGTAACTGTCACCTCATATTGTTCACAGAAATCTAGCAAGCTTCATCCTCTAGCATTCAGTTTTCATAGCTTGAGCTTGGCATTCCACAATCTTTTACCCCCTTTACCAATAGTTGCATTGAAATTATCAATTACAGTAAGATTGTTATTTTCTTGAACCAACTTTGTTAAGTCACCAATTTGCTCATGTAACTCTTCTACTTCCTCATCCTTAATATTTGTTGTTGGTAAGTAAACTGCAATCATATGCAAATCAAAAGGTTGTGCTTTAATTTTATTCATAATTATCCTTCCACTGCAGCATGTTCAACATGTTGTTCTTCCATCTTCAACTTAAAATGAAGGAGACTGTATTTCTTCCTGATTGTACACTACCACTGTGAATAATTCTCAAATCTCTGTTACCGCCTCATCTAGTTTCAAAGACACCTAATATGTCCAACTTTTAATAGCATTCTGAAACATCTATATAGAACATACCCACATTGCTATTTGGGAATCCCTTATGGGATCATTAATGCAATGGTTTCCTACTGAGATAGCCATTTGGTCAACAAACATGGCTTTAAGTGAAAATGAATGACACCCTTGGGCCTTGCAACCTAATACTGCCAGCCTCGAAGAAACAAGAATTGACCAAGAGAGGTTGATAGCAAAGAGAAAAGCAGAAGTTAAGAACCCACATGGTTGCCAACCACATACTCTCAGAGAAAGAATCCCCAAACTGGACTACTTTTTGCCTAGACTCACACCAGCAAACCAGTCTCCCATGGGTGTCCTTACTAGGAGCAAAGCTCCTGCCATCTTAGCTTGATAGAACATTGCAATGTACAAATCTCCTCACTAACATAAAGGTGGTAATCCATGAGGAGATAATGGGTGGAATGAAACCAAAGAAGTAAGAGAAAGGAAAAATAGAAAAAATGGCAGCAAAGGGGAGCTATTCATTGCACCACTAAAATATTTATCTCACCAGGACATGTTGATGCCAGAATCGGAAGGCATTCAGAGGATCCATTCTCTGCCTTTTTATACCGCTCAATAAATTCCTTTTGGCTTTCTATCAGCACCAAGTCCTCAGATAATCTCATATCCAGTACAAGGTCAGCCCCTTGTGATTTGAAGTAACCTGCAACAGACAACAGAAGTAAATATATGAAAGTCTGTGTGTCCCAATTTCCTCCCATCTTTGCAAAATATTATTTTATGGGAATCCAATCATATACAGGCAACAAGAATAAATTTATTAATGATTTTTCGTGTAGGAAGGGCAAAGCTTAAGCTAATACATTAGCGTACACTAACCTTCGTGAAAATTTTAACACTACATTTACATGTGGCAAATACAATTAATACCACAGATTATGTGCAGGTATTTGATTAGGATTACTGAACTGCACATCTGACTTAAAAAAGCAGTGTGCTGACTATCTCTCTACCATACAGATACCGATGAAACTGAATCTGAGTGCCACACACAAATGTTGCTTTGCTGACTGATCACATTTACAAAACTTAAATTTTCGCCCAAAGCCTTCAACAGAAAAAGAAACACAAACATTCACAAAATTGCTCAGCCATAACTCAAGCATGACCACCATCCCTGTGAGTTTGATTTACACCTGAGTGATATGTGAATGTTTTTGTTGTTATGCTCTTCATTCAGGGGACTGGTTTGATATTAAGCACTCCACCCTACTCCATCCTGTGTAAGCCTTTACATCCCTGCTTACAAAATGAAACCCATATCCACGTGAACCTGCTCACTGTAATCATATCTTGATCTCCTACAATTCCCTCCAATACGAACCTGACAATTCTTTGATGTTTCAGAATGTGTCCTATCAATCAATTGCTTCTTTTAGTCAAGATATTGCAGACATTTCTTTTCTCCCCAATTCTGTTCAGTACCTCCTCATCAGTTACATGATCTACCCACCTACTCTTCGGCATTCAACTGATGTCTAAGAATGTGTCCTACCAAGCCGTCCCTTCTTTTAGCCAGGGTATGCCAAAAATTCATTTTCTCACCAATTCTGTTCAGTACTTCTTCATTGGTTATGCGATCTACCCACCTAATCTTCAGCATTCTTCTGTAGCACCACATTTCAAAAGCCTCTATTCTCTTCCTGTCCGCACTGCTTATCGTCCATGTTTCACTCCTGTACAAGGGAACACTCTACACAAATGCCTTCAGAAAAGACTTCCTTACACTTAAATTAATATTCGATGTTAACAAATTTCTCTTTTTCAAAAATGCTTTTCTACCCATTGCCATTCTGCGTTTTATATCCTCTGTACTGCGACCATCCCATGTTATTTTACTACCCAAGTAACAAAACTCATCTACCACCTTCATTGTTTCGTTACCTAATCTAATTCCTTCAGCGTCGCCTGATTTTCTAAGACCGCATTTCATTATTTTTGTTTTGCTCTTGTTAATGTTCATTTTATATGCTTTCTTCAACACACTGTCCATTCCATTCAACTGCTCTTCCAGGTCCTTTCTGTCTCTGACAGAATTACAAGGTCATCAGCAAAATGCAGTGTTTTTATTTCTTCCCCCTGTACTTTAATCCCTATTCCAAATTTTTCCTTGCTTTCCTTCACCGGCTGCTCGATGTACAAATTGAATAACATCGGAGAAAGGCTACAACCCTGTCTTACTCCCTTCCCAACTGATGCTTCCCTTTCATGCCCCGAGTCTAATAACTGCGGTCTGGCTTTTGTACAAGTTATAAATAACTCTCCTTTCCCTATATTTTACCCCTGCTGACTTCAGAATTTGAAACAGTGTATTCCAGTCAACATTGTCAAATGCTTTCTCCAAATCTACAAAAGCTAAAAATGTAGGTTTGCCTTTCCTTAATCTATCTTCTAGGATAAGACGTAAAGTGAGTATTGCCTTCCGGGTTCCTATGTTCCTCCTGAATCCAAACTGATCTTCCCCGAGGTCAGCTTCTACCAGCTTTTCCATTCTCTTGTAGATAATTCGTGTTAAAATTTTGCAACCATGACGTATCAAACTGATGGTTCTGTAATTTTCACACTCACACCTGTCTGCACTTGCTTGCTTTGAAGTTGGAATTATTATAGTCTTCTGGAAGTCTGATGGTCCCCCCTCCCCTCCACCCCTCCCATCTTACATCTTGCACACAAGGTGGAAAAGTTTCTTCATGACTGGCTCTCCCAGTCACCTCACCTTCAGTCCAGATTATGAAGAAATCATCAATGAATCTGAACCAGATGAGGGGTTTGGAATTCTGGGTAGAGTCTGATGCCTCCGTGCAGCCCATAGTGACTAGCTTTTCCCAAAAAATTTTTTTTTAATTTTGTTACATAAGCTTTACAGCTGAGTTGTAACTTTCATTATGTGACTTGTTCTAATTTATATTTTCTGATGAAGGCAATCCTAGTTATTGCCGAAACCAGGTTAAATAATTTTAATTTTGTGGCTAGGGGCTGCATTTTTATCCTTTGATGTTGCAATGGTCACTGACAATAGCAGCAATGTTCAAAATTTTAACTGACGACAGTAGTTTTGTCTGCAATTCAGCAGTATCACCATTAACGGGCTTCTAATGGAGATTAGTTTGAGCAGATAAAATAATGCCCCCCCCCCCCACCTCATGCATGAGCTGTAAAGGTATGTAATTTTGTTTCAAAGAGTGTCTTCATATATTTTTTTTTTTTTTTTTTTAATCCTTCTGTATATGTTTTATGTAATCTCTAATGCTATTTTCTCAAATTCAATTTCCATGCAGTTGTATTTCTGCATGAGTGTTTTGTAAAATTGTGGAGATGACTCTGAAAATTACTGATGTTTTGTGTCCAGTCAAACAGAAAATTGCACTGATATCACCTTGTTGTTTGCTAACAAGAAGACCTCAAGTGTGCAAGGATTGTCCAATTTCAGGCAAATTCTGTTCAATTCCTCAGGGATCTAACATTCCATGCTCTGATCTGTACAAAGCCAATGTTGTTATTCCTGATGATCACATCCTGCTGAGCAGTCCTCAGACAGAAATCTCAATGAGGGACTATTTTACCTCTGGATTATTTTACCCAAGAGGATGCCATCATCACATGTTCATACAGTAGAGCTGCATGTCCTTGGAAAAAGTAATGACAGTAGTTTCCCCTTACTTTCAGTCATTCGCGGGAACTGTATGGCAAAGCCACATCAGCTGATGTTACAAGGCCCTATCAGTCAATCATCCAGACTGTTACTCCTGCAACTATTGAAAAGGTCATATTCCCTCTTCAGGAACCACATTTTTAAGTGACCTATTCATATGTATCCCTCTGCTGTGGTTGCACCTATGGTACATCTATCTGTATTGTTGAGGCACACAGGCCACCCCACCTAGGCAAAGTCTGTGGTTCACGGGGCTACTCATAAAACTTTTCCGAAATTGAAGGTGAAATGGAGTATACTAGTACCCAAATATTAGATGACCCCTGAAACTCGAGGTGAAATGGAGCATGCTGATGCTCGAACATTAGATGACAGGGTTCAGTCTCGTTTTTGATCTCTCTAGGTCTGTTATAACTTCCCTTCAGATATGTTGTGAAGCTGTATCAACAAGTGGTTACAGGTTTTATACTGGCATTAGTTACAGACATCCCAACACAATCCTTCCCATTTCATTAATTGCATTGTCCACTTGTTTTATTATTACAGAACCACCCATACTGGTGCTGTGTACTCCACTGCAGAGCAACACAAAGCTTAGCAGAAGTCCTCAGAGTATGTGGCTTAGCACTGCAAGTCCTGCTTGTTAGCTTTCTCAGCACATTATTGGGGGCACTGACCTACTCCTTGGTGTTCAGGCAATGTTGTTTGAATGCTGAGGTTTCCTAAGTATTTTGATGTCGGGCAATGATGCAGTTAATCACCTCTCCACTTAAGTTTTGTTCACCACTATTTTAGTTCTCTGAAAATCGCTTGTCTGTATGCTATTTGGTTGTTTTATTACTGGTGAACAATAGTGTTAATAGTTCTGGATTTTGGTGAATGATGAAATTTACATTTCACACATGTTGACTATGTAATTGTTATAAATTCATTCAGTCACAGAGTGACATACAGAATGTTACTGAGAAAGTAATATGAGTATAGTGGATAAATGAACAACTGAGAGCTTGCAGCCTCATGCACACACTTATATTGACACTGTTAATGCAAGGGGTCATTTTGGTAGCGATACACGTGTACAGGGATCTCAGTGCTGTAGTTACAGTCTGGGTTGCCCATGGTGGCTTCTGGGACAGATGTGGGTGTGCCATTTGGAGCTCAGGATTTTTAGTATGTTGTTTAGAACACTCCATCCTAACACTCCTCCTAATTTTCCTTCACTGAATGGACTATTAGTCCTATTTGGTATGAGTCCCACACTCCAGAGTAGTAGAGTAGAATGGGTCACATGAGTGATTTGAAGCAACATGCTAATTGAATTTCCCTTGTACTTTACCAATAAACTGGCCTTTCCTGCTTTATCCATGAATGAGCTTATGTAATTATTCATTAAATGTTAGTGCACACTGTTACACCCAAATGTTTACAGAAGTTCACTGATTTCAGCTGAGATGAGTATATATTATAGTCATAGAATACTATGTTTTATCACCTTGTAAACGGCTCAACATAATCTAAAAATCTGCAGTATGTTGCTTCCAAATATGTTTTTTCAAGATGTTTCTGAACATCTAAAGCAAGCTGCGGATCTTTGCATCACTTTCAAATGTTATGAAGATATGATGGAATATTTTTGCAGCTCTTTCCAGACTGTACACTATTAACCACAGATTCTACAAACAGCCAGAGGTTACTATTAATGTACTCTGCATAGTCATTAATATACAGCAAAAGTCTTAACACACTTCCCTGTGGCATACCAGAAGTTCCTTCTACTCTGCAGGCAAGATTTCATGTGTGTTCTGCCAGTCAAAATAAAGGACTCAACAACTAATCCCTTATTTTGTGGACGATGATTGAAGTTGAGGCAAAATTTGAGGTACAAACCAAACTAAATATAATAATGAAAAGTCCAGGTTGGAATTAATAATATAGTAAGGACAGTTTACAACTCACCACAAAGACAGGGCGATGAGCTGCGACAGGCACATACAAAAGACACACACATACAACACTTTCAGCTATCAGCCGTGGCCTTCTTCAGAAAATATAACACTCACGCAATCACACAGGCACACAACACAGTCATACAACCATCACCTCCGGCTGCCGCACTTCAAATCACGCTCTGCAGCGAATCGGGGACGGGAGGGGAGTGGAGGGGAGGGGAGAGGGGACAGGAAGGTTACGTCACGGTGGTGGGGATGGGTTAGATGCGAATAACGAGATGCAGCTTAGGAATGAAGTGGGGAGGTGGGTGAGGGGAGAAAATAAAATAAAATAAAGTAAAATAAATATATATATATACAAAATGCGTGCACACTGCAAGTACACAAGACCGCATACGCATACGCATACACACACACACACACACACACACACACACACACACACACTGCACAGATGGGAGTTATCCCTACAACACATTCTCTGATCCCAAAATCAACCAGGCCTCAACCTACGATAACTTCCCTATATTTTTTTCTCCATACCTTACAGTTCCTACATCTCTATCCTAAACCTCGCCTATTTTGAGTGGTGTGTGAATGTGTGCGTGTGGGGTGGAGGGGCGGGCATGCATACGCGCCCACATGCTCGCATGTGCGTGTGTGCATGCAGACTTGTGTACTTGCAGTGTGCAGACATTTTGTATATCACCGGATACTTTCCAGGACTGGAGCGGACTCTGAATGTGGCTCTCCAGCAAGGATACGACTTCGTTAAATCCTGCCCCGAAATGAGATCCGTCCTTCATGACATCCTTCCCACTCCACCGAGAGTGTCTTTCCACCACCCACCTAACCTCTGTAACCTCCTAGTCCATCCCTATGAAATCCCCAAACCACCTTCCCTACCTTCTGGCTCCTACCCTTGTAACCGCCCCCATTGTAAAACCTACCCTTCCACCACCACTTACTCCAGTCCCGTAACCGGAAGGCGTACATGATCAAAGGCAGAGCCACTTGCGATAGTACCCACGTGATCTACCAACTGACATGCCTGCACTGTGAAGTGTTCTATGTGGGAATGACCAGCAACAAACTGTCCATTCACATGAATGGACACAGGCAGACAGTGTTTGTTGGTAACAAGGATCACCCTGTGGCTAAACACGCCTTGGTGCATGGCCAGCACATCTTGGCACAGTGCTACACCATTCGGGTTATTTGGATACTTCCCACCGACACCAATCCTTCAGAACTCCGGAGATGGGAACTAGCCCTTCAGCATATTCTCTCTTCCCGTTGCCCACCTGGTCTAAACCTCCGCTAAATTTGAATTCCTGCCTGCCATCTTTCACATCTTAACACCTTTGCCTCGGTTCTCTGGACGGAGCCTCTTTCTCTAGTGACATCTCTGTCTAACTTGTTAACTTCTTTGGTTTCTATAGTATGTCTGCCTAGGTGTGTTTGCGTCTGTGAAAATGTATGGGTGTGTGTGTGTGTGTGTGTGTGTGTGTGTGTGTGTATTTGTTTACCTTCCATTTCTTCCCCCAAGGTAAGTCTTTCCTCTCCCGGGATTGGAATGGCTCCTTACCCCCTTCCTTAAAACCCTCATCATCTCCTTTTCCCTCTCCTTCCCTTCTGCCCGAAGAAGCAACTGGGTTGCAAAAGCTTGCGTTTGTGTGTGTGTTTTCTATTCATTTGTGCTGCTGTCACACCTGTGCTCCTTCGCCTGGTGAGTAATATTCGTCTGAAGGAGACTTTCCTGGTGGGAAAAATATGTATAAAATAAAGATTTTTGACTTACCTAAAGTACAGGCTCGTCGATAGAAACATAAAACACACATAAAAACACACACAAACATTCAAGCTTTCGCCACCACTGGCAGCTTCTTCAGGAAAAAGAGGAAGGAAGGAGAGGAGAAAGGGAAGGATAAGGGTTTTAAGGAACTGGAAAAGGAGCCATTCCAATCCCAGGAGTGGAAGGACTTACCTTAGGGGACAAAAAGGAAGGTAAACAAATACACACACACTCACACATATCCACATGCAAACACACCTAGACAGACATTTGTAGAAACCAAAGAAGTTGGACAGAGATCCCACTTCAGGCAGAGGCCTCCACAGAACTGAGGCAAAGATGTTAAAGATGGTGGGTGGGAATTTGAATTTAGCGGAGGTTGAGACCAGGTGGGCAACGGGAAGAGAGAATGTGTTGAAGGGCAAGTTCCCATCTCCGGAGTTCTGAAAGATTGGTGTTGGTGGGAAGTATGCAGATAACCCGGATGGTGTAGCACTGTGCCAAGATGTACTGGCCGTGCACCAAGGCATATTTAGCCACAGGGTGATCCTCATTACCAACAAACACTGTCTGCCTGTGACCATTCATGCGACTGGACAGTTTGTTGCTGGTCATTCCCACATAGAACGTTTCACAGTGCAGGCATGTCAGTTGGTAAATCACGTGGGTGCTATCGCAAGTGGCTCTGCCCTTGATCGTGTACACCTTCCGGGTTACGGGACTGGAGTAAGTGGTGGTGGAAGGGTGCATAGGGCAGGTTTTACAACGGGGGCAGTTACAGGGGTAGGAGCCAGAGGGTATGGAAGGTAGTTTGGGGATTTCATAGGGATGGACTAGGAGGTTACGGAGGTTAGGTGGTCGGCGGAAAGACACTCTCGGTGGAGTGGGAAGGATGTCATTTTGGGGCAGGATTTAAGGAAGTCGTATCCTTGCTGGAGAACCACATTCAGAGTCCGCTCCAGTCCTGGAAAGTATCCGGTGACAAGAGGGGCACTTCTGGGGTTCTTCTGTGGAAGGTTCTGAATTTGGGGGGATGAGGAAGTGGCTCTGGCAATTTGCTTCTGTACCAGATCAGGAGGATAGCCGCGGGATGTGAAAGCTGTTATTAGGTTATTGGTGTACTGGTTCAGGGATTCGGGACTGGAGCAGACTCGTTTGCCTCGAAGACCTAAGCTGTAGGGAAGGGAACGTTTGATGTGGAATGAATGGCAGCTGTCATAGTGGAGGTACTGTTGTTTGTTGGTTGGTTTGATGTGGACGGATGTGTGAAGTTGGCCGTTGGACAGACGGAGGTTGACATCAAGAAAAGTGGCATGGGATTTGGAATAGGACCAGGTGAATTTGATGGAACCAAAGGAGTTGAGGTTGAAGAGGAAATTCTGGAGTTCTTCTTCACTGTGAGTCCAGATCATAAAGGTGTCGTCAATGAATCTATACCAAACTTTGGGTTGACAGGCTTGGGTATCCAGGAAGGCTTCCTCTAAGCGTCCCATAAATAAGTTTGCGTATGAGGGGGCCATCCAGGTTGCCATGGCTGTTCCCTTTATTGTTGCTATGTTTGGCCCTCAAAAGTGAAGAAGTTGTGGGTTAGGATGAAGCTGACTAGGGTATTGGGTATTAAGGAAAGAGGTTTTAGGTAGGGAAGTGGGTGGTCGGCGTGAAAGGAAATACTCCATCGCAGCGAGGCCCTGGGCTTGTGGGATATTTGTGTATAAGGAAGTGGCATCAATGGTTACAAGGATGGTTTCTGGAGGTAACAGGCTAGGCAAGGATTTTAGGCAATCGAGGAAGTGGTTGGTTTCTTTGATGAAGGATGGGAGACTGCACATGATGGGTTGAAGGTGGTGGTCTGTGTAGGCAGAGATTCGTTCAGTAGGGGCTTGGTAACCGGCCACAATGGGGCAGCCGGGATGATTGGGTTTGTGGATCTTGGGGAGTAGGTAGGTAGGGGTGTCGGTAGGGTCATGAGGTTAATGGAGTCAGGTGAAAGGTTTTGTAGGGGGCCTAAGGGTTTGAGGATTCCTTGAAGCTCTGCCTGGACATCAGGGATAGGATTGTCTTGACAAACTTTGTAGGTAGTGTTGTCTGAAAGCTGACGCGGTCCCTCAGCCACATACTCCCGCCGATCAAGTACCATGGTGTGGATCCCTTGTCGGCTGGGAGAATGACGATGGAATGGTCAGCTTTCAGATCACGGATGGCTCGGGATTCAGCTGTGGTAATGTCGGGAGTAGGATTAATGTTTCTTAGGAAAGACTGAGAGGCAAGGTTGGAAGTAAGGAATTCCTGGAAGGTTTGAAGAGGGTGATTTTGAGGAAGAGTGCGTGGGTCTAGCTGTGATGGAGGACGGAACTGTTCCAGGCAAGGTTCTATTTGAGTCAGGTCTTGTGGACTTGGATCATTAGGAGTAGGATTATTTTTCTTCGTGGCAAAGTGATATCTCCACCAAAGGCTACGAGTCCTCCATCACAGCTAGACCCACCCGCTCTTCCTCAAAATCACCCTCTTCAAATCTATATATATATATATAGACGAAGATTACTCACCAGGCTAAGGAGCACAGGTGTGACAGCATCACAAATAAATAAATGAATACACACACACACACACACACACACACACACACACACACACACACACACACACACACACACACACACAAATGCAAGCTTTCGCAACCCAGTTGCTTCTTCAGGCAGAAGGGAAGGAGAGGGAAAAGGAAATGATGAGGGTTTTAAGGAAGGGGGTAAGGAGCCATTCCAATCCTGGGAGAGGAAAGACTTACCTTGGGGAAAGAAAGGGAAGGTGAACGAATACACACACACCCATACATTTACACAGACGCAAACACACCTAGGCAGACACACTATATAACCCAAAGATAATTTTTCCTGCTAGGAATTTTTCGTCTTAATATATATAACCCGCCTCCCCACTCCATTCCTAAGCTGCATCTCGTTATTTGCATCTAACCCATCTCCACCACTGTGACGTAACTTGCCTATCCCCTCTCCCCTCCCCTCCACTCCCTTCCCGTCCCCGATTCGCTGCAGAGCGTGATTCGAAGTGCGGCAGCTGGAGGTGATGGTTGTATGACTGTGTTGTGTGCCTGTATGATTGCATGAGTGTTCTATTTTCTGAAGAAGGCCATGGCCGATAGCTGAAAGTGTTGTATGTGTGTGTCTTTTGTATGTGCCTGTTGCAGCTCATCGCCACGTCTTTGCGGTGAGTTGTAAACTATCGTTACTATATTATTAAAACCAAACTAAATCTTTGACATGAAAAATTTATGACAACGAGTCTTAAAATCAATGTAATCAAAACTGTTTGCTTGCTGCTGAGGAGGAATTCAACTACCCTGCATTATGAGTAGGAGATTTAGAAATAGAAAAGATGGCAACTTCTGATACTCTATTAGTCTTATTTCCCTTGAAACCTTTCTACAGGAAGAGACTGGAAAGAAAATACAAAATGCATCCAAATGCTACAATGTGGTAAAAAGCTACTTTGGGAACCCACAAGGTTTGATGATACTTCCTGCTTATACTAATATATGTACTGGAAGCAGCATGTTGCTGGACTAAATAAGAACTGACTCTTGGCAACAGGAATGAAGATTTTTCCCACCCTTCAGAATCATAAATAGGTAAAATAAAGTATTAGGATAATCAGTATCAAGTATGACTATAAATAGATCTGCCTGAGACTTGTGAACGAAGTAACTGCAATGCACATGAAGAGAATGCTTTCACACAGGACTACCTCAGGTTAACTTTGAAATAACACAGAGATGAGACCAAAATAACTCAGAGATGAAACTGAAAGGAAAACCTTGTACTGGGGGTGAGAGATCAAAATTTAAAGTATCAACCAACAACACGTAAAACAAGCAACAGTTTTGAAAGAACACGAAAAAGTGAGAGGTATATCTAAAAATCCAACCAGTTTGCTAATGATATCCGTAGCTAATATTGTATGATTTTACTATTCCACTTACCAGCAAGTTTTCGAGCAGCATCTTCAGGATCTATGTGGAAAGCTTCAGCCAAAGACAATACTGGTTGAACCGAGAGGGAGATAACAATAAATTTGGCTTTACCTGATCCCTGGGGGAAAAAACATATTAATAATTTTAAAGAAGTTTACTTAATTGAAATTAAGTTCATGTTTAGTAGATAAATTATGAAAATATTTATATTTACAACTTGAAAAAACATATTTGGAAGAAACATACAGCAAATATGTAGATGATGATGATTTTAGGGTGTTCAATGGCAAGGTTATTAGAACTTACATTGAATATTAATAAATGCATTTGGTAACATGAACACAAAGTAATTTTACTGTAATATTCCACAGACAAATTTTTCCTTCTTTTTAGAGTGTGTCTGGCAATGCCAATGTTTGATAGAGCAATGGGAGCTTCCCTGCTTGACGAGGGCTGATGACGAAAGCTAATTTGTGATAGTGCAAATGTCTTTTGTCTTTTCTATGTGCCTGTCTGTGGGTCAGTGTTACCATTTACATAAGGCTGCAACCTATCCTCATTATATTATTAATGTACTAAATTATCTACTTTTACCAACATACACCGCAAGCCACCATATCGTGGACGGCACCTCGTATCATTTCTAATCATTTCCTTTCCTGTTTCACTCCCAAATACAAATAAAGAAAGGGAAGAACGAATTCTTATATGGCTCCATATAAGCCCCAATTTCCTTTACCTTTGTGAGCCTTATGTGAAATGTTGAAACATAAGTTGGTGGCATTAGAATTGTTCTACAGTCACCTTCGAATGCCAGCTCTCTAAATTTCATCAATAGTTTTTGTCACAAGAAATGCTATCATTCATCCACAACACTCAAGTTGACTGTAAATACCACTAGGAAATGTAGCAGTCCACCTCTGAATTGCTTGTATATCTTCCTTTAAACTAATCTAGTGGGAATCCCAAACACCGGAGCAGTATTCAAGAATGAAGGGAGGCAGGAATGTAGGAATATTAAGTTTAACGATGACAGTGTGGTCATTAGAGATGGACTTTATGCTCAGATTGTTTGGGTAGGGATGTGGAAGGAAATCTGCCATACCCGTCAAAAGGAATCATCCCTATCATCCCGGCTTTCACCTGAAGTGATATAGGAAAATCATGGAAAAACTAAACCAGACTGTCCAAAAATCCAGAAATGGATTTTAACTGCCGTCCTCCTGAATGTGTGTCCAGTGTGCTAACCGCTGCGCCATCTCACTTGGTTACTCAAGAATGGGTAGCACTAGTCTCCTATGTAGTGTGTGTTTTACAGATGAATCACATATTCCCAAAAACCGAACTCTACTAACTGCCTTTCCCACAAAAGTTCTTACATGTCTGTTTCATTTCATACTGCTCTGCAATGTAAAATCTAGATATTTACGCAATGCGTCTGTGTCAAGCAGTACACCACTAATACTGTATTTGAACGCTATGGGAGTTTCAAAACACTCATCATGGATTGCAAACTGCAACTGTAGTATAAACTGACAGTTTATTTTGATAAAAATAAGCAATGAGCAGCTTTTAGGGATAATTTTTTTAATCATCCATGACTAGTCGTTGAGCCACAGCAGGTTCACCACCATCAAATAGCCACAGACTGATACTCATCCTGACCACCACATCATCTATGTAAACAGAAAATAATAAAGGACCTGTCACACTTCCCTTGCCCACTCCTGATAATAGACTTGTATTTGATATATGCTTGCTGTTGATAGCAACACACAGATTTCTATTACTTGGAAATATTTGAGCCACTGACTTATCTGGGAACCCAATCCATGTCCTCATGCCTTTGTTGTGCAGCACTGTGTCAAATGTCTCTTAGAAATCAAGGAATAAGCACAAACTGCCAGTTGCCTTTCTTCCATGGCTTGCAAGATAGTATGTGAGAAAGGGCAAGCAGAACTTTGCGTGAGCAATGACTTCTAAAGCCGTGTTGGTGCATGGTGAGAAGCTTTTCAATCTCAAGGGAATTTATTACATTTGAACTGAGAATTTGTTCAAGATTTCTGCAGAACACTGAAGTTATTGGTATTAGTCTGTAATTAAGTGGGTCCTTTCATTTACCTTTCTTACAAACAGTAGTCAACCTGAGCTTTCTCCCGTCATTTGGAACTTTGCACTAGGTGAGAGATCATGACAAATGTGCAAGATAACTTGTTTTCAGCTCTCCTACCAGCTTCCTTATATTAGGGATGCCTATTATTATCTCCTCAATTCTGAAGACTGTGTTAATTATTTGTTAGATTAGATTTAACAATTGAAAATCTGATTTGAATGTCAATAATGGACGAAAAATAACAACTCACCATAAAGAATTTTGTTGAGCTGCTGACAGGCACGAAAAATAGACAATTACATTCACACAAATCAAATTTTCGGCCATGTTTTTCATTAAAAAAAAAAAAAAAAAAAAAAAAAAAAAAAAAAAAAAAAAAAAAAAAAAAAAAAAAAAAAGAGAGAGAAAGAAAAACAAACATTCTCACAGTAACTCAGACAACTATATACACAAAACCACCATCTCTGGCTGCTCCTGCGCAACAAGCATCTTGAAAGTTAGTGAAGAGGAGAGTGGAGAGGGAAGGACATTGAGTAAGGATAGAGATGAAAAGTTCTGCACTGTGTGATGGATTTTAAAGGCTCTGATAGAAGGGAATGTGAGATGGAACTTTGAATACAGTGAATGAAAGTACTTGGATGTGTAGAGGAGTGTGGGGAGGGCATGGGGAATTTGAAATGATAAAAATAAAAATAATAAGGAAAATAAATAAAAAAAAGTAATTAATTAAGGAGATCACAGAGTTGTAAGGGCAGAACTAATGTATTGCTCCATCCACATCGGCATCCCTTCCCTCCCTTCCTGCTTCCCTCTCCATGCCGCTTCCTCACCCCACCACTGGTTGCTCTCACCTCACCTGTGCTGTGTGTTGCAGTCTGGTTGCAACAGTTCTCTAGGGCAGACAAAGGCAGCTTCATTATTTTTCTGTTTATTCTGCTGCGTGTGCCTTTCTGCGGCTCATCGTCTGTCTCTGTTGTGAGTAGCAACCTATCCTTCCCAAAATATAGTTGCAAGGAAGATATGAATTGGAAGGATACGGGATAATGAGTGGGGATGGGGGTGTGGAATGTTAAGCACACAGTGTAAGGATGGCAAGTTTTCTTAGGTTGAGGCCAGAATAGTTGCAGGACCGTAGAATGTGTTGAAGGGACAACTCCCATCTGTTAGTGTAGAGGAGGATTCAGGCGGCTACAATATTAAAGCAGCCATTGAAATCAACAGTGTTGTGCTCTGTCTCAGGGTGGTCCATCTTGCTTTTTGCCACAGTGTGACGGTGGCTATTCGTCCTGATGAACAGCGGGTTCATTGTCATACCAATGTAAAACACTGTGCAATGATTGCAGCAGAATTGTAAATCACATAGCTGCTTTCACAGGTTGCATGACCTCTGATGGGGTAGGATAAGCCTGTGACAGGACTGGAATATGAAGTGTTGGGTGGGTTGATTGGGCAGGTTTTGCATTGTGGTCTTAAACAGGGATTTGATCCCTGTGGTAAGGAGTTAGGCACAGGGATGGACTAGGATGTTGTGGAGGTTGGGTGGGTGACGGAACACCACTTTAGGAGGGGTCGGAAGTATCTTGGGTAGGATGTCTCTCATTTCAGGGCATGTTGACAGATAATCAAAGCCCTCATGAAGGATGTATGGGGATGGAGGGACGAATGGTGGTGTGTGGGGATATAGAATGGAAAATCTGTTTGCGGACTAGGTCAGGAGGGTAATGTCTGTGTGGTGTCGCACAAGTCCAAAGTGCGCGCCACCTACTTTCGCCACGCGCTGCCATGCTCGCACGGCGCGGCGTTCTTACGACGTCAGCCACGAGCACCCTCTGCTACAACTCCGCTCGTGGCCACAACTGAATGACATCGTTCACTTGGGACTGAGATAGGAACCAGTTAACACTTCGGAATCAGATAGGCACTAGTTAAGACTTGGCTATCGGAAAGGCACTAGGCAGGCCTCTAGCTCAACTATGTATCAGCATTCTGCAGTACTGAGCAAATGTAAAAGTTAAGTATTGTATAAATTCTGTGCAATATATATCTCGTTCTAATTTACTCTAGTGTTTCTAGTTTCTGCTGTCCCGCTGGCTGCTCACCTCCGTACTTGCACAAGCATGCATCCTTTATTCCTGTGTCGGTCTTTCTACTCGGCCACCGACACCTACCACGGAAATGAGACACAAAAGTGGCGACGAGGCTGGGACACAAAAGTCTGTCTGTGAAGGCCATTGGCATATTGAGTAAGGGACTTCTCATCACCATAAATTTGCTGTCCCCAGGTGGCAAGGCTGTATGGGAGGGATTTTTTTTATGTGGAATGGATGACAGTTGTCAAAGTGCAGGTACTGTTGGTAATTGGTAGGTTTAAGGTGGAGAGGCGTGTGGATGGAGCCACCAGTGAGGTGGAGGTTAACATCCAGGAAGGTGACTTGGCGGGTTGAGAAGGACCAAATGAAACTGATGGGGGAGAAGGATTTGATGTTACGAAGGAATGAGGATATTGTTTCCTGGTCCTGAGTTCAAATCTTGAAAATATCCCAAGAATTTAACACTTTTCATCATATTTTAGAGATTTACTAGTAGAGAGCCTTTTACAATTCTATAATGCACATAGAACATTCTTTCAAGGTTTAGTGATGCAGGATTTGCTAGAAACCATTCATTGATGTCCACGAAAATTTCATTAGGTGATCTTTCTAAGACTATACTTAATTTAATATTTATTGAAATGTTTCAGTCATCTGTCAACAAAACAAACTTGGCAACCTGTAATGTTACTGGTGAAAGGTCATTCCTATATATAAGACAGAGTAGGGCACTAACCTTGGGGGACACCACACATTATTAGCTCCCAGTTGGCTGATGCCTGATAGCTTAATGCATGTCTCTTTCCTATTGACACCCTTTGCTTTCTGCCAGACATATAAGATTTGAACTATTCTGATGCATTTCCTCTTACACCATAAGATTCTAATTAATTTAAAAGGATGCCTTTGACAGATCACAAAATATACCAGCAGCCTGTAACTTATTCACTAACAAATTAAGTACATCCTCACTGTATGCGTAGATAGCCTTCTCAATATCAGAACTCTTTAGAAATCTGAATTGTAACATGTATAATATTTTATTTGTGGTCACATGGTTAAGATGATAATGGCATATTATCTATTCTAAAATAGGAGAAAAAGTGAGATTGGATGGAAGTCTGATGGTATAGTACTTCTTTATTTTGTTTCATTGCAAAGTGAAATGTGATTATCATACCAGAGGAGGAGATTGCAGCCATGTATTCCATTGAACAATGTATTTTTCTGGTACTGGAATATAACAAGTGACAAGGCACACTTTTCAAACACATCAAACATGATTGATGTGTCAAAAGGACCCAATGCAAAAACAATTCACAAACGCTTCACCAAATTCCAATGGACAGGTAGCATCATTGATGATCTGACAAGGAATGACAGCCCAAGGCAAATGAATCCTGCAGATGTTGCTAAGAATAATTCAGCAAAATCCATAGAAATCAACCTGAAGAACTGTGGCAAGGGCTGGTTTGAAGCATTTCAACATGCAGAAAAATACTAAGATAGGGCATACACCTGTCCCCATTCAAAATCCAATGGCCATACAAGCAATGTGGCAGAGGAATGACTCTGCAAACGTGATACTAACAATGGTTAATAATGAAGGATTTGATGATGGATGTATCTAGTTAATAGGCAAAGCACATTTCCACCTGAACGGAGTCGTGAATAAGCAGAACTGGTAATTCTAAAATTACCCATTAATGTGAAGCAGAATCACTGTATTCTCCAAAAATTGCTGAGTGTGTCGCGATGTGTAGCAGAGGCATTATTGGCCCTATTTTAATGTGAAAAATAATCAATAGTGGACATTACACACTACAGATAGTGTTGGAGGACAGACCAGCCACTGAGGGATTCATGCAAAAATGGTGCCAAACAGATATTTTGCTTTTTAGATGAATATTTCAGCAATAGTGTAATTTCATTAGATTATTGCAAATTCACTGGTGCAGGGATGGATTGACCTCTACATTTACTTGATATGACTCTATGTGACTACTTTGTGTAAGGCACAATTGAAAGACTCTCTTTACTGGAACTAGGGTAAGGTGGCCTAAAAGTGATACAACAAAAATTTTCCAAAAATGGTACACCCAGTTTATTCATAAGAAAACAATACTTATCACAAATGTTCCTACCATTATTTATGCTCCTGTTCTTTGGGAATGGCATGTCATATTTTGTCTTTCCATTATAAACTACAGCAGTGAGGTAAAAAATAATTTAGTCAGACACCATTTTTCACATCAAAATTAAATGTGCACACAGTTCTACAACAGTGCTGGATTATTCATTACAAATATCAGTGAACCAGACCTCAGCATTTCGGAAGAGAATGCCCTGTTGTCTTGCTCTGATGGCGGTGAAGTTGAAGCTACTGGTTCTGAAAAATGAGTGTAACCCCTGTTTGCAGCAGTGAATCATCACCAAGTTTTGAAAATTTATTGTCTCAGAAAATTATAAAAACTGACAAACCTGGTACCAAGTGTATTCGCATCAACCCAGTGTCACAAGTGATAACTTCAGAAGAATACAGCAAACTCACTACTGGAAAAGAAAAGCCTCCAAACAACAAAGGATTAAGCCAAAAGCAGAAGACTATGAAAGTTATGTCTATAGCCAAAACCACTGCAAATAACAAAAGAGTAAGGAAACTGATTCTGATCTCTCTCTGAAGAGTGATGACAGCCTTGATAATGTCAATCTGTTAGAAGAATCCACACCAGATCCTGTTGTAATGACTGATCCAGCACATGATGCTGAAGGAGATTATATTTTGGCTAAATTTCCAGGTTGTTGTTGTTGTTATGGTCTTCAGTCCGGAGACTGGTTTGATGCAGCTCTCCACCCTACTCTATCCTGAGCAAGCCTTTTCATCTCCTCATAAGAACGACAACCCACATCCACTTGAATCTGCTTACTATACGCGTCTCTTGGTCTCCCTCTGCGATTTTTACCCCACACACTTCCCTCCAATGCTAAATTTATGATTCCTTGATGTCTAAGAATGTGTCCTACCAAGCGATCCCTTCTTTTAGTCAGGGTGTGCCAAAAATTCCTTTTCTCACCAATTCTGTTAAGTACCTCTTCATTAGTTATGCGATTTACCCACCTAATCTTCAGCATTCTTCTGTAGCACCACATTTCAAAAGCCTTAAAAGGAGGGAAGAGAAATTCTTATAACTATAGGTATGTGTCGAAGTTATGGCTCTAGAGTCTGCAGACAAGGGCAAAAAAGTTTTTAAATTAAATGAAAAAGACATTTCTCTGATTCATAAGAGTGATGTGATACGGAAATTACCAGATGCTCATGTTGCTGTTGGTATTGGAAATATCAGACGAGGAATCTGTTTTGTTTTTAACAGTTCTGTTGATGTTCATGAAAAGAAATGAGACAGGGATACTCTTTTGTGCATTTGTTATTTTTGTATCAGTGCCAATATATCATGTATAATTGTAAACACTTTCTACTCATTGCAGCTTAACTTAACAATGTTGAAAATAGAAGATACAAATAAAGAAGTTTTTGTATTTGACACCGACATTCATCTCATGCCAAAATGATCCTTAAAAAACCCATGACAGAAAAATCCCAGTTATACATAAGTATCATTTTTTGTGTGCTCTATCTCATTTTTAAGACCTGTCCCCTACCTTCATTGTACTTAAGAATATCTCGTATTGATCCAGTCGTATCATATTTAATATTTTCAGTCCAAAAAATGATTCATTGACGACATCTTCATGATCTGGACTCACAGTGAAGAAGAACTCCAGAATTTCCTCTCCAACCTCAACTCCTTTGGTCCCATCAAATTCACCTGGTCCTATTCCAAATCCCATGCCACTTTCCTCGATGTCGACCTCCATCTATCCAACGGCCAACTACACACATCCGTCCACATCAAACCTACCAATAAACAACAGTACCTGCATTATGACAGCTACCATCCTTTCCACATCAAACGTTCCCTTCCCTACAGCTTAGGTCTTCGTGGCAAACGAGTCTGCTCCAGTCCTGAATCCCTGAACCAATACACCAATAACCTGATAACAGCCTTCACATCCCGCAGCTATCCTCCTGGTCTGGTACAGAAGCAAATTGCCAGAGCCACTTCCTCATCTCCCCAATTTAAGAATTTTCCACAAAACCCCAGAAGTGCCCCTCTTGTCACCGGATACTTTCCGGGACTGGAGCGGACTCTGAATGTGGCTCTCCAGCAAGGATACGACTTCCTAAAATCCTGCCCCGAAATGAGATCCATCCTTCATGACATCCTTCCTACTCCACCGAGAGTGTCTTTCCGCCGCCCACCTAACCTCTGTAACCTCCTAGTCCACCCCTATGAAATCCCCAAACCACCTTCCCTACCTTCTGGCTCCTACCCTTGTAACCGCCCCCGTTGTAAAACCTGCCCTATGCACCCTTCCACCACCACTTACTCCAGTCCCGTAACCCGGAAGGTGTACACGATCAAAGGCAGAGCCACTTGCGATAGTACCCACGTGATCTACCAACTGACATGCCTGCACTGTGAAGCGTTCTATGTGGGAATGACCAGCAACAAACTGTCCATTCACATGAATGGACACAGGCAGACAGTGTTTGTTGGTAACAAGGATCACCCTGTGGCTAAACACGCATTGGTGCACGGCCAGCACATCTTGGCACAGTGCTACACCGTCCGGGTTATCTGGATACTTCCCACTGACACCAATCCTTCAGAACTCCGGAGATGGGAACTAGCCCTTCAGCATATTCTCTCTTCCCGTTGCCCACCTGGTCTCAACCTCCGCTAAATTTGAATTCCCACCCACCATCTTAACATCTTTGCCTTGGTTCTCTGGACAGAGCCTCTGCCTCAAGTGGCATCTCTGTCTAACTTCTAACTTCTTTGCTTTCTACAGTTCTACAGTATGTCTGCCTAAGTGTACTTGTGTCTGTGTAAATGTGTGGGTGTATGTGCATTTATTTACCTTCCATTTTTTCCCCCAAGGTAAGTCTTTCCTGTCCCGGGATTGGAATGGCTCCTTACCCCCTTCCTTAAATCCCTCATCATTTCCTTTTCCCTCTCCTTCCCTTCTGCCTGATGAAGCAGCTAGGCTGCGAAAGCTAGCATTTTTGAGTGTGTGTGTGTCTGTGTGTTTATTTGTTGCTATTACTGCCTGTGCCCCTTCGCCTGGTAAGTGTCCTTCATCTATTTTTTACGTATATTTTTTTCCTGTTAGGAATTTTTCCTCTATAATATATAGTATATATATATATATAGCGATTTTGTGTGTGTGTGTGTGTGTGTGTGTGTGTGTGTGTGTGTGTGTGTGTGTGTGTATTCATTTATTTATTTGTGATGCTGTCACACCTGTGCTCCTTTGCCTGGTGAGTAATCTTTGTCTATTTTTATATATATATATAAATAAATTATACAGGGAAACTTTCCCGGTGGGATAAACAAAAATAAAAATAGAAAAGAGATGACTTACCAAAAGGACCGGCTCGTCGAGAGAAACAAATAAAATCACACACAAACACACATACAAGCTTTCGCCACCACTGGCAGCTTCTTCAGGAAAAAGAGGAAAAAAGGGAAGGAAAAGGGAAGGATATGGGTTTTAAGGAAGTGGAAAAGGAGTCATTCCAATCCCAGGAGTGGAAGGACTTACCTTAGGGGAAAAAAAGGAAGGTAAACAAATACACACACACTCAGACATGTGTTGTGTTATGGTCTTCAGTCCGGAGACTGGTTTGATGCAGCTCTCCACCCTACTCTATCCTGAGCAAGCCTTTTCATCTCCTCATAAGAACGGCAACCCACATCCACTTGAATCTGCTTACTATACGCGTCTCTTGGCCTCCCTCTGCGATTTTTACCCCACACGCTTCCCTCCAATGCTAAATTTACGATTCCCCGATGTCTAAGAATGTGTCCTACCAAGCGATCCCTTCTTTTAGTTAGGGTATGCCAAAAATTCCTTTTCTCGCCAATTCTGTTCAGTACCTCTTCATTAGTTATGTGATCTACCCACCTAATCTTCAGCATTCTTCTGTAGCACCACATTTCAAAAGCCTCTATTCTCTTCCTGTCCGCACTGCTTATCGTCCATGTTTCACTCCCATACAAGGCAACACTCCACACAAATGCCTTCAGAAAAGACTTCCTTACACTTAAATTAATATTCGATGTTAGCAAATTTCTCTTTTTCAAAAATGCTTTTCTTCCCATTGCCATTCTGCATTTTATATCCTCTGTACTGCGACCATCGCATGTTATTTTACTACCTAAGTAACAAAACTCATCTACCACCTTCATTGTTTCGTTACCTAATCTAATTCCTTCAGCATCGCCTGATTTTCTAAGACCGCATTCCATTATTTTTGTTTTGCTCTTGTTAATGTTCATTTTGTACGCTCTCTTCAACACACTGTCCATTCCATTCAACTGCTCTTCCAGGTCGTTCGCTGTCTCTGCCAGAATTACAATGTCATCAGCAAAACGCAATGTTTTTATTTCTTCCCCCTGAACTTTAATCCCTATTCCAAAATTTTCCTTGCTTTCCTTCATCGCCTGCTCAATGTACAAATTGAATAACATAGGAGAAAGGCTACAACCCTGTCTTACTCCCTTCCCAACTGATGCTTCCCTTTCATGCCCTTCGAGTCTAATAACTGCGGTCTGGCTTTTGTACAAGTTGTAGATAACTCTCCTTTCCCTGTATTGTACCCCTGCTGACTTCAGAATTTGAAAAAGTGTAGTCCAGTCAACATTGTCAAACTCTTTCTCCAAATCTACAAAGGCTAAAAATGTAGATTTGCCTTTCCTTAATCTATCTTCTAAGATAAGACGTAAGGTAAGTATTGCCTCCCGGGTTCCTACGTTCCTCCTGAAACCAAACTGATCTTCCCCTAGGTCAGCTTCTACCAGCTTTTCCATTCTCCTGTAGATAATTCGTGTTAATATTTTGCAACCATGACTTATCAAACTGATGGTTCTGTAATTTTCACACCTGTCTGCACCTGATTTCTTTGGAATGGGGATTATTACATTTTTCTTAAAGTCTGAGGGCATTTCGCCTGTCTCATATATCCTACACACCAGTTCAAATAGTCTTGTCATGGCTGGCTCTCCCAGAGACTTTAGTAGCTCTGAGGGTATATCATCTACTCCTGGGGCCTTGTTCCGGCCTAAGTCTTTCAAGGCTCTGTCAAATTCATCTCTGAGTATAGTATCTCCTATTTCATCTTGATCTACTTCCTCTTCCCTTCCTACAACATCGTCTCTAAGTTTATTTCCTTTGTAGAGCTGCTCTATGTACTCTTTCCACCTTTCAGCCTTTCCTTCTTTGCTGAGAACTGGTTTCCCATCTGAGTTCTTGATATTTGTAGAATTGCTTTTCTTGTCCCCAAATGTCTCTCTGATTTTCCTGTAGGCGGTATCTACTTTTCCCCTTATTATACATTCTTCTACAGATTTGCATTTGGCTTCTAGCCACTCCTGCTTAGCCATTCTGCACTTCCTATCAATCTCATTTCTTAGTCGTCTGTACTCCATTTTGCCTGTTTCATTTACTGCATTTTTATATTTTCTCCTTTCATCAATTAAATTTAGTATCTCCTGTGTTATCCAAGGATTTTTTGCAGGTCTTGCCTTTCTACCTATTTTGTCCTCTGCTGCCTTCACTATTTCATCTCTCAATGCTACCCATTCCTCTTCTACTGTTTTATTTCGCCCTGTTTCTGTCAATTGTTGCCTAAATCTCCCTCTGAAATTCACCAGAACTTCACGTTCCTTCAATTTATCTAGGTCCCATCTCCTTATTTTCCTACCTTTCTGCAGTTTTTTTAGTTTCAGCCTACAGTTCATGACTAACAAGTTATGGTCAGAGTCTATATCTGCCCCTGGGTATGTCTTGCAGTTTATAACCTGATTCCGGAATCTATATTTTACCATTATAAAATCTATCTGATACCTTCCAGTGTCTCCTGGTCTCTTCCAAGTATACAACCTTCTTTTGTGATTCTTAAACCACGTGTTTGTTATGATTAAATTATGTTCCGTGCAAAATTCTACCAGGCGACTTCCTCTTTCATTCCTTCTGCCCAGTCCATATTCACCTACTATTTTTCCTTCTCTTCCTTTTCCTACTACCGAATTCCAGTCTCCCATCACAATTAAGTTTTCCTCTCCCTTAACGGTCTGAATAATTTCCTTTAGCTCCTCATATATTTCTTCTATATCCTCATCATCGGCAGAGCTAGTTGGCATATAAACCTGTACTACTGTTGTCGGTGTTGGCTTCGTATCTATCTTGACAATGATAATGCGATCACTGTGCTGCTCGTAGTAGTTTACCCGCATTCCTATTTTCTTATTCATTATCAGTCCTACTCCTGTGATACCCCCAACTGATTTTGTATTTATAATCCTGTACTCACCTGACCAGAAATCCTGTTCATCCTGCCACCGAACTTCACTAATCCCCACTATATCCAACTTCAATATATCCATTTCTCTTTTTAAATTTTCTAATTTTCCTACCCCATTAAGGGATCTAACATTCCACGCTCCGATCCGTAGAATGCCAGTGTTGTCTTTCCTGATGATAACATCCTCCTGAGTAGTCCCCGCCCGGAGATCCGAATGGGGGACTATTTTACCTCCGGAATATTTTACCCGAGAGGATGCCATCATCATATTTTCATACAGTAGAGCTGCATGTCCTCGGGAAAAGTAACGGCTGTAGTTTCCCCTTGCTTTCAGCCGTTCGCAGTAGCTGTGTGGCAAAGCCACATTGGCTGATGTTACAAGGCCAGCTCAGTCAATCATCCAGACTGTTGCCCCTGTAACTACTGAAAAGGCTGCTGCCCCTCTTCAGGAACCACACGTTTGTCTGGCCTCTCCACAGATACCCCTCCGTTGTGGTTGCACCTACGGTACGGCTATCTGCATCGTTGAGGCACGCAAGCCACCCCACCTCGGCAATGTCTGTGGTTCATACACCCACACATTTACACAGACACAAGTACACTTAGGCAGACATACTGTAGAACTGTCAGTTGACAGTTCTACAGTATGTCTGCCTAAGTGTACTTGTGTCTGTGTAAATGTGTGGGTGTATGTGCATTTATTTACCCTCCATTTTTCCCCCAAGGTAAGTCTTTCCTGTCCCGGGATTGGAATGGCTCCTTACCCCCTTCCTTAAAACCCTCATCATTTCCTTTTCCCTCTCCTTCCCTTCTGCCTGATGAAGCAGCTAGGCTGCGAAAGCTAGCATTTTTGTGTGTGTGTGTGTCTGTGTGTTTATTTGTTGCTATTACTGCCTGTGCCCCTTCGCCTGGTAAGTGTACTTCATCTATTTTTTACGTATATTTTTCCTGTTAGGAATTTTTCCTCTATCCGTAAAAAATAGATGAAGTCCACTTACCAGGCGAAGGAGCACAGGCAGTGATAGCAACAAATAAACACACAGACACACACACACACACACACACACACACACACACACACACAAACGCAAGCTTTCGCAGCCTAGCTGCTTCGTCAGGCAGAAGGGAAGGAGAGGGAAAAGGAAATGATGATGGTTTTAAGGGTCTTAAAATAACCAAGCTGTTCATGAAGAATATCAATTACACAACAAAGACAAACTTTTCCATTTTAAAAATAAACTTAGTAACAGTGTCAAAAATAATACACACAGTTTTAAATTCTTTATCAATCACCATACCGCTGCTACTTGCTCCCGCTTCTCAGTGAATATGCGTTCCAGTTCCTCATGGCTCTGTTGTGATATAAGAACACTTTCTGCTGACGTAATACATCCACTGCATGCTAAGCAGTCTGCCAGGGTGATTTCCACTTTTTGAAGTCGCTGCTCTGTTCCACCCTGAAACATTAGGCTTCACTTACTACCAAAACATGTAGTTTCAAAATTTTATTCGTTACAAGAATTCTGGAAAAGAGAGTGAGGACCAATATTGGTCCTAGCTATCATTGTTCAACATCAGGGGATCACTAATATTTTCAATTTTGGAAACTGCAATACAAACTCTATCTTTGGGGCTACTTGAAAGGAAAACTAAAATATACAGAAATCACAGAAATAATTACAAACCAGTATGATGTGATCATCAGGAAAGACAGTACTGGCATTCTACGGGTCGGAGCGTGGAATGTTAGATCCCTTAATAGAGTAGGAAAATTAGAAAATTTAAAAAGGGAAATGGATAGGTTGAAGTTAGATATAGTGGGGATTAGTGAAGTTCGGTGGCAGGATGAACAGGATTTCTGGTCAGGTGAGTACAGAATTATAAATACAAAATCAATTGGGGGTATCACAGGAGTAGGATTGATAATGAATAAGAAAACAGGAATGCGGGTAAACTACTATGAGCAGCACAGTGATCGCATTATCATTGTCAAGATAGATATGAAGCCAACACCGACAACAGTAGTACAGGTTTATATGCCAACTAGCTCTGCCGATGATGAGGAAATCGAAGAAATATATGAGGAGCTAAAGGAAATTATTCAGACAATTAAGGGAGACGAAAACTTAATTGTTATGGGAGACTGGAATTCGGTAGTAGGACAAGGAAGGGAAGGGAAGATAGTAGGAGAATATGGTCTGGGCAAAAGGAATGAAAGAGGGAGCCGCCTGGTAGAATTTTGCACGGAACATAATTTAGTTATAACAAACACCTGGTTCAAGAATCACAAAAGAAGGTTGTATACGTGGAAGAGACCAGGAGACACCGGGAGATACCAGATAGATTTTATAATGGTAAGACATAGATTTCGGAACCAGGTTCTACAGTGTAAGACATACCCAGGGGCAGATATAGACTCTGACCATAACTTGTTGGTTATGAACTGTAGGCTGAAACTAAAGAAACTACAAATAGGTAGGAAAATAAGGAGATGGGACCTGGATAAATTGAAGGAACCTGAGGTTCTTAAGAATTTCAGAGGGAGCTTTAGGCAACAATTGACAGAAACAAGGGAAAATAAAACAGTAGAAGAGGAATGGGTAAAATTGAGAGATGAAATAGTGAAAGTAGCAGAGGACAAAATAGGTAGGAAGGCAAGACCTACAAAAAAATCCTTGGATAGCACAGGAGATACTAAATTTAATCGATGAAAGGAGAAAATATAAAAATGCAGTAAATGAAACAGGCAAAATGGAGTACAGACGACTAAGAAATGAGATTGACAGGAAGTGCAAAATGGCTAAGCAGGAGTGGCTAGAAGGCAAATGCAAGGATGTAGAAGAATGTATAAATAGGGGAAAAATAGATACTGCTTACAGGAAAATAAAAGAAACATTTGGGGACAAGAAAAGCAACACTAATAATATCAAGAACTCTGATGGGAAACCAGTTCTCAGCAAAGAAGGGAAAGCTGAAAGGTGGAAAGAGTATATAGAGGGGCTCTACAAAGGAAATGAACTCAGAGACAATATTGTAGGAAGGGAGGAGGATGTAGATGAAGATGAAATAGGAGATACTGTACTGAGAGAAGAATTTAACAGAGCCCTGAAAGACCTAAGTCGGAACAAGGCCCCTGGAGTAGATGATATTCCCTCAGAGCTACTGAAGTCTCTGGGAGAACCAGCCATGACAAACCTGTTTCACCTGGTGTGTAAGATATATGAAACAGGTGAAGTACCCTCAGACTTCAAGAAAAATGTTATAATCCCCATTCCAAAGAAAGCAGGTGCAGACAAGTGTGAAAACTACAGAACCATCAGTTTAATAAGTCATGGTTGCAAAATATTCACACGAATTATATACAGACGGATGGAAAAGCTGGTAGAAGCCGACCTCGGGGAAGATCAGTTTGGGTTCAGGAGAAATGTAGGAACTCGGGAGGCAATACTTACTTTACGGCTTATCCTAGAAGATAGATTAAGAAAAGGCAAACCTACATTTCTAGCTTTTGTAGATTTGGAGAAGGCTTTTGACAATGTTGATTGGAATAAACTCTTTAAAGTTCTGAAGCAAGCAGGAGTAAAATATAGGGAGCGTAAGGTTATTTACAACTTGTACAAAAACCAGAGAGCGGTTGTCAGAGTTGAAGGGCATGAAAGGGATGCAGTGGTTGGGAAGGGAGTGAGACAGGGTTGTAGCCTTTCTCCAATGTTATTCAATTTGTACATTGAACAAGCTATAAAGGAAAGCAAGGAGAAATTTGGTGAAGGAATAAAAGTTCTGGGGGAAGAATTAAAAACATTGTGTTTTGCCGACGACATAGTAATTCTGTCAGATACAGCAAAGGACCTGGAAGAGCAATTGAACGGAATGGACAGTGTGCTGAAAGGTGCATATAAGATGAACATTAACAAGAGCAAAACTAGGGTAATGGAGTGCAGTGTAAGAAAATCAGGTGATGCTAATGGAATTAGATTGGGAAACGAAGCAATAAAGGAGGTAGATGAGTTTTGTTACTTGGGCAGTAAAATAACAAATGATGGTCGCAGTACAGAGGATATAAAATGCAGAATGGCAATGGGTAGAAAAGCGTTTTTGAAAAAGAGAAATTTGTTAACATCGAATATTGATTTAAGCCTAAGGAAGTCCTTTCTGAGGGCATTTGTATGGAGTGTTGCCTTGTATGGGAGTGAGACATGGACGATAAACAGTGCGGACAGGAAGAGAATAGAGGCTTTTGAAATATGGTGCTACAGAAGAATGCTGAAGATTAGGTGGGTGGATCGCGTAACTAATGAGGAGGTACTGAACAGAATTGGGGAGAAAAGAAATTTCTGGCATACCTTGACTAAAAGAAGGGATAGATTGGTGGGACACATTCTTAGACATCAAGGAATTGTGAATTTAGCATTAGAGGGAAGTGTGTGGGGTAAAAATCGCAGAGGAAGACCAAGATATGGATACAGTAAGCAGATTCAGACAGATGTAGGTTGCCGTTCTTATGTAGAGATGAAGAGGCTTGCTCAGGATAGGGTATTGTGGGGAGCTGCATCAGGCCAGTCTCCGGACTGAAGACCACAACAACAACATATCTTTAATATCTCGTATCCCTAAATATTAGAGTTGTTTAATTACAGTTAGTCCAACAGGAACATAGTATTTGGATTCTGACATATGACCCAAAACAAACAGAAACAGCTATGCGTAGCCCAACACAATCTGGTAGAAATGAATTAGATGAAAGAAACTTGGCACTGGCTATATTTCTGGATTTTTTTAAAGCTTCGGACATAATTTTACACATTTGTGGGCATACAGAGTGTGGCGACCGTCAACGTGGTTGACTCGAACACATCCACATTCGACAGTTTTTGAATGCTTACTGTGCTGCACCATGGACTTTGTTATAGCTTTTTTTTTTTTTTTGTATGCATCAGATCCGATTATAATAAAGTGATTGTATTGGGTGGAAGCTTGTGACATCCTTCCAATATCAAGCTAAATAAACACAGTGATAACCCTGATGAGTCATGCTGTCTGCATTTTTCTGTTTGTTTAGCTGTATTTTCATTGTGACTGTTTGTGTCTGACTGTTGCAAACAATGTGGTCAACTACGCAGCAAACGGTCGCCTCAACGAATCTTTTACAAAGTGCTCTTACACAATCACAACCTTCAGGCAGCTATTTCCAAGAGGCGGTGATGCAGTTTCATTGTTAGAATGGTGCCACAACAATTTACTCCAGTGCATCTGGTACAATGATCTGGAACATTCACAAACAGTTTCACAAAGCAATCATATTGATCACAGGCCAGATAACTGCTTATCCACCTATGGATGCCAAATCAGAATCAAATCCACCTTCTTCTTTGGTGGACAGTACTTTGTGAAAGTGTTACACCCAGGTTAGAAGACTTGGATAATAGTACCCACACACATGTGGGTGCTGCTGTACCAATATAGAGACAGTGATTTTCTGCTGATAGTGACACCTGTTTCTGCTTTGCACATTTGGTTCCTGATGCCCATGCCTACTGCAACACTTGTGTACAATACAGCAATGTTCACAACCTCGACACCTGCGATGCCCATTCCCACCTCGTATGTTTGGTTCGCAAATGCTACAACCACGAAACACATGCCTATCAGGATATCCACCCCTGCTGCAATGCCATTTGTCACACTTTCTGTTCCCACAATGGTACTTTCCGAACCTATCTCAGACAGACACGAGCACAGACACTGGGCAGGCAAAGCACCATTCACATTACCTATTCTACCAAAGACATAAGGTTCTAGCAGATTTTCCAGACCTGAATAGAGACAGCCATGGAACTTGTTTCCTGCTTGTTGAAGTCATCCTGGTTGTTAAAGGCATCACTAGCCACAATGCATGTTACATTTGTTTCATCGGTCACCTGCTTACAAAACTAGAGCTGATTAGTGACCTGACTCCTACACAGCCTGCACTTCCTAAGCATGCCAATGCAAGATGGCTACTTCTGGAGCACCACTCCCGCTCCCTAGAAGAGGCACTTTGAAAGGGTCCAAACAGATATTTAATTTACACACACCAGTCGAAACTTGTTTCTCACTTCTGCATCTGTCTGCTGGACAAAGGTGAGTTGTATCCTTGCATTCTCCTGGCTAAGCCTGCATCTGTGTACCCCTGATCATGTGGTTGGTGTGGAATATCTTTACAGAGCTATTTGGAGTGGACACACTTCACCATCCACATGTGAAAGTGAGTTTGTCTTGAGTGAGCAACAGTGGAATTGAGGATATACTGACATCTTTGCCTGGGGCCGAACGTAGTGAATGCTACGCTGCAGTTTAGGATCACATGAGGTAATAATTTTGTTATCGATCATAATTATAAATTTTCAGTTGGATCCAGGGTATATAAAAAGGATGGCAGATGGAAGGGTAGGCCCTTTTTATATATTTTTAAAATCATATCCTTAGTACAGACAATGAGACTATCAAGCTGAAACTTCAATATCTATGTGCTAAGTGTCAAACTTAAATGTTTCACTTACAATTATATTATGTATGCTCTGCTGCTAGCTTACATCAAATGCTACATTATTATTTGTAGCCAAGAAAAAGACACTGAATCATTACCTCTGAAGAATTTTATTAAAGCAGATAAGAGGAGACATTACTAGATGAGAGAGAAGATAGGCATAACTGAAGAATGCGATACCACCCGTCAGCTTTGAACCATGACGTCATCATGTCAGAAAATCCATATAGCCTATGTGATATCTTAATACTTCTGTATTGTAGATAAAAAATAATCTGTAGTTATCCTCGTAAATTACAGATAACAGACTGTACTATTGATCACAGGTCTCAGCCCGAAAATTTGTACCTTTGGCACCACATGTGAAGAAAAAAAACTCTAATTTTAACCTATACCTTACCATCGGAGAGAATCTACAGATCATTTTTTAAACAAAAAATATTAATCTGTTCTGTTTGTAAATAAACTATCATCTTTAATTCAGCCACCACATAATTACTCACGCCTTCTACAAACACGCACCCACCTCAAAATTATCGTGCTGTGATGACGTGATGGGCCAAAGCTGACTGGTGGCATCCCCGTCTTCAGGTGAGCCAAGAGATACCATATTATGGGACGAAGCACTAAAAGATTTGATTTGAAACAAGGCCTCAGAAATAGATGATAATTCCCTCTGAACTGCTAACACTGTTGGGAGAGTCAGTCATGGTCCAACTTGTGTGCAAAACGGCAACATATCCTCAGACTTAAAGAAGACTATATTAATTCCAATTTCAAAGAAAGAAAATGCAGACCAGCATAAAATTACAGGATTATAAGTTTAATAAGTCATGGTTGCAAAATACTAACACACATTATTTACCGATGCATGGAAAAAGTGGTATAAGCCAACCTCAGGGAAGATCAGTTTGGGTTTAGGAGAAATGTAGGAATTCCGAGGCAATACTTACATTACGACTTATCTTAGAAGGTAGGTTAAGGAAAGGGAAACTTACATTTTTAGCTTTTGTAGATTTAGAGGAAGCTTTTGACATTGACTGGAATGTACACTTTCAAATTCTGGAAGTAGCAGGGGTAAAATATAAAGAACAAAAACTTATAAAGCCTACAATTTGTACAAAGACCAGAGAGGAGTTAAAAGTCAGCGGGCATGAAAGGGACACAGTGGTTGGGCAGGGAGTAAGGATTGTAGTCTTTCTCCAATGTCATTCAATTTGTTCACTGAGCAAGCTATAAAAGAAAGTAAAGAGAAATTTGGAGAAGGAATTAAAGTTCAAGCAGAAGAAATAAATATTTGCAGTTTGCTGATGACACTGTAATTATGCCAGACACATCAAATGACCTGGAAGAGCAGTTGAATGGAATGGGCAGTGTCTTGAAAGCAGGTCATAAGATAAACGTTAACAAGAGCAAAAACAAGGTAATTGAATTAGTATAAGAAAATCAGGCAATGATGAAGGAATTAGATTAGCTGCTACTCTGTATATTTCACATAAGCAATACTGCCAGAAGTGAAAGAAGTGGAAAGTGACAGATAAAAATCCTAGGACCTGGCGGGGATCGAACCCGCAACCTTAGGATTCATAGTCTGGCACTCTACCACTGTGCAACCGAGGCGCACAAACGAGACAATAAAAGTAGTAGCTAGGTTTTGTTATTTGGGTAGCATAACTTCTAATGTCTGAAGGAAAGAAGATATAAAATGCAGAAAGGCTACAGGAAGAAAATCATTTCTGAAAAAGTGAAAAGTGTTGAAAACCAATATTAATTTAAATATAGGAAGTACATTATGAAAGCAGGAGTGAAATGTGGACAATAAGAAATGTTCAAATGTTTGTAAATCTATCGGACCAAACTTCGCGGTCGTCAGTCCATAGCTTACAAACTACTTAAACTAAGGGAAACTAACCAAAGGACAAACACACACACACACACACACACACACACACACACGAGGACTCGAAGCTCCGACAGCGAGCAACCGTGCGCTTCGCAGTGAGGTGCTGGTGCCTTGGACCGCTTGGCTACTCTACCGTGGCTGTGGACAATACGTTCAGACACAAAGATGGTAGGAGCTATTTCCAATGCTGCTTGTTTAACACAGGGACGAAAACATTTGATGACTCTTTTTAATTAAAATGGTTAATTCAAGGAACAGATGCACCGTGTGATGGAGCAGCACCAGAGATGTATGGAAAAGAGTACAGAGATGTCGCCTTTATCCCATATGCTGGAACTATATTGTTCATAACTGAAACACTTTTAAAATGATTTTAACATGAAGAGTGTGTTTGGTCCACCTTCCAATGTCAGAGTCCTCCTTGGCTGTGTCAAAGGTGATTTGGGACTCAGGAAGCATGGAATTTATAAAATTCTGGGTCAGTGTGGCAAGGCAGATATCGGCTGCTCAATTCGCACTGTACAAGACATACTTGGAACATTGCCACTATACAAGGCTACTAAAGTCTGAAAATTTGGCCGTTGGAGAACACTGTTTGGTTAAGGGGGGCCAGATGAAATTTGACAAAACGCTCACAGATGTCAATACCGCTGGTTTTTGGATCAGCGTGGATCAGCCAGTGAAATTAGGCTGGGAGACAATTTGATAAACTTGTTGAAGAATGTAAGATCCATGTATTGTTGTAGTGCTATGAGAAAAAGATCTATACATAATTTAGTGAAAAAAGAAATATACACGATCAATAAGTAGGCTACCTGTTGGATCTGGGTATATGCTCCATCATCTTGAATTTTAATTTTTGCACCTGTGCCAGTATTTGTCTTTTTTATCTCTACAGGTTTAATGCATTCCTGCAATGGAGAAAACAAATATATGATGAAACCAACGCAATCCGCCACTATAAGGTCAAGTTTGATTACATTTTTAATAATTGTGGCCAAGCACCTGGGACGGTGTGATATAGTCGTCCAGATTTGTTAGTTGTAAAGCACCACTGAAACGTGATGTCATTTTATATCACAGCAACAGATTCGTAAAAGAATTAAAAATGTTCAAACAATAACACTGACTCAATGATTCAATTGTTGAATACGAGAATAACTCAACTTGTACACTGACAGAAATCAGTCAGCAGCCTACTCGGTACTCACGTAAACACCGTCACAGATAATACCTACATGACCAAAACAGATCCTTCCAGAGATGCATACTTTTGTTTTGATTTTATATTTGTATTTTGTGCGGAAGTAAGTGAAGATTGCGGGAAGGTGCAAGCTTTTAAAGAGATCGTCAGTCGAAAACGCAGTCCTTCGTTTAGAAACATACGCAAAGAAGGAATGAACGTTTTGTCTTTTGTATAATATTTAGTTTGTCATGTCAGACAGTGAAGACGAGCCGCAGTTGTCGGCACATGCCTTAGCTGCACTTCAAGAATTTTATACGGAACAAGCTGTGAAAGAAGCCGAAGTTCAAGATGTTCTACGTGCAAACAAAGTTGAAGAACTGCAACTCGATGAAAACTGGGTTAGTTGGCGTACACTTAGTATTGCTTATTTCCACATTTGCTTGTAAAATCTCGCTTCATTTTGTAGACGTCAGTTACATATAAGCCCCAACGTAGTTTTCCATGTTGCATTGGGTGCATGATCCGCTGGAGCTCCTAAAGCGATGGATATCTTGATTGTCGAGTTGGGGAATTTCCTCTCTAGCAGCTACTTTGTAGTGATGGTGATCTGTGTCGTCATTAAAATACACCCTCTTGTCTTTCTCCTGGAACTGGTGTTGGTGTAAGACTACTTGCAGTGTGCCGGCACAGGCATCAGCATATATTTGCTGACACACTTGGCAGTACTGCACCACATGGACCTGGCGCCCACCAAGAAAACAACGTGGATGATTGTCCAAGATCCTCCAACTTCCTCGGGGCATAAACTGTTTCGTCACACTGCATTGTAGGAGAGTAAACCTACGTTGCTTGCAGTGGCCAGTTGAGCAGCAGCTGAATACTACGTATTTTCACTGTAGTAAACACCTTTTACTACTGCAAATGAAGAGTCCTTTATTTTTATAAGTGACCCATATATGTTTCACTTTTTCCATCAGTGGGTGGCCTGAAATATTTACATGTTCCTGTTTACACATATTGGTTAGAATTTTACATGTGTACAAAACAGTTCTTTTTTTTTTTTTTTTTTTTTTTTTTTTCTCTATAAAATGGTGTACTTACAGCACATGCTACTCTATATCTGCAGCTTCTGCAACCAGGTCGAAAAGTTCCACTATTTTCCAAAAAACTTTGCATTTTTATACGAAGAACATATCAGGGGTAAAACTTTACGACACTTCTCACCAGGCTACACTGCTTATGTTGGCAACAGATGAACAATGAAGTGTAGAATTGCATTAATATTTTTCATGAGCTACGGAGTAAATGTTATTGCTGCTTGTTTCACTCGTGGCAAAATTAATACTGTACATGCTCTATGGTTGAGAGGTTCTTGTATGTACCCTTGTCCGTTCAGAAAAAATTATTTTCGTTTTAATTGATGTTGTCAAGACAAAACATTTATTAATAAATATAAAAAATAGAAAACGGATGACTTACCCAAAGGACAAGCTCATCAACAGACACAAATAAAATCACACACATACACATACAAGCTATCGCAACCGTTGGTCGCTTCTTCAGGAAAAAAGGAGAAAGGGAAGGATATGGGTTTTAAGGAAGCAAAATGATTTTTTACAAATGTCTGTCTAGGTGTGTTTGCATTTGAATGTGTGGTGTGTGTGTGTGTGTGTGTGTGTGTGTGTGTGTGTGTGTGTGTGTGTGTTTGTTTACCTTCCTTTTTTCCCCCTAAGGTAAGTCCTTCCACTCCTGGAATTGGAATGACTCCTTTTCCATTTCCTTAAAACCCATATCCTTCCCTTTCTCGTCTCCTTTCTTCTTCTTCTTGAAGAAGCGACCAACGGTTGCGATAGCTTGTATGTGTGTTTGTGTGTGATTTTATTTGTTTTTGTAGATGAGCCTGTCCTTTGGGTAAGTCATCCGTTTTCTATTTTTTATATTTGTTTATCCCATCAGGAAAGTTTCCTTCTATAATTTTCAAAACATTTATTAGTCGTATATGTTGCTGCTATTAACCAATGGTGTCAACATAACCACTGGAGCCCAGTGAGAAGTGAAGTACAATTTGACCCATTTCAGGGCATGGAAATAGGGGACAAGCCACTCACTTTTGTAGAACATCTGAAAAAATATAATGACAAACACACCACAATAGAAAAAGACATGAAGATATTTAGAATAAATAATGAAAAACACCTCCTAACATTACAAGAAAGTTGAGAAAGTTGGCAACACTTACAAAACAAACTACAGTAGACAAGGTTATGCCAGCAGATGATAGTGCAACCATGAAAATGTGAAGATTTTCGGAAAATAGTGGAACTTTTCTACCTGATTGCTGGAAAGAGGCAGTTATGGAGTCGCAAGTGCTGTAAGTACACCATTTTAAAGCAAAAAAACGAAATGTTTTGTACATATATAAAATCCTAACCTATATGTTCAAACAGAAACGTAAATATTTCAGGACACCCACTGATGATGCATTGGAAAAAGGCAAAACACGTATGGGTGAATTATAAAAATAAAAGCCCTTCATTCGCAGTAGGAAATGGCTACCTAGGCCTTTATTGTTCACTGTTTTGGTGTAACTGGACAGCAAGAGATTGCCACCGCTGTTTGTTTCATTTCCTCTCCGATCTCTAGAATTGTCTTGGTTTTTATAGCAGATGTACATTTCTAGTGCCTTCTGAACCTCTGTAAGTACCAGATGCCACCTGGGGAATAGTAGATGTACTGATAATGATTTCAACATCGTCTAACAACAGGTAGCATAGTGACATAGCTGTCAGTGTGTCATATGTGAGTACCCTTTCATAAGGAATGTTTACAGCCATAAGGGTCAGTGTGGTATCAATGTTTGAAGCAGAAGGCAGCATGCCACAGAGATGCAGTCCTTCTTGCTACTGCTAACTGAGTGAGTTTGATGGCTGGATGGATTGTTGAGGACAAGAGACCAAACTACAAAGGTCATCAGTCCTGCAGTGGGGAGGCGATGGAGTGAGGATATGCAAGGAGGGGAAGGTAAGGGAAATGCAGTCCAGGTAGGAAGGCAGGGAGAAAGACTCCGTTAGCCCGGGGCTCTGTGCTTGCCCCGCACATGATGAAAAAAGAACCGTGAGCCCCCTTGGGGGAGCGAGTTTGAAAGGGATCAGATTGTGGCCTTTTGAGTGGTGAGATTGTTCTTTCAGAGAATTGCCACACGAGTTTAATGTACTGTGTAATTTTCACAGCAGTGTTGGTTGCAATGGTCACGTGAACATTCTTACACATTCTGACAACTCTCTGAACGTGCCTGCTTATGATTGTCAGTCCAGTGATGTGGCACAAGGCACCAACATGTTTTGCTCTTTTCCAACTTCTGGCTAAGAATTTGTCACACAGATTCATGGTCAATCTGCAGTTCATCTGCTATCAAGTCCACAGTAAATTGGCAATTGTTCATGATTAATGTTCTCCTTTCTCAATGTTTTCATCACTGATGACAGTCATTGGTTGTCCACTGTGAGGATTGTCAGAAACATTTTCCGGGGAGCGTCAAAACAGGCAAACCACTAACACACACGCATCATGGACAGTTCTCGATCCCCCCCAGGGGGCCCACAGCTCTTTTGTGGGTACGTGAGTGGCGCACACGGGTCCCCGAGCCATTGCAGCCTTTTTTCCTGCTTTCCCCAGGCTGCATTACCCCTCCTAGTTCCCCCTCCTTCCCATCCCAATTCCTCCTTCCCACCCTCTCCAACCCCGTCTCTCGGTGGTACTCTGGATGACGGCTTGCCTATCCCATGGTACCGATTGTCCTGCACTTTGGTTTTGTCTGCTGTGTACACCGGTTTTTGGCCCAGTTTGGTCCCCTCGGGGTTTGACCTTCCATACCAAAATTGTCTGATAATGTGTGAGCCAATTGGGGAAGAACTCCCGACCTAGCCCCTACGGCGCGGGTCCTATCCTTTCCTTTCCACTTCCTTTCCTCGCTGTAGCCCCCATCCCCCGCTAGGTCCCCAGCACGTGTAGCCAGTCCGTGTGGGGGGGCTGTTATGTACCCGTTGGCTGAGCCCCCTGACACCACAGGGATCACACTACTGGTGTCTGAGCTGCGACCTCTCCATGCAAGCCAAGGAGTTGATGCCTGTCCTCGGGGGTATCAGAACTCCCGGCAATGGCCATTGTGCCAGGTGGCCTTTGCTGAGGCTGGGTGGCGCCCATGGAGAGAGCCCCGGTTTCGAAGTGGGTGACACCAGGGCGGACGTCTAGCCCCATGAAAAGAGTTAGACTCCAAAATGGTCGTGCATCGGCCGTCTCTCAAGACAGGAAGAGATCGTTTAATGCTGCTACTGCGGATAAGAGGATGTTTCCCTCCCTTGCTACCCCTTGGGAGGAAGGCCAGGCTCGCTGGTTAGGAGCAAAACCCTTTCCTCGCTATCTCGTTTGCTCAAGGACTGATGGAGGAACTTTTACTACCACCAAACCTCTGTTCTTTGTCGAGACCATAGAGGACAAGTTTGGTGAAGTGGAATCTATGGGTAAGCTTAGATCTGGCTCATTACTCATTAAAACAGTCTCGGAAGCCCAGTCTGAAGCTTTGCTCGCCTGCACCACCCTTGGCGACATTCCAGTAACAATTGTCCCGCACAAATCCTTGAATATGGTACAGGGTGTGATATTCCACCGGGACCTCCTCCTTCACACTGATGAGGAGCTTAGGGCCTATCTCGAGCGGCGTGGTGTACATTTTGTTCGCCGCGTTCAGAGGGGACCTAAAGATAACCACGTCGATACTGGGGCCTTTATCTTGGCCTTCGAGGGGGACACCCTCCCAGAGAAGGTCAAGATAATGATATATCGATGTGAAGTGAAGCCCTACATTCCACCTCCAATGCGGTGTTTTCGATGTATGAGGTTTGGTCATATGTCCTCTCGCTGTACAGCAGTCCCAGTATGCGGTGATTGTGGACGCCCACTACATGAGGGGAGCCCCTGTGTTCCTCCGCCGGTGTGCGTCAACTGTCAACAACACCACTCTTCACGGTCGCCAGATTGCCCTATGTTCAAAAAAGAAAAGAAGATACAAGAGTACAAATCCCTGGAGCGTTTGACGTACCCTGAGGCCCGCAGTAAATATGAACGTCTGCATCCCGTGCAAATGGCGACGACCTTCGCTACGACGTTATCGTCTAGCCTTTCACCCTCCCCTTCCCACTCCCATCTCCCCCCTACACCCCGTCCACACCCCTGCCTCACATCTCCCTCTCCTGTAGCTCCTGTAGCCCTCCCTTTGTGTCCCACCCCTTCCCAGCTGGAGAAGTGCACCCCTTCTCCGTCGCCTGCCGGTGACAGTGCCCTATCTCAGGGCCTTCCGTCCCGGCGTTCCCCAGATCGGAGATCTTCGACCTCCAGCCGGCCATCGGACTCCCAGTCAGTGAGTTCAAAGGTCACCCGATCCTCGTCAGTACCAGACCTAACTGACAAAAGTCCTCTCTCTGGGGTGGGTCCTGCCCGTCCCACACGAGAGAAGGAGAAGGAGAAAGAGAAGGAGAAGAAGAAGAAGAAGAAGAAGAAGAAGAAGAAACCAAACTTACAAGATAAAGCCCCTCCGGTACCACCGGAGGTGCCGACTGTGCTTTCGCAACTCGCTCATCCCATTGAGCCCGAGGCTGATCAGCTATTTATGGATGTTGTCCCTTCTTCTTTGGTGACGGATGCTGACAAAGCAGCGTGACAGACGTTATGCCATTCGCTTCCCGTCTAGATCCTCGTGATGTGATCATCCAATGGAACTGTAATGGTTACTACCGTCACCTCTTGGAGATTAAACAGCTAATCTCTCTCTCTTCTGCGGCCTGTGTCGTCCTGCAGGAATCGAGGTTTATGGATGCACATTCACCGACCCTCCGTGGGTTCCGTGTTTTGTCGGAACTGGGTTGGTCCCCTCCAGGCGTCTGGTGGGGTTTGTACTTTGGTCCGGACAGATATTGTCAGTACCTGGATTCCTCTCCAAACTCCATTGGAAGTGGTTGCTGTCCGGGTTCACTTGGACACTCCATTGACCATTTGCAACCTCTCCCTTTCACCTGACAGGCCACCTACACTCACGTCCCTAGTGGTCCTCCTTCAGCAACTCCCCCCTCCTTACATCATCCTTGGGGACTTCAATGCCCACCATCCTTTGTGGGGCAGTGCTTATACATCTAGCAGGGGCCGCCTCATAGACCAGTTTCTTGCTGGCCACAATCTGAGCCTTCTCAACGATGGTTCCCCAACTCATTTTAGTGCCGCTCACGGCACCTTTTCTGCCATAGACCTCTCTCTCACTTCTCCTTCTCTCCTTCCTTTATTTCACTGGTCGGCGTATGACGACCTCTGCGATAGCGACCACTTTCCGTTGATCCTTTCACTTCCCTCACGCCTACCACGAGCCAGGGTACCCCGCTGGGTATTCCGTCGTGCTAATTGGCCGCTATATACATCCCAGGTTGTGTTCCCATCTTCCCCCTCAGGCTGTATAGATGATATTATAAGCCAAATGACCAACATGATTACCCAAGCTGCCAACGCCGCTGTTCCCCGGTCGACAGGCCCTCCTACTCGCCGGCCTGTCCCTTGGTGGAATGCAACTGTTGCCGCAGCCATTCGCGAGCGCCGTAGGGCCTTGCAACATCTTAAGCGCCACCTATCGCTCGCTGGTCTAATAAATTTCAAACGTCTGCGTGCCAGAGCTCGTTACTTAATCAAACAAAGTAAGCGGACATGCTGGGAGCATTTTGTCTCCTCGTTGGGTTCTTCTGTCCCTTTGACAAGAGTGTGGGCTATGCTCCGATCTATCCAAGGTAGCTGGCGGCCGTCTTCCGTCCCTGGTCTTGCCCTGCCTGATGGGGTCTGCACAGAGCCATCTGTTGTTGCAGAACATCTTGCAACTCACTTCGCCAATGTATCAGTGACAACTTCATATCCGGCGACCTTTCTCCTTCAGAAACACCAGGCCGAAACCTTCAAATTAGGCTTTACTTCTCACCAGGTTGAACCATATAACAAACCTTTTACTGACTGGGAGCTGTCGCTGGCCCTCTCCTCTTCTCGTGATTCAGCACCTGGCCCTGACGATATCCATAATCAATTGCTGAAACACCTTAACCCCTCACAACGACAATTTCTCCTAAAAGTTTTTAACCGTATTTGGCTTCAAGGGGTGTTCCCCTCCCAGTGGAGGGAGAGTATTGTGGTCCCTGCCCTCAAGCCTAGCAAGGACCCGGCGGCGCTGGACAGTTATCGACCAATAAGCCTGACAAGTGTCCCCTGTAAACTACTTGAACGGATGGTAGCCCGCAGATTATGCTGGGTTCTTGAATCCCGGGGACTTCTCTCACCTTACCAGTGTGGGTTCCGGGAGGGACGATCCCTTATTGATCATTTACTTCGACTGGAGACTGCAATCAGACAGGCCTTCTCTAAAAGACATCATCTGGTAGCAGTCTTCTTCGATCTGCATAAGGCGTACGACACTGCTTGGCGTCATCATATTTTACGTTCTCTTCATGACTGGGGCCTCAGAGGCTCCTTACCAATTTTTATCCGTCAGTTTTTATCCCACCGCCTGTTCCGTGTCAGAGTTGGCTCTTCCTTTAGCTCCCCTCGGATACAGGAGAACGGTGTCCCCCAGGGCTCAGTGTTGAGTGTTACACTTTTTCTAATCGCCATCAATGGGTTGGTGAGCTCTGTTGGGTCACTGGTAACCCCGGCATTGTATGTCGATGACTTTTGCATATGGTACAGCTCCTACTCATTAGCCTCTACTGAACGTCAGCTCCAGAGCGCCATTCGGCGGGCTTCAGTGTGGGCTACGTCCCATGGTTTCCAGTTTTCCTCATCAAAAACGAGGGTGGTGCACTTTTGTCGTCATACTAAAGTTCACCCTGATCCAGAACTGTTCTTGGGTAATCAGCGCCTGGAAGTTGTAGCACAGCATCGTTTCCTGGGTCTTCTCTTTGACAAAAAATTGACTTGGGTGCCCCATATTCGCCACCTAAAGATTAGTTGTATGAGGAAACTCAATGCTCTACGTTTCCTTGCTCATTCATCTTGGGGTGCAGACCGAACAACTATCCTCCGTATCTATCGGGCTCTAATCTTGTCCCGATTGGACTATGGGTGTCAAGTTTATGGCTCGGCAGCTCCTTCTGCCCTGAAATTATTAGACCCGGTTCACCATTATGGTGTCCGCTTGGCTACAGGTGCATTCCCGACTAGCCCGGTCGACAGTCTCCTTGTTGAGGCGGGAATCTGCCCTCTTCAGGTCAGGCGGCATCAGCTTCTGGCGTCTTATGCCATCGCCATCCGGCAATATCCTGCTCATCCCGCTTACCAGGTTCTTTTTGCATATGAAGGGCTTCGAACCCCTGATACCCGGCCGTGGGCGAGCCTTCCCGTCGGACTGCGGCTTGCCTCTCTTTGCCGGGATTTCTATTTCCCTTCGCTAGATTGCGCCCCCCATTTTACTGCACGCACACCTCCGTGGATGGAGCCGCGACCACTAATTCGGGCGGATCTCTTCCAGGGCCCAAAAGCTTTAATTTCCCCCATGGTCTTTCGGCGTCTGGTGCACCCAGTACTAGAAGAGTTTCAGGGAGCCTCTATCTTCTACACTGATGGCTCGAAAACAGCGGGCCACTCCGGATATGCTTTTACATCTCCTGTTAAGGCGGAATGCCATTCTCTGCCAGAGGCATGCAGTGTGTTTACGGCAGAGCTGATGGCGATTTATAGAACCCTCTGTTTTATTAAACATTCTGCCGTGGAACGTGGTTTAATCTGTGCTGACTCCATGAGCAGTCTGCAGGCCATTGATCGTTGTTTCCCCTCCCATCCTTTAGTTATTTCCATCCATGAACTCCTTGCTGACCTTCATCGTGCTGCCTGCTCCGTTACCTTTCTCTGGGTGCCAAGCCATGTTGGTATTACAGGGAATGAAGTAGCTGACCAGTTGGCTAGATCGGCAATTACTCGCTGCTCGTCTCCCTTTCAAAATCTGGGTGCCGATCTGCGGGTGCAGATCAGACCTTTGCTTCACTCCTCATGGGATAGCAGTTGGAAAGCTACTGCCCCTTCCAATAAACTCCGCACCATCAAAGATACGACTGCAGCTTGGAGCTCATCTTTACGCCCTTCCCGGAGAGAATCAATTGTCCTCTGTCGCCTCCGTCTTGGACAGTGCAGGCTGACCCATGGATTTCTTTTACAAAATGACAATCCACCACATTGTGATTGTGGAGCCGTACAATCCGTGTCTCATATTCTGACTGAATGTCCTCTCCATTCGACACTTCGTGGCGACTATGGCCTACCGCCTGCATTGCCTTTAGTTTTGGCGGATGACCCACGGATGGTTGATCGCGTCCTTGCCTTCCTCCGTGAAAGTAGATTTTATTGTCAGCTCTAGGACTCGCTTGGTCGGGGTGAGTGGGTTTGTGATTCTTGGCTGATTGTGGGGTTTAGAGCCTTATCCCCACCCCCCCCACTCTTTTACATTTTAATGTAGTTTTATTTCTCCCTGCTCTGGAGCTATGATACGTTGACCACTGTGCCATTAGTACCTTGTGGTTTAGGCTAGAGGTCGCTTCCAGAGCTGTGGGATTGGACACTGTAGCATTTGCTGCCCTGGGTTGGTCTTAGTCCTGTTGGCGAGTCGATTTTATTTCCTAGTGTAATGGTCTTTTGGCTTTCACCTATTTTTCGTTGGGTTCTGTGGCATATACAATTTGGGGTTGAAGGGACTGATGACCTCGTTGTTTGGTCCCTCATGTCCACCACCACCACCACCACAGTTCTCGATCTGCATAAACACGTACCACCATTGCATGCTTTTCTTTAGGCATCTTGCCAAGCTTAAAATAAAAATTGATTCTTTGCTTGTTCATTGTCGTGTTCTCAGTTCAGAACTACCACCAGATGACACCACCATGTGCCAACACACTCCAGTTGCCCCCCAGGGGGTATCAGAACTCCCGGCAATGGCCATTGTGCCAGGTGGCCTTTGCTGAGGCTGGGTGGCACCCATGGAGAGAGCCTCTGTTTCGGAGTGGGTGACACCAGGGCGGACGTCTAGCACTATGAAAAGAGTTAGACTCCAAAATGGTCGTGCATTGGCCATCTCTCAAGACAGGAAGAGGTCTTTTAATGTTGCTACTGTGGATACGAGGATGTTTTCCTCCCTCGCTACCCCTTGGGAGGAAGGTCAGGCTCGCCGGTTAGGAGCAAAACCCTTTCCTCGCTGCCTGATTTGTACAACGAGTGATGGAGGTACTTTCACTACCACTAAACCACTGTTCTTTGTTGAGACCATAAGGGGATACGTTTGGTGAAGTGGAATCCATGAGTAAACTTAGATCTGGCTCATTGCTTATTAAAACAGACTTGGCAGCTCAGTCTGAGGCATTGCTCGCCTGCACCACTCTTGGCGACATCCCAGTGACAATACTCCTGCACAAATCTCTGAATATGGTACAGGGTGTAATATTCCACGGGGACCTTCTCCTTGAAACTGATGAGTTGCTTAGGGCCAACCTCGAGCGGCGTGGTGTACATTTTGTTCGCCGCGTTCAGAGGGGACCTAAAGACAACCGCGTTGATATTGGGGCCTTTATCTTGGCCTTCGAGAGGGACACACTCCCAGAGAAGGTGAAGATAATGATATATTGATGTGATGTGAAGCCATACAGTCCACCTCCCATGCGATGTTTTCGATGCGTGCGGGCTGGCCACGGTGGCCTAGGGGATTGAGGCGCTCCAGTCACAATCTGCACGGCCACTACGGTTGGGGGTTCGAATCCCCCCCTCGGGCATGGATATTTGTGCCGTCCTTAGTATAAGGTAGTTGATAAGTAGTTTGTAAGTTTAGGGACTGATGACCCCGTAGTTAAGTCCCATAAGCTTAACAAACATTTGAACATTTGATGCGGTTTGGCCATATGTCCTCTCGCTGTACAGCAGTCTCCCTATGCGGTGATTGTGTACGCCCACTACATGAGGGGAGCCCCTGTGTTCCTCCACCAGTGTGCGTTAACTGTCATCAACACCACTCTTCATGGTCACCAGATTGCCCTGTGTTCAAGAAAGAAATACAAGAGTACAAATCCCTGAGGCCCACAGCAAGTATGAACGTCTGCATCCTGTGCAGATGGTGACTACCTTCGCTACAACGTTATCTTCTAACCTTTCACCCTCCCCTTCCCACTCCCATCTCCCCCCCTACATCCCGTTCCCACCCCCCCACCATCCCCTCACATCTCCCTCTCCTATAACTCCCGTGCCCTCCCTCTGTGTCCCACCCCTTCCCAGCCGGAGAAGGGGTGCCTGCCGGTGACAGTGCCCCATCTCAGTGCCTTCCGTCCCGGTGTTCCCCAGATCGGAGATCTTCGACCTCCATTCAGCCATCGGACTCAGTCAGTAAGTTCAAAGGTCGCCCGATCTTCGTCCATACCAGACCTAACTGACAAAATTTCTCTCTCTGGGACTGGTCCTCCCCATCCCACAATAGAGAAAGAGAAAAGAGAAGGAGAAGATGAAGAAGAAACCAAAGTTGCAAGATAAAGCCTCTCCGGTACCACCGGAGGTGCCGACTGTGCTTTCGCAACTCGCTCATCCCATTGAGTCTGAGGCTGATCAGCTACTTATGGATGTCATTCCTTCTTCTTTGGTGACGGATGCTGACAAAGCAGCATGACAGATGTTACCCCATACGCTTCCTGTCTAGACCCTCGTGATGTAATCATCCAATGGAATTGTAATGGCTACTACCGTCACCTCTTGGAGATTAAACAGCTAATCTCTTCTTCTGCGGCCTGTATCGTCCTGCAGGAATCGCGGTTTATGAATGCACATTTACCGACCCTCCGTGGGTTCCGTGCCTTTTGTCGGAACCAGGTTGGTCCAGACAGATATTGTCAGTACCTGGCCTTCTCTGCAAACTCCATTGGAAGCACTTGCTGTCCAAGTTCACTTGGACACCCCATTAACCATTTGCAATCTCTACCTTCCCCCTGACATGCCACCTACACTCACTGTCCTAGTTGCCCTCCTTCAGCAACTTCCCCCTCCTTACCTCATTCTTGGGGACTTCAATGCCCACCATCCTTTGTGGGGCAGTGCTTATACGTCTAGCCGGGGTCGCCTCATAGACAAGTTTCTTGCTGACCACGACCTGTCCTTTCTCAACGATGGTTCCCAACCCATTTTAATGCTGCTCACGGGACCTTTTCTGCCATAGAACTCTCTCTCTCTCACTTCTCCTTCTCTCCTCCCTTTAATTTCACTGGTCGGCGCATGACGACATCTGCGATAGTGACCACTTTCCATTGATCCTTTCACTTCCCTCACGCCTACCACGAGCCAGGGTACCCCGTTGGGTATTCCGTCGTGCTAATTGGCCGCTATATACATCCCAGGTTGTGTTCCCATCTTCCCCCTCAGGCTGTATAGATGATATTATAAGCCAAATGACCAACATGATTACCCAAGCTGCCAACGCCACTGTTCCCCGATCGACAGGCCCTCCTACTCGCCGGCCGGTCCCATGGTGGAATGAAACTGTTGCTGCAGCCATTCGCGGGTGCCGTAGGGCCTTGCAACATCTTAAGTGCCACCCATCCCTTGCTGGTCTCATACATTTCAAACGTCTGCATGCCAGAGCTCGTTACTTAATCAGACAAAGTAAGCGGGCATGCTGGGAGCATTTTGTCTCCTCCTTGGGCTCTTCTGTCCCTCTGACACGAGTGTGGGCTATGCTCCGATCTATCCAAGGTAGCTGGCAGCCGTCTTCCATCCCTGGCCTAGCCCTGCCTGATGGGGTCTGTACAGAGCCATCTGTCCTTGCAGAACATCTTGCAACTCACTTCGCCAATGTATCAGCGACAACTTCATATCCGGCGACCTTTCTCCTTAAGAAACACCAGGCCGAAACCTTCAAAATAGGTTTTACTTCTCACCAGGTAGAACCATATAACGAACCTTTTACTGACTGGGAGCTGTCGCTGGACCTCTCCTCTTTTCGTGATTCAGCACCTGGCCCTGACGATATCCACAATCAATTGCTGAAACGCTTCAACCCTTCACGACGACAATTTCTCCTCCAAGTTTATAACCTTATTTGGCTTCAAGGGGTCTTCCCCTCCCAGTGGAGGGAGAGTATTGTGCTCCCTGCCCTCAAGCCTGGCAAGGACCCGTCGGCACTTGGACAGTTATCGGCCAATTAGTCTGACAAATGTCTCCTGTAAATTACTTGAAAGGATGGTAGCCCACAGATTATGCTGGGTTCTTGAATCCCGGGGACTTCTCTCACCTTACCAGTGTGGGTTTCAGGAGGGACGATCCCCATTTACTTCGACTGGAGACGGCGATCAGATAGGCCTTCTCTAACCGACATCCTGTTGAAGTCTTCTTCGATCTTCATAAGGCTTACGACACTGCTTGGCATCGTCATATTTTCCTTTCTCTTCATGACTGGGGCCTCAGAGGCTCCTTCCCAATTTTTATCTGTCAGTTTTTATCCCACCGCCTGTTCTGTGTCAGAGTTGGCTCTTCATTCAGCTCCCCTCGAATACAGGAGAACAGCGTCCCTCAGCGCTCAGTGTTGAGAGTTACTCTTTCTAATCACCATCAATGGGTTGGTGAGCTCTGTTGGGTCGCTGGTAAACCCGGCACTGTATGTCAACGACTTTTGCATATGGTACAGAGCACCATTCGGCGGGCTTCAACATGGGCTACGACCCATGGTTTCCAGTTTTCCTCGTCAAAAACGAGGGTGATGCATTTCTGTTGTCGTACTACAGTTCACCCTGATCCAGAACTGTTCTTGGGTAATCAGTGCCTGGAAGTTTTAGCACAGCATCGTTTTCTGGGTCTTCTCTTCAACAAAAAATTGACTTGGGTGCCCCCTAAAGATTAGTTGTATGAGGAAACTTAATGCCCTACGTTTCCTTGCTCATTCATCTTGGGGTGCAGACCAAACAACTATTCTTTGTATCTATCGGGCTCTAATCTTGTCCCGATTGGACTATGGGTGTCAAGTTTATGGCTCGGCAGCTCCTTCTGCCCTGAAATTATTAGATCCAGTTCACCATTATGGTGTACACTTGGCTACAGGTGTGTTCCGGACTAGCCCGGTCGACAGTCTCCTTGTGGAGGCGAGAATCTGCCCTCTTCAGGTCAGGCGGCATCAGCTTCCAGTGTCTTATGCCATCGCCATCTGGCAATATCCTGCTCATCCCACTTTTTGCATATGAAGGGCTTCGACCCCCTGATACCCGGCTGCGAGCGGGATTGCCCGTCGGACTGCGGTTTGCCTCTCTTTGCCGAGATTTCCACTTCCCTTCCCTGGATTGCGCCCCCCGTTTCACTGCACGCACACCCCCGTGGATGGTGCCGTGATCACTAATTCGGGCGGATCTCTTCCAGGGTCCAAAAGCTTTAATTTCCCCCATGGTCTTTCGGCGTTTGGTGCGCCCAGTACCTGAAGAGTTTCAGGGAGCATCTATTTTCTACACTGATGGCTCGAAAACTGCAGGCCACTCCGGATATGCGTTTACATCTCCCGTTGGGCGGAATGCCATTTTCTGCCAGAGGCATGCAGTGTGTTCACGGCAGAGCTGATGGCGATTTATAGAGCCCTCTGTTTTATTAAACAGATTGCCGTGGAACGTGGTTTAATCCGTGTTGACTCCATGACCAATCTGCAGGCCATTGATCGATGTTTCCCCTCCCATCCTTTAGTTATTTCCATCCACGATCTCCTTGCTGATCTCCATCGTGCTGCCTGCTCCGTTACCTTTCTCTGGGTGCCAAGCCATGTTGGTATTACAGGGAATGAAGAGGCTGACCGGTTGGCTCGATCGGAAATTACTCGCTGCCCACCTCCCTTTCTAATTCCGGGTGCGGATCTGCGGGTGCAGATCAGATTTTTTGCTTCACTCCTCATGGGATAGCAGTAGGGGAGCTACTGCCCCTTCCAATAAACTCCGCGCCATCAAAGATACGACTGCAGCTTGGAGTTCATCTTTACGCCCTTCCCGGAGAGAATCGAATGTCCTCTGTCGCCTGTGTATTGGACACTGCAGGCTGACCTATGGATTTCTTTTACGTAATGACATTCCACCACATTATGATTGTGGAGCCGTACAATCCGTGTCTCTCATTCGGGTTGAATGTCCTCTCCATTTGACACTTCGTGGCAACTATGGTCTACCGCTTCGTTGCCTGTCCTTTTGGCGGATGACCCACAGATTATTGATTGGGTCCTTGCCTTCCTCTGAGAAAGTAGGTTTTATTCTCAGCTCTAGGACTCGCTTGGTCGGGGTGAGTGGTTTAGTAGGTTGTTGTCGCTTCCAGAACTATGGGAGTGGACACTGTAGCTTTCGCTACCTAAGTTGGTTTTAGTCTTGCCGGTGAGATGATTTTAAATCCTAAGTGGAATGGTCTTTTAACTTCCCACATTTTTCGTTGGGTTCTGTGGCATGTACAATTCGGAGTAAAAGGGACTGATGACCTCGTTGTTTGCTCCCTCATGTCCACCAACACACACACACACACACACACACACACACACACACACACCAGTGGTAAACACAGATAACTTCATCCAACAGATCTTAACACGGAACACACACCATGTTCAACTGAACTATGGTGGGGGCAGGTTTTCAACTCAGGCCGCTACACAGGTGCAGCATTGTGATTCGCTTATGTTGCCTGATATCGACCATTCCACCTTCATTCACCAAACTTGTTAAAGTTTGTATCATTGTCTCAACAGTCACTGTCACTACAAACTATCATCAGAATCGTACATCAAGAACTGTTCACTACATTTATGTAATAGGTATTTTTAATTAATGAAAATTGAGTGCAATTCATCTGTCAAAAATATTATTGCTTTTTTAACATTTAAAATACTTTGCAGTCAGAGCTTGTAAAGGGGGAAAAACTGGTCCCATACATGTATTGACTGGTTCTCGATGTACTATTTCCATTCACCATCTTCTATGTATTTGTATTAATCCTGTTGATGTAAAATTTCTTCCTATTACTATGTCAGTAATTCCACATAGAAAAAAAATGAAAAAATCATTTTGTTTCCTATAATGACAAATTATATATTACATTAAAATGGCATAATTTAATGACGTGATTCTGCATGTCTGCTTTGAACCATGACATCATCAATATGACAGCAATGGCATATATACTTGTAGCCAATAGGGCAATCAAAACAGTAACGAAAAACACTGACAACTGCACATATAAACATGGGAAAATTAATGTAAAACTAATAAAATGACATTAACATGACAAGCGTGGGTGAAGAAACCACTGTTTGTCGTAAACACGATGTTGCTTGTTCCGCATTCACTCGTCGAATGACCCGGCTGTCACTTCGGCTGTTTGACAGCGCGCCGCCAGCAGATGGCGCGCAGCTCACACTTGCGTCAAGATGCCCCCACTGCTGGTGACCGGAGCTGTCCACTCTTTGGAGCTGGCCGCAAGGGGGTTGCGGCAGGGAAGTGGGCCCCGGACCACGACGGTGGCGGGAAATCCCCTTGCCCACCAGCCAACGACGGGGAAATGAAGTTGGTAGAGAACTGTCCCCTGATGGCGCTCCCGACAGAGGGGGGCTGGATCTGGAAAAGGGGGAAGGGACCGTAGGTGTGGGAGGAAAATGGCGGACTCAGAGCTGATCATGGTGGCGGGTGAGGATCCCAGTAGGAGAACGGACCTCACAGAGACGACGGCCACGCCCCCGAACGAACACGGCCAGGACCCAATGAGGATGGCGGCCGTAGCCTCGAGCCCAGGTGGCCGAGCCTGGGGCAAAACGTGACAGAGGACTAGGAAGGGGTGCGGGAGGGCCCGGATGCAAGAGAGACAACAGCGTCCTATGAGGGCGGCCGTGAAGGAGTTCAGAGGGGCTCTGCTGACCTGCCGGAGTGGACCAATAAGATGACAGGAATCAGAGGGCGGCTTCCTCCACTGAAAGATGCTCCTCATACTTGCGCATTTGCTTCTTGAAAGTGAGGACAAACCTCTCTGCTGCCCCATTTGACTGTGGATGGAAAGGTGGGGCCAGGATATGGTAGATCCCACAGGTAGAACAAAAATCGTGAAAGTGTTGTGAAGCAAACTGTGGCCCGTTATCTGTCACCACTGCAGCTGGGAGACCTTCAATAGAAAATATCTTTAACAAGGAACATGTGGTAACTTCCACGGACGTAGAGGCCAGGTGAACAACAAACGGGAAGTTGGAGTATGCGTCTACAACGCAAAGCTAGTAGTTATCTAAGAAGGGCCCCACAAAATCGACATGGAGAAGTTCCCAAGGTGCAGACGGAGTGGGCCATGCAGAGAGAGATGAGCAAGGAGCTGCTTGTTGGGATGCACAAGAAGAGCATCCTGCTATGAGGCGAGTTATGTCCCCATCGATGCCTGGCCAATAGACTTGTTGGCATGCAAGCATCTTTGTGCGAGAGACGCCCCAGTGGTCCCGATGTAGAAGATCGAGAATCTGTAATGACGCTGGAACCACCACTCAGTGGGATCCGTCTTCCGTGGTCAGAAGTTGATTTGATTTTTCCAGGAAAGCCAAAACAGTACTGGTCCAACCCGCCACTGCCCGCACCGAAACTAAGTTTATTGTGAGGTATCGCTCCCAGTATATCTAGTAAAGCCAACCACTGCCCTTGAACAGTGCAAGGAGTGCCCTTACCAGTTCTTTATTAGACACAATTTCTTCGGGTCTGGTTGTCCCAAATGTTTTGTGCCTTTTACTCTCCAATGCAATGCATTCGAAGATTAGATGTGATGCAGTTTCATCACCGTCATCACAGATCCTACATTTAGGGTCCTCTTCTGTTATTCCAATTGTATGTAGGTGTTTTTTGAAATACCCATGGCCTGTCAGCAATCCAATCATGAGTCTAATCTCTCTCCTGTTCAGGCCCAGGATTGCAGAGCTTCTTTTAAAACATGGCTTTGGCATCATTACCTTGCCATGTTTTTGTTGATGGACTTTGGTCCAATATTCTACGTGCTGCGTCTGAGCCAGTTATGTAGCTCCAATTTGATCATTGCCTTGGTGATTGTCAGGACAGGTTCCGGTCCAATAAATGGAGTCTCTGCCCCCATCCTGGCTAATCTGTCGGCATGTTTGTTGCCACTGATCCCCGAGTGGCCAGGGACCCACAATAGGTTTACTCTATTGCTTTCCCCTAGCTCCACCAGAACCCTGTGACATTCTGCAACAATTTTAGACCTTGTTGCAGGAGCTGCCAGTGATCTCAGGGCTGCCTGGCTGTCTGAATAGATGTAGATGCTACGATCTTTGTAGCACCTACGCAAATTCTCCTCCACACATGCCCTGATGGCAGTGATTTCGGCCTGGAATACTGAGGCCAGTTTCCCTAGAGAGATGACGCCCTCCAGTCTTGGCTGCACCCGTATACCCCGGCCCCAACGCCTTGGTTTGATTTCGACTCGTCAGTGAACCATCCCCCGTACAGTGTCGAACTATTTTCTCCCACTGCTCCCTACTTCCAATTGTTATACTGAAAGGCTTGTTGAAGCAGTATGGGGTTATAATATAGTCGGCTGGCATTTCCCCAACCTTTACTATATTTACCTCACTCGCTATTTTAGTGTGTGTTTCTGGATATCCCAAAGAGTTCCAGTTGTTGCCAGTTTTGAGTCTGTAGGCACCTGCTGCCACCTCCATCTTGACCCAAAGGTGTAATGGGGGCATGGTTTCCATCCCAGCAGTTGGTGTACTGCTAATTCCACCTGTTATGGCTAAGCAGGCTAGTCTCTGCACCTTACCAAGCTCCTTAGCAGCAACCTGCTGTTCTACCTTCTTCCACCACACGAGCGCCCCATAGGTGATCCTGGGTCTAATCAGTGTGGTGTATATCCAGTGCATACCCTTGGGGCTCAGGCCCCAATTTTTGCCACAAGCTCTCCTGGTACTTACTAAAGTACCTTTTGCCTTGGAGCAAATATTCCTAATGTGAGGGGTCCATGTCAGTTTCTCATCTAGGGTAACCCCTAGATATTTCACTGTCCCCTTCACAGGTAGTGCTTCATTGAAAAGCTTTAGATTCCAACTTGAGTGTTGGATATATTTCCTTGTGAATGGTACAACAACAGTCTTCTTAGGACTAACTCCCAGATCCTGTTTTCTGCACCAGTCTTGCACAATGTCTAATGCACCTTGTGCCATATTCTTCACTGTGTCAGCAAATTTGCCAAGTATTACTATGACAAGATCATCTGCGTATCCTTGGCAAAAGTACTGGCTAGAGTTTAATTCTCCAATGAGATCATTCACCACTAGATTCCACAATAAAGGGGAAAGAACTCCTCATTGCGGGCAACCCCTAGTGGTGTTGATTACCATTTTTTCATTCATCATGGTAGCCTCTACCTTTCTTCCACTGAGCATGGCCCTAGTCCACATACATATAGTGGTCCCTAGGTCATGCACCTCTGCCCTACTTAACCTCCTTTCTCCAACATGCACATTAACCAGCTTTTCCAATGTCTTAAGAATGAAGGAGGACAGGCTGATTGGTCTCATATCCTTGGCCTTGGTATGATCAATTCTCCCTGGCTTTGGAATGAAGACAACCTTCACTGCCCTCCAGGCATTGGGAATGATTCCTGCTGCTAGGCTACCCCTGAATAACCTGCATAGGAATCTAATAAGATTTTCTCCCGCTTGTTGCAGGAGAGCTGGATAGATTCCATCGGGGCCAGGTGACTTGAACGGTTGAAATGTTCCCACCGCCCATCGGACCTTACTGAAATCGACACACTCCTTGGCCAGATCCCAGTCCTCTTTGCGAATACCTGAGAACTGTTGTCTCTCAGGAATCACATTCTGGTCTGAGTTATCCCCCAGAGTATATTGAGGAAAGTGAGTCTTTAGGAGCAGTTCCAGCATTTCATGTGCTGTCTTTGTATACTCCCCATCCTCCTTCCTCAATGTTACTCCTGGATTAGATGGTATCCTAGTTAGGATTTTATGAAGTCTCGCTTGAGCAGCTGTGCCCTCCACTTCCTCACAGAATACCTTCCAGGATGCCTCCTTTGCCCGTCTGATGGCAAGGTTGTAATTGACAAGGGCCTCACGATACTTTTCCCATTGTCCTTTGCGCCTCGCAAGGTTAAACAGTCTTCGTACCTGTTTCCTTTGCATTTTCAGGTTATTATTCCACCAAGGCACACTCCTATTTGTGCACTTCTTGGTGACTGAGCAGTTGTCCTGGTATGAGGTCACTATAGCAGAGGTTACAGCCTCTGCTACTTCCTCAAGTTCTGCTGGATTCCTTATTGAAGTTTTAATTTCTGATAGGCTGAAGTCAAGGTCTTTCCTATATGTCTCCCAGTCCGTTTTCCTGGGGTTCCTATAGACCATGGTGTGTCTGGTTCCCATTTCAACCTTGAATTTAATATACATGTGATCTGATGAGGATGGCTCCAGGACCACATGCCACTGTTTGACGTAACTTCCCATCATCATGGAACCAAAAGTTATGTCGATTACTTCTTCCCTTCTACTATTCCTGAACGTAGGTTCATCACCCCTATTCAGGGTCTCCAAGTTGTTAGATAGGAGAAATTCAAGAAGGTGCTCACCTCTACTGTTGGTGTCCTTGCTGCCCCACGATAGATTGTTGGTATCACATCCCACCAACAGTTTGTCACCTTGCCGATGGCAGGCTTCCGTCAGTCTCCTCACTTCCAAAGGAGGAGGAGAGCTGTCTTCGTAAGGAAGGTATGCTGAGGCCAAAACAATTTCCCTCTTGATACCTTCCTCACATTGCTGCATCCACATGGACAGAAGTAAAATGCCCTCATAAGTGCTAAGGCAGTGATGAATGGCAGAATAATTGCGGAGAGGGTCTGATGCACGACCCGGAGGACGCTCCGACCAACCTTGCCTCACCCGTTTAAGGACGACCTGGAGGACAGGGTCAGCAGCGGTAGCCTCCGCGATCCGTGATCTATTGATAGGGAAACTGGAGACTACGTCCACTGCCGACTCATCGACTGCAAAACACAAAAGCTCTTCAGCATCAAAGACCGGGTCGGGGCCTACCGGGAGGCGCGACAGGGTGTCGGCATTGGCGTGATGAGCTGTTGAGCGGTACTGTATCTCGTAATGAAAACGAGAGAGGTACAAGGCCCAGCATTGAAGACTATGGGCTGCCCCACACTAATGGGCAGTGGTCCGTGTATAGGGTGAACTTTGACCCATGTAATTTTGATGTAAGCTGTTTGTTGTCTCTGCTTCCCACCTGGGGAAGTGTCATTGTGCAATGTATCTTGCGTGTCCAAGTGTTTATGTCATACGATAAATAAATAAATGACCCATAGAGATAAACGTAAATTTTTTTTAGAGCAAAAACGATGGCTAGGGCCTCCTTGTCCACCTGGGAATACCGGCCCTGCACCTCAGTAAGAGTTTTAGATGCAAATGCCAGAGGGCGCTCCGACCCATCGGGGAACTGATATGCCAGCACTGTCCCCACACCGGGCTGGGAGGCGTCTGCTGCCACCACAAGCGGGAACCCCGGGGTGTATGCAGCGAGGCATGGAGCCTCAAGGAGGGCCGCTTTAAGTGATTGAAAAGCCCGCTCGCACGCTGGAGACCAGTGGAACGGGACACCCTTACGCAGCAGTTGGTGCAGAGGATGAGCCACTTTGGCTGCCTGTGGGAGGAAGCGGTGATAATAGGCGATCTTGCTCAGGAATACTTGAAGTTCGTGAACGGAAGAAGGACGGGGAAGATCTGCGACCACATGCGCGTGAACAGCAATGGGACGCACCCCCGATCTGGATACCTCGTAGCCCAAGTACTCGATAGACGGTTGGAAGAAAGAAGATTTCTGGAAATTACAGCAGAGGCCAGCCTCCTCCAGAACGGAAAACAAGGAAGGGAGGTCGGCGATATGGTCAGCAGCTGTGGATCCAATCACCACAATAGCATCCATGTAGTTCACGCAACAGGGGGCCGGTGCCAGCAACTGCTCCAAAAAATGCTGAAAGATTGTGGGGGCACTGGCCACCCCAAATGGCAATCTCTGATATTGATATAAGCCAAAAGGCGTAGAAATTACCAGCGCCTGCTTGGAGGCATCCTCTAAAGGCAACTGGAGATAAGCCTCTGCCAGATCTATCTTCGAAAAATACTGGCCCCCTGACAACCGATCTATCAATTCTGCTGGGCGAGTCATGGGAAAAGAATCAATGATGGAGTGAGAATTTACAGTTTTCTTAAAGTTGCCACATAAACGCAGGGCCCCAGAGGGCTTGCATATGACAGCTAGAGGGGAGGCCCACTCACTTGTTGTGATAGGACGCAAAATACCCTCCGCCGTCAAGCGATCTAATTCAGATTTAACAGCGCCGTGGAGGGCGATCGGGAGAGGCCGAGCCCAACAGAAGATGGGGTGAGCCGTGTTTTTAAGTGTAATAGTAGCCTGAAAATTCTTAGCACACCCAAAACCCAGCACAAACAAGGACGATAACTCTGTGCGGAGCTGCGTGAGACTCTAGTACAGAATTTGATCAGAAACAAAGCAGACAGAATAGGTAATTAGTAAAGCCAAAAGCATGGAAAGCGTCGAGGCCGAAGATATCCGTAGCCGTCGCATGGTTTACTACCACAAACGGTACCGCGCGGCTAACGTTCTGATATGTAGCTTTGGCGACGAACGACCCCAATAGTGGAATAGGGTGGCCGCCGTAGCTAACCAACGCACGAGGCGCTGGACATAACGTGGGGGAGCCTAATGCTTGATGAGTAGCAGAACTTAGAAGCGATGTCGTCCTGCCAGTGTCCACTTGAAACGTGACAGTTTTCCGCAGAATGCTGAGGTCTATAAACAATTTCAGCGGCTGTACGCCGACGGGAACAACCTTATTAATATCCATGGGCAACGCGCCGAAATCACGATGGTGATAGGTCCTTTTGCGGCCCATTAGCAGAGGAGCGGCACACTTGGGCGATGTGTCCGAATTTTCCACAACAATTACACGTGGCCCGTCTGTGCGGGCACGATTCCCGAGAATGGGACGCCCTGCACGAAAGACATGAAATCGGCTCGCTCTCTAAAGCGGGCGACGTGCGCCGCCTTTCCCCCCGCCTATACGATACAGGTGAGCGCCTCAGCATCAGAAGGGAGGGAGGGGAGGGTGACGCAACAACAGTCACTGAAGAAACCGGTGCCGCGGATAACTGGGCCGAATCGGCAACTGAGTATACCTCCCTCCAAGCGGAAAGTTGACTCCCCACAGCCTCTGAAACTTCAAATGCGCACGCAATACGCAAAACCTCCGCTAGTGAGGGATCGTCCGTTTGAAGAGTCTGCTTGCGACGTCCAGATCGGGAGCAAAACAAATCAAATCATCGCGGACCATAGAGTCCCCATACGAATCACCGTGTGGCTCGGACCGAAACAGACAACAACGGGCAAGCCCCTGCAGTTCCGTGGCCCACGCGTCGTATGACTGACCCAGCTGTTTCCGCGAACGGTAGAAAGAAAAGCTGGTCGACACCACGTGAGAGTGGCATCGAAAATATGCCGCAAAGAGAGAACAGATTACCGGAAAGGACAGGGATGCCAGCGTCTGAAGCGGCGCCAAATCGCCCAGCAAACGAAAAAGACGAGGCGAGAGCCACGAAAGGATATAAGCTTTTTGCTTACCTCCATCACACACCTGGAACGCTACGAGGTGTTGGCGTAAACGCTGTTTGTAGTCTGACCAATACTCGGCATTGTCGTCAAAGGGAGGAAATGGAGGTACGGGCAGAGAAGACCACAACCCAACCTGTTGTGTCACAGCGCTAGTCAAGTTGTCAATAGATGCCGTGAGGGAAGCATTCTGTTGAGCCAAAACTTCCGGTAATGCCTGAAGATTCGTCAGCAACGCGCTAAGGTGTTCTGCCATGACTGCAGCAGGAATACCATGCTACCATAAACCTCGTCGCCACTGAAGAAACCACTGTTTGTCGTAAAAACAATGTTGCTTGTTCCGCATTCACTCATCGAATGACCCGGCTGTCACTCTGGCCGTTTGACAGCGCGCCGCCAGCAGATGGCGCGCAGCTCACGTCAGCTGTTTAGACAACCGTGCCCTCCTGTGGTTAGGCCGGGAACTATCTCGGCCAGGCCCGCGCCAGCCACGGAACACAAACAGGCGCACATGATCTGAATGGCCCGCTAGGCCATAACAGTGGGTTTGTTGGGGTTTTGGATGGGCACATTCTAAGTGGGAAAAAAAGACAGAAAGCCAATCAAAAATACACAAAAATATAATTTAAATAACTCACAAAATATTTGAAATAACAACTGAAAACGACCAAAAAACTATGTAAGTAATCGAATAGTTCAATTGACCTATAAGACACCTCAAATGAAGACAGCAATGCCAGTTAACAAATTTGCTCCAAACCAATAGCATGAAAACAATACTGAATATTCAGTTAAGCTGTATGACACCTAAAATAAAGAAAATGCCAGCAATCAACCCCAGCCCAAATCCCATCAACATTAAAATGGAATCAGGTACTTGATATATACATCAAATGAAGACACTGATACCAATTCTACCTCCCCCCCCACCCCCTCAAGCAACGAACAACAAGTAATTGCTGTCAAATACTTCAGTTATTTCAGGTGTTCCATTCTAACATAATCTTCTTCATGACAGCCACTTTTGTATTTTCACATTTGTTGGCTTTTCCAACTCACAAACAAATTATTGTCTCTCAACCTAACCTACATCTTGGGCTACACTACAGATCAGTGTACCACCACAACCAGTTTCTCGCTTTTCATATTTGTTGGCTTCACCAACTCACAGCCAAACTGTTGCCTCTCAACCTAATGTAGACTTCAGTTTACATTGCAGATCAGTTTGTCACTAGAACCAATTTCTTGCCTTTCACATTCATTGGCTTTGCCACACCACACCATGACACCTACATGCAATATAATAGCTTGCTAACCTTCACACACTATGGAAATGCTACTGAAAATACCCCTTACAGTGATCTGAACATTACGCTACATTACACTACAAAATCTCAACAAATTAGAAAATTAAAAAAAAATGTTACAGCATACAAAACAGTAACTTAAGAAATAAACTACACACTACACATATGAAACCCCCCACACCCACTATTGACACGGATTTCGTTAGCTTCATTGGTTGCAAACATCTTGTACACCCTGTATTATTCCATATGACACAAGCTTTTTTATTTTTATGTTACCTATGTCTGATAACACTCAGATTGGAAATACAGATTTAATAAGGCTTTTCTGTGGTATACTCCTCCAAACTGAATTTATTATCAAGTTATAATCTTAATCACAGAAATTTAATACTTTCAACCTCTTCCATCTGATTTTCTTCACACTTTCTGCAAATCCTGGATGGAAACCTTTCACATGTTCTGAACTACTTGTAGGGAGTCTTTTCAAAGTTTAATGTCAATGAGTTGGCTTTAAATCATGTACTTATGTCCATGAAAATATCATTACCAGACCTTTCTAGAAACAAAGCTCAATATTTTATTTATTACGATACTTATATTAAAATAAAATAAAATAAAGATGATGAAGAAGAAATAAATTAACTTTGATTCTGGCATTGTAACTGGTGAGAGATCATTAATGTGCATGAGAAAAAGCAGTGGCCCTAAGATGGATCCTTGTGCAACACCTCATGTAATTTCTTCCAGATCTGATGATGAACATGCCTTGATTAACTTTTTTTATGTAGTGGTTGATTTATTTATTTTTATTCTTCCAGTATTTTCTCCTTCTTTCTCCATTGTTTTTGTTCCACACGAGTTCAAAACAATGGTACAAGTTTACATTCTGATTCACATATTTCTTAATATGCAAACATTTTTTGATCTATCACTTTTATTGCCTTTCTTGGTTTTGCAAAGCTTTCATACATTACTTATTTAATCCTATAGCCTATATTAGCACCTCGTCTGAAGTACCTTCTTTTGCTGAAAGTCCACAAATGCTATGAAGGTATCCTGATTTGTATCAGTTACATATATAAAGTTGTGATTGCTTTCTTAGTGCGTTTTCTTTTTCAGACTTCAAATTTCTTGGAAATGGATTCTTCAGTTGCTGAACTTTAGAAAATGTTTAACTATTGGCTTATGTTTTCATTAACTGTTAGTGAAATCTTTAGTTAAGGAGTTCTGCTTGTTACAGAAGTTTTTGGAATTTTAAAATTTTTAGTTTTTCTTGGGGAATGGTATTTCTTACGTGTTACTGTTCTATTGTTACAGCAATTAAGTCAGTTCTGGTACGATGATGAAACCACTAAAATTTTGGCAGAGGCAGCTGTGAAGGCAGCTGGTGAGAGTGGAAAAATAGCCTTAATTTCCTGTCCAACGCTGTTTCCTATGATCAAGAAGACCCATAAATCAGTTGGTAAGACTTTTTGCAAACATGCAGTGTAAAATGTTACGTTGACAATGTCACATTACCAGTTGACAAAAATGGTGCAGACATGGACACTATTATAAATAAAATTAGAAATAAGAGGTAACATGATGGAAAGGAAGAATTTTATGAAGGTTCTGGTAGTAGTGTAGAAAGAGAAGAAATCATTCAGGACATTGTGACACACAAATGACTTTAGTATTATCTGCTAGCCATAGTGTCATAAGTGAGTTTTTCATCTCTCAACATCTTTACTTAAACAACAGAAATCCCAAGAAGGATTCAGTATTATTTTGGAAACCATGGGTTTCTACTCACCACAAAGACATCTCAATGAGCAGCAGAAAGGCATGCATAAAAGTCTAAGAGTTAACTAAAGCTTTCAGCCATTATGGCCCTCATCAGCAGGAATAGCCACCCTGTTTAAATTATGATAATTCCTTATGTCTGTGCTAAACTTCCCTTTTTCCCCGTTTCTGTTCTATAAAAGTGATATGCTAAATTAAAGCCTAACAGTTGGCACATCTCTACCAGTGGTTATTTGATGATAAGAGATACAGATTATGTCCATGGGATTTGATTTACTTTGATTCATCAAAGCAAATTAGTGCTTAATTCATTTTACTTCTTAGAAAGCAAGTACTTGCATGGAAGAAAGATGCTGACCTCCTACATTTACTGAGATAAAAATGAATGAAAATAAAATTTCTGCTGATTACTGAAATTTTTAATGACAGTTGTTCGTGTTTGTGCAGTTAAACCGGAATTATGTTGTTTGGTTTTTTTCTCACACTGAAGGTTGTGTTTCAACCCTAACATCTCTTAAAACTTTTTGTCCTCCCTGCAGTTGCTTTGTCTTCTTTAGTCTGGAGTCTGGTTTGCTGCAGCTCTCCACCCTACTCTATTCTGAGCAAGGCTTTTCATCTCCTCATAAGAACAGCAACTCACATCTATTTGAGTCTGATTAATATGTTTGTCACTTGATCTCCCTCTGTGATTTTTACACCACACACTTCCCTCTAATGATAAATTGATGATACTTGATGTCTAAGAATGAGTCCTACCAATCTATCCTTTCTTTCTGTCAAGGTATGCCAATAATTCCTTGTCTCTCCAATTCTTTTCAGTACCTCTTCATTAGTTGTGTGATTTACCCATCTGATCTTCAGCATTCTTCTGTAACACCAAATTTGAAAAACCTCAACCTAACATTAAAATTAATATTCATTGTTCAAATTTCAATTTTTCAGAAACATTTTTCTTCCCATTGGCATTCTGTATTTTATATACTCTATACTTTAACCATTGTATGTTATTTTGCTGCCCAAGTAACAAAACTCATCTACCAAATTTATTCTTCCATTTCCTATTCTAATTCCTTCAGCATTGCCTGATTTTCTTAGACTACATTTCATTTCACTGGTTTTGCTCTTGTTAATGTTCATCTTATATGCTCTTTCCAAGACACTGTCCATTCCATTCAATTGCGCATCCAGGTCCTTTGCTTTCTCTCACAGAATTACAATGTCATCAACAAAAAGCAAAGTTTTTATTTCTTCACCTTGAACTTTAATTCCTTCTCCAAATTTCTCCTGGACGTACTTCACACATTGCTCAATGTACAGATTTAATAAGAATGGAGAAAGGCTATAACCCTGTCTTACTCCCTTCCCAACCAGTGCTTCCCTTTCATGCCCTTCAACCCTAATAACTTCTGTCTGGTTTTTGTACAAGTTGTAAATAACCTTCTGTTTCCTATATTTTATCCCTGCTGATTTTAGAATTTGAAAGAGTATATTCCAATCAGCATTGTGAAAAGCTTTCTCCAAATGTACAAAAGCTAGACATTTAGGTTTGCTTTTCCTTGGCCTATCTTCTAAGATCATTCAGAAGGTGTGTGTATTGTCTCGTGTGTTCCTACATTCCCTCTAAATCTAAACCGATTTTCTCTGAGTTCAGCTTCTACCAGAGTTTCCCTTGTTCTCTAAGTTGTGTTAAAGTTTTCCAACCATGACATATTAAACTAATGTTTCTGTAATTTTCATGCCTTTCTGAAACTGCTTTATTTGAATAGAGATTATTACATTTTTCTCGGAGTCTAAGGATATTTCTTGTAAGGACAGTTTAAAACTTATCACAAAGACATGGCGATGAGCTGTGACAGGCACATACAAAAGACACACACACACAGGCACGCAACACACAACAACCTGGACGTTCCATTATGATATTTCACTTGTCTCATGCTTCTTAAACACCAATTGAAACATAACGTACATCAGTAGCTCTGAGCGAATGTCGTCTACTCCAGGGGCCTTGTTTCGTCTTAGGTCTTTGAGTGCTCTATCAAATTCTTCTCTCAGTTTAGTAACTTCTATCTAATTTTAGTATCTCCTATCTAATTTTTATCTACTTTCTCTTCCCTTTCTACAATATTGTCTCAAAGTTTCTTTCCTTTGTTGAGCTCCTGGGTATATCATTTCCATATTTCAGCTTTCTCCTCTACTTTCCTGTCTCCAAATGTCTTTTATTTTCCTGTAGATGGTATCTGTATAATTAGGGGAAAGACATTCTTGTACAGACTTGCATTTGCCCTGTAGCCACTCCTGCTTAGAGATTTTGCACTTCTTGTCCATCACATTTTTTACTCCTTTGTGTTCCATTTTACTTGCTTAATTTACTGCACTTTTATATTGTCTTCTTTCATCAGTTAAATTCAGTATTTCCTTTGATATCCAAGGATTTTTTGTTGGTGTTGTCTTTCTACCTACTGGCCTTCTGCTTCATTTTCTATTTCATCCCTCTTCCCCCACCCCCTCCCATTTCTGTCTATTGTTGCCTAAGCTCTTTCTGAACCTTTTAAGTACCTCAAATCCCTTCACTTTATCCAGGTCCTATTGCCTTATTATCCTATCTTTATGAAGTTTCTTCAATTTCAGTCTGCAGTTCATAACCAATAAGACATGGTCAATGTCTACATCTGCCCCTGGATATGTCTTACAGTTTAAAACCTGATTCTGAAATCTAAGTCTTACCATTATAAAATCTATCTGGTACCTTGCAGTGTCTCCTGGTCTCTTGCACATATACAACCGTATGTCTGATGTTATGGTTAAATTATGCGCTATGTTCTGCTAGGCAGATCCATATTTTATTCATTTTCCCCAGTCCATATTCAACTACTATTTTTCCTTCCCTTCCTTTTTCTACTACCAAATTCCAGTCTCTCATCACAATCAAGTTTTCCTCTTCCTTAACTGTGTGAATGACTTCTTTTATCATTTCTCATTGTATGCATAGCTAGTGGGCATATAAACTTTACTACTGTTGTTGGTGTTAGCTTTGTGTCTATCTTGACTACGATAATGTGATCACTATGCTGTTCATAGTAATTTACCCACATTCCTATTTTCTTATTCATTATTAGACTTGCTCTTGTGATACTTCAAACTGATTTTGTCTTTTTAACAATTTTCTTACGTGACCAGAAATCCTATTCATCTTTCCATCAAATTTAACTAATCCCATCTATATCTAACTTCATCCTATCCATTTACCTTTTTTAATTTTCTAATCTCTCTATCTTACTAAAGGTATCTAACGTTCCATGCTCCTATCCTTAGAATGCCACTGTTGTTGTCCCTGATGGCCACATCCTCCTCAGTAGTCCCTGCCTGGAGATCTGAAATGGGGACTATTTTACCTCTGAAATATTTTACCCAAGAGGATGCCATCATCATATATTCATACAGTATAGCAGATGACCTTGGGAAAATTAACGGCTTTGAGAGAGAGAGAGAGAGAGAGAGAGAGAGAGAGAGAGAGAGAGAGAGAGGGGGGGGGGGGGGTGTAAGGGAGGGGTTAGCATAGATTTAGGCCAGGGGGGTGGCAGGAGGAGAGGATATGTTGGAGGGCAAGTTCCCACCTGCATAGCTATGAGGGACTGGTGTTAGTTGGTAGTATCCAAATGGCACATGTGGTATAACATGTGCCAAGGTCCCTGGAGTCTTGCTGGAGGGCATGTTCTGCCACAGAATATTGGGTGTCCCCCAGGCAAACAGTCTGTCTGTGACCATTCATCTGCTCAGCTAATTTGTTAGTAGTCATACCAACATAAAAGGCTGCACAGTGGACACATGTCTGTTAATATATGACGTGTTGTCTCGCATGCTACCCTGCCTTCAATCGGATAGGTTTTTCCTGTGGTGGGGCTTGAGTATGTGGTAGTGGGAGGATGCATTGGACAGGTTTTGCAGCGGGATCGGTTGCAGGGATAGGAACCATTAGGTAGGGAGGGTGGTTTTGGTATGTTGTAAGGTTGAACGAGGATGTTGTGGAGGTTGGGAGGACGGCGGAAAGCTACTCTGGGTGATGTGGGAAGAACAGTTTGGAGTGATGATCTCATCTCAGGGCATGACTTGAAAGTCATAGCTCTGTCTGAGGAATTTGTTGAGGCATTCCAGGCCAGAATGGTACTGGGTAACTAAGGGAGTGCTTCTGGGTGGTCTGGTGTTAGGAACATTGTTATTGGAAGGAGAGGAATGGACAGCTCGGGAGATCTGCTTGTGGACGAGGTCTGTAGGGTAGATGGGGGAGAGGAAAGCACCTAGGTTGTGAATTACCTTTCCTTTCCGTTGCCATCATTTTTTCTTCCCTTCTCTCCCACCTGAAGAAGGAACTGCGTTCCGAAAGCTTGTCCTTTTTCGTCCCCCCCCCCTTTTTTTTTCTTCATTTGTGTTACTATCGGCGGTACAGCTCAAAGGTAAGTACTGGCCAGCCAATCTATTTCTTTTGAAAAATAATTAAACAATTTTATTAGACTTGTATTACAAATTTTACAAAATGTTTATAATATCATTTAGATACCAGTACAGTAATTCTAAATCACTATCACTTGATTCCTTGTTATTCACTTCCTTCGTACAGAGCTTCATCCCTTGTACAATCTAATGCAGTCGAAATCAAACATTTTTAAATGCCTGTTACGCAATCTGATTTGGAACCCACTTCCGCTTATGATCATTCCATTGGCACCCTTGCACGTTTGATATGACCTGTTGGTGTCAGTTGTCAGTCACTTTTCAAAAGGCAGTCAATATACATGTGTTTAAACTTGATCTTAAACAGTTTATTGAAACAGATGTCACATGGTAGCTGAATGTCATCCCGCCTGGATGGTGCATGATTAGAACTTTTTTCCACATAATAAATAACTTTCTTCTTGAAATCCTAGTGCTTCATTACGGTTCACACACCCCAGCACTTCAAAAAATTCGACGAAACAATATGTAAAATCAGAATGAGGCAACTCGTGCAAGAATCCTAAAGCCTTATGTACTGTTGCTATTTACCTAAAGAAATTTATTTTTGTTGCTACTAATATTTAAAAGTTTAGCAATGCTAAAGTTCTACTTCCTTCGTTGGATGGTGTATTAAAATTCAATAATCGAAAATAAAAAGGAAATTAGACTAGTCTTCCTTTTTTATTATTTTTACAAGTGCAAAAGTTTTAGTGCAAGTATTTATATTTGTGCCTACAAAGCAAGTCTGTGTAGCACTGCCTATATTAGACGGGAATAGGGGAAAAGTTACTTGTGGCGGCTCCCAGTGCCATTTTTCAGAGCTTTGTTCACTTTGCACTCTATTTAAAATGCAGGTGGTTTTATGGACCCCAAAAACCAGAAAAATGTGCGGCTTACATTCAGTAAAGTTTCGTAATGGTTTCACTTGAATAAATTCAAAGTGAGATAGTTTTGTTTTATGATTTCACATCTTTCAGGGTATCTATGAAAAATAAAGTAAATAACGCAAATGAAAGTGCACTCTTATGCAAAGTAAACTACAACATTTGTAACTGAAGGTTTCCATTTAACACTTTGGATATGGGATTTGGTAGTATTTGGCCATTATGCATCGAATCTGGAATCCGAAGCCAGTGTGCTAGATGTGGATTAATGGATTCAGCCAAACCACTCGGACACAACCCTACTTTTATTACAATTGAAGATAATACTCAACTTTTAAGTGATGTGCTTGTAGTAGCTACAAAACAGTTCTGTAATACATCAGTCAATAGTAGTGTTCTGGATTGTGCTAATGTAGACACCGACATTGTGGCGAATAGCGATACCACAACACTCCTGCACCCAAACCTCCTCACTGTCATTGTGTAGTGAGCATAACGACAGCAGAGGGGCAAGCGTGCCCATGGGTGCTGTCGTAACATGTCCTTGTTTGCCACAAGTAAAGCAAATTGCATTATGGTAAGGGCACTGACTTTGTCTATGTTTATAAATGCTCTTGGGGCAGGACTTAATATTGGCTTGCTTGCTGTGGGGCTGATGCTGTGGGTGTTCGCAGGAAGTGCAGCCCTGCTGAGCTTGGCGTGAGCACCGGTTGTCAGCAGGTCTCACGGGCCGAGACGGTACACTTTCCTTGTCTCGTGCTGCTGTACATATGTGGGCATCTTGAAAACTACTTGCCACAAAGTCAGACATGTCCTGATACTCAATGATTTTAAGCACTTGTTTAGTGAAGGATCAGAATACTTTAAGATTTGTTCACAGATGCACGAGTCTGACACATTCCCAAGTAATCACATCACATATCATTAAATCTGAATAGTACTTGCCACAGTCACAATGAAATATACACTTCCTAGTTAAGCCTTTTAGCTCAGTTACCCACTGATAATATGATTGTCCTGCCTGCCCACAACAATTAACTGGAATCTAGCTGCTGCAACATTTACAGTTTGATCATAATGATTAGTAATTGCCTACACTGATTCCTTAACTGCCACTTGTTCCGGGCGGTTAGTGGAGAAGAGTTTCACACACAGCTGAAAAATGTTCACCCCTACTAGGGACAAGAAGTACCTTTTATTCGATGCACCACTATGTGGCTCTGAAATTGCGCTAAATATTCTTCCTAGTCTGTTCGTTGTTCATCTAACTGTCAAAAAGACGGCAATATTGGCAGGCGATTGCGCTGCGGCTGATTGCTGATGTGCAGCTTGCTTTTGGTTTTTGATGAAAGCCGTCATTATGTTGGTGAGCTGCTGAATGGACTACGTCTGAAACTAAAGAATTTGTGTAAGATCATTTGGCAATGGAGATAGTGGCTGAGTGCAACAATGGATTAGCTGCAGCAACATGGGTGGGAGTAGTGTTAGTCATAGGGGGTGGCGACGTGATGTATCTTGCAGCAGTAATACAATACACACTAAATCAATAATCTAGTGCACCACCTGAAACAAACATTTCCACAAGCACATAAAACCAGTTCTCACAAAACTCGTGCTTGAAAGGGAAACAATTAATAATCAGATGTTCTAATGTCCTCGTCACCATTTGTCTATCTCCGGGATGCGATACTGCGAACGGTAGGTTCAGGAGGTGGCCTGTGACTAGCAAGGGTTGTGGTCAAGGTCTGCAACTGAAAGAAGCGATTAGTTCACATATGCCTTTATTACATTTGAAGATAATACTTAACTTTTAGGTGATGTGCTTGTACTAGCTACAAAACTGTTTTGCAATACATCCATCAATAGTAGCGTTCTGGCTTGTGCTAATGTAGACGCTGGCTCTCTGTTGATGGATCTCTGCTATACTGACATGCTCTTCCATTGACTGGTTGACTGACTTGTTGACTAGAGTCCTCCGCTATTCTGACTTCTTCTTGTACACTGAACTGTTGTGGCTGTGGTGCACTGGCATATGTTGGTGAGCCCCTGCCTTCTGATTGGCCAGCACGCATTGCAGGCAGGGAGGTAATGAGACTGGTGACTCTCCCGATGGTGATAGAGTGAGATATCGCTTGTCTTCTACTTCTGCGGTGACTTGTGCTGACCGCTGACATTGTGGTGAATAGCGATGCCACAACAATCTGTATCATAGAGGCGTGCAACCCCCACCCCACCTAAGCAGTGTCTTGGTCCATGTGGATAGTCTCTGCCATGTAATATGAAAGAATCAACAGAAACAGGGCCAGTGTGGGACCATTCACCCAACTTAAGTAGCTGTTCCAACCCTAAATTAACTTATTTCTCCCTCTGCCTACATCTCTTTTTGCTTTACTTTTTGTCTTCTTTTTGACTGCTGCAGCTGTAAAGTTTTATTTCTGCTACCCCCGCCTTGCACTCTTCCCTACCCCTCTCCTCACCTCCACAATCTCAGAAAACTTCACTCGGTAACCAAGTATCATTGATGTGTAGTATTGTTGCCATGAGGGTTTGTGTATGGGTGTCTGTGTGGTTGTGTGTGCACCCCTGGTAGGAAAAAAGATGATCTGGAGCTCACTGAGGCACTTGAGCCAATGGTTCTAGATGATGTAGGTATGCAACACCTAGCACAAGGTAAATCTATGGACTGACAATCTTCTGTCCTACATAATTACCTCCCAGCAAGGAGTTAATCAAATTCTTCAGTGGAATTGCGGCGGTGATTTCAGTCATCTAGCTGTGCTGCAGTAGTTGTTGTGCCAAACCTGTGCTCAGTTTGGCATTATAGGAAACATGGTTTCCTGCACAGTGGACTCCTGTCCTTCGGTTCTGTCGGGGCTGCTATAAGAACTGTTTGGTTTACAACAGAATCCCGCAATTCTGCACCCTTTAATAGCAAGCTGAGAGACAGACATTATCATTCCATATGTGTCGCCAGGAGACATACAATGCTTCATTTAGCGTGTGGGAGTTCAAAGGTGCTCTTGCTGGATGCCCTGATATGTCCCCAGGACCAGACTGCATTCAGAACCAGTTTCTTAATCATCTGTCTGTGAATTCTTGACATCAACTCCTTGCCCTGTTTAATCGTGTCTGTGCTGAAGGTATTTTCCCGTCACAATGGCGGGAAAGTATCATCATCCCAATGTTAAAACCTGGCGCCAATCCGCATCCTAGTGTTAAAACCTGGTGCCGATCTGCAGGTGGCAAATCGTTACCATCCAGTTTACCTCACCAACATTCTCTCCAAGCTCCTTGAATGTATGTTGAGTCATCGGCTCATTTGTATCCTGGAAGATAGGGGACTGTTGGCTTAGCAACAGGGGGGGGGGGGGGAGGCCTTCCGTCAGGGTCAGGGTCACTCCGCAATTGACAACTTTGTGTCACTCGAATCAGCCATTCATGTAGCTTTTGCTCAGCGTGAGCACTCATTGTCTTCTTCTTCGACCTTCAGAAAGCGTACGACACTTTCTGGTGCCACAGCATACTGACAATGCTACATAAATTGCAGCTTAAGGGGTGCTCTTCCGATCTTCATTCAGAATTTTCTGTCCCTTCGTACCTTGCGTGTTAGGGTTGGCACTTGTTTGAGTTCCACTTACACTCAGAAGAATGGTGTCCCACAGAGCTTCATTCTAAGTGTCCCCCACTTTTTGGTTGCAATAAATGGTATCATAGCTGTTGTAGGCTCCCTATTGTTGCTCCCTATTTGCCAATGACTTTTTTTCTGTATTATAGCTCCAATCAGCATTACTTAAAGGCACCTGCAGGGAGCAATCAACTAGGCACACCTCTCATGGGCCTCAATGCGTGGATTCCAGTTCTCTGCTTCTAAGACCTGAGTCGTGCACTTTTTTCAGCGTCGGGCTTTTCACTAGGATCCAGAGCTCCCTTGGCTCATCAACTGCTTGATATCGAAAAGATGCATTGCTTTCTCGGCATGCTCTTTGACGACTGGATCACTTGGGTGTCCCACCTCCGTCAGCTTAAACAAAAGTGCTGACGGTACCTGAATATCCTATGCTGCCTTAGCCACACTGTTTGGGGAGCCACACGTCCAACACTTCTGCAGCTTTATTAGGCACTTGCGCAGTCACGGCTAGACTTCGGGAGCTTGGTCTATGCTTCTGCAGCTTCCTCAGCAGGGTGGCTTCTTGATCCCCTCCTTCATGGTGGTGAGCGGCTCCTCAGTAGATGTCCAAGTTGTGTATGCCTTTATACACGGTGACCACACTGAACAATGCTCCTTGCCTCCTGGCTGTAGTGTTTTTACGGCAGAACTGGTCACGATATCACGTGGTCTTGACCACCTTAGTGGCCTACAAGCCCTGGACCAGTGCTTTCCCTACTAATCCTGTGGTGTGGTTGATCCAAAGCGCCATCTTCATGCTCACTACTTCTGGCTGTTCAGTAGCCTTTGTTTGGACCCCGGACCATGTTAGTATCCCGGGTAATGAGAAGGTCAATCAACTGGCCAAGCAGGCTACCACCTTCCAGACCCTCAATTTTGTTACTCCAGGGAGGGATATCAGATTGGGGTTACGCTGCAAGGTCTTTGCTGCTTGGGAGTCAGAAGTGTCTACTTTAAGCACACCCAACAGGCTCCGTGTTTTAAAGTCCTTTACGGTGGCATGGAAGTCCTCACTGTGGGCCTCACACAAAGAGTTCATCGTCCATTGTCGCCTGCTTATTGGCCATACCTGGCTAACGCACGGCTACCTTCTTCATAGAGAGGACCCACCAGAGTGCTGCTGTGGTGCCCTTATGACAGTGATCCACCTTTTGTTGGATTGCCTAGTTTTAGCCAACATGCGGCAGTCTTTTAATCTGCCTGCTGCACTACTTATTATTCGAGATGATGCCTCTATGGCTGACAGTTTTGCATGTCGTTCTTTTGTGTTGTCAGCAAATTGTTTGTCAGTCTATCCCTTCTGTGAGTTTCTCTTTCAGTGTTTTATTTTCTGACTGTGGACTCCTAGCAGGGCCGGCGCAAGCCCAAGTGCCGCCCCGTGCGAACTGTTAAATTGCCGCCGCCCCCCCCCCCCCCCCCCCGTTGTTGTTTTTTTTTTTCTTTTTTTACGAAACGTTTGTATAATTTTATTTAAACATATCTGTAGGAAATGTGAAAAATCAATCGTAATTTTTGTTTTTACTTTACAGTTACGTTCAGCATGACGGTATAGATGTAAACGTAACTCAAATTATTGAGAATAGCCACACTGTGGCCGAAATCTATGTAGATCTGGAAAACAAAAACCGCGACTGATTCGTGACATTTTCTACAGATTTGTAAAAAACAGTCGCTGGGAACCAGCTCAAAAATGGAGTCAAACCTGATTGAAGAAATCTAGCTAATTTTAATAAGCTTTGTGAATTTACGAAAATTGTCCAATGTACATGAAATATTACTCTAGCATCCACTGTTAGGAGATGAAGTCATAAAATTGAGCCTCGTGAAACTGAATTTCAGCCGAATTTCACGACAGACTCAGGTGAAACGGTCAAAGAGTGGGGCGGAAGACAATGGAGAGAGGAGGAATAAGGAAATGGAGTAACATAATAACGCAATAAGTACACATCCGGGCATCGGTGGGAATTAATACTAGTCGAAATATATATTTTTTTTTTTTTTTCGTTGTAGCTATGGGACGACTTGCTAATTTTTGAAGTTACTATCTTGAAGGAGAAAAATTCTAACGTGCCTGCGTAATTCTAATTGTACGTTATATGAAAAGCACTTACCTATTACATCCCAAGTTGCAAGAAATTCGAACATACCAATTCTTCTGTTCTTACAAAACGCAATGAAAGTGCTTCTGACCTATCTTGACTCCCTCGGCCAACCACCGAAACGAATTCTGCAGTTTTCGTTGTAGAAAACGCAACAATACGTATTGCCTAGAAAGGCGAAGTGGTGACGCGGCAGTGCCAACTATTGTAGATCACGTGACGAGGTACAGTGAGGCTACGGTTAAACTAGCGCCAAAGAAGAAGAAGAAGCAAGAGGCTCACAATAAGTATGTGACCGATGATATAGATAAATGTATTATCAGGCAGCAATTTCTATGGCATTATGAACAATAGGAAGAAATACGAACTTTGCGAAACTTCACAACTTTTGTCAAACAGAAATGAGCTTTAAAACTACCAAGGAAACCCTAGAAGCAATGTTCTGTCTATGGATTTTCGTTTTAGAAGGTGTCAAAATTAAGGTTTTGTTTTGTGCGGATGAGAGGGCATGGTTGCTAAAAGATCATATTTTCTCAGGTTCCCAACAGAATCAAAGCGACCAGTAGTTACTTAGATGAGACACGGATTCACACTCATTATATATTAAATAAATGTTGGCAGACTGTTAGTGTGTGAGTAGTATTGTCACACAAAAGTGCCAGTCAGAGTTTAATTGTTGTTCATGCAGGCGGAGCCGGTCTTTCAAGGCTCAAGAACCAAAACGTCCGACTATCACTCAGAAACGGATAGGAAAAGTTTCAAAAATACATTGAAACCCAACTTATGCCAGGCTTACTACCAATGTCTTTATCCCTTGTAATTACTCGGAGCGTATTTACCCATTCGGAATACTTCTAGCTATTGTAGGTGCTGGACATGTCTGACTGTAGCAGTGGCGGCTCGTACAGAATTTGACCAGTGTGCTACAATATTACAAAAATAAACAGGAAACAAAATGTACTAAAATAAAAAGCACAGCTTAAAATTGTTGTGATATTAGCTTTACCTAATGAACTAAGATCAAGTATGTTATTTATGTGTTTATGATTTCCTTTATGTTTTTTTATTAATGCATTAAGATGTCCGAGGTCTTTCACTCCCCCTGTACTCCACGCATCACTCTTCCCAAACAACAAACATGGAAAGCAAAACTGTGCATTGCGAATATCACATCCGCAAATCCAACTGTTTTCATACACTTTCGTACTAAATTTCCTCGAGTACTCACTTTTCTTGCCACCTCCTATAGCCTTTTGACTGAGATTTATAACTGGAATAGGTCTACCTAACTCTTTCACTTTCAGTTTCTTTTCCAAAGGTCTATTGGAAAATGGCCTCTGTAGCAGATCATCGACAGAATTCTCCATGTTGCTCGCACAGTACGTAACGCGCACTTTCACGAAGAAATGCACCGCGAAACACTTCTTCAGCGAACGCACAAAGCGTGACTGACAAGTCACCTGCGTTCTACACAAGCGACCAATGAAACTGCTTGGTTGAAAAGCGCAGTTTCACTCGCTTGTTGGCTAAACATTACTAATGTTGTTTGTGATTGAACATTTACGACTAACACGTTAGCCTTTGTATGATTGCCTTCAATTAAATACCAATTAATACTGTATTGACAGTAGGACCTTCAGGGTAATTCATAACAGCGTTGCTAACTGCATGTATTCACTGCAGGTAGTAAATATAACGTTTAAAATATATTATTAATTATTTACAGAAATTAAAAATTTAGACTCAGAGGTATTTGAATACGAGCATCTCACAAGTAGGTTTGAAAGACAACGCGCAAGACGCCTGAGCCAGCGTGCTATTTGACTCTGTATGCCGCAATATTCGTAATATACTATTCTTCCGCAACCGTTACACGTAGCTCGAAGATAAATATTGATCTGGTGCTGCAGTCGGTCACAGCATTCATGAGCCATCAGGCCTGACGTCACGTCTGCGCATGCGCACTAGAGAATAAACGACTGCGCCGCCTCTCTGCACACGTACCAGCGCGGCTGAATCCCACTTCAGCACACGGAGCTGGTTTCCAGCTATCGTGGCGAGAGCGCTCCAAAATGCGTTTTCATCCTTATTACTAGCATTCTAATACGCATTGGACGGGAATTCGCATAATTTTATTGTGATATCTGGCTCGCATTCCAAGAGAAAGGATGTAATTTTACAGCGATTTCTCGCTAGCTTTCGAAGAGAAATGGAATAATTTTAGTAATATATTTACAGTGTGCTGCAGCACATTAGCAGCAGCCGCCACTGAACTGTAGTAATGTTCAACCATTTTTTTTTCCATAATGCGGGAAGAATAAAACACTCGGAAACTGCCATTGAAGGGCTTAGCAAAACTGCTTTAGGTTTAACGTGTAACTGCAGTATCGAACATTGCATTCGAATTTCCAAATTAGATTTCATGTTCTGAAAAATTAGTTGTGAGTTAGCGCACGGCGCGTAACAGGCTGACAGCGCTCCACTCATAAGGATACTGGCGTGTACGCCAGACTGCTTCCCCCTCTCTGTTCCTCCGGAGTAAACGCGACGGTGCTGCCACAGCGGCGAGGAAGAAATTGGTCCTCCTCCCCCCCCCCCCCCCCCCAATTGATTAACAGGTGCGGCCGGCAGGTAGTCGAGGTGCCATGCCACAGTTCCCGCAGCCGCTCCCTCCGATGTTTGGTTTCGAATACCCTCTTGGACATGTATGTTGAGTTTGTCCTTAGAGAAAAAAAAAAATAAATAAATAAAAAGGAGGGGGTGGCAGATTTGCCGCCCCTAGGAAAGTGCCACCCCGTGCGGCCGCACGTTTCGCACGTGCCTTGCGCCGGCCCTGACTCCTAGCTAGGAACAGGGGACTGATGAGCTAGCTGTTTAGTCCCCTTAAAACCAATGATAACAACAAGAAGACCGTAGCCCACATAGAATAGGAACGACCTTCTACAATGCACTACTTATGAACTGAAGAAAGCAAATTTAAATACACTGAAGAGTAGACTGAAGCAATTATTAATAGAGAAGAGTTGTTACTCTGTTGAAGACTTTAAGTTGTAGTGCCATCTTGGTAAAGAATGTAATTATACAGGGTGTTACAAAAAGGTATGGCCAAACTTTCAGGAAACATTCTTCACACACAAAAAAGGAAAATATGTTATGTGGACATGTGTCTGGAAATGCTTAATTTCCATGTTAGAGCTCATTTTATTCCTTCTCTTCAAATCACATTAATCATGGAATCGAAACACACAGCAACAGAACTTACCAGTGTGACTTCAATCACTTTGTTACAGGAAACGTTCAAAATGTCCTCCGTTAGCGAGGATACGTGCATCCACTATCTGTCGCATGGAAATCCCTGATGCGCTGATACAGCCTTGGAGAATGGCATATTGTATTACAACCATCCACAATACGAGCACAAAGAGTCTCTACATTTGGTACCGGGGTTGCTTAGACAAGAGTTTTCAAATGCCCCCATAAATGAAAGTCAAGAGGGTTGAGGTCAGGAGAGCATGGAGGCCATGGAATTGGTCCGCCTCTACCAATCCATCGGTCACCGAACCTGTTATTGAGAAGCGTACGAACACGTCGACTGAAATGTGCAGGAGCTCCATCGTGCATGAACCACATGTTGTGTCGTACTTGTAAAGGCACATGTTCTAGCAGCACAGGTAGAGTATCCTGTATGAAATCATGATAACGTGCTCCAGTGACTACGTACTGATGTGCTTGATGCTAGTACTGTAGAACAATGACTCGTATGCCAACACAAGCACTGAAGTCAACATTACCTTCCTTCAATTGGGCCAACTGGCGGTGAAGTACAGTACATACTAACGAAACAATAGGGTATTTTGACACTTGTCTGCATGAATTATTTCAATTTACATTTAAAGAGATATACTAAAATGAGCTCTAAGATGGACATTAAGCGTTTCCGGACACATGTCCACATAACATATTTTCCTTCTTTGTGTATGAGGAATGTTTCCTGAAAGTTTGACCTTACCTTTTTGTAACACCCTGTATATTGTATGTGTGTAAAGTGCCTTGTATATGTATTGTACATGTGTATAATATAGTAAGAATAGTTTACAACTCAGCGCAAAGACGTGGTGACGAGCTGCGACAGGCACATACAAAAGACACACACATAAAACACTTTCAGCTATCTGCCATGGCCTTCTTCAGAAAATAGAACACTCACGCAATCACACAGGCACACAACACAGTCATGCCTACGTGATTGCGTGAGTGTTCTATTTTCTGAAGAAGGCCATGGCCAATAGCTGAAAGTGTTGTATGTGTGTGTCTTTTGTATGTGCCTGTTGCAGCTCGTTGCCACGTCTTTGCGATGAGTTGTGAACTTTTCCTTACTATACTATTAATTCCAACCTGGACTTTCCATTATTATATTGTACATGTGTAACATACTTTTATAAATGAAAGCCAAATTTTCCTGACAATGTCTGAAAACATTTTGTTATATGGACAGAAAATGAATAAATAAAAATAAAATAATATATTAGTTTTACAACTAATTACAATTTATTTAAATAAATCTAATCTTACTTTTAAAAAATCCAGAACATCAAGAAATGGCTCTATGTGACAGTAAAAAGTCAAAATAAATAAATAAATTTCATATATTAGGTTTTTGAAATAGCAGTGATCAGTTGCACTTAAACTGGTTTTATTGAGCAGTTTTGTGACCGAGTGAGGTGGCGCAGTGGTAACATTCTGAACTCGTATTCGGAAAGATGGTGGTTCAAATCCACTTCTGGCCATCCAGATTTAGGTTTTCTGTGATTTTCCTAAATCACTCGAGGCAAATGCCAGGATGGTTCCTTTGAAAGGGCAAGGCCAATTTCCTTCCATATCCTTACCCAAACACTCAGAGCGAAAGCTCCGTCTCTAATAACTACGCTGTGAACGGGACGTTAAACACTAATCTTCCTTCCTTCCCGACCAGTTTTGTGCACTTAGTACACTCTTTCAGACATATATTAGCACACTATTCAAACTGGTCAGTAAAACCAAATTATGTACAAATGGCTGCTGCTATTTCAAAAACCATCTGAATAAAAGTTGCTGTGATGGGCAAAATACTGCATTTAAAATATTCATTTTCAGCTTTTTGTGGCCTAATGAATAAGCCATTAAATTTTGGGTATGCAGCTGCACAAATTCAATTTTTTCACCTGATATCTCAGCTAAGTATTGTTGGAACATCTTCAGAGTGAATCATAAGGCTGCTAATGAGTTGCCACATGCGCCAGCACTGAATACGCGGGTCACAGGTACTGGTAAGTGGCAAAAAGATGCACTTACACACACATGATGTTTGGCGAAAGTTTTCAGGCATTTCATTCGCTTATCGATATGTTTGGGGCAATAACACTGTGACAAATTCACTACAAATAAGTACAACAAGATCTGTATTTCAAGCCTTGTCCAAATTAACCTTTTATGTCTGTTTATTAAGTTGTCACCTACTCTGATTTTTATGGCTTTCTTGAAAACATAATCCCAAAGGGAAGAGATGGATCTTAAAATATTCCTGTCACTGTAGTTCATCAAATGATTTTTACCTATACAATGTTCTGCCACTGCTGACATGTCGGGTTGTACTAAGCATGCATATCTTCAGTGATCAATGCATCTCTTGACCTGTACACATTATCTGACCTACGTGTTAATTTTCACCATTTCATCAAGGAATCTGATACCCATCTTGTGAAGCAACAAATCATCCTTCTCAGAACCGAGTAAGACTGCAATTTTCACAGGCCAGATCATCTCCTTAACAATATGTTTTTTGAGAATGTGGCTTATCTCCCAGTAAAGAGTGGCTACATAAGGCAAAAATACTCTTGTTCTGAAGGTATTATTTTCTCCTTCTTCCTCTTCCTCTTCTTCTTCTTTTTCTTTTTCCTCTGCCTCTTTCAGACCATGTACGTGCATTCAAAGATTCACATCAAATACTATGAGAATTTTTGACTAGGTAGACAATATCTATAGTCTTGACTGCAAATTTATTAACAGTGATGATCAATAGTTGTATCTGCCAACAGGCATTATAACCTTCCTTTGCAGATACAACTATTGACAAACATGTAAACTGATCTGAGGATAACTCAGAAATGAGTTAAAACCAGTCATCACTGTTAATAAATTTGTGGTAAAGACTATAGACATTGTGTACTAAACCAAAAATATTTATGTTGCCTCCCAATAACTAAATAACTATGAGAATTTGTTGCTAGTAACATCTGTTTAATTATAAAATGCTTTTTAAGGGTGTGAGCTCTTTTTGCAAATTGTCAGTATTGGATAACTGTGTGCCTTGTGTACAAAAATCTTAGGACACCTAAGGTTTTTGAAGATTGTTGGCAGCTATTAGTATCTAAATATAGATTTCTTTGCTTAAGTTTGCAATATATGGCCTATCCTAATGTACCACCAATTTGACGATGAATGAGGACATCCAGAAAAGAGAAGCAGCAATCTTTTCTATTTCCGTAGTAAATTTAGGAGAAATGAATCGAATGCCTGAACGTTTTCCCCATGTAAGCACACATGTGTGAATGTAGGTCTTTGCTGCTGATCAGCATTAGTGACACTCATGTGCAGTGTCATTGCAAAGGAGTGTATAAGGCCAATTGTGGCACCCCGTCAACAGTCTTGCGATTCACTCTGAAGATAGCTAAACAACTCTCAGCTGAAATATCAATAGAAGAAGATGAATTTGTGCTGCTGCACACCCAAAACTTAATGCATTAAGTAAAATAGAGTTTGGTGATATAAATAGATGTTCTTTTTGTGTCTAGTCTATTATTAAGTTACCTTCCTAATAACCTGTATTGCCATTTTTTTAAGTTTGTTGTATTCTTTTTTCAGTGAAGCTGTTAGAGTATGATCAGCGCTTTGCATTATATGGTGATGACTATATATTTTATGATTACAAGTCACCATTGCAAATTCCAGAATCATTTCAGAATTACTTTGATGTAATTGTTGCTGATCCACCTTTCTTGTCAGATGAATGTTTATCCAAAACTTGTGAGACAATTAAGTTTTTAACAAGGAATAAAATAATTCTTTGCACTGGTATGTATTAGTAGTGATTGTCTGTACATAGTTTAAAAGTAATTTTAGAATTACATAACTTATTAAATAATTTGCCATGCATACAGAACTACAATAAGGGGTTTCAAGATTGTTGTGCTTTCATCTGTGGTAGCTTTAGTCAAAGCCTTCATCTGAAAAAGAAGCACATTCACACAGTCACTCATTTATAACCATGCACATGTGATCACTATCCCTGGCTGCTCCAGTGTTACAAGCATCCTGGCAGTGAGTAAGGATGGGAGTAGAGGGCAACGGATGTCAGGTAAGAGTGGGGATGGAGTGATCCACGATGCAAGATGGATTTTAAAGGCTGTGATAGGTGGTGATGTGAGATGCTGCATGTAATACAATAAAGGGAAGGTGCAGGAGAGCAAAAAATGGTAGGTTTAAAGGTGTTTGTGGGGAAGGCTGTGTGTAGGGGGGGGGGGAGGCTGCCAAAAAAAAGTACAAAATATAGTAAATATTTAATTAAAGGGATATTGAAATATTAAAGAAAAGATAAATTTCTAAAATAAAGTAGAATAAAAAAGTGGCACACAGTTGAAAGACAGATAGGGATACAGGATAGTGAATGGAGGAGGGGGGGCATTGTTAGGTTTGGGTTGTAGGGATGATAAGTTACCTTAGGTTGAGGCCAAACAAAGGTTCCACCACTGTGTGATGATTTACAGTGACTACATGGCAGAATTCAGATTCCTTCATCTACAAGTTATGCTAGGATGATCGCATCCCAAAAGTGAACATGACCTACAATCCCTGCTAAAATACTATGGTCCTTCCCTGAACCAAACCCCTGAATCCATATCCCTTCTCACCCCAACAACACTCCCCACACCTATCTTGTACATGCTCCCAAAAATCCATAAAGCCAACTGAAGTAACTTCTCAATAGAGATACAGTTAGCATTAGCAGTAGTGCCTGTGATTGAACATAAGGTACAAATGATAGTTCACTTTGTATAGGACATAGACGAAAGCACGAAATCAATTCACACTCCAAGAGAGGCATGTACATGGATTGGAACACTGAGCCACATTGCAGTTTGGTCAGATTTCTGGTGCTGGCAGCTGCTAGGTGGCGGTCTGACCAACACAAGTGCCACCGTCTCGCACCCGTAGGCATACTAACAGGCGGTGGCACGGAGTTTTGCTTGCTGTGCAGTGCAATGTATAATGCTCCTTCCCCCTCAGGGAGAAATGTCGACAGACGGCAAGCGGACCCAGGCGACATCCATCGGAGTGGCTTCATCGGCAGAAGGTACATGCTTGTTTAGGAGACTGCTAGCCGGTACCTGGGCAATTCTGGTGGAGGCGTGGCTGTCAACGGTGGCTCGTCTGTTGTGGGATGCAGCCTGCTACGATAGGAGAGCCCAGTACTGATGAAGAACACAGTACTGGAGATGATGGGGGTGTCAGCTCATTCGAGATGGCTGGCACTGGTCCAGCAGGACTAGACTGCAGGGCACGTGGGCGCACAGGGGTGGCCCCTCCTGCAGCAGGGATGATAGACAGCAAGGTGGAGCTTCCATCGGCAACAGCAGGCACCACTGCGGTCGTAGGGGTGGCATCTGGGAGTGGCTCAGTATCACTGAGGGCACGCCAACCACAGGTAGCACCGGGCACGGAACCACCGGTGCTGGTGGACGCAACTGATGCGGTGCATGCGAGCGACACCGGCAGCGGCGGATGTGCCCAGACGGCATGGCCAGGAAAGTAGCAGCACGAGCACGGCACAGCAGTAGACCGTGCATTAGCAGGTGGAGCAGAGTCTGAGGTTGGTGGCTGTGGATTAGTTCAGCAGGACTATGACACGGGCTGGCGTAGTCCACATGTTTGCACACCCAGGGCTGTCGAGGCCGAGGCGAAAGCGACGCATGAGGCACTGCTTACTGCAAAGTGCATTGCGGGCAGGAGGCCACCAGGTGCACAATATTGCCGTCCATACCAGGCCAAAAACATGCCGCTGGGCCAGGGTTTTAGTGCGGGAGACACACAAATGTCCCTCATGTAGCAATGTCAACACACACAAATGTAAGGTCGCCAGCACAGCCACCCGAGACTGCAGGCCATCAGTAGCCAGTGGGATGATCCCGTCTCATTCAAACACAGCCGGAAGGAAAAATAATTCCACAAGGGGTCGGAGGCTCGGTACAGAGAAATATCCGCCCATACGGTACAAATATAATACAAGACCTGACGTAACACCAGGTCAGAAGCCATGGCAGCAGACAGTACCGAAGATTTAATAGGACAACTATCCACAGTAGCCTTTGCTTCCTCATCCAGATAAAAGCAGAGAAGTTCTTCATGATCAAATTCGGGATCGAATCCAATAGAGCATCTGGAGCATCTGGATTACATGTTGGAGTGTATGCTGGAAGTGAACTTCGTAATTGTATCATGTGAGAAAGAGAGCCCAGCACTGAAGCCAGTGGGCAGCCTTATCCAGTGGAGAGGCGGTAGGGTGGGAAAGGGAAACCAATGGTTTATGCTCTGTAAGAAGGTGGAACTTAACACCATACAAGTACACGTGAATTTTTTTAAGGCATAAACAATGGCCAACACTTTTTTAAAAATTTTTATTTATTTATTTTATTTTCAATTTGAGAATATCGTTGCTGGACCGGGGTCAAAGTCTTAAAGGCATAAACAATAGGGCATTCAGACACATTTGGAAGTTTATGCGCCAGCACTGCTCTGACCCTGTACTGAGAGGCATTTGCAGCTAGGACCACGTACTGACCCAAAGTGTACATAGCCAGGCAAGGGGCTGACACTAAAAGATTCTTGAGAGTGCAGGAAAGCAAGGTCACAGTCCGAGTGTTGTATAGCGTAGACATGTGCTGTGAAAATATGGTTTTTTCGGTGTGTGTGTGTGTGTGTGTGTGTGTGTGTGTGTGTGTGTGTGTGTGTGTGAGACAATGTTTTGGCTTGTAAGTTTGTAGCGGGAAACAAACATACAAGTTACACCGTTGAATGTAAGCTTCAGGTTGCCTAGTCATAGCAACGGACATGGGAACGGGAAGTTCGACGTAAATTTGACGCTGACGAAAAAAGTTTGACGCTAGTGTGTAAGTGAGGACAAACTATTAAAATGTTTGAAGAGTCGTTGTGCATTTAAAAGGCTAAACTGTTTGCTTGACTTTATAATTCGAAACTGGAACTGTGGTTTTGCTGTTAAAACAGAAATGATTCAGTTGTAAGGCAGCAAAATAACCCCGAGTTCCATGTACATCTCCACTGATGGCTTGAGGGCAGATGGTTGTGTCGGCTTTGCATATACGCATGCCGGACATAAGGAACTGTGTGCCCTGCTAGACGGCTGCAGTGTATTCACTGCTGAACTGGTAGCCATCCTTCATGTAGTCGATCACATTCGTTCCTGCTCTGGGGAGTCTTTCCTCATAAGCAGTCTACAGGCCCTTGGTCAGTGCTTCCCTCGTCATCCGTTGATTAAGGCCATCCCAGAATCCCTATACGACATCGACTGTTGTGGGCAGTCAGTACTATTTGTCTGGACACCAGGGCATGTTGGGATCGACGGAAATGAGATGGCTGACAGGTTAGCAAAAGAGGCTACCCAAAAACCAACCCTGGATATAGGTATCCCAGCTCCTGACATCCATTCGATGTTACATAGTCGCGTTCTTGGTCTGTGGAGTACAGAATGGCGTACCCTAAGGACTCCCAACAAATTTCTACTAATAAAGGAGACAACCAACGTGTAGTGGTCCTCTATGTGGAAGCCTTGCAGGGATTCTGTTGTCCTCTGCCGACTCCGCATCGGCCATATTTGGCTTATGCATGGTCACATTCTCCGCACGAGGATCCTCCTCACTGTCAATGTGGTGCGCCTTTGACAGGCGCCCACATCTTACTTGAATGCCGAATCTTCGCCCCTCAAAGGTGGACTTTTAATCTTCCTGACTCCTTTAGGTGACAATGCCTCTACAGCTGATTCTGTTTTAACTTTTATTCGTAACAATGAATTCTAAAATTACATCTGACTTTATTGAGTATGCTTTATCTATTTCTTCTGAACCTGCTTAATATTATTAGGCCGGTGATTTTAATGTGTTGCAGAGTAGCTGGACATTCTATTCTTTTATTTCTGTGAACACCCAGCCTGGACATTCTGGTCTTCTCTTTTAGATCTCTTCCTTCTTCCCTTTAGTTGTTTCTTTGATTTGACGTTTTCCATATACGATTTGATGTAGTTTAACATGTTATATCCTATGTTGTCTCTGTGATTGGAAAAGGGACTGATGACCATAGTAGTTTGGTTCCTTTCAAACCCCAACCAACCAATTGCATCATTTGTCAAGGTTTTTATTTTCTGACCTCATGCCCAGAAATGAGACACATCCTGCCCAAGATCCTTCCCACCCCTCCTAAAGTGGTGATCCATCACCCTCCCAACATCCATAACATTCTAGTCTATCCCTACCCTGAAATCCAACCCACTGCCACAGGGATCATATCTCTGTCCAATCCTCCCACCCAGCACTTTCTATTGCAGTCCCGTAGCAGTCTTATCCTACACAGTGAGAGGCATGTGTTCATTTTTGTTTTGTTTTGTTTTGCTTTTCTCCCCTCACCGGCCTCCCCACTCCATTCCCAAGCTCCATCTCGTTCCACCCATTTATTACGTAAATACTCTGTAAGGCCATGCTGTATCCGTTCCCACCACTGTGACGCAACCTTCCTATCCTCCCCCTCTCCCGCTCTCCTATTTGCACACCACAAAGCATAATTTGGAGTTTGGCAGCTGGACTGACAGTTGTGTGAGTGTGTTGTGTGCCTTTGTGATTTTGTGAATGTTCTATATTCTGAGGAAGGCCATGGCCAATAGCTTAAGTGTTGTATGTGCATGTCTTTTTTCTGTGTCTGTTGTAGCTCGTCGTCTTTGTGGTGAGTTGTAAACTGTCCTTATTATATTGTTTATAACTTACTATTTGAGTAGACAAAATAACTTCACTGAGCTTATACTTGTCTAGTTAAGTTATTTTTGGTCCATTGAGTACTTGTTTGCAGTTGTTAAGTGAGATGTTATGTAAAACTTTTAAACAGCTGGAGCTGTCAAATGCATACCACACTGAAGACCTTGTCTCAAGAGTAACATGCTGTCAATACTTTCTCCACTATCAGTCACTTGATACTTTTCAACCTCAGCCTTCCCCTCCTCTGATGAGGCTCAGAAGCTTGTTCTGAAGTGTGATTTGGTCACATGGGAGCTATGTCGCATCAAATATTTCAACAGAAGTCAAGCAATTCATTGCAGCACATTACTGTTCTAGACTTAACATGATGAGTAATGTACTGGTGGGTGTCTTTAGGTATTCTTCTATGCATTAATTGCAGTAAGCTTTTAAAGTAAGTACAGGAAAATGTAAAGATGGCATTTATTTAATTTTTGTGAAGAAATTTGAAAATTTTTAATTGACAACCCCTGTTGATTAAAACAGGTAATCAACTATAGTAAAACAAAAATTGGTAATCAAAGTGAAAAATGTTCCTAATCACAATAGAACAAAAGGTGAATATGTCCTGGTCAAATATGACTGCCAATGTGATATTGTCAGTCATCTATGTGTTGCTGGCAGACAAGTGATTGTATTGATAAATATGGCACCTCGTTCCTCTCTATTGTTGACACTATATTGTAAAATCATGAAATCATGTTGTAAGCCCTTGTTGTGAATAATGCCAGTACTGCACTTCCAGTAGACTGCATAAACTCTTTCATTCAGGAACAGCTGGCACTTTAGAGATGTCTGCACTGAGTGAAACAACAAACCACACATCAAGATTATCTCTTACAAGGAGGATGTGAATATTTCTGATCATGTTTACATGTTTAGCATATGGCTTACACGATTATATTGTACAAGTAAGTACAATTAGGTTAATGGGAGGTTAGATAAAAATTATATGAATCAGTGCGAGCAGATACATCTGTCTGTGTGTGTGTGTGTGTGTGTGTGTGTGTGTGTGTGTGTGTGTGTACAAGTATGTATAAGTGTGTAAAATAGGCAGTCACATACACACAACTGAAATTTGGGGTCATGTCCCTCATGACAAAGATACATGTACATTCACACAATCACTCAGATATAACTCAAACACACATGACCACCATCTCCGGACACCGGACACTCCCACACAACAAGCACCTTTGGAGTGAGTGAGCAGGGGGACTGGAGAGGGAAGGCTCCCGGGCAAGGAGGGGTAGAACATTCCGCACTATAAGGCGGATTGTACATGCTCTGATAGGTGGAAGATGAGATGCCTTAGAATCCAGTAAAGGGAAAGGGTGAGGGTGAGAGAGCAGAAGAGGGGAGGTATAGAGGTGTGTGTGTGTGTGTGTGTGTGTGTGTGTGTGTGTGTGTGTGTGTGTGTGTGTGTGTGTGTAGGGGGGGAGGGCACAATCCAAAAAATTATTTAAAAAAACGTTATGACCGAAAATTTAAGTTGTGTGAACGTGATTGTCTAATTTACATGCCTGTCTGTGGCAAGTTGTTATCTATCTCCTGTAACTGACATTCCAACCTGTTTTTATTTATTTATTTGTTAAGGTGCAAAACTGCAGAGGTCATAAGCGCCCATGTCCATGGTTAGTAAGAACAAGAACTAAAAGGAGGCAGAGATAAAATAGGTGATACAATTATGCTACAAAAAACAAGTAAAGAAAGGACACAACAAAATTCCTCAAGTGGAAGGATTTTTAACTTCATTCACTATATTGGTATGATGCATAAAAAGTAAATCACGATCAACATAACACATGCCATCCACTAAAACAGGGGACAGTTCTGACGATAAACACAGACTCAATCGTACTCGATTGAAAAACTGGCACTGGACCATTTTAACCTGGTATTCCCAATGTTAGATTTTTGTGTATTTATAGGTAATCATGGTGACTGAGAGAATAGTAGCTGCTAAAAGAAGTTGGGATATCCATTTTTCATTTGATCTTTGTGTGCAGTGACTTTCACCTTGCAGTCCTTTACACAAAGAATGTTCTTTAATCATTTATGATGTCTTAGTACTTTGTGATTTAATAACAGTAGTAAAAAGTATCATTGTGTAACAGTGTTATGGGATATTCATACATTTTCTTTTTTCTTTTTTTCTTTTAGGTGCAGTAATGGAAAACCTGGCATCAAGATTACTAGATGTAAGGAAAAGTTACTTTCAACCAAAACATAAAAACAATTTGGCAAATGAATTTTCTTGTTTTACAAACTATGAGGGTTTGCTAAACAATGAGGCTCTAAAATCAGTTATCTGATGTGCAATAAAAATATTTTTTGTGTTGTTGGTTTTATGCTTCTGTTTGTTTCTCTCCTTCAAATGTTCAAGCTTACACACATTGCACTATTATTTCTCTTCTTCCACGTGTGATTCATTTGTGTGTAGGAAAGAAGGTAAATGGCTGAAATATTATGCACCACTAAAGGTGGAGAATACATTGCAAAGTCACTAGTTTGGCAACTATGTGCTATCATTCCAGCACTATGCAGTCAGCCGGACCGGGTACAACTACTTGTGTGTGTACATTGTGTGTGTGTGTGTGTGTGTGTGTGTGTGTGTGTGTGTGCAAGCAGTATTGTTATTTCATAGTTTTATCATTCCAATGGAAATGCTGTTCAACTAGTAAACAATATAGTACTGCTCTTGTATACATTGCAATAGCTTGTTATCCTCATATAACCATTATATTGTGGAAAAGCCACTACCAGTTTTGGGACATTATAGTCCCATCTATGTAATAGACTATGTAATCGGCCAGTCTGTGCACCCCCTTCTGACCCCCTGTTACCTGGTGATGCCTACCATGGGTAACTGCTGTATTTCCAGGTGCCAGCTGGCACACTCTCCTTGGCTGTGTCTGCGAAGGTAATCCTGACTCCACATTCCTTGTCTTTTCGCACTTTTTGAAGGCATTGCACCCTCTGTAGCCTGTCATGTGAAGACTACAACAGTTGCAGCAAATTGACGTGGCTTCATACTTAATTGTGCAGTCTCGAATTTGACGCGGCCCATCCATTTTACACACTGAGATGGGATTGTCAATATTGTACCACCTGACCTGAGGCCTGGAATGAGTATCAGTGGGCTCTCCTTCCTTTGGGATGGACAGATCTGCCTGTTACGTCGACATCTTTGACCCTCAAGTCCCTGAAAATCTTTCAGTTTTCTAAGTTCTTGATTCAGATAATGCAGGAAAGCAGCATTTTCCTATGTGTCCTGGGTGACTTCATAAGTCTTGCAGAACAGGCAGGAAATCCCAGGACCTTAAGCTTGTTTTTGAGGTGTTCTGATCCATCCTTGTAGAGAGGTGGCGAAACACTGCCTTCAGCTGCTTGAGGGATTCTGCATTGTGGGTGAAACAATGCAGCCCCTCAGACCTGATCAGGTACATCACTCCCTGTTAGTCCTTGCTGTCACCATCTGAACCTTGAACAGGTCATATCTGGTCTCATAGACAAACTTCAGGGTAATGACTGATCAACAGAGGCACTCAAGCCTCCTTTTATACCCTAAAGATCCAGTCAAGTGACCATACAAGGGAGGAAGGGAGGAGGATTACAGTTTTATTTACCCCCTCACAACTACACGCACATACATATGGACTAGACTAGTACAACATGATAAATGGGCGGGAAAGTTAAGCACTGTACCCTCAACATAACACATTACGAGTTGTGTTCAAAAAGTAATGTCATTTTATATTTTTATGAAAAAAAAAATTAATAATTCATCAAAATTCATTTCTCCTCCAAAGGAATCTCCCTAAGAGACAATACACTTGTGCCAGTGCTTCTTCCAATCCTCAAAACACTTCTCATAAGCACGTTTTGGTACAACCTTGAGCGATGCAGTTTTTATTTCCTCAGTCATTGTAAATCTTCATCCTTTTGTAAGTCTCTTCAGTTTTGGGAACAGGAAAAAGAAGCAGGGGTCAAAATCCGATAGATATGGTGGCTGAGACATGACTATCATGTTGTTTTTGGCCAAAAAACCTCTCACAAGTAACAAGAAATGACCAGGTGCATTCTTGTGATGCAAAAGTCATTAATTGTTTTTCCACAATTACCAATGTTTTTTTTTTTTTTTTTTTGTATATTGTTTCCTGCAGACAGCTTATAATGTCAAATTAGTACTCCTTATTGACTGTACAGCCTTAAGGCAAAAATTCATGATGCACTTATGCCATGGTAATTGAAAGAGACTCGGAGCAAACATTTGATCGAATTTGGGAAGCTTTTTTCTGTCTTGGCTCTCCGGATGCTTTCATTGAGACAATTGGGCTTTGGTTTCAACATTGTAACTGCAAACTAGTTTCAAACTAGTTTTGAGCAAATCAGGACCATCCTTGAAGTCATTCAATAGCTCCCGAGCAATGCACATGTGAAGGTTATTCCGATTAAAATTTAGAAGTTTTGGAACAAACTTCGCTGACATATGTGTCGACCCCAAAACATATAAAAAAAAAGAATTGCCTGATGTGAGCTGATTGACATGCCAACATCCTTAGCAACTTCTATTACCATAATTCAACAAGTTTCCAAAACAATTTTCTTTGCATCTTCCCATTATCTGTTCTTCATCTGCTGGGGTGTCCAGAGCGAGTTTCATCATTTGCATCTTCTCGGCCATCTTGGAAGAGCTTGTACCATTTGTAAACACCATTTATAAACATTTTTTGTGCTTAGACCAGGCTCATCATATACCATTGTCAACATTTCAAGTGTTTTAGAACACTTGATTTCATTTTTCATACAAAATTTGATGCAAATTCTTTGCCCCACTTTTTATAATTATAGAAAATTGACAAGCACAATAAAACACATTTAACCTTTCTATATTTTAGGAACATGTGTGCCAACATAACTAAAAAAATATATCATGTTTATGGAATATTCTGTCAGTACTTGGAGGAACAGAGACATATTAAAAACCTAAATGTGTAGTATTTTTGTTCCACTTAGTACTAAGTTATCTAACTATGGCCTAAGAAGCCAAAAGCTGCTAATAATAAGCAAGTAAAAAAATATTGTGGAACAAAAATGCTACATATTTAAGTTTTTAATAAAAATATATAAAAAAAATCGGTTATATTTTGCCTGCACAATTTAAAAGGTCACCAATCTTTTTCAACAGCCCTTGTACAGTGTATAGTGCATTAGTCCTGACAAAAGGTAGTCAGTTGCTAGTTGCATGACCTGATCTTTAGAGTATAAAAGGAGTCTTTGACCATGTTCACTGACCAGTCTTCTGTGGTAGTTTAACATGGGGATCCCTTGAATGTGCTAAACAGCCCTTAACTACAGGGACAGAAGACAAGATCAACAGATAAACACTTTGGATTGTGCCTCTTACTGAAAAACCTGGACATCTTGTTAAAGTCAATCAGGGTAAATTTGTACCAGTCAGGGTATCTGTTTACCACTTAATATTTATATTGGGTTTCAAATGACTTGTGTTCCACCTATTGGCAATATTTTTTTCTAAAGGTAATTTTTAATACCTTTGTCATAAATAATTCCCCATTAGGTGGAACATCAGCCACAGAAAGCCATGTATTAAGTGGTACAAAGATACCCTAACTGGTAAAAAGTTACCCTGATTGACTATACTTCTATTGGTAACATAAATAACGTTTAAAATGCTTGCTCCTCAGCAAAAAGAATTTAAAGTTTCCTACCCCAAGCATTGCCTTTTTGCAATAAATTATATATTGTGGGCATCCACAGCTGTAGACTCGAGTCATATTGAATGGATGCAAATAATGGATTACAATAATATTATGCTAGTTAACTCTGAATCAAGTGGACTGTCAGGAGCAGACGAAAAGAACATGTGATCTGTAATGTTAAAATAGGTAATGTGTGAATCATATACTTGAGCCTGTGTAGTAAATTTGACAAGTTCATCACTTTAAAACATGTTTTCAAGGCCAAGTTGCCATTTTTGCTAAATGATGGCAGCAAGAGGAACACTGAATAAAAATTGGCAACGAAGCACTGAAAACATCTTGAGGAAATATGCAAATCCTGTCGCTATACCTTATAAAGTGGAATTAGCCGATTTTAAACTGTTTTAATGGAGAAGCTCTCTTCTGTACTACAACAGCTTCATTTAGATGACTTTTAGATTTGGACATCACTCATGATTATGCAGTGGAGATGTGTGTGTACCTAGTATCCAACAAATCCTTTCACATGAAAGGAGACTGCACGGGAACCAGCAACGCAATTGTGGACAAGGATAAGACAGTTGGGATAGATTAGTTAACATGGTTGACATCCAATTATCATGTAAAAATGAAGTCGTATGGCATGAATGGCTGGGAGACCTCAAAGGCCAGGTTCAGCCACCTAATTGGAAAGGTTTTCCTTATCCTTTGCACCCACAGGCACCTTTCTTTCATGAAGTATGAGAAATGTGTACTGAAGTGTCTATGTGAAGTGTAGTGACTATAATGTGTGGTGTAGTGTAGTGTCGTGTCTTGTCGTGTTCATGTTAAGCCCCCTTTACACCGAAGCGAACACAAGCGAACGAGAATTCGCTCTGGTGTAACTGCTGTGCATGCGCTATTTGGTTGCGCTCGGCTCGCATTCGCAGGTGTTCGCTTGTGATCCGCCGGGGTGTTGGTTTCAGGGCGAACCATCAAAGGAAGTTCGTGTCCTCTTCGCTTCAGCGCTAGCATATGCAACAAACTGCATACGCTCACCTTGTGGCAATGTGCTGTTTTCTTTTTCGTTCGCTCCGGTGTAAATGCTTATTCCCAAGTACAAGCCAATGCATGCGCGCACAGACAAATTCCTGACGAATGTGCATTCGCCAGTGTTCGCATATGTTCGCTTCAGTGTAAACAGGGCTTTAGAGATGGAGAGGGTGAAATCCGGTGCTGGCACGTAGCCTCCTATCAAAATGCACCGAGGGGGCCGCCATCCGACAGACGCATAAGTGCCATGCTTTCACTCCACAAGAGACTGCGGAATTTAATCCAGGACGTTGGTGCAAAGACTGGTAATCAAGAATTTGCACCACTACCCAGATGGTTACCCATCCAAGTACTGGCCATGCCTGACACTGATTAATTTCGGTGATCTGGCAGGAACTGGTATATTCGCCTCGACACGGCTGTTGACAATTACCTTGTAAAAATATACTATTAATTTTATATGTCAAATCCATATTATCGATTTTATAAAGTGTCCAGACAGGTGAATGCAAGAGACTTTCACTTCTTTGCTAGGCCAAGAAAGTGGAGGCTGGTTGCTACAGTATACAGCTACCAAATGGATCATGATTTTCACCTGGTGCTAGGTCCTTTGTGTTTCAACTGAGAGCAAACAGCATCTCCAAAATACACACCTGTACAGTGTGGATGCAGCTAGCAAATGCTATACAGAACAGTTGCTGTGTTGCGTTTAAACATATTTTACATTTATTTATTGAGATAATAAGACTACCTAAAAATTGACTGGTGTATAGGTAAATTCCCTGTACAATGAAGACAAATAATAGCTAATAAACTATGTTCCCTCAGTTTTCATTTGTAACCAGTGATCCATCCAGTCTTTGCACTTGTTGCACTAATTTTTGTAGCCAGGTGACTTCCAATGGACAGTGTAGTGTAACCACCAGTTTGCGTCACGAGATGTTCGTATGCATAAAAAAGGGTTTCAGGTTAGGTACAGGTCGCATACTATTTGCCTGTTGCATGTTTGCCCAGGGTTGCAGTTGTGGAGAATTGTGAGTGGACTGCGAAGCTGCTTCTAGCTACGGCATTCGGCACAAGGGGAGCTGCCAACGAGTAATCCACTACTATGCCCCAAGGAACATTGTGACATATATTTAATTCTTTTTTCATTGTATGTATGCAATGTTCTTTTTGTTATTAACAACAAAACTAAATATTATGAAATATCAGTGTGAAGTGTGATTATGAAATATCATTCATGACTTTTGATGTATTTGGAGAATCTGTAAAATGTGTTATACAAAATATATTTGTTAAACAAAGCTATTGTTATGATTCAGTAGAACAACATTGAATTTTACTTCTCCCTGAAAGTAAGCCTGCCTGTGAGTAGGAGATGAAGACAATGCTTTATCATGAAGGGCTGACGTGGAAACTTAACTAGCAGAGCCTTCTCACTCTGAGAAGAATTTGAAGGAAGTATTGGAGGTGAGTGGAAAGGAGAGGTGTCAAAGAAATGGAAGACTTAAAATTTTTAATTATATGAAGTGTCTGCATTCAAGGTACACTAGTCTTTTATAACTTCTGGCCTTAGTCACACAGATACTCTTCAATGGACACAGAAAATCTTGTGACAAGTTTTAGCAGATATGTAACTATAGGTACAGTGCCTCGCTACAAAAAGGAAAAGAAAGAAAAGAAAAGAAGAAAAAAAAAAAACCACCCACACACACAACACTTGTATTTAAGACAAATTGGAAATTATTTTCTTTTATTGATTTGTCTTGAGGCAATGTTTTCTCGTTTCTCTATTTGGAGTAAAAATGAATAACTTTTTGGTGTGCCATTCCTTGGGTGCAAGCCACCACATACAATTCGCCCTATGATAAGCATGAGTGTTCCAAATTCAAACAAGCAAAAGTCAGTGATTGAAATTGTGGTTTTTTGATGATAAAAACAAAGGCAAGGCACAAAGGGAACTGGAGATGCTTGAACACAATCATATCAAATCACCAGTAAGTGTGGAATCAGTACATGTTCCCCTTTGAATCTGCCACTGATTATTGTTGCCATGATTAAATTTGGTCTCACTTTTTCTTAATGGTCACTCTTATATTCCACTGCAATAACATTTTATTACTATTAGCTGATAGTTTACTGGAAATGGGATATTACTTTCTAATAATGGAAAGGCCAAGTAGGAATTAACAATATAGTAATAGGACAGTTTACAACTCACAACAAAGTCGTGATAACGAGCGTGACAGGCACATTAAAAAGGCACACACATACAACTCTTTCAGCTATCAGCCATGGCCTTCAGAAATAGAAACCTTCCCACAGGTGCACAACACAGTCACACAACCGTCATCTCCAGCGGCAGCCGAAGTTGATGGCTGTGTGACTTTGTTGTGATTGTGTGAATGTTTCTACTTCTGAAGAAGGTCAAGGCTGATAGCTGAAAGTGTGTGTCTTTTTAATGTGCCTGTCACAGCTCATCGTCACGTCTTTACGGTCAGTTGTAGACTGTTCTATTACTATATTATTGGGATATTAGTTTCTTTTTTCTATTGGTATTTGAAAATTCACCAGTATATTTAATGCCTCGGAAATATGGATGTAACAGTATCAAAAAATAACACGTTTTCTGTTTGTATCATGTCATTTTTCTATTACTGCAGTGCTGCTGCTTGGAGCTAGCATCTCTTTTGTGACTGATCGTGTTAGACTGTGCATTAATAGTGCAGCTACGGTTGGATTCTGCAGCATTATGGGCACTACTATCATTCCAAGTGCCAGATGTAAACTCTTTTGTATATATTAGACTGTGATATTACTATGTAAATATGGAGTAAACATTCAGAGTATGGTATTCATTGTTTTAAGTCATACTAAGTAGAAAATAGCAACCAATAAAAGCAATTTCTGAAATATGTGAAGTTGAAAAGTCGAAGATATTTAACAATATTTTTGAGAAGGAAGGTTGTGTACCCATCACAGAGACGTACGATGAGCCGCAGAAAAGCACAAATAACAGGCAACTACATTATAGCTTTCGGCCGTTTAGGCCTTCAGCAGTTAGACACACAAACATACACACACTCACACAGACACAACTGCCATCTTCAACCGCTGTGGCCGATTTGCACTACCCTACATGGCCTAGGCGAGAGCATTCAGTGGTAGGTGTAAGGAGAGGGGAGCAGTAGAGGAGAGGGCATGGGTGGGGGAATATGCCAGTGCTATCTGACGGGCAGTGTGGAAGGAAAGGAAGGGAATGAAATGTGTGGTGAGACTGGAGACGAATGTAAGAATAGAGAATGGCAGGGAGAGAAGGAAGGGTGGTGGCAGGAACAAGTGAAGGTTTAGGCCTGGGGGATTGCAGGAGAGTAGGATATATTGTAGGGAGATGTTCCCATCTGCGCAGTTCAGAAAAGCTGGTGTTTGTGGGGAGGATCCATATGGCACAAGCTGCATAGTGTGACTCACTTCAATGACTGCTACACAGCCTGTGCCATATGGATCCTGCCTCTACCACCCTTTGCTTCCTCTCCCTGCCACACTCTATCCTTACATTTGTCTCCAAGTCTCCAATACCACCACACATTTCATTCCCTTCCCTTCCTTCCGCACTGTTTGTCAGTCAACACGTGTCGTATTGCCCCACCCATGCCATGGGTCCCCCCTACTCTCCTGCTTCCCTCTCCTTGCCACCTTCTCACACTCACCACTGGGTGCTCTCGCCTAAGCCATGCTGGGTAGCACAGATCAGCCACACCGGCCGGAGACGGTGGTCACGTTTGTGTTGTGTTGTGTTGTGTGTGTGTGTGTGTGTGTGTGTGTGTGTGTGTGTGTGTGTGTGACCGCCGAAGGCCTAAACAGCCGAAAGCTGTAATGTTGTTCTCTTATTTGTGCCTTTCTGCGGCTCATCGGATATCTATGTGGAGAGTAAGCAACCTAACCTCCTCAAATATATTGTTGAATCCTTCCTGGAATTTCCGTTGTTTGAAAAGTCAGAGTAATATTGTTCCATATTTTATGCTATATTCTTCAAATCAATAAATATCTTAAATTGATTGCTGCCAAACTTCATAGGATCACCCACTGGGCTAATCCGAAGATTTCATCAAATCTGTTCCAGCCATCGCAGAGTCCATGGTGAACAAACATGTGTACCACCATACACACATCAATCAGAAGATTCATACCCTGCCTGTAAATTATGTGGATATTTGTAATACTGATTCTAGCAAGGATGGTGTAGTTGTTAAACAAGAGTTACACACTGAACAGTCAAAGAAACTAATACACCTGCCTCATGCCATACAGGGCCACTGCTAGCACACAATAGTGCTGCAACACAGTGTGGGATGGACTCGACTAATGTCTCAAGTAGTGCTGGAGGGAATTTATACCATGCATCCTGCAAGGCTGAGTACAAGGGGGTGGACATCTCTTCTGAACAGCATGTTGCAAGGCATCCCAGATATGCTCAATAATGTCCATGTCTGGGGAGTTTGGTGGCCATCTGACTTGTTCAAACTGAGAAGAGTGTTCCTGAAGCTACTCTGTAGTAATTCTAGCCACGAAAGCCTAGGAATTGACCGATGCATCCACAACCAACTCCCCTGGAACTGTGGCACCTTGCAGAACAGATATCTGGAGGAAAGAAGACAACACGCCGTTATGTTTTCGCTGTGTCCTTCCCGAACATGTTGTATGATACTGTAGGGAGGGAAGGCAAATATTGACAATTTTTATGCTGCACGATCCCAACTGCAACAGCAGTCCTTTCAACAGTAGTCAACTGTTGGCATATGAAGTGAAGCCCATCACCGTATCCTGGCTGTGATTCACCGTCGCCTTAGTGAAACCGCAGCCTTTCACCTAGCTGCCTTTTTCAGGAAAACTAGGCGAGGCGACCATCTATCGAGGAGTGACTGCTGCAGATGAAAATCTTCCATGGATGACAATCACTAAGACATTACAAAATCTCATTGACAACATCATTGATGTCCAACCTGTCTGAGCAGTAGTCGATTCAGGAGCTTCCAGCTCTGTATTGTCAAATGACTACCACCGCAAACTACAGAAGATAATGTTCTGTGACAGAAAAGCAACTGTACTGAAGGTCGCCGGCAGGATAATATGTCGCAAGAACAGGGCTTAGCCATTTGAATTTATCGTTTAAACAGATTGTAGCTATAATGCCATCCTCAGATGGGACTTCCTTCAGGCATCCTGGGCTGTCATTGACTGTGGAAGATCTGAGCTACAAATTGAGGAAGCCATTCCAACGAGTACATGTAACATGTACTCCCCTGGGAGGTTGGTTCCTGTTGAGAATGTTGAGATCCCATCATTAACAATGAGAAGAGTTCTAGTCAGCAGCTGAGATGACCAGCTGAACTGTGAAGTGCTTGTCAGTTCCAAAACGATAATCAGTATAGCAAACGAAATCTACATACCAACATCTATCATAAGCATTACAAGTGGCCGAGGAGAACTGTGGATCACTAATTTTCATGACTAGTCACAAGCATTCCTAAGGAAATGTGTATTGAAGCAGCTGAGCCAGTCCAGGATGGTGAACTCAATCTCACTGATGAAGTCTCATGCTCTGCTGTTACTGCTAACAGTGCACTAGAGGAAACTACTATGGAATTGCATGTAGGGCCCAACCTGACCTAGGAAAAATGTCAGTAGGTGTTAGCCATACTTCACCAATTCTCAAGTGCATCCAAGTCCAGGCGGAGAAGAGCCAGATGAAACGGCCGACGATAAAACACTGTATCAATACTGGGAATCATCCACCAAGTAGCCATCCTCCAGCTGAAAGACGGATAATTCGTGAAGATGATGTTGGACGATGTCATTATTCAACCTTCAGAGAGTCTTTCGTCATCTCTGGTGGTCCACAGAAAGAAGAAGAACGGCACATGGTATTTCTGTGTCGACTATCAGTGGCTGAACAAAATCACAAAGAAAGATGTCTACCCATTGCCGTGCATTGATGACACCTTGGACTGTTTGAAAGGAACTACATACTTCTCAATCGTAGACATGCAGACAGGTTACTGGCAAATCAAGGTTGATGAAGTTGACAGGGAAAAGACTGCTGACGGCCTCTATGAATTCAAAGTCATGTTTGGACTATGTAATGCTCCGACCAGATTTGAACAGATGTTGGATAACTTGCTTCAACATCTGAAGTGGATCACATGTCTTTATTACCTAGATGACATTGTCGTTTTCTCAAGGACATTCGCAGAACATGTAAGCCGCTTTCAATTGTGTTGAATAGTATTCAGACTGCAGGGCTCTGCCTCAGCCCAAAGAAGTACCTCTTCGTCGCCAAAGAGATAAAAATCCTGTGGCACTTAGGCAACAGAGATGGTGTCCGTCCTGATCCAGATAAAAAAAAGGGCAGCTCAGAATTTCCAACTCCTTAGCACATTTGTGATGTGAGACGTTTTCATGGGTTGTGCTCTTAGTAGCCTACCAGTGTTTCATAAAAGGTTTTTGTAACAAGACATATCCATTGCAAGAACTTCTGCAGGGAGATGCCAAGTTTTACTGGGACGAGACGAGAGAGAGCTTTCTGGGCACTTAAGGAGGGTTTAACTTCCGCACCAGTTATAACCTTATATGATGAGAATTTGGAAATCAAACTTGACACTGACGCTAGTGGTCATGGAATTGGTGCAGTACTCAAAGGTACTGAAACGGCGATATACTATGCATTAAGAGTACTCTCGTCCGAGATAAACTACTCTACAACCGAGAAAGAATGTCTCATAGTTATCTGGGCTATCGACAAGTTCTGGCCTCATTTATTTGGCAAACCATTCACTGTCAGGACAGACCAGCATTCTTTATGTTGGCTGACTAGCTTGAAAGAACCGTCAGGTCAACCAGCAAGATACTCCATGAGTATGATGTCCAGTGGTATGCAAAAACGGGTGTAAGCACAAGGATACTGACTGCCTTTTGAGGAATTCGTTACAGTAGTGGAACACAACAGCATAGGTGAAATTTCCGCTCTTACTGAATTGGGTGACGCTGTAGCTTAGCAGAGGGAAGATCCTGCATTATTACAAACTGTAGTCGCCTTGGAGAAGGAGAACTGACCAAAGGAGCAATGCGACTTATAAATAGGACATTGTATAAGAGCAACTACGATCCACTGGGCCCCAAATGGCTACTGGTCATTTCAGCTATTCTCACGTATTTCCACAATACTCCAATATCTGGTCCTTGGGGATTCATAAAGACCATAGGCAGAGTCAGATGCAGGTATTACTGGCAAGGTCTCTGCCTTGTGCCACAATAGCTCCAGTATATCTGGTACCAATTCCACCAGCAGCAGCTCCATTCCACTGGATTGGAATCAACCTTTTCGGTAGGTTTCCAAAGTCGACAATCGGTAATCGATGGATAACAGTCTGCTCTGCTACCTCACCTGCTACGCAGTCATCAAGCCTGTGGTGACTGCAGAAGCCCCAGAGATCGGAAAATTCCTAGTAGAAAACATTATTTTGATGCATGGTGCCCTAAGTGTGATAATACTGATCGTGGAAAAGAATTCCAGTCAAACCTAGTATCAGAGAGAATGTCCACAGAATAACAGGTGCCTACCATCCTCAGACAAATGGTATTACCCAACGTTTTAAAAAGATGTTAGCAGATATGCTGTCAATGTACATCGATTTTGAACAGAATGATTGGGATACAATACTCCCAGTTGTGACATTTGCTTAAAATACAGCAAGGCAAGACTCACAGGCTTCACTCCATTTTTTCTGCTCAATGGTCGTGAAGCTGAGATGACAATGAATACAATGTTCCAGTTCCAACTGGGCGACACTCAGGCTGACTATGTTAAACAGCTCATCACCAGTGTCGAAGAAGCAAGACAGCTGGCTCGCATATGGACACTGGACGCCCAGGAGAAGGACTGTCAGTGGTACAACGACAAGCACAGACCTGTTGTTTACAGCCCAGGAGATCTGGTATGGATTTTTACCCCTGTACGGAAAGTTGGGCTACCAGAAAACTTGATGGAGCGATACTTAGGTCCATATCGTATCATACACCATCTCTCACATATGAAGTCAAGGATTATGAGCAGTCCTCAAAATGAAGAGACATTGTTCATGTCCTTCACATGAAGCCTTACCATGATCCCGAAGATCAGACAGATAGACACTGCTTCTTGTTCAAAAACTCTGAAGACCGTTATGATAATGATGAAGCCACGACAGGAGGGTCTGTTGCCGGTTGTCACAGCAAGGATGACATGCAGACAGAATGGAAGGATTCTCCAGAACTGCCTTACAGAGCACCCACAGAGATCTAGATCCAGCTGCAGCTGCCTCTAAAGAAAACCTAACAGCGGGTCGCTGTTTTTTCAGGAAGGGAAGAAATGCTACGAGTCTTCCTACGGAACACGTGGTGCAGTGGTTACTGTCGCAGCTATCTGTGGTAGCGGTCCTCGGTTCAAATCCCACCACTGACAGAAAAAAATTACCTCTATGTATTTACTACTTTGAGAAAGTTCTACATGTTTCTTATGTTTGATGGACTTGTAATTTCCTGAAACTTCTTTCTGCGTACACTCTTGGAAAGTGAAAAAAGAACACCATGAATTCGTCATCGCAGCAGAGGGAAATTTTATTGACACATTCTTGAGGATGTGTACAACACATGATCACACAGGCAGAGCCATACACAAGTGAGTACAGTCACCAGAGCATGCGCAATGTCGGTGTTAGTACTTGTGATTTGTCCTTTTGCAGCAATTCAAGATGTAATTCTAACATGGAGACGATCATAGAGGTGTCAAATGTAATCTTGCGGAATGCCCTGCCATACAATTTCAACCTGATGCCTCAGTTGGACCAGGTTTCGTGCCACTCATAGAGACCACGCAACATGACGTTTTATCCAGTCCCAAACATGCTCAATGGGAGACAACTGAAGATAATAATGGGCAGGGTATTTGACGTGTACCTAGAAGAGCACGTTAGGTTGTACGGGATACATGTAGACGTACATTGTCCTGTTGGAAAAGCATATAGCCTTGTTGGTTCATGAATGGTAGTAAAATGGGTAAAATGATGGTTTGAATTTACCATGTACTGTTCAATGTTCTGTAGACTATTACCAGTCGAGAATGGGTAGTGCAGGATATGGCTCCCCACACCATGATGTAAAGTGTCGGCCCTGTTTGCCTCTGTCACATACGCTCCAGATTTTTGCACTCTCCTGCACAACACTACACACAGGAACCACCATCATTGGTACCGAGGCAGTAGTGACTCTCATCACTGAAGATGACATGTGTCCATTCATCCCTTCATAAGCATCTGCCGTGACACCAATACAGGTGGGCCAACGATGTTGGGGTGTGAGTGGGTAACACCCTAACAGCACACATGATCATTCACCATGGTGTAGGAAGCCATAGGCAACACTGGTCGTTCTCCTCTAGTGATCGTCTAGAGAACATTCAACAGTGCTCGGTACACTGAAACAGTCATTCAACTCATCTTGGTGTCCCTTGCGCACCAACAAGGCGATACGATTTTCCAACAGCACAATGCACGTCCACATGTATCCCATTCCACCGAAAGTGCTCTTCAAGGTGTACGTCAACTACCCTGCCCAGAACGATCCCCAGATCTGTCCCCAATTGAGTTTGTTTGGGACCACATGAAAAATCATGTTGTACGGTCTGCATGAGTGGCACGAAATGTGGCCCAGCTGAGGCACCAGGTGGAAATTGCATGGCAGGCCATTCCACAATACCACATTCAGCACCTCTACGATCGTGTCCATAGAAGAATTATGACTTGCATTGCTGCAAAAGGAGGGTATGCACAGTACTAACGCCGACATAAGCACACGATCTGTGCTCACATGCATATAGCTCTGCCTGTGTGTTCGAGTGTTGGTTACATCCTCAAGAATGTGTCAGTAAAACTTCCCTCTGCTGTGTCGACGAATTCATGGTGTTCTTTTTTTCATTTTCCAGGAGTATGTAAATAGCGAAGGACTCTCATCAGGAGGCAGTTTGTTCTTAGTGTGTGCTTGTGTTAGCAATAACCCTAGTCTAAGTGTGATGTGTTGTGCTCTATTAACGACCCAGCCTTCGAATTCCGACCACTTAGTGTTCAACGTGACAATATTTCTATTTACAGCTGTATTCACTGATGCTGTAATGGCCTTCTGATCACTGATTCCCTGATCTACGTTAACTGAACCTGATCGAGAGATGGAAGTCATCGTTGAAAAATATCTCTGCATTAGAAAGTATACGATCTATGAACCATATGTTTCAAATTTGGAGATGCCACATTGTTTAGTATTTGTTTGACAGCCATCAATAGTGAATGTTGTGAGTAAACTTGTGAGAATGGAGAAAACTGATCATTGTTATGTGATATATATTTTGAAAGGGTTCAGTGCAACCAATATTAAAGATGAGCTAGATTCTACTTTGGGAGAGTCAGCTCCTTCATGTACAACAGTAAAATATTGGATAAATGAGTTTAAACGAGGCCTTGTGAGCTGCCAAGACGACGAGTGCCACAGTGGTCGACCAAATAAGGGGACAACCTCAGATACGATGATGAAAACCCATACAGCCAGGGCCAGCCTTAGGCACGAGCAAACAATGCAGTTGCACAGGGGCCTCCAGCGAAACATTAGAACGTAATTTGAAAACTCTAATCCGTAATTTGGATTCTTAAACTACTTATAATGTAGTGTAATTCAAGTACGTAATTATGGTGACACGACTACGGCCAGTGGAATACAACTCAGATTTAGAAAATTACGCCTGTATAGGAGTCAAAGAAACCAGGGGATTATATTACTGATGCACTGTAGTAATACCTAGTGTCAACACATGACTATTGCTCATGAAACTTCCTGACAGATTAAAACTGTGTGCCACAAGCGGGACTCGAACCTGGGACGTTTGCCTTTCGCAGGGCACAAAGGAACGCATCAGTCCTGGAGAAAGGCTTAAACTTTGCCCCTACACCAGCAGCAGTACCTGTCGCAAAATTCATCAGCGGTGTGGAACAAGTGGCCTCCACTCTACCGCCGGATACAGCCAAGGAGATACGGCGGGAAACGTGCCGCGCTCTAGCCGCGGCTGCGTCGCCTAGGCACAACATTACCAGACGTGAAAGGGCTGCGCTGCGGTCGCTGCGTAATGATCCAGACGTCGTCATCCTGCCGGCGGATAAGGGGAACATAACCGTTCTGCTAACAGCTGTGGAATACAAGGAGAAAATGTATAAGCTCCTAGATAACCCTGCTTACAGGAAGATCACGACGGATCCAACCAGACGAATATAGCACAAGACAATTGAACTTCTTCAAAGAACTTTCACAGACGAAACAGCTAAGAAACTACGTCCGCGTGCGGCCGCACCATATCAAAACTCGGCTCAGTTCGTGGAACAGATACGACAACTCAGACTGTCCAAATCAGATCTCATGGTCAGTTTCGATGTTGTTTCCCTTTTCACGCGGGTACCACTGAAGGGGTCGCTGGAACTCATAGAAAAGAAATTTGGGCCCTCCTTCACAAAAGTATTTAATTTCGTGCTCACGTCGACATATTTTGTTTTTGACGGAGAGTACTACGAACAGACTGATGGCGTGCCCATGGGCAGTCCCCTGTCACCTCTGATTGCCAACATGTACATGGAGGAATTTGAGGATAAGGCACTAGACACAGCGCCACTAAAACCGACGATTTTCTACAGATATGTCGACGACACATTCGTCATTTGGCCTCACGGAGAAGATGAACTTCAGGTGTTCTTGCAACACCTGAATTCCATACACAGCCAGATTCAGTTCACAATGGAAATTGAACAAAACGGTCAACTACCTTTCTTGGATGTTCTGGTTCACAGAAAACGTTGGGACACATTGTCTATCGGAAGAAAACCCACACGGACCAGTACTTCCATGCCTCTAGTTGTCATCACCCGTCCCAAAGGCAAGGGGTTATGAATACGCTGGTCCACAGAGCTCGTGTGATCTCCGACGAAGAAAGACTGAAACCAGAACTTGACCATCTCAAAGAAGTATTCCAGGAAAACGGGTATAGCGACCGACAAATCCGACATGCTTTCAAACATAACAGTACACCACAGCCAACACCCAAGGAGGATCCGCCGGCAAAAATTGCCTACATTCCATACGCAGGCAACCTATCTGGAAAAGTCGGCAGAATCTTACGACGGCACAACATCAAATGCGTGTACCGCCCGCCAGCAAAGATTAAATCTCTTCTAGGGACAGTGAAGGACGATCTGGGACTCCGGATATCGGGAGTTTATCACATTCCATGCGAGTGCGGGAAAGCGTATATTGGCCAAACCATTCGAACAATTGAAGAAAGGTGCACTGAGCATAAGCGCCATACCGAACTCCAACAGCCCACAAAATCAGCAATTGCTGAACATTGCTTGGAAACAAAACAGAAGATGAAGGAAGCCATCGAAATCTGGCTACGCGAGAATCTCATAAACAAGGACAGTGGATTTCAATTAAGCCAAGCGTGGAATCCGGCACTAAAATTTCTTCGATCGCAGCGCAAGCAGAACACCGAGCACGGCGAAGGCAGAGTGCAAACTGAGGTCTGTCACTCGAGTCCAGAGCAGGAGCTACTCCCACCACCGCAGCATCCCGCTGCCCGCACACGAGGTCAGTGGAGGGGGTTGACCGCAGGTATATATAGCACAACCGCCGGTCAGCGCCTCAGTCAGCGGGAGTAACCTGATGATGATGGCACGTTACACTGTCGAAAATTCGTCCCACAACGATCAATCCATCCGGCTGCACGACCGAGAGATCTTCACTCATTACATCCATCTGTTAGCAGCTGTCTCCCATAAAACAGGCAGTTGCAGTGTCTGCTGAGCTGCACAGCGTTCCCTACTCCGTTTATTGTAAACAGTCAAATGGGACCGTGAGGCACAAGACCTTCAGGCAGTTGGCTTTGGCGAGATTTTTCGCCACTCTTCTGTGCGTTATATGAGCGCCAAGGTCCTACGCATAACTGCTATGATGTAGCACAATTCTACCTCACGAAAAAAGGAAATGGAATGATTCTATGGCCTTTATTGGTGGGGATAACCTGACTAGCATCAGGCCGCCTACTGCAAGTCGTATTGATTTTCAGTTACCTCACTTTGGCGACTTGCAATGAAAGTGATGATGACGAAAAACACGCAACACCCAGTCCTTAAAGAATCACAGTGTTAATGTTCATAAGTGCTGGATCTAGGGGTGGCGCTAAGTGGCCTCCAAGACAAGGTGACGTATTCTGAATGGCACATGGGAACGCCACTACCATGTTTCTACTGCAGTTGAGAAATATTTTGTCGCGTTGGAAACTGTAGGTGGTCCGGAATTCGAAAGCTGGTCGTTAATAGAACACAACACTTTAAACGTAGAACACGTTTATTCCTAACACAAGCGTGCACTCAGTACAGACTGCCTCCTGCTTGGAGTGCTCCACTATTTATGTATAGAGAGAGAATTTTCTGGAACCAGTGGTGTAGCGCTGACTCCTGCCACCCGGGACCGGCCCTCATTTTGTCGCCACCCACTAACGAATTCTTGCAATTGAGCAACAACAAAAATTGAGACTTCGGCAATACGTACTAATATTGATTCAGTGTTTACTGCAATGAAATATAATTGCTGCAATTTATTTACCCTGAATATTTTTTTAGTTTCTTCTATTTTTACGTTATGCTGAACAAATCCTATTTGAACATTATTTTTATGAGTTATATGTCTGAGGTGTCCGTAACAGCAAACAAAAACTTAATACATGTAAGATAGTTTCAATTAATAAGAAGTCTTGCACTGAGAAGTAAATACTTTGCAACATAAAATTTATGAGCCTGTAGGGCTTTCATGGCAACAAGTTGTGGTATTCTGATCAGTGAATACTTTCACATGTATTCGTATAATAATTTCTTGTCAGTAGGACACTGGTATCCATTGCATGAGGTGCGTCAAATCTGTGTGTGGACACACACACACTCAATTTTGTAGACTTACCATTTTCAGATTTTTAGCCCATTTCAAATCAACTAAATTAAGTTCTACAACACACCCGTAGGCCACATAGTTTTTTTTCTGGGTTGACGGTAGATATCTTGTCAGCAACCATATGTTAGTTTGTAGAGCTAGTAGTTTTGAAGATTTTTTCACTGAGAGAACAGATTTGTCTGTAACTAGGGCAAAGAGGCAAAGTAGTTGGGACGAAATATCCTTGTCTACCAAATTAGGGCGAACCTTTAAGTATTTCAAGATCCACCAATACAAATTGACTTAATGGTATTTTTACCGATAGTGATGTAGCGAAAATTACTTTGCGTATCGAAGTAGAGCGCGCCTCACTTCACGTGGAGCCTAGGGTCGAGTTCAGCGGACGGTCTCACGAGTGTGCCTAAAACACGGGAAGGAGCTTCACAACTTCACTGCTACCTATTCCTCGATGTTGACGGATTACAGTAGTCGAAATAATGTAAATCGAAAGTTTACTCGCAATATCGAATTTCCAGCTCCTGTATTAGGTATGGATGTACTAGCCAGTGGAGACATACAAACATTTGTGCCTAGCCGCGATACGACTCGGACCAGGATTTTCTGCTTTTAGTGATCGGTCGCCTTGTAACCTTTGGCTATCCGACCACATTTCCAGGACCGACCGAAATTTCTGTGTACCACAGTGACCATATATACGAGAGTCACTATGTTCAGGATTCACTCACCTCTAATGTCCTACATATCGCACAAATAGAAAGCAACGAAACAAATAAACTTGCACTATTGATATAAAATTTAAGAACATTTGGTCTATAAGTACCGTATGAAATAAAATTAATTATTTGTAATCTCCTTTTGCTTTATATACACAATCTTTTGCTGCCGCTGAGACACTTCACTGTTACTGCCTCATACCTGCAATCGCTCACTCCCCTTTGACCAACTCACACACGAGCGATTTTGAAAGCAATTGCAATCATTATTCCGAACGTCTCTGGGTCATGAAATTCTGTCACGAATTGCTATGCTTAGGAGTGGTTTCACTGATTTGCGTATTTTGTTCGCTTATATGTTCAAAACATAGTATCAAATTCATTTAACTTGTTTTGAAATGCTTTTATTCCAAACCAGGCACAATATAATGCATTTTAAATTGACATCAAGTATGCCATTAACATTATTACAATCTGTATTTGAGAAATAAAATTCTGTAAACCTCTCACTTGTTTTTTAAACAAACTGAATAAATAACAGATATGACCTCAGTGAAGAATTCCCAAAAACATATTCCTTTCTACAGGTTATTTTCGCCCAGGAATGAATATTATATCAAGAGGATTGACTTATTTAGAAGTAGGAAATATTTTTTGTAGCACAACGAAAATATTAGTGGAGCTTAAAATATATCTGAATGCAACATAATAAACACACCTTTTATTTTCCTGACATATCTGTGTCTTTGTACTCTACTTTATAGAGAGTATATTCGATATCGCTGAGTAAGACCCAGCTCAGCCGCTTCCTGCCACCTCGCCGCGGCAGAGTGGCCAAGCACAAGGAGGTGCTATGCTGCGATGCGCGTGGCTGTTCCCTGTCAGGGTTTCAAATCCTCCCTCAGGAATGGATGTTTGTGCTGTCTTTAATATAAGTTAGTTTATAGATAGTTTGTAAGTTCAGGGACTGATGATGCGGCAGTTAAGTCCCATATGCTAGACAAACATTTAACATTTTACCCTGCCGCTCCCAAATATGTGCCACCTGGGGCCATGGCACCCCCAGCACCCTCCACGCTATGCCACTGTCTGGAACTTACAAGTACATCAAACATAAGAAACATTTAGATCATTCTAGAAATAGTAAATACAAACAAATAATTCTGGCCCACTTTAGGTTACGGTAGTAACACTAAAAGTGGGCCTTTGTGATTGTTCTTTAACAGCTCGAAATTTAAATGAAAATAACGGCTTAACCATTCATCTGACATGAAAATTGAATAACCGAATTTGTAGAGGAGAACATTCACTACAACTTAGCTCTCTTATGTTTTTTTTCATATTTCGTATCGTTTGAGAGATATTTGCAAAAATAACGCCTATTTCACACTATCCATTGATTTTACATAAACCAGCCATTCGCAGATGTCATGTGACAGTCCACGCCCAGAACTCTCTCTGGCATACGCCATCTTGTGTTGCGTATTTGATGATTTTCTTATTATAACTTACATGTTGTTATTTCAAAGCAATGGCACACTGAAGAATTAACAAAAACACGTCGTTCTTCATATGGTAAATAATGCCATATTAGCATCAGTTAACAAATGCTGTCAATAGCACGAAAATAAAGGACGAATTTCGTAATTGTTCGCTGTAGTGTAGTGCGCAGCGTGTTGGATTGTGATGCACATGGTCCATGGTTCGGAAACCGCCACTTCCAAATATTTATTTCTCCTTTTTTCATAAAAGGGTTATGTGTTGGGTGCATAGATATTATCACATTAGTAGAGTCGTAATCATATCACTATAATTTTTTATTATTTACATTATTATTTTTGTCCGAAATGTTTGCAAAAAATGATAAAACTACAAATTTAAAGTGAGCCGTAAAACACATCAGTGCGATTTTTGTTTCTTCACGTGGCGGGATTTGAACTGGGAACCGCAAGCACAATGATCTGTGATGCAATACACGTACCATCAAAAGACTCACAGCAATATGTGGAAGAAGGTCTTCATTGGTTCATTCAAAATATCGTTTGTTGCTTTTAATGTTTTTTACTGCATAGAAAAGTTGTGTAGAAGAATGTTGTCCTGAAATGCACATGATCTTTGCAGCTTTTGATGTAGATTGCAATTTTTATGGATTTTTATTATTTCTTCTTAAATAATGACAATACCACCAAACATATTGTAGAACTTGTTGTTCATGTGAGCTGTATTTTTGAATTCAATAATTCCATGTGGAGTGACGATACAAAATCATCAGATAGAATCGAGACATTAGAGATGAGCAATTTTATTTACATTTTCTTACATGTGAGATTCCTGCTCTAGTCAATTATTTTCCTATTGTAACAGTACGTTTGCTGTAGTACATCTTTTGCCACATTGGTAGTATGTTAATGATGAAACTTAGGATTGTTTTGAACATGATTAAGGTACTGTATATAATCTCAGCTGGAGGGGAAGATGTGAGAGAGCCCTGCGCGGAAGTTCTTTACAGGGCCCCGTGCAAGCTACAGCCGGCTCTGCACACAGTGCAGTGATCTCTATACAATTTGGATGTATAACTCGAGTTTCTGACTATAGAACTGCAGCGTACATGCACTTTCGTATGTTTTGCCCGTGATTTCGCGATTTCGCGTGATCCGCCGTGTCTGAATATGACAAACGAATTTCCATTAATTTCTATGTGACAAGGAATGCTTGCTTACCTTTTTTTTTTTTTTAAACTTTACGCCAATATATGATGTAATTGGCTGGTGTGACATTGGAGTGGAAATGTATTTTAATTTCTTGTCCTAGTAACACTTCGTAGCAGCCATATTTGAATTTGGCTAGAAACTAAATATCAACATCTATGGTTGGCACACTCAGACAACTGAAGTTCAATAACCAGGTAGTATAGAGATCAATGACATAGCGGTGCTGGATGATCAACGACTGAAAATGCGTGAGCTAGTATAATAGTAGACATTTCAAATAGTGCAGTACATCACATTTTATCTGAAAATTTGATCATGAGAAAATTGTGTGCAAGGTCTGTGCCGCAATTGCTGATACTCGAGCAAAAGCAGTGTCGTGAAGATGTTTCACTTAAGTGTTTAGCAAAGTTTTGCAGCAATAAAGCTGCTCTGTTAAACCATTTTATAACCATGGATGATACATGGGTCCATCACTGCACTCACAAGCAAAAAAAAAAAAAAAAAAAAAAAAAAAAAAAAAAAAAAAAAAAAAAAAAAAAAACAATGGACACAAATTGGACAACCGACTCCAAATAAGGCGAAGATCGTTTCTTCTGCAGGCAAGGTCATGGCATCAGTGTTTTTTTATTTATTTTTTTTTTTGCATGATTGATAATTTTCATTGTTTTCCTTGAAAACTGAAAAACTATCAATGGCGACTATTATGACTACTTATTGCAGCATTTGGGCGAAGAAATCAAGCAAACAACTGCATTTGACTGAGAACACAGTTTTGTTTCTCAGGTCAGTGCACCAGCTCTAAAGTCCATTATTGCAATGAGCAAAAATCATGAATTAAATTTTGAATTGCTCCCTCTTGCCCCCTTGATTGTTTTCTGTTCCCAAACTTGAAAAAATGGATCCATAGTCGAAGATTTTCAGAAAATAATTATGTGATTTCAGCTGTTAATGGCTGCTTTGAGTATTTAGACAGTTTTCAATATAAAAAGTGTATCAAATTTATTAAACATCGCTGGGAAAGCTGTATAGAGATGGAAGGAGATTATGTTGAAAAATTGAAAAATTCCTTCCAAAAGAATTGTGTTTTCTTTATTGGGTTGGGTACTTATGGGGTCACCCTCGTATTTGTCATCAGTAAGTCTAACACGTTATCTCCACAAGTCGGCTATTTATTTAACTGCTCGAGATAATTTTCTGATATAACATTTTGAACAATATTGCTCGATTCTCTGTCCCTGCCACATATCTTAGACACATATGTCCTCCAGTCCATATCCTGTAAGTTCAAATCTCCACCTAAAACTATAACATAACTAGGAAATCCATGGGAAATATTCTCTTAAATTTTCCCTCAGATGTTCTGCCACTACAGACGCTGAGACAGGTAGTCTACAAAAATTTCCAGTGAGAATGCTTGAGACACTTTTCATGTTGATTTTTACCCAAATTATTTCAAATTCTAAGTCTGTACTAATTTCACACGACACAGTCGTATTCTTTATCAGTATCCAAACGACTCCCCTTCAGTGTTCAGAGTATCCTCTGCAGTATATGTTCCCATCTGAGTTAAGATGTCATTACTGTTCACATCTGGCTTGAGTCAGATTTCCACCTGTAGTATTGAAGTGGTCGTGATGGCTTACCTCACACTTTGTTGCTCATTGTTGCTCGTTGTGCTAGGTGACATAGAACAATTGATTATTCTGTACAAGAGACATTTATTGTCGTGACTTGTATACAAATGAGGCAACGATTATGTTGATCATAATGCATGGCTCAACCACTGATCCAGGATGGTGTACACTCCATGGCATTGAGCATATGATGCAGCTGTCATGGTTACATGGAACAGTGAGTGCAGGTCAGCGAGGTGCATGTGAGAACTGCCATTCCTCGTTGTCCCAATCACTTACGCTGTGGAACGGAAATCGAGGGGGCGGGGGGGGGGGGGGGGGTACAATGACGAGTACACAAATTGCAGGGACCGTAAGGAGAATGTGTTGAGCTCACACATGTGGTCGGCAATAGATGCAATAGCTCAGTATATGGTGCATCTGTACATTCTTAAAGGCAGATTCACACTACTCTATGTTTGTGTCCCCATGTAGCCCTTAGGTCCATAGCATGGCGAATTCGGCCAATGGGATTTTCCTTTGGGCGATTTCCGGCGTGGTTGACCTTACCCACCCTTAGCTGACCCGTGGTGTCATAAACAGTTGTCAGTCCAGCTGCTATACGGATGCCCCCTTGAGGAGCAAAGCTCGCTGGAAGCTGAAAATGAGAGTGTGCACCAGCTACGGCGAGTGATGTTCGTGCTGCGCACACACTGACGGTGACGTCAGCAGAGACACGATGGCTGCGGACTGGGATGGTGACCAGTGACGTCACCGTGCGCTGCTGGAGACGTTCCCCTCACAGAGGGTATGTCTGCCCATAGCCAGCAATTCAGAGTGGAGACAGGCTGGGGAGTCTACGAACTGCATGTGGCATTGTGGGTGTTGGTGCAGAGGACTAATGGTGTAGCGTAGTACTTTGTTTTCCAACTGTTACTAGCTTTAAAGCGATTACAAAGTTTACTCATCACTGTAAACAACACATGGTTGTAGGGTGCAGTACATGATCTGACCTCAAAACTCGTGATGGCGGAGGCGCGGAGACAGTAAGTAACTGTCCAATCACAAGTCTGTATCGTGGCAACTCGACACGTGACCCCCAGAACTGCGCCGGACTAGGCCAGCGACATGTTGGGTGGTGTCAGGAGTTTGATGGGGGTGCACCCAGAAGAACTGTGGTGGTAGTTGGTATGGCCTCGACGTCCAACGCAGAAGCAATGCTATGTCTATGGAAGTGTATATGAACTTGGTGATGTGTATACGAAATCTGGTGTGATGTGATGTGTAAGTGTGATGTACGTGTCGATCTGGGCTCGAGACTAGTGTGAGCGGAGCTCCGGAGAGCGTATAGGACACTCAGGGATGGTGCTATCAGGGCTCTGCAAGGTGGACAGCACAAACCTGATACGGATGTACGAAACAGTATTCGATATGGGCTCAATGTTCACAATAGCAGTACTCCACAGAGCGTAATGTGCATAAACGAGGTGTTGTCTGGGCTCCAAGTCTGCTCTTAAACCTGCAAGGAACGAGCTGACGACTAGATGGCTTGCTGATCGAATACAGGCTGCATTGTGTGGCGCAGTGTTGCGATGGTGCAACACGGACGTTTGAATTGAACACAGTAGCTGGTGCAGAAGATGTAGTTAGCCAGTAGCTGTGGAGGGGCTGGCCAGAGCACATGAGGCAAGTGCTGCAAGTCAGCAAGCTGGTGGGGTGGGGACAGGCGGTGGAGCATGTGGCAATTGTAATGTATATACCCTAGAAAATCCCATTTGTTTGGATTAATGAAGTATACGATACCACATTTGATCGTAGTATTGTGCCCTAATATTCCAAGTTTATATTATATAAGCATCTTATGGCAAGTCACATTTATTCTATCACTTTCATTACTTGGGTCTTTTAATGAACTAAATTAATTTATTATTGAAAGTCATAAGCTTAATATTGGACAATAATGTGTTTGTTAATGAAATTAATGACTAACAATATCTGATGTTTTCTATAATGTATTGACCGTAATGTAATATTTTGCTGACTGTAGAAATTGAATAGTTGCTTTGATTTAACATTTTTAAATAATGTAAACATATATTAATACTGCACTAATTGTTGTTCACTTACGATCTTTTGTACTGTTTTGTTTTGTTATGGAAATCTTATTATTAATTTGTTATAATTGTGTATCTTTACGTAAAGCAAGATTTATTTATGTTTCACGAAAAATTTATCAAGATTATACATTGTAACTTCCATATTATACAATGTTCTAGAATTATACTAGTATTAATACGCGCGAATTGGCGCGAACTCGGTTGGTTGTTAAGGAGTTGAAAGTTGGTATCACTTTGTCAGTCATTATGGAAGTCAGTCTAAAGCAGTTGTAAGTTGTAAAGTTAGCATCACTTTGTCAGTCAGTTGTAAAGTTACTTTGAACGCAGGCAGTCTAAAGTAAGTTGTAAAGTTGCTTTGAACACAGTCAGTCTCAGATCAGTATTGAGTTAGTTATGAACCAGTCTTAATTCTATTTGTGCTTTATCAAGAATGAAAAATAAATGTATTTTAAATGAAAAGTGTCACATGTGTAGTTTCCTGGACACATAAGAATCCTTCGTCCTAATGTTGGCATATTTATTTAAATGCAAGCGAGCAATTAAAACATCATCTACTACTGAACAACCGACAGATAAAGGTGAAGTATTTATAATGTGGCTTTAGTCTAAGTGCAATAAAAAGCGTCACACAATGAAGTTCGCAGCAGCCATGCGTCATCCTATGCTCTGTGTATCTGGCCAGTGCTAGCAGAGCGTCGTTCGTTGTGTACAGGGTGAGTGAGCAGCGCCACTTTAGCACGACGATGTTTTGAATCGACAAAGCTGCACTCTATGCTGGCAGTCCAAGTTACAGGAACCTCTCCTTTTGCCTTGCGACCAATATTTGTGGTGGTCATGGGTTCGAGCACAACTGCAGCATTCGCAAATGTTGCCAGCAGTAGAACGCCTGGGCGTGATATAGTCACGACTGCCTCGACTTTGTCTGGAAGAGGTGTGGATTCATTAGTGGTGATCAGGTGCCCCAGGAATTCAATTTCACTGAGCCCGAATATGCATTTCTACGTGTTGATGACAATGCCCACTTTGATGAGGCGCTGGAAGGTGGTTGTCAGGTGGCTGTGAAAGACAATGATGTCGTCCAGGTAGGCGAAGCTGCACAGCAAACCTCGCAGGGTACCATCCAGGAACCGCTGCCAGATCTGGGCAGTGTTCTTCAGGATAAATGTCTTGATCATGCTCTCACATAGTCCAAATGGGTGGTGATGATGGCAATTTTTTCAATGTCCTCAGGCTCCGTGGGGTTGTGCATTCATTGCCTTCAGGCAGTCCACCTTGCTAATATATTCGCACCAGTCAGGTAATAATTGAAAACTTGCAGATTTGGCACCAGGTATCTGTGTGGCACTGTTCTTGTATTGATGGCATGGTTCAAATGTTCAAATGTTTGTTAAGCTTATGGGACTTAACTACAGGTCATCAGTCCCTAAACTTACAAACTACTTATGAACTACTTACGAGCTAGGTCGGCACAAATATCCATGCCCGAGGGGGGATTCGAACCCCCGACCATAGTGCCCGTGCTGACCGTGACTGGAGCGCCTCAGTCACCTTGGCCACCGCGGCCGGCAATGGCATGGTAGTAGCTGGATGGGCGCCAAATGCATGGGGGACGACCATGTTCTGCACGATGGGCAGACGACTCCTTGGTTCAACATCACCTCGAACTCGTCTCTGCAACCGTGAGTATGTCGGGCGCAAGGCACCATGGGTGGCAGAAGGTGGGAAGACAGGAAGTGGTGACGATGTGGTGCAGCATCGAGTGCTTCACCTCCTTGGGCCCATAAAATGCCCAGAACACGCCACAGACTTAACACTAATAAAGGTGGCCTGCCACCATTGTCTTGTGGTCTTGTGTGTCATCATTGAGTCTATCAGTTGACCATTACTGACGTCGGCGAGCAACTTGTTGTGTGGAAGGAATGTCTCTGCTGAGGACTGAATCGTTAATGTCAGCTATGGTGAACCTCCATGTAAAAGTGCGGCTGTGTCCTATATTCACATCCTGATGGTGGCTGCCATACATCTTTGTAGACGATTTGTTCACTGCTTTGAGGTACAGACTCCTTACTTTTCTCTTCTCGATTGACAGATCCGACTCCACGTCTCCTGCCCTTATCTGCCATGAACAGATGCTTGAAGCTGGCATTGCAGCTGAGTGCGTCTAGGCCCAGTAGCCGCTGGCATTTGGGTACGAGCAAGGATCGCGGAATTATGCAGCTTTACTGCCAAAGTGTGTTTCGTACTAGCAGAAGTTGTGAGCCAGCTCTGATGTTAGTGCGGTACTGTTAGAGAGGATCTCACTGCGCCTTCATTGCTGGGAGCGTCTGTGACCCAAACTGCTGCTGCTGTGGTGAGAGCCACCCTCACACCATGAGCGCACTAACAAGTCCACTTGTGTGGAGAGCGTTGCCACCCGGGTGGCCAGATTCTGTACTAGGTAGTGCAGGCCTGGGATATTTGGCGTCCGTATGGGAGGCAGGTCTTGGCGTGCATTGAGGATGATTGGTGGGGGTATGAGGTTGTAGACAGCCACAGCCATGGTGTCCGGCATCATTATTGGAGGGTCGTGCACCTTCTCTACGAGGTCCGCAATGGCGGCTATTACTGCTTGTACCTGGGCTGGGAGCCTGCTTACCAGATAACGTGCAGAAGAGTGCCTGACAACTTGTCCATCTGAGTCCTCATAGGTGTTACAAGAACTAAAAAGGCTGCTGGTCGCCACACTCTTCTTGACACAGCAGTTGGTGCACTCGCTGTTCCTGGGATGTTGAAATCGGATTTTCCAGTTATTCGGAAGGATGGTGGTTCAAATCCACCTCCGGCCATCCAGATTTAGGTTTTCCGTGATTTCCCTAAATCACTCCAGGCATATGCCAGGATGGTTCCTTTCAAAGGGCACAGCCGATTTCCTTCCTCATCCTTACCCATAACTCCGAGCGTTAGCTCCGTCTCTAATGGCCAAGCTGTCGACGGGACGTTAAACCCTAAGCATCCATCCATCCATTTACCAGTTCCTCCTTGAGTAGTCGATAGGCGGACTGTGTCAGTGGGGACATTCTGATGTCTCGTACATCAGCTGCTTGATTTTGGTCAACTTGTCTGACAAAGTGGCTGAATTTCGTGAGGTTACATGTGACGTGTTACTTTGGTAAACCACTTCCACTTGGCTGAACCAAAGGAATGAGGTGGTCAAAAAGGAGGTAACCTAAGTATCAAGCAACCTGCCCGGCAGCTACTTATGTGGCGGCGATGAAGGTTGGCGGTGTGGTGGCAGATTGTACACAAAAAATTTCATGTGCTTGATCTGAGATGGCTGTCTGTGGGCACGTCGACTGTGCCCATAACTCATCTTCCAGGAGCTGGTTATGTGGCAAAAACTCTTCGAAGTTTCGTTGGTTTTCCATGTTTGCATAAAGTCTAATGAGACACACACAGACACAAAGAGAAATTGTTGTTGTTATGGTCTTCAGTCCGGAGACTGGTTTGATGCAGCTCTCCACCCTACTCTATCCTGAGCAAGTCTTTTCATCTCCTCATAAGAACGGCAACCCACATCCTTTTCAATCTGCTTACTATACGCGTCTCTTGGTCTCCCTCTGCGATTTTTACCCCACACACTTTCCCCAATGCTAAATTTACGATTCCCCTATGTCTAAGAATGTGTCCTACCAAGCGATCCCTTCTTTTAGTCAGGGTATGCCAAAAATTCCTTTTCTCACCAATTCCGTCCAGTACCTCTTCATTAGTTATGTGATCTACCCAACTAATCTTCAGCATTCTTCTGTAGCACCACATTTCAAAAGCCTCTATTCTCTTCCTGTCCGCACTGCCTATCGTCCATGTTTCACTCCCGTGCAAGGCAACACTCCACACAAATGCCTTCAGAAAAGACTTCCTTACACTTAAATTAATATTCGATGTTAGCAAATTTCTCTTTTTCAAAAATGCTTTTCTTCCCATTGCCATTCTGCATTTTATATCCTCTGTACTGCGACCATCGCATGTTATTTTACTACCCAAGTAACAAAACTCATCTACCACCTTCATTGTTTCGTTACCTAATCTAATTCCTTCAGCATCGCCTGATTTTCTAAGACCGCATTCCATTATTTTTGTTTTACTCTTGTTAATGTTCATTTTATACGCTCTCTTCAACACACTGTCCATTCCATTTAACTGCTCTTCCAGGTCCTTTGCTGTCTCTGACAGAATTACAATGTCATCAGCAAAACGCAATGTTTTTATTTCTTCCCCCTGAACTTTAATCCATATTCCAAATGTTTCCTTGCTTTCCTTCACCGCCTGCTCGATGTACAAATTGAATAACATCGGAGAAAGGCTACAACCCTGTCTTACTCCCTTCCCAACTGATGCTTCCCTTTCATGCCCTTCGAGTCTAATAACTGCAGTCTGGCTTTTGTACAAGTTGTAAATAACTCTCCTTTCCCTATATTTTACTCCTGCTGACTTCAGACGTTGAAAGAGTGTTTTCCAGTCAACATTGTCAAATGCTTTCTCCAAATCTACAAAAGCTAAAAATGTAGGTTTGCCTTTCCTTAATCTATCTTCTAAGATAAGACGTAAAGTGAGTATTGCCTCCTGGTTCCTACGTTCCTCCTGAATCCAAACTGATCTTCCCCGAGATCAGTTTCTACCAACTTTTCCATTCTCCTGTAGATAATTCGTGTTAAAATTTTGCAACCATGACTTATCAAACTAATGGTTCTGTAATTTTCACACCTGTCTGCGCCTGATTTCTTTGGAATGGGGATTATTACATTTTTCTTAAAGTCTGAGGGTATTTCGCCTGTCTCATACATCCTACACACCAGTTCAAATAGTCTTGTCATGGCTGGCTCTCCCAGAGACTTTAGTAGCTCTGAGGGTATGTCGTCTACTCCTGGGGCCTTGTTCCGACCTAGGTCTTTCAGGGCTCTGTCAAATTCATCTCTCAGTATAGTATCTCCTATTTCATCTTGATCTACTTCCTCTTCCCTTCCCACAACATCGTCTCTAAGTTCATTTCCTTTGTAGAGCTGCTCTATGTACTCTTTCCACCTTTCAGCTTTCCCTTCCTTTCCGAGAACTAGCTTCCCATCTGAGTTCTTGATATTCATAGAGTTGCTTTTCTTGTCCCCAAATGTCTCTCCCATTTTCCTGTAGGCGGTATCTACTTTTCCCCTTCTTATACATTCTTCTACAGATTTGCATTTGGCCTCTAGCCACTCCTGCTTAGCCATCCTGTACTTCCTGTCAATCTCATTTTTTAGTCGTCTGTACTCCATTTTGCCTGTTTCACTTACTGCATTTTTACACTTTCTCCTTTTATCAATCAAATTCAGTATTTCCTGTGATATCCAAGGATTTTTTGTAGGTCTTGCCTTTCTACCTATTTTGTCCTCTGCTGTCATCACTATTTCATCTCTCAATGCTACCCATTCCTCTTCTACTGTTTTATTTCCCCCTGTTTCTGTCAATTGTTGCCTAAAGCTCCCTCTGAAATTCTCCAGAACTTCACTTTCCTTCAATTTATCTAAGTCCCATCTCCTTATTTTCCTACCTTTCTGCAGTTTTTTCAGTTTCAGCCTACAGTTCATGACTAACAAGTTATGGTCAGAGTCTATATCTGCCCCTGGGTACGTCTTGCAGTTTATAACCTGGTTCCGGAATCTATGTCTTACCATTATAAAATCTATCTGATACCTTCCGGTGTCTCCTGGTCTCTTCCACATATACAACCTTCTTTTGTGATTCTTAAACCACGTGTTTGTTACGATTAAATCATGTTCCGTGCAAAATTCTACCAGGCGACTTCCTCTTTCATTCCTCCTGCCCAGTCCATATTCACCTACTATTTTCCCTTCTCTTCCTTTTCCTACTACTGAATTCCAGTCTCCCATCACAATTAAGTTTTCCTCTCCCTTAACTGTCTGAATAATTTCCTTTAGCTCCTCATATATTTCTTCGATCTCCTCATCATCGGCAGAGCTAGTTGGCATATAAACCTGTACTACTGTTGTCGGTGTTGGCTTCGTATCTATCTTGACAATGATAATGCGGACGCAAAAAACCACAATAAATACATACAATAATAAAAAACAGTTCAAAGTCCAAAAATTGTTCGAGCGCTACTGCAAACAAATGTAGAAATTTTTCTGCTGTGAATGGGTCTCACAGTTCCATGACACCCGCTCGACTAAAGTTCACCATCCATGTCTGTCCCACAAATTATCATATCAGGGTCACCAATAAGGGGGGCAGGATGGCTCCACTTACAACTTATTGTTTATTGTAGGACGTAGCGATGGGTGACATAGGACAATTGATTATTCTCTTCAAGAGACATTTATTGTTGTGACATTTTTAAAAATGAGGCAGCTATTATTTTGGTCATATTGCACAGTTCTACCACCGATCCAGGAAGGTATACACTCTGCGGTGATCATGCATATGAAGCGATTGTCGTGATCATGTGGTATGATGAGCGTGGAAACTGTCCATCTTCGCAGTTCTGTTCAATTCCGCTGCGGAAGAGAAATCAGGTGTACAACACCAGTACACAGTAGGGAACAAGCGTTGAGCTCAACCCACGTTGTCGGCGATCAATGCAACAGCTGTGTATATGGTGCGTTTGTTGTCTTGAAGGTTGCCTTACACTACCTGTCTTTATGAATCTGAGTTGCCTGTCGGACCGCGCCGTGGCAAATTCAGTGAACAGTATCTTCGAGTGGGTGAATTCCGGCGCAGTTGACCTTGAAGCCCGTAGCTGGCCTGTGCTGCCATAAACAGCTGTCAGTAGTGCTGCCATAGTACTATATGGGCATTGTGACTACCTAAAAGTAAAAGCAGTGCTGGGATCTTTCCATAGACACTCCTACAAGTAACTATTACCTTATTAATAATATATTTCTCTGTTCTATTTTGCTATGGGAGGCCTTGATTAAAATCAGTAAACATCTTAACTGGTCTGGCGAGGGATTTCTGTAATGTAATAAACGCACATGAGCACTCCACACATACTCCACTGCCCTAGTAACCGCTTCCTGTGTGTATTGCACGCTTGACCTATTCAGGGAGTTACTACATTTCCCTGCCCAATAGTGGAGGTCGAGAAATTTGCACCCAATATCACTTCAGAGTCGTCTGAGCCTCTTATTCAAGCCTTACACTCAGCTTCAAACCAAAGGACAGGGATCGGTTGTTGGAACGATGCTGCAAACCAATAGCTCTGCTTCAAGCCTGCACATGAGGCTTACTGTTTTCACTGAATTCACCAGTTGCCTGAAAAAGCAGACCATGATCTCTGAACCCAGACAGGAGATGTCATTGGTAACGACATGAGCAACAATTTGCAGCAGAGTGCACCGAGTGTACTTTATCGCCGTGGGCAGAGCCTCCTCCACATTTCAGATGAGACCCCCCCCCCCCCCCGCAAATAAGCAAACAGAGTTACACTGGCATTTTTTCACCCATACCACAGTTTCCCTAAGGGGCACCATAACTGTCTAACATTGGAGGTTCCAGCGACAAGCAAACCCACCCTCTGCGTCTGTCCAGACTTCTCAGAAGGGGCGGACACCCCAACAACAGGCTAGGTGATCCGTGCTGGCTCAGAGTTATAATCAGCAGCAGACATTACCTAGAACCTATTGCTGAGGACTAAAGGGACAGCCTTATGGCCAGTTTCGCCTTCTGCCCAGTATTTGTGACCCCTGCACCACCTTCGCCAATCGCCGGCAGGCAACTATCGACCAGCTGAGATGTCAGAAACTGTAAGCACAGTGGCATCAAGGAACAGAGACTTTGTGGTAGGCACCAGATGTCCTCAGCAATCAACTCAGGAGCCCAGATGACACTAGAGACCAGTGGAGCAGCCTGAGGACTGTTGACCATCGCTAAGCAGTGTTCCATCAGACCATTTGCTGCCAGGTGATACGCAGATGACTAGATGCGCTTTGTGTCTAGCAGGGCAGCAAGGTTTGGAACACACAGCATTCAAACATCCTGTGCTGATTGGTGGTAATGTGTAATGGTATGCCAAAACGGCCAATATGTGTCAGGAGGAATGTAGTTTCAATGATCTTGGCAGTGATGTAGGTCATGGTAAATCCCTCTGGCCAATGGGTGAATTAGTCTATGCCAGCAAGGCAGTATGTACATCCCTACAATAGTGGCATCAGGTCTATGATGTTTGGACGGACATATTTAAAATATTGATTAGGTGGAACGAATGTGCCAAAAGGTGCATTAAAGTGGCAAATTGTTAAGCTCACAACAGGTGGAATCATTAAAAGAAAGGCCGGATTATTTGCAAAACGTCTTTCACTAACTTTCTCTTCCCAATGCAAACAGTTTTTTTAGCACCAATATACGTAGGGAGACATGATCACATAATAAAATACGCGAAGTAAGATCGAAAATGGAAAGACTGAGGTATTCCTCTTTTCTGCGAGCTCTTAGAGAATGGAACTGTCAAGTAATATCATAAAAGCGGTTTGATAATCCCTCTGCCATGCACTTCAGTGTGACTAACGGAGTATTTATGAAGATGAAGATGTAGACAAACGTATTGCAGTCTCTTTATTTAGCAACTCAAAAGGTCTTTTAAGGCTATTTTCCTTGTTAAATATATGTTTGAATTATTGTTATTCCGAAAGATTATACCGTCCAAATAGCTTGTTAAGTCATTATTCCTACAAAAGTCTGCAATATTACAGAAATTAAGGATTAAATGAGTTACATTTCAAGAAAATGTCATGTGATTGACAATGCTCTGTCACTGGCTGAAGCTCTGGAGTCGTCACATGACACATAGAAGATGATGCTCTAGGCGAATTAATAGCAGTGTTAAGCCTGAATTACATGACACACTAACATATACATTTTATTTATTTATTTGTCCTTATAATCTTTTTCAGTACATATGTTGTACACAAGATATTGGACATAAAATCTTTTGGATTTACAATTTGCAGAAGATACATGTGTCAGTTAAATTTCAATAGTAACTAGATTTACATAATTAATAATGAGATTGGGTATTCACTGAATCTTTACAAACTTATTTCAACAGTTTCAAAATTAATTAAATTTACTCATGCATAAGATACTCTGAGACAGAGTAAGAGCAGTTTTCTAGTAGGTAGGCTGTGACAGACTTTTTGAAGTTTAGTAGGTCAGGAGATTTGATGGTCTATGTAATCTATTCTACAATTTTGTGCCTGCAAGATATACACCTTTCTGGCACAATGTGGTGTTGCAGTGATTAATGTGTATGTCATTGTTTGACCTTGTACTGTAATCATGGAGAAAATTATTTTGATGAAAATTATTTTTCTCCTCAGTAGATTTTTTTTTTTTTTTTTTTTTTTTTTTTTTTTTTTTTTTTTACAAACATGACTACTTCCATAATGTAGGATTTTCAGGTGCTTAAAGTAAGGTTTGCAGGATTTTCTGCTGTTGGTTGTTTCATTATTCTTATGGTTGCTTTTTGCCTCCTGAAAACAGTTATGGCATGGTGAGCACATGCCCAGAAAATAATACCATATCTGAGTAGTGAATGTGAAAAATATACAGACCTAATTGTATCTGCAGATGTGTTGTTGCAGATAATTTTGAGTACATACCTCATTTTAGATAATTTTGAATTTAGGGTTGCAATATGAGTGCTCCATTTGAGATTTTCGTGAATGTGAATCCCAAGAAATTTTGTTTCAGAAGCAGCACTAATATTTTGGTTATCCATATATACTTTTGGTTGAACAACATTTTTATTCTGATCTGTATGGAGATTTATGAGTACTGTTTTCTGAGGATTTACTATTAGTTTTTTTCTGCTAAACCCTTTGTACACATCATTTGTGATGTCCTTTGCAGATGCAGTAAGATTTTCTTTGTCATTCGCTTCAATCAGTAGACTAGTGTCATCTGCAAACAGTACTGGCTCTGTACCCCTAACGTGTACTGGGAAATCGTTAATGAACACCAAGAAAAGAAATGGACCTAAAATTGAACGCTGTGGAACGCCATGACTCACACTGCATGGTTCTGAAAGGTGTGTAGTTCATTTTCGTCAATATGCTTTATTTCGGTTATCTGTGAGCGATTTTCTAAATATGATTTAATCCACTCATTTGGAACACCTTTCATACCATAACGCTCAAGCTTTCTCAAGAGTAAAGAATGATCGATGACATTGAAAGATTTTGCAAGGTCTAAGAATAAACCCAAGATTTTTTTGTGATTGTCCACTGCATTTAATACACGACTTATCAATTTGAAAGTGGCTGTTTCTGTTGAGCACTGAGGTCTGAAGCAATGTCGGCATACAGAAATAATATTATTTTTGGTAAAGAATGAAGTTAGTTCTGAAAGGAACAGTTTTTCGATAATTTTTGAAAATCCTGATCTCCTTTTTTATACAGTGGTACAATTTTTGCTCAATTGAGCCATATAGGGAAAACACCACTTGATAAAGAAGAATTGCAGATATCTAACAAGGGGGGAGTAGAAGATTTGCTGATATTTTAATAATGTAGTCTGGGACATCATCTAAACCAGCTGAATAATTACTCTTCTGTGTATTAATAGTATTAAGAAGTCCAGATGGGCCTACTGGATTCAAAAACATGGATACATTTTTGACTCCAGTATGTGAAAGTTCGTCTAATGTTGTATTGGATGGGTTTCCTGCACCAGCACCCAAACATGTGAATCTGTAACTGTAACTACCCCCCATTTTGTCAGTCCTTTTACACACAGACGTAACTTGTACAAGTGCGCACGACCCCCTCAATGATAAATATTCGGAAGTGCAGCATTGTTGCAGGTTGCTTCTTCATTGCAAGGGATACTTCGTCTTTTTCTAAACCTTTCATTTCCTTGTTATTAACTTTTGAGAAGTCTATCTTCGTGTTTGTTAAGCAATCAATTGTTCTCTTGCATAGGTGAGAAGAATTACATTACAATTACACAGAATTGTGAACTAAACTGTTCGTTTTATGTCATGTTGATACAAGTAAATGTTAATATTTATGTGTCTCATGTGCAGATAGCTCGGAATTTTGATATGATTATACAGGCTAATGAACTAAGCAGTTCGTTTCGTAATGAAGCATGTTGAGATTTATTCCCATCTGCTTGCATTGCAGATACCACTGTTGCATATTAATTTAATTACTCTGTCATCATTTCATTTACAAAAATTTTGTATTCTTTGTTCTAACATAAGTAGCTGAACTCATTTTCTATTATTTGACATCACAGAAGTTTGTTTAATTAGCAAATATTAATTAGTTAATGCAAGAGACATATTGTTTGAATTTAGATAATATGCTAATTAGTATTTCTGTTAAAACCAAGTAAATTCTTTTCTCATAATATTAAAGTAGGTATTATTGTGTTTCATAAGTAATGTTAGGAAAGTTTTGCCTTTATTAGTTTCTGTATAATTTCCATTAATTACTAGAGTATTACTGATAAACCTATTTTATTAATGTGAAAGGATTATCCAAATACTGTAATTAATTATGTATTTATTTCTTACACAAGATAACTTTCGGCATTTAATGCCATCGTCAGGTGTTTCTGCAAAAACATTTGCTTATATGAGTATGTATCCAAATGCAACATCAATAAATTTTCGTAAATAACATTTTACAAATTTCACGTAGAAAGTGTGCAGTACGTACCGTATTTAGAGGTAGTAAATGCTTCAACTGACTATTTATTAGGTGATGATTTATATCTGATTTCTGAATTGTAGCCAGTTACATCGTTTCTCAATACCTTTAATTTATCAAATGATCAAACCGATTTTAAACGTAAAAGTTACATCCATTACTTTATTCATCAATTTATGCTAGATAAAGGGTAACGGAGCTTACATGAATCAGAGATCGTAATATAATCTTAAAATCAACCAAAGACGAAATAAAGATAACCATGTCAAATATAAATCAATAATGTCTAATATACTCCAAAATTTCTATTAAAATTTTTAAACCATAATTGCTAATATCAACATAGACGACAGAAATAATAAAGAAAATAATGCCATATCTATTAACTTATAAGTTTCTCTCTGAAAGAAAAAAATTGTAAATATTTGTAAACGTATAGTATTCTGAGGTATTGACAAATGATGTAACTGGCTACAATTCAGAAATCAGATATAAATCATCACCTAATAAATAGTCAGTTGAAGCATTTACTACCTCTAAATACGGTACGTACTGCACACTTTCTACGTGAAATTTGTAAAATGTTATTTACGAAAATTTATTGATGTTGCATTTGGATACATACTCATATAAGCAAATGTTTTTGCAGAAACACCTGACGATGGCATTAAATGCCGAAAGATATCTTGCGTAAGAAATAAATAAATAATTAATTACAGTGTTTGGATAATCCTTTCACATTATGTCAATATACGACATTTCTAACAGTGTGGGCCCGAGATATAACAAGCTATTTTATTAAATACGTAAAGGAAGGACTATTCATGTAACTGAGATTTGTATATTAAGTTACTTGGTATTATTTAAGCTATCTTTTACTAGAATCAGTTGCATGTAATACTTTACTTTTCCATTATAATTAATGAAATGAACTCAATTCACAATATTTAATTTTCAGTATCATTGTTTGGAAGATGAATTAGGATGAGTTTACGACATGTAATAGAGTATTGTTTCGTCAGTTGTCAGATGCATAACCTATTTCAGTTCAGAGTATTGTTTCATCCTCCATCTGAAACATAATCTGTCAGTTCCAAGTGTTCTTTATTATTTCAGCCACACTGAGCCACAAGCCTTGCCAGTTGGAACTTTAATGTGGAACAATCATGCAGAAGTTCGTCAATGTAATTCAAGTGGAAAGTGTTTATACAGGTATTATGAATGAACAATTAATAGTTGTGCCACGTTAAGATGTAAACCTCAGACTTTTGTATTCCACACATGACCCGTGTTATAAGGTCGTATTACTGATGTGTGCAATGTGTGTGCCTGGTATTAATGGATGTACTTAATGAGACTCGTAAGCTGGCCATAAATGGGGACAATTGGGCATTTATAAATCATTGAAAGTGTGAAAGAACTGCAATTCTGTGTGTCGCCTTCGTCATTTGTAGTGAATTATAGTTGGCGTCATGTAAGAGGGCGCTATCGCGATAGGGGAAGCGATAAGGGGAGGAGCTACAGCTGAGCGCCAACTGCGGAGCACGCTGGAGAAACATTGAGTAACTGGCGGTCAGCCAAGTGCCTAGAGAATGAATATTACTGTATGCCAGTGTGGTAATGGAGGGGGATGCGCAGAACGACTGAAAACTGGGCCACCTTTGTACGTGACGCCCACTATAGTTTTCATCCCATGAGATTTCAGCCAGCGGCTACTGAGAGCAACGATCATCGAAAAAACGAGAATCATCGATCCACGACCAGTTAATGGCACAGTTTTATGTCAAGCTGGTACAAATTATTATTATTATTATTACGTTAGCAAGGAAGAAATTACGTTATGATTAGGTATAATGAAGGTTTTCATGTGGTTTCAGTGATATTCCTTACTATATTATTAAACAAACAGGCTATCATATTGTTGAACCTCTTAAGCATATTATTAATCATTCTTTTTTCACAGGTACATTCCCAAATCTTCTAAGGATTTCAAAAAGAATCCCATTGCACAAAAAAGGAGCTACTGACGATGTTAACAATTATAGGCCTGTAGTTCAGCTCAGTGGCTTCTCAAAAGTCTTTGAAGAGCTCTTTTACAATAGATTGCTAGAGTTTGTTAACAAAAACTCGTTGCTGTCAAATCATCAGCATGGCTTTAGGCAATCTAGATTCATAAGCACAGCTATCTATGAATATTTACATTCTATACTAAAAGCTGTAGACGAAAAGGAAATGGCTACTGCAATATTTTTGGACTTATCCAAACAGTTTCATGTTGTAGATCATGTTATCCTGCTACATAAGCTGGAAAGCAAGGCAATTAGAGGTATATCAAATGAATGGATTAAATCATATGTCACTAAATATGGTGTGACACAAGGATCGACCTTAGGTCCGATCCTCTTTCTCTTGTATACAGGGTGGTCCATTGATAAAGACCGGGCAAAATATCTCACGAAATAGGCATCAAACGACAAAACTACAAAGAACAAATCTTTTCTAGCTTGTAGGGGGAAAACAGATGGCGCTATAGTTGGCCCATTAGATGGTGCTGCCATCGGTCAATGGATATCAACTGCATTTTTTTAAAATAGGTACCCCCATTTTTTATTACAAAATCATCTAGTACGTAAATAAATATGAATGTTCTTTTTCGAACACTTTTTCTACTTTTTGATAGATGGCGCTCACAATTTTAGACGAACATTGGGTAACAGATAGGTTTTTTTAAATTAAAACATAGAATGGAGGTACATTTGAACTTTATTTTGGTTGTTCCAATGCGATACAGTACATGTACTTTTGTGAAGTTATCATACATTATGAGAAGGCATGCTGTTACTGTGTGATTACCTGTAATTACCTCATGACTTCAATTAATGCTCAAAATGATGTCCTTCAACTTCAATGCATTTGACAATATCCATAACGAAATTCCTCTCAATTAGTCATTGATCTTCAGTAATGTTCTCACATACATTGACAATGCTCTTATGCATGTTTTCAGCTGTTGTTGGTGAATCACGATAACAAATATCCTTCACTTTTTCCCACAGAAAGAAATGTGGCGATGTAAGATCCAGTGAACATGCGGGCATTAGTATGGTACCTCTACGACCCATCCAACTGTCATTAAATACTCCATTTAAGACCTCTTCAACTACACACAAGCCATGCGCTGGACATGCTTCATGTTGAATGTACATCGCCATTCTGTCATGCAGTGAAATATCTTGTAGTAAAATCGGTAGAACATTACGTAAGAAATCAGCATACATTGCACCATTTAGATTACCATCGATAAAATAGGGGCCAATTATCCTTCCTCCCATAATGCCGCACCATGTTCCACTTGTTGCAGCCATCGTAGATTTTCCGTTGCCCAATAGTGCATATTATGCCAGTTTACATTACCTCTGTTTGTGAAGGATGCTTCGTAACTAAATAGAACGCGCAAAAAAGCTGTTATCGTCCCGTAATTTATTTTGTGCCCAGTGGCAAAACTATACACGACGATCAAAGTCTTCGCCATGCAAATCCTGGTGCATAGAAATATGGTACAGGTGAAATTTATGTTGCTGTAGACTTCTCAACATTGACGGTTTTCGCTCAATTTGTCTGCTACTGATGTGCGCATTAGGAACACCTGCAGCTAAAACACTTGCTTGGGCATCATCATTTGTTGCAGGTCGTGGTTAACGTTTCACTTGTCGGTGAACACTCCCTGCCTCTTTTAAATAATGTAAATATCCGACGAAAGGTCGGACACTTGGATGATGTCTTCCAGGATAACGATCATATTACATAGCACAGGCCCATTTGGCATTTTGGTAGCAATAGCCATACATAAATACCATAACCACCTTTTCTGCAATTGGTAAACAGTCCATTTTAACACGAGTAATGAATCACGAAGCAAATACTGTCCGTATTGGCGAAATGTAACGCAATACCACATACTTATACGTTTGTGACTATTACAGCGACATCTATCACATAGCGAAAAAAGTGTTTCAAATAAAACATTCATATATATTTATGCACTAGATGAATATGTGATAAAAATGGGGGTATCTATTTTAAAAAATGCGGTTGATATCTGTTTGACCTATGGCAGCGCCATCTAGTGGGCCAACCATAGTGCCATCTGTTTTCCCACTCCAAGTTAGAAAAGCTTTTTCTTTGTAGTTTTTTCGTTTTATGCTTATTGAGATGAGATATTTAGCCTGATCACTATCAATGGACCACCTGTATAGATGACCTGATTGACACCGTACTTGTCAAACAGAAAACTTTATTTGCAGATGACACCAGTATTTCAATTACAGGTGTAGATAAAAAACACCTTCAGCTATCCACAGACACATCATTACTGGTTCAAAATAAATAAACTTATAATAAACACGGAAAAAACAGTAGACATGACTTTCATTTATCCCGCCAAAACCAACATAATTGCCATACATTGAAAATAAATAACAGAAGTTTAAAATTGGTAGATGATGTGAAGTTCCTCAGAATATATCTACAGAGTGATTTAAAATTAACGTAAATTTAAAAGTAAACTATCAACAATCTGTTACATGCTAAGGATACTAACCACAAGCTGTAACAAAGAAATAGTAATACAAGCATTTTACACACATTTCCAATCAGCAATTACATATGGAGTAATATTTTGGGAGAATGCACCATGTAGTCACTCTGTATTTCAATCCAAAAACGAGCTGATAGAATCATATACAAATTGAAGAAGCAAGAATCATGTCATCCACTCTTCCCTACTCTAAAGTTACTGAACTTCCATACTTGTATATGCTTAAAACAATAGTGTTTGTAAAAGAATGTGTAGGACCAGTGCCAGGGGCGCCGACTTTTGAAAATCGTGGTGCTCGTGGTTTCATTTTTAATTACCTTTTCGGCCACAAGGTTCAAAGAATGGGCCAAACAGTGCTCAATTTCGCTGATTTTTGCTTGCAACCTAGAAAACGTACCAGTCATATTTGTCGCTCTGTCAGTAGTAATAACATTCCATGATTTGATATCTGGAGAAAAACGAGAGAGATCATCCACTGATATTATTAACAGTACTTCAGCTGTGGTAGATTAAATATTATAGAAAACAAAATAAGAAACAAAAAAATCAATAATTTGAAAATTAGCACCACTGGTACGTCCAGGAAACTTTAAGAAGTTTAAAATGAATAAGACGATTGAAGTATGTTACAATTTTGTTACATATTTGCCTCTCAGATAGACGAAACTCTTTCATAAACACTTTGATTTGGTCCTTCATCTCTATTGTAATCTCTTCATCTCTATTCTAATCTATTCGACAATGAACTTTGCCCTTTTCATTTAGATAGACATACTTCCTCATGACTTACAAAGTAAAGACAACTAAGCCAACGAATTGTACTGTGCCAAGATATATACCCATGCTCCACTTGTATAACTTTAAGGAAACCTTTGAAACGGCGGTTATTTATATGGCGACAAAGCACAGATCCCACACACGTGAAATCTTTTATTATGGCACCTGGTTGCATTACTTCAGCAGACTTTCACACTTCGTGAATGGAGCAATGAATAGGTGAAACCTGTTTCCTGGATTCACTTTTCAGTTCATTTCTGTATATGTGTCATTAATAAGCTCGGCTATGAGCCCTGCAGATGCTTCGTCCTCTACCTGCCTGCGATGTTTTACATCATGCGGCCAGGGGTCAGTGTTTTCGCCCCTCCCACCGCCCCTCCTTCCAAACAGGCTCGAAGCCTCTGCAGTGAGTGCTGCTTGGGGCACTATTGGAACAGCCTATAATTCCCCATATAATAGGATAATTGAGTGTCTTCAGTAAATTATTGATTACATGATAAGAACATGCCTTTACTCTTCATGAATTTCAGAGTCTTACTATGGTATAAATTTATGTAATCCACAGATGTAAGTTCTAAGAAGGCTTGTGCAAACATTTTTTGACATATGGTTGACATATGGTACTTATAGGTAACAGAATATGATATTAAATGAAGCCATTTCAGAAACAAATATTCAATGATTAAGATAGGTGTGATATTAAATTTATTTATTAAACCTTTACATTGAATTACATGCCTTTGTGGTGTGATGTCGATGACACTGCGCTTTGAACATTTTCTTTGCTATCAAGTATCATGTGCATTAACATTTGCCAGGAAAACAACAATGACAACTTTAATAATTACTAATGTACTGTCAGATATTGCTACATGCTAAAGGCTGGTAGCAGGAAAACTTTTGAATTGCCACCAAATACTACAGAACAGAATATTGGTACAAGTATCATTAAAAAGTGAACATGCTATATATGAAATGTTTAAAAGAATTCAAACAAATTCATTTAGTTTCTGTCTCTTTATCTACACATTTTAGCTATCACTGATGCACAAAACCATTACTATTTCCCATAGAAAGAAAACAAACCTAAGCAGTCGAATATATTAGAATATACTATATGAGTTAAAGAGTGTTCAAAGAGAAACGCCCATCTGTGCAGCAAGTTGAATATGGAAGATGAACACTGGTTTCCTCTATGCACATGCTCAACAGCTTTTTCTTGCTTGTTCTCATGCACTGTCATGTTAAGTCTCACTTAGACAATATCTGTATATAAAAGAGCATTTAGCTACATGTTTATATGATGTTGATTGAATTCTTCTCTTTGAAACTCATTCTCAGCTTAAGGCCTTGAAAATCATTAGTATCAATACCAGGGACAAACTTAACAACCCTCAAATTACCAATGCAACAGATGCAATCTATTAATAAATAGCGAAACATCAAAATCCAATCATATTCCCCATACAATTCTAGTCCTAACAAAATCCCTAATTGAATTGAAATTCCCCACAAATTAGCAACACTGACTGCTTCACTCTTGCAGGTATTACAACTGTCAAGAAACATCCAATTTCTGCTTTCACCAAGTAAGTTACATTAGAAAACAACTTTAATAATAGTTGGTGTGGCATATCCTGAACAGCCGTTTCACGGATGTAAACATCATCTCACTAATCTGTACATAATAATAATTTAAATCGTTGCAATTGCAGAGCATGATACCAGTGGACTAACAGAATAATAATTATCATATGGAACGTTTACATACATCAAAATTATTCTCACAAAAATAAACACCTGAAGTGACGGCGATCTCATTTCGATATTTGAGAGAGAGTTTCAATGCCATTTTACACATTTTTCATTGCTGGGAACATGCAAAAGCAAATTTTCTTGAGTTTTTAAGATGCATTTGTACAGTGCGATACAATGCAACGTTTCTAGAACATTTTAGGGGACAGGCGCGTCCAAAGAAATATTTTACTGTTTGTGAATTTTGCAGCAGCAGCAATGGCATTGTGTCAGTTAATATCACAGGCATAACATGACTCAAATGGAAAGTTTAAATTTTATTGCCTTTTAATTTTTTATTTTCTACAAAATACTGCAATTAATGATGGAAGAAATTATGTTATGAACATAAGATGACGTCACCAGGATGTCAAAGGATGTGCATGCAGTATGATGACACTGCTTACTGTAAAAAGTCGTTGACGTCATCAATTGTTATTCCTACTTGTATCGGTTAGGACCAGCTGCTGCTTAATGGTCGGCAGATGTCCTATGTAAACATGAAAGAGAATTCTTGCTTAACCAGATTCAGTTTTTCAGTTGCTAAGTAGTGTTTTCGAGCATGAATTGGTAGTCTGGATGTTGTTAGGATACATTGAACTGTCGAATGTTGCACTGGTACTAACGTAAGTAACTGAATGGTGATCTTGGGGAACTAATTTAAAAGTTCTGTGCAGGGTGAGTCATCGGTTACCATATGAACACATTTTTTGTCCACACAACCTACATTTCCTTGATTGGTCAGCTTGATGGTGGTATCAAATGGTTGTGATGTCTGATAACGGGTAGTAGTCCATAAAATGACAAGACGTCTGCTGCTACAATAAATTTGGTCCTCTACTGCCTTGACTATTTAATCACTTAATGTGGCCCATTCCTCTTCTAGTGTCTTATTTCCCCCGTTTCTGTCAATTGTTGCCTTAATCTCCCTCTGAAATTCTCAAGAACTTCAGGTTCCTTCAATGCCGCCTCACAACTTTACTTCCGCCAGTACCTCGCCTCCTACTTTCCAAACTTCACAGAAGCTCACCGCGAACCATGCAAGACTAGCACTCCTGGAAGAAAGGATATGGTGGAGACATGGCTTAGCCATAGCCTAAGGGATGTTTCCAGAATGAAATTTTCACTCTGCAGCGGAGTGTGCGCTGATATGAAACTTCCTGGCAGATTAAAATTGTGTGCCGGAACCGGGACTTGAACCTGGGACTTTTGCCTTTCGCGGGCAAACGCACTACCGACTGTGCTATCCCGACACGACTCACGATGCCGCCTCACAACTTTACTTCCGCCAGTACCTCGCCTCCTGCTTTCCAAACTTCACAGAAGTGTCTGTCTGAGCAATTTATTTTATTTCTTCAAACATTTCTTCAACATAAACTTGTACTACTGTGGTCTATATTGGTTTAGTATCTATCTCGACTGCGATAATGTGATCACTGCACTGCTCGTAGTAGTTTATCCGCATTCCTCTGCAGTAAAATTCATAAACTACGTCTGTAGCGGCGCTACATTACAATGAGGTGGTGAGCTAACAGTCGCTACCAATAACGGCGGTTACATCTCTGCAACACAGTCTGCAGTCTGCATCAGTGCGTCAAGATCTCTGGCGCATACTGTAAGGATCTTTTATGTGTCTGAGGGAGGATGTGACAGCCAGATGATCTCAGAATATCTTCGGAGGTGGTTTTATTGCTAGTGTCCGTAGTAGACGCAGCATCTGGAAGGAAGTGGTCTCCTAACTTCTCCGTTCTCAGTAGTTTCTCAAGACGTTTTGCAGACGACTGGAACAGGCGTGTCGTCAGAGCATTCTTCAGAGTCATTTACGAATGTGATTGTGGCAAGACCAAGATATCTTGCATTTCGAGAGCCATGTTTCAATGAATACTGTGACCATATAATCGTAGTTATTTTCGTCAGCTGTGACATTAGCGAGCACGCTTTCCCTCTCGTCTTGCGCAAATCATAGCGCCGCATTCTACTGCCAAAAAGGTGGTTAATTCTGCATCTGCTTGGTTTAATCGAAGCATTCAGAGGTGCGTCGACGGATTGTGCCCGGTCCAACATTGCTGTGTATACACAGACGGTGGATGAGGCGGCAATTTGATTTTCTAAATACGTCGGCGGTGCGGAATGGATACAAAGTTAGTTGAAGTCGGGTGTCGTCTTCCGAGACACTGAGCGCCTCAGTTGCTTTTATCGCTTCAGTGACCGTCTGAGATCATGCTGGACGGTTGTGGTAACCAAAAACGTTGCGACTCGTAAAAAATTGATTATCTGGCAACATTCGTTGCACAACACGTTTGTACATTGATTTCCCAAAACAATTAGTATATGAAACAAGGACGTTCGTCGAGCCTAGAGAGGAACAAAGAAAAAACGCTCAAACACACGGAACTTAACTTTCAGTCACAGCCATCTTCTCAGGCTGCTGCGTTGGCTCAGTGCTCAGCAGCTGAAGATGACCATTGTGTGTCTGTGAAGCGTGCTTGAATGAGTATATGTATGAGAGTATGTATCTTTTTCTGATGAAGACTTTGCTCGAAAGCTAAGTTGGGTGTGTGTGAGTGCCTTTTTTACATGCCCGTTGCGACTCGATGAACGAACTATCATTATATTGTTGAATTCCAACCTGAACTTTCCATTGTTACACGTGACGTGACGTGACGGACAGTGTGAATTGGCCTTAATGAAACCAGAAGCACTGGATTCCTAACACAAAGTAGAAACTATTGTGAAAGCAATGTTCACACCTTTCTGTCCCACATGCAAACAGAAAACTGGTACGAAGTATATCAGTCCCAAACTGTAGATAGCAATTTTGAGGCTTTTCTCAATACTTTTAATTATTACTTCAACTACAATTTCCCCTTAAAAACAAATAGTATTTGCACTAACAGTAAACCCTCTAAGTGGATAACCACGGATATTATTACCTCAGCAAAAAGAAAAAGAGAACTTTTCTCCCTCATCAAGACCGAATTTGTCAATACTGAAGAATTTAAGAATTACTTTACTAAATATAAAAAAATCTTTAAAAATGTAGTTAATGCAACCAACAAACTGCAAAATGATACCCTCCACAAAACATCAGCAAACAAAAGTAAATGCATGTGGAAAATTATTAATACACACAGTGGTAGAAATCAGCATCCGACAAGCAATGTCAACTTAAAAATAAATGGGAAGTTAACCTCAAATAAAAAAGAAATAGCAGATGAATTTAACTCATATTTCAGCGGACGTCGTACAGAGCACACCTCTCCAGCGGTGTAGCAGTCAATTATCAGTTGTAAGTGTAACCGGCTTCTCTCTAGAAGCTACATATTTTTACTTTTCAGTGCGTTTTCCCTTCAGTTCATTACATTTATTGTGTGCTCGCAGTTTTATTTGATTCATATTCGCGTTAAATATCTGGTTAGTGTATCATTCCACCGTGTGAACCGCGTCGCGATAGTCGTTTGTCTTTATTTTCTGATTAGAAGCGACATATAGTATTTTGATTTTCGTCTGCACTTTCTCGTCTCAATTTGTAAATTTATACTGTGCTCTCGTGCGTATTAGATTCACATCCGCGTTTTAACAAACAGTGTAGTTTTTCTTTGAACACATCGCGACTGTAGTTTTTGTTGCCACTGTAATCATGAATAGGGACTGTGACTGCTGTGTGCGGATGCAGTCTGAGCTGGTGACACTTCGCTCCCAGCTTCAAGCTGTGTTAACCTCGGTTGCACAGTTGGAAGCTGCGATCGATGGGCGTCGTTGTTGTTGGCCGGCGGTGGGGACCGAACGGACTCCCGTCGACTCCACCGATCGGCCTGCGGCAGCGACATGCCCTGAAACTGCTTGCAGTGAGGCAGACATCCCACCCGTGGTTGCGTGGGAGGTTGCTCCAGTGCGTGGCAGGAGGCGCAAGACATTCCGGGGGACCGATCGTGAGGCCTCCCCGGTTCGTCTTGCGAACAGGTTTGAGGCGCTGTCTGCTCAGGACGACGTTCCTGAGTCGGATGGTGTCTCTCACCCTGTCACCACCCAGCCTGCAAGATGCGGGCTTTCACAGAGGGTGGGTTTACTTGTAGTTGGGAGCTCCAACGTTAGGCGGGTGATGGAGCCCCTAAGAGAGATGGCTGCCAAGGAGGGGAAGAAAGCCAACGTGCACTCCGTGTGCATACCGGGTGGAGTCATTCCAGATGTGGAACGGGTCCTCTCGGATGCCATGAAGGGTACGGGGTGCAGCCAGCTACAGGTGGTGGCTCACGTCGGTACCAATGATGTGTGTCGTTTCGGATCTGAAGAGATCCTCTCAGGTTTCGAGCGGCTAACTGAAGTGGTAAAGACTGCCAGTCTTGCTTGCAAGATGAAAGCAGAGCTCACCATCTGCAGCATAGTTGACAGGACCGACTGTGGACCTCTGGTACAGAGCCGAGTGGAGGGTCTGAATCAGAGGCTCAGACGGTTCTGCGACCGTGTAGGCTGCAGATTCCTTGACTTGCGCCATCGGGTGGTGAGTTTCCGGGTTCCGCTGAATAGGTCAGGAGTCCACTATACGCAGGAAGCGGCTACACGGGTAGCGGGGGCTGTGTGGCGTGGACTGGGCGGTTTTTTAGGATAAAGAGCTTCGGGGAAATAGAAAATGGGCAATCTCAAAGGGTTCAGGTGGATCACAGGAGAAATGTAGATCCGGAAACTATCGGTATAACAGTTGTAAATTGTCGTAGCTGTGTCGGGAAAGTTCCAGAACTGCAAGCGTTAATAGAAAGCACCGAAACACACATCATTATAGGCAGCGAAAGTTGGCTCAAGCCGGAAATAAGTTCAGAAGAAGTATTTTCAAAAGATCTATCGGTGTTCAGAAAGGATAGATTAAACAAAATAGGTGGGGGCGTGTTTGTCGCCGTCAAAAGTAGTATTTCATGTAGCGAAGTTGAAGTTGATAGTTCGTGCGAGCTATTATGGGTAGAGGTTGTACCCGAAAATCGTAAGAAGTTAATAATCGGTTCCTTTTACCGGTCTCCCGACTCTGACGATACAATAGCAGAAAGGTTCAAAGAAAACCTGAGTCTAATTACAAAAACGTACCCGACTCACACGATAATAGTAGGTGGTGATTTTAATTTACCCTCGATCTGTTGGCGAAATTATATTTTCAAATCAGGAGGTAGGCATAAAATATCGTCCGAAATTGTACTCAACGCATTCTCTGAGAATTACTTCGAACAATTAGTTCATGAGCCAACTAGAATTGTAAATGGATGTGAAAATACACTTGATCTCTTAGCAACAAATAATCCTGAACTCATAACGAGCATCAAAACGGATACAGGTATTAGTGAACACAGAGCTGTCGTAGCGAAATTGAATATCGAAAGTCCCAAAGTTACCAAAAATAAACGCAAAGTATATTTGTTCAGGAAAGCAGATAGAAACAAAATACATTGCTTCTTGAAAGACACCTTCCACTCGTTTCTAACACTAAACGTAGGTGTAGACCAGATGTGGCTCAAATTCAAAGAAGTGGTATCGACAGCAATTGAAAGTTTTATACCTAATAAATTAATAAAAGAAGGAGGCGATCCCCCTTGGTACACAAAACAGGTCAGGACACTGTTGCAAAAGCAAAGGAAAAGGCATACTAAATTTAAACGAACACGAAATCCCCAGGATTTGCGATCGTACTCAGAAGCTCGACATTTAGCGAGGATTTCAATGCGAGATGCCTACAATATTTATCACAACGAAACTCTTTCTCGTAATTTGACTGAAAACCCAAAGAGATTTTGGTCATATGTCAAATATACTCGGGGCAAATCACAAACAATACCTTCACTACGTGATAGTAATGGCGATCCTGCCGATGACAGCGCTACTAAAGCAGAGTTACTAAACTTAGCTTTTAGAAACTCATTCACCAAAGAAGACGAAACCAATATTCCAGATTTCGAATTACGAACAGATGCCGTAATGAGTAACATAGAAGTAGATATCATCGGAGTAGTGCAGCAACTAAAATCACTTAACAAGAACAAGTCTTCTGGACCGGATTGTATACCCATTAGATTTCTATCTGATTATGCTGAAGCGATAGCTCCTTACTTAACAGTCATATACAACCGCTCTCTCATAGAAGGATCTGTACCAAAAGATTGGAAAGTTGCACAGGTCACACCTATATTCAAGAAAGGCAGTAGGAGTAACCCACTAAACTACAGGCCTATTTCATTGACGTCAATTTGCAGCAGGGTTTTGGAACATATCCTGTATTCAAATATTATGAATTATCTCGAACAGAACGATCTATTGACCCAAGGTCAACACGGATTTAGAAAATATCGTTCATGCGAAACACAACTAGCTGTTTATTCACACGAAGTGATGGGTGCTATCGACAAAGGTTCGCAAATGGATTCCGTATTTCTTGATTTCCAGAAAGCTTTTGACACCGTACCTCACAAACGGCTTTTAATCAAATTGCGTGGTTATGGTATATCGCCCCAAATTTGCGATTGGATAGGGGATTTCTTGTCAGAGAGGACACAGTTCGTAGTAATCGATGGTAAGGCATCGACTAAAACAGAGGTGATATCGGGCGTTCCACAGGGTAGTGTTATTGGTCCTCTGCTATTCCTTATTTACATAAACGATTTAGGGGAAAATCTAAGTAGCTCTCTTAGGTTGTTTGCAGATGACGCCGTCATTTACCGTCCAGTAAAATCATCTGAAGATCAAAAACAACTGCAGAACGATCTGAATAAGATATCAGTATGGTGTAAAAATTGGCAATTGACTCTAAATAATGAAAAGTGTGAAGTCGTCCACATGAGTACGAAAAGAAATCTGTTAAACTTTGTTTACAACAGAAATCAATCAAATGTGAAGGCCGTAAGCTCCACAAAATACCTAGGAATTACTATTACTTCAGGCCTAAACTGGAAAGAACACGTAGATAATATCGTGGGAAAGGCGAACCAGAGACTGCGTTTTATTGGCAGAACCCTTGAAAGATGCAACAAAACTACTAAAGAAACTGCATACACTGCGCTTGTCCGTCCATTTTTGGAGTATTGCAGCCCAGTGTGGGATCCTTATCAGGTGGGTTTGACGGAGGACATCGAGAGAGTCCAAAGAAGGGCAGCTCGTTTCGTATTGTCACGATTCGGGGGAGACAGCGTTACGGAAATGATACAGGATCTGGGATGGGAATCATTACAACAACGGCACTTATCGCTGCGGCGTGGGCTACTTTCGAAACTCCAATCGCCAACATTCTCCTCCGAATGCGAAAATATATTGTTGACTCCCACTTACATAGGTAGAAATTATCATCAGAATAAAATAAGAGAAATCAGAGCTCGAACAGAGAGATTCAGGTGTTCTTTCTTCCCGCTCGCTATTCGAGAATGGAATGGGAGATAAATAGTATAATTGTGGTTCGATGAACCCTCTGCCAGGCACTTAAATGTGATTTGCAGAGTATCCCATGTAGATGTAGATGTAGAAATCCGTTGAAAGTCTTAGAGATCACCTAAAAAATAATCACCTTCCAAAACTTTACCCAAATAATTGCACCAACACATTGTTCTTAACACCAACAAAGGAAGCAGAGATAGAAAAAAATTATTCAAACAAAAATTTAAAAAAAAGTCCACTGCTGGACAAGATCAGATCCCTTGCTTCCTTCTTCGTAATTGTAGCAAGCTTATTAGTAAACCACTTTCCCACATAATAAACTCCTCATTCCTCAATGGCATATTTCCAAGCAAACTTAAAACTGCAAAAATCATACCCATACATAAAAAAGGAAATAGAGATCATAATAGCAATTACCGACCAATTGCAGTACTGTCACTATTCAGCAAGATATTTGAATACACAATGGCAGACAGACTTAAGTCATTCCTGAGAAAAAATAATATCATATCACCTGCTCAGTTTGGCTTCTAAAGGGAAAAAACTACAACCGATGCTATACAGAAACTCCTAGATCACACTCTAACACTAGTAGACAAGAAGCTTCCAGCTATAGGCATTTTTCTTGACTTAACAAAGGCCTTTGATATGGTTAACCACAATATACTGCTGCAAAAAATTTACTCCTATGGAATAAGGGGCACTGGCCATGACTGGTTTAAAAGCTACCTCGCAGACTGAGAACAATATGTCCAAATAAATGAATCCAATCAATCGGGCATAGCTAATGCTGAACAGTCATCTACCCAAACCATAAAACATGGAGTTCCCCAAGGCTCAGTGTTAGGGCCCTTGCTGTTCTTGCTTTATATAAACGACCTCCCCTTAAGTTTACCTACTGACAAAATCTTTCTCTTTGCTGATGACACCACAGTTATGATATCTGACTCTACAGACCATCTCCAAGGTGCAGTAAACAGAAGCACAACCCAACTAAACTCATGGCTAGAATCAAACAGACTACTACTCAATATAAATAAGACAGTTGGTATTACCTTTCACACAGTTCAGAATAAAAACCAATCAGTCCCAATTATATCACTGAGTGACGATCAAGTAAATTTCGTCAAGGAAACCAAATTCTTAGGGGTTACTATCTCAGACACACTTTCATGGAAAAGCCACATTAACATAACCTGTACCAAATTGAGTAAAATATGTTTTATGATTAGACAAATAAGAAACATTGTTAGTACCAGCACACTCACATCAATATACTATGCTCTTTTCCATTCTGTACTAAGTTATGGAATTATCTTCTGGGGGCATAGTGCAGAGGCAATGAAGCTGTTTAAACTCCAGAAACAAGCAGTTAGATTAATACTGTTCAAACAACAGAAAGAATCATGCAAACCATTGTTCCAGAAGCTAAACATACTACCCCTCCCATGCCAGTACATACAAGACCTACTGTGTTACACGAAGAAAAACATTGGCAACCTAGACATAAACTCAGATTGCACCACCACGATACAAGGTCAAAAAACTCCCTACGATTAGTTCCACATTCAACAAAGCTATACAGTAAAGGTGTAAAATGTATGGGGATAAAACTGTACAATCATCTCCCACCAGAAGTGAAGAATATTGGACTAGTGAAGGATTTTAGAGTAAAACTGCGGTCACTCCTAATTAAACATTGCTTCTACAGCATACAGGAATTTATTGAAACCAACCTGTCATAAGAAGCTTCACATTCAAAGAACATCAGGCAATGTATGTCAGTTATTAACATCATTCGAAGGAAATGTAATATAAATGAATGTAAAATGTTAAATTCTGATATTGAATAAGTATGAGACCTATGTAAAAATTACATTGAATCCTCATCTAATGATGTACTCTTCCAAACATGTATTTATGTATAATTTATAGCATTAATTTTCTACCTTATGTTAAATGTAATCATCATGGCATCTCCATCATCTTCCATCACATCACCTATTCTGACTTGTCCTATATCATGATGTGCATGTCTGTACAATGTATGATTCAGAGGACCAAAACTAAATAAATAAATAAACAGTGAATAAAAATGGGAACAAGAACGGCTATAAAAGAAAGAAAGGAAAAAGAAAGAACGGAAAATACTCAGAAAAATTTTTAATGTTCAAATTTCTGTAAATCTATCGGACCAAACTGCGTGGTCATCAGTCCGTAGCTTACAAACTACTTAAAACTATGTAAACTAAACTAAGGACAACACACGCACCTATGCCCCAGGGAGGACTCGAACCTCCACAACGAGCAACCACGTGCTCCGCAGCGAGGCGCTTTAGACAGCTCGGCTACTCCACCGTGGCAGAAAAATTGTAATCGCGTTAAAGAACAAGGATAACAACTGGATAAAGAGAAGAAATTAAGATTTATACAGAAACATACAAACCATTACAGACACAAAAGGAAGAGGAGATAAAAGTTTTATGGATACATTTACTGATCGAATGACAAAAGGCTGAGGAGAAAAAGTTTCAATTTCATTTCCAAAGTGAAGTACACGGGAACTGAAACTGACAAAAAGAGAGGTGACAAAACTTAACGTCACAGAAGACACCATACAAGAAAAAGAAAATATCAGGCTATGGATCAATTCTGAAAAATTTTCCGTCCAACAACGAAAACTATAACCTAGGCGTGTGACGTCAATTCAAGAGAGACAGGTCATCAGCCAACGAATGTTTGTTTGTTTCTTTGACTTCGATTTCAAACCATTCAGTCATTTCTTTGTTAGAATCAATGTCGTATAATACTATTATTTCCTTCCTTTATTTGATATAGTCCTTTAATGCCCACATTAGTTTAGTAATGACCATTATATTTTAATCTTTCCGTTACATATAAACTCGATTATGGCTTCGTAGACTTTTGTGTTGGATTCGTATAGTAAGGATTTGATTGTCATTGGTTGTGGCACTTTATTTTTGATGATAGATGATAAAAAACCTTTCCTCGCTTCTTGATTTTTGGGCATTGAAAAAATGAATGGTTCGTATCTCCTCGCGAGGTGCCATCACAATCACAAGCCGGTGTTTGATTTATATTCAATCGGTATAAATGTTCAGGAAATGAGCCATGGTTAAATCTTATTCTACTTAATGTACTCGTTCCTTTCGGGGTCCATTGACTATATCAAATCATGGTCTTTTAGGTATTCTATCTTGTATTTGAGCAAAGTTGCGTCCTTTGTGGCGTGAGCTATGTGTCCATTCTTCTTGCCAAGAGTCAAATGCCCTTTTGCGAATAAGATGTCCATATTCGGTATAAGGAAGTTTTAACTCTACTTTTGTCCCATTACTTGTTTCCTGCTTTGCCAGCTGGTCCACTTTCTCGTTGCCTGGTATGCCACAATGTGCCTTCACCCACATGAATATGATCTTTTTCTGTCTTCTCAAACTTTCATGATACCATAGGCGGATTTGTAGCAGGTATTCATTCGTGGATTTCGAGAGTTTAATATTAGACATTGCTTGTAGTACACTCTTACATTCCGATAACATTACAAAGTGTGAGTAATTCTGATTTATAGTGTACTGTATCGCCTTTAGAACTGCATATGTCTCAGCCAAATAAATGGAAGCATTCTCTGGTAATTTAAATTTTTGCTCCATTTGTAGTTGTGGACTGTAAATGGCACATCCAGCGCCATTTCCGTCAGCTGACTTTGATCCATCTGTGTATCTGTGAATTATCTTGTTTCCTGATACCTGCAGTTGTCTTTGCATGGCTGAGATCGTCTCCAAAAACTGAGTCTTTCCCTCTATTATTTGGAACGGGATGTGGTCCCTGAGCACGAAATAGTCATATTTATATATAGGGCACTGTGTGTTCGATAAAATGTTTCTGCTGCAATGTCATTGTAGGTTGTGACAGTTCAACAGAATCCTTCCCTTCTCCAAGATTATCGACGACAGACGTTCCTGTCGTGGCTTCATCAGGAACATTACCGTCCTGAAAGTCCTTGAACAAGAAGCCATTGTCGTCTACCTGCTCTTCAGGATCGTATTAAGGCTTCATGCGCAGGACGTGAACAATGTCTCTTCGTTTTGACGTTTCGACGACGGCTCATAATCCTCAACTTCGTATGTGACGTCTGACAGGCGGTGTATGACACGATACGGACCAAAGTATCGCTTCAATAACTTTTCTGACAGTCCAACCTTTCGTACAGGGGTAAAAATCCATACCAGATCTCCGGGGCTGTACACAACAGGTCGGTGCTTGTCGTTATACCGCTGACGGTCCTTCTCCTGGGCGTCCAGCTGCCTTGCTTCTTCGACCCTGGTGATGAGCTGTTTAACATAGTCATCCTGAGTGTCGTCCGGTTGGAACGGGAACAGTGTATCCATTGTCGTCTCAGCTTCACGCCCATGGAGCAGGAAAAACGGAGTGAAGCCTGTGGTGTCTTGTCTTGCGGTATTGTAAGCAAATGTCACGACTGGCGGAATTGTATCCCAATTCTTCTGCTCAACATCGATGTACATCGACAGCATGTCGGCTAACGTTTTGTTAAAACGTTCCGTAAGACCATTTGTCTGAGGATGGTATGCAGTTGTCATTCTGTGGACAATGTTGCACCGTGACATTACCTCTGATACTAGTTTTGACTGGAATACTTTTCCACGATCAGATATCATGACACGGGGTGCTCCATGCTTCAAAATAATGTCTTCTACAAGGAATTTTGCGATCTCTGGCGTTTCTGCAGTCGGTACAGGTTTGGTGACAGCGTAGCGTGTGAGGTAGTCAGTGCAGACTATTATCCAACGGTTACCTGTTGTCGACTTCGGGAACCTCCCTAAAAGATCGATCGCAACTCTGTGGAATGGAGCTGCTGCCGGCGGAATCGGTACGAGATGTCCTGGAGGTAATTGTGGCACATGCTTCCGTCGCTGGCACTCTTTACAGTGACTCATATAGTGCTTGACAGATCGGTAGAGACCTTTCCAATAATACCTGCGTCTGATTCTGTCTAGGGTCTTCACGAATCCCAGATGACCATATTGGAGCATCATGGAAATATTTGAGAATAGCTGGCTGGAGATGAGCTGGAACAACAAGTAGCTATTTGGGGCCCATTGGATCGTAGTTGCTCTTATACAATGTTCCGTTTATAAGTTGGAACTCTCCATTGGTCAGTTCTCCTTTCTCCAAGGCCTCTATCATTTTTAATAGTGTTGGATCTTCCTTCTGTTCAGCTGTAACGTCATCTAATTCAGTGAGAGCTGAAATTTGATTACTGCTGTTGTGTTCCACTAATGGATTCCTCGAAAGGCAGTCGGCATCCTTGTGTTTGCGCCCGTTCTTGAATACCACTGTGACATCGTACTCTTGGAGTCTTAGTGCCCATCTTGCTAGTCGACCTGATGGATCCTTCAAGCTAGTCAGCCAACACAAAGAATGGTGGTCTGTCACGACGGTGAATGGTTTGCCGAATAAATACGGCCGGAACTTGTTGATAGCCCAGATAACCGCGAGACATTCTTTTTCAGTTGTAGAGTAGTTTATCTCGGACTTTGAGAGTACTCTTGACGCATAGGCTATCACTTTTTCGGCACCTTCCTGAACTTATACAAGCACTGCACCAATCCCATAGCCACTGGCGTCTGTGTGAATTTCCGTTTCTGCATTCTCGTCGTACAAGGCTAGCACTGGTGCGGAAGTTAGAGCCTCCTTAAGTGCTCGGAAAGCTCTTTCTTTTGTCTCATCTCAGTAAAACTTGGCGTTTCCTGCAGAAGTTCTTGTAATGGACGTGCCTTGTTACAAAATCCTTTTATGAAACGTCGGTAGTATGAGCACAGCCCGAGAAAACTTCTCACATCACGAATGTGCTAAGGAGTTGGAAATTCTGTGACTGCCCTTACTTTATCTGGATCAGGACGGACACCATCTCCGTTGACTAGGTGCCCCAGGATTTTTATCTCTTTTGCGACGAAGAGGCACTTCTTTGGATTGAGGCGGAGACCTGCAGCCTGAACACACTTCAACACAGTTGACAGGCGACTCAGGTGTTCTTCAAATGTTTTCGAGAAAACGACAATGTCATCTAAATAGCAGAGGCACGTTATCCACTTAAGGTGTCGAAGCAAGTTGTCCATCATGCGTTCGAATGTGGCTGGAGCATTACATAATCCAAATGGCATTACTTTAAATTCATAGAGACCGTCAGGTGTAATAAAAGCCGTCTTCTCCCTGTCAGCTTCGTCAACCTCGATTTGCCAGTAACCTGTCTGCATGTCCATAGTTGAGAAGTATGTAGCTCCTTTGAAGCAGTATAAGGTGTCATCAATACGCGGCAATGAGTAGACATCTTTCTTTGTGATACTGTTCAGCCGCCGATAGTCGACACAGAATCGCCACGTGCCATCCTTCGTCTTTACGAGGACCACCGGAGACGACCAAGGACTCTCCGAAGCTTGAATAATGTCATCTCGCAACATCTTCTCCACTTCATCCCGAATTATCCGTCTTTCAGCTGGCGACACTCTATACGAACGCTGGCTAATTGGCGGATGGTCCCCAGTATTGATACGGTGCTTTATCGTGGGCCGTTTCGTCTGACTTTTCCCCTGCTGAGGTGTGAATGCACCCGAAAATTGGCGTAGTATACCTAACACCTGCTGGCGTTGTTCCTTGGTCAGTCCAGGCCCTATTGGCAGTTCCACGTTTGTTTCCTCCAGCGTGTTGTCTATACTAATAGCAAGGCATGGGTCTTCATTGATGACGTTGAGCTCACCGTCCAGGATTGGTTCAGCTGTCCCGATACACATTCCCTTGGGGATAAGTTGTGACTGCTCGTGACATTGTGATCCAAATCTCTCCTTGAACACCGGTAATGCTTATGATAGCCGCTGGTATGTAAATTTCCTTTGTGAGCCTGATAAACTTTTTACTATCAACAAGAACTTCACAGTTTAACCAGTCATCTGTGTTTGTGACTGCAACTCTTCTCATTGTCAACGGCGGTATCGTCACATTGTCAACGACGAATAACTTCCCAGAAAATTCAGTATTACGTGTATCTGGCGGAACAACTTCTTCAATTTGCAGCTCAGATCTTCCACAGTCAATGATAGCTTGGGATGCCTGAAGGAAGTCCCATCCGAGGATGATATTGTGACTACATTCTGTTAACACGACAAATTCAAACGGCTGCGTCCTGTTGATGGTTTTTCTTGCGACACAAGTTCCTGCTGGATGGACGTACTTTCCATTCGCGACCTTCAGCACAGTTGCTCCCGTATCACAGAACATTGTCTTCTTTAGTGTGCGGCGGTAATTATCCGATAATACAGAAAAAGAGGCTCCTGAATCAACAAGTGCCCGGACAGGTTGGCCATCGATTATGACGTCGATGAGATTTCCCGACATCTTGGCGACTGTCGTCCATGGAGGATTTTCATCTGCGGCGGCCTCACCTCCGTAGATGGTCGCCTCGCTTAGTTTTCCTGGGCGCGGCGGCTAGGGGAGCGGCTGGTACCTCTGTACGGCGACGGTGAACGGCTGCGGCGCGTCAAGGAGCGACCTCGTCTAGGATACGGCGATGGGCTTCTTCCCATAGGTCGACTGAACTCATCAGCAGGTGACTGCCTTGGATAGAACTGCTCCGACGGCTGACGTCTTGCGGCAAAAGAATCATCGAATACTCGTCTCCTCTCTCTGCAGTAGCGTACGACATGTCCAGGGCGTCCACAGTGGAAACACAGTGGTGTGTTGTCTTCTGTCCTCCAGACGTCTGTTCTTCTGCATGGCGTCATAGTTACTGGAGGAGTTGGCTGTGGTCGCGTCGGTCGGTTCATGGGCTGCCGTTTGGCGGCTGCAGCGTAAGTCATAGCAGGGCGACGCCATTCTTCACGTCGGGTGCGATTGACGCGGCAGACAGGAGCTAATGTTTGAAATACCTCGTCCTCAGCGGCGGCGGCTACCTCATGACTTCCAGGGCTCACATCCATGGCCATAATCTGATGCTCGCTCGGTCTAATAGTCCTGGCTGCCATGCACTGTTGTAATTCTTCTCTCACTATTTGTCGTATGAGAGAAGCGAAGTCATGCTGGTCTTCCACAACGGCCATAGGGACTACATTTGGGAGTCTGTCATAGTTCTTGCGTCCAACCCTCCTTTGTTGCATCTCTTCAATACGCTGGCACCACTTGATGAACTATTCTGTCGTAGCGACGTCTTTTATCAGAAGAGCTTGGTACATATCTTCTGCAATTCCCTTCATCAGGTGCGTGATTTTGTCCGCTTCAGTCATGTTCGGATTGACTACATTACACAGGGCCAAAACACTCTGTATATACGATTGTGTCGGCTCACCATGTCGTTGGGCCCAGTTTTTCAGTTGGAGCGGATTTGTCGCTGGCGGTCTCCGAACGTCTTCTTAAGTTCCTCCTGGAACGTCTCCCAGTCATTCAACTTGTCTTCGTTGTTTTCGAACCATTGCTGGGCTGTTCCATCCAGGTAGAAATAAACGTTGGCCAAGCACATCGTATGATCCCACCTGTTGTACTTGGCGACTCGGTCGAACCCTTTTAGCCATTTGTTGGGGTCCTGTCCAGCATCTCCAGAGAACACCGACGGGTGTCTGATGTGCAGCTGGCTTATTGCTGGTTTCGTCTCCATCGTTCTTCTGATAATACGGACTTTTGGAAGGATGTACTCGGTGTATCCCTTGTATTCCGGTTCCAGTCCGTGTAAGCGACGCTTTTGCATTGCCTAATCGGAGCCACGGTGATGCAGCTGTTGCACAGTGTACCCGGCGCCTCCACCAAACAATGTCACGTTGCAATGGAAGTAGGCTTGACTTCGAAGGCAACTAAACACAGCACTTATACTGAAAGCACGTTTATTACGAACTCAACATACACGCAGCACTGACTGCCTTTCAGGCAGTGTGCTCTGCTATTTATACACAGACAGAATTTACCAGAAATTAGAAGAACAGTTAACATAAGAAACAAGTAAAATTTACAAGTGAACATAAGAAAGATGTAGAACCTTCTGGAATTGTAAATTACAAACAAGTAAATTTTTGCCGGTGGGTGGGATTGAACCAGCGACCTACTGCTCCGCAGTCCGTGACGCTATCCCCTGCGCCACGCCGGCAGTTGATGTCCATGGTCTCTCGCGGCAATATCATACAGCTTTTTGCCCCAATTTCCAGTGGATGAATGAAACAGACGTACAATTTCATGTATTGGGTGTTGTGAACATGACAGCTTCTCTACAATGAATCTCTCCATCAGCATCTTCCTCCTTATATGTAGGGGCATCTCATGAGCTTCCACCAGTAGTGCATTTGTTGGAGTGGATTTCATTGCACCTAGGCAAGTGCGAATACATCGGCACTGGAATCGTTCTAGCTTCTCTAACTGATTGTTTGTTGCATAGTTGTAAAACATGCTGCCATAGTCTAGTCACGATCGGATGAGGGCACAATACAAGAACAGCATCACTGAGGGATGTGCCCCACACCATGTCCTGGTGAGGGATCTAATGATGTTCAGTATTTGCTCACTTTTTCCAATTACTGTATTAATATGTGCTATCCAAGAGAGTTTACTGTCCAAAGTCATTCCTAGAAATCGAACACTCGCCTTTACTGGTATTCTTTTGTCATCCATATGTATTAAACAATCCCTTGGTACTTTAGTCTTTCTAGTGAATGTAACTATTGAAGATTTCTCTGGTGCAATCGTGAGTCCATTTCCACAAAGCCACTGATTTAAATTTTTTATAGATGAAGTAAAATTATTTATTGCCTCTTGTAATATTTTGTGAGAGGTGAACACACATATGTCGTCAGCAAACTAAATAATATTAACTGCTTGAATTAATGTTTTTTTCTATGTCGAATGTATAAACTGCATAAAGCAGTGGGCTGAGAACTGATCCTTGTGGTACTCCATTGTCCACTAACCGGGGACCCTCAAGTTCATGATTCACTCTAATATACACAATTCTTTCACTTATTAATGTCGATGTTGCTTCCACAAATTGAGGTGGTGCTCCTAATTGTATCAATTTATCCAATAATATGCTGATCTGTACACTATCATAGGCTTTTGTTATGTCAGAAAACAGGGCTGCTGTATATTTATTCTCACCAAAGCCAGATAGAACTGAGTAGATCAATATAGATAAGTTGTCCATGCAATTGCTACCTCTGCGAAATCCATATTGGGAACCAGATAGTAAGGATGAAGATTCTAACCACCACTCCAATCGCCTTTTTATCAGTTTTTCCATCGTTTTAGCAATACAAGATGACAGTACGATTGGTCTGTAAGATGTGGCTACCCATGGGTCTTTCCCCATAGGAACTATGATCTGTGTCTTCCATTCTTGGACCAATTCGTAATGCATCCAGATTTCGTTATAAATTCGGAGGAGTAGGTCTAGAGCATTTCTAGGCATATTTTGTATCATAGGATAAGTAATCTGGTCCATTCCTGGAGCTGTATTTTGTGCTTTCTTTGATGACAGATATCAGCTCCTCGATATTGAACGGAGTATTGAGTATATGCTGTTCTCCTGAAGTCCAATTTCTCTTCCTATGTGGCTTGTTGCGTACACTTGGTGGAGCGATAAGGTCGCAGAATTCCTCTACCCAATCAAATATCTGTATATGGTTGGGTGCAGGCGCTACACTCCTGAACCTGTTAACTTTGTTCCATATCTCTGACAAGTTGGTGTTCTTACTTACATCTACATCTACATACATACTCCACAATTCACCGTAAGGTACGTGGCGGAGGGTACACTGTACCACTACTAGGCATTTCCTTTCCTATTCCACTCCCAAATAGAACGAGGAAAAAAGAATGCCTATATGCCTCCGTACGAGCCCTAATTTCTCTTATATTGTCTTTGCGATCTTTACGCGAAATGTAAGTAGGCAGCAGCAAGATTGTACTACACACAGCTTCAAATTCCGGCCCTGTAAATTTACTTAACAGAAATTCACGAAAAGAACGTCGTCTATCTTCCAGCGATCCCCAATTGAGTTGCCGGAGCATTTCCGTGACACTCACGCATTGGTCGAACCTACCGGTAACAAATCTAACTGCTCGCCTCTGAACCGCCTCTATGTCTTCCTTCAAACCGATCTGCTGCGGGTCCCAAACACTTGAGAAATACTCAAGATGTGGCCGTACAAGCGTTTTATACGCGGTCTCCTTTACAGGTGCAGTACATCTTCCCAAAATTCTCCCAATAAACCGAAGTCGGCTGTCCGCCTTACTCACAACTGTCCTTTCATGTTCGTTCCATTTCATATCGCTCTGCAATGTTACGCCTAGATATTTGAACGACGCGACAGCATCAAGAAGCTCACTACTAATGCTGTATTCGAACATTATGGGATTGTTTTTTCTACTCATGTGCATCACCTTACATTTTTCTACATTGAGAGCTAGCTGCCATTCTTCGCACCAACTAGAAATTTTGTCATCCTGTATGCTATTACAGTCAATTAAAGACGACACCCTCCCATACACCACAGTATCATCAGCAAACAGCCGCAAATTACAGCTTACTCTGTCCATCAGATCATTTATATAGATAGAAAATAATAGCGGTCCTATCACACTCCGCTGGGACACGCCTGATGATACACTCGTCTCTGATGAACACTCGCCGTCGAGAACAAAGTACTGCGTTCTATTACTTAGGAAGTCTTGCACAAATCTGTGAACCTATTCCATAAGCTTGTATCTTCGTTAGCGGTCTGCAGTGTGGCACCGCGTCGAATGCCTTTTTGAAGTCGAGAAAAACACAATCCGCCTGTTGCCCTTCATCCATGGCTCGCAAGATGTCATGTGAGAAAAGGGCAAGCTGAGTTTCACATGAACGATGTTTCCTAAAACCGTGCTGATTCATGGAAAGAAGCTTTTCCGTTTCAAGGAAATTTACTATATTCAAACTAAGAATATGCTCTAAAATTCTACATGAAACTGATGTCAACGATATTGGCCTGTAATTGTGTGGGTCAGGTTGTTACAATAATTTATCCAGCTGTTCTTTTTAGCTGATTTTAATATTTTTTTGTTTTGTTTTGGCTGCTGCTTGTTTATATTTCAAAAAGCTGTCCATGTTAGTTCGTTTGATATAATCATTTAGGGCTTTTCTTCTGCCTTGTACTGCTCTATCACATTCTTCATTCCACTATGGATTGCCCAATTTTCTAGCATTTGTTATTACCGTTCTTTTTGGGATAGCTTCATCTGCTGCATGATATATACTATTTCAAAGCTGTGTATAAACTCTGTGTGGATGATGGTTGATTTCTATTGAGTCTACCTCTGCTTCAAAAATTTGTCTATATTTAATCCAGTCCGCTTTGTTTATGTTACAGCTTGAATTATTAGAAAAATACATTTGTTTATCTTTTCCACGTTGTACGTTCATAGTTATAGGGAAATGATTTGATCCCATGGTATCTTGTATAACAGACCATGTCACAATCTGGGTCATAAATGGGGAGGCTAATGTTAGATCCACTGCAGATGGCCTCATCCAAGGTCCTTGGTTTAATGTTGGGGATCCATCATTGTAAATTATGATATTGTGGTCACCTATACATGACATTATGTATTCTCCTTCCTTATCGTTCACCTGACATCCCCATGTTGTGTGGTGTGCGTTGAAATCACCACAGATTAGGAATGGTTTTGTTATGTTCTCTAGTAATGTATTCATGTGGTGTTCTAAATTTCTACATTTTGGCGGTCAGTATACAGATGCAATTGACAATCTGTAATTGTTAGTGTATATTTCTGCTGCTATTGCTTGAAAATCCAGGTTGGGTAGTGGGATTGCAATTTGCTTGTAGGCAAGATTTGTATTAATTGATATGGCTACACCGCCTTTGCCGTCCTCCCTATCTGAACTTATTACATGGTATCCTTGGCATTTAAATGTCATATTTGGTTTAAACCAAGTCTCACTGACTACAGCTATACCTTATTCTTTGGAATAAAGTTCATGCATGAATGATTCTCTATTGGCATATAATGATCTTGCATTCCACTGAAGAATTTTTATGTTCATTATTTTGTAAGGGAGCGTAATGGTTACTTTTGAGCTGTGTCTGTCTTGCTGTATATTTATTGTTTGGATATTATATGGTCATCATATTGTATATGTCTGTCTGGTCCAAATTGTAAGCTGTGTTATTAGGTTTGTAAAAGCAGTCACCAACTCCTCAATCAATATTTTCTTCTTGTCTATCCCTCCTGATGGAAGTGACTGTTGAGGCTCAGGTGTCTGTGGTTGTGGTGCGTACGGGTTCTCCTCAATGGGAGATATGGGTAAATTTATGTTAGCAAGGAGATGATTAGGAATAGGTGCATTCTTTATTGTTGTAGGTCTACTATTATATACTGTTTTAGTTAATCTATGTTGAGAGCTTTTTGGGAGTAGAAAATCCTTCCCCAATTCACTTTACTTTCACTAAACTTTCCCGCCACTGCTGCATAGGACCTTCTGTTCAAGTATTCCTCAGCTTCCTTAAATGATATATTGTGTGTTGCTGCTGCTGATTTTATCTCCTTTTAGTTGAGGTACATAGGGCAAGATTTATCTCTAGCTGTATGGTTCCCCTTGCAGTGTACACAGCATATTGTTTGGCTTGTGCACTGTGTGTCCTCATGATTCCCTCCACATTTATTGCATCTAGACTGTGATTGACATTGATTGCTAAGATGACCATATCTGAGACATCGAAAGCACTGTCTCACAAGAGGTATGTATGGCCTCTCATGTATGGCATCTCATACCATAAATTGTCACAAATTCTGGTAAGTATTGTGATGCAAATGTGATTACACATGTTTGTCACGGTATATTTCTCTCTACACCTTGGTTGAGTATTTTCTTTGTCATTCTTCGAACTTGGCTTACCGGTATTGTAGAATGAATAGCTTCTTTCAGTTCTAGCTCTGTCAATTCTATATCAACATTTCTAATGACTCCCTGACGGTGTGTTCGGTGATTAGGTATGTATGCTACCATTTGCTTTGGTTTTAGTGGGTTGTCGTTCACAAACCTATTTGCAACTTCCATACTTGAAAAGTCAATTTTAATTCTGTTTTTCCCTACCACTTTGAGATTCAGTATTTCATGTTTGTAGCCGCAGTCTATAGTAAAAAGTGCCTTTCCCAATGTCATTGGATGATATTTGCCCACATTACCGGTGAGACCCTCAACGAATACATAGAATGGGCCGACAGCGTCACTTTGGTACCTATTTCCTTTGTTTTGTTCATATATTGACTTCACATTTGCTACTGAAGCACTGTCCCACTATGTATTACAGGTATCTTGTAAATGTTGGTTGATATTTGAATTACCAGCAGTTGGTGTCTTTGGATTTTCCAAGTGGTGAGGGAGTTTTGTCCTTTCAATTGTAACATACTTGTCACACCTACCTGAGTCATCTGCTGTCGAACTCATTACCTCGTTTACAATTCTTTGTTGATGTTGCTGGGAGTTAATTGCTCGTCGCTTTTCCTGGACTCCTTCAGTCTCTTCCAGTGCACGTTTTACTGTACAATTCGTCGCTGGATCAATCTCCATGCCCATGTTCAATAGAACTTCTGCACTTAGTAGTTCACGGGCATACAGATCCGAATCGGCCGCTATCCATATTTGTTGTGTCCCAGGCTCTTTCGATTATATAAAGTTTTGGTCCTGCGTTATATATTTGATTCCTACCACTTATATATTGATCTACGTGCTTTTTCCCTGTATTTATTGACAAAAAGCTCGAGCTTTACTAACTAATATTTTCACGATACACAAGTCAAAGATCACTCTGAGCCAACGAATGAAGAAGTTTTCAAACTGAATTACACGGAAATACACAAACTATTACACGAACACTTCAATTCCTTGAACGTAAGAAAGTAATTTACTTTTAGACGCTGCACAATAAATCGCTCTCTTATGCTACACAGTACAAGTGAGCACACACATGATACGCAGACTGCAGGTTAGTGTTCGAAGAGCCCCGGCAGCATGCACGGCACGTGACGTCATCTTCGCAGCGCACGCGCAGTAGTGCCTGCATTGCTGCTGCAGGATCTGCATCCATGCAGCTCTTCGAACGAACCTATAACATTTTGGTCGATACTGGATAGACACAAGATCGATATTTATTTTGAGCGTCAGACGTTGTCAATTATCATATCCGTGGAGGGAGTTTGGTTTTTAGCGTTGTTTATGTTTTGGGCTGTAAAAGTGAAATAGCAATGTCAGCAGAGGAAGGGCCGGAATTACGTGAACTGATTGCTCAAACACTAGAAAATAATGGAGTTTTGGCGAAAATTAGGGTAAGAACAGTGATTTATATAAGCAAATGTTTGCGGTAATAATTAAGAGTTTTTGACTTGCCTCGAATCGTCATTGAAAAAGCAATATTTATAATGTTGTGAATGGCATATTATATAGTATACATTTATCTCCAAAGTGTTAAACTTAAAATGCGCTGTCATGCGTTTCTAAAGTGTTAATGTGTGGTTTCCTTTCAAGAACACACAAAGCATTGTTTGCAAATAAAGTGTTTCAATTTCAATGTTTTTTAGTTGTTGAAAGGCTAAATATAATACCACTGATTCTCACAAAAGGATAATGACAAGTTTTATTAACAAGAAAAACTGCTACAGTTATCTTTAACTCAAGAGGCACACAACCATTAGGCAAGAGACAAAGAGCAGTAAATCTACAAAAAAGTCTGTATATGCATTTACTCTTTGCAAAGAACTATTATGCCAAAGCATAGACAACTGCAAAGTGGACAAAACATAACAGACAGTAGCACAGTACTTTAAAATAATAATAATAATAATAAACATTTTTAATTGATTATCACAACACTCCCACTTCAATTAACAAATGTTTAACACTTCTGTAGTCTTCTGTCAGCAAGAACTTTAGCATCACCAACATAAAGTAGCTGTCTTATTTTTTCAAAATTGCTTCTAGTGAGTGGTTTGGTAAGAATATCTGCTTGCTGATCTGTAGAGCTTACATGTTCAAGGTTGAAGATTCCCAACTTAAATTTTTCTCGTATGAAATGATACTTCACGTCTATGTGTTTTGTTCGTTTGTGATACTCAGGGTTCTTGATCAACCGGATGGCACTTTGACAGTCCATATACAAGGTGGTAGTAATTTCTTTCTGATTAATAATATTTTGTAAAATTGACTGTATCCATACAATTTCTTTTACAGCCTGACAAGAAGCTAAATATTCTGCTTCAGTTGTTGATAATGCCACCACTTTTTGCCTCTGAGAGCTCCAAGCTATAGTAGCTTCACCAAACTTAACAACAAAACCTGTGGTCGATCTTCGAGTAAGAATATCTCCTGCATAATCTGAATCACAAAAAACAGACAAACGAATATCCTCATTCCTTGGATAATACAAGCCATAAGAAATAGTTCCCTTTAGGTACTTTAAGATTCTCTTCACAGCATTCCAGTGCATCTTTTCTGGTTTTTCAAGATGCTGACTAGCATTATGTACTGAGAAAGTGATGTCAGGTCTGGTTGCCACAGACAAATATAGTAAACTTCCAACAGCCTGACGGTATGGAGCATTGATAATTTTTGAGTCATTCCCCATCTCAGAGTACATTTGTCCACGATCAGCAGGAATAGCTACAGCATTGGTATTTTCCATGTTGTACCGTTCCAGTACAGCTCTTGCATATGCCTCTTGGTTTAAGAAGATGGAGCCATCCTTGAACTGCTCTATCTGCAAACCGAGATAATGATTAACACTGCTGGTTGTTATCTCAAATTCTTGTTCCAAATCACTCATTAGTAAATTAATTACTTCCATAGATTCTGATATGATTAGTCCGTCATCAACGTGAATGGCTAGAATGGTCAAGAATTCACCCTTATTATTGACAAAAACACAGGGGTCTGCACTTGTTTCTGTCGGTCCAAATTTGTTCAACACACTGGTGAATCGTTTATTCCATAGTCTAGAAGCTTGTTTAAGCCCATAGATACTTTTCTTCAGCTTGCATACCTTTTTGGTACCATCCTCAAACCCTTCTGGCTGTTTCATATATATTTCAGTATCTATTTCACTGTATAAAAATGCAGTTTTCACATCAAACTGCCTCATATGCATTGCTTTGGATGCTGCAATGGACAAGATTATTCTTATGGAATCAAATCTAACCACTGGACTAAAGGTTTCAGTATAGTTCATGCCTAATTTCTGTCGAAATCCTCTAGCAACAAGTCGAGCTTTAAATCTATCCACAGTTCCATCAGTTCTCCTCTTCACTTTGAACACCCACCTATTGTCAAGTATTTCTTGGTTTTCTGGGGGCTCAGTCAAGATCCAAGTTTCATTAAGATTAAGAGAATACATTTCTTCTTGCATAGCCTGTTTCCAATTTTCTGCATTGTCACATTCCATTGCATCTTGATATGAGATGGGTTCATAGCACTTCGTTATGCAGGTAGAATTTACAGTAGTATAGTTGGCGTATCTGACAGGCTTTTTGATTTTTGACCTGTCTCGTAGGCTGCTTCTAATTTTATTCTCAGATTTGATGACCTCTTGATTGTCATTTTGCATAGAAGATCTACAGTTGGCTTCAGTATTTGATTCTTCTTCAAATATTCTAATTTCTTCTCCTGTTTGATTCAGGGTTTCCTCTTGAGTAGTCTGCTTATCATCAGTTGTCTCAGATATTAGGAAAGGTACACATTCAGTATTGAAAGTTTTCTCTGATTGACAGTCCTTATATAATTTGCCCATGAAAACAATGTCACGATATATTTTAACTTGATCTTTATGAGAAAACCAAACACGATACCCCTTTACTTCTGTATCGTAGCCAACTAGAAAACCTTTTTCACCTTTGGAATCCCATTTCTGCCGTCTATCCTTTGGAATGTGTGTATAAACCATCTCTCCAAATATCCTGAGTTTGGTCACATCATAATCCAATCCATTCCACATTTTGTGAGGTGATTTGCCATTGACACTGCTTGTACCTGTTCTATTCAAAATATAAGTTGCTGTATTAATGGCTTCAGCCCACAGTCGTATTGGCAGCCCACTTGCATGAATCATTGTTCTTGCAGTCTCCACCAAAGTTCTGTTCTCACGTTCGGCTGCACCATTCTGTTGAGGACAATAAGTTACTGATTTTTGATGTGTTATCCCATAATTCTGCATTATTTTTCGCACTTCATGGTTAATGAATTCTAGTCCATTATCAGTTCTGATCACTTTAATGCCATTTTCAATTTGTTTTTCAGTAGTTTTTATGAAAGATTCCAAGTGTTCCGCAACTTCAGATTTATGTCTTAGAAAATACACAGTTCTCCAATGTGAATAATCATCTTTTAACAAAAGAAAGTACCTTGAACCACCAATAGAATCAACTTGCATAGGGCCACACAAATCACAGTGAATCAGTTCACCTGCCCTTTTTGACTTTGAATCACTTTTGTGGAAAGGTAATTTATGAATTTTCCCAACGACACAATCTTCACACAAACTTTTATCTTCTTCCTTAAATTGAATCTGCCTATCTTTCAGAAACTTTTTCACATGGGGAAAATTTTGATGAGCAAGTCTTTTGTGCCAAATTTTAAGATCTTCCTTGGTAGCCACATTTGCTTGAACACTGTCATTTTCACTAAGTGAAATCTTAAATTTCATCCTATACAACCTTTCTTCACGAACTCCCACTGCAACAACATTCTCTCCCTTGAAAAGTCTGCATGTTGCCTTGTCAGATTTAAATTGTATGCCCTTGTCTAATGCTGCTCCAAGTGAAAATAAATTAAACCGAATATCTGGCACATATAAAACATTTGACAAATACTTTTCATTCCACCTTTTACCATCAAAGGCTAGAATGTTTATGTCGCCTTTCCCATGTGAAGTAATATAACTACCATCACCAATACAGATTTGGACTTCACTCTCAAATGGACTGTAATTTACAAACCATTCAATTTCATTACACATGTGATCAGTAGCACCAGAATCTAAAAACCATGCATTTTTATTTACATGATTGGCTGCTAAAATTTTGCTTATCAAAGCATCCCCTCTTAGTTCACACTGATTCTGACCTTGATGCTTTGATACAGTACTTCTGCATTCTTTTGCACAATGACCGGGTTTATTACACTTGAAACAAATGGTTTTGCAATCTTTAGCCCAATGACCAGGTTTATTACATTTGAAGCACTTACCTTGTTTTCTTGAATTTTTATTTGTAGGACAGGGATTATTCTTAAAATGATTACTTCTTCCTTGTGTACCTGCTGCAAATGCTTCCCCCTTCACGTCTTCCTGAAGATTAAGGCGTTTTTCCTCCATCAATAATCTTGATGTCAAATTTGCTAATGTCTGTTGATCCGGATGTGTTGATTCCCATGCACTCAGAAAATGGTTATAACTTTTTGGTAGTGTCATTAACAGTTTTGTGATCACCATAGAATCTGAAATATTTTCACCTTGATTCCTTAACCGATGTACCAGGTCTTCTAATTGTGAAATATATGTAGCCATATCATTTGAAATATCCTTTTTTAGGTTATACCATTGCTGCTGGAGTAAATGTATGCTTACACTGTTTTTCTGTTCATAAACTGAAAGTAATTTGATCCACATAGCAGCTGAAGATTCACAGTTAATGATATGTAGCAATGGCTTGTCTTCAATTGATGTTCCAATAACTTTCTGAGCTGCATTGTCCAACTTATTCCATCTTACAAGATCTTTTTCATACTTCAGCCTTGCTTCAGTATTCATGTTGTCATTACACTCTGGTTTAATTACTTCACCTGTGACAATGTCCCAAGCTCCCATAGCACTTAAAGTAACACGAACTTGAAATTTCCAGGCAGACCAATTTTCAATGCCTTTGAGTTTTGTAATTCTAGAAATTTCGTTTTCCATCATTTTAACACAGCAGAAATAACCTTAAAACTTTTGCTCACACAAGTTTAATACTACAATAATGCACCCACTATTCAGTTTTACTTTTGTCAGTTCAAAACTTGTCACTCAGTGATTACTGGGCCCATAACCTGTTGAAAGGCTAAATATAATACCACTGATTCTCACAAAAGGATAATGACAAGTTTTATTAACAAGAAAAACTGCTACAGTTATCTTTAACTCAAGAGGCACACAACCATTAGGCAAGAGACAAAGAGCAGTAAATCTACAAAAAAGTCTGTATATGCATTTACTCTTTGCAAAGAACTATTATGCCAAAGCATAGACAACTGCAAAGTGGACAAAACATAACAGACAGTAGCACAGTACTTTAAAATAATAATAATAATAATAAACATTTTTAATTGATTATCACAACATTAGTAATTCTGAATATCGTAGGGGAATTATACGTTTTAGCGAATGTGACTCATTTTCACTTCACACACATGACATGCTGAAACGCCTGTACACATCCGCAAACCAAGACTTTTAATGATGAGAGAAGTAATAACAGATGTTCCCCTGATGAGTGTGTACCGTAATTTTTAATGATAAGAGAAATAACAGATGTTCCCCTGATGAGTGTGTACCGTAATTTTCTACAAGATTTGAAAGTGGTGTAAAGATTGCCAAGATACCCTAAATGTTCACACACTTAAATTGTGTGCATCCCCCCCCCCCAAAAAAAGGGTACAGTATGATAGCTGGCTTAAATAAAACAGAGTAGGCCTAGTTCTTGAGTTGTGCTTAGGTAGTTCAGTTCATAGAGTACTGACGGGAAGAGGCATAGGTCCATGTTTGAGTCCTGGTCCAGTATTATTATTATTATTTTTTTTTTTTTTAACAAGTAATATATTGCAAAATTGCAACTCTTTCATGAATCAGAAAATTACTTCCAGTGTCAGGTCACTAGGCCTACATGAGTTTAACAGTTTGTTTTATGTAGGCTTGATGGAAATTTGGTAGTTTTGTTTTTTTAATTGCCTGTCAATTGAAAGACACTTTCCTGTCCTGAACTAGTATTGTGTGAGGATTCCGTAATGAGTCATATGTCCACACCACCACAGTATTATCATATAGGCCTAGTAAATCCAATTTTCGCTTGGTGGTTATGATATAAAATCTTTATTTAAAAATTTAGTATATGTGTCATGAGTTCCTCGGACTTGAAGAGATATTCAGACACACAAAGACCGAAATACTAAACGTCTTTTTCCAAAGCTGTTTTCACAGTGCAACATTGTACTGTAGTTCTTCCTCTAATCCACTGTTTAAACAACAAAATGAGACCACTGGGCCTGATGGGATAACATTTCTATTTTACACTGAGTATTTGAGCGAACTTGTCCCCCACCCCCCTTTAGGGCAGCACAGTATCGAAGGTCTCTAAAAGAGAGAAGCATACCTAAGGATTGTAAAATGCAAAGGTCATTTATGTTCACAAGAAGTGTCATGAATCAGATTCACTCAACACTGACATCAATCATTTGCAGAATTTAATGACCCTCCACCCTTTAAGGTAGTACCCCAATAGCAACTTTAACATTTAAATGTGAACAGCACTACCTGCTGTATTTAATAGTCTCTACGTTTGTGGTTAGTAATGCATTACCTATGCTATTCAAGGCTGGTTTACCTTATTTTTAGTTGACTTCACAATTTAATACAGAATAGATAATTCTGAGTAGGTTAAATTTTCCGTTTTTGTGCACATTGAAATGCTGCATTTGATCACTTGTCTACCTCAAGTGAAACACTCTTGTAAATTTTTTTTTTTATCTCAGAAAACTCTAGTCCTCTCATCTATCTAGACAGATTTGTGACAATACAACTACACATTACTCTCTCACTGATAAGCACCACAAAAATTCCTTTTGAAATCTCATTGAAGTACAGACAGTGTGTAGTAAATGCAATATTTAATAATATAGTAAGGGCAGTTTACAATTCACCGCAAAGACATGGCGACGAGCTGCGACAGGCATATAACAAAAGACACACACACATACAACATGACCTTCCATGGCCTTCTTCAGAAAATAGAACATTCATGCAATCACACAGTCTTAGAGCTGTCACCTCCGGCTGCTGTACTTCGAATCACGCTCTGTGGTGTACAAACAGGTGAGGGGGGGAAGGGATATGAAGGTTACATTATGGTGGTGGAGATGGGTACAAATAAAATGTGCGTGCGTGCGGGCACACACACGCGCGCACACACACACACACACACACACACACACACACGCATGCCGCACACATGCACCGTTTTATCCAAAGGTCTTACCTTTAGCCCTGCACCCTAGTTCAATCATGTTGGTCTTGTCAAAGACCTACTCTCCTTTTCCCCGATCTCTATGATGGAAACACTACTTTGCTACCAATCCCTCTGACCGTAACCAACCTAATCCCAATATTGAACCCTGTCTGTCCCAGTTCATATCACCATCCAACAGAGATCCCCCTGCACTCCTACCTAACCACCCTCTGGTTACCCTCCAAGTGTTTCTCACATCTAAATCCATACTCCGCAAGCCATCTGACCGCGTCTGGCAGAGGGTTCCTCGAGTACCACTATCGGTTCTCCCTATTATCCCAGTCATTTATTGTTAGTGGAAAGAAAGACTGTCGGTACGCCTCTGTGTGGATTCTAATCTCTCTGATTTTATCTTCATGATCTCTTCGTGAGCTATATGTAGGAGACTCCTCGGTGAAGGTATGTTCTCGAAACTTCGACAAAAGCCCGTACCAAGCGACAGAGCGCCTCTCCTGCAGAGTCTTCCACTAGAGTTTATCTATCATCTCCGTAACACTTTCTCGATTACCAAATGATCCTGTAACAAAGGTTGGATCTTTTCTACTTCCTCTATCAACCCCACCTGGTATGGATCCCACACTGGTGAGCAGTATTCAAGCTGTGGGCGAACAAGTGTACTGTAACCTACTTCCTTTGTTTTCGGACTGCATTTCCTTAGGATTCTTCAAATGACTCTAAGTCTGGCATCTGATTTTCCGACAATTTATTTTATATGGTCTTTCCATTTTGAATCACACCTAATGCCTATTCCCAGATAATTTTTGGAATTAACTGCTTCCAGTTGCTGACCTGCTGTAGTGTAGCTAAATAATAAAGGATCTTTCTTTCTATGTATTCACAGCACATTACACTTGTCTACATTAAGATTCAATTGCCATTCCCTGCACCATGCACCAATTTGATTCAGATCCCCCTGCATTTCAATACAATTTTCCAGTGTTACAACCTCTCTATATACTACAGCATCATCCACAAAAAGCCTCAGTGACACACACACACACACACACACACACACACACACACACACACACACACACACACATATATATATATATATATATATATATATATATATATATATATATATCGTGAACAACAATGGAGCTACGACACTCCCCTGTGGCACACCTGACGTCCCTCCTATCGGAAGACATCTCTCCATTGTGAATGACATGCTGCCTTCTGTTATCTAGGAACTCCTCAATTCAATCCCACAATTGGTCTGATAGTCCATATTCTCTTACTTTGTTCATTAAATAACTGTGGGGAACTGTATCAAGAGCCTTGCGGAAGTCAAGAAACACAGCATCTAGCTGAGAACCTGTGTCTATGGCCCTCTGAGTCTCGTGGACGAATAGCGCGAGCTGGGTTTCACACAATCGCCTTTTTCGAAACCCATGCTGATTCCTAAAGAGCAGATTTCTAGTCTCCAGATATGTCATTATACATGTTCCAGTATTCTATAACTGACCGACGTAAGAGATACAGGCCTATAGTTTTGCACAGCTGTTCGATGTCCTTCCTTGAAAATGGGGATTAACTGCACCATTTTCCAATCTTTTTAAACACTACGCTCTTCTAGAGACCTGTGGTACACCACTGCAAGAAGGGGGGCAAGTTCCTTCGTGTATTCTGTGTAAAAATGAACTGGTATCCCATCAGGCTGTGCGGCCTTTCCTCTTTAGAGCGATTTTAATTTTTTTTCTATCGCTCTGTCAATTAGTTCAATATCTGCCATTTTGTAAACTGTGCAGCAATATAGAGAAGGAACCACAGTGCAATCTTCCACAGTGAAACAGCTTTAGAAAAAGACATTTAGCAATTGAGCCTTTAGAGTGTCATCCTCTGTTTCATTGCCATTTTCGTCACAGTGTGTCTGGATATTTTGTTTTGATGCACCTACTGCTTTGACATAAGACCAAAATTTCTTAGGATTTTCAGCCAAGTCAGTACATATAACTTCACATTTGAATTCGTTGAATGCCTCTCACATAGCCCTCCTCATGCTACATTTCGCTTTGTGTAATTTTTGTCTACAAGACTCTGGCTATGTTTATGTTTACAGTGACGTTCCCTTTGCTTCCGTAGCAGTTTTCTAATTCGGTCAGTGTACCACGGTAGCTCCTTTCCATTTCTTACTATCTTTCTTGGTACATACTCTTCTACTGCATGATGACTTTGAACACTGTTCCTCAACACTTCTGTGTTGAGCCGTAAAGTACTCTGAAATCCGCCTTTTCTCAATTTTTGTAAACAAAAATCTTCCTACATTTTTTAATATTTCTATTTATGCCTGTAACCGCTTTATGATTGCTGATTCCCTTTTCTGCATTAACTGTTTTGAATAGTTCGGGTCTGTTTGTCACCAGAAGGGCTAATATGTTGTCGCCACAAGTCAGTTTTCTGGATAATGCACTTAAAACAATTTTGCTGGATTCTTCGTCCCTGCCACCCATTATAAATGTTGCGAGCCTCCCAGTCTATATCCGGTAAATTAAAATTTCATCCCAAAACTATAACATGATTGGGAAATCTGCTCAAAATATTTTTCAAATTTTCCTTCAGGTGTTCTGCCACAACAGCTGCTGAACCAGGAGACCTATAGAAACATCCAGTTACCACATTTGAGCCTGCTTTCACCATGACCTTTACCCAAATTATTTCACACTTCGGATCTCCGTTAATTTCCTTCGATACTAGTGCACTTTTTATTGCTATAAACACGCCTCCCCCTTCACTGTCCAGCCTATCTCTGCGGTATACATTCCAGTCTGAGTTTAGACTCTCATTACTATTTACATCTGGTTTCAGCCAACTTTCTGTCCCTAGTACTATGTGGGCATTCTGACCATTTATTAATGAGAGCAGTTCTGGGACCTTTCTATAGACACTCCTGAATTTCACTACTACTACTACTACTACTATTGCATTGATCTTTTCATTCCCTGTTGTGTTCTGCCTATTGCTACTTGTTACGGCTCAGGAGGCGCCTTGACGAGCCTAGGGAGGGAATTCTCTAACCTAAAAACCCCCCAAGTGCACTCCACCCATATTCTACTACCCTTGTAGCTGCTTCCTGTGTGTAGTGCATGCCTTACCTATTCAGGGGAACCCTACATTCCTCCACCCAATAGCGGAGGTTGAGAAATTTGAACCCCAGATCTCCGCAGAATTGTCTGAGCCTATGGTATAAGCATTCCACCCAGCTCCAAACCAGAGGACTGCGATCGGTTCTGGGAACGACAGTACAAATAGTTAGCTCAGATTCCACTCCGTGAGTGAGGCTTTCAGCCGTCACCAGCTCCACCTAACCGCCTGTATGAACTGAGGATAACCTCTGGACCCAGCCGGCAGGAGTCCATTGGTACTGACATGAGCAACAATTTGTAGTCAGGTGCACCCAGTGCTCTCTGTCGCCGCCGGAAGGGCCTCTTCTACATCTCAGATGAGACCCTCCTGGCAAGCAAACAGATTGCTAGCTGGTTTTCTTCCCCGACCTTTTTGCTATTTTCCTAAGGGGCGCCATCACCCGCATAACATTGGAGCTCATAATCACTAATAAACCCTTCCCCCCGTGTGCCTGCTCGGTCCCTGCTGAAGGAGTGGCCACATGTCCAGTCACAGGCAGAATGGGCAATGCCCCACTGCCATCCTCCACATTGACTCTCCTCCCCGAACGGCATGAACAACGTTGAACCCGCCAAACCCCTTGCGGAGAGGGTGGCTCATCCGCGTCCAGTAAACGTGAAAATGTCCCAACAGCAGGGACTGTGGGTGAAGCATGTAACACTTGTGGCATCACATGCGATGCACCAGAGCCCCCACTCCGAGGCAGCAGGCTGAAGACAGTCGACTGCGACGAACAGCTCGCTCAGCTGCTTGCGAACAGCGGCCAGCTCCTCCTGCATCCGTACGCAGCAGTCACATATCCTATCCATCCTAACAAATCAACAATTGTAGAGAGTTAAGTAACAATTTATTACTAGTGCGAGTTTATTAAAATTAACACTGCTCAGCCCACAAATAAGTGACAATAGTTCTCTTCTACTAAGCTGTAACTCTGCTGGTGCTGTTGTCTCTGCGGCTGGTGCTCCAAACTCTACCTATCAAATACGTGAGTACAAACTATTAACTCCAACTTGGCCTCACCATCTTCCCCCAAATACTTTCCTAAGAACTCAATCCTTTTAGCTAAAAGTAGTGCCATAATGACCCCAACCCCAAAGTCCAACAAGATCTCCAATCTCTGTTAAAATCTTACGGCCACTCCCAGAAGCTCCCCTGAATCCATCTCCTGCCTCACCCCAACAGCACCCCGCACACCCACCTTCTACATGCTCCCCAAAATCCACAAACCTAATAATCCTGGATGCCCAATGTGGCTAGTTACTGTGCTCCTACCGAAGGAATTTCAGCCCTCGTTGATCATCACCTCCAGTTGTACAAAATCTATTTTCCCATATTAGGGACACCAAACACTTCCTTCACTGACTCTCCACCATTTCCATCCCTTTGCCTCCTGGATATCTACTTGTCACAGTGAATGACATTTCCGTATACACCAACATCCCACATGCCCATGGCCTTGCCACTCTTGAACATTACCTCTCCCAACGTCCCTTTGAATTCAAGCCTGACACCTCATTCCTCATAACCCTCACCAACTTTATCCTAACAACTACTTTTCCTTTGAGGGGAAAGTTTACCATCAAATCCGTGGCACAGCCATGGGCACCCTGCGTGGCATCCTCTTATGCCAACCTGTTTATGGGCCGTCTGGAGGAATCCTTCCTAGCATCCCAAATTTCTGACCTGGTTCAGATTTATTGATGATGCTTTCATGATCTGGATTCAGGAACAGGACACCCTATCCTCTTTCCTTCAGAACCTCAACTCCTTCTCCCCCATCCACTTCACCTGGTCTTCCTCAACCTACCATGTCACATTCCTGCATGTCAACCTCCACCTCACTGATGGCTCCATCCACACTTCCATCCATATTAAACCTACCAACCACCAACAGTACCTACACTTTGACAGTTGCCATCCCTTCCATATCAAAAAGTCCCTCCCTTACAGCTGGCCACTCGTGGACGGAATACGGAATATCTGCAGTGACAAGAACTCCCTTTCTGAATATGCTGAGTGTCTCACAAAGGCCTTCACAGACAGCAACTACCCCACAGACTTAGTCCGCAAACAGATCTCCCATTCCATGTCCTCACACATCCCAAATCCTCCCCCTAACACCAGTACCCATCCACAAAAGAGCAGTCCTCTAGTTACCCAGTACTACCCTGAACTCGAACAACTAAATTGCATCCTTCACCAAGGTTCTGATTTTCTCTCCTCGTGCCCAGAAATGAGAGACATCCTGTCAAGGTCCTTTCCACCCCTCCTAAAGTGGTCTTCTGTCACCCTCCATAACATCTTAGTTCATCCCTATGTCACCTTGAAACCCAGCCCACTTCCACAGGGATCATATCCTTATGGAAGACCCCACTGCAAGACCTGTCCAATCCACCCACCCAGCACTTCCTATTCCATTCCAGGTCATTCTGTGGAAACTCACGGGGGGGGGGGGGGGGTGATAAGGTGACCATTTCAGAATTTGATCATATTTGGTACATGGGTAACTACATATTTTAATAGAAAAACTACCACATATCACTGTCACATTTTTGAGAAAATTATGTTTGAAGGCTAAATGCAAGCATGCTACAATCAACAGTCGGACACCAATATCCCCATCTTCAGAGGGCTTCTGATGAGTTGACTTATAGACCTCAATTTTTTTATGCATCACTTATATAGAACACTAAGTTGATATATGATATAAAAAGTGAGAAACATCCTTTACATTATTTATGAAAAATACACTTTTTTGATGCTGCAGTTTAAATTCACAATTTAAAAAAAAATTATAACTCTACCTATAAAAATAGTACACACGTCAATTTTGGTACTGTAGCTTTTCAGTCCTAGTATTAGTTATAAAAATAATGGAAAGCATATTGCATTGCATTTAATAGTTCTTACTCTCAGTTAAAGTTGACTCCATCAAGAAAAATGGTTGAATTTGATGAACTTTGAAGTTCTGCATGGATACGTAGACAGTTGAATCCGAACCTGATTTTTTGCTAACTCAATTACTTCATAGATAAACAATAACATGAAAATGGCATACACATGCATCCTTAATTTTCAGCACTACTGGATATTGAAAAATTAAAACCGCAGGGATTTGTTGCATAGGGATTTCATTGTATACTAGGACTGCAGATATATCTGCACACAAACAGATATGTAAATAACTTTATTTTTTGAGATGGTAGTTTAAATTTAATGTCTATAGCTTATATACTGTGTTGGGTACTGTCTTTGGCTATCTTGTTACAGTAATGCATAAACAGAAGTCCTTAATTTTTCTCTGAATTCAGCATTACATATTTTGAAGACATTTACAAGTTCTTGCTCTTTCTGTCTTAGAATACAGAAAGAGATGATAGAAACTTATCTGCTGCTGTGTGAAATTGCAATAACATTCTGGAATTATTATTTTTATTATTATTACAGGCTCAGCTAAGAGCAAGTGTTATCTTGGCAATCGAAGACCAAGATGCATTCCAGGTAAGTCATAGTCATATGTGAAATAAATTTAATATTTGACAGTTTCCTCAACATTTACTCTTCTTCATTATATTTTTCAGACAAAGCTTCCATTCACAAACCAACCATTGAGAACATTTTTGAAGACCTTTGAAGGTGCTTTTATAACTTGTTTGGTACGGGAGTTTTTAGAATTTTTTAATTTGGATTTTACATTGTCTGTATTTGACCCTGAGACATTCTATGGAAAGGAATATAGCTATGGGGGACGAACTGAGCTCATGAAGGACTTAAAATTGCAAAACAACAATGGTGAGTAAGCATACTGTTTAATAAAGTAAGTCTCTGTTTGCCTTCTTAGGAATATTAATCCATATTGTCTTCATTTGATTAGTGGGTCAGCAAATCACCATAGTGGTATTCAGTTTTAGGCCTAATTTATCTTTTCCTGTGTTTTGGTTCTTCAGTAAAATGTAAGCTCGCAGTTGTAGAGTTAGCCTGCAGTCAGCTTCCAATGCTGACCTAAATTTCCTCAATGTTCCTCAAAAACAAAGTTCTCTTGCCTCCAGGGATTCCCATTTGACTTCCAAAAGCATCTCCACAATACTTAGTTCTTAACCTTGTCTACCAGTAACAGTCTAGCAGCCTGCCTCTGAATTGCTTCTGACTTCCTTTTATTCTACCTGATAGGAGGCCCAAACACTTGAACAGTAATCAAGAATGAGTGACACTAGTGTTCTATATGCAGTCTCCTCTGAACATAAACCACATATTTAAAAAAAAATTCTTCAAAAATCTGACCGTCTTACTTCCCCATATTTGCCGTTACATGCTTGTTCAATCATACACACAGTGTTTCTGGTTGTAAGATCATAGCAGCTACTGACAACATGTGTGTGTGTGTGTGTGTGTGTGTGTGTGTGTGTCAATGATCATGAGAACTTATTAAATTTTGTCGTTTGTTCTAGTTTTGCATTAAAATTAAAGTGCTACATGTTGTCATTCTTAACAAAGCTTCCCAAAGTGTAAAATATTGCAGCTGTCCAATCTTGGACAAATGGGTATAAGTTGGCACAGAGTAGGCCATAAAAGTGCAAGATACAAGTGAAGGAACTGAACCATATTCTCTAACAAGCTTCCATTGTTATTCTTTAAAGAAGCCATATGGTAGCCTAAGCAATGTGGCGGGGATTAATAAAACTACACAACAGAATTAAAAAACTAAAAAGTCTGCTGCAACTATATTTGAATTTGTTCTTGTTGCTACTACAGTCAGACCTTTCTACTCAAAAGAATAGCAAAATAGAACTAGGTTTAGGTTTCCACCATTTACAAAATTCTAATCTTGCATATTTCAAGTGAATACAAATTCAAGTTATTTATTTTACTCACATATTTCATATTTTTTACTCTTTTGTAGTAAATTATAATAGAATTAATAATCCATAATTGTGTAACTACTTAAATTAACACTCACATTAATTATTATTATTATTATTTTATCTTTTTTCAGAAAGAAATGCTCCAGTTCTGTCATGTCTTCTACAGAATGTTTTAAAACATCATAACAAGCCAACAGAAAATGTATGTGTGATGCTTTGTGATCAGATAGATATGTATATCCTCATTTGTCTATGGTCTGTGAGCTTTAGAATAATATAATAATTGTCCATTACAAACATATGCAAAAATCCTTTACAGGAAATAGCAAGTAAAAAGTCTGACATATTATCAGTACCGTCACGAGACACTAGTGTTGCAGACAGTGCACCTGAGACAAGTAGGATTTTGGATATAAGTCTAAATGAAGAGTCAGTTTCTGTACAACCCAAAAACAGACAGAAATCTCAAGAAAAACGTGACTCAACTGAAGAAACAACTAACAACAGTAAGAAAGATGACCGTAGCAAAATTTCAAAGGGAAGTCTGAGCCATACATTATCTAAATCTGAGAAGCAACCTGCACCCACATCTGGGAAAAGAGACACTGAGTATGTTTTTTTACTATATATATTCTTTTTTTAGAAATGCAAAATAATAACAATCAGAAACGATATCTCTTTTTTGAAGAACATGCATTAATGTAAACTATAGAATGTCCCAAAAGTCAGGACTGGAAGAAATATCATGAAAATGGTGAGAGATAGGGAAGGGGTTGACAAAGGCAGTGGAAGGAAACTTTTTGGGTGATCTATAACTATCTGCCACATTGGATTCAGTTCACATTTCTTTAATGAGAGAGGGATCATGTGATACATGTTTTAGGGTAGAATTTGACCAGAAACACAATGGTGAAGTCAGTTTTTCCAATATCTTTATTATTTGGTAACAAATTATGGATAATTTGTTATAACAGGTGTAATTTGTCATGAATCACAACATTAATGGCTCGACACACATTTCAAACCAAAATGCACTTCACAAAATGTGTTCCATGTGTTATACATGTATCTGAAGACATTTCCATGTCCATCAGAGAACGTTTGCATGTACACGACACAACACAGCAGGTGCGACAGTATCACAGGTCTCGGTAATCCACTTTTTCAGGTGTTGCACATCATGAATCTTCATGCAATACACCGTGACCTTCAGGTATTACCATAGGCAGAAATCAAGGGGAGGCCATATCATGTGAATGTGGTGACCACTCCACGGACCCGACATCCAATGGCTGTCGAAGTGCGTGTCAAGCCATTTCCATACACAGGAACCATAATGGGTTGGTGCTCCATCCTGCTTAAAGTACGAAGGGAATGTCCCATCTTCATTGCAAATCATAGGCATAGCCATCTCATCCAGGATTTGCAGATAGGTCGCAGCTTGGAGTGTTTCTGGGAGAAATATAGGGCCAATGAGATGCATTCACCAAATGCCACACCATACCATCATTTTACCCTCTCCTAGAGACCTACTGGGAGATGTCCACCATGGATTTTCCAGTGACCGGTAGCACATGTTGTGCTTATTGACCTGCCCATTGACATAAAAATTCATCTCATCACTAAATAGTACCTTGTGTGCAATGACATGATCAGCAGCATGTTGTACTGTCACCCACTTACAAAACTGCATCCTCCGATCAGGGTCGTCTTCCGCCAGGTACTGCTGGAGTTGCATTTTGTATGGGTGCCATTTATGTCTTTGTATGATTCGGTGGATGCCGCTCCAAGGAATGCTGTGTCATTGGGCAAATCACCTGATACCTTGGCCAGAACTTGTGGCCACAGCTGCTAACAGTACTGTGGTGGTAGGCTCCTCAGTTGCTGTGTGGGGACGGCCTGTGCAGGGCTTATCTGCTGCTGATCCGGTTTCTTTGAACTTTCTAATCAACTTCCTGACAAAAATCTCTGTGACAGGTTCCCTGTCAGGGTGTTGCGCTGGTTGAAGTCCCTAGCAATTTTCGAGGAATTCCAGTCACAGCTGACAGTATGATTTTGATCCACTCATCTTTGGTTAGTGGCATGTTATCCGTCACATTATCAGGACACCTGTAATGATAGGATGAAAATGTTATCAGTTTTGAACATATTGAGTGACGAATTACACCTGTTATAACAAATGATCCATAACTTATTACCTAATAAAGATATTGGAAATCGGACTTTACCATTGTGTTTCTCATCAAATTCTAACTTTGAAACATTGAAGAAATGTGAGCTGATTCCAATATCGCAGATGCCAAGATGGCAGACAGCTCTCAAGTCACTCAAGAACTCCCCCCCCCCCCCCCACCCTGTTTGTTTGTATCTATATCAACCTCGTGCCTACCTCTCACCATATTTTGCAATATTTAGTCCGATCTTGACTTTTTGGACACTGTGTGTAATTACTATTTTGTCTAAGGAAGCTCATGTTTTGGAATAGTAAATTTAATTTATAAAGTTTCAGTGACGGAATATATTTACAACATGGGAGCCAGCTAACTTCACTTAGCAACTTGCCACCCCTGGCTGGTATGTTGAAGAACGATGTTAGACATACTGAAGTGCATATGTCCAAAAATTCTGAAGGGGACCGAAACGTGAAGCCATTGATCAATTTGGGGAATGGTGAGTGTTGGGATATTACATAATAAGTAACTGCCAAATCCTATATCTCTCGCATATGAGTGTTAGGTCTTTACAAGAAATTTCACACACACACACACACACACACACACACACACACACACACACACTCACACTCACTCACTCACTCTACTTACATACATACTCTACAGTGCACTACAAACTCCGTGGTAGATGGTACCTCATACTGCTACTTCTACTATTATTTTGAGTCATTTTATTTTCTGTTCCACTCCCAGATAGAACAAGGGATAAATTATTTCCTGAATCCCTCTCTGATTTTTGTTACCTTTGTTGACCTTACTCTCCTCCTCTTTTCCCCCTACCCTTTCTGTCATTCCTCCATTTTTCTGTTATTTTTTCCCCTTTTCATCTTCTATCCTCTCCTCTCCTCGGTCAGTGTAGTTATTTAGATGCTACATGGGAGATAACCATGAGAAAAATATTTACTAGGTAATGAAATAATAGTCAATGAGTCAGAGAATGGAATGTCATAATTGTGAACATAGTAAAGATGCTAGAAAATCTGGAAAGAGAAATAATACTCAATCTAGACATACCACCCCTCAGGGGCTCAGCATTAATTTGCTGAGTATGGGCTTGGTGAACCCGGGGTCCTGAGCCGTAGGCTGTGTCGCGCCAACAGACCGCTACACTGTAAGCTCTGTGCGTGCTTCAACGACCATTGTTCGGCGCAGCGGTGGAACATTGTACGTTTCAGAGCCCGGGGATCTTGGTTTAATCGCCCATGTCGCAAGGATGGTACAAACGTCTATAAAAAAAACCTCAATCTCAAGGTGTGCTACGTGCCGAGGAGATGCATGGCTTTTGAGGTTGAACAGTCACTAGCGAGCATCCTCTGAGGAACTCGCCGAACCTTATTTGTATAAGGCTTACCCAGGCAAGCGGGGCTCTGTCTGGGTGGACCGTTGTTTCCCTAGTTGCCCGTGGGACCACCATGAAGCAATCAAGAAACATTGCCGGACGTTCAACCGGTGTCTCTAAGCGTGGTAGAAGTGAATTCAATGCCGCACAATTTGACCCCCAATTGTTCCCCTTCGTAGACAGCCCATGGGAGGATCGATGGGCGAAAGACAGGGTTGAGCCATACTCCCCTAAATTTCTTGTCTTTGCCAGAACTGATGGGGATACATTCAGTAATACTAAGCCATTCTTCTTTGTGGGAAACTTAGAAGATAAGTATGGCAAAGTCTTAGGAATGTCTAAGATGAGAAGCGGTGCAATCCTCATTGAAGCAACATCCACAGCACAGGCGCGGGCACTTCTGACCTGTGATAAGCTGGGAGATGTTCCTGTGACTATCACCCCTCACAGGAGTTTAAACATGGTTCAGGGGATTATCTTCCACAATGATCTCCTCCTGCAGTCAGATGATGAACTCCATGCCAACCCCCCCAGGGGGACCACAGCTCTTTTGTGGGTACGTGTGTGGCGCGCACGGGTCCCCGAGCTGAAGTAGCCTTTCATCTTTCCCAGGCTGCTTCACCCCCCCCCCCCCCCCCCCGGTTTCTTGCCTTCGCCCGGAGACGGGTGTCTGAATAAATGCAGGTCATCTCCTTTTTTACGCCTTCCTTTTCCTACTGGTCCTTCACTCCTTTCACTCGCTTTTTCCTCTCATTCTTCTTCCTCTGTTGTTCCTACCTTGGAGCCACCCATACCATCCCCGCTTCGGCGTTTGAGATTCTCCCTTTCGTATCTCCCTCTTTCCATCCTCTATTCTTTTTCCTTCCTCCCTGTGCGTGTTTGAAGGCCGACCCCAGTGACGGGGTAACGCGCAAGTAGGGCACGTACGTACCTCCTGGTAGAGGCCAGGCCCAGGGAGGGGTGATTACCTGAGCTGGTACCTTCTGACCATGCCGGTTGGTCACTCCGTCCGTTTCTCGGGAGGTGTGACCTGAGGTGTGAACAATCACCTAAGGCGGGGTAGCCCTCAGTGAGGGTCCCCATTAGGAAGGAGCGCGCCATCGGAGACACCGGTAATCATGGGGGACACTTCCGCAATGACCTCTCTCTCTTCCCTTTTGACTTTGACCCAAAAACAAAAGTTGGATGCCCCTCAAACAAAGAAAATACTACCAAACGTTCCTAAGTTTCTGATTGTTACCCGTACTGATGGTCATTATTTCAGAAGGGTGTCATAATTCAGAAGGGTGTAGATGCCATTGCCGGTCCATTGAAGAAATGTTCTCGACGACGTAATGGGAGTTTGCTGTTAGAAGCAGACAATGCCTTTCAAGCTCAAAAACTGATTCGATCCACGCTTTTGCACACCTTCCCGGTAAAAGTCGGAGCCCACCGTACCCTTAACTCGTCACGTGGGCTGGTCTACTCTCGATCCCTTGACGGGTTATCAGACAAAGAAAATAAAATAAAGGACTATTTGACTGATCAGGGCGTCATAACTGTCCATAGAGTTATGGAAAAGGCTGATACAGGTTTGATACCAACCCAAACTGTATTTTTGACTTTTGACAAGGTGGATCTCCCTTCGAAAATCAAAGCAGGCTACGAAATTATATCAGTTCGCCCCTATATCCCGTTGTTAACAGTGCCACAGATATAATCATACCCGTGAGTCTTGCCCTCATGCAGCCAAATGTGTCACCTGCGGCAGGGACGCTCATGAGGGGGACTGTCCGCCCCCATCCCCTCACTGCAACTGCATGGGCAACCATGTTGCTTCATCTAGAGACTACCCTGTTTACAAGGAGGAGCGGGTAATCCAAGAAATAAGAGTACGCAAAAAAGTTTCGACCTCTGCTGCGCGGAAGATACTAGCTAGTCGAAAGTCCGCTGAGCTCCCAGTGGGTAAATACAGCGCTGTCCTTGCCTCTCCTCGCCCTACTAAGGAGGTTGCCACGCAGACATTTGACCTTACTTTTAGCGACACGGTTGTAAGATCGGCCAGTCCAAAGATTGCCCGATCAACCTCTCCACTCACTTCCTCTCACCAAAAAACACAGTCATCAGCAGCTCCTCCCAAATCACGGGCTTCTAAATCGGATGCCCGGACTTCCAAGAAAGAGCCTGTCCGTGAAGACTTTTTAAGATCTGAGCCTGCACAACCTACGTCTGCGCACACAACTCATCGTCATTCCTCTAAGAAGGCACACAGAAAAAAAGAGTTCCTCTCCTTCCCCGCCACGGCGCGACTTGACTGTCATGCCATCTAGCAGTGGCACCACTCGGTCTTCCTCTGTCTCTCCGGGGCGCTCTACTGCTAGCCGATCATCCGGCCCTCGACTGGCGGAGGAAGCTGCCCCTGCCGTTAAATCCAGGCAGGCGGCGGAAACTCCAGATGAAGCGATGGAACATGATCCTTTACCTATAGATTCCAGTAGCAGCGTTCCCTTGAAGTCAGACCCTCAGTGGCCAGTGAGGTGATCTCCTCTAGCTTTTCTTCTCTATCTTTTCACCTTATGGATCTCCTTCAATGGAATATTCGCGGCATTCGTTTCAACAGAGATGAATTGAAACTCCTACTCAGACTGCACCGTCCATTTGTGGTCGGACTTCAAGAAACGAAGTTACGCCCACGCGACAACATAGTTTTTTCACAATATACCTCAGTGCGCTTTGACCTGCCCCCTGTGGAGGGTATTGCAGCCCATGGAGGGGTTATGTTGCTCATTAGAGATGACATATACTACCATACTATTCCACTGCACACTGAACTACAGGCAGTTGCTGTCCACATCATTCTTCCCACCTTTTCATTTTCCCTTTGTAACATCTATACCCCATCGTCTTCTGCCTTTACTAGGGCAGGTGTGCTGCAACTTGTTGCCCAACTTCCTTCCCCCTTTTTGTTGATAGGCGATTTCAATGCCCACCACCCCCTATGGGGTTTCCGGTCTCTTGCCAGAGAGGCTCCCTTTTAGCGCACATTCTCAACCATCTTAATCTTGTCTGCCTAAACACAGGTGCACCATATTTTCTTTCAGATACGATGCATACCTACTCTCACTTGGACCTCTCGATATGTACTGCTCAACTTGCGCGTCGGTTTGAGTGGTATGCTCTCTCTGATACATACTCGAGCGACCATTTCCCCTGCATAATTTATTTCCTTCATCATACCCTACCTCCGGGTTCCACTAGTTGGAACATCTCGAAAGCTGACTGGGGACTGTTCTCACTGGCGGTTGTCCATGATGGGAACTTCCCCAGCTGTGACAGTCAGGTCGAATACCTCACGGAAGTCATTCTCAATGCTGCCGAATATTCCATTCCACGCACTTCGTCTTCTCCACGTCGAGTCCCAGTCCCCTGGTGGACTGCGGCATGTCGCGATGCTGTTAGAGCCCGGAGACCTGCTCTACGCACCTTTCGCCGCCACCCAACGTTGGCGAACTGTATCAATTACAAAGTCTACGAGCGCAATGCCGTCGAGTCATCACGGAAAGCAAACGGGCCTGCTGGATTGCTTTTACTAGTTCCTTTAACAGACTTACCCATTCTTCTGTTGTCTGGGGGGGGGGGGGGGCTGCGCCGGTTATCTGGAACAATGGTCCACTCCCCAATTCCTGGCTTGACCGTCGCAAATGAAGTCTTCGTAGACCCAGCCGCTATATCCAATGCTTTAGGTCAATCTTTTGCAGAAGTCTCGAGCTCAACACACTATCACCCCGCCTTTCTCCCTCGAAAACAGACAGAAGAGGCATGGCCACCTTCCTTCCAATCTCTCAATCGGGAGAGTTACAATGCCATCTTCACCATGCAGGAGCTTGAACGTGCTCTCTGTGACCCGGTCCTCTGCTCCAGTGCCTGATACAATTCATATACAGATGCTGAAAAACCTTTCCCTTGCGGGTAAATGTTTTCTCCTCCGCACTTATAATCGCATATGGATTGAAGGTCAGGTTCCCACACACTGGCGTGAAGCAATTGTTGTTCCCATACCAAAACCAGGGAAGGACAAACATCTTCCTTTGAGTTATCGCCCCATTTCTCTCACCAGCTGCCTTTGCAAGGTGATGGAACGCATGGTTAATGCTCGGCTGATTTGGCTACTCGAATCTCGCCGTCTCCTTAGCAACGTCCAATGCGGATTTCGTAGGCATTGTTCTGCTATTGACCACCTCGTTACCTTGTCGACCTATGTTATGGGTAACTATTTGCGTAAGTGCCAGACGGTGGCTGTGTTTTTTGATTTGGAGAAGGCTTATGACACCTGTTGGAGGGCAGGAATTCTCCGCACACTCCATACATGGGGCTCTTGCGGCCGCCTCCCCATTTTTATCCAAGCATTTTTACTAGATTGAAGGTTCCGTGTACGGTGGGCTCTGTTCTGTCGGACACCTTCCGCCAGGAGAATGGGGTGCCACAAGGATCTGTGTTGAGCGTGGCACTTTTTTCCATAGCAATTAACCCAATTATGGATTGTCTTCCGGCTGACGTCTCTGGCTCCCTTTTTGTGGACAACTTCACGATTTACTGCAGTGCCCAGAGAACGTGTCTCCACGTGTCATCCCAAGGATCTCGCCATTCTCAATTCGCCAGAACCTATGGTTCTTGACCCAGCAGATTCCAAGCAGTTGCCAGCAGATACTCCTGTGAAATAAGCTGCCTTGCTTTTAATCCATGGCTCATCAGCTTGGTGAAAATTACATCCGAGGTCTCTCAAGAGTACCACGGAGGGTCCCAGCCAGTGGCTGTCTGACTCTCACACCCCTGGTCAAAGGGCTCCGCACTCTATGTTGGGCCCTGACACCATCTCTGAGAAGCCCTCTCCGCCCTTAAAACCAAAAGGACAGCGAGAGGACAAGTAAAAGAAACCAAAGAAAAAGGAATCTTCTGTGGCTCTAAAGCCACGCCATCCCACATCATCTGTTTCTGATGACGTGTTGGAGATCCTTGCATCCCCCCAAGGATCTCGCCATTCTCAATTCGCCAGAACCTATGGTTCTTGACCAAGCAGATTCCAAGCAGTTGCCAGCAGATACTCCTGTGAAATAAGCTGCCTTGCTTTTAATCCATGTCTCATCAGCTTGGTGAAAATTACATCCTCCAGTGGAATTGCGGTGGTCATTTCCACCATATTGCTGAGCTGCGACAATTACTGTGCCGCTACCTGGCATTTTGCATAGTCCTGCAGGAAACATGGATTCCTGCCCAGCGGACCCATGCACTTCGCGGCTATTGGGGTTATTTTAAAAACCGCGTGGACTATGACAGCATGTCTGGAGCTGTTTGTGTCTACGTCCTTGCTACTGTCCCCAGTGCCCCCGTGCCTCTCCACACTACCCTAGAGGTAGTGTCTGTCAGGATCAGAGTGCTACAAGAAATCACTGTCTGCTCTCTTTACCTACCCCCAGATGGGGTAGTTTCACCCGCTGACCTCACTGCCTTGGTCGCACACCTTCTCCCTCAATGCCGACCACCCTTTGTGGGGTGTTTCTCAGACCTCGGTGTGTGGTAGGTAAGTTGAAGTTTTCTGGCGCAGCAGGATGTGTGCCTTTTGAATACTGGTGCTCCTGCGTACTTCAGCATTGCACATGGCACATATTCTTCCATAGATCTATCCATATGTATCCCAAACGTTCTGCCACATCTTAGTTGGAGTGTCCACTATAACCTTTGCGGTAGTGATCACTTCCCTGTCATTTTGTTGCACTTGGATTTTCAGCCTGCCCGGTCCCGTTGGTGTCTCTGTAGAGCTGATTGGCGGCGTTACACCTCGACTGCTTTGGTCCTTACTCCACTACCAGCAGACACGGATATGGCGGTTCAACAGATCACTGCTGCCATAGTTTCTGCTGCCGAGGCCAATGTTCCGGCCACTACTGGCTCCCCTCGGCGCAAGTCTGTGCCCTTGTGGACATTAGAGATTGCTGAGGCCATCTGAGACCTTTGGAAAGTGCTGCAATGTCACCGGCATCGTCCCACATTAGAAAATGTAATTGCCTTTGAAAGGCTATGGACCCGAGCCGGACAACTTATTCGACAAAGCAAGCAGGACTGTTGGGAGAGATATGTCGCCTCCATTGGTTCTCGAGCCTCCCCTTTTTGCGTCTGGTCTCAAGTACTGCGCCTTTTCGGGTAGCGGTCACCAGCAGGAATCCCATCTCTGAACATTGAGGGCACCCTTTGTACTGACCCATCTGTAATAGCCGAGTGCATGGCAGAGCATTATGCACGTTGCTCCGCAACGACGAACTATAGTGCGTCCTTCCGCTCCCTCAAACAGTGGGTAGAGCGGACTCGGTTATCTTTCTCTACACACCGCCGGGAACCGTACAATGCTCCATTTACAGAGTGGGAGTTCCAAACTACTCTCAATGCATGCCCTGATACGACCCCAGGGCCAGACCGCATACACAGCCAGTTCGTTTGTCACCTGTCAGCAGAATTCCAAACCAAATTGCTCACCTTTTTTAATAATGTCTGGGCAGGGTTTTTTTCCCATCCCAGTGGAGAGATAGTATCATTGTCCCTGTGATGAAACCAGGTGGAGATCCGCTGGCAGTTGATAGTTACCACCCCATCAGCTTAATTAATGTACTGTGTAAGCTGCTTGAGCGCATGGTGAATCACCGGCTTATGTGGGTACTCGAAGATCAGTGTCTCCTGGCCCCACAACGGGGGGGTTTCCGTCAGGGTCGCTCCAGTAGTGACAATTTAGTGTCACAGGAGTCAGCCATCCGAATGGCCTTCTCTAGGCATGAGCACCTAGTTGCGGTCTTTTTTGACCTCTGGAAGGCGTATGTCGCTAACTGGCACCACAACGTTCTTGCGACATTATATGACTGGGTTTACGAGGTCCACCCCCCATTTTTATCCAGAATTTTCTTACACTCCGCACATTCAGGGTTAGAGTTGGTACCGCCCTCAGGTCCTCCCGAGTCCAGGAGAACGGCGTCCCGCAAGGCTCCGTTCTTACTGTACTGCTCTTTTTAATTGTGATTAACGGTCTAGCAGCGGCAGTTGAGTCATCGGTTAGCTGTTATTTATTTGCCGATGACTTTTGCTTATATTACAGCTCTCCTAGCATTGGTGTCGCTGAAAGGTGTCTTATTATTCTTGGGTATATCCCGGGTTTGATTCGGGCGCTAATGACCTTAGTAGTTGTGCGCCCTAAAACCACAAAAAAAAAAAAAAAAAAAATAATCTGCACCAACCTTGAACGACGAGGTGTCCACTTTGTCCGGCGAGTCTATAGGGGGCCTAAGGACAACAAGGTAGCCACTGGTGCCTTCATCCTGCCCTTTGAGGGCGATTCTTTGCCCAAAAAGGTCAAGGTTATGATTTACCAGTGCAACGTAAAGCCTTATATTCCTCCTCTGATGCGGCACTTCAAATGCTGGAAATTTGGGCACGTGTCCTCGAGGTGCAATTCCAGCTCCACTTGTAGAGAATGCAGGTGTCCGTCTCATCCGGACACTCCCTGTGCTCCTCCTCCTATTTGTGTGAACTGCAGACAGCACCAATCCCCTTGCTCGCCAAACTGCACGATGCTCCATAATGAAAGAACAATTATGGAGTACAAAACCATGGACAAACTGTCGTATAATGAGGCCAAGAAGAAGTTCGAGCGACTTCACCGTGTAGCACTAAAGACGTCATTTGCCTCTGTCACGTCGTCACCTTTTCCTTCGGTGTCAGCGGTCCCCATGTCTTTGACAACTTCTTTGGGCCCTCAGGGCCATAAAGCTCCATCAGCCCCCTTGATGATTGGGGGTTCTCCACCATCTGCTGCCCCCAATACACCTCCTGGGGGAGCACATCTCCTGTCGGGGACAAGGGTCCCTGTTACTCAGCCGGAGAAGCAACACCTTCCTCCGGCTCCTCTCGCTCGGAAGGGGTCCCTTGGGACGCTTCCATCCGAGGTCTCGCGAGGTATCACGGAGGGTCCAGGCCAGCGGCTGTCCGACTCTCACACCCCTGGTCAAAGGGCTCCGCACTCTATGTTGGGCCCTGACACCATCTGTGAGTAGCCCTCTCAGTCCTTAAAACCAAAAGGACAGTGAGAGGACAAGAAAAAGGAATCTTCTGTGGCTCTAAAGCCACACCATCCCACATCATTTGTTTCTGACGACGAGTTGGAGAACCTTGCATCCCCCAAGGATCTCGCCATTCTCAATTTGCCAGAACCTATGGTTCGTGACCCAGCAGATTCCGAGCAGGTGGCAGCGGATACTCCTGTGGAATAAGCTGCCTTGCTTTTAATCCATGGCTCATCAGCTCGGTGAAAATTCCATTGTCCAATGGAATTGCGGTGGTCATTTCCACCATATTGCTGAGCTGCGACAATTACTGTGCCGCTACCTGGCATTTTGCATAGTCCTGCAGGAAACATGGATTCCTGCCCAGCGGACCCCTGCCTTTCGTGGCTATCGGGGTTATTTTAAAAACCGTGTGGACTATGACAGCGTCTCTGGAGGTGTTTGTGTCTACGTCCTTACTACTGTCCCCAGTGCCTCTGTGCCTCTCCACACTACCCTAGAGGCAGTGGCTGCCAGGATCAGAGCGCTACAAGAAATCACTGTCTGCTCTCTTTATCTATCCCCAGATGAGGTAGTTTCTTCTGCTGACCTCACTGCCTTGGTCGTGCAGCTTCCCCCTCCATTTCTCCTGTTGGGGGACTTAAATGCCCACCACACTTTGTGGGGTGGTTCTCAGACCTTGGCGCATGGTAGGGAAGTTGAAGCTTGCTGGCGCAGCAGGATGTGTGCCTTTCGAATACTGGTGCTCCTGTGCACTTCAGCGTCACACATGGCACATATTCTTCCATAGATCTATCCATATGTAGCCCAAGCGTTCTGCCACATCTAGTTGGAGTGTCCACAACAACCTTTGTGGTAGCGATCACTTCCGTGTCATTTTGTCGCACTTGGATTTTCAGCCTGCCCGTCCCGTTGGTGTCTCCGTAGAGCTGATTGGCGGCGTTACACCTCGACTGCTTTGGTCCCTACTCCACTACCAACAGACGCAGATATGGCGGTTCAACAGATCACTGCTGCCATAGTTTCTGCTGCCGAGGCCAATGTTCGGACCACTACTGGCTCCTCTCGGCGCAAATCTGTGCCCTGGTGGACATTAGAGATTGCTGTGGCCATCTGAGACCGTTGGAGAGCGCTGCAACGACACCGGCGCAGTCCCACATTAGAAAATGTAATTGCCTTTAAAAGGCTACGGGCCCACGCCCGACAACTTATTCTACAAAGCAAGCAGGACTGTTGGGAGAGATACGTCGCCTCCATTGGTTCTCGAGCCTCCCCTTTTTGCGTCTGGTCTCAAGTACGGCGCCTTTTCGGGTACCGGTCACCAGCAGGAATCCTATCTCTGAACATCGAGGGCAGCCTTTGTACTGACCCATCTGTAATAGCCGAGTGCATGGCAGAGCATTATGCACGTTGCTCCGCAACGGCGAACTACAGTGCGTCCTTCCGCTCCCTCAAACAGCGAGTTGAGCAGACTCGGTTATCTTTCTCTACACACCGCTGGGAACCGTACACTGCTCTGTTTACTGAGTGGGAGTTCCAAACTGCTCTCAATGCATGCCCTGATGCCACCTCTGGGGCAGACTGCATACACAGCCAGTTCATTCATCACCTGTCAGCAGAATTCCAAACCAAATTGATCACCTTTTTTAATAGTGTCTGGGCAGGGTTTTTTTCCCCTCCCAGTGGAGAGATAGTATCATTGTCCCTGTGATGAAACCAGGTGGAGATCCGCTGGCAGTTGATAGTTACCGTCCCATCAGATTAACTAATGTACTGTGTAAGCTGCTTGAGCGCATGGTGAATCGCCGGCTTATGTGGGTACTTGAAGATCAATGTCTCCTGGCCCCACAACATGGGGTTTCTGTCAGGGTTGCTCCAGTATTGACAATTTAGTGTCACTGGAGTCTGCCATCCAAACGGCCTTCTCTAGGTGTGAGCACCTAGTTGTGGTCTTTTTTGATCTCCGGAAGGCGTATGATGCTAACTGGCACCACAACTTTCTTGCGACATTATATGACTGGGGCTTAGGGGTCCACTCCCCATTTTTATCCAGAGTTTTCTTTCACTCCACACATTCAGGGTTAGAGTTGGTACCGCCCTCAGCTCCTCCAGGAGAACGTAAACCACAAGGCTCCGTTCTTACTGTACCACTCTTTTTAATTGCGATTAACAGTCTAGCAGCGGCAGTTGGGTCATAGGTTAGATGTTGTTTATTTGCCGATGACTTTTGCTTATATTACAGCTCTCCTAGCATTGGTGTCGCTGAAAGGCGTCTGCAGGGAGCCATTCATAAGGCACAGTAATCGGCCTCAGCCCATGGCTTCACCTTCTCTTCTTCCAAAACCCGGGTCCTACACTTCTGTCATCATCGGGCTGTTCACCCTGATCCAGAACTCTATCTAGCTGACGAACAGCTTCGTGTCGAAGAAACACACCGGTTTCTCGGCATGCTGTTTGACAACCGGCTGACTTGGGGGCCGCACCTTCGTCAGTTGAAGCAGAAGTGTTGGAGGTATTTACATATATTGCGATGTCTCAGCCACATTACCTGGGGAGCTGGCCATCAAACTCTCCTGCACTTCTACAAGGTCATAATCCAATCACGCCTGGATTATGGGAGCCAGGTGTATGACTATGCAGCACCTTCCGCTTTGCAGATCTTGGATCAGATTCTTCATGTGGTGTACGTTTAGCGACAGGGGCTTTCTGCACCAGCCCTTTTCTGAGCCTCCTTGCCGAAGCTGGCATCCCTCTTTTGAGGTACCGCCGGCAACAGCTTCCAGGTAGATGGCAGAGTGGGTTACGCCTACGTTCATGGCGACCACAGTGGACACTCCCTGTCCCCCTGGCTGCACAGTCTTTACGGCAGAGCTGATCGCAATACTTCAACCCCTCGACCATCTCCGTACATGCTCAAGGAAGTCGTATGTCATATTCAGTGACTCCGTGAGTGGCTTACGAGCTCTTGAGCAGTGTTTCCCCAAACACCACTTGGTGCGCTCCATCCAAGACTCCGTGTTCACTCTTGGCAAGTCCGGCCGATCTGTGGCCTTCATCTGGACCCTGGGCCACATTTTTATTCAGGGGAACGAACATGCTGATCAGCTAGCAAAGCAGAAGGGGATATCCGATTGGGTCTACACTACAAAATCTCCATGGCCTGGGACTGTGAATGGTCAATGTTGAGCACGCCAAATAAGCTCCATGCAGTTAAACAGTCAACTGCAGCTTTGAAGACCTCCCTCTTGCCTTCTTGAAGAGACTCGGTTGTCCTTGTTGTGGCGCGCTGCTGACTGTGGTCCACATCTCGTTGGACTGTCTGCTTTTAGGTGCATTGCGTCAGTCTTTTATCCTACCTTCTGCGCTTTCTTCGACTTTAGCCGACGATGCTTTCATGGTTGACCGTGTTTTAGGTTTTATTCGCGCAGCTGGATTTTATCACATGATTTAATGGTGGCACCCCAAGCTCGATCTTTCAGGTGCCCGCCATTCAAACAGTTTTAATCTGTTGTAACTTTCATCTCGCTAGTTATTTTTAATTTGCAGTTTTAGTAGCCGTAAAATGACTGGCTCATCCATTATTACCCTAGTGATCAGCCAGCCTCAATCTTCTGCGGTGCTGTTTTAACAACGTTGCTTTTTTGATCAACAACTTTTATGGTTTTCCCTTTTTATGTTGCCATTGTAGCGCCCCTTGTCCCGTCATCATCCTTTTAAATGGGCTCTGAAGTGCTAGTTTTCCAATGGATAACGATATTCACTGAACTCTTCGCTAGGAACGGGGGACTGATAACCCAGTCGTTTAGCCCCCTCTTTAAACCCCCCCCACCACCACCACCATCAACAACAATCCGCGCACCCCAAATTTTGAGAAGAGTGGGGAAGGGGGGGGGGGAACACCACACGCGGACTTGTGTAGATCAGGATACCACTCGTCGAATTTGAAAAATTTCGTGAGGGTGGCCATTTGGGATGTCAAAAGCCACAAGTATCAAAACAATTGATGCCGCACTGATTGAAAGAGAGAGAGAGAGAGATAGAGAGAGAGAGAGAGAGATGAGAGAGGCACGCAATGTTGTCATGTCCAGAGCGTGAAAATCTCACACCAACCCCATAAAATTCTCTCGTATTTTACCTACTAAATGTTCTCATACAAACTGAAAAATATTTCATTTGTAACATATTACTAGGTTAAATTGTACGATGCTTCTCGCCGGGCTGCAGTGGTCATGTTGGCACCAATGGTTATGACGGCAACGCAGATGACCAATAAATGTTTTTTCGTGACAACTTCAATTAAAACGAAATTTTTTTTTCTGAATGGACAAGGGTACAATAACATTTACTCAGTAGCTCATGAATAATATTAATGCAATTCTACACTTCAATGTTCATCTGTTGCCAACATAAGCACTGGAGCCCGGTGAGAAGCATTGTAAAATTTTACCTATTACTGTACAAACATACTCACAATAACACACTAAAATGAACACTTATACAATCTGAACTGCTAAATAAATGGAGCTGAGACTGATATTACAACCTCCTTGGGTATTACATGGTCATATATCTTTGTAAAAGTCTATATGCCATGTAGTTACATCAAAGATATTTGATAGCATAATGTATTTTTCATCAAAGACATCTCGCTGTATATTTGATTATAAAAGTTGCTTGTCTTCTCTCCGCTGCAAATGTATCCGCTCTGAGCACCAGCATAGCTGTTGCTAATCCATGTGTGCGTGCATTTGAACCAAGGAGGTAAGGTTTGAACATAACTGCAACGCCGTGCCATAATTAGCGTTTAAACACAGTAAAGGGAAATCACTGTAACCCTGTCTTCTCCAGATATAGTCGTTGTCATGTCCTGATACCGATGTGTGTAATAATACCTAACTTAAGTAGATATCATACTTTATTACTCAGAAAGATGGTATCATAAACTACTCATTCTAACATCAACAATGCAACTGTTCATACGCGCCAGCCGCGCAGCTGCTGGAAAGATAAACTATTCTGCTACATTTGTGACCAGCTAAGGCAGCACACAATAAAAAGTTATTATTATCCACTATCTTGAAATATGATGACTATAATACCCCTTTTTAACACCACTATGAAGATTTATGTCTAAGATATATTACGAATATTTGATAATATTTCTTTGTCAAAGATTTGATCGAAAATATTATTGTGTAATACTGGCCTAAAGGGATGTTTTTTAAAGTGGAGTAATTCCTGCTTGGTGTGTCTTGTTGTTGCAGATGGAGTAATACCAACCTAAATTCGAGTAATCCATCACTCCAGTTTTTCATTCATAAGGGAAAAAATGTATGCGGATTACTAGAGTATATACGGTAACAAAAGAGGGGGGGGGGAAGGTCACTGATGTCAAATTGAAAGGCGGTAAGAATTTCTGGCCAGAAAAATATAGGATAATGTCAACAGCAGCAGGAAATGGTAAAACGGTAGTAGTATTCATTATGAACAGGAAAGTAAGGCAGAGTGTAAGCTACTGTGAGCAGTTAGTGATAAGGTTGTTCTCATCAGATACATCAGCAAACCAATGCCGGCAACAGTAGTTTAGATGTACACAAGCAGAAGATAAATGCATACAAACTTGAAATGGTTTATGAAAGGCACAAGTAGAAAAAATAAGGTGGAGCGACAGTAACACATAAATACAAATTTCCTCAGGAATGAAATAAGTAGGAAATGTAAGGAAGCCAAGGTGAAATGGTTGCAGGAAGATTTGAATAAACGTAGAAGGAAATGATTGATGGAAGAACTGATTCTGCATATAGAAAAGTTGAAACCACCTTTGATAAAATTAAAGCGAGTGTGTGTGTGTGTGTGTGTGTGTGTGTGTGTGTGTGTGTGTGTGTGTGTGTGCGTGTGTGCGTGCGTGCGTGTGCAAACATGAAATGCTTATGGAAAGACTACATAGAATCTCTTTATAAGAAGGAAAGCTTGTCTGATGACACAAGATGAAATGGTTGATATGGAGGGTATTGGAAGTCCTGTATTAGTAAGAATTTAAGAGTTCGGGAACACTTGAAATCAAATAATTTGGAAGACAAATTTAAAATTCCACCAAAATTTCCAAAATCACTGTGGGAAGTGGAAACCATATTACTATTTAAGTTGATGTGTAGAATCTATCAGACCAGAGATAAAGTACCAAACCTTCTGAAAAATATCATCCATACAATCCCAAAGATACCAAGTGCAGATAAGTGCACAATCAGCTTAACAGCTGGTGTATCCCCAGGTACTGAGAGGTATAATAATGCAGAAGAACAGAAAAGAAAGTTGAGGATCTGTTAAATGTCAGTCAGTTTGGCTTTAGTACTGGTACAGGCACCAGAGGAGAAGTCTTAGGTAGCACTTTATTATGGAAGCATGATTGAAGAAAAATCAAAACATGTCCATTTGATTTGTCAACCGAGAAAAAACATACAACAGTAAAAATTGTGCAATATGTTCAAAATTCTAAGAGGAAAAGCAAAAGTATACTATAGGATAAAGACAGATAACATACAGCATGTACAAGAACCAAGAGGGAATAATGACAAAATCAAAAGTTAGTGCTCGGATGGATAAGGGTCTAAGGTAGGGATGCAGTCTTTTGCCCCTAATGTTGTGTATACACATCAAAGAATCAGTGACATAAATAAAACTTAAAGAGTGGGGGGGGGGGGGGGGGGGAAACTCAGGATGAAAGCATATTGATGACAAGTTTTCTTGGAGAAGGTGAAGGAGAAATACAGGACCTATTGAGTGGAATCAAGTGTCTGATGATTACAGAATATGGATTGAGAGGAACTTAACAAAAGCAATGATAAACAACAGAATTGAAAATAGTGAGAAACTTAACCCTTTCACTGTGCATTTATTCTAAGCGGCGCCCGCCTTGTGAGCGCTATTTTCAGGTGGTGCGTATATATACGACCGTAGCAGTCTATCATTATAATTTTGATTAAATTATGACACAAAATCCAGTATTACAGCGTTAAATAGTATTTTCTTTTTAATCTTTTTGGACAAATACTATTTTTTTAAAAATGGTCCTATATTAGGAGAAAAAATACATATTACATTAGTAAAATTTCAAAGTGTGGTATCTTTCAAAACAAAAATTCAAACATAAAGGCACATTACATTTTATACAAATATATCTCCTGTCACTTTGTTTGTCATGTTGCACATACAATACACCTTCTCTCAGCGTTCTTCTTCTTTGATGGTCCTGAAATTAGCAAGATAAAGTAGTGCTCAGTTAAACATAAGGGGTTGTCACCATCAGTTGTTCTCCTTCCATGATGTCCCTCTGTTTGTGGTCGGTGTTGAATCTCTATGATATTGATCAATCTCTGTTGAAAATCAGATACTGAAATATGTCTTCCCGTTTGAGTTTTGTATAATGCATAAGCGTTCAGCAGAGACAGATCCATCGAATGAAAAAATACTTTTTTTATTCCATTTTACAGTTTTTCGTACACATTCTACTGAACTTAGTGTCATGTCGCTCCTGTCGACGGCCCCCATATTTTCAGTATAGCTTACGATGCAAGCTGGTTTTCGTTTAGCTTCATTTGTGCTCCTGTAAATTTTGTCAGTCGCTACAATTTCGCTTGTATGAAGAGTAGAAAGCATCCTCACTTCCTGCTCATCCAGCAAGAAGTTTATCTGTTGACAAAAACTCAAGCTCACCTTTTTTAAGTTTTTTTTTAGATAAAGCAGGCATGCCTTTACAGTTTATTCTCACAGTTCCACAGGCTTTAGTCCCTCTGTCGTACAGATAAGAAAATAATGTTGGGCTAGTGTACCAATTGTTAACATATAATGTGTGATCTTTCGCAAGGTAACATTCTAGTAAAGTAAGTACAATACGTCCAGGTATTCCAACATTTACACCAAAATCAGTTTCTTTTTTTATGTCCATTGCTTCACCCACGTAAATAGTAAAGTCAAGAATATAACCAGTTTCACAATCACATAACACAAAAAACTTTATGCCGAATATGTGGCGTTTGGAAGGAATGTACTGCTTGAAGAAGATGCGACGTTTGTAGAGAATTAAACTTTCGTCAATACATAAATTTTTTAAAAGGATAGAAAGCATCTGTAAATACTTTTCTTAGATGATCCACAATTTGTCGTATTTTCCAGAGTTTGTCATCTACAGGATTCTCACTGTTATTAACAAAGTGTAGCATCCTTAGTAAGAGAAGGTATCTGTCTCTCGGCGTGATCTGTGCAAAAATTAGAGTAGATAGTAAGAGATCGTTGGTCCAATAACTGTTTATTTCATTTTTTCTTACTTGAGCCATCAGAAAATTTGCAGCAAGGAAACAGTAAATTTCATCACTGTCTGTGTTTTTCCAATGTCGCAGTCTTGATTTTTCACTGGCATCTTTGCAAAGCTGATCATAATATAAATTACATTGCTCAGCTATGTAGTTTACAATTTCTTGGCTAAAAACTTGAAAGCAGTCATATACAGTATAGTAATCATCTAAATTCACAATTTTGCAACCGGAACCACTGTTATTGAAATCCAAATTCGAGTCTTTTTATCTAAAATCAACAGTTTTGTTTCTCTTGGCAGATTTTTTGGGCTTACTTTCAGGCTCTTCTTCGGAATCTAACGACGAATTGACGGTTACATCAAAATCTGGATCTGCATATACTAGTTCAGCGTTTGCTGGATCATTAATATTTTCTTCGTTTGTGGTGACGAATTCACCTGCAGATCCATCGTCATCATTATCTATCCACCCATAATCAGCAGGATTCGGCATGATGATGTCCTCGTCATCACTTTGGTTTAAAAGATTCAGCACCTCATTATCTGTAAACGGACGATAATGATGTGCCATTTTATTAGATAGAACATAAAGCACCACATACAAACTGCATAATGTTGCGATACAAACTTTCAGTATACCAACAATTAAACTACATATTTGCGCAACAATTACATCCAACTCGCTGGCCGCATTGTAGACGTTGCACATAAATAGACAATTGTAGCAGGGAACCACTGGAAGTATTTTTATAGCAAATAGTATATATACGTCTGGAGCAGTGAAACGATTAGCGTATATTTACTTCTGGAGCAGTGAAAGGGTTAACATAAATATTGTTCATCTTGAAATAGACAAAGTTAAGGAATTCTGCTCCCTTGGAAGCAAAGTAATCTATGATGGACAAAGCAAGGAGGACACACGTAAACTATCAGAGACAGACGATTCATGGCCCAAAGTAGCCAAGTGGCGTCAGACATTATCCTTAAGGTGAAGAATACATTTCTGAGGAGCACAGCTTTGTATGGAAGTGAAACATGGACAGTGGATAAATTAGAACAGAAGAGAATCAACACATTGTAGATGTGGTTTTACAGAAGAATGTTCAAAATTAGGTAGCCTCATAATGTAACAAATAAGGAGGTTCTCCGTAGAATCGTCAAAGCAAGGAATATACGGAAAACTCTGATAAGAAGAGACAGGATGATAGGCCCTGTGTTAAGACATTCGGAAATAATCTCCATGGTATCGTGGGGAGCTTTAGAGGGAATAAACTCTATTGGGAGAAAAACATTGGGATACATCCCTGAAATAATTGAGGATGTAGGTTACAATTTCTACTTTGAAATGAAAATGTTGGTGCAGGAGAATAATTCATGGCAGGCTACATAAAACCACTCATAAGACTGATGATAGAAGGGGAAAGTAGCTCGTAAGATTCTGTTGCAATCTCAACTCAAATGTACTCTTGATGAGACAATTGTACCAACTTCCACCCAAGAAGGATTCAGAATTATCATAACAGTGCACTGGTCATAATCGAGAAAGGAGAGGGAACCTTTGAAAAAATCTTCCCTCCCTATATTTACAGTAGGTTTAGAAGTTATTAGTGAGTGTCTAAAAGAGTTAAATAGATTCTTCTTTTTCAAAAGAGGATCAGATAATCATTGTGAGTGGAGCTGGGAATAATAAATTCTGAGAGTTTTTCTTTCTCTCTGTGATAAATTTCCAATTGTTCTAAAATATCTAACAAAGGATCTTTATTTGCCGTGTGGATAACCATGCTGTCTTGAATATTACACAATGTGTGCCCTGTCTTTCACAAATGCTGAATGGTTCAAATTTAAATAGCAGTGTCCTTTATAAAGTTATATTAAACATGCTACCCGTTTGGCATATGTATGTGCTCTGACAATTTTGACTCTCTTGCTTAATATACTCCCGAATTACTGTATTAATCATTTGGTAAATTTTCTTTGTGTTTACGTTTGTGCCTAAGTGAACACTCAGTTCAAAAAGCAACTTTCACCTTATGTTTGGAGAAATATCTAGCAATACAATCTGTGATAGGACCTTTGTGCGGCGGTAGTCTCCACACATATGACAAGAACCGTCCTGCTTGGGCACTAAATGAGTGGGAGAGGACCAGCTGCTAGATGACTTTAAGAGATCAGAAATTTGTTCTTTGCCAGCCGCCAATTTCTCTGGGCTGAGGCAGCGTGGCTTACTGGTAATGGGAGGACCATCAATAACATGCATTTTGTTTACTGTGCTGTTCTTAACCACTGAGACATCATGAGAAATTACAGGAAGATTACTTTTACACCTATGGACATTGTTTGTTGTGATGGGCTGGGTGGGAGCCGAGGGAGGGGGGTGGCTCGGCCACACTCTGCCTGGCGTAGTGAGCTGAGGTGTTGGGGAAGTTACAGTTCCGGTTGCATGTTTACTTGCGTGCGCCACTAGCACTATGGGTCAAGATGGTGTCACATACGAGTTCCTGCAGTAGCCACTACATGGAGCAGGCACGCGTATTGCGGTAGCAGACTGCTCGACTGGTGGAGTAGAAAAAAATTATGGACATGAGACACTCGCAGAGAAGGGTAGTATTCGTCGTGGCCATCAGAGTGGGACACCGCACAGATTGAGCGTTCACGCAAGGCATTGGCATAGAAACATGGGTCTGTTTACAAACATCGACGTACGAGTGGCAGGGAGGAGCACTGTCACAAACACTGTTTACATTGCACATTGGCATGATGGCACTGGGAGCACTTTTTGAAGAAACACTCCCACTGACCTTTGTGTGAGAGTCCTGTTGACTAGATAGAAGAGATGAAAGTTGATACAGAACGGATGCCAGCTAAGTTACCGTGACTGCAAGGCAGCAAACTATGTCCTCGTTCTCGCAGTGCAAGACGGAGCACACATTCACATTTGCTCGACCACTTCAACAGGAGCAAATTAGATTATTTAATAGTATCAAAGCACTCGCAAACAGCATTTCCTGTCTTGCGACACAGTTTGATAACTTGTTCCTGTTTGCGTTGGCACCATTGTCAATCAAGAAGCAAACATTTGAAGCACAGTCATGTATGTACAAACATACACGAGACAGTGAAAAGTCACTAACGGAGTGGAAAATGTGTAGACATCCGAGGTTGTCCGAGCAGGAGGCGGCACCTAAACCATCCTGCTTCGGCATTTGGGTGGTGATACAGTGAACGGTACTTCCTTGCGGCGTCACCGAAGCGTCTGTGGAAATAGCAGTAAGAATAGTATGGAGCTTGTTCTTGCAGGAAGTGAATTAGTGGCGGTGGGCATCCTCAGTGGCGTGGAAGCTGCTTGCAGGTAGTGGAGAAGGACATAGCGATAATGGCAAAGCTGACACCCGGTTTGTGTGGAAGCGTACGTGTACGTCCAGTTTCGTCGCAGCTGAATGTTTGATGCATGAGCGCCCCGCCCAGTGGCGGAGGTGTGCTGGGAGGACTGCATCTTGGACAAAGCTTGTCACTCATGTGTTTCGCGTAGGTAAGCATCGTAGACTCTGTCAGCGATATGTACCAGCTCGCTCGGTCTTTGCAGAATGTTATAAGTTAGGGCAGTTTGTACTGCGAGTGGAAGGGTGGAATCGGGCATGTCACGTTCATCAACCAAAAGACAAAGAAGACACCAGAGCTGTGATGGCTTCTTATTCCCCAAGTGTTCCTCATGGACCATTTGTCGAATGGTATCTTCAGACATGCGAGTGACACTCTCCAGGATTGTTCATTTGGAAAGAGTGTACTGGTGCAGGTGGAGAGGTCACAAGGTCGCAGATCAAATCGGTGTGTTCATGAAGTTCGTTATGGGAGCCTCAAAGGCAGCAGCTAAGGAAGGTGTCCAGGTGTTGGCAATGAAAGTGCCTCTGGATCATCAGCAGCAGCATCGGAGGCACCGACTTGCTGTTGCATTGCAAGGGAGCTCGACGTTGTTTTTGAATCCGGTGGGGCCTCGAAAACGAGAGAGCGAGTCGCGGCAGGTAGGGGCTAGATGACATGGGCGACCAACACGGTAAAGAATGTTCTTGTGTGTCAGTAGTGTGGAACGACGGAAGTGATTGTTGTACACTCGACGTGGCAGACGCATCACGTGATGTGGGAAACACAGTTTCGAACCACTGTAAAACCTACTTTCGTGGCCACAAATAGGACATAGACGTAAAGAATTAAGATAAGACTCTTTTATTTTAAATTTTACCTTATATTTTCACAGAATTGTGTAGATTTTTTTTAACAAAATATAACAAAACTGAACTTTCTACAACTAAAAACCTGCTTCATTACAATGACGAGAAACTGGGTGGTCGGTCAGAAGGTAACAATTATTAAGGTTCATTACATCCTTAGGAAAGGATGAAAACTGACACCATTCTGATGGGGAAAAAATTCCAGAACTCAAGACCTGAGAGCAATGGAAAAAGTTCTCTGCCTATGTCATTGGTACCATAACGACGTTGTCGTGGTCCGATAAAGAACTTCTCAAAAATAACCAAATAAGTACATGGGAAAATTTGTCAGCTAAAGGAAAATAAAATATCCCTACTGCGGGAAGCAAAAATCTTCTCCCTGGAGGAAGAAAAGGGATAACTAAACTTAACTCCTACGATATATAGAAAACATAAAGGGGAAGAAACTCTATGATCACAAAGCCTATCAGTTTCCTGTCAAGATAAACAACAAGGTGACATACACATAAAAGAATTGTCACTTCAGAGGAGAGGTACTACGAACAAAAAAGAAATAAGCATTAATTTACATCATTCTGGATTTATTTCAAATGATTTTGAACCAACATCTCGAAGTTATCGAGAACGAGTGGTTGCGCGTGGTGTAGTGACGTGCGCGGCTAGTCGAGTGTGAGTGGGGGGCACTGCTGGCTGGCGGAGTGGGGGGGAGCCGCGAGCAGGCCGCGTGAGCCGCCGAGAGCGCTCGCGAAACGGCATTTGTCCAACCCTGACTTCGAGGATTATTGAAGTTCACATCACCACTGACAGAGCGAGCAGATCTGTTAATACGCCTGGTGGTGTTGGTGGCACAAAGTTGGTCGACACAATGTTAACATAGTCAAAGTCGGCTGCAGGGGCAGAAAAAGGTGCACCTGTGCCACATGAAAACTGTTCATAATTAATTGGGTGGTTGATGCTCACACTGTGATGAATGCCATGAGAGGCAAGTCCAAGTCCGGAAGTACTAACAAATTTATTAGAGGCGACTGCATTTTGTTAGCGGAGCACGTGGTTGGCGGAAAGATACACACATGTGCCCGGCGGGGCGATTGTGGGTCTAAAATTCAAATGTTACATGTTAGATTCATGTTCTGCAGGATTTGAGCATTAGGTGCACACGAGATGTGATGTGGTATCTGATTAACACTTTTGATTGACGAAATATTAGAAAACACGAGTGGCGAGCAGTGACCTGAGGATGAAAAGTTCCTATCGGCACTTGATGCACTCGGTGTGACAATCATGTCCTGAGAATACAAAATTTGAAGCTCTCGAAGCAGGCATGCACTGAATTCGTGGTGATGAAGTTGCTGCAGCTCAAAATCCAGGCAGAGGTGGCACTGTCGTGGTCATTGTAGCAACTGCCGAGAAATTCCAAAAAAAAACTGGATGTCGCTGCACAACGTGTCGAAATCGGAGTTGAACTTGACTTCAAATATTTGATCAGAAATATGACAGTGTAATACCGGCCTAAGCGAACGTTTAATTCGCCCTTGTCACAAACATGCAAGAGCTCAGGATGAACTAATTCCACCCAGAGGTTTACACAGAATATGTTCACCAACAGAAACTTCTGGAACTTTCTCAATGCATCTAGAAGATACTTGAACTCTGTGTTCAAATGAAAATGTTGAAATTGAGTGGTTCATAAACTCAGGACCCTTTGCTTCAGAGTCCAACATTGGATTCGATACGCCACACTGTTGCTGTATTTCAACGCCTCATTTTTGACAATCTCAATAACATGACCAGCAACTATGTGGCAAAAATACTATAGTTTCAAAATATGTAGAATGGTTTGTTATGTACAGCTAATACATTTGTAACATGGGCCTGGAAAGAAAAAGAAATTCTTATTCTGAAGAAAAAGGTTTTGTTTAATATGCAATGTTGCTTTATTGTGAAAAATTTTATTGGTTGTTACATTTTCCTGATCAAAAATTTTCTTTTTCACTTATTGTTTGTTTGTCCTTGAACTGAATCTGCTTTGTAATGCTGTAAACTACATAAAACTGCATACATCATCTGGGGACTGTTACTTTTATACTTTCAAGTGGATACATTGAACTAATTGTTTCTGTAAATCAAAAGTGACATACTAATGAATGACTGTATAATATAAGAACTAAGTTTTGAAATATATTTCTACATCTGCTTCATTTCAGAAACCGCTGACAATTATGAAGAAGATTTTCAGTCATCTATAAGTGGCAGTGGTCAGGGTGCAAAAAGTGAAAAACTCACAACACCTGGAAGCGATACTGAGATAGAGGAAGATATAGGCATTGATGATATTTTGAGTAATGCATCAGTGGTATGATTTTTATGTAGTCTCCAACCGCTTTATTTATAACAGTGTTAAAACTATTGTGCCATTGAGGCTGTTAGCTTATAGTCCTTTCATAATAATAGTGTTAACCTTTAACAATTTCTTGGCAGATATGGTAGTAAAAAAAGTTACCATATTATTTATTATTTCTAAGAAAATTACATATTAATGGAACTTGTGTACTGTTTCAGACTGAAGACCTTACAGTTGATGTAACAGCTTCAAACATGAGTGGGGTTGGTGACTATATGGAGAATATCAGCTGACACCATCTCCATACACAAAAATTACCTGAAGAGTATAAAAATACCAGTGTTACAAATCAAGGCTTGTAAAAAAAGTGGTGTTGATAGTTTGGACCAATACATGTCATAAACCTGATTTGTTCAGTGCACATATGCATAATTAGAGACATCAACCAATGATGTAAAAGCATTTCACTTAAATGTGTTCCACTTACACCTTACTTGTGAAAGCAAGTCAACTATCTGGAAGCACACAGACCACATCCTCTGCACATTATAAAAAAATTGTATTAATGCTAAAATTGTAGGAAGAGAGAATGATGTAGGATTATATTGTACTATTGGAAACATTGTGAAACAATCAAGATTAAATGATTTTTTATTTATATGAATACAATTTTATTGGATACATAATTGAAGGTGAATAATGATGCAGAACCCTTGTAAATAAGGTGGCCTGTATTAACAAACAAAATATTCTGCAAAGTAAATATTTCCAGCAGTAATATTGAAAGGTCTTATTCAAATTGAGAAAATAAATGTTGAGGCATGACCTCCAGTAAAGCTGAACGTGCCCAGTTAATATTTGTAGTAGTGATAAATATTTATCATTAATTACTTGTGGTACACCTATCTATTACTGCTCTATAAAGTGTGTTTTGGTTTCCGCAGATGAAACTACTATTTGGCAAAGTGAGCGGGATCGCCAGGGTAGCAACACCATTGTGTTTACAGTCAGAAGCGGAGTGTGACCACTATATGATTAGGGTGTAATTTTGATATTTGCTAAATTTGGTGTCATCTATAGTTTGTTTGATTCACTAATTTCCAAAAGTACTAGATTAGTTTTCACAGGTAACTTCAGTGTAGCTTAAGAAAACATATAGGCTTTATTTCATCAAATTGTGATCAAATCATTATTTAAATCGTGGGAAAAAATATGGATAAGTGAAAGCTGGGCCTGCTCACCAGAGTTTCTAAACAGAAGTAATGAGGTGTATAGATAGTTCATCCATCCAGAGTCCCACAAATCACAATTTTTGCCTGTTATAGATATTGGCAAAACAGGAAATTCCAAGACTTTAGAGGTTGTTGTAAGTTTTAAGCTTATTTATTTATTTCTCTTGCACTAACTTATTTTTTTATTACTTTTTGAGCTACATTGGCATTCTATGCTGGCTGGTGATTGCACATGTGTTGAGTTCATCTACTTTCATCCCTGTTGCGATTACTGGTTAGATTTAATGGACATTTACAGAAAATAAAACAATACAGCTGGCCATATGGCTATTGTTATTCAGCAGAACACTTCAGTGTTTATTTCAAGGGATACAGGAGACTCACCTGAAGTAAGGGAAATATGTTTGCACCTCAATTACCAGGATTGTTTTTCACGAAACATTACACATGGTTTGTGTGTCAAGAACTGACATGGAATGGAAAATCATGTCTTCACACCTATGAACACTAGGTGGTAAAGACACCATTTCCACAGTGCCAGGGGCTTCACTTCATCATAGATCAGCTAGTTTGCGCAAATATATTATACAATGCAAATTATATATACTACTCAGGGGGATGTCTTCATCAGAAAAGACAACACTGGCATTCCAGGGATCGGAGTGTGGAATGTTAGATCCCTTAATCGGGTAGGGAGGTTAGAAAATTTAAAAAGAGAAATGGATAGGTTGAAGTTAGAGATAGTGGGGATTAGTGAAGTTTGGTGTTAAGAGGATCAGGATTTCTGGTCAGGTGAGTATATGATTATAAATACAAAATCAATTGGAGGTATTACAGAAGTAAGCCTGAAAATGAATAAGAAAACAAGAATGGGGGTAAACTATGAACAACGCAGTGATCACAGACAAGATAGATACGAAGGCAACACCGACCAGAGTAGTACAGGTTTATATGCCAACTAGCTCTGCAAATGATGAGGAGATAGGAAATTATTCAGACAATTAAGGGAGAGGAAAATTTAATTGTGATGGGACACTGAAATTCGGTAGTAGGAAAAGGAACAGAAGGAAACATAATAGATGAATATGGACTGGGCAAAAGGACTGGGGGCGGAAACTGCCTGGTAGAATTTTGCACGGAACATAATTTAAGCTTAACAAACACCTGGTTTAAGAATCACAAAAGAAGGTTAAATAAATGGAAGAGATCAAGAGACACCGGAAGGTACCAGATAGATTTTGTAATAGTAAGAAGTAGATTTTGGAACCATGTTTTAAAACTAATACATACTCGGAGGCAAATATAGACTGACCATATCTTATTGGTCATGAACTGTAGGCTGAAACTGCAGAAAGGTGGGAAAATAAGGAGATGGGGCCTTGTGGCACTGGAGTGACCTGACATGGTGGTTGGTTGTGTGTGTGTGTGTGTGTGTGTGTGTGTGTGTGTGTTTCCAACGAAGTCCATGGCCGAAAATTTAAGTTGTGTTCAATTAATGATGAAAATTCTCCTCAGAGATGATACATTATTTTTCAAAAGAGATAGATTGGCTAGTCAGTACTTACCTTTGTGCTGTACTGCAGATAGTTACACAAATGAAGAAAAATAACTAGTAGTAGTCCCCTTTTTTCTTTTTTCTTCATTTGTGTAACTATCGGCAGTACAGCACAAAGGTAAGTACTGGTCAGCCAATCTTATCTCTTTTGTAAAATTTAAGTTGTGTGTATGTTATTACCTATTTTTGTGCCTGTCAGCAGTTCAGCGAGCCTCTTTATGGTGAGTTGTTACCTGTCCTCCATTATTGACATTTCCAATCTGATTTTCCATAATTATAAAGTCCATAAATACAATGAGGATAGTTTACAGCTAACAGCAAAGACACATGACGAGCTGTGATAGGTACACAAAAAAGATACTCATACACACGGAACTCAAGCTTTCGGTCATTAGCTTTCGTCGGAAAGGACATCACTCACACAGGCACACTTTCCAGACACACAACCTCATCTGCGGCTGCCACACTCTAAATCCATATTGCTGCAGCTAGAGATGGCGGTTGTGTGTCTGGAAAGTGTGCCTGTGTGAGTGATGTCTTGTCTGATGAAGGCTAATGACCGAAAGCTTGAGTTCTGTGTGTCTGAGTGTCTTTTTTGTGAACTTTTCCAGCTCTTGATGTGTCTTTGCAGTGAGTTGTAAACTATCATCATATTATTGAATACCAACCTGGACTTACCACTGTTAGCTTGTCATAGAATTCTATTTTAAATGGTAGGCAATAATTGGTTATAGAATATTATAAAATTATATAAAAAGTTCAAAACTTTTGTTTTATTTTGAAGTGTGATGGTTGGACAGATGCCTATTACACTGTATGACCCTCTTCCACTGTCAGCAATTTCTGTCAGTCAACAGACAAGGTCATCCTGTACACATTCGTGCTGTATGTATTTTGTGGGGTGGGACTGAAGAGGAAGTTTTTTCAAGGTGCACTCATACAGGAAGCACCATACTGCTCCATGCAGCCTAATACGAACTACACAGTTTTGGTATGACAGAGCATGTCTACTGTGGATGTCTTATTGCTCCATTCTGTGTAACAGCCATTAGGCCCCAAGCACAGTAAATACAACGGAAACTTTTCATTCGTGTGTGTCTCTCTCTGTTTCAGGTGGCATTCCTCATATTAAATTATTATGTATGAGGGTGTGCCCACTGGAATGTTGCAGCACACCTACAAACACACTGCCACATTTTCCTCTGCATCACGCTGTGTGATTGCTGTGCTGCGCTCATTGCGTGTGGATGCGACTTTATGCAGTACCACAGGAAGAACATTCCCGCAAAACTAAAAAACCTGTAATAAGTGAACATTCCTGCGCCTCGCTTGCACAGTGGTAGAGTGCCGGACTACAAATCCAAAGGTCCTCACCAGGGCCAGGGATTTTTATCTGTCACTTTCCACTTCTTTCACCTTTGGCAGTATTGCTCATGTGAAAAATACCGAGTAGCACTGTGGTTCAGAGCCCACATTAAACTGTAGGTCCCCCTATAACTGGCTGGGTAAGTCAGTTCAAAGGTCGGAGGAAGGCAACGGCAAACCACTTCCAAACAGGACCATGCCTAGTAAAGCACTGTGGTGTTCAAACCAATCTTCGGATTGTTGAGTGCTTTACCTTTTTTATGTGCAAATTCATTAGGTTTTATTTGAAGAAGAGGTCCACTAATTGTTTCTGCTATAACAGTATAAGTAAAGCTTATTCAATGTCTTTGTGCTCAGATGATCTCGCCCACTTGATTTTTAAGGAATTTTGTTCAAGAAGAGTCTGTATTTTCTCTCTGTGCTTCCATGTTGTACATACTGTTAAGTGTGACACACCCAATTTCTTCGGGATGCTGATGTTTGATTCCCCATTTTCTAATTGCCATATTATGTGTGGCTTTTCTTCAGTATTAAACACTCGTATCACAAAAATTTGCAAGAACTCTAATACCATACGTAGCTGAACTCAAATGTTTCAGCAGACCATCATAATGTCAGAAAAACAGAAATCAAGAGTTTAAAAATAAGTACTCCACTGTTGTTAGTAAGCCCCAGTTACAGGACAAAAATGAATGTTGGATTTATAGCAAGTTATTACCCATCTTCAGGTGTGTGATTTCCATTCAACCTAGTTCAGATCAAACATATAGGATAAATTTATAACACCAGAAGAAGAGCAATAATTGCCTGACACCAGTTGTAAATATTAACCATATTAGCTGAAAAGGACAAAATAATCACTCCAGATAATAATACAGGGTGTCTCATGAAAGATGCCTGCCAGGCGTCCGCAGACCGCGCGGTACGACCCTCGGCCTCCGCAGTGCCGCGGGTGCATACACTGAGTTAAAGTCTAAAAAACATTGCCATCTGAGTAACCTAAGCTTAGCTTTATTTACAGTAGATGTTCAAAATGATGGAAAGAGCAGCCTGATATCTCTTGAACACATTTGCAAAAACTCGACGAATTTCGGCTATCGAAATCTGGGTAATGACTTCCAATCCTGTCTTCCAACTCTTCAAGTGTATGGGGATTGCTTGCATATACCTTGTCTTTTAATTTTCCCCCAAGATAAAAGTCACAGGGACTTAGATCTGGAGAATGAGGAGGCCAGTCAACTATCCTATCATTGAAAACACTTCGTATTGCTGCCATAGAAGCACTGTCCTGCATGAAACAACCTTACAGCTTTTCATTGGGTGAAAGTTCTTGAAAAAAATAGATGCAGGATATTGTTTACATACCTGTGAGAATTTATTGTTTCACGAAACAAATTCTGACAGGTATGTGAACAATTTTCTGCATCCATTTATTCAAGACAGGATTGGACTAGTCATTTTCCAGATTTCAGCAGCCGAAATTCGTCGATTGTTCGCAAATGTGTTCAAGAGATGTCAGGCCGCTCTTTCCACAGAGGGACATCATTTTGAACATCTACTGTAAATAAAGGTAAGCTTAGGTTACTCAGATGGCAATGTTTTTTAGACTTTAACTCAGTGTATGCACCCACTGCACAATAGAGTCCGAGAATCAGGCGCTGCAGTGGCCGGGGGCCGTACCGCACAATCCGCAGATGCCTGGCTGGCGTCTTTCGTGAGACACCCTGTATATTTCATTGCAAGGTCTGAAGAGTTTCTACTCAGTGCTTCACCAGTGCCTAAGTATTCGTGGTAGTATAAAAGGTGTGCTTGCCTTTTTCTCTATAACTTCGTGCCTCCACATGTTGTACTATTGTGATAGAGTGCAATGATCTGCCATTATGAGCAACTTCTTTTTTGTGGAATACTGTTTAGACATGTTATAGTTCCCACAGGATACTACTGTATCAGAGATGATGTGCTGTTCTTGTGTTACCAAACTCCTACGCACAGGGTGACATGTACATGTTAGTGAGCATTTTATTCTGATAAACCCTGTGCACCCTGGGAGGCCAGCACCTGACAGTGGTGATGTGTCAGATCAGTAAAATATTGTGCCTGCTTGACCTTATGAACTGGCAGCACACCCATTGACTTTTCAATCACACCTATGCTTGGTTCTACTGTAATAAGTTGCATAGGATTTGGCACTAGGTGGGACTGTGTCCAATAAGACATTAAACTCGGTGGGGAAGGAGGTGCCTACTTAAGTTTACAGTTGGCTAGTGTGCATTGTAACAAAAATAAAATCATGTAAAAAACAATGAAACCATTATAAATACAAAATGAATTTTACAATTGTTTTGGTACCACTTTTAAATGATTAATCCCATTGCATTAAGCATAACCTTAACCTGTGGTCAAAGGAGAGTTTGTGTTAACAAGATGACTATGATTCAATGTGGATACACTTGGCATCCTTATGTAAATAGACTGACAAAGACAATATAGGGTCAACAGACAAACGATAGGCCACCTATAGAACTCATTATACATTATAAACCTCATTTAACACTGTGTAAGTTTCCACTAAGACTCGATAAACACCTAGGTTCAGTTGGGAAGGAAGTCCACGAGTTTGTGCAACTATTTCGTACCTATGTTGAGCCACTCATTGAAGATTCGATCACACCATTCCTCCGAATTGCAGAAATGTTGATGTTGGCATTTTACCCATGTTCCACAGATGGGACTCAAAAGTCAGGTGAGCTTGCAAGCCAATTGAGATGTAGTAGGGTGGAATAGCATGTAGAAAACCAGTCACATATTCATACAGCCTGAACAACTCTGCTTTTGTCATCTTAAAAAATAGTGGTATCAATAGCTTTATCTTTCTCAACATGCAGTTGTTGACTGAAAGTTCCAGTCACAATGTTCTTTTGCCAACAGGTTGGGATGGATCTTCATTCACTGGCTGTAGCAATTTCTGTCTGGTTTAAAAGCTATTTTGATGCACAGGCTGTGATACACACCTCTGGTCCTCTCCAGAAGAGAGTTTATCCAACAGCAGTTCAAATGTTCATATTAAGGCTTTCCCATGGGGTGTTGTCATCTTGGAGAATCGTGTTTCTGGCAGTAATCCACGTCGTACTAGCACGATATTTTGATCGCGTTACTCGCGATCTTCATCGGATACTTCCTAAGCTGAATCCAGTGTGGAACGCGTCCAGTATTTATGCCCGACTGCGGTGGTTAGGTGTTCTGCGTCCGCGTCGGCCACTAGCTGCAGTACTATCGTTTACTAGGTGTGGCTGTTCCGCCTGCTGAGTGTGTGCTTTTTGGCTCTTGTCAGTTAATAATTTCATGTTCCATTCTGTTCCACCTCCAAGTTGTACTGGGCGTTCAATCTGCTGATTCTCGTCATTTAAGCTTTTTTGTGCACTATACTGTTCTGTTACTGTAGCCGGCCGGGTGAAGTGCTCCGTATGAGGTCTGCACCCACTAGCAGTGCCTGCCACATAGCTCTCTGACTCCTGGTGTTGGAAATGCCATTTATTCTCTAGGTGACCATCTTCTGGTACTTGATTTGTGGTCTGATTCAGCACCATTTGTTCAGCCTGAGTTATTTGTGCTGACTTATTCATTCTGTCATATGCAGAATTATTGCTCATAGGTGGGCTGTTGCCTCCGTTCATCTTTAGAAGAAAAAGTGCTGTATTCCAGGCGGAACTAAGCTGATATCCCAGGTCACAGTTAAGATTTTGCGTGACCTTTGTTTCAATGGATTCTTTGATAACACTATCCCAGTATCTGGGAGTTTGTGCCAGAATCTTGATATCATAATTAATCAAATGATTTAATTCCAAACAGTGCTCTGCTATAGCTGACTTGGAAGCTTGTTTGAGTCTGGTGTGTCATTGATGCTCCTTACACGTGATGTTGATGGTCCTGGTTGTTTGGCCAATGTATGACATACCACACTGGCATGGTATGTGGTAGATTCCAACTTCTGTAGGCCCATTTAATCCTTTACACTCCGTAAGAGAGCCTTAATGTTGGTTGGTGGGCAGAATACACTTTTAACATTATACTTGAGAAGCATTCTGCTGATTTTCACAGACATTTGTCCGGCATATGCAAAAAGGCAGCCATCTTCTCGTACTTCTGCTGTCTCCTCTGGCGGAGAAGTGGCACGGCTCCTTCTCGATGTCTCTGGATCAATAACCATTCCTGCAGAAGACAGACTGAAGGTGTTCCAGCTCCTTTGTCAGGTTGTCTGAGTCTGAGAGATTGCGTGCCCAATGAACCAGAGTTTTTAGTACCTCAATCTTTTGCACTGGGTGGTGGCAGCTACTAGCTTGCAAGTACAGATCGGTGTGAGTTGGTTTCCTGTAAATACTATGTCCGAAAGTGCCATCTGCCTTCCTCTGGACAAGAATATCCATTCTTTTCCATTTCCATAGTTAATAGACTAATATCATACCTATTATTGTACAACACTGGTATCGGGAGGTTCAGTAATGCAAGCAGTTGGGAATAAATCCCAACATGCTTCATTACAAGGTTAACATCCAGGAATGTCCTGTTTATTATAATTTAGTGTTTTATCACCCTATCGTCATAGATGTTTTAAATAATTACCTGTTCATTGTAGTGTGGCTTAAGTGAAGGATAGTGAGGCAAACCATCTTTAATACTCCAATCGCCTCCATTCCAGATATCGAAAACAGTGTAAAGATTTTTAATGTGATTTGAAAGTATGTATTAATGTTTAATTTCCAGGTCCAAAACTGGCTGACAAATGGAGGCACCTTCACTTACTGACGAATTAAGCAACACATGAATGGCTATTCAGACTTCTATCACCTAAAAGCCATCTCTGGGTTATTTCTATTTTGTGTCATGAGTATGCTGTCACATAAGTTTAAGAAATTCTTTCAAGCCTATCCACACCAGGCATAATCAATGTAATTTGTATACAGTCTTATTCCACTGTAGTGACTCAAGACGACAGCACCAGATATGACCAAACTCCTTGGCATCCTACAGTACATGGCTACTGAAGTTGTAGTTGCTGTTGTTTGAAGGTCAAACTTCAAACATTTATCTTTGGTGAAACCTGTTTGGAGACTATTTGGACCAGTTTCAGTGATATGCTTTCTGAAAGCAGCGATCGTCTGAAACACAACTTGTTTATTCATCCACGAGATCCAGAGGGCAGACAATACAGTATCCCAGGTAGATGCTGTTTCTCGACTTCTGCAAGGCATTCAATACCGTTCTGGATCATCGCCTGATAAAGTATGATCATAAGGAATATCTAGAAAACTTTAATCTGTCTGATATCCCTTGTGACATCATGTGAGTAAAGAGCTAACTGGGTTTCACGAGAACGATACTTTCTGAATTCATGCTGACTATGGGTCAATAGGTAGGTCTAATATTTGAGGATGTCAATGATATTAGCCTGTAATTCTGTGGATCACTCCTATTGCCTTTCTTGAATATTGGAGTGACCTGTGCAACTTTCCAGCCTTTTGGTATAGATCTTTCGCTGAGAGAGCGGTTGAATGTGATGGGTATGGAGCTATTGCATCAGCATACTCTGAACAGAACCTAATTTGTATACAATCGGGACTGGAAGACTTAACTTTTGTTAAGTGATTTAATTTGCTTTAATACTCCAGGGGACTCTACTTCTTAATTATGCATACTGGCAGAATATGAATTCTGGAGTATTTGATTTGTTTTGTTTGGTGAAGACATTTTGGAAAGCTGTTAAGGAATTCTGCATTAGCAGAACTGTCATTGGTAGCAACACCATTGCTATTGCATAGTGCAGATATTGGTTGTGTTTTGACCCAAATTTATAGGACACTACTAAATTATGTGACAGGGTTTAGTTGAAAGCTTTTCACATTCGAGTTCACGCTAAATTTCTAGTATCTGTAAAAGATTGCCAGTCTTGGGGATTTTGTGCCCATTTAAATTTGGCATGTCTTTGCTTTTGCAAGAGTGATCTAACCTGTTTTGCGTACCGCGGTGCCTCAGTCTCCTCTTTCATTAATTTGTTTGGTACAAATCTGTCAATGGTTGTCAATATTATTTCTTTGAATGTAAGCCACATCTGATCTACACTCACTGGAGATTCATACTCAGGAAAGTATTAATCGAATTTTTATATATATTCAAAATATACTGGTACTTTTTCGGTGGATTATAAAGTCTCGTTATGACAAATCTTGAGTTCACTTATCCCTGTGTACATTTTGATGCTCTTTGTTAGCTCAGACTTGTTTGTTACTAACAGGCAAGTATGTTTTCACAACCATTTTCCATTTTTCTGGGTTATGAACAAATTGCTCAAGATAATTTTCAGAGAATGCGTTCAGTACAATTTTGGACAATGCTTGCCTCCGGTTTTGAACATGTATTTTTGCCAACATATTGAGGATAAGTTAAAGTCACCACCAATTAAAATTGTATGTTTTGGGTATCTTTTAGAAATTTCATCCAAGCTTTCTTTGTACATTTGTGCAATTTAATCGTCTGAATCAGAGGGTCAGCTATAAAACACCAATTATTAATTTATTCTGGTTGTCAGGTATAACCTTAACCCATATCAACTCGCATGAACAATTTATGGTACTTCAATTTCCCCACAGGATAGACCACCTGTGACAGAAATAAATACGCCACCACCTATTTTATTCAACCTATTCTTTCTAAACACCTTTTGCCCCTTTGTAAAAATTTCATCTCAACTTATCTCTGGCTTCAGCTAACTTTTGGTACATGTAATGATTTTAGATTCGGTACTTCCTATTAGTGCTTGGAGCTCTGGTACTTCCCCCACACAGATACGACAATTTACAACTGTTAGACCAATATGGTTTTTAGATATATGTTTGTCCTATCTCTGAGCTATACCCTTTTAGGTTTAAACCCATTGTGTGTGTTCCCGGAGCCCCCTAACCAAAAAACCACCCAGTCCAAGCCACACAGCTCCTGCTACCTGTGTAGCCACTTCCTGCGTGTAGTGGACTCCTGACCTATTCAGCAGAACCTGCAATGGTGCTAGTCAAGGAATCTGCAGCCTACACATTTGCAAAACTGCCTGAGCTTGTGCTTCAGATCCTCTAATAGATTCTGTACCAAATATCCACAGTCGGTCCAGTCAACTATGCTGCAGATGGTGAGTTGTGCCTTCATCTTGCAAGCAAGACTGGCAATCTTAAACACGTCAGATAGCTGCACAAAACTGGAGAGAATCTCTTCGGATCCAAAGTGACACCACCTGCAGTTGGTTGCAGCCTGTACCCTTCATGTCATCCAGAAGGTCGCATTCCACATCTGGGATGACTCCACCTGGTATGCACACAAAGAACACATTGGCCTCCTCCTCCTCCTCTTTAGCAGCTACCTCCCTAAGGAGCTCCATTACCCACCTAACATTGGTGAAAACCTGGATCTTGCAAGCTGTGTGATGACACTATCCAGCTCAGGAACATTGTCCTGAACAGATAGTGCCTCAAACCTGTTGTTAAGATGAACTGGGGAGGCCCATGATCGGTTCCTCGGAACGTCTTTCGCTTTCTGCCACACACTGGAGTGACCACCTACTACGCAACCACGGGTGGGGTGTCTGCCCCACTGCAAGCAGTAATAGGGCTTCTTACTGCCACAGGCTGATTGGTGGACACCCCGGGCATCCGCTTGGTTATCAAGACTGGCCATCCACAACAGAGCCCCTCGACCTGTGAAACAGATGTTAACACAGCCAGAAGCTTGGAGTGAAGTGTCCCCACTAAGTCTGCAGTCGCACATAGCAATCACAATCCCTATTCCGACTACAATACCCAGAAAAATTAATATCTAGAAAGACACTATGTAGATTTGACGGAGGGTAACTAATCCAACAAAAACAAAACACAACTGTCGTGATTTATGCAGCAGAAGAATGCACTAACCAGATACTTAACGTAAATCTGAATGTAATACACATGCCAGCACATGACAAATTTAATAAATTGAAAGAGAGATGCTCTGTATCATGGTACAGGCTTCTGTCACAGTTCTTGGAATATATGTTTCTTTAAGAGTCAACCAATATATTCTAGAATGAAATTTCCACTCTGCAGTGGAGTGTGTGGTGATACGAAACTTCATGGATTGCTCAAATGGTAAAGCACTTTCTTGTGAAAGGCAAAGGTCCCAGGTTCGAATTCTGGTTCTGGCACATAATTTTTTATCTGCCAGGATGTTAAAACCAATATATTGCTTTCCCTATGTATATCTCGTGAAGCGACCAAAAGGAGAATATCAGAGATTAGGGCCCACATGAAGGCATATAGGCAATGTACAGGATGACCAGCCAGTCTAAAACAGGTTAGGAAAATATTCAAAAAATTTTATTTCAAAACTTCGCCTAAGTTTTACAAGTGTTCTTCCACTGCGACATACGCCTTGACAACGTGACCAAGGCTGTCCACCTTGCAGGACAGAGCCGGCCAGAACCAGTATTGAATGCTGATTCTAAAATCACGCCACCCTTCTGGCGTCCGTGCTGAAACTACTGACGTTACCATGCTACCGTGGAGCCAATAGCAGACACCCACGTTTGATCACGTGTACTACTGCTGGAGGACTCCGAGGTGCGAGAATCAGCTCCTTTGCTCTCTTCAGTTTGAGTTCTTGTACAGAACAGATGCACACTAGAGGCTCAGCGTCTGTGCGGGGCAAACGGCCGCATGCTGTCCGCTCCCGCCTAGCGGCTGTTCGGCATCAGCCACCAACTGTGTTAACCATAACCATTAGCATAACCTTTTCCGTTTTGTAAGCCGCTCACTTAGACTGGCACTCATTTGTTGCATCCGACCCCAGGGCGAGTCCCGCCATGTATTCCGTATGTCAAGAATATACCCAATATTAACTTAAAGCCTATCTTTTATTTGCCAGTCAGCCACCCTTTCCTAGGGCACCCACAAGCCTTCACCGCTTCACCTTCCATCCTGACAACGCCTCCAGCCCATTTTATTTATGCAGCACTGGAATGGGTTGTATAATTTTCCTATCATCCGTGGGGTAAAGATAACTGCTGTACAGCAATCATTTTTCCCCACAAACATACACAACTAGAATAGAAGAAAGTACTCTCTGCCACACACAGTCAAGTTGCTTTTGGAGTGTGGACATAATTTTGTGTGTGTGTGTGTGTGTGTGTGTGTGTGTCAACATTGTAAATAACATCCTTCACTACCAAGATGATGATAAGCAAACAGAAATATTTTAGAATTACTGTACTTGTTATACTAACAGCCATATTCCATAATTTTTGTATAAAGGAAATGAATTTCCTTTATGATTCCACAATTTTCATTTTTTGTCAATAAGAATAAAACCATCTAGATTGTTTTGGCAAATTCCATCAGCAGTTCAATAATTAAGACAAAAGAATTGAAACATGTAAATGCTGGTTGTGCAATTGGAATTCAACAAAGTTTCAAATACAAAATAAAAAGTTTTTTTACGAGGTATATTGTTTTCACATACATGGCCAGAATGCCTCTGAATTATGACTTTATTTATAGAGTTTTCTGAAATAGAATAACACCAGAGTCATCATCTACAAGCAGTTCACTAACTGTATTACCTTGTATATCCCTTTCAGGACACACACACACACACACACACACACACACACACACACACACACACACACACAATTGTGCGGTTCTGGTTTTACTCAATTTATTTCTTTGTGATCATGCTAGGAAGTTTGGGCCTGCATCACACAATCACGGATGGACTGTGGTAATGTAGTTCCATGTTTCCACACTGTGTGGCACCAGCAGTTGGCAAACTTACATTACACTTGCAATGGCGGCAAGAAAGACTTGATGGCAAGGTTTTGATATTCTTGTTTTCACACGTGAAGCTATCATATCTGACTGCCAGTTAATTTTAAATGATCCTGTGCTGTTATTGTGTCATTTCTTTCAAAGGTATTTTACTTTAAGATGGTGCAGATCATAAAGATTTGTAGTGAATGCCCAAAACAGACAATTGTGAGGGTACAAATTTTTGAAAATAAATTTCTTTTCTTTGTTGTGATGAATTACTGTATGTATTTTGTATCTTAAACATCCATCTGTATATTGAGCAGCGGGAATACCCGGAATCTCCACAAATGAAGTTCTATGTACGGACCCAGCCACACTTGCAGAGATGTTTGCCGAGCATTATGCTCGTGCCTTTGCCTCTGCAAATTATCCACCGGCCTTCCGTACATTGAAGGAGCGGGTAGCATGCCAGCACCTTTCCTTTACTACCCGCCGCTCTGAATCCTACAACACTCCTTCCACTGAGTGGGAGCTCCTCAGTGCTCTTACCTTATGTCCTAACTCGTCGTCGTTCAAGGTTCGCTCTTAGCTCGTCGTCCATCTGGAGCAACAAATCCCTATGGAAAATTACACATTGGACCATATTCAGGGACTTGTGAGGAGTAATGGTCACTGCAACATCACCCAGTTTGAAACAAGCGAGTAGCGCCCGTGACTGGGCAGGAGATACTGTGTGGATGAGAACAGAACCGTTGCGCATTTTCGATAATGTCTCACTTCCCCAAACCTGTCCTCCAGATGGCCCACAAAGAACTGAGGCTTGGTCCCTGAAAATGAGTCCCCATCAGTCCTGCTGCAAACTAGATATCGAGGAGCATAAACTTAATTCTGGTTTGTGACCCGACGTCCCTCCCAAGGTGCTGTTAGCGAGGGAAATGTTTGGGGGTCGTACATTGAGGCATTAAATTTTCCTTTCTTAGAGACGGCGGTTGTACGTCCGCCAACGTCACCCGATTTTTGTCTTTTCATTGTGGGTAATCCGCCCTGATGCCACCCACTCCGATCATGGGCTCTCCTCATGGGCGCCACCCAGCCACAGCAACGTCACCTGGCGGGATGACCGTTGCTGGGAGTCCTGATGTCCCACAGAGACAAGCATTGACTCCTTGGCTTTCATGAGGAGTATGCAGCTCTGGCATCGGTGAGCGATCCCTGTGTTGTCAGGGGGCTACAGCCAAGAGGGTACATGACGACCCCACCACAACGGACTGGCTACTGTGCTGGCTTTCTAGCGCAGTGTATACCATTATGACTGGGGTGCAAGGGTGTTAGTGCTTGTGCTCTGATGAAATAACCTGTCCGATGGCTGCATAACATCTGCAGCCATGAGGCCGTTCCATATTGGGTGCATAAGATGGAATTGCACCATGAATAGTCATTGCACCATATAAGGTGTCCTTCCCCAAATGGTTTGCTCTTCAGGAAAATTTCGAAAAATGGACGGTCAAACCCACATAGGGGACCAAAGATATATGACCGAAACGTATGAGGACTCCTTTTAGTCGCCTCTTAAGACAGGCAGGAATACCGCGGGCCTATTCTTACCCCCAAACCCACAGGGGGGGACTGTAAGATGCAGATGCTGAGCTACCAGCATAATGTTCTGCCATGTACTGCACAATAGCAGCTGGGTCTGTGGACAGAGTACCTGAATGTGAAAACTGGGGATTCCTGCCAGTGGCCGATGCCCGAAAAGGCACCTAACCTGCTCCCACACTGCAGTTGGGGAGGCCCGAGAGCCAATAGTGGCTACATACCTCTCCCAGCTATCTCGCTTGCTTTGTTTTATCAGTCGACGAGCTTGGGCATGGAGCCGTTTGAAAGCAATCAGGTGCTCTAATGAAGGATGGTGGCGATGGTGCTGGAGTGCTTGATGATGCTCCCTGATGGCCTCAGCAATTTCCGGGGTCCACCAGGGCACCGACTTACAACAGAGCAATCTAGATGATTTCGGGACTGCAGCTTCAGCAGCGAAAACAATGGCCCTAGTGACATCATCAACAGCCAAATAAATGTTGTCTAGGATTGAAGATGTAACAGCCAAGGTGTAAGCCGGTCAGTTTGCCCGACGGAGTAACCATTGGGGCAGGCAACCTGCAGGTGATGACTGTGGGAGCGACAGGATGATAGGGAAGTGGTCGCTTCCACAAAGGTCGTTATGGATCCTCCAAGTAAGGTGTGGAGGTAGGCTGGGACTGCAAAGTGACAGATCTATGGCTAAGTAGGTGCCATGGTCCAAGCTGAAGTGGGTGGCAGCTCCGTTGTTAAGCGGGCCAATATTTAGCTGCACCGGAAGATACTCCACGTCTATACCACGGGCCGTAATATCAGTTCCACCCCACAAGGGGTTGTGGGCATTAAAATCCCCAACAGGAGGTACGGCGGGGGAAGTTGAGCAACCAAGACAGCGAGTTCCGCATAAGACACTGCCTTGTTTGGAGGAAGGTACAGAGAGCAGATAGTAATCTCCTGTCCTGCCCACATCCTCACAGCCACTGCCTCGAGTGCACTGTGTAGTGGCACTGGTGCACTGGGAACAATGGCGCGAACAAAGATGCAAACATCTCCCGAAACCCTGTCATAGGCTGCATGATTTTTATAATAGCCCCAGTAACCACGAAGGGCAGGGGTCCGCTGAACAGGGAACCAAGTTTCCTGGAGGGCTACACATAACACAGGGAATTGGCACAATAAATGGCGCAATTCAGGTAGACGGTGGAAATAACCACCGCAATTCCACTGGAGGATATTGCTGTTGGCGTACTGGGATGCCATGAGCATTGCGAACATTGAGGTTAAACCTCAGTAACACATGTTGCCGCCGCTTTAGTACTTGTGACATCTATATCCATCGATTCTGGAAGGTCGGTGAGTGCTAGGTCCTCAGGGGACGCTAGCATCTCCAACCCATTCTCAGAATCTGAAGTTTGAGAGACTGGGAGTGACGTCAGAAGAGATTTTTTTCTTCGATCTCTTTTTTCTTTGCGTCTCCTCCCACTGTTCTTTTGGTTTAGACCGCTAGGAGGGCTTCTCTGACGATTCAGGAGCCAATGAGGATCAGGAAGCCCTTCGACAAGTGGCGTGTATGTCTCCCAGTGAACGGCTTGGGTTCTCCGGTCTACTTTTCGAAACCGAAGAAGGGAGCGTCCAAGCAGACTTCTCTCTAGCGTGAGGGAGCGGGGAAGGCTGCTGCTTCTCCGGCAGGGGATTGGGGACTTGTGTCCCCGATGGTGGAGGTGAAATTGCCCCCACCAATGGTACTGGTGGGGCAATGACTGAAGGGCCCCCAAACTTCGAGGACGCAGACTGAGTTTGATGGCCCTTAGGGCCCACAGGGCACTGTTGGTGCCATTGTTGCCAGGGTCACTGACGACGACGTAACCGTCGCATAGGAAGTTGTCTGCGGTATGGGGTGGAGTCTTTCGTATTTTTTCTTGCCTCGGTGTATGTCAGTCTGTCCAGGGTCTTAATTTCCATTATTTTACGTTCTTTGCCGAGAATGGTACAGTCTGATGAACAGGGTGGATGATGCTGCCCACAGTTGACACATATTGGCGGGGGAGTACACGGAGGGTCCAGATGGGATGGACGCCCGCATTCCCTACATGTGGGGCTATAGGTGCAGTGGGATGTCATATGCCCAAATTTCCAACATTTAAAGCATCGCATAGAGGGAGGAATGTAAAGCTTTATGTCACACTGGTAAATCATGACCTTGACCTTTTCGGCATTGAAATTTGATCTTCCTCGCTTATAGATGCCATTGGCATAATTTATTGCTCATTTCATCTTGGTCCCACGAGCGGCTAGGGATATAAAGGTCCACCCAGGCAGAGCCCTGCTTGCCTGGGTAAGTCTTATACAACTGAGGTGCGGCAGGTTCCTCAGAGGTTGCTCGCTACGACTGTCCAATCTCAACAATCATGCATCTCCTCGGCATGTAACACCTCGAGATTGAGTTTTTTTTTTTTAATAGAGGTTTGTACCGTCCTCACGACCCAGGCGATTGAGCCAAGATCCCTGGGCTCTGAAACGTACAACGTTCCACCGTTGTGCTGAATGATGGCCGTTGAAGCACACACAGAGCTTACGGTGTAGCGGACTGTTGGCGCGACACAGCCCACAGCTTAGGACCTCGGGTTCGCCAAGCCCCTACTCAGCAAATTAATGCTGAGCACCTGAGGGGGTAAGCTACAAATGGGTGAATTATTCCAGTGGAATCCCTGTGCCTCATCCTAAATGGTGAAGGAGTTATTATCTGCAGAGTTACAAAGAACAAGATACTCATTTACTTTGAGACCTTTAGTGATTTTACAGAAATGTGACTGCTGCTGGGAGATAAATGAGTGCGCCAGGAGCTGCTGTAACCTAGATGAAATCATCTGTTGAATTTGTTATAGCCTCTAGAATTACACTGCCTATAGTTAACCAACACACATGTAATTTCATCAAAGTAGTTCTTCCTAAACAGATCATACAGATAATCAGTCTTGTCACAATAGGAACATGAACCTAAGAAACATGCTGGTAGTGGAGGATTACATGTAACAAATGCTACACAGTGCTGGTATGATGGTGATGTGTGTTTTTCATACTTTCAGTTTACACCCTTCCATTATTAACTTGAAATTCTGGTGTGCGAGACACACACACACACACACAGTGTAAAGGTCCTACTGGCATTGGCAAGAACAGTGCTTTGGCCAAAATTTTGAGAGTCCAATATTTATAACTGAGTATTTATCTTTGAAATAGGAATACAGTTCCTTAAGGTTGTGCAACACTAGCTGCTTCTGCCCATGTACTGTAATACCATTTTCTTTCACAGACACAAAGTCTTTTCTTCCTGGCATCCTATGGCTCGTGTCATGATCACAGTAAAAATCACGCACACGCTGAATGTAGAACATAATGTAGTACCTGGCTTTGGATTTGGCGTCACCAATATACTATGTTCTATTACTGTTTTGCTTTCCGTACCATGTAATATGAAGCAGAAAATCTTTCAGTTTTCCTTATAACAGTACTTCCAAAGAGTTGGAAGTACTGTTATAATTTGTATTTTGTCACACATATGGTCAGAATTGTGGAACTTATCTTTCAGCTGGGCAATGATTTCACTTTCTTCATTTTCACTGTTTTTTCAGTTGTGCCCCATAACTATGCTCCAACACAGAAGCTATTTTTTTTTTTTTTTTTTAGTTTTTGCTTTGGGTACTTTCTCTCACGCTGAAGCCTCTTTCTTCACAGGAGATTCACCTAAATACTGAAGGCTGCTATTCAAAGAATCGAGTGCCAGATCTGAAGCTACTTCATCTTCACTTAAATCTTCTCTGGAAGCACTTGGCTCCACTGAGGCAACATTTGCAGTGCTTGTTAGGATGTCTGATATTATCTTTCTACATTTACTGCAAATTTTTCCACCTAAAAACATTAGGACATTTGTTTATCATCCACTCCTGGCAATTCCTTAAAGTCTTCTGCACTCTTTCATCACTTACTTCCCTAAATGGATCGCAACAATACAATTTTGACTTGAAAGCCATTTTTTATAAACTATTACTAAATGTTTCTTTACAACACATGTACACAGCACTTGGATTAAACAACCCACAGTCCAATGCTGATTAAATAAGTCTCTGCGATTAGCTGTTCACAGCTAGAAATATTACAGAATTGGTCAGATTACAATGAATGATGCCTTTGGTGTTCCATCTTGATATTTACCATACTTGTAGTAACATAATGTAACAATAAAACATTTTTTCCAGAAATTTTGAAGATTTTTTTTTTTTAATATTCAAGGTCAATAACCTTTAGAAGAAAAATATTCAGAAACCTGCCATATGGTATATCAGTGTAAAGGTCTATTCATTAGCTTTCCAATGGTACCATTTTCATTGCTGTAACTTAATAAGAACCAGATTTACCATCTTTTATGTAAACTTCGCACAAATTCCTAACTTTCCAGACCTGTAGCTTTCTTCGCAGTTGTAATACAGCCTTGCAAAGTGGTATTTTTCCATCTCATATCTGTGTCATTGAATGCACCAAATTTGAAAGAAATCTGAGAGGGTCATGTTGAGAGTTGCATTGAATTGACATGGAATGATCCATTGTTGAATTTCAACCTGGACTTTCTAGTAAACATACTGTTCAAATTACATATATCAGAGAGCTATGAACACTACATTTACAATACTATAAAACATTTCTTCTATGGCACAAGTGTTCACATCTCTTAAAATATGCATTTCAGTGCCTATGTTTACTAGACTTTTGTGCTTTTGTCATAATCCTGAACAGTAATAATTCTTCATAGGATACCTTGAATAAAGAAACAATTTCACACACAACCAGTTGCTAAAAAATGATAAACATTAAATAATATCTGTGATGCTAATGAAACATATGCTCAATCTTCAAATTCGATTCTGATAAATACACGTGCTCCTCATCTCTCAAATGCTTCTTTGATGCTCATTCTGTCTGTTTTAATAGGCCCAAATGTCATTCTTTAGATTTATATTCTGCTGCTGTTGTCATTGTGGTCTTCAGTCTAGAGACTGGTTTGATGCAGCTCTCCACACTGCCCTCTCCTGTGCAAGCCTGTTCACTAAGCTTTGGAGCTTTAAAAATAATGGGTCAATTGCAGGTTTAGATCTTTACCTACCCGATATTTAAAAATTTCCCCATCTGTAAGTACTTCCAAGACAGAAGATACATCTCTACCTGCTGATAAATATTTTGTTACATGAAGGGCTAATCCAAATTAAGGTGTCTGAATTAATCCAATGATTTCAAACCTTTACACAGCTTCACAAAGCAATATTTGTCTTGTATGATCCAGAATGTCAGCATTTTCTCATCTTTGACTGATCTACAGACAACTACTGCCAAGCGCTTCAATGGTATTATGCTTTAGTTATCACCAATGTGAAAAATCGTCATGATTATAATTTGACTTATGTTTAGTTCTACATCATTTCAGCAACATATTGCGTGTCTGACACTTATCCCAAACCTAAAGTGAATCTAATTTCCCCACAAAACATAAAATAAGAATCTTACTATTTAACAATGGAATATCTGATTGGAATATCAATAATGGAGGATAGATAACAACTCACCGTAAAGATGTTCGCTGAGCTGCTGACAGGCATGAAAAATAGACAATGACATTCACACAACTTAAAATTTCGGCCATGACCTTCATCAGAAAAAGAAATCATCTCCAGAGATGATCATTTTATGTGTATAGTTGTCTGAGTGACTGCAAATGTATGTGTTTCTTTTTAAGTTGTGTGAATGAGACTGTCTCTTTCCCATGCCTGTTAGCAGTTCAACAAATGTCTTTACGGTGAATCTTACTATTTGTAACTGAAATTTAGTGTACAATTGACTTAATATTTAGTCATTTATTTTATAAACAGCACTAATAACATGTACACAAGGAAAATTAAAATTATCTGTGGAGCCTTTTTAAGCAAAAAATATTTTATACACATATATGAAATACATTTCTTTTAAATATGTTGGTTTTGTACATCGATCTGTTTCACCTAAAATTATCTAACATGTCAGTTTTAATCATAACCTATGTCTTTCTTTTTGAATTCTACTACCATACACCTTGGAGACCAAATTCCACGAGTCCATATAGCGGTCCATACACATGGCAATGCATTTCTGTGGAACAAGAAAGAACAAATAGAAAAGGAATAAAGTTGAACATGCCTTATTGTCTATAGTAATAATGGCACAAAATTTTAAACAAATAGAAATGTGGGTAAAATTTTTCCTACCATCCCGATGGCCTCGCATGATTACATTGGCAACATCAAGAACACAGTACGTAAATCTTTGCCAAGATGTTGATATTCTTAGAAATCCAAAAAGAATGGCTTGATTAGTGTTGGTACCCTTGTCTGCTCAGTGAAAGTAATTGCCCTTGTAAAACAAATATTTAATGACAAAACATTTCAATTTTAATGTGATTGGCTAATGTCAACATCACATAATTGCCAATGTTGTTATTTGAGGCTGCCAGAATGGTAAGTAAAACTTAACCAAGATGTGGATGAATTGAGTAATATTGTTTTGTTTTTCAATGGCTGATTAAGGAAAATACATCTTAACGAATGATAGGCATATAGCTAAAATACTCAATGAAAGAAAGTAGTACCATGGAATTATACAACCCATGTGCTACAGTTACTACCTACACATAATAAGGTATAATGTTACCAGTAAGTTTCAAGTGTTAACAATACAAAATACTCTGCATTACAACAGAATAAAATCAACTTGAGCATCATATTGTTAGTTATATACAATATTACAAAAGAAAGAAAACATAAAGGAAAGGGAGGAGGGACAGACATGGAGGGAGCAGTTTTTTCACACAAATCAAGATTTTAAGAGCTGATATAACTGCAGTTTTTTAATTCCATTGTATAAGGCAACTTAAGGCCCAAAAGGATTTTATTCCAACTAACAACAGCTGCAGTTTAGATGCAGTCATTAAGACATAAAAGTCAATCTATTTACCTAGAACACTTAAGTTGATAGATCTGTGCAAAATCTTAATAGGCTTTAGCTCAAATGAAAAATTAACACACTATATGTACAAATTGTGTTCTATACTGAATTGACAATTCCTTGCTGTCTTAGAATGGGTCCCACCAATCGATCCCTACTCTTAATCAAGAAATGCCAGAAATTTCGTTTCTCCCCAATTCTGTTCAGCATCTCCACATTAGTTATGTGATCTACCAATCAATCTAAATTTGTCTGTAGCTTCACATTTCAAATGCTCCTATCATCTTTCTGTCTGAACTCCTTATTATCCACATTTCACACCTGATCAATGCTACACTCTTGACAGATGCTGTCAGAAAGGACTTCCCAACATTTGAATTTTTGAATTAATATTGGACATCAACAAATTTTATTTCTTTGGAAATGCTTTTCTTCCCTTTGCCATTCTGCATTTTATATCTTCTTTAATACAGCCACTTTTATTGTCTTATTACCCAATCTAATTCATTCAGCGTTGGCCGATTTTCTGACACTACATTCCATTACGCTTGTTTTACTCTAGTTAAAAGTTCACCTTATACTCTCCTTTCAAGACACTGCCCATTCCATTCAACTCCTGTACCAGGTCCTCTGCTTTCTATGACAGAATTACAGTGTCGCCGGCAAATCCCAAATTTATATCTTCTCCCTGAACTTTAATTCCTTCTCCAAATATCTCTTTGCATTCCTACACAGCTTGCTCAATTTACAGATTGAATAACACCAGGGAAAGGCTACAACCCTGTCTTAATCTGAACCATTGTATTCCTTTCACACCCTTTGACTCTTACAATTGCTGTCTGGTTTTTGTACAAGTTGTGTACAACTTCTTTTGTTCCCTACATGTTACCCCTGCTACCTTAGGAATTTCAAAGAGTGTATTCCAGCCAAATTTGTCGAAAGCTTTCTCGGAATCTATAGATTAAAACTTAAGAAACTGGATCAAGGTAGAAGATTAAGGAGATGGAACTTCACTAAATTGAAAGAACCAGAGGTTATTGAGAGTTTGAGGCAGCATTAGGCAAAGATTGAATGAAACGGTGGGAAGTAATACAGTAAAATAAGAGAGTAGCTCAGAGAGACGGTAGTGAAGGCTGCAGAGTATCATGTAGGTAGCACAGGCCCTAACTGGAATCCTTGGATAGCACAGGAGATATTAAACTAATTGATGAAAGAAGAAAATATGAAAATGTATCAAGTGAAGCAGGCAAAAGGGAGTACAGATGGCTGAAAATGATGGTGACAGAGGACAAATGCAAGTCCATAGAACAATCTATAACTAGAGGAAAGATAGATAATGCCTACAGAAAACAGACATTTGGAGACAAGAAAAGCAGCTACTTGAATATCACAAGTGCTAAGTAAAGAAAGGATATTTGAAAGGTGGAAGGATTAAATTGAGGGCTATACAAGGGAAATGAACTTGGCAGTATTGTAGAAAGAGATACAACACAGAGTCAAATGTGATTGAGCACTGAAAGAGTTGAGAGAAATACAGTTCTTGAAGTAGATTACTTTCCCTCTGAACTGCTGAAAAATACTTGTCCAGTTAGTGAGCAAAATAAAGGAGACAGGGAAATACCCTCAGACTTCAAAAAAGGTATAATAATAATTCCATTTCCAAATAAGTATGAAATGCAGACAAGTGCAAAACTTACAAAACTATCAGTTTAATAAATTATGGTTACACAATACTAACAGGATTTTTTTTTTTTTTTTTTACAGATGAATGGAAAAAAAAAAAATAGAATTAGACCTTGGGGAAAATAAGTTTGGATTTAGGAGAAATGTAGGAACATGCAAGGCAGTATTATGACTTATCTTAGCACACTGTTAAAGAAAGGCAAACCTACATTTTTAACTTTTGTAGATTCCGAGAAAGCTTTCGACAAATTTGGCTGGAATACACTCTTTGAAATTCCTAAGGTAGCAGGGGTAACATGTAGGGAACAAAAGAAGTTGTACACAACTTGTACAAAAACCAGACAGCAATTGTAAGAGTCAAAGGGTGTGAAAGGAATACAATGGTTCAGATTAAGACAGGGTTGTAGCCTTTCCCTGGTGTTATTCAATCTGTAAATTGAGCAAGCTGTGTAGGAATCTTAACCAGTAAGTTATGGCTAGAGTCTATATCTGCCCCTGCACGTCTTACAGTATAAAACCTGGTTTCAGGTTTACCATTATAAAATCAGTCTGATACTTTTCAGTGTCTCCAAGCCTCTTGGCATAAACGACCTTTCATTATTATTAAACCAAGTTAACCAGTTGTTGTGGTAGTTTGGCAATGGGGAATGGTTTGGGCGTGATGAGTAAAGCAGCTTCAACTTGTGAACTGAAAACTACCTATGGCACTCCACGAAATGGTTGCCAACGTCATTACCAACTACACCCCTCCCCTACCACCACCATGCTTGGGAAGCAAACTAACCCACAATTTGGAAGCAATGTGGAACAAGGCTCATCTGAACAAATTAGTTTCTTCCAATATCAGGTTTTATGGCTTGAATACCATGTTTACAGGCATCTACACCAGTGATGAGAGGCTTTGGAATGCCAGCTCACCCTTAAATTTCAGGTTCTTATGGATTCAGCAGGAAACGTATGACATTCAATCCTGCATTGACATTTTCTGCCACCATCCTGTTCAGTGACTGACTGTCAAGATCACTCAGTATATACTTTCATCCACATTATTACTTGGTAGACGATGTTTCTCTACTTATACGTACATAGTATAAACTTCAATACAATGACAGAATGAAATCATTACTCTGCCATGGAGTGTGCACTGTTACAAAACTTTCTGGCAGATTAATACTGGGTGCCAGACCGGGATTCAAACCCGTACCCTTTGCCATTCGCAGGAAAGTGCTCTACTGACAGCCCATCTTCACAGCTTTAATTCTGCCAGTACCTTATCTCCTACCTTCCAAATTTCACAAAAGTGTTGTGTACCCTACAGGACTAGAACTCCTGGAAGAAAGGGTATGGAAGAGACAAGATTTAGCCAGAGCCTAGGGGATTTCCGACCCTGCCCCCCTAAAAAAAAGTTCTTCATTCTGCAGTGAGGATGGGCGGTGCGTCATGCACAGGTAGCTCAGTTGGTACAGCACTTTATGCAAAAGGCAACTGTGCTGGGTTCAAATCCTGGTCAGGCTCATAGTTTTAATCTGTCACTAAGTTATAATGTGATACCTCTTAAACTAAACACTTTAAGCTGCCTTTATTATGGAAGGAGTCACCATAAAATCACCAATTTGCCAGGCTTGAATTAACTTAGACACAATACACTCAAAGCTACACGGAACAATGGACAATATGAATAAATCAAGAGTATCTACTTCATACTCTGGAATCCAGAGAATATATTCTAGTTCGCAAGAATAAAGCAAGTCAGAATATATACTTCAACTGAGTATGTCCTCAGAGTGAGTAAAAGGGTGGGGGACTTTGGTGACAGCAGGACATTCTCTGATTCTGTATGAATAAAACTAGAGAAGTTTCTCACGACCAGAGAACATTCTACATTTTCTGAAGTGAGCTCTCTAGCAAACATCTAGCAGAGTAACTTTTATTAAAGTGAAATTTTATTGTGGTATATTATTAATATGACAAAATTTGTCTTGCTCAGAATGCAAAAAAGTTCCTTTATACCTAGTCTGAATAAATAAAGCAATAGGAAGCAAGATGGCCCACTGAAGTACACAGTCATAAGGAGCTCTCAAGGCAACTTCAGAGTACAAAGGTTTGTTGACTGATAGAAAGGTGATGGGCCAGCCAGTCTCTAATGCACTAAAACCTCCAGCCTAAAATATTAGGCAAGAGCCTAGAAAGATCACAAAATTTTAAAACGTTCGTCACACTCGCGCCATTGTGAGCTAAAACAGAGGGCACAACACCATCAAGATTCGTTGCCGCCCTCTCAGCATGATATAAAATACATTCAATTAAAATGTGGCATTCCGTGATATGCACGCCACAGGCATTACAAAGCGGGGGATCCTCTTGACAGAGTAAAAAGCCGTGGGTCAATGGGCAGTGTCCGATTCGTAGGTGTGTCAAGGCTACCCCAATCACTGACAGGAGGTTCGCCATGGTCTGACAGTTGGTTTAACCAACCCCAGTTTATTGCCCGTCACTGCCTGTCATGATTCCTCCCACAAATGCAAGGATCTCTGCCACAGCACAGAGAGAATGTCCTGCAGGGGAATGGCACACTGTGCTCTGCAGGCCTCCTTGGCAGCCCTATCAACCATTCCATTGACACGAATGCCAGCTTGGCCAGGTATCCAACAATTATATTTGCTTCCCCTGCTGCTGGAGGGAGTACAGTCTGTCATGTATGAGCTGTACTATCTTCTCTGCTGGAAACAAAGCATATAAAGATTACAGCGCACCGAGTGAGTTGGAGCACAGAAGAAACCGTGTACCATGAACACGCTGCATTTGCTCCATTACCTGCAGGATCGCGTGTGAGAATACAGAGTATGCCATTGGGAGACGAATTCTGATAGTAGTGTTGGGGAACACTATGGAGCAGCCTAGGGAGTCCCCCTGTTTGGACTCATCCGTAAAATCTCTATGTTCATCTAAGATGTTAAAAAAACAGATTGAAATGTAAAATCAGAAGTAGAATCCTCCTTAAAGTGTGTCAAGTCTAAATAAAAGTAATCTGCGTCAGTGGAGGAGCCAAGGTGGACATTTACTCCAACCTCTGTGTGATACATTAAAACCTGCCACACCCATATCTAAAAAACAGTCCTTAGCACGAATCCCGAAAGGCCTCGTAGCTCGAACCTGATTATGAAAAAGCTTTTCCATAGGCGCCCGAGCAACGGTATCGGAAGCAGGTGTGTATGGAGTGGAGACTGTGATATACACCTGGTGCACAACGAGTAGCTGTCGCTGTATGTGTAGCGGTGGCTCAGCAGCCTCGGTGCAAATGCTTCGTGTAGGGCTGGTATGAAATGCCTAGGTAGCCAAATGAATCCCCTCATGGTGCAGCACGTCCAGATTTTTAAGATAGGAAGGTCGTGCAGACCCATACACCGTGCAGCCATAATCAAGTCGGGATCATACAAAGGCTCTATAAAACTGGAGCAGTCGAGTCCTGTCAGCTCCCCACGAAGTGTGACTACGACACTTTAAAATACTGAGTGCTTTGAGGCACCGTCTCTTCAAATCTTTAAGATGTGGCAACCAGTTAAGTTTACAGTCAAATGTGAGACCCAGAAAACGCACAGTGTCTTTAAAATTCAAAACAGTGTCCCTCACCCACAGTTCAGGAAAGGTAAAAATAGAATGTGAACGGTTAAAAAGAACCACACCGACTTCTCGGTCTGTCTTCTGTGCCCATTCGTCCACCCGTCAGAAAGTTAGCTGCAACTTAAGAGTTATCGCAATGTTGGAGGAAGAACAGACGACAGAGAAGTCATCAACAAATAGCAAACACTGGACAGGACTTTTCAGAACAGAAGTACTGTTAATAGATATAACAAACAACATCACACTTAAAACACTACCCTGATGGACACGGTTTTCCTACACGCCACTAACTCGATATCATAAAAAAACATGGAGAAATGAAAGACTGGATGAAAATGGGAAGGCAACCAAGAAATCCCCATTCGTGAAGCTGTACGAGTATAAGATGCCTCCAAGTAGTATGGTACGCCTTCTTGATATCAAAAAATACACCCAGAAGGTGGTGACGGTGCAAGAAGGTCTATTGTACAGCCGCCTCCAGAAAGACCAGGTTATTGAAGGTGGAACGATATCTCCTGAACCCACACTGGAAGCGACTATGGAGCTGCCTGGATTCCAACATCCATAAAAGGCGGTGGTTAATCATCCGCTCTACGGTCTTTCCCACACAACTAGTGAGGGCAACACTATGATAACTGCTTGGGCATGTGTGATCTTTCCCGGCTTTTAAAAGAGGGATTAAAATTGCTTCTTTCCATGAGTCAGGAAAGTGACCGGATGACCAAATGGCATTAAAAAGGCTGAGGAGGGTTGATTTATTTCGCGGTGTGAGGTGCTGCAGCATACTGTAGTGGATTCTGTTATTGCCAGGGGATGTATAATGCACTGCACACAATGCAGAATCCAGGTTCCACAGTGGTGAAAGGGCAGTTATAGTCCTGATGGCCTCTGGACCTGAATTCCAAATTGCCCCTCTAAGCAACCACTCTGTGACGCTGGAATGCTGGATCCTGTCGGGCAGTGGCTGTAACATTAGCAAGATAGACAGCCATGGTCTGGACAATGTCTCGCGGGCTGGTGTGGAGAATGCCATTTCCCATTACAGCAGCCACTGGACTCCTCCCTCCCTTCCCAGAGATCCTCTGCGTGGTCTCCCGTGCTGTGGAACTTTTAGTGGAACGGTTAATGGTACTGAGGAACTGGTGCCAAGATCTCTTTCTGCTCTCTCGTATTATTTGGCGACATTTTGCCCTCGCCGTCCGAAAGGCTGCCAGGTTGTCCGCAGTAGGCTGGGTCTTAAACTGACACAGAGCTGCTCGCCTGGCCCTAATTGCAGAGCGACACTCTGCAGTCCACCAAGGGACAGGCTGCTGTTTTGGTTGTTCTAACAACAACGGCATAGATGTTGCAGCAGCCGTATGGATCCTTTCAGTGATAAAGTCCACTCATTCCTGGACATTGTCACCTGTTTCCATCTCAGCGAGTTGGCTGAACAGTGTCCAGTTGGCTTTACTGGTCACCCATTGAGTTGATCTGCTTTCTGGCTCTACTCTGTCTGGCAAGTGAATCCAGATGGGGAAGTGGTCACTGCCATGCAGATCATCGACCACTTCCCAGTGAGCACTGTGGGCGAGGGCTAGCGACCAACGTGAAAGATCTATGGCGGAGAATGACAAAAGTGTGTGGGCTGTCCTGCATTTAATAAGTGTGCACTTGACGACAAAAGAAGCCTCTCAGTTGCTCGACCCCTGGGGCAGGTACTGGCAGAGCCTCAAAGCCCATTATGTGCATTAAAATCACCACAAAGGATGTACGATTGGGGGAGCTGTGTAATCAGGTCTTTGAGGGCTTCTATATTAAATGTATCATGAGGAGGCAGATACAGGGAGCACACTGTCAATCGGTGACGCACACACACAGATACTGCAATGGCTTGTAAATGTGTGGTGAGAGTGAGTGGGCTCGAAGTGATTGGCTGTTTTTACTAATACAGCCTATCTGCCTCTAGCTCTCTCTCCGCTGAGGTCATCGTCCTTATGGAGAATATAGCCAAATAGCTCAGGTTTGTCTGAGGGTATGAAATTTGTCTCTTGTAGAGATATACATATTGGTCGGCCCCGAGTGAGTAAACGTAGTTCCTCCACATGCGTCTGGTAACCCTGCAAGTTCCACTGCAGTATTGGGGCCATCTATCATGGAGGTTGGATATTGACTCTCCCTTTCTTCTTAACTGGAGACACAATGAGGTGGAGGTTCAGTATTGGGACGAAATGTTGGCCCCAATGGTAGGTCGGTCTGGGGGTGAGATGGTTGCCCCAGATTGACATCCAACTCCATGAGCTCTGGAGTTGAATCGGATGAAGCAGCTGATACAATTGTGATGTGTACTGAAGGCTTATTATCCAATTTCACCTTTGTCTGCAACTGGTCAGTAGCTTTTTTAGCTTTAGATGGCTTGGCAGTTGGGACAGTAATAGCGGCCACTGGCAGCCTCTACTATGGAAGGAACCAGGGGTTCCACAATAGTCGTATCCATAGCTTTGTCAGATGTACTGTAGGCCCTGAAGCTACCGCTGCCTGACAAGGTACACTGGCAAGTGCAGGTATAACCTCTGAGTACAGGCCCCAACTGTAGCAACTGGTTTTTGGAGGACTGATGAGAAAGGATGAAAATACAGGTGGTTTCATAGCCATGAAGCTCTTTTTAGCTTCAGCATATGAGATGCGCCTTGACATCTTTATTTCCTGGACCTTCTTCTCCTCCTCCTCGAGATACACCGTACAGTCCCTACTTCGGACAGGGTGGTCCCCAGAGCAGTTGACACACTTGGCAGATGGTGTACATTCACTTCCTTCTTGGGCAGTCTTATCACATATGCCACACATCGCCTCACCCTTACAAGTGGTATGCCCAAAGCACTGACACTTTAAACAGTGCATTGGGTTTGGGAAATATGGTCTGACTTTCAGGCACAGGAAGCCTGCCTTGCCATGTTCTGGAAGTGTCTGACTGTTAAAGGTCAGGATAAAGGAGTCAGATTTGACCAACTCCCCATCCACCATTTTCGTTATGTTTTGCACATCCACAATGCCCTCAGAGGCCCATTCACTCTTCAGTTCCTTTTTTGGGATGTCTACCAGATCCCTGCATGTCACAACACTTTTGCTGTAGTTTAAGGTGGAGTGCAACTCAGCGTCAATTGCAAATGCACCAAGGAATTTCGCTATTTGCAGGTTAGTGGCCTGCTGGGAACTTTATGTCTCTATCATTGCACAGCCGTTTCACAGATTTTAAACTGCCAGCAATTCCCTCCAAACCCTTCTGGATATATAATGGCAAAACCTTTTCAAAGGAGCCCTCTTTCCTTCTAAGAATTAAAAACACATTCTGCAGAGCAGCATGTGCTCTATAACTAAAGACTGAACTTTGTTTTGATAAACCCAGAGGACTGGTTACCCGAGCCCTCTTATGTGATTGGGTGTTGGTACCCCCTAGTGGTACACCCATCCTACCAGGTCTAAAATTTCTCAAAGGTTCCATGTCGGTCCCACGAGTAACTAGGGAAGTATGTGTCTGCCTAGACAGGTGCCGCACGTGCCTCGGTAAGCTTTGTACAACCGAGGTGCGGCAGTACTCCCAGAGGTTGCTCACTAGCGACTGTTCCACCTCAACAGCCATGCATCCCATCAGCGCGTAGCACACCTTAAGATTGAGGATTTTTTTTTATAGAGGTATTTCCTTCCTCGCGACCTGAGCAATCAAGCCAAGATCCCCATTCCCTGGTATGCACAATGTTCCACTGCTGTGCCATATGGTGGTCGCTGAAGCCTGCCCATAGGTTATGGTGTCTCGAGGACTGGCAATGCTTACCAGTCCCCAGCTCAGGACCCCAGCTTCGCCAAGCCTGTACTTAGCAAATTAATGCTGAGCCCCTGAGGAGAATCATAACTGACACTTCAAGCATTTTATATAGTGACAAGACTAATGTCAGTGGAGTTTTTCCACTACTGACATAGAAATGAAACAAGTGCTCTCAACTGTGTGTTACCCATTAGTTTAGAGTGCATATTTAAAGTTGTAAACATGGTACATAGCAAAATAATATTGTATGTTTTTCAATAGGGTCTATTAATATGGCCTTAAGACAATGTCAAGTAAAGTGCATCCAAGGACTTCGTAGTCTGTACCACAAAATAAATATTGCTGTACAATCAGGTAGTGAAGTATTGTTTTTTTTATACTCCTCTTGTCCATTCTACCCAAACCGGTTGGCCTATTTAAAATGCATATACTGACTTCATAATCTTAACTTTTGTTATGTTAGATGGAAGTAGACACGACAGGCAAATCAATAACTGATTAATTACACACCTAACAGTCTGTTTCTTGTAACAAAAATGCATGGCTTATCTATTGCTTATGAGCAGACCGTCAGGGGTAAAAGTTTACGACGCTTCTAGCCGGGCTCCAGTGCTTATGTTGGCAACAGATGAACAATGAAGTGTAGAATTGCATTAATATTTTTCACGAGCTATTGCGTAAATATCACTACTCATTTCACTCACAGCAAAATTAATACTGTACCTGCTATATGGTTGAGAGGTTCTTGTATGTTCCCTTGCCCATTCAGAAAAAATAATGTTTGTTTTAATTGAAGTTGTCAAGACAAAACATTTATTGGTTATCAGAGCTGCCACCATTACCATTGGTACCAACATAACCACTAGAGCCCGGCGAGAAGAGTCGTAAACTTTAACCCCATCAGGTGCAGGGTAATTTGGTAGAATCCGTGTACATCGAAGGAAACGGCATTGTGATCGATATATATCCAAAGTTCGAGTCTTGCTCCACACTCAATATGACAAACGTGAAGCAGTTAATTTAAATTGTATTTTGATTGTGTTGAATTTGTGACATTTTCAGTATAACAGTAGACTGGGATACCACCCGTCTGCTTTGACCCATGATTTCATCAAGATGTCGGAAAACCAGTATACAGGATATCTTAATATTCTGTATTGTAGATACAAATAATCTGTAGTTATTATTGATAACAGAATGTACAATCTATCACAGGTCTTAGCCCAAAAATTCGCACTCACATACGAAAAAAAATCCTCTCTTAACCTACACCTAACCATCAGAGAGAAGCTAAGATCACTTTTTAAACACAAAATATTAATGTTTTGTCTGTAAACAAACTATCGTCTTTTAACTCAACACCACAATTACTCATGCCTTCTACAAACATACACGCACGTGAAAACTACCGCGCTGCGATAATGCCACGGGTCAAAGCTGACTGGCGATATCCCCGTCTACAGGTAAGACATTTTCTTTTTTTTTCCGACTCAGTATTTGGTTGCCATTTGAAATACCGAAAGAAATAACGGTAATTTCCAAGAATGGTGTATATCGAACTGCAATTGAACGATTTAGTGTTTCTGAAATGAAGATTCGGGCCCTATGCCTCATGTACTAAAAAAAAAAAATCTTGTTTGACCTATACCTAACCTTCTTAAGGCTACAGTACAGATCACTTTTTAAAGTAAAAGTTAGGTTAGGTATAGATTAAACAAGAAGGTTTTTTTAGTATGTGAGGTTGCGTAGTGCTCAAATCTCCGATTAAGAAACAATCTATTTACAGTTGTACGTTAAATATACATCATTTCCGGGTGAGGGTCTTCGATTGCAAGCATTAATGGAAATTACCGAACTATCAGACTAACTGAAGACAGGGATACCACCTAAGTCAGCTTTAACCCATGATGTAATCACAATCTCGGAAAACACATACGGGATAATATCTAAATACTTAGGTATTGTAGATAATAAATAATCTGTGGTTATTCTTGTAAATTGCATATTACAACAGAATGCACCATCCATGATATACCATCGTCTACAACTCAGCCAAAACATAATTACTCACGCCACCTACAAATACGCACGTACACAACAACATGCCAATGCCACGGGTCAAATCTAACTGGTGATATCCCAGTCTTCAGATAAGCCAAAATTTCATATAATCATCACAAACAAACCACATCGTAATTAGCTATTAATCAGCTGTTCCGCAATGTCAGTTTTTCGTTGTTGGTACCGAAGCGAGAGTCTAACGTTTGATATATATCTATCTCAATGCCGTTTCCTTTGATGGACACGGGTTCTACCAAATTACCAGCAGATGTACTGTCGATCATGACACAGAATTTACTCAAGGAGGGGGAGAGCTAGCAAGAGCGATCTTCCTGCTCAGAGCATATGCTTTGAAGTTTTTATTCATATGAAATTGAGAACTTACTCAAAGAATGTTCTTTTGCTCCGAGAATTTTCTCTGGAGCATGGGCTCTTTCTTATTCATGTGGTCCAATGTTTGGTTAAAGTGCGAGCATGACGGCTAGCCGCTGCCGCGTAAACTGCACTTTTACCCAATGTTTTAGTATTCACACAGGTATCATTGGTGGTCAAATATAGTTAAGTGAAAAGTGTAAGCTTTATCCAAGCAGACAATTCTTGTAGCACTTTCATATTATCAAACTCGGTATTTCTAACACTTGACACCACTCCCCCATTATTCATAGCCAAAGGCATATGACCAGTAACTACAGTTTAGTCATTAACTTGTCGGTTGGTTTGAACACTTATGCCTTATTTCAGCCAATTCAATATCTGATACAGGTAAAATATATAGCTTAACTTACATTTCTAATAAATATAACATTAGGTTTTTTAACTGGAAAAGAAATTTGCTGCATAGAGTCATTTAGTTCTCTTTTCTTTTTAAATGTTCCACTGTGACAGTAGGTCACAATAACTATCGAGTAACAACAAGTTTTACATAGGTTCTCTGCATATTCTTTCTGGAGATTGCAGACTTGATGCACATGTTCGTATTACTTTGCTGAAAAAGTTAAACAAACAATAAAGTCGCGGCTAAAAGCCGCAACATTGGGGTTTTTTAAATCATCTACATGCTAAGGAGTATCACAAATAAAAACTTTGTTGTAGGTATTTTAATTCTGACTTTTTGAATGAGTATGTAAATATTGTAGACATGGTTCGGCAATCAAAGAGAGAGTATCTTTCCCCCCAAAAAATACATGGTGTTACCTGTTCTGAACTGTCCAGCGATGTACCTGGTTTGTTGATGCATTTCTTAAAGCACTTTTCTGTCATTTTCTGCAAAAATTGTAGGTGAAAATACTTTACTGTCAGAATATTTAAAGATTGTTTTGTTAATACTGTACATCCACAATCGCTTAACCTACCGTCAGGAGCTCCTGTGCGTTTGCAACAGCAATTTGCTGTTTCACTTGATCCATTAATTCATCTTTCTGCGCCCCGGTTAGGGATCCAGTCGGTAGGCTGTCCATTTAAATGTTTTTTCTAGTCTTCAAGTGCAAAAACACAGCATGAAGCCGCTCTCCACTTTCACACGGCTTGAGTGAAGATATTGTTGGCCAAAGATGTGTTACCTTGCCTTTCCCCATGCTTCATACCAACAGATGCGAGCCTTTAATTCCTCTTCCACAAGTCTCATAAAAATAGTGTTAATTTCTTGATTACTTCGCTAGCTGTAGATTTCGTTTCCTTAGCGTATGGTAAAGATTTATTATTTATGCGAAAACAAGGGTAAAATTCAATCAATGAAAAATTCTCGGATTTTGTGCGTAGTCTTCACATCTTAAACCTTGCCATCCAAATACACATCTGGAATACTTGGTTTATTTGCAGTCATTCAAGTTTTGTTTTCCCTTGAACTCAACGCTGGAAGATTGTTCACCTGTATTTAATATCCATCGGTGCTTAACCTCAGAGATGATAATGTAACGTCACCCTGCATGAGCGGTATGGTTGTTTGGTGTAGTGGGGAATTTCAATGGATATTTTTACATTGGTCTTGAGTTAAAAAATAATGGATTACAAAGAAGAACAGAACAACGAAATAGAAGCCCTGGATTCCATTTACTGTGGTGAACTTGAAAGTAAGACCTCAAGTTCTATTTTTTTTCACGTCGCAAGCGTGATGTTTTTATGAAAATAAATAAGATTCACTATGAACTACACTGTGGGACACCCTTTAAATGATGCGGAAAAAGAGCGTTGATAAGCTTTAATGCTGGCATATTTTACCGTGTGTAAAAATATGTACTGTGTTATCTGCACATTCGAAAATGACATTTGTCGTGAATGTTGTAGTACTTTCATGTTGTGAAATGTAGATTATTATTGTTATTCTAGTCCAAGACAAAGTGCTGCAACGAACACTAACATTGCTTTCTTTTCTTCTTGTGCAGTTAAAAATCTTCTACAAAAATTTGTTGAAAATCGTTGCAGCTGGTGTCTACATAACGCGAAATTTGATGAAATTATAGTTAATCGATCATTCTGTGATCCAGAACACAGTATACTATAATGTTTCAGGACGTAAAATAATTAAATGGAGAAATATACGTACTGCTTGAGATAAAATTTGGAGTTATAGTGGTTGTCTGTTAGTGTTTGTAACCATGTTACCAGAATTCGCAGAGCAACCTAACATCACACGTTTGATGTTGTGTGCTGTGATTAATTATTTCAGTTTTAAAACGAAAAATTATTTCCCCTCATTTTATGAGTTTGAATTTTCAAGGTTATCGCCAACAGTAACACACAAAATCAGTGTGGGAAAGCTCTGTCATTTTACTGTGCTGTGTGGAAATATACCCTCAAATTCTTATTCTGTGGTAGGATATTAAACTCTTGTAACGTTTGTATTTCTGTAAATGCTAGATTTAGGGGTAGATTCCTCTGTTAAGTACTTAATGCATAAGTCACTTATTAACAATTTTCTACTGATTGATATGCACTTTGAAAGTATTTTATTAGTGCTAGAAATTCCAATTAAGTTATGGGAATGATATTTTACAATTTCCAATATGATTGAATGCTGTATTGCTGGAAGACTGATTCTGTACAAGCTTTATTTAGAATAATAGTAAGCCTGTTATTGAAATCTGTATGTGTTATACTAAAGTATTTCACAAGGATGTGAAAGAATTGAGAAGTGATTTTCATTTCAATTTGGTTGTAACATTAATAAAAAGTGCAGTAGGGGAATTCATATTTTATTTATGATTATTTTCTTTCCCAACTATTTTTCAGTTTTAACAACAGAGCCATATCACAAATTTTTAATACCTATAAAGTCTGAAGAATATGAACCAGACACTGAAAATGGAATGTCATGCAAGTTAAAATTTAGTTACACTGCCAAATATCCGGATGAAGCCCCAGAAGTTGAAGTAACTGAAACTAATAACGTCGAAGATCTAGATACAGACCTGCTGACACAGCATATATTGAAGGAGGTTGGTAAATTGTAATGATTTTAGTGAGCCTCACATACAGTATTTTAGCATCACATGTAAGCCTTGGAGAAAATTATTCTGTGATATAATTTTCAAATTTGTTATGATAAAAGCTTCTGCCTGACATGTAATCAGTACTGAAAAACTGACATGACATGGTAAAGTTGAACTCTTGTGATTGTGATTATTCCAGATATTAATAGAAAATGCAATTGATGTTATGGGATTGCCACCATAACATTAAGATTTCATAGTTAAACTTATTAGATGTTACACATGGAGTGCATGACAATGCTCATAATTGTAAAGTTTTGCAGTCGTTTAGATTGTATTGTGTTACTACATCTTGCCAGCCAGTATTTTCACATAATAAATTTATTTCATTTTTTTCCCCCTCTCTTCAGGTAAAAATATAGAATCTAGTTCCGTTGTGCCCGACCCCCTGCATGACTGACTTTCTGCTAAGATGTGATCATCTCTTTTCTCTGGATGTCGCCTCAACTTGATCCCTTCATGACTACTACTTTTTTCCTCAAAGGGAGAAAAAAGAAAGAGCGGCACAAATCTCAGGATGAAGTTCCAGTGACTTCCTTGGCAGTTTCCCAGTTAGAGACAGCTTTGGAACTTATGGACGTCACCCCGTCTTCAGGGTTGATGATCACAAGAAATCCAGCTAGGCATCTCCTTTTTCATCAAAAGTGACTAGTCTACCATGGAATATTCACGGTATCCGTGTTGATGGGGCAGGACTGCAGCTTCTACAGCGAACTTACTCTTCCATGATTATCTGCCAGCAGGAAACAAAACAAACTCATGATCCCTTTCATGTTCCACACTTCACCTCAGTCTGTTCTGACCACCCTTCCTCCCCCTCCCCTGTAGCAGGAATTCCAGCTCACAGGGGTGTCATCATGCTCATCAGAGAAAGCATCTGTAACCTTGTCATTTCCAAGCTGTAGCTGTCAGACTGTCCTTTCCTGGCTTCACCTACTCCCTCTGCAATATCTACACTCCAGCATCTTCAATTGTCACCTGAGCAGATCTACTACATGTTATAGGGCAGATCCCTCCTCCATTTCTGCTGGTCAGCAAATTCAACACCCACTACCCCCTATGGGGCTCTCAGCAGCCCTGCCAGAGGTGCTCTCTCTTGGTCGATATCTTCAATCATCTCAATCTCGTCTGTCTCAATACTGGTGGAACTACATTCCTATCAGACTCCATACATACCCTTTCCCATCTAGATCTCTCAATCTGTACCGCTCTGCTTGCTCATTGGCTTGAATGATCTGTCCTTGCAGATACACACTCCAGTGACCATTTCCCGTGTGTCATTTGTCCGCTGACTCCCGTGCCATCAGCTACTTACAGCTTTCTATAGCTAACTGGCATCTCGTTTCCTCCTTAGCAACCTTCAGGGGACTTCATTTCCCTAGTCCTGATCACCAGGCGAAAATCTCACCTTAACACTATCCTCTTTGCTGCCAAATATTCCATCCCTCACACCTCCACCTCACCAGAAAGTACCCCTGTTCCTTGGTGGTTTGAGGCATGCCGTGAGGCAATCAGAACTCGGAGATGTGCTCTCCGCATTTTCAAACACCATTCCACACTGGAGAATACCATTCAATACAAATGATTGCGTGGGCAGTGTCGCCACTTCATTAGCGAAAGCAAACAAGCTAGTTGGCTCTCATTCATAAAGTCTTTTAACAGTTTCACCCCCTCTTACATTGTTTGGGGTAACCTCTGGCCTTTCTGGGACCTTGGCTCATTCTGCGATCACTGACCTCACTGTTGCAAATGATGTCATTGTAGACCCCATTGCCATCTCGAACACCATGGGCCACTACTTTGCTGAGATTTCCAGCTCTGTGAACTATCATCCCAATTTCCTTCCTAGAAAACTGGCAGCACAGTCCTTCTCTTCAGGACCATACGGCATCCATGTGTAGGTGTTAAAACACCTGTCTCCATATGGTTCTTCAGATGTTTAACCACATCTGGAGGGATGGGATATTTCCTAGACTATGAGGTGAAGCCATAGTCATTGCTATACCTAAGCTTGGCAAGGACAAACATCTTCCAGCTACTGTCCAATCTCCCTCACCAGTTGCATCTGCAAGGTGATGGAACATATGATTAATGATCAGCTGGTATGGTGGCTCGAATCTAGGAACCTCTTCACAAATATTCGTAAGCACTGCTCTGCTGTTGACCATGTCGTCACCCTGTTAATTCACATTTTGAACTATTTTTTATGGAACCATCAAACAGTGGCAGCGATTTTGCACTTGGAAAAGGTGTATGATTCCTGTTGGAGGGTGGGCATCCTACATACTTTGCACGCTTGGGGAATCCTAGGTTGTATACATATTTTTATTCATGAATTTGTAAATTATTGCATATTTAAAGTGCATGTAGCTTCGACCCTATCGAACACTTTTCTTCAAGAGAACACTGTCCCACAATGCTCAGTGGTGAGTGATGTTCTCTTTGCAATTGCAATCACCCTATCGTGGGTTGTCTCCCACCAGGCATTTCAGCTTCTCTGTTTGTAGATGACTTTGCCATCTACTGCAGTTCCCAATGAACATGCTTACTCGAGCAGAGTCTTGACCATCTCTACTCATGGAGCACCAATAATGGGTTCCACTTTTCTGCAGACAAGACAGTTGTATGAACTTCTGATGGCGCACAGTGTTGCTCCCACTGACTCTCCATTTTGGCCCAGATGTTCTTCCATTCATTGAGACAAAAAACTTCTTTGGACTCATGATAAACAGGAAACTTTGTTGGTCCTCCCATCTCTCCTCTTTGGTAGCTTGGTGTACCTGCTCATGTAATGTTATCAGAGTACTGGGTGGCACTTCATAGGGTGCAGAAAGGTCTACTCTCCTCAGATTGTACCACTCCCTTGTCCACTCGAAACTGGACTATGGGTGTATTGTCTACTACTCTGCACGACTGTCAACTTCACGCCGTCTCAACATGATACATCATCAAGGGATCCGTTTGGCAATGACAACCTTCCATACCAGTTCTGTGGAAAGTCTCTACACTGAAGCTGCTGAATTACCGCTATCCTACTGGAAGGATGTCCTAGTCGTTCGATTATGCAAACCGATTGCCATCTATGCGTGGCCACGCAACATATGCTATCTTTTTTTTTTTTTTTTGATGACTCCCTCAACCATTATTTGCAGTGCGTCCGTCTCTTTTACCTCCCGGAGCCTGTTTTCGTTTGTTGCTTCGGCAACTAAACTTTATGGTCCCTGCCACATTACAGACAGGTGTCAGCTCCTCCCCGCTGTGGCTCTATCCGGTGATACATATCAACTTTGAACTCTGTTCACTTCCCCAGGATACTACCCCTGGCCTGATCTACCGCAACAAGTCTCTTGCACTAAGTACACAGCTTGCTGATAATATCTTGATCTAATGATGGTTCAAAGACCGACTTTGATGTTGGGTGTGCCATGGTACTCGGCGCTGAATCCTTCCAACCTTCCAATATCGTCTGCCCGACCATTGCTCAGTCTTCACTGCAGGCTCTTTGCTCTATATCAGGCCACCCAGTACCTTCGATGCCACACGCCGTCTCACAGTGTCATCTGCTCAGATTTCTTGAGTGGTCTCTAGAGCCTCTGTGTTCTGTACACAGTCCATCCCATGATACAGCAGATTCAGAAATGCCTCCACTCGCTCTCAGTGGGACAACAGTGATGCTTATGTGGGTTCCTGACCATGTTGGAGTGTCGGAAAATGAGATTGCGGGTGCTGCTGAAAAGGCAGCAGTTTCCCTCCCTCGGCTCGCTACCCATTCTGTTTCACTGGATTACCTCCATGTCATAGTCTCCAGGCATGTGGTATCGCTCTGGAATACTCATTGGTCTTCCTTTCAAGGCAACAAACTCAGAGATCAAACCTCTCACTTTTGCATGGTCTACTTCCTCTTGGCCTATTACCGCGAGGTGGTCATAATAGCTCGCCTGTACAAAGGACACTCTCTCTTTAGCCACTGCCCCTTATTATGTGGTGAGCCTGTCCTACTTAGTTGCCACTGTTCCCAACTGACTGTGCACCACCTTCTGGCGCAGTGCCTGTTTTTTAACAGTCTGTCAAAATTTGTGTTTTCCGTCTGAGTTGTCTGCTGTTTTAGTGGCCGTGTTCCACATTTTATCCACCACACTAACATGGAAAAGGAAATTTAACTCCGTCCCTGCCTAATTATTGCAGTCATATTTCGTCATGAGCGCTTATATGTTTTGCACCCTTAAACACACACACACACACACACACACACACACACACACACACACACACACACACAAACTTTCTCTGAGCACTTGCGTGACAAACATCTTAACTCGTCTTTCTCTGTCGGCCACAGTGGCCGAGCGTTCTGCGGCGCGCCAGTCGCGGTCTGCACGGCCACTACGGTCGGGGGTTCGAATCCCCCATCAGGCATGGGTGTTTGTGCTGTTCTTAGTATTAGCTAGTTCATAAGTAGTTTGTAAGTTTAGGGACTGATGACCCTGTAGTTAAGTCCCATAAGCTCTACAAACATTTGAACATTTCGTCTTTTGTTGTGCTACCATTCTCTCTCTCCCTCCCTCCCCTCCCTCCCCCCCCCTCTCTCTCTCTCTCTCTCTCTCTCTCTCTCTCTCTCTCTCTCTCTCTCTCTCTCTCTCTCTCTCTCTCTCTCTCTCTCTCTCTCACTTTCGTATACAAAGGGTGTGTCACCCAAGTCGTTGGGCACATTTTCTCTGGTGTTTGAGCAGATATTTGCAATGTGTAACTGGACTCGAGCCAAACAAATTCTGCTCCTCATGCCATTCATGTGATTCCCAGTGTAGATGTAAAGGGTCAGGTTTGTTTCCTGTCATGAACAGAAATATTTTTAAAGCAATTTTTTGTGTGCTTATTTGATACAGCAGTCCCAAATTAATCTAGTGTAGTATTCAGTTTATCGAAATGTACTAACAGAGACAGTAAAACATGACATTTAACCAGTACTCCCGAAGCAGCTGTGTGGCACTTCAATAAGGCAGTAGCAGGTGGCGTGAGGCATGGCGGCACACACAGCAGGGCGAAAACATGTAACCGACAAGTGCTGTATGACAGTGTAGATGGCAGCAGACACATCTGTTTTCTTTTGTCCACACTGCACTGCACAATACTACGTGTACACACCTTCAGAAGTAAGACGTGATTTTGGTAATAAGTAGGTGCTGCTAGTGTTAACTTGTAAAAGCACCCTGTTTAATTGTTGTTACTGTAATATACAGTAGATTTCTGACGAGATTCCATATTACGAATTGTAGGCATGTGTAATAAAGTTGCCAGGGAGGCAGCTTGGATGTACACTGATAAAAAGTATCCTGAACAAGAAGGAAGACATCCCTGTGCAGACATATTGTGGGCTATAGTAAAATGAGCTCAAGACACTAGGGATTTGCGCCCGTCGAAACATCAGCAAAGCAGGCCTATGCGAAATTGTAACAATGGCATTACGTTGGATATGGTACATGCAAATTTACACACCAGTACGAGGACGCTCGCTGGGGAGTTACAAATCTCACGCTGTAAGGTGAATCACATTTTGAAAGATGCAAAAATGAACCCATACCGCAAGTACATGCACCAAAGGCTTTCAGTGGCTGACAAGGCCAACAGGCTAATGTTTTGTGGATGGACATTAAACCAAACACCTGGTTTTTTTTTTAAGCAGACTATATTCAACGTTCTGCAGCACAGGTGTGCCAAATTGAACTGCCCATCACTTTTGGACCTCCGTGAATCCCCATTGGTTGCATGAAGCAGATCAACAACACTGATGGACTGTTGTTGGGGTGGTATCATTGGTAAGCATGTTGTTTGGCCTCTTTTCTTTGAAGGCAGGCTGAATGGGGCAATGTACACCAATTTCCTTCATAACAAACTGCCTGTTTTGCTTGGCGATATTGATTTAAGAACAAGACAAATGATGTGGATGCAACAGGATGGTGCACCCACCCACTGCACTGCTTCTGCGTACCACGCAGCATGGGAACTTTTCCCCAATAAGACAATAGGCAGAAATATGGATGTACAGTAGCCAGCTAGGTCTCTCAATCTGTCAGTTCTCGACTTCTATTTCTGGGGTACAATAAAAGATATGGTGTATGCAGAAGAATGTGAAAACCGTGACGAGATGAAAAATCGCGTCAGGCTGGCCTTCCCTGTACTTGATGGGTCATATGATGTACGCGCACTACAGCTAGCATTTCTAGACTTGAGCGATGTAGTGAACAAGATGATAGTTTGTTCGAACACCTACAGTAAGATACAGTCCCATTGAAATAGTGATAAAGTTTTGGTTCCTCTTTCTTTGTTTCCCTTTGTTGTGCTCTAAGCATTTGAAGTCTACTTTACTTTGAACCGGTATTCTGATTTTCTTTATTGTATGTGGACTGTTAATGGATTATGTTTCCACATTGAACAATCAATAGGTTCTATGTTAATTATGAAATGCAGATCAGTAAAAAGATATTGCTTTGATATCGACTAAGTAATGTATTAACTGTTCAGTTAATTAGGAATTACTTCGTAAATGTACAGTATAGTCTTGTGACTAATAACTGCAGTAACTATTAAAACAAAATTGTCTTCTTTGTTCTGTGTTTTATTAATCTCAGACCTTCGTAAAATTAGATAGATATTATGGTGTTAGGTATAAAGAGCTGAAATGCATGGCCGTTGTGTGAAATCATCTTGAAAATGATACTGTATTGTGCTGCATCACTGATGTGGCTACTACCATTGCTCTTAACGGGTATCCAATGCATTTGATATCCATAACAGACACCGACATATTGGTACACATGAGGTCGCCACTTCATTCTCGCCCGATGTCCCCCATTTTACGTGTGCCGCGTTACCGTGCAGATGTCTCTGTTAATACATTTTGGTAAACCGAATATCACACTAGACTAATTTGGAACTGCTCTATCGATTGAGCACAAAAAATTTCACTTTAAAAATCTTTTTGCCCGTGATGGGAAACAAACCAACGCTTTACATCTACAGTGGGTGTTGCAAGAATGGCATGATGAGCCGAATTTGTTTGGTCTGAATCCAGCTACACATTGCAAGAAAGAAATTGCAAATATCAGTTCAAACACCAGATAAAATGTACCTGACGACTCGTAGGTGTAACTCTCTCTCTCTCTCTCTCTCTCTCTCTCTCTCTCTCTCTCTCTCTCTCTCTCTCTCTCTCTCTCCCTCACACACACATGTGCACGCACACTCACTCAAATCAAATATATATGAGAGGAAGGCAGGGAAGGGGGTGAGAAATGAGTAATGTATAAGTGAAATATAATAATGGAAAGTCCGGGTTGAAGTGCGGCAGCCGGAGGTGATGGTTATATGACTGTCTTGTGTGTCTGTGTGAGTGTTCTATTTTTTGAAGTGTTGTATGTGTGTGTCTTTTGCATGTGCCCCTCCCAGCTCGTCGCCACATCTTTGCGGTGAGTTGTGAACTGTCCGTACTATATTATTAATGTATAAGTGAGTTGAGGATGGAGGAGGGGGAGAGATTTGTGTAGATTTAGACCAGGAGGGGGGTGAGAGAAGAGCATATGTTGGAGGGCAAGTTCCCATCTCTGAAGCTCTGAGGGACTGGTGTCAGGTGGCAGTGTCCAGATGGCATGTGTGGTGTAACATGTGCCAAGGTCCCTGGATATTGGGTGTCCGCCAGGCGAACAGTCCAGCTGTGCACAAATCACAAACATGCATTCAGCCAATTTGTTAGTGGTCATACCAACATAAAACGTTGCACAGTGAACACTTGTCAGTTGGTAGATTACATGTGTTGTTTCACATGTGGCCCAGCCTTGAATGGGGGTAGGTTTTTCGTGTGGTGGGGACGGAGAATGTGTTTGTGGGAGGATGGGGCAGATTTTGCAGCGGGATCAGGTCCATGAGTAGGAACCATTAGGAAGGGAGGATGGTTTTGGTTTGTTGTAAGGTTTGACCGGGAGGTTGGGAGGACGGCTGAAGGCACTTTGGGTGATGTAGGAAGGATACTTTAGAGCACTGATCTCATTTCAGGGCATGACTTGTGAAAGTCATAGCCCTGACAGAGCAATTTGTTAAGGCATTCAAAGTCGGGATGTTACTGGGTGACTAAGGGAATGCTTCTGGGTGGTCTGAGTTAGGAACATTGTTGCTGGAACGGGAGGAATGGACTGCTCCAGAGATCTGGTTGTGGACAAGGTCTTTAGTGGATTGTGGAAGAGGAAAGCATTGGATAGGTTGTTGTTGCAGGTTGGAAGGGATTCATCACTGGAGCAGGTACGTGTCCCAAAAATGTCCAGGCTGTAAGGAAGGAATTGTTTACAATGAAAGGGATGGCAGCTATCAAGGTGTAGGTACTATGGTTTATTTGTGGATTTAACCCTCCGTCAGGTGCAATATTATGACACCCCATTTCAGATGCAATGAGCGTGACAGGCACAGAATTTGAAGTGCACTATTACTTGAGATTTTCAACTTTTGTGTCATACACTTAATTATTGACCTTCATTGGAATGTGAACAAATGGATAATGTGAAAATGCATGCCAAAAAATCATTACTCCTATGAGCAACAAAATACAAAGAACCTAATTTACACAATAATATTAGACAGTTACAGGACTTAGCACATACCTCTCATTAAACAATGAATTTAGGAGAAAATTTCAACTTGTAAGTCTCTTTCCGTGTTGGTGTCTTTCACACTCACTCAAAATCACCGGAAGGAACACAGTGGCGCTCAAAAAAGCAATGTTGACAAACCATAGTGGCATGCGATAGGCAGATCGCACTTTGGCAGTTCTTGCATTCATAATTTGACATTCTTCTCCGACCAGTTCTGCAGTGCAGGTGCTGCACCTACGTCTTTTTAGATATGAAATAGGTGGCGATTTCCCTCTGTTTTCAGTGGGAACAAATCTTATGAGACGGCTTTGCAGACTGGAAGAGATTCCAATTGTCTTCGTATTTCTTCTGTGTAGTTCTCCAAGAACAAGTTGATGTGCCAGAGATTTTAAGTACACTCTCCTACGCATTTTTTCCAGCTGATTTCCAAGGTAAATAACTTGAGAGTTCCAAAAGTCAACACAGTTTCAGCCAACCAGTTGCATAAAAATGGTTTACATGCATAAACCGTGACCTAGGTTTCGGCAAAAGTAATTTTACATTCTTCAGAAGTATTACCTAATAAAATGTAATACACAAATCATATGAATAATAGTAAAATACAAAAGTGTTTCTAAAATAAGAAAATTACAGCATAGGTGAGAATGTACTTACATAAAGCTCACATTACAAAAGTTGTTAAATAAAATGTCGCTGACTCCATGTCAACAGAATAAAAAGTAAAATTTAAAACAATGTCACATCATAAAATTGTGGAGCACGTCCACACACAGGTCGAGTGAGCACCGCGTACTGGCAGAGGCGTAGGAACCCTAGTAACATGCGCCCGCACTAGGTGGCGCCAAAGAACGCCGATGGGTGTGTACGCAGTTGCGGACGCGAATGAATTTGAACAAGAAGAAACTATGTGTAATATGATACTGACAGAAACAGATAAGATAAAAAAAGGGGGGGAATGGGAAATAACGTGCAAAGAAATCTGGAGCCGAGTCACGTGGGTGGCAGAATATATATACGTGCATACACGCAAAAATTGAAGATAGAAAAGTTAGGAAATATTCAGCGGCTAGACATAGTGCATGACACACAAACTAAGAACAAACAGCACGCACCCGTTGGGAGGGAACGGGACAAACACCATACATCACAACATTAGAAAACCACAAACAAGTGCACCAACAGAATTTTGAGGACAACAAACACCATGCAGGAAAAAGTATTGCATTAACAAATGTCTAAACCAGTATAGGTTTGAAATCTTCTAGGTATTGTCTACTTGCAAGTCGCAGTTGGTCGTTCAGCATATTACCATCGTTGATGATTAGGTGTTTGAAAATTTCATATTCTTCCCATAAATCCAGTTTCCTTCCCTTGGCCTCCCTATGCAAAATTACAGTGTCTTCCAACGATTTAGGGACATGATCGGCTTCAAGCAAATGCTCGGCAAAGGTAGAATTATGCACATTGCGTCCTGTCCTCCCTAGTAGATGTTCTTTATACCGCACCTTGATTGCTCTTCCTGTCTGTCCTATGTAATAACAGGGACAGTTGTTATATGTTATCTTGTAAATGCCAGAATTGGAAAAAGGATCTACAAAGGTTTCCAGTGTATGAACAAGATTTTTCATTAAATTGTTGTTAGTAGAAAAAGTTACCTTGCAAACATTGCAAGTTACCTTGAGAGTTCATACTACCTACATTCAACATTGGAAAGAAACTTATCATTGGCCAGCCCCTTGTGTTTCGGCTCACGCTGTATCTTGCACACATCTGATCTGCAGTATCAACACTGCCTTTAGTGGAATTGTAGAAGGTTTCTATCTCTGGTTTATTTTTCTCTCCAGATTCTGGATCAATGGCATTGTCGTTATGTAGTGAAGTCACAAGAATAACATTCTAGTTCAGCCGTGATATAGATGATACCAAAACCTTGCTATCATTGAATCCAAACAGACTGCTGTACTGTTTTCTTCCTTTCACATCAACAAACTCTGATGGTAATTGCCTTTTGTTTTTTCTGACTTCCACTTCACGACAATTTCTTTGTTCTCAATTAATCAATGAGGTCAAAGTCAGTAAACCAATTACCAGTATTAATATTGCGACCAGATCCAAACACAGGCATACCCATTCTCTTGACCACTTCAGTTTGCTTGTTGCTGACACTGAAAGGACCTGCAGGCTGTTGTCCTATGTAGACTTTCATGTTGAGTATGTATTAGAGCTCTGCATTTCGATGAAAACAACCGCTCGAGCATTTCCCGTTTCGTGCCACTGTTCAACGGCTGGGGTAGGCCCACACTGCGACACGGCTATGGCTGTCTAATACCCCATGTGGCCGGTCGCCCTCCGCCTCTCAGTTACCGGCAAAACCGTCGAGCACTACCGGCCGCTCGAGCGCACTTAGTCTCGGCCGGTGACAGCGCAACCGCCGCGCTCTCAACAGTACAGGATCGCATTAGAAACCGTGTGTAAACTCAGTTAACCATCTGGAATTGAGCAGTGAAGACAGCGTTATGGATCAACGAAGTATAAGTCGTAAAGGCTCCATTCATGAAACGAAGAGATGTATTATGGAGAGAATTAGTAGCGGCTCCTTAGTCCTGAAGAAGAAAGACATGTCGGAAGAAGAGTCAAAAAGTGAGGCTTGGAAATCTTTTGCAATTGTAGTGGATCCTGTCACACAGGCTTCTGTTGGTTTCGCGCAATGTACCACATGCGATACTATACTTTTGTACCAGTCAAGCACAACAGGTATGATTCGGCACTGCAAAAGTAAATGCGGAGCAGAATTACACTGACCACTTGCAGTACCAAGTAGCGTAAAGAATGTTGTGGTTGAAAGGTTGGTCGATATGAGCGGAATAGATTTGCTACCGTTAAATACTTGTAGTAAGATTGGCATCAAGAATTATTCGCAGGAGCTTATCAATATTGGCGCCATGTAAAAGTCAGTATAGAAGATGTTCTTCCGCACCCTACCACTGTATCGCGGCATATTAAAGAAAAGGCCGACAAAATACGGGTGACATTGATGCCCAAGCTAATATGTGCCTTAAAGAACAAAATGGGGTCTTTAGATGCTGATCTGTGGTCTGATAAGTACAAGAAGAGAAATTTTTTGTCTGTGACGTCACAGACAATGTGAATGATGAGTGGCAGCTAGAAATGCTTGTTCTGATAACAACCGAGTTTCCGAACGTACCTAAGACAGGAGAGAACATACGGCACGAAATGGAAGAGCCGATACTTGAATTAGAAATTACCAAGAATGATCTTTTGAAATATTACTGTTTCACCGACCAAGGAGCTAATATGAAGTAGGCACTTGAATCTTACAACCGTTTGCCTTGCTTTGATCACTGCCTAATGACCGCACTTCGTCATACAGTTCAAGAGACGTTTTTAGAAGACGAAGCCCCTGATATCCTGTTGTGTCTACTATCAGCAAGAGCTATAGTAGGCTATTTGAAGAGATCGGGGCGTCTGTGGCACTCTGTGAAGCAATAAGCTGTAACTCGGTGGAACCGTATATTGTTAATGCTCAATTCCGTCAAGTCAAATCGACGATATTCGATATGACGAAAAATGAATTGTAAAGTTATTGACACATCACTTTTTTGTAAGTTAACGTTTGTAGAACAGAATTTCGTATTACTTTTAACTCGGTCATTCGTTCTTGATCCTGCATTCAATATTAGTACAATGTATACGTGGCCGAGTTTGGAGATATACTGCACATAACGCACAATTAGACTACTGTATTACCGTTTGTCTACTGAATGGAACAAAATACTATATACATAAATTACAGTTTTTAACATTACAATTCATGGAAGACATGATCACCTCAATGATTGAAACTCCAGTAGTTTGCAAAATATTTTAAAATGTTTACATGTTTGACAAGCTCATGGGACTTAACTGCGGGGTCATCAACCTCAAACATGAAATGTAACATATACAGCTGTAGTATTTGGGTTATAGAACTGATAGTAAGCAACTAAAGACATTTGTAAAAGAAATAAGTAAGTGGTTAATATGAAGTGGTGGCCTCTCATCTCTGATATATTAATGACTTGCCATTCTACATTGATGAAGGTTAGTTCTTTTTACTGATGGTACAAGTATAGTAATCACATCCAAAAAACAAGAACTAACTGATGTAATTGTAAACATTTTTCACAAAATTATTAACTGGTTCTAAACAAGCGGACTCTCATTAACTTTTGATAAAACACAGCATATACAGTTCCATACGGTAAATGGCACAACTCTAGTAATAAATATAGACTTTGAACAGAAGTCTGTAGCTAAGGTAGAATTTTCAAAATTATTCGTTCGTTTTGAAGACAAACCAGAGTTGTTCAGAATTTTTAGACCCGTGAATTGATAAGAGATTAATCTTGAAGCAACATATTGTTTGTCTGCTAAAATGTTTGAGTTCAGCTACATATGCTATTATGGTTTTTGCAAATTTTGGCGATAAGAATCTCAGTAAACTAGTTTACTAGGCATATTTTCATTTAGTGCTTTTGTATGGCATCATAATCTGAGGTAATACACCATTGAGTAAAAAAAATTCACTGCACAAAAGCGTGTTATCAGAGTAATTGCTGGGGCGCACCCAAGATCGTCCTGGAGACATACATCTATTTAAGAATTTAGACATCTTCAGTTACTTCATAGTATATATATTCACTTATGAAGTTTGTTGTTAATAATCCAACCCAGTTCACACACATGTTCACATGTTTATTAATCTATCGGACTCAACTGCTTGGTTATTAGTCTGTAGCTTGCAAACAACTTAAACTAAGGTAAACTAACCTAAGGACAACACAGAAACCCATGCCTGAGAGGGAACCCAAACCCCCCAGATGGCGAACAGCCGTACGCACTGCAGCACAGCGCTCCAGTGCGCACGGCTAATCCGCTGCGGCAAACCCAGTTCAAAAGTAATAGCCGTGTGCATAGGTATAACACCAGGAGAAAGGATGATATTTACTATGCAGGGTCAAATTTCACTTTGGCACAGAAAGGGGTGAATTATGCTGTCACAGAAGTCTTGGGCCAACTACCAACAGCATCAAAACCTGACAGATAGTTAACTAGTATTTAAAAATAAATTAAAAGAATTGCTGAATGACAACTCCTTCTACTCAATGAATGTATTTTTAGATATAAATTTGTAAAACAAAAAATAATAAATAATAATAAGAAGAAGAAGAAGAAGAAGAAGAAGAAAAAAAAGAAAAAATAATACAAAATATATTTGTGTCATATAACATTTTGTGTAATGTAATATCTTGTACACACACCTTTTATTATCCTGACACGTTCCACATCATTACGAAGGGTCGTATTCAGGATCTATGGAACAAGTATTAATCGAAGCAGTCTGATGCGATGCAGCTCGCTGGCACTGAGTGAACTGGTTACTGGCGACCGGCCGAGCGTTCGGTGCACTCGGCTGAGCGCTGGCGATCGGTTGCTCGTAACCGGTGGAAGAGGATGCTTGGCCGCATAGTCCTGAGAGCCAGAGGGGCGAGCGGGATTCGCCAGCAAAAATCTGATGTAATGCAGAGCTCTAGTACGTATATCATCTTAGCGTCAATGAGAGCAGAATGCTTTATTCCATATTTGTTTGGTTTTGATGGTATGTACTGACGAAAACCACATCTAGCGCGAAAACCTGGAAGCATTTCATCTATTGTGTCATTATCCCCAGCACAATAGCTCTTTTGGCAATTTTCAATGAATTTTTCGAGAACTTCACAAATTGGAGCTAGCCGGTCAAATTCTTTCTGTTGGCTTCTGGTTGTTCTGTCATCGAAACGAAGACAACCTATGGTCTTAAACTGCTTGATACTCGTCCACAAGGCTGAATTTTTCAACGCCATTGCCTTCTGTACCTCAGAGTTACTCCAGACTTTTCTTATTTCCTCTGTAAGCTCCTGCAAGGTACAGAAAGCCAATAAATGCCCTTAATTCTGTTACATTTGTGTAACTGATGTCTCTGGCTCTGGAGAAATTAATCCATGTACTGATTTCCATATTTGATGATCACATCAAGAATGTCGTCAGTTAACAGAGCATTCCAACATTCAACCGCAGTTTTCGCATTCTTTGCATCTCCTATTACTCCAGGAAGGTGAGTAACGATGTTATGAGGTGCCAGATGTCATTTTCCCGGTGGCTTTTTGGTCCACATGGTCGTATTGTCTCTACCCACATAAACATTCCCTTTGCCTCTGTCCCTTCCATCTCCATCAGTAGTATCATCATCCTGCTCCATTGCAGAGTCACCTTCATGCTCTTCCAACGCATCCTGGGAATAAATGTCACTGTCTTCCCCGAAATCCTTGGTCAACACGGGATCTTCTTCGTCAGTGCACATAAACAACTCGTGTATCTCTTCGAGATGATGTGGGTTGGATAAATCAAAGTAATTCTCCGCCATATTTATGGAGAATCTGCATGTAACATACAGAACACCACAATAATTACGTATTCAGGCACAATGTGCCTGACAGGCCGAGGTCAAAATATTACGCATTTTCACAAATTATTGACGAAATTCACATTAATCAACAACCAAATGAGAAAAATTACCACTGGTGAAAAAGAAGAAAAAATACATACCTTGGCAGTTGCTACGTAATTGGGCGCAAATGAGCCTGAGAGGCCAAAAATATCACATCGGATCTCCACGACAGTCACGCGAACACTCCTGAAACGGATTGTATACAGCAGCAGAAGATATGAAGCTACTAATGACAGGGAAATCTCACATCGCCTAAGTGGGGCGAAGGGAACAAAATGTGCCACCTGTGCCTGTCAGGTCAGTTGCACCAACGGATGGTTAATGTCGACTGAGGTGTGGATGTGGTACACAATGAGGTGAAGGTGGGTAAAGTCTAGAGAAGGACCAGATGAATTGTAGGTTAGAGAAAGAGTTGAGGTCTTGGAGGTAGTTCAAAAGAGTTTCTTCACCTTGAGTCCAGACCAGAAAGATGTAATCTATGAATCTGTACCAAGCCTGTGTTGTAAGTAATGCCTCTTCCATGCAGCCCATGAACAGGTTGGCATAGAAGGGGTCATCCTGGTTCCCATAGCTGTCCCCCCTGATTTGTTTGTAGGTATGGTCATCAAAGGTGAAGTAATTGTGGATGAGGATGCAAGTGACAAGAAAGTTTTTGGGTGGGAGGGGCAGACGGATGGATTTGAGGCATTCCAGAAAGTGGTTCATGTCTTTGATGTAGGATGGGAGTCTGCAGGTTATAGGTTGGAGGTGTTGGTCTGCCAGAGCTGAGATACGTTGTTAAGGCTTTGAAGTCTGATGCAATGGGACAGCAAGGATGGTTCTCTTTATGGAGAAATAAACGAAACGTTTATTTGTTCTGGAAAGCAGATAGAAATAAAATACATTGCTTCTTGAAAGATAGATAGCTTCCACTCGTTTCTAACACTAAATGTAGATGTAGACCAGATGTGGCTCAAATTCAAAGAAGTGTTATCGACAGCAATTGACAGTTTTATACCAAATAAATTAATGAAAGGAGGAGGCGATCCTCCTTGGTACATAAAACAGGCCAGGTCACTCTTGCAAAAGCAACGGAAAAGGCATACTAAATTTAAATGAAGACAAAATCCCAAGGATTGGCGATCCTACACAGAAGCTCGAAATTTAGCGAGGACTTCAATGCGAGATGCCTACAGTACTTATCACAACGAAACTCTCTCTCGAAATTAGACTGAAAACCCTAAGAGATTTTGATCGTATGTTACATATACTAGGGGCAAAACACAAACAATACCCTCACTACATGACAGTAATGGAGATCCTGCCGATGACAGCACTACTAAAGCAGCGTTCCTAAACATAGCTTTTAGAAACTCATTCACCAAAGAAGACGAAATCAAATCCCAGATTTTGATTTACGAACAGAGGCCGTAATGAGTAACATAGAAGTAGATATCATTGGAGTAGTGCAGCAACTAAAATCACTTAACACGTCTTCTGGTCCGGATTGTACACCCATCAGATTTCAATCTGATTATGCTGAAGTGATAGCTCCTTACTTAACAGCCTTATACAACCGCTCTCTCAAAGAAGGATCTGTTCCAAAAGATTGGAAATGTTATGTACAACAGAAACAGGAGATGCTCTGTATCTCTTTATAGTTCAGAATATATTCTCTGCTTAACGTGCACAGTACAATGAAAAATAATATTTCCAATTACCAATACCCAAAAAAAAAAAAAAAAAAAAAAAAAAAAACACAACTTCTTTGGATAGATTAAATAATTCCCTAGACGCAAGTCTTCCTGATAATTATTTCTGACTATTGTGTAAAGTAGAGGTTCCTTGAAGTTCGGTGTCCTCTGCTTCGGGACCTCGGCAGGAAGCGGCAGCGGCAGAGTCCGGCGGTCGGTGGCCAGGCGTAGCGGAGACGTGGCTTCGGCGACGGTCCGGCTGCGGCGGTGCTCCCTCGTGGTCCGCGGTGACAGAAGACGCCGGTCTTAGCCGTGGTGCGGATACTTAAGGCCGCGGCGGCTAGTGTCCTTGCGCCGCTATTTGCATGTCGCGACCGCTGATTGGCCGCTGAGACAGTCATACTGTCTTCGTACGAGGTGCGAAGAGGTCCCTCGCGTCTGCGCGGTGAGCGGACCTGGAGACGTGGGGCGGTGCAGTGCCGCCTGCCGGAAGGAGCCGGGACTGGGTCGTGGTGCGCGGTTCGAACCGTCCGCTGCTGCCGACTTATCGCTGCGCGGCGTGTGCCTCTCTTGAGCAGGCGCGCGCAGGGCTGCGCTGCGGCGCCACGTCGTGGTTCTGCGGGGCGCGCCACGGCAGGAAAGTTGCACAGATCACACCTATATTCAAGAAAGGCAGTAGGAGTAACCCACTAAACTACAGGCCTATTACATTGACTTCAATTTGCAGCAGGGTTTTGGAACATATCCTGTATTCAGATATTATGAATTATCTCAAACAGAATGATCTATTGGCCCAAGGTCAACATGGATTTAGAAAATATCGTTCATGTGAAACACAATTAGCTCTTTACTCACACAAAGTGATGTGTGCTATCAACAAGGGTTCGCAAATTCATTCCTTTTTCCTTGATTTCCAGAAGGCTTTTGACACCGTACCTCACAAACGGATTTTAATCAAATTGCGTGGTTACGGTATATCGCCCCAAATTTGCGACTGGATAGGGGATTTCTTGTCAGAGAGGACACAGTTTGTAGTAATCGATGGTAAGGCATCGACTAAAACAGAGGTGATATCAGGTGTTCCACAGGATAGTGTTATCGGTCCTCTGCTGTTCCTTATTTACATAAACGATTTAGGGAAAAACTAAGTAGCTCTCTTAGGTTGTTTGCAGATGATGCCATCATTTACCGTCTAGTAAAATCATCTGAAGATCAAAACCAACTGCAGAATGATTTGAATAAGATATCAGTGCTACCTCCTACCTGATGAACTGTGTACTTTTGGCAGTACCAAAATATAAGTACTCGCCTGCGCCTCTCTTTTGCATTTTATTTTCAAATCTCAGTAGAGAATTTCTGTAATTAATGAAATATAAGAACTCCATGTCAGTAGCATTACTACAACAACGAGCATTCACATCTTCTTCAGTAGCGGAGTGAATAGACTGACAGTTTATGAACATGAGACACGCATGTTCGAATCTGAATGGCGTATTTCTTTTTATTATTCAGATCTGTGTAAGAATATTACCAAGCGAGGGGACACAGTGGTAACAACTGGATCACATTCAGAGCCACATCCGGACATCTAGATTTAGGTTTTCTGTGATTTTCATAAATCATACCATGCAAATGCTGGGATGGTCCCTTTGAAAGGGCACAGCCAATTTCCTTTCCTTATCCAAACACGTCTCTCGTGACCATGCGTTGACGGGACATTAAACCTAAGCTTCCTTTCCTCTTCCTCCTCCTCCTAGTAAAATTACTGAAAACTGATTATTTATTTGTAATTACTTTGATCGCCATTTGGTGTAGCTATAGTTTTCAACTGAGAAATGTGTCAGTTGATTGACAAATGCAGTGTTCTGCAATTTTTATCAAAATACTTATTTTAGCCAAATTCTATGTCTTTTTTGTGTGTTAAATATGATGTTTTTCTACAAAATTCAGCACACAATCTGTGTAATTTTTTTTTTCCATAGAAAACTTTTTAAAGAATTATGGGCAAATTCATTTTCTTTCATGTACATTGATGATTTATTAGTAGCATCCAATTGAGAAGCACAGTATCTAGAACACTTGTCAATTTTTCGATTGTCTTCATGTGCATAGTTCCTCATTAATGCAGCAAAAAGCGTTTTCGGAGCAACTGAGGTACAGTTCTTGGGCCAACTATTAATGTAGAAGGAATATAGCCTCCCCAAGAGAGGGTTGATCCAATTGTTAATTATCCAAAACTGACAACAGTACACAAACTGAATTGTTTTCTTGGAGCTATGGACTATTATCGCCACTTTGTTCAGAATCATGCACTCTTAGCAGTGCCATTAAATGAGGCCTAACTCAGAATGCACAAATCTGGTGACAAAGTGGAGTAGACTGAAGATCAGCTTTTGATAATTCGAAATTAGCCATTGTAGGTCCCACACTGTTGGCTCATCCAGTACCGCAAACACCTCTGGCCCTCATGCTTGATGCTTTCGCAACATCAGTGGGTACAGTACTTAAACAGCAGATGAATCAGCACTGGCAGGCATTAACTTTTTTTTTATTTTTTTTAGCAAAAACCTTTCTTCAGCACAACGGAACTTACCTACCTATGATCGAGAGTTATATGCTGCATACCCTGCCATTACAAAGTTTTGGCACTAGCTAGAAGGGCAACTTTTCACTCTGGTCACAGACCAGAAGCCTCTTACAAATGTCTTTCAGCAAAGGCTCAATAAAGCTTTGCCATGTCACCTATGTCAAGTGGATTATATAGGTCAATTCATGACCTACGTAATACACGTAGATAGAGAGAAAAACATAATGGTTGATATTCTAACTTGCATCGAAGAAATTATTAATGCCATGAATTATGAAGCCCTGGCAGCAGCACAACAATCTGATCCAGAATTGCAAACAATTTTGTTAAAACTTTCTGGGCCACAACCACACCATATCCAGATATATTACGATGTATGAAGATCAAGCGTACAACCTTTCATAACAGCTGGATTTCGAAAGCAAGTCATTGTCATCAACTGCCACACCAGGGAGTCCGAAGAACTACCGATCTGGTCAAATGTGCCTTCGTGTGGCCACCGAGTGGGGTGATGCAGTGGTAACACACTAGACAGTGGTTCAAATCCACCTCCAGCCATCCAGATTTAGGTTTTCCACGATTTCCCTAAATCAATCAAGGCAAATGCCGCGATGGTTCCTTTAAAAGGGCACGGCCTATTTCCTTCCTCATCCTTAGCCAAAACTCCAAGTGTAGCTCCGTCTCAAAATAACCACACTGTCAACGGGACGTTAAACCATAGGCTTCCTTCCTTCCTTCGTGTGGTCGAGTTTAAGTGAGGACTACAAGATTTTGTTGAAAGACATATGTAAGAGGCTTGTGGTCTATGACCAGAGTGAAAAGTTACCTTTGTAGCAAGTGCCAAAACATTTCAATGTTAGCATATAAAATCATAAGCAGGCCATGTTTTGATCATGTTCATCTGTATCTGTGCCACAATCTGAGGTGTTTACCTACTGTCCCACAGCAGTTGACAGGTTTACAAGCTAACCAGAAATTTGCCCTATGCTGGACATCACAGCAGAGACTGTAGCTGCCACCTTTTTGTGTTGTTGGTTTACTCATTTTTGAGTTCCTCTATGCATTGCTACTAATCAGGGTAGACAGTTTATCTCATAAATGTTCAAGGCTCTCACCACCCTGGGTATGAAAAGAATTAGAACAGCAGCTTATCACATCAGACTGGTGGAGCGACTCTATGAAGAGTTGAAAGTAGCAGAACACTGTCTCAATTTGCAGTGCTGAACTGAAAGTCACTCATTGTTCTACTGGTCATCTGTAAAAGATGTTTTAGAACCCACAGTAAGTGAGATGGTATATGGGCAACTAATTCACTTGCCAGGTGAATTTTTCAGCAACACACCTCTGCAGCCATTGTACAATGGATCCTACAAGGTTCTCAGCAAAAGTAACAAACAGTTTAAGCTCAACATTGGAGAAATTTCAACTACAATTTTAGTCACCAGATTAAAACCTGCTTACTGCATCAGCTCTGACAACCTGGACAACTAGGTTGAGATACTGCTCTGCTCTGCACCCTAGTACAGGCACACCACAGTTATAATCTAACGATGACAATAGTGATGCTGCTAAGGAAAACAAGTGATGATTGGTAAGGGCGTCATGTGTTTCAACTGATGATGATGTCAACACTAGGGAAGGAGTGGTGTAGTGGCAGTGCACATAGTAAAAGAAAAAACGACCACAACCCAAAACATTAATGTTCAGAGATAGTATGTTGTAAGTATTGGTAGTGTATCATCTATTTTCAGTTTTTTGTTGTTACTATGCTTCAGTATCTACGGATAACAGTTGTCTCTGTATGAATTTGTGTAAATGTTGGCATAGTAGAAAAATAAAAAAGAATTAATAATTAAAATGAATAATCTTTTTGTTGACTGTATTTTAGTTCTTGTGGACCACAGATTGGGAACCTCTGCTCTACATGGTGAAATGCTGTCTGCAGTAATTCTATTACTTTATTTGACATTTAGAATTCTCCATTTGCTTGACAGTTCTGGAGAATGAAAATATGAGAAATGGCAGACTTGTAAACTTTGTATCAAATATCAGGGTTCCTAAACTGTGAGTAAAATTTCCTCTGATGGTGATTATTTTCCAAGCCAGTAATTAGTGATATGTGTTATTTTTCTATAGCCATTATACGAATTAAAAACTTCATCCATATAGCTGTAACTTCTTTCATTTTTAGGCGGAAGACAATTTAGGAACGGTAATGATATTTACCTTAGTTTCATCAGCTCAAGAATGGTTGAACACACGGTGGGATGAAGTCCGGAATGCCAGAGAAGAGGCTGAAAGGAGAAAAGAAATAGAGGCAGAGGAAGCTGAAAGGGTAAGCAATTTTTGTTGCTTTTAACTGTATAACAAATACTTCAGAATCACATAAAGCAAGAGTGGTTATTACAAGCTTTTGTAGTACACACTTTTCGAATGAAGTGAAGCACTTAAAAGGAAACTCCCATTGCACCACCCTCAGATTTAGTGTTAAGATGGCTCAGCTGATAGCCTGCAGAAGCAACTTGAAAATAAGGTGCACTGAACTATAAAACAAAATAGAAAGGTGAAAGAAGCTACAGATTTGGAACGTTGAGTGAATGGGCAGAGGCATGGTGTCATGGCTATGTGGACATAATACAAAATTATAACTTTGCCTTCTGGTGATTGACTTGCTTGTTTACTACATTCATTTCTGTGTCATAGTGTAATGTTAAATTTAACAATGGAAAATATGATTGGAGTGTCAATAACAGAGGATAGATAACAACTAACCATAAAGGCATGTACAACGGGCAGTCACATTCACAAACTTTTCGCCCAAGGCCTTCATCAGAAAAAAGAAACACATACATTCAAACACAATCACTTAGACACTTGCACACATGACCACCATCTCTGGCCACTCCAGTGAAGTATGTAGCAGCAAGATGTAAGGAGGGCACCTGTGCTTTGTTCTACACAAATACCATATCTTATGACACTTTATGTTCCATTTAGAAGGTTTTGACTATTCAATTCCTTTGATGTATGTAACATAGTCAACAAATCATTTATTCGTTTTCATTTCTTTGAGAAGTCTATACAATGTCCATCTTGCTTTCACTATTCATGGCTAAACTGCAGAGTCTGTTGCCCATGCACGCAAATGTTGGTTACACTACAGAATATCTATGTATACACCACAGCAGTCAACCATAGAGCAGCTATAGAATGTTTTATTTATTTTATGATTTGTATGAAACGGTGATCATTTTAAGTGAAAGTTAGGTTAGGTATATGTTAAACAAGAAGTTTTTTAGTATGTGAGGCACATAGTGCTCTAATCTCTGGTTCAGAAACATTCAAATTATTGCTTTCCATAGTGGCTCACGGCAAAGTTGCCAACATATGCACCATGCTAATAACAAGGGCAACAGACACTGCAGTTTTACCCTATTCATCACATATACTTGCAATGGTAATATATTCTACTGTGTAGCAAAGCAATTGCCGGGCAGACAATTTATAATTCTGTAAAAAGAAAAGATAATTAATATGAGTGAGATTTGAACACAGTCACAGTGCCACGTAACTTCATTGCTGTGGCTCTTCAAGCTACTCGATATTGTGTACCTCTTGCTTTGACTATTCATTGTTTTTTGCTTCTTTTTTTACAGTTTCATAAAACTTCTTCCTGTTTTGATGCTTGATCTGTTTAGATTCTTGACGAACTGTATGTTGGGTAATCTTACAAATAAATCTGAGCAGGAATGAGATGAGGCATTCCCCTTGTTAGAAAATCTAACAGTTAACAACACAACTTTATTGACACAGTTGCCTAGTAATGGGGGAACAAAATCAATAGCAATTGAATTGGACACCTTTTGTGTTCTAAGATGGGTTTCACAAGACACTGAATTAATCTGTTAATCCTGAGTGGTGACTGCTCAACTATTACTTACACCTCGTGGCATAGGATCTGAGGTGCACCAGCTACCTTGATGTTGTGCATGATGTTTTCAATACAACTCCTGCCAGGCAACCTAGGATGTGCAATAGTATCTTCATGTCCAAAGAGTGTTTCTTGTACCATAGTAAGTGTCCAGGAATGATGAAGGTACAGGTTGCTTGCAGGCTGTTGGGTTGTGAGAAGTAATTACAGTTATATCCGCTCAGTTTAATGTAATGCACATAAGTTAGAATATCTCCACCATTTGGCAAGTGGGCTGTTTTCTTCTACAGTGTCACTAACCTGAACCTTTAGGTCGACACAATCTTCTTCCGTGCTTATGGTTGACAGAGAGATACTTCTGTGGGGTAGTGACTTCTAGCCTCCTGATGGTTCTGGCTGTCCACTTTTTTTTTTGTTATCCAGCATTGAATTTGCTATTTATTTGTTACACAGTAAGCTGGTTATCCAAAATTAAGTCTTGGTAGGCAGTGACAACACTTTCTTTAAATATGTACTATACTTCTAAATGATGGCAGTTCCTCCTGTCAATGCATTGTACACTCTTACTAGAGGAGCATGTGAAAAACCTCAGTGTGTGCACTACTTTCAAGATAGATACATATACCGGGGGGGGGGGGGGAGAATATGTGTGTGTGTGTGTGTGTGTGTGTGTGTGTGTGTGAGAGAGAGAGAGAGAGAGAGAGAGAGAGAGAGAGAGAGAGAGAGAGAGAGAGAGAGAGAGAGAGAGTATATTGTCATGCAGTCCTGATTAAAGGTGCCCATATTGCAAAACCTGTAATAGAATAGCCATACTGACAACTAGTACTAGATCTGATGACATACCACTCGTGTGACAATCTGAACTATACCATTCCTATGACGACTCACTCAATAATGTCAAGTATCTCTTAATTCATTTGCTCATTGGTGCTGGTGGTAATAGCAGATCAAGTACTTTTGCCCATTCTGATCCATTTTTCTAACTTTTTACTGCTTTGGTAGTTGCAGCAGAGAGAGCAAGGTGGGTAAGCTTTTAGCACACTGGACTTGCATTTGGGGATGGTGTATTGCAAATGTCACATTCATTTCCTTGAAAAGGGTTCATCCAAATTCCTTCCACTAATCTAATCCCCTGCCTGGTCTCTTGGTGGGATATGAAACTGAAATGTTTTTTTAAATGTCATTACTTGTGTAGTAAAATCTTCTCAGTATATAAGTCACATCACATTAATTAAAAATTCTCAAGCTTTTGACAGCAAACTCCACCATAGTCATCAGGAGTTAGTCACCAACTGCTGGGGCTGGCATAGTGTACTGCTTTTGTAGCTGCAACAGTGGCGTCTGGAGCATTCCACAAGGCTGAAGAGCATGTGTGCAGAAGGCAACATGGGCAGGTCCTGTCTCATCACTGTACCCAATGATGTTGTGTGGATGCTACATTTGTAACTATGCTACATTTGAAACTATTGCTCCCGATTCCTTTGAAACTGTTGCTCCCGACTCCTTTGAAACTGTTGCTCCCTCCTCCCTAGAAGTGCCACACCTCTGCTTCCACTCTGCCCAAAGCCTGCCCCCATGCCCTGTTAAAATTGTGTCTGTTTACTCTAATTTCAGACTCTTCTTTTATTTAACAATCCCAGTAAGGTGATCTACATCTACATATTTACTCTGCAAATCACATTGAAGTGCCTGGCACAGGATTTATCGAACTGCTTTCATAATATTTCTGCACAGTTAGATTGTCTAATAGTGTGCAACTTAACACTTAAATCTTTCCGTTTTCAATCTGATTTCTCTTATTTTATGACTATTATGTCTCCCTATGTAGTTCAGTGCTAACAAAATATGTTTGCAATTGGAAGAGAAAGTTAATGAAAGAAATTTTGAAAATAGATCTCTCCACAGCAAATAACACCTTTCTTTTAATGATTTCCACCCCGTATTGTGCATCATTTCTGTGACACTCCCTCCCCTCTATCACGATAATGCAAAATGAGGTGCCTTCCTCTGAACCCTCTCTATATCCTCCATAAGTTACACAATGCGCAGTAAAAATTCAAAAATAGGACAGACAAGTGTAATGTAGGTAGTTTCTGTAGTAGCACTTGCATCTTCTAAGTGTTTGGTTCGGCTTCACCTATTTTCTTTGTGTTCTTTCCAATTAAAAATGCCATATTTGTAATTCTTAGGTATTTAGTTGAATTCACATACAGTATATTTGACTGAACTATTGTGTAAACGAGGTTTAAGGGATTTCTTCTATTGATCATATGGATGGCTTTACACTTTTCATTATTTAGGGGCAATTGCCAATTTTCACACCATCCACATGTTTTATCTAAATAGTTTTGCAGTTGCTTTGAATCTTTTCGTGACTTTACTGACCGATAAATGACAGCATCATCTATGAACAATCTAAGAGAGCTGTTCAGATAGTCTCCTAAATCATCTATAAAGACAAGATAACTACTGGGGTGCTCTGTAACACTTCCATGGGAAACACCAGACGTCACTCCTGCACTTCTGTTTTACTCGGTGACTTTCTGTCAATTACTACTTACTGTGTCCTTTCTGATAGGAAATTGTGAATTCAGTTGCACAACTAAGGCGATATTCCATAAGTGCGCAATTTGATTAGAAGCTGCTTGTGATGTACAGTATAAAAAGCCTTCTGGGAATCCAAAAGTATGGAAATGATTTGAGATCCCTTGTTTATAGCACTCATCTCTTCAAGTGAGTAAAGAGCTATGTTTTATAAGAATAATACTTCCAGAATCTGTCATGACTATGGGGCAATAAGTTAGTCTCTATGAGGTAGTTCCTAATGTTTGAAAAAGTATACATTCTAGAATCCTTTTGCAAACTGATGTCAGTGATATAGGCTTGTAATTTTGTGGGTCACTCGTATTGCCTTTCTTGAATATAGGATTGACCTGTGCAACTTTCCAATCAGTGGGCACGGATATTTTGCTGAGTGAGTGGTTGCATATGATAGCTAGTTCTGGAGGTATTGCTTCAGCATACTCTGAAAGGAATCTAATTAGAATACAATCTGGATCAGAAGACTTGCTTTTGTTAAGTGATTTAAATTGCTTTATTGCTCCTAGAGTATCTACTTCTAAATTTCACTTGCTGACAGCTATTCTTGATTAGAATTCAGGAGTATTTGTTTCATCTTCTTTGATGAAGTAATTTTGGAAAGCTGTGTATAGCAATTCTCCTTTATCGGCACTTTGAGTAGCATCACCAATGCTGTCATGTAGTTAAGGTATTGGTTATCTTTTGCTGCTAGTAGACTTTAGATATGAAAAGGATTTCTTTGGATTTTCTTCAAATCATGAGGCAGGGTTTCATTTTGGAAACTATTATAAGATCCTTGCATTGAAGTTATTGCTGAATTTCCAAAGCATGTAAAATATTGGCAGTATTGGGGATTTTGCATCTGTTGATATTTGAGCCAAAATTATCATATTTTCAATCCTTTGAAATTGATCAATTGCTATTCACTACATACATCACAATGAGGCACAGAAATGCATACTTCTGGCATCTTGTTCATACTTAGCCTTCAACTCATCAGTGATAGACACACACAAACTCTTACACATCACAGCAGTCGAGATCCTCTGTGGTGAAATTGTTACATACAGCACAAGGAATAAGTGATGGGAATGGAAGCAGTTAGGGAAGAGGATTGTTAGGAGAAGGATGGGAGGGGGGGGGGGAGTTTCAAGGTATGGGTGGGGAAATATACTAGTGCTTATACTACATAGACCAGGGCACACCGCTAGGTGCTGTATTGGTTTGGGAGCTGTGGACGAGATGTGGTTGAAGAGGATGGGAAGAGGAAGGGAATGGAGAGATAGACTGGAGTACAGTAGTGGAGTAGAATATGAGCAGGGAAGAGGTGAGGTGGTGGAGGATGGGAACTAATTAAGGTTGACACCTGAGGGTCTGCAGACACGTAAGATAAATTGCAGTATTTCAGTATTTGAAATTATCTGAAATAAGTAACATGCCCAAACACTGTATTCCAGTTTCCCAGATATCTGATTTTTTTACTTAGAAAAGTTTGTTGGTTACAGCAAGTGAGTTTCAAACCAGTAGACTATGTTGGCTTAAGTTTACAATCCGTTTCACGGCATAGTGTTGAATGTTCAGATGTTGGCTATGGCCACTGCATGTGACCAGCCAATATTTTGTTATGAATTGTTCCGGTGGTGGTAATAACAATTTTGTTGAACGGATATGGGTACTTTGAGAACAACCATAGAACAGGAACAGCATTAATTACTTACTTCTTGGTCAGCGCACAAAAGTAATCATTTATTATGAATAAATGATGTCAAATTACATTATGTTAAACGAACTGTTACACGCTTATATCTGATTGGCTGTCACTGTCTGTGCTACGATTAGTTGGCTGTGGCCAACGCCAACACTACGACACTACGCCTTCACAGGGATTGTAAACTTTTATGGACTTTTGTTTATCTGGATATGTTGTTTGTACTTTTCACTGTTTTCTGTGCATTTTAATTATGTCTTTATTCACTGTGAAATTTGAATAGTTAAGTCAGTCACAATTACAAAAGAATCAGGATGTATCACAATTATTCTTTTATTGCAGAAAAGGTTTGAGGGCACCAGAGTTACTGTTGAAACATTTCTAGCATGGAAGGCTGCATTTGATGCTGAATTTAATTCGAAGAAGAAACCTGAAAAAGAGGAGAAAGATAGCAAAAAGATGACTGGAAGGGAGCTGTTTCTATCAGATAAAACTCTTTGTGAATCTGATCTCAAATTTCTTGAGGATGGTATGTTCATATTACATAATCTAAATCATAATGAGAATATAGGTACTACAGACTTTGAGTTGTTAGTGATATTTTGGAAACCTCTTTTGTAATATTATTGATGGTCATTATTATACTACTTTTTCTGTAAGGCTACAGATGTGTCTGTAACAGATGTGTGACAGGTCTGAAGGACACACAAGGCAAATTTTTTCAAGCAAAATATGTACCACTTTAAATTACTTACTGTTAAATGTAGGTCTTGCTGTTTAAGTAGTGCAGTGGTTAATGGACCTCAATAATATCCTTGGAGAGGGATGTTCAAATGCCTGCCTTACCATTAAGATTTAGGTTTTACGTAGTTTTTCATTACTTGGGGAAAGTATGATATATATTGGCAGAAATAAAGCTATTTGTGTGATTATGTAATTTCTCAATAGTTGCAAAACACAAGGATGTAGGTCCAAACATGGTACATTACACAGTTCTGTTACATTAAAGTGTGTCAAAACAGTGTACACTGCTGGCTGAATGAAAGATTCCATGTCTGTAGTTATTGTTTAGCTATGGGTCATTCCATGTGAACTCACCTAGCACCCCCTGCTCGACCATCATGGATTTCGATGAAATTTTTAGTGAACATTCGTACATGTCCCCAATGAACATCGATAAATTTTAAGGCTTGTCGAAGTTACACTGTCAGAGATATAGTCAGTTGTGTGGCACCATGTGCGACTTTGCGCTGGGCGAATGTAAATATTTGAAGATTTTGAGTTGTGGGCAATATTTCGTTGACAGAAATGACATTTAGCCATCTTGTACAACTGTATGCATTCTCTTGGGAATAATAATGAAAATAATTTTACGTGCCATATACAGCCAGAAAAATTCAGCCAAAGTTGCTAAAAAAAAATCGGCACCTAAAAAAACTTCAAAGTTTGGCTTCCTATATCTCGGGGACTAAAGCTATGGTGAACGTGAAACTTGGAATGTGGTAACCTAACAATACAAGGTTCTCAAAAATAAAGTTTTGTTTAGGTATCTTTTCCAATACTGAATTAATTAACTGCAAAGTTGAAGATTTTAGAAAAAGTAAAAAAATACGGTATTTTTTAGCTTATTTTGCAAAAAACTATGTTCTATAAAACTTTTCAAAGTAGGCTGACTAGAAAGACCATTATTTTAACTGCATAAAAAAGTGTATTTGATCATCAACCGCGGGCTAACAGTGGTAGATAATTTGAATCAAAGTTGAATGCGTAAATCACTGTGAGGAAAAAAATGTTAAACTTTGGATTCTTATATCTGCTAAAGTAATTGCATGCTGAACATGAAACTTAGTACTTAATAGATTAGCAACACAGGGATGTGGCATAAAAAATTCAGCCTCCTACTATTTTCCAATATTCTACAAAATTGTCGTAAACATTACGATATTTGTGAGAAGGTGAAAATACGGTGTATTCAACCCTTCTTTTATAAATACCAGTTTCTAGTAAAGTTTCAAAACCAGTCTCATATGAATCAACATGTTTTAAGGAACCACAGACACATGGGTTTAATGCCCAACACTGATGAACAATGCTATATAAATTGAAGCAAACTAGGCGGAACATTATGCTGAGAAAAAGGTTTTTACCTTTGGGTTTTTATATCTCTTTAACAAAAACTATGATAAGTGTGAAATTTTGCATACAACAACTTATTAAGATAAGGTTTCCCAGAGTAAAATATCATTTGTTTTTCAACCTTTTCATATATGAGACCCCCCTTCCAAGTAAAGATATTTTGGCGACTCCCTCCTCACGAACCATAAAAAAAAGTTAACTCAAAGGAAACAAATTTTATCTTCTCTTTTTTGCTTCAACTTTCTTTTAAATTGTTGGATGAAGTTATTTTGTATATTTTTCGGAATGGTGCACACATCCTATTTTTACACGATTTTCAACAGAAAAAAACATTTTGTTAATGAGCTTTTAGCATCTGTCAAGACTCAGAAGAGAATTATGTTCATTAAGGAAGATCCCACTGTATAGACAGTAAAGAAGTAGTTCTTCTTCTTCCCCCTCCCCCCAGACTTACTGTATTCAATTCTTTCACTGAAAACAGCTTTCATATTTTGTGCTTTTCATCATTAATACATTGTATTGTGAAACAATCTATGACCTATTCGATTCATAATGCATATTACATAAAGAACTCCGTATTTTTAACATTACATAAATTTCACTTAGGTATATGTTTTTGTATTACTGATCCTCTTGTTACTTTACGGTCCAAGTATTCCTGTGATGGCGAGCCGCCCCCCCCCCCCCCCCTTCCCAAGCAAGACTTCGTGTCCTCCCTGGTGGTTGCAACCCACAGGTTGGGAAACACTGCTGGTGGTGGTGATGGTGGTATCCTCCCATGAGGAATGTTTACATGGTCTGCAATGTGACTTGTGATATGTCCATTGTTGTTCCTAATAGTTGCACACTAAGAACATAACAAATCAGGATTTAATAGTTTCATTACTTCCTTTTTGTTTCGAAAATAAATGCACCACAGAAGAAACAAAGCACACAACAATGTTAATAATAATGTGCAGATAGGAACATATTAACATTCCTTACTGGACCTTTCATTGTTGTAAAGCACACAATAATATTATTCAAAAGAGGTAGACTGGCTGGCCAGTACTTAGCTCAGCTAGGTACTGCTGATAGTGACACAACTGAAGACGAAAATAAATGTGGAGACATGCCTGTGAAGTGTTTTCCTTCATCAGAGATGAAAAATGGGTAAGAAGGGAAAGATTACAAACTTTGCTGTGAGCAACCTTTCCCTTCGGTCCTATTTCTCCTCCCTCCTACCTGATGAAGAAAAGTATTTCCGTAAGCTTGTATCCACATTTATTTTCGTTCTTATTTGCAGTTTTTTTTTTCTTTTCTTATGACTATCAGTGATACCAACCTGAGGTAAGTACTGGCCAGTCACACTCTCTTTTGAATAATATTTTCCCTTCTCAGTGGAGAATGTGTGTCAAATTAATCAAAGCATACAACTAAACAAATCACAATAATTCTGTCATTAATTGTATTTGATGTGTACTTCTGAGTATGGCATCAGACACTTAACGAGTGGCATGATTATCATAAAAAGGAAGTTGTGTGACTAAACTCATCCTGTGTAGTTGCTTGTAAACAGTTTACCGTTGGTGATTTTTATTTGGATCCAGATATAACAGAGGTAGCTGGAGTAAGAAGGCATCTTTACTGCAGTTCATGTGTGTGAGAACAGAGGTATGGAGAAGCATAGTGCAATACCTCATAGAGCAATAAAATATTTAGGAACTTTCGAAGAATCTCATGCTGTGACCATGCTAATGTATTTAGTTTGTGTCCTCTTATTGCATGGTGGTAGACATGTCTGTTCTCGTGTAGGATTTTCATAGTACAACATTTAAATCATCATCTAGATTGAAAAACACACATTGTGTGAGGCAGCTTTTATGTTTAGTGCACAGTTTTTTAAAATTTTTAATGCAATTATATGTTGATAATTAGACAGTCTACATATTTCATGTTAATTTTATTCACTTTCTTTTTTGTGTAGGTGGTGATTCTATTAAAGTCGACGAATCCCTGTTCCAAGATATGGATGAACTTGATCTTGATGTTGAAGATGAACTGGATGGAGAAGATAGTTCATGAGATTATATTCTAAAACTTTTGTATTACTATGTGTAAGACAATTTAAGAACTATGCATACTCATGAGATATGAGAAAGTTGCCATAAGTGAAACACTGTACATATGAAGCGAGAAAAAATACATGCTTTGTTTTTGATTGTTTTTATTATGCATTTTAAGGTGTAAAAATTTCCTTATTTGTTCTGGAACACCTGTTCTGTGAATTTTTGAAGATAATTATGGTGGCAATATTCATCACTTTTAGGCTCAGCTTTTATCATTTTTGTCACTAGATATTGTCTGAACAGACCTCCAGGAATGCATAAAACCTATTTTGTAATCTTCTCAAATACTTCTCAATAAGAAAGTGAAAAAGGTTGATTAATCTGAAATGAATTATGTCTCTAATGGAGATGTAAGATCAAGAGTAACAAGCAGTATTTATGAGTACAGTAAAACACTGTTTTTACGTTTTCCCGCCATTTACACCATGTTTTGTCAGTCCTGTCAAATTTCCTATGTTCACAATGTTAATTCGCCCGTTTTTCTGGTGACATATTTACACTTTTCCTGTGTTTTACGCTTTTCGAAAGAATGTTTGTGAAGAAAAAATGACGTAATCTGTATAAATTGAAACTGGCATGGCTTTCACCTTAAAGTATAACGTTTATAAATTTTTTGTAGCCAAGTTTCTTGACACTTTGAATAAATACAAACATTTATTTTGCGTTTAGTTGTTGGTAATACACCTACAGTTGACTTAGGACACGCCGATTTGTGGCAGTGGCAGTTTCTTTGCCAGAGCACCTGACCTGTAATCAGATAAAACAGAGCAGTCTGTTGACGTGAGACTAACACCGATTTGTGGCGGTGTAGTTCCTCTTTCTGCCAGCTTCTTTGCCAGAGTGGCTGGCATGTACTCAATCAGAACCAGTTGCTTTGTTGACGTGAGAATAAAGAGTTGCATTGTTTTTGTGATACATACTTCTGATTAATAAAGAACTTTATCTGTTAAAGTTGGGTATTATTAGGTTCAGTAACCACCATAATACACACAACCCGAAAAAAGCAATAATAGTGAGAGATGCCGATCCTATGCAAACATCACAAACAACATTATGCATATATTTGCACTCGAGAACACGAATAGAGTCTCTAATATAGTCATGTGAAACATTGAAAAATGCAAAAAGAACGGAACTTCAGGAGTTTTACTATGTAACTAATTAATGCTTGTAAAAGGCAGTAATTTTGAAGATTTGTTACATAGGCCGGCAGCGGTGTTCTCTGTTACAATGAAAGAAATTACGTCAAAAATTTCCACTTCTCATAAAGTTACGTTATTCCTGGTGCTTAAAATAGTAAAAATTTGGATAACCTTTATCACAAACTACAAAAATGCAAGGCTGATCCAGTAAGCATATTTTACCCTTCAAATAATTATTTCCTGCATTTTACACCATTTCACTGAAGTCCTTTGAAAAGTGGGGAGGGGGGGAAAAAGTGGTTCTACTGTACATTAGCCAGATTTTGTATATTCAGTGTTGATCAATCATACCCATTTTCTTCTTCCCGTCATATCAGTGTTTGTCATCTATGCATTTCACACTTTGACAGAAGCACATACACAACAAATTATAAAAGGATCTGTGCAAGTGGGAACTATTGTTTAACAGTAAAAGGAGTAGATGATATTCCGTCTGAACTTCTGATATCGTTAGGAGAGCCAGTCGTGAAAAAATTGTATCTTCTGGTATGCAAGATCTATGAAACAGCGGAAATACCTTCAGACTTCACGAAGAATATCGTAAAAGAAAGCAAGTGCAGACAAGTGTGAAAATTACAGAACTATCAGTTTAATAAGTCATGGTTGCAAAATACTAACATGAATTATTTACAGACGAATGGAAAAACTTGTGGAATCCGACCTCAGGAAAGATCAGTTTGGATGTAGAAGAAATGTAGGAACACGGGAGGCAATACTTACAATACGACTTATCTTAGAAGATAGGCTAAGGAAAGGGAAACCTACATTTTTAGCGTTTGTCAATTTGGAGAAAGCTTTTGACAATGTCGACTGGAATACACTCTTCCAAATTCTGAAGGTAACAGGGGTAAAATATAGGGAGTGAAAAGTTATATTCAACCTATACAAAAACCAGACAGCGGTTATTAGTCGATGGGCAAGAAAGGGACGCAGAAGTTGGGAAGGGAGTAAAACAGGGTTGTAGCCTTTCCTCAATGTTGTTCAATCTGTATATTGAACAGACAGTGAAGGAATGGAAGGAGAAATTTGGAGAGGGTAGTAAAGTGCAGGGAGAAGAAATAAAAACTTTGCAGTTTGCCGATGACATGGTAATTTTGTCAGACTGCAAAAGATCTGGAAGAGCAATTGAATGGAATAGACAGTGTCTTGAAAGGAAGATATAAGATGAACAATAACAAGAGTAAAACGAAGGTAATGGAATGCAATGTCAGAAAATCAGGCGATGCTGAAGGAATTAGATTAGGTAATGAGACAATAAAAGTAGTAGATGAATTTTATTTGGGTAGCAAGATAACTTATAATGGCCGAAGTAAAGAAGATATAAAATGCAGAATGGCTTTGGGAAGAAAAGCGTTTCTAAAGAAGCGAAACTTGTTAACATCCAATATTAATTTAAATGTTAGGAAGCCCTTTCTGAAAGCATTTGTCTGGAGTGTAGCATTGTATAGGAGTGAAACGTGGGCAATAAGGAGTTCAGATAAAAAGATGATAGAAACTTTGGAAATGTGGTGCTACAGACTAATGATGAAAATTAAATGGGTAGATCATGTAACTAATAAGGAGGTGCTTAACCAAATCGGTGAGAAAAGGAGTTTCTGGCATATCCTGACTAAGAGAAGGGATAGATTGGTTGGACACATTCTGAGACATCAAGGGATTGTTAACTTAGCATTAGAAGGAAGCGAGTGGGGTAAAAATCCTAGAGGGAGACCAAGGGACGAATACAGTAAGCAGATTCAAAAGGATGTACGTTGCTGAACGTATTCTCAGATGAAGAGACTTGCACAGGACAGGGTAGCGTGGAGAGCTGCAGTAAACCAGTCTGCGGACTGAAGACAACAACAGGCTTATTATACCCCATCAGGGGCCAGGTCTCCTGTGATAGCAGGCACCTGATTTATCAACTCTGCAGTAATCGTTGCACAGCTGTTGATTACCAACAAGCTGCTCATCAGAATGAATAGCTACTGTTTCAATGTGGACATCCTGTGGCCCTGAATGCAGTTGAGTGTAATATTTTACATTTCAGTGGCTACTTTACAACACAGCCTATCTAGATGCCTCCACCATCCTCTTCTCTGAACTGCACTGATGGGAGTTACCGTTATAACACATTCTACTGTCTCAAAAACATCCTGGCCTCGACCTAAGATAAACTATTGTTCTTACAATCCACATGTATCAGCCCCCCCCACCCCCTCTTGCACTGCCCACCAATTCAGGTCTCTCTCCCAACCACTTGCTACTTTCTTCTTTCCCCTCGCCTCACCTGTTCAGCCCCTCTCCCTATCCTGCATTTCAAGTAACATCTCACATCCCCTCCTTTATGCACTATCAGGCATCCCAGAGCAAATGGTGAACATTTGCCTTGATCCTTCCCCATCCCCTTCTCATACCCTGTTGGTACTATTTGGGCCATATTAGCTAGAGATGGCGGTCTGGCCTGTCAGATGAGGACCTACAGGACTACCTTTCTGACCAGGATGTAACAGGTGTACATCATTTGATGAAAAGAGTTAACTGCAACCCAGACGTGCCAATTCTCCCGATTTTAGTGGGTGACTCCCCATTTTTACTTCTTCCTCCCGATCTTGAAGACTAATCTTCTGATTTTAAATGCAATTTCGATATTTCTCTTATTATTTGAAAATCCCGCACTTCCGATATATCAATGGACGAAGAGGTGTAGCTAGTCAACAGTCATTCCAAGTGAAGCAATTTGCATTGTTTACAAGATGCAGTTTCGATACTTTCCTTATTTGAAAATCCGGCGCCTTCGATATATCGATGTATGACGAGGTGTAGCTAGTCGATAGTCGTTCCAAGCAAAGCAATTTGCATTGCTTAAAAGACCATTGTGTTATTGATTTTGCTGCGTGTCGTGTCTGAAGTTGAAGTAGTGCTTGTTGGCAGCGTATCTTGTAGGTCTTAATTATATTTCGGCAAAAATGTCAAAGAAATATAATTCAGTCTTCAGAAGCGTGTATAAGGAAGAGTTTCCGTGTTTAAGTGAGTCGAGGGAGGGACAAACACACACATTTTGTAATGTATGTAGAAATGACTTTTCAGTGGCTCATGGCGGGAAATGCGACATCATTAAACACGTGGAAACTAAAAAACACAAAGAGAGTGCCAAGTGTGTAGAACAGAATAAAAAAACTCAACTTTTTGTGTAAACCCCAAACAGGAGATACCATGACAAATGCTGAGGCTTTATTTAAGTCATTTATTGTGGAATACAACTTGCCTATAAACTGTGCCAACCACGCGGGGCCCTTGTTTCGCAAAATGTTTCCCAATTCTGAAATTGCCAAACGATATGGGTGCGCCAGAACATAAACAACGGCTATTATTATTGAAATGTGCATGGGAGAAAGAACAAAAATTATTACACACTTGCAGGAGAATCCATTTTCTATTGCTATCGAAGGTAGTAATATAACAGATTTCAAATTATATCATATTATTGTGTCGTTCTTCAATCCTGAACTCTGTGAAATTCAAAATTGTGTACTTTCTGTGCCTAATTTAGGAGGAGATGTTATTGGAGCCAATATTGCTGATCTTTTAGTTAAAACTTTACTGTAATTCCGTATTCCATTAAAAAACTGTCTGGCTTTTTGTGCTGATATTGCTCCTGTAATAGTAGGATTAAAGAAGGCTGTGGCAGGATGTTTGAAGCAGGAAATGGAGAACTTAAACATTATAGACTGTCCTTGTCACCTAATTAATCTTGCTGCAGAGAAGGGGGCTGCATGTTTGCATTTAAATGTTGGCAAAATCATTATTGACATATTTTATTTGGAAAGGAATGCAAAGAGGAAAGAACAACAGAAAAATTTCAAAGTGAGAAAGGTTCTGAAATGTGTACCTACTCGATGGCTATCGTTGAAAAGGTGTTTAGACAGGATTTTGGAACAGTGGGACCCTTTAGTTACTTTATTCAAGAGTGAAATTGTGAGTAAGGATACTGAAGTGGGCACATTAAAGAATTATAAAATTCCAAAGCACACTCAAAGTGTAGATGTATCCTACTCACATCCCAAGTCCAAACACTGTGATAAAATTTCTACACCTGAAAGACAAACACAATCAACAGTTTTACGGAAAGCAATTAAAGGTACAGATGACACTGTCTGCCATGCTGTACCAAGCGAGGAACGACTGTTTATGTTTCTGTCATCAAATTTGCATAAATCTTTTTTCTTTCAAGTTTTATGCCTATCTTTGAAAACCCTAATGTGGCTCTTCAGTCAGGTGCACCACATATCCATTTATTGAAATCAGTGCTGGAGGAACTATTGAAGAATGTGATGGCAAGATTTGTGAAACCAGTTATTAAAACCTCCAGCTCTCTTATTGATGTAAAGTACCACACTCCAGCAAATCAAAAGGAAGACTGTGATCTGGTTATAGGGAATGCTACATTTACTTTGGTGGCCACCTTGAAGCCCGAGGAAAAGTCTGTATTCTTGGAGGCTGTAAGAAAATGTTTTTCTTCATCATGTGATTACATGATACACAAATTCCCATTCAAAAATGAAGTTTTGAAGCATGCAGAGGTTGCAAATATTTCTATGATTGGCAAGGCATCATTTTCCAGTCTTAGATTTTTTATAAACAGATTTCCAGACATTTTAATTAGCGTAATACAAAATTTAGATACAGAAGTTGATATTCTGCAGTCTCAGTTCAGTAACTTTCAGGTGGAAGAAATCAACTTCGCAGCAGAGAGACTTTATGTTCAGTGGGCATTGGTAGGACAGATGAAATCAGCTGATTCTTAAATAAGATAAACTTGCTAAGGCGATGCTGGCTATTTTATCAATTCCACACAGTAATGCAGTATGTGAGAGGATTTTTAGTGCAGTTACAAAGACAAAAACTCAGTTCAGGTCCATACTTTTAGAAGCATCTTTGGAAACATTTTTAGTCTTAAAAATTGCACAGAAAGGCAAATGCTTTGAACAGAAATTTAGTTCAGAGTTTTTGAAGAAGGCTAAGTCAGCTACAGCTGTGCTGAACAAGTAATTGCCATGACAAACTATTTGGGCTTTTCTGTCTTGAAAGATTTTTGCGTAGGCCTACTTACAATATAAACATTACTGACTTACCTAAAAAATAGTGATCTGTTTCTTCTGTTACACATACAACATTGAGATTGATTAAGTATTCATAAGCTTAACGTATGTACATAGTATATAAAATTGATTGAAAATTGGCAAATATGGATTGTGTCATGAAATGAATAACGTGTGGCAAATTAACAGTGATTTATTCATGCAAAAGCTGTGCTATTGTCAAAACAGAAATGAAATAGATATTAATGTTTTTTTGTATCATAATTCTAAACATTACTTCTCCCAAAAGTGCTTTATGTGTGTGAATCCAAAGAAACCTGTAGAGATCATCATTTACTTTTGTCAGCATGTTGAATGATAAATCTCACATTCTGAATGATCAGGTATGTCCATTATTTAGTATTCACATGTAAATAATGAAATATATGTAATTGAGTGGTTACATGTATTGAATTAGTACATTTTAAGTTATCAGGGGAGTGTCTTAATTCACTGTGTTAGATCGCAAAATTTTTCCTAATTTTTCACTTTTGAAAGTTGGCATGTCTGGAACAACCTAACACTGACCCGAACTGTGTTTTTGACCTTTGACAAAGTTGACCTTCCTTCCAAGGTAAAACCAGGTTCTGAAATCATCTCCGTTCCCCTGTATGTTCCTAATCCCACCCGATATTACCTGTGTCAGCGGTTCAGTCATACTTGTCAGTCGTGCCCCAATGCAGCGAAATGCATCACCTGTAGTAGGGACGCCCATGAGGGTGACTGCCCTGCATCAACTGCATGGGTGACCATGCTGCTAATTCTCGAGAATGCCCTGTATATAAAGATGAGCGGGTCATCCAGGAAAAAGTTTCCAACTCTGCTGCCCGGAAATTACTAGCAAGTAGAAAGCCTGCTGTGCCCCCCAGCGGGTAACTACAGCAATGTCCTTTCCTCTCCTTGCCCAACAAAGGAGATGGTTACGCAGACATGTGACTTCACCTTCAGCAACACAGTTGTCAGATCAGCCAACCCAAAGATTGCCCACTCGACATCCCCAATGCCCTCTGTTCACTCTAAATCCCAGACCACATGAGTTTCACATAAATCATGGGCCACTAAGTTGGACTTTGAAAAAAAGATCCTGTTCGCAAAAGATTTTCTATAAGCTTCATCTTCCCAACCATCAGCTGTTCATTCTTCAAACAGGCCTGCCTCCAAAAAGGCACACAAAAAGAGAAGTTCCTCTCTTTCCCCACCACGGCGTGACTCTTCGGTAGACGGTCCCGGCCATTCTCTGTCTCACCAGGATGCTCTACTGCTTGCTGATCTGACGGCATTTCACTGGCGGAGGAAGTTGCCCCTTTCGATCAATCCAGGAAGGAGGCAGAACAGATATATGAACCCATGGAGCCCAAATGTCCATCTCTCGATGGCAGTAGCAGTGTCCCCTCGCAGCCAGGCTCTCAGCGGCCGTCGAGGTGATCCCCTCTTGCCTCTTCCCTTTTTTTTCTTCTTCTTTTCTTTCTTCATGGCACTCCTTCAGTGGAACATCAGAGACATTGATTCCAAACGCGATGAATTAAGACTACTCCTTCTACTCCACTGCCCGCTTATAGTCAGTCTGTAAGAAACGAAGCTCCGCCAAACCAATCAAATCGATTTCCCACAATATACTGCAGTGTGTTTTAATTTACCTCCAGTGGAAGGTATTCCTGCCCATGCAGGTGCTATGCTGCTCATTCGGAAAGACATATATTTTCATCCCATCCCACTGCAATTCTCCTACAGGGAATTGCCGTCCGTGTCACCATCCCCACATTTCGAATGGTATATTCTGTTTGATAGGCACTCGAGCGACCATTTCCCCTGTAAAATTTCTCTACAACATCATACCACTTCTGCATGTTCCACTACCTGGAACAAGCCAACTGGCGGCTCTATTCTTCCATGGCAGTTTTCCATGATCAGAACTTCTCCAGCTGTGACAGTCAGGTCAACTACCTCACAGACTTCATACTCATCGCTGCGGAATATTCCATACCCCGAACTTCCACCTCTCCACGTAGGGTCCCAGTTCCCTGGTGGAATGCAGCATGTAGTGATGTTATTCGAGCCCTGCGACGTGCTCTACGTCTCATTTAACGCTGGCCTACATTGGAAAATTGTATTAATTTCAAAAGACTACGAGCGAAATACCATCATGCCATTAAAGAAAGCAAAAAGCTTGATGGACTGCTTCCACGAGTTCTTTCACCAGATTTACTCCTTCGTCAGTCGTCTGGGGTAACCTACGCTGGCTATCTGGCACTAAGGTCCGTTCCCCAACCACTGAACTCAATATAGCAAACGAAGTTCTCTTGGAACCCGTTGATATCCCCAATGCTGTGGGCCGATCTTTCGCTTAGGTCTCAAGCTCGGCTAATTACGACCCTGCCTTCCTTCCCCGAAAACAGGCTGAGGTGGCACGAACGCCATCTTTTACATCTCCCAATCCTGACAGTTACAATGCCACCTTCACCGTGCAGGAGCTAGAACGTGCCCTTCTCTCTCCTGGTCATCTGCCCCGGGGCCCTATGCCATTCATATTAAGATGTTGAAGAACCTCTGTCTTCAGATAAATGCTTTCTTATTCGCACTTATGAACGCGTCTGGACTGAAGGTGAAGTTCCCACTCATTGGTGTGAAGCAATTGTTGCTCCCATACCAAAACCAGGAAGGACAAACATCTTCCTTCCAGTTATCGCACCATTTCCCTGACCAGCTGTGTCTGTAAGGGAATGGAGCGCATGGTTAATGCTCGGCTGGTTTCGATACTCGAATCCTGACGCCTCCTCACTAACGTCCAATGTGGGTTTCGAAGGCATCGCTCTGCTATTGATCACCTCGTTACCTTGTCGCCCCAGGCCTCCCATCTTGGGGATCTCCAAATTCCTAAAAAGAAAGTTTTTTTGTTGGGAGCGCGCTTAGCATGTCTGCTGGGGCCTCCAAAAGATATTTTTTCAGACTGGGAGGGGGCCTCCAATTCTTTTTTATAGTAATAAATAGTGGACGGGGGGGGGGGGGGGGGGCTCATTTCACATTCTGCTGTCGCCCCGGGCCTCCAACTGCCTTAGTCCGCCACTGCTAACATTGGATAGGAAACTTAGCTGGTCTCCACAAGTGTCTTCTATGGCTGCCCAGTGCACTCGTTTCCTCAACATTCTCCATGTTCTTAGTGGACGTCATCTTCATGGGGAGCGGATAGTACTGTCCTGCTTCCCCTCTATCAGTCTACTGTCAGATCCAAGCTGCATTACGGGAGTTTCATGTACTCTTCTGCACAGCTGTCCATTTTACGCCTCCTAAACTCGATCCACCATCGAGGGTTATGCCTGGCGATTGGTGCCTTTTACACTAGCCCTGTTGACAGTCTCTACGCCTAAGCTGCCAAATTACCTTTAACCTATCGAAGCGACATTGCTGCGTCGGTACGCATGCTGTCTGCTGTCGAGGCCCCACCACCCATTCTATCCATCATTCTTTAATGACTCCCTCGACAGCCAATATGGGCTGTCCACAACTGCTCTGCTCCCTCCTGGAGTCCACTTTTGTAGCTTGCTTCGGCAGCTCAATTTTCCCCTCCCTTCCACATTTCAAATAGGTGAGAACTCAGTGCGACCTTGGCTTCAGGCTAAAGTTCGCATTTACCTCGAACTCACCTCACTCCCGTAGGAGAGTACTTCTGATGCTGTTTACTGCTCGGGGTTTCTTGAACTTTGTGCACGGCTCTATAATTTTGTCTTCATATATATTTAGATGGTTCTAAGACCATTGACCGTGTTGGATGTGCGTTTGTCATTGGGGATGACAGTTTTCAGTACATGCTTCATTACCACTGCTTGAATTTTACAGCTGAGCTTTTTGCCCTCTATCAGGCTGTATTATATATCCGCCGACACCGTTATCTTTCCTACGTCATCTGCTCTGACTCCCTCAGTGCCATCCAGAGTCTGAGAGACCCCTTTCCAGCCCATCCTGTTGTACACCAAATCAACCGCTCCATTTAATAATTAGCTGCCGACAGCCCTCGTGTTCACATCCTGTGGGTACCTGGCCATGCAGGCATGCCTGGTAACGAGGCTGCTGATGCCGCGGCCAAGGCTGCAACTCTCCTACCTTGGACAGCTACGTACTGTGTCCAATCAAATGATATTCGAGGGGCTCTTTCCTGTCACCTTATATCGTCCTGGCATAATGTGTGGTCCTCGCTTACAAATAATAAGATTCCAACCATTAAACTGCTCCCGGTGGCTTGGAAGACTCCCTCATGCCGCTCACTATGAGAATAGGTCATCTTGGTCCAGTTGCAGATCGGGCATTGCCGGTTCAGCCACCGCCACTTGCTAACTGGTGACCTCGCACCGTTATGTTGCTGTGGTCACCCACTGACGGTGTGCCATGTTTCATTGTCTTCTCCAAATTTTATTCCTGTTTGGATTGCACTGAATCTACCGAATACACTACCGTAGAAGCAATTTTAGCTGATGGCGCAAGAGCTGCTGATCAAGTCTTGAATTTTATGAACTTGACCAATTTGTCAAAGGACACTTTACCCTATGTTTTTCACTGTTCCAAATAGGCTTATTATCCTTCGGTATATCTCAGTTTTGATTCAGGCACTAATGATCTCAGCAGACAACTGAGTGAGTTTGAAAGGGATACAATTGTGGTCTTTCAAGTGGCGGGTGCTCCTTTTGGAGACTTGCCACACAGGTTGGACTAGCTGTGTTAGTTGTGTAATGATGCTGGTTCCAGTGAATATTCTCATACCCACAGACGAAGTACTGGACATCGGCACACCACACGTCTGTCAAGATATACGTATTGTACAGGTACCACAGCACAGATAAGATGGTTTGTGAGCCCAGAAGTATCAACACGAACTGTTCCCAACCGGTGAGAAGCAGTGAGACTATGAGTGCACACACCTCAAACCGTAGCACGGTGTCTGAATACTGCTTGAGCTAATGGCCTAGTGTTCCTGTACACCACATGCACTGTTTCAACAATAAACTGTAAGTGAATCGGAAAACTGTAAGGTGTACTAATTTTTATTTCCGGTAATGTATGCAAGAATCCAGTCCATACTTTCATTAAGTCTGCAGTGGGATAGCGTATCAAACACTTTCTGGAAATGTAGGAATATGGAATCTGCCCATTGTGCTTAATCATTGCTTTGTAGGATATCAGTTGAGAAAAGTGCAAGCAGTTTTGTATGAATGACTTCATGTTATTCCTGAATGCTGTTTTTTTTTTTGGATGGCAACTTCTTTGTTATAAATTCGATGTCTCATCAGCTGACGCTGCAAAAGTAGGTTTTTGTATAATGGCAACTAGTTTTGTGCTGGCCAGAGCCCATTATCAATCTGAAGTATGAGGGTCTCTAGAATATAAGTTAATGTCTTATGACCTAATGACATCTATTCCAGCTATCAACGATACCTTGCACACCTTTGTGACAATTGAATCAAGGCCCTCTGAGCAGCTCGAAACTAGTCTTCTGTTAAAATTCTGACATCTGAATATTTTTTAAGGCTGATGCTTCCTGAATCATTATCGATTTGTGGACAAAATCTTGTCCATATCAAAGTAACTTATTTGATCTAAGAATTTTGCAGAAAAATGACGCTAAGGATATTGATTGATCTGTAATTTTAAACTAAAGTTCAGGAGTCACCTACACTGTTTTTCCAGTTACTAGGGACCGATTTGGGCAAGAGATTTACAATAAATGTGTGCTAAGTAAATGGGCAAATACCACAGAGTGCTGTCTGTAAAACAATATTGAGATTCCATCTGGACCTAGTGATGCCTATCACTGAGTCCTCCATACAGTAGTTTGTGATAAGAAAATGAGTTGCTTTTACTGTTAATCTGCATGAAGTTAAGCTTTTCTGTTGCTTATTCATACAAGTAAGTTACTGTATACTTACTGCATCAATCCTTTTACAGATCTAAATTGTTACTAACTTTTTCCCCATCATTTTTGCATTTTTTAAACCAAGAGCGCTTCCTCAGCATTTTCCAAACTTTCTGCCATAACCAGATTTTCAATAAACTCTGCTTAGTACAAGAGGGGTCAAAATTAATAAACAAGGATCCCATTTATCCATAGATCTTTGATCATCTCAGAGAAAATGATGGTCACGTTTCAAAGTACTTCAGGATTATTCACGTGCATTTTAGCTTGTGAGAAGTACAACCAAAACAGTGGCACAGTAGCTGTGTCCTGTGTCCAAAATCCTATTATTATGTTTATGCTGTTAAATGTACATCAAAATAATGTCCGTATTTGTTTACTAATTACTATCTGGTGTCTACTGAAAATAATTTCGAACTGTTTTAGGTGAAATTCATGGTTTGTATCTTCTTAGTAATATTGTTGACGTTAATGACATTTCTTTCTTGAGTGAATTTGTATCTATGTAATGTACCTTTGCTTAATGCTTGTGGTATTTGGAATTTCTATTTTGAACATTTAACAATGGAAAATCCAGGTTGGAATATCAATAATAGAGGATAGATAGCAACTCACTGTAAAGATGATCAATTATCCACAGACAGGTATGAGAATTAGGTGGGGTTGATTGAGGTTTGAACAATGGCGGCAGTGTTGGAGAGGGAGTCTCCAAAGAAGCTGAATCTGAGATATAAGTACAATTGGTTACATATCGGTAGTCGATTTAGTTGCACTGCCACACAGTCAAGGAAAATAGAGAATCACATCCACACAATTCCTAATGAAGACCATGGCCAAAATTTTGTTTGAATGTGATTGTATATTTTATCTGCCTGTCTGCGACTCAGTCTTTACAGTGTGTTGCTAGTGCGGCAGCTGGAGCTTACGGTTGTGTGCCTGTGTGAGTGTTCTATTTTTTTGAAAAAGGCCATGCCCGATAACTGAAGTGTTGTGTGTGTGTGTGTGTGTTTTTAAACCTGTCACAGCTTGTCATCACGTCTTTGTGGTGAGTTGTAAACTGCCATTATTTTATTGTTAATTACAACCTGGACTATCCATTATTAGATATCATCTATTACTAATATTTTGAACATTTGTATTGTCTGTAACACCAAATCTTCCTGAAAATTAAACATAACTATAAAATATGAGGATTACTATATGAATACAATTTGTGAATGAGAGCAAAAATTAATGTGGAGTGAATGTAAGACCTGTTTAAAAAGTGAAATGGGAGAATATGTGAATTAAAAAGAAAGATTGTGATCCCTAACAATGTCGTATACAGATATATAGCATATATATGAAACTTATTCTGAAACCCAGTTTTAATTTGACAAGTAGTACAATGCCCTTTATCTCCTAACTTAAAAACAGTAATGCAGTAATCTTCTAAAGACATAGTTAGAGATCTGCGTGGATAAGAAAAGTGTTATCCGCACTGCAAGGCCCATATCTGCAACCGCATCCGCGACACTTTATCTGCATCCGCAAGTTCGTTATCCGCATCCGCAGATATTAAAGTTTTGAATAGGTAATAGTAATCGATAGCAGTATTTAAAACCACAGTATGTAATGATATAATTATTGTTAGAGTGATGTTTCTGAGACAACTTAAGTACTTTGGACTTGTCAAATCATGGTAAACTGTTCTGTACCTACTCCAAAACAGGCTATTACAAACAGGAAAACAATGATTCTCTGAACACATACAGTAGCGTTTCAGAGCCTGTGTGGTCGGAGCAGTACATCAGCTGGTTAATAAAGGCATTTTCTTAAATTTCAGGGGTTAGAACTGATCAGCAAAGAGGAGCTTCTACTGTGTCCTACATTTAAAAAAAAACCAGTTCTTTCGGAGTTTTACAAAAGGGACGCTTTATTTTCCCCAATATTTGAACCTTTGTCCATAATGAACATGATGTTGTTCACAACACTCAATAAATAAAACGATCGTAGTATCTTGATTAATTCAAGTTTAATGTCCCCCCCCCCCCCCCCCTTTTAAGTCACTTTCAAAATTTCTGGTGCACAACACTTGATCCTCAAGTTTCCCTCCACAATGAATATAATGTGCAGTCACTTCCACATCATTTTGCAGTACGAATCAGTCCATAAATTGAGAGGTAGTGCTCCACCTACATCTCTGAATACATTTTTCACTTATTTGGTGACAGTCCAACGTTGACGCTCGGCGGTTTCCTTCAAATTTCTGGATATGGTGGTTGGATGAGGTAGCAGTTCCTTAGCACTCACTGCACCGTTCTTTGCCCCAACATCAATAAGAAACTGTGCCGTCTCGAGAAACCCGGATCCACACACAAGTTTGAACGGTAAAATGTCTTTGCTGACGGGAGATTGTTAAGTTTTTTGGTCGCGGATGTCTTCAAATTTGGTGGAACTTCAGGAACTTTTGCATCTTTCTTGGTATTTAAATAAATAATTATTCTACTTTGTCCTGTCTCCACAAATGTTTCACTTTTGTGTCCAGTGTAAGAATATACTTTTGTACTCGGAAAAACAGGCCACTATATCACTGATCTTTTCCTGCCATGATATATGTATCCAAATCTTTTCCAAATCGACGATTCCAATTTGTTTTCCTTCACTAATGTCAAATCACCTATTTTCACTTTACACAATACAGTATCCATTGATGTCTAGTTAATTTTAAGAGAGAACTGTCACTGTATTTGGTACGATATACGTGTCACTTGGTCACTACAAAGCGCTAACTGAAGGCAACGGAAATTCGGCATGGCACCTCTGGTGGGCAGTGGGCCGGTTTGCCACCCAGAAAGCACTTGACAGACCGCAGATAAGACACAGTCGCATAAACAGGTTAGGTGCAGGTCCCTCAGATACAGCTACGTCTGCTGTGGCCAGAGGATGAGGACAACAGACTTCTGATCTACCTGGGCCCTGCAAGGATTCCAAGAATGTCCACAGGTTTGAAGATTTCAGCTAACATTTCAACAGACTTGCTTGGCAGATACCTCACTCTTTATCCACATCTGCGAGAACCTCTAGACATAGTTAATGAAAAACTTAAAGACAAATCATAATAATAGGGTTTAAAACGTAGGACACAAAGATGTGAAACTGTAAAATTACTTGCTGCTGTCTACCACTTTGAACTTTTCACATGTTAGAAGACACCAGAAGTTATCCAAGAATAAAACAGTAGTAGTACACATTTGACCCTTTCCACTGAGCGAAGTTGGTAAAAGTCAACATCACAGTCAGTGGTATGCTATAGTTGCGTGTGGTGGTGTGGAGATGTTGGCAGCTATTGCCGTGCGGCATGCTGGAACGAAGCAGCACAGGTCAGTTGTGTACATGAGCCAAGTGAGACAGAAATATTGAATTTTCATCTCGCAACAATTTCCATTGCAAATGTTCAAAACTTCCAGTGATTAGTGGTTTTTAAATTAGGTTATGGGCTCCATAGGTAGATACATGAATGTAAATTGAACACTTGGAAATAATTTAACTGTCTTGACCACAACATTACGCATTACACCATTTTCAAAGCTATAAAAAGACATTGGTATTAATATACCAGCCAACATTTTGCTAAAACATAACGAGTAAGTAACAATAACCTTACACTCACCAAAGCTGTGTTTAGAACATTTAGCCTTAAAACAATTTGAGTGATAGACATATGTCATACATGAAACAACGTTTCAAATTCACACCAGAATATCTCTATAGAAAGGTGAAGTGCATATTGACATCTGCTTGAATGTCCAGTAACTGTGGATAATCCACCAGATGGCGATATTGTCTTCTTGCTCCTCTCTTTCTCACCTGCCCCCCCCCCTTTTTTACTTACAATATGTTATACAATTTTAAATAACTGAGTGATGTACAAAAATGTTTTCTGTTAGACTATTTTAAATGAGTACATACTGTACAAAACTTTTTACCCCCCCCCTTTTTTTATACTATTGTTTTACATCCTCCGGGCCAGAGAGTATTAACTAAAATAATGTTGAGAAACACCAAAATCGGTCTCTTTACAGAATCTAGGCAAGAGAAATGTGGAGGTGGGGGAGTTATACATACAGAGCTGTGAAGGAAGAGCAACCACTAAGCACTACATAGCCTACAAAGATCACTTCTCAGTGGTTCCTATAACACACAAGATTGCATTGTGCTTCTCATTTATCACAAAGATTTCTATTACATAGATAAGAGTTTTCACTTCTATTGGTGTTACATAAAGGAAAAGCGGTAAGAGTTGGGTTATGAGGGTGGATGATGGAGAGGAGACACAGGGTTATTTGTGGGCGAGGAAGGCAGAGGGATTAAAAGAGCAGTTTACATAAGATAAAATCAATAAAAATTACAATGTTGGCTTACTACATCCAGTACTGTATATTAAAGTAGTTTAAAATTTATGTGCAATTATTACTATATGTAGGAGGAACTGGTCAGGGAGTACTGCATGTAGTTACAGTTTTAGGAGTACTGATCTGGGGATGATGACCATCATATAAAATCTGACAGTAGTTAAAATCTCCTCAATTCGGTTTCCATGAAAGCGTAGCACATGTTAGCTCTCTATTATAAATCATTGGATCAAACGATTTGAGACAGACAGACACTGATCAGAACCATTAAACTTAAACCACCATGTCTCACAAAAGTAATGCAGACAGCAAATAAGTAAATGGATCAGTTTGTATTGTATAAGTAACTAGATGAAAACCTGGCATTGCCTGGGTAGTTATTTATTAATTCCTGCCTTGAGTTAGTACTTCTCCTATCCCTCCTCTCTCTCCCGTGCCCCCCCCCCTTTTCTCTCTGTTGATCTTTTTCTTTCTTTCTAAAAACATGTTATATTTATTGGAGATTATATATAAGGCTGTCTTGGATAATGTACAAAATAAGTGCAGTACTCAAACAAAGATAGATAGTAATCAAAATACAAATGAAATAACTCAGTAAAAATGAGGTGGTATGAATTTTTTTATATATTGGATTAATGATGGAAATTCTACTCAGAGATGGTAAATTATTTTTCAAAAGAGACAGATGAGCTGGCCAGTACTTACCTTTGTGCTGTACCACCAATAGTGAGACAAATGAAGAAAAAGAAAAAAAGGACGAAAAAGGACAAGCTTTCGGAACACAGTTCCTTCTTCAGGTCAACGAGAAAGGAAGAAGAAAAGGATGGGAACAGAAGAGAAAGGTAATTCACAACCTTGGTCACAAGGGTGGTGGTTTAGGAGTGTGGAAGTCAGAGATACTGAATATTAGTACAGAGCCAAGCCAGATATATAAAATAGAAAACGGATGACTTACCCAAAGGACCGGCTCGTCGATAGACACAAATAAAATCACACACAAACACACATACAAGCTTTCGCAACCGTAGGTCGCTTCTCCAGGATAAGAGGAAAAAAGGGGAGGAGAAAGGAAAGGATATGGGTTTTAAGGAAGTGGAAAAGGAGTCATTCCAATCCCAGGAGTGGAAGGACTTACCTTAGGGGGAAAAAAGGAAGGTAAACAAATACACACACACTCACAGATATCCAACAGTTGGACAGTCCAACTTCTTTGCTTTTTACAAATGTCTGTCTAGGTGTGTGTGTGTTTGGATATGTGTGAGTGTGTGTGTATTTGTTTACCTTCCTTTTTTTCCCCTAAGGTAAGTCCTTCCACTCCTGGGATTGGAATGACTCCTTTTCCACTTCCTTAAAACCCCATATCCTTCCCTTTCTCCTCCCCTTTTTTCCTCTTATCCCGAGGAAGCGACCTACGGTTCTGAAAGCTTGTATGTGTGTGATTTTATTTGTGTCTATCGACAAGCCGGTCCTTTGGGTAAGTCATCCGTTTTCTATTTTTTATATCTGTCTTTCCCACCAGGAAAGTTTCCTTCTATAATTTTCGTTTCATCAATTTGAATGAACAAGCAGTAAAGTGAAGAGGAGTGAACTGAATGATGCTGAGGTATGTAGGAGGGCTATGACTTTCTCGAGTCATGTCTTGAGATGAGATGATCACTCCAAACTGTTCTTCCCACACCACCCAGAGTATTCCATGGTCCTCCCAACCTCCGCAACATTCTCGTCCAACCTTACATCCCAAAACCACCCTCCCTACCTAATGGTTCATATCCCTGCTACAAATCCCACTGCAAAACCCATCCAATGCATCCTCCAACTACCACATACTCCAGCCCCACCACAGGAAAAACACACCCGATTCAAGGCAGGGCCACATGCGAGACAACACACGTCATGTCAACTGACGTGTGCACTGTGAAGCTTTTTATGTTGGTATAACTACTAACAAATTGGCTGAGCTGATGAATGGCCACAGACGGACTGTTCGCCTGGGGGACACCCGATATCCTGTGGCAGAATATGCACTCCAGCATGACTCCATGGACTTTGGCATGTGTTACACCACACGTTCCATTTGGATACTACCAACAACCACCAATCCCACAGAGCTAAGGAGGTGGGAACTTGCCCTGCAACATATCCTCTCCTCCCGACATCCCCCTGGCCTAAATCTATGCTAACCCCTCCCCTTCCTCCATCCTCACCTATTCATTATCCCTTCCTTATCTCTCTCTCTCTCTCTCTGTTCTCTTTACTGCTTGTTATTTCCTCTTTGGTTATATATATCCTCTCTGGCTTGGCTCAGTACTAATATGCAGTATCTCTGACTTCCACACTCCTCAAACACCATCCTGATGACCTAGGTCGTGAATTACCTTTCCCTTCCGTACCCACCCATTTTTTCTTCCCTTTCTCCAGCCTGAATAAGGAACTGTGTTCTGAAAGCTTGTCCTTTTTGTCCCTTTTTTTCTTTTTCTTCATTTGTGTCACTATCGGCGGTACAGCACAAAGGTAAGTAATGGCCAGTCAATCTACCTCTTAAAAAAATAAATAAAAAGAATTATATATTATACAATTGTATAATTTTTCAGGTATATATTCATTTGTGTAAGTGCTTTATGTCTGTAAAATCTGTTGTGAATACAATTAGTAGTAAAGAAGTAACAGATTAAAACTTGGTGTGTGATTGGAGTAGTTTTCCATGAAAGTTACTGTTCATGTGCTCTTATCTCATGAACTGTGTGTCATACTGTAATACAATTGTAAAAGTACATTCAGCTATACGTGTGTGTACTGTCTGTAAAATTTCCTGCAGCTGCAATTTGTAGTGTAGAAATTACAAATTATAATTTCATGCCAAATGCGGTAGTTTTAGTCCAAGAATGGCGGAGAAGTAGTAAGCGAGGAAGTTTTCTTCCTTTCATCATTTTACTGTGGTTGTCAGCGAGAAAAAATATAGAGGTTTGAAACTATCTTTAAAGTTTGTTGGAAGCTGCTAAGTACTCTCATTCTCATACAATGTATGAATAAAGTCTCATCGTACTATGTGGCAGTTTTTTGCAATTCCTATTGTTTATGACGTCATATCTCATGAACTGTGTGTTGTACATGATCCTTACACTTACAGCAACCGTCCCCATGGATTGGAGCTTACATGTGCAAAAGTTCATAAAGATTGGAACAAAACTGTAAATTTGTATGCAATAGGTACACACCCCCTCTGCTTTATATATAAAGATGAAGTTCTAAACAAAAGAGAAATCACCAGTGTAAATTACTCCTGTTTCAAATGATTAGTGTCCTTGAATTAAATCATGGAGGCTCAGTAGATGAACAAGTGAATGTAAATGGATCAGGTTCTATTGCAAAAGTATGCCACTGGCTATGCAAAGGTGCATTGCCAGCTACCACTAACTATGATGTCAACTTTAGCCAGTGAAGTTTATTGCAAATTGGATTATGGCACTAGCTATGTACAATTAATCAGTTAACGGAAGATAGAGAAAATTCACATTGTGTTCCTCATGGAATGTTTTAGAGAAACCTAAATCTTGATAATTGGGTAGGTTTGTGACATTTTAGTATCACAGTCTGTAGTCAGGAAATAGCAGCTGCTTCTGCACTGTAACCCTCCTTTGACTTTAAAAAATGAAATTTTCTTGTGACTCTGCTGTAATAATTAATGTAATATTGCATTCTCAATTTTCAGACTACATATGTTAGGTTTTACACCAAGTGTTAACAACAGAGTGAATACTATGGTCATTCTGACTGAACCTTGTTAGTTAACTGTGTTAAAATTTAACTGATTAAATACAACCCCATTTGGCGTTTCTCATCTATGGCTCACTGTCTGCAACACCATTTTCATTTAATTATTACATACTAAAGAAACGAGCACAATGTTTCATTACAATAATATAGCAGGATCTAGATTATTTTCACTAAGCATTTACATCAATTGTATAACAAAAGTACAACTTTACAAAAGCAAATTACTTTTCACTGCATATATTTCAGAGCTCAAAAGTATAGTATTTCTAGAATAGTTTTATGGATACAGATGCTACACCAGGGTGTATAGACTTGGTAAAACCATAGGTTATTATATTAGGGCTGTCAAAAACAAAGTGCATAATTAGCTCACATAATTTTCTTTACAAATATTCATTTTATTAAATATTGTTACAATAATGTACATTAGAAGAGTCACGGGCTTGTCCTCACCTTTCTGGAAGAGGTAGGGCGATGGGTAAAACTCAAAAATTTACAAATATGAACACTGTGGAAAGCACTAAATGCAGCCTGCTTGCCACGGTGAGTGTGCATTGTTGTGTTACATCATAGTCTGAGAAAAAGGTATACATTTACTCCAAAGTTTGTTGGCCTGATGTAGCAACAGTGAATCCATATTCAAATTGAAAAGCAGTCTTTGTTGTGAATTATTTATTGCTTCTATCATGTTTCGTGCTTTTGGCACATCATCAGAAAACTGTAACAGGGGAAATATTCAAAATATGTCAGTTTCATGTCGCGGATTTATCCACTACAATAACAGGAAATATTGAATTGGGGACGTGAACATATCTAAAAAAAAAAAAAAAAAAAAAACCACACACAGCTGGTAGGTATTAGTATTAAAGCACACGAAGATCAGCATTTTTAGACTGTTGTTGTTATGGTCTTCAGTCCGGAGACTGGTTTAATGCAGCTCTCCACCCTACTCTATCCTGAGCAAGCCTTTTCATCTCCTCATAAGAACGGCAACCCACATCCACTTGAATCTGCTTACTATACGAGTCTCTTGGTCTTCCTCTGCAATTTTTACCCCACACGCTTCCCTCCAATGCTAAATTTACGATCCCTTGATGTCTAAGAATGTGTCCTACCAAGCGATCCCTTCTTTTAGTCAGGGTATGCAAAAAATTCCTTTTCTCACCAATTCTGTTCAGTACCTCTTCATTAGTTATGTGATCTACCCACCTAATCTTCAGCATTCTTCTGTAGCACCACATTTCAAAAGCCTCTATTCTCGTCCTGTCCGCACTGCTTATTGTCCATGTTTCACTCCCGTACAAAGCAACACTCCACACAAATGCCTTCAGAAAAGAATACCTTACACTTAAATTAATATTCGATGTTAGCAAATTTCTCTTTTTCAAAAGTGCTTTTCTTCCCATAGCCATTCTACATTTTATATCCTCTGTACTGCGACCTTCATCAGGGGTGAAATACAGGGAAAGGAGAGTTATTTACAACTTGTACAAAAGCCAGACCGCAGTTATTAGACTCGAAGGGCATGAAAGGGAAGCATTAGTTGGGAAGGGAGTAAGACAGGGTTGTAGCTTTTCTCCGATGTTGTTCAATTTGTACACCGAGCAGGCGGTGAAGGACAGCAAGGAAAAGTTTGGAATAGGGATTAAAGTTCAGGTGGAAGAAATAAAAATGTTGTGTTTTGCTGATGACATTGTAATTCTGTCAGAGACAGCAAAGGACCTGGAAGAGCAGTTGAATGGAATGGACAGTGTTGAAGAGAGCATATAAAATGAAAATTAACAAGAGCAAAACAAAAATAATGGAATGTGGTCTTAGAAAATCAGGCGATGCTGAAGGAATTAGATTAGGTAACGAAACAATGAAGGTGGTAGATGAGTTTTGTTACTTGGGTAGTAAAATAACATGCGGTGGTCGAAGTACAGATGATATAAAATGCAGAATGGCAATGGGAAGAAAAGCATTTTTGAAAAAGAGAAATTTGCTAACATCGAATATTAAATTAAGTGTAAGAAAGTCTTTTCTGAAGGCATTTGTGTGGAGTGTTGCCTTGTACGGAAGTGAAAATGGATGATAAGCAGTGTGGACAGGAAAAGAATAGAGACTTTTGAAATGTGGTGCTACAGAAGAATGCTGAAGATTAGGTGGGCATAAGTAATGAAGAGGCACTGAACAGAATTGGTGAGAAAATGAATTTTTGGCATAACCTGACTAAAAGAAGGGATCGCTTGGTAGGACACATTCTTAGACATCGAGGAATCGTAAATTTAGCGTTGGAGGGAAGTGTGTGGGGTAAAAATTGCAGAGGAAAACCAAGAGACGCGTATAGTAAGCAGATTCAAGTGGATGTGGGTTGCCATTCTTATGAGGAGATGAAAAGGCTTGCTCAGGATAGAGTAGAGTGGAGAGCTGCATCAAACCAGCCTCCGGACTAAAGACCATAACAACATCAGTAACATTGTCGTGGATAGATCAAGGGCAAAAAACTGTCATATTTTGTATAGGTCCCCTGTTACAGTTTTCTGATTATGTGCCAAAAGCGTGAAACATGTTAGAAGTAATAAACCGGCCTATTATAATTCATAACACACACTGCTTTTCAATTCAGATATGAAAAAAGATATTGTTCCTTATTGCTCTTCATTTTATAATTAAATTTCAGATGTGGGAAGGAAAGATGTGATACAGTGATTATTTTTGTGTCATTAGTTTACACATCAATCAACATCTAATAAAAACTCATTAATAAAAATAAATATAATACTTTACTTTTTATTTATAAATTTATGGTAGATTAAAATTGTGCTGGGTGGAGACACGCTCTTGGGAGCTTTGCCTCTTGCAGATAAGTGTTCTTCCAACTGAGCTATCCTAGCATGGCTCATGCCCCATATTTGCATCTGGCAATACCTTGTCTTCTACCTTTTACTTTCCAGTTGACTGTAGCTATATATGCTCCAGAGAAGATTCTCAGAGCAAAAGAACATTCCGTGAGTAAGTTCTCAATTGCATATGAATAAAAACTTCGAAGCATATGCTCCGAGCAGGAAGTCCACTCTTGTTACCTACGCTCCTTTTAGAGTAAGTTCTTGGTGTATCACGTCAAGCATAGAAAAACTGTTTCATTGTATATTAAATATGGAGTAGGCATCTACATGTTCAGGAAGAATTGCATTATGTTTAGATATTAATTTATTATGCAGCAGCTTATTACATTTTTGCCGCGGTAAGTAGCAGAATGGTCTAAGGCGCCTCGCTGCAGAGCGCGTGGTTGCTCGCCGTCGGAGGTTCGAGTCCTCCCTGGGGCATGTGTATGTGTGTTTTGTCCTTAGGGTAGTTTACCTTAGTTCAAGTAGTTTGTAAGCTATGGACTGATGACCACACAGTTTGGTCCGATAGATTTACAAACATTTGAATTATATTTTTCTGATGATTTTACAAAACTTTCATCATGCAATAAACATTTTTGTTATTGGATTAATACAATATGTGAACGAAATTATAAGAATGCATCACATTTTAATCTGTTTCAATGTGGAACTCATGTCAGAGTTTTCTAACATGAGATATTTATTGTTAAATATGACACCCAACAGTCTGCTCATAAGTGTTAGGCCATGCAGTTTTGAAAAGAGAAACAGACCACTAAATTTGTAATTAATTAGTTATTAATTTTCCTCTCGTGTTACTTCTAACATAACTGAAAGTAAGATTTTAAAGTCAGAAAAACATATCTTCAAATAGACTAATTTGTTTGGTTAGAATGAACAAAGGCAAAATAATAATAATAAAACATTGCAGCAATATTTATTTTGTGATACAGACTGAAGTCCAGGGATGCACTTATTTGGAATTAACAGCATAAGGCCTTATCAATAAACCCTATTTCAAAATATACAGTGTTGTTATGTAGCTATTTACAACTGTAAATATGCACTCCAAACAAATAAAACACAGAGCTGAATCCACTTGTGTTTCATTTCTACGTTAGTAATGAAAAAACTCCTCTGACATCACTCCCTTTCACTATACAAAATGCTTGATGTCTCACAGATGATTTTTGTGAAGGAAGCAACTTGTCAGCAAAATAATATTTTTATTGTTCTATTTGCATAAACCTTTTAGTTCCAATCAAATTTCTTCAGATTACATATAAAGGAACCTTTTTTTTACCTTCTGGGAAATAAAAATTCTGCCATTTTTATAATAAACCTCAGTAAAATTAACCTTAATAGAAGTTACTCAGCTTGAAGTATCTTAGATGGCTCACTTCAGAAAACCGAGAATGTTCCCTGTTTCTGAGAAACTTCTCTATTTTTATTCAAACAATATCTGAAACTAAGTACATAAGCCACCATGAGTATTCGTCTTACATTTTTGTTTGTATTTGTGTCTTACATGACAAAATATCTCAATCTGCTGTCAGCTTGACCAAGCCTTTACTTTCGTTAATTTTGAAAAATTTGGCTTCTTTTTTTAAAGGGGGGGGGGAATTAACGATGATTGTGAACCAACAGATATAGACCACTCTTAAATGACACCATTATGAAAAAGTTATTGACAGATATAAATGCTCTCTATTCTGTGGCATTATTTACTATAATCTGGTGTTGTTCTGCAGATACAGGTAATATGGTGTTAAACATTTGTTATTTTTGGTAACTAATGACCTGTTAACATATATATTGGTAAAGAAATTTCCATTGGCAGGTAAAACCTGCTCCTCACTAAAAGGTCGAAAGAATTAAATGAGAGAAAGCTTTTCTGTGAGTTTGAAGACATTGTATCACTGGTAGGCCTATTGCTTACTGACTCATTTTGTGTTATTTATGTACTCTGTGCAAATTGGTTTGCCAGGATTTTAATTTGTAGAATTGTAGATCTGACAAGTTTTTATTTTTTAATGCATTTCCTTTACTGTTGAAAGTATCTCATACATGGTACCAGCGGATGCAGATGAAAATGCATCAAATGTGCCTTTAGTATATTGGGAATGATTTTCAAGTTTAAGATCACAGAGTGACATATTCCAAATATGTAACTGTATAGTGTAAATGACAATAATAATAATAATAATAATATACTCCTTGATAATCAAATACCACTATTTCCTCTGTCACTGAATTTCTGTTAACAGTAATGATCACCCAACAAGTAAATCACGACTATTTGTTTGGAAAAGACGTGTATTTTATCTTTCTTAGGTTTTCATTTAGCTTCATTTCATGTGCAAAATCAGCAGATACACCTGTAAAAATTGTAGGGAAAGGGCTTAAGCTAATCAAGTAAAACATAAGTACCACGGAAAAAACCTTGTCAGCCAATTAATAGTACTTTGAAGGTTAACTGGCACATTTTGATCGAATTTAAAGCAAAAATTTGAATGAAATGCCCAGAAATATTACTATTCTGGTCTGTCAGCGTGTAAACTAAAAGGTGCAGGTAAATCTTTGCACATGCAAGTCACTCCTTCTGAAGTGAAGTCAAAGTGGACATTCTCTATCTAGGTTATGACAAAATCTAATGCATATTCGAAGCTTCTTACCGGTAGTCCAAACTTTGGTCGCTATACATAGTTACGTACCATTAACTAACGTTTTGTACATGAAAACAAAATATATGCCAGTGATGCGAAAAGTGATACAATTTTGGATAATGTGTTACGTTATCAGACCAGATGACAAAACGTACCACCGCAAAAATTCGAAATGAAAAATCCGCAACAATTAATTCATGGAATCTTGAGTGTGTATTCTACCTGCCAAACAGCAACAAACACGGCAGGGTGCTCACTATATATTACTTAATATATCCAATGCTATTCGTACAACAGTTGTAATTATACATGCGGCCTCCAACACATTATTCAGTCACCCTAATTCTTAAATGCTCGAGTCTCAGACTCACAAGTCACAACAAAGCAGACAACTTCGCTCAAATTACAACAGCTGCCTCTTGGCGCCATAGATATTAGATATTACATGCAGGCGTAGCAACATCGAAACAAACTATGTTCTGTTTAAGTATTTAAAATAGCTATTGCTATTGTACGTATTTTGAACGGAAAATTTGTAGAATAGAAAACGCTAAAACACTAAGAGGATATATAACATTTATAATATGTTAATACAAATCACTGTTTCAGATTAAGACTTAATTTTTCCGTAATATCGTTATCAAAATATTTCAAATGATATTGACTGCAGAACTTCGACCATAGATAAAATCTACAGAAAAGTTTATTTGTTATCTCAAATGCAGCGTGACAAATGAATAATTAAATTTTCAAAGATTATATGCCTAACGCTCTGAGCATTATATTCTGTGACATGCTTCCCCCACTTGCAGCAGTTCGCGTATAGTTCGAACACTCGCCTGCACGGCGCACGCGGTGCGAGGATAGCCAGAATCAATACGCGTTCTGCTTGAGGAGCAAGCTCTAATAAACGAATTCCTCTTGTTTCGAAATTATTTGTGAATAATATAGTTGCGCGTGTAAAGCGTGAAAAATCTAAGGCTACGGTTTTATTTTTACTTTCTCCGGAGTGCTGTCGATAAGACATCGCACTGATACGGATGAACGACGACGGCGCGGAATACGGACAGCGGATCCCGTGTTTATAATGCCTAGCTTCTCTTTTAAGGAGCAAATGTCTCCTAAAGCAAACAAAATAATGCTAATGTGACAGCTAACTTTTTCTCATGCTGCAAGTTACGGGAGAAAATGTTAGTTCCTCGAAATGGTCATGGGCCTAACAATTTCGAAATGTGACGTTTACAATTACGGCCGCGCTAGTTTTATATATCTAAATCTATCTGTAAAAATAACGCGCTTACCACCTGGCGCACCTCAGCTGTCTGTAATATACTAGAAGAGGAAAATTTTGCTATGCACTTGCATTTCGAACGGAATACAAATGCCAAATGTGACTGTGCCATCCTCTCTCTCACATGGATGGGAAAAGTACCCGACGAACTACCAGAGGTAAGTAAATGCGGCAGCTGTAGTCGTGTCCGCACTCCAAATGTTAAAACCCGAAGAAATATTCTCTGATTAAATGTCATGGTTTATGTTAAAATTAACGTCAGTTGTTATAAGGTGGTCGTAACTGTCAGTTGCATGCTTATTACATATGAATGCGACTTTGTCCTTTAACGTTAGCTGAAACGAAGTTTCATATAGAAAAAAACCGTTGCTGTAATAAAGGATAAACAAATACACACGAAACGTGTTAATCACTCATATTTAGTAGGTTTTAAAATTACAATAGCTGTGATCGCATAGTCTTAAACAAAGCATATTATTAGTGAAAATCTTTGTAACTTTCGATCCATATCCTGGAGGTACGCTGATCTTTTTAACTGTCCGTTTCTCACGATGTACTTCTCGCCTAATTGAATTATGCGACGATCTGATCACACGACGACGCGATTTCGTAAGAAAAGTTTGGCGAGTGGTTCGTCAAAACCGGTAAGACTATAAACACCAAGAGATAGGTATACTTTGAAAGATCGCCAACTAAACGCTGAACTGGTGCTCGTATACTTCGAGTGCTTAATCAAGAGCGTCGCAAGCTACCGTCTGCGTAGCTCGAAAAACAGTTGTATTTGCTTCGAGAACCGTAAAATGATTCATGGGTGTTCTATTAGTTAGATTGGCTGCTTTGCATCACAGTCATACAATAATCTGCACACTTCTTATATGTAAAATAAAATAAAAAATTGCATGGAATCTAAAACGGTCAAGGTGCTGACAGCGAACATGCTATTCATTAGCGACACTTAGTTGTGTAGCAGTCGTAGCTGGTTACACTTTGCTAACAAATCACATAATAACTATTGGAGTGTGGTTGTGACCCCCTTTATCTGATACCTTTTTCTTTTTCTCCAAAACGAGAAGAACATTGGAGACAATTTCTTGATGAAGTACGGTTAAGAGGCTGTTCAAAGCATAGTCTCTCAAGAAAAATGTCCTTTTTATATGTCGTAAGTAATTTATTGTATGTTTTCAGGTGTACATCTTCATTTGAACGCCGCTGCTACTATAGTTCGCTAGATATAACTGTAAGTTACTGAAAGCAGCTTATATCCATTTCATTTTCTCATGACAATGAAATTGTGAGAGAGGTATATAATTATAATGGCAGTTACTATGTGTTATAATAAAATTTGCTCATAAAAACCTCAACATAACATGAGATATGAATGGAGACTGCTTTCCGCAATCTGAACGTTATCGTAGCGCAATTGTTCAGCACTCTCGGGAATAAAACAAGGCGAAATATCTGTACAATAAAGATTCGACTCACCCCTGAAAGAATCATTTTCTTTTCACTGTCCCACGAACAACAGTGATCTGTACTCTCAGTCTTACTCCGAAGCACTGAGCCCAAAATATTTGTTCGGCAACCCTTCTATGGGTTTCTTGTGCCTCCGTTGAACTCTCGAGGCGATTACTATGTGTAATTAAAATTAATTGAAAACCAGTCTGTTGCATTTATTTATTTACTTACTTTTTCTGGCAACTGGTTTCGTCATTTTTACAAGATCATACTCAGACAGGAGCAGGCGTCGCTGGAAGTGCGATGATCAAACTGGAGTAAAAAAAATGTGATCTAGATTTCTTTTAAATTAATTTTAATTATTCGTGAAAATCGGTGATCTCCAATAATTATTGAAAAAGATGACTGTGTGCTTCGTTGAAAAGGATTACGGTCGATTCGTTCTCATATCATTTTTCACGCGAAAGCTGTACGTCTATGAAAGAAGTATACGTTGAATGAGTGCTAAAACCATGAAAAATGAGGGGGAGATAGAAATGTGTGGGAGAAGCTATGTTCGGAACAATTAAAATTATCGTGGCGCAGTAAGGGCGAGCAGTGGAAACTTTCTCTCCGAGCCATGCTCTAATGTCTGAAGAATTAATTGATTTAGAATTCAGTTGTAGTGAACTTGGAAAACCGAAGTATTTAGAATCGTGGAACATTGTTTTATTTACCCTTATTCTTGTGTCTGTTAAAGGCTGCCACCAAGGAAAACACTGACTAAATTTGCGTTTATCAATAATGGAAGCGAAAACGGCTGAGCCCATACAGCATGGTTGCAGTAACTAGGTGCCTTCCAGTAACGTGAGTTCGAAAATTTTAAGATTACAATTTGAGGATGAAAGAAAGGAGACGAATCCTTCATATATCGCACAAAAATATCTCAGTCGTGGCCTTTAGAGTGCTAATTAAAGGCTTGATGTTATTTACAAAGCTAGTTCAAATGTTTGTAAATTTATCGGACCAAACTGAGTGGTCATCAGTCCGCAGCTTACAAACTACTTAAACCTAGGTAAACTAACCTAAGGGCAACACACACACACACACCCATGCCCCAGGGAGGACTGGAACCTCCACGGCGAGCAACCGCGCGCTCCGCAGCGAGACGCTTTAGACCGCTCGGCTACTCCACCGCGGCCAAAGCTAGTTCATCGGCTTTTGTACCACGTACCTCTAGAGATGAAAATCTGGTGAATCAATGGATACAATCTAACAGTAATGGACAAAACACCTCCTGAGAATTTATTCAATGAGCCGCATTCCAACATTTGTCTTCCGATTAATTTTGTGTAATCGTTTCAGTACAATATTTCTCCTTACGCATACTCCCACGGAAGTAGCTGTTTTCAGTGCTAGATGTTGCCGCGGTGGAGTACCCGAGCTGTCTAAAGCGCCCTCTGCGGAGCGCGCTGTTGCTCGCCGTCGGAGGTTCGAGTCCTCCCTGGGACATGAGTGTGTGTGTTTTGTCCTTAGGTTAGTTTACCTTAGTTTAAGTAGTTTGTAAGCTACGGACTGATAACCACGCAGTATGGTCCGATAGATTTACAAACATTTGAACATTTTTGCTAGTTGTGAAACTGTTTTCGTAACGGTTGAACTGCCGTGCCAGAAAATGGCAAAAAAGGAAAAAAAATTAAAAATAAATATATTTTTCTACTAAGATAAACAGGAGCTGAACGGACGGACGTAAAAATAAATGAATTCGAAAGTAATTTCTTTCATTGCTTCCTTGCCTCCGTGTGGGCTCACGACATATATTTAGGAAGAAGTATTGATTGGTTTGACTCTTGTAGAAACGTAGCCTTTATGAACTTTGATAGAAGGCCGTACCGTGCTGCAGAACGCCTCTTTCGCAGCGCTTGCCATTGGAGTCTGCCGATCATCTGCGTGACGCTTTCGGTATTACTAAATAAACCTGTAACGAAGCGTGCAGCTCTCTTTTTGATCTTCATTATCTCTCCTATCGGCCCTATCTGGTAGGGATCTCACACTGATGAGCAAAACTCAAGCATCGACCGAACGAGTGGAAGAAAGGAAGCTACATGTATATCTACGAACATACTCCGCAATCCATCCACAGGTGCGTGTCGGAGGGTTACTTGCTTTTCTGTTCCACTCCAATATAGAACGAGGGAACAACGAATGCTATTGTACATCTGTACGAGCTCTAATCTCTCTGGTCTTATCTTTGTGGGCTTTACTCGAAATGTGGGTTGGCGGTTGTAGATTCGAGATTCGTTCTCCAGTACGCCTCAAAATACCGGCCCTCTAAATTATTTCAACAGTGCTTCTCGAAAAAAAAATAAAAAAAATAAAAAAAAATAAAAAATAAAAATAAAAAGTAGCCTTTCCTCCAGCGAGTTCCCGAAGCATTTCGGTAACACTCGCGCACTGATCGAATACCCAGCCGCCTGCCTCTGAACAGCTTCTTTGTCCTCCTTTAAACCGACCTGGTGGGAATCCCAAACACTTGAGCAATACTCAAGACGGGATCGTACAAGAGTTTTATATGCGGTCTCCCTTACAGACGAATCACACCTTCCCAAAATTCTCCCAATAAACCGATGTCTACCATTCGCCTTCCCCACGACTGTTCTTATATGCTCCTTCCATTTCATATCGCTGTGCAGCGTTACGCCCAGGAATTTAAATGACGCGATTCTGTTAGGCAGCACACTACTAATGCTATATTCGAACATTACGTCATTGTTTCTGCTGCATCTGTATCACCTTACGTTTTTCTACATTTAACGCTAGTTGCCATTCCTCACACCACCTAGAAATTTGGTCCAAAGTCATCCTGCATCCTACTACAGTCATTCAATGACGACACACTCTTGTACAGCACAGCATCATCAGAAAGCAGTCGCAGATTACGGAAGGAAGGAAGCTTAATGTCCCGTCGACAGCTAGGTCATTAGAGACGGAGCTAACGCCCGGCGTTTTGGGTAAACATGAGGAAGGAAAGGAACCATCCCGGCAGTTGCCTGGACTGATTTAGGGAAATCATGGGAAAGATATATCTGAATGGCCGGAGGCGGATTTGAACCACCATCCTTCAGAATGCGAGTCCAGCGCGTTACCACTGCGCCACCTCGCTCGGTGTAACGCAGGACCAACTCACGCCCCTCTCGGCGGGAGGAGGTCATCCTGGCCCGGTTGCGGATCGGTCACTGCCGTTTCAGCCACCGTCACTTGCTATCCGCCGACCCTGCACCGCTGTGCTCCTGCGGTGAACTGCTGACAGTGCGACATGTTTTACTGTCTTGTGTTCATTTTAATCATCTCTGTGTAGCCCTTCACTTTCCGTCTACTCTGGAGGAAATTTTAGCTGATGACACACGAGCAGCTGCTCGAGTTTTGCGTTTTATCAACTTGGCCAATTTATCGAAGGATATTTAACCCTTTTAATTGTCTCTTATCTTTCGTTTTTAGCCTCTTCTTGATGTTCTGACAGTCACCATTTTTTTTTCTTGTTGAGAACTAGCGAATCTATGTTCGTGTCTGGGCGCTAATGACCGTAGAAGTTGTGCGCCCTAAAAATCACAAAAAAAAAGAAAAGGGTAACGCAGATCCGTCTAGCCGACAGCGCGGTCATCAGAGACGGAGCTCATGCTCGAAATTTTGGGTCAGAATGGAGAAGAAAATCGGTACGTGACCTTTAAAAGGAAACATCTCAGTATTTGCCTAGAGTGAATTAGAGAAATCACTGAAAAACTAAATCTGGATGGCCGGAGGTGGCTTTGAACAGCCGTCCCCGCGAATGCGAGTCCAGTGTGTCACCACTGCGCCACCTCGTTTGCTTCGAACGAGTGTTTTGTCATCTATTTCACTTGTTTATGGACTACACTCCCTGAGAATTCCTTCAGTGAACCTCTTTCTGACACATCCCTTTCGATTAATTTTCGTTTCGCTACATCTACATCCATACTCCTCAAACCACCCGGCGGTGTGTGTCGGAGGGTACCTTCAGTACCACTATCGTTTCTCCCTCCTATTCCAGTCACGTATTGTTCGCGGAAAGAAAGATTGTCGGTATGCCTGTGTGTGGGCTCTCATCTCTCTGATTTTATCCTCATGATCTCTTCCCGACATATACGTAGGAGGAAGCAATATACTGCTAGACTCCTCGGGAAAGGTATGCTCTCGAAATTTCGACAAAAGGCCGTACCGAGCGACAAAGCGTCTCTCCTGCAGAGTCTTCCACTGGAGTTTATCGATCATCTCCGTAACGATTTCACGATTACCAAATGATCCTGTAACGAAGCGCGCTACTCTCCATTGGATCTTTTCTACTTCGTCTATCAACACCACCTGGTACGGATCCCACACCGATGAGCAGTATTCAAGCAGTGGGCGAACAAGTGTACTGCAGCCTACTTCTTTTGCTTACGGACGGCATTTCCTTAGGATTCTTCCAATGAATCTAAGTCTGGCATCTGCTTTACCGATGATTGATTTTATATGGTCGTTCCATTTTAAATCACTCCTAATGCCTACTCTCAGATAATTTATGGAATTAACTGCTTCCAGTTGCTGAACTGCTAAAGTGGCCTTTTCCCCCGACCTTTCCGCTATTTCCCTAAGGGGCTCCATCACCCGCCAAACACTAATCACTAATAAACCCCTCCCCCCGTGTGCCTGTTCGGACCCTGCTGAAGGAGCGGCCACATGTTCACTCACAGACAGAACGGGTGACGCCGCACGGCCAGCCTCCACATTGACATTTCGCCCCGAGCGACGCGAACGTCTTAGAACCCGCTACACCCCTTGAGGAGAGGGTGGCTCAACCGCGTCCGATACGCGCTAAGATGTCCCGACAGCAGGGAGCGTGGGTGAGGCCTGTGGTGTCCCTTGCGACGCACCAGAGCCACCACTGCCGCAACACTCCAAGGCCTGGAGACGGCTGACCGCGGCCAGCAACACGCTCAGCTGCTCGCGAACAGCGGCCATCTTCTCCTGCGTCCGTACGCAGCAGTCACACATCCTATCCATCCTAACAAGTCAACAATTGCCGTAGAGATTTAAGTATCAACTTGTTACCAGCGCGAGTTTTTAAAAATTTACACTGCTCACCCACAACTAAGTGACAACAGTTCGCTCCTACTAAGCTGTTAACGCTGCTGGTATTGCTGTGTGTGCCGCTTGCGCGCCCAACACTACCTACCAAATACGCGTGAATGAACTATTAAAACAGTAGCACGAACGAAAACTGCGAGAATAAACCTCTTAAAACAGAAGTAATATCGAAAATAAAGAACCAGATTGGCAAATTAACTTTGACACAAATTAAATTATGATACTTAGCCCTGTTTACGATGTGACACTGGCAACAGCTGGCACTGGGCTGACTGATAACTAGCTGTAGCTTGCTCCTTACACCTACCCCTGGAAATTTTATGGAAGTAACAGTTTCCAGTGCTTTTTCTGAAACTGTGTAGTTACACAATAGAGAATTTTTCTTTCTATGTATTCGCAGAACTTTACATATGCGTATGCTGAGGGTCAACTGGCACACCATGCCCCAAGTTTCGATACGCTGCACATCTTCTTGCATTTCCCTGCAATTTTCCAGCGTTCTGATTTATTTTTGTATACTAAAGCATCTTTCGCGAAAAGCCTGCTTCTACTTCCACCATTATGTAATACGCCAGTTTTATATACACCAGTAAAAAAATTACGAGATCAGTTGATTCATCTAGATTCTGCAGTACTGTCATCGGAAGATAAACTAAAATGGTTCGTTGTCTTTCTGTCGGTTCTACGGAGTGGAGACAACAACATTACGGCAACCGAGATAGTGGTAACAACAGAAAGTTGTTGCAGAGGGGACTGGCGTTGACTTTTGTTTACTCTAACAAACGAATTACACAAGCTTTTCAGTTCAGATAGTGTAGTGAGCAGGTAGATTAATGCAATGCAACAACAAAGTGACCAACCCGAAGCTATGGCGTAGAGAGCCATAGGAATGTTGGAAGTGGCACAGACACAGAGGGAGGTGGCTGCAGCTATTGAAGTGTCCCAAAGTGTAATTCCCAGAACCCGAACGCGATTTCAGACAACAGGGATCGTTAAAAGAAGGCAAGCCTAAGGTCGTCCACGGGAAACATCAGTAGGAGATGACCAGTATCTCCGGTTAACAGCCCGCTGATACAGGAAGCTGTATCGTTGAAACGAACCGTCCAGGCAGCGATAGGACGTGTAATATCAACACAAACAGTCCGAAATCGCATTCGGAAATACGTCCTCTACGCACGGAGGCCTATGGCGTGTTCCATCAAGACATCGTTTCGTCCGCAGACACTGGGCGGAGGAACATCAGGATTGAAGTCGTAACGAATAGCACCGGGTTGTGTTCACTGATGAATCTAGATTTTGTGTTCAGCCAGACAATCGACATTCCCTCATCTGGAACTCGGAACAATACTGATTACGTGCGGGAAACATCATGCGTACGGATCTCTGTGTCGTTGAAAATGGTGCTTTGACTGCTCAGAGGTATAGAGACAAGATCCTTCGACCTTTTGTGTTCCCTACGCTGATGCCATAGAATATGGGTTTCTACTGGTGGACGATAACTCTTGTCCCCAGAGAGTTGCACTGGTGGACAACATGCTTGAAGCTGGGGGAATTGAGTGATTGGAGTGGCCTGCTTTTTCACGGGACTTGAACTCGAATGAGAATGTCTGGGATGCACTTATCAGAGCCACTGCAGTCAGACCAGCTCCTCCCACAACGTTTACGAAGCTGGATAATGCACTAATGGAGGTTTTGTGTCCCAGCCTCGTCGCCGCTTTTGTGTCTCGTTTCCGCCGGTTAGCTTGGGTGTCGGCGGCCGAGTAGAAAGAGACCGACACAGGAATAAAGGATGCACGCTTGTGCAGGTACGGAGGTGAGCAGCCAGTGGGACAGCAGAAACTAGAAACACTAGAGTAAATTAGAACGAGATCTATATTTTTAAGAGACTTAGTAATACTTAAGTTTTACATAGCTCAGTACTGCAGAATGCTGATACATAGTTGAGCTAGAGGCATGCCTAGTGCCTATCCGATAGCCAAGTCTTCACTGGTGCCTATCTGATTCCGAAGTGTTAGCTGGTTCCTATCTCAGTCCCAAGTGAACGATGTCGTTCAGTGGTGGCCACGAGCGGAGTTGTAGCAGAGGGCGCTCGTGGCTGACGTAGTTCCGTCGTAAGAACGCCGGTCCGTGCGTGCATGGCGGCGCGCGGCGAAAGTAGGTGGCGCGCACTTTAGACTTGTGCGACACCACAGGAGGAATGGTCAATTATTCCTCAAGAGCTGATTGATAACCTCTTACTGCCCATGCGCCGCAGGCGTGCAACTGTACTGGCCGTCCGAGGTGATCACACACCATATTAGAAGGCAACCAGAATGACTTTTTCCCTATTACGTTAGCCCCATGGTGCCTCGCTCTAAGTAAGCGTCATGTAAACCTCAATTAAAAAGTTGAGTCAGAAAAATATCGTACTGTATCATACATAAATGACAATTATAACCACTATATGAATAATATACTTTACCATATGTATATCGCGTATGATATCTTACCTGATCCCGTAGCTGTTTTGAGCACTGTATTACAAAAAGTAAATGTCCTATAACACTCCCTTGAGCACGCCAGAAATTACTTTCGCGTTAAGACACGTCTCCATTGAGGAGACATACTGTGTTCTAGTTGCCATAAACTCTTCCATCCGATCACACAGTTGGTTTGATATTCCGTACGCTTGTATTTTGATCATTAGTTGACTGCGTAACCGTATCCAAAGCTTTCCGGAAGTCAAGAAACAATGCATCGTCTTGGGGGCCTGTATCTGCTACATTCTTGGCCTCGTGAACGAACAGAACGAGCTGGGTTCCACATGATCGTTACATTCCGGACACACAGAGGAGATTTTCAGTCTTCAGACTTGTCACCATAATACACGAGCATGAAATATGTTCCAAAATTCTACGACAGTCCGACGTCCGAGATAGTTTTCCGCATCTGTTCGACGATCCTTATGAAATAGGAAATGAGCTACGATTTTTCCAATCATTAGAAATGCTTTGCTCCAAGAGACCGATGATACACTGCTTAGCAGAAGGGGTAAAAGTTCCTTCCCATAAAAAAGGTAAAGCAGTGAACAATCCGAAAATTGATTTGAATACTACAGTGCTTTACTAGAGTTTGGTCCGGTTTGGAGGTGGTATGCCGTTACCTTCCTGCGACCTTCGGACTGACTTGCCCAGCCAGCTATAGCGAGACCTACAGTTTAACGTGGGTTCCGAACCATGGTGCTACTTGACTTTTTCACATCAACAGCATTGCCAGAGGGGAAAGACGTGAATAGTGACAGATTAATATCGTAGAATCTAGCAGGGATCGAACCCGTGACCTTTGGATTCATAATCTGACAGTCTAGCACTGTACTACCTTTTTTTGTTTTGGAATTAAGCTCTTTATTTACAAATTGTTACAATTTTTTAAAACAAGTTATTTTACAAAAAGTGAATGATTTGTGAAAATTTTTCTCGTTTCCATGGATCTTTGAGGATTTCTCTTCTAGCACGGAGAATATAATGTTGAAAGTAGTTGACAGATCCACCTCCCGCAAGGACGTAGTTGATGAACGAATAGCGGGCCGCGGGGGCCGAGGTGGCCGAGGTGACTGAGGCGCGCCAGTCACGGTCAGCACAACCACTACGGTCGGGGGTTCGAATCCCCCCTCGGGCATGGATATTTGTGCCGTCCTAGTTCGTAAGTAGTTCATAAGTAGTTTGTAAGTTTAGGGACTGATGACCCCGTAGTTAAGTCCCATAAGCTTAACAAACATTTGAACATTTGATGAACGAATATATGAACCACGTCAGAGTCCTAGTCTTACAAGGAAAGTACATGGGCTCGAACAAACATATCTGTATGAACGTTTGCTTACAGGATCTCTACGTACACCTCAATGTGCTGGTGGGTGTCGTTTTTGTGCAAAACTCTGCAATCATGCACTGTAGATGTAATTGTAGACGCCATACGTATTCTCATCAAAAGCCGTGATGATAGTTGCAACTTTAACCTTCTTATCGGAAGACTGTTGGTATTCACTGCCACTGCTTCCATCGCCTCTTTCCGTACTTACCATAGGACTACCGCCTGCAATTAGTTGTTCGTCATTATCATCCCTATCATCATCATTATGTGTTAGTGTTACAACAGTATCTAACTTAAGCTCATATTTCTGTACCATAACAGATACGAGAAAGCATGCGAATGGTTCATCTTCTACACTAATACATCTTCACGAACAAGGACTCTTCGTAACTTCATCTCAACCAATCGCAATACACTAGCAGGATTGATTACCAATCGCCGTCCCATCTGTCGCTTCACCACACGAATAACGTCACAAAACGCAACTTCGGAGGCACACTGCACCGTCGCTACTGGCGAATGACAGGTCAAAGTGCAATGCGGCAAGGCACACGCAGATGTCTCTAACGGACGACTGCAGAGTTTTGCAGATGCAGGATATCACTAATACAATAAGGGATCTTTATATTATCTCTCATACGATTTTGGTGTATATGTGTATGTTCGAGCCCAAGTACTTTCCTTGTTAGATGGAGTTAAAACCTTGACAACCATGTACACCAGTTTCTTCGTGTAGATTTCGTTGACAGCAATTCTACTGATTTAAACTTTATCCGTTTCCATAGCTCCGCTATTTTGGAGCATCCTACCACATGGTGGATGGCAGTATCTACCATTCTGCAGTGCTGGCAGTACGGGTGACTAGTGAGCTTCATTCTGTGGCGACAGGCAGCAGTCGGGATTTGACTTGATTTTCTCAGGGAAGCCAAAACAGTCTTGGTCCAACTCACCACTGCCCGCACCGAAACTAAGTTTATTGTGCGGTATCGCTCCCTGTATATCTAGTAAAGCCAACCAATGCCCTTGAACAGTGCAAGGAGTCCCTTTACCAGTTCTTTATTAGACACCATTTCTTCGGGTCTGGTTGTCCCAAATATTCTGTGCCTTTTACTCTCCAGTGCAATGCATTCGAAGATTAGATGTGATGCAGTTTCATCACCGTCATCACAGATCCTACATTTAGGGTCCTCTTCTGTTATTCCCATTGTACGTAGGTGTTTTTTGAAATTCCCATGGCCTGTCAGGAATCCAACCATAAGTCTAATCTCTCTCATGTTCAGGCCCAGGATTGCAGAGCTACTTAAAAGTTGGCTTTGGCATCATTACCTTGCCATGTTTTTGTTGATAGACTTTGGTCCAATATTCTACGTGCTGTCTTCTGAGCCAGTTACGTAACTCCAATTTGATCATTGCCTTGGTGATTGTCACGACAGCTTCTGGTCCAATAAATGGAGTCTCTGCCCCCATCCTGGCTAATCTGTCGGCATGTTCGTTGCCACTAATCCCCGAGTGGCCAGGGACCCACAATAGGTTTACTCTATTGCTTTCCACTAGCTCCACCAGAACCCTGTGACATTCTGCAACAATTTTAGATCTTGTTGCAGGAGCTGCCAGTGATCTCAGGGCTGCCTGGCTGTCTGAATAGATATAGATGCTACAGTCTTTGTAGCACCTATGCAAATTCTCCTCCACACACGCCCTGATGGCAGTGATTTCGGCCTGGAATACTGAGGCCAGTTTCCCTAGAGAGATGACGCCCTCCAGTATTGGCTGCACCCCGTATACCCCGGCCCCAACGCCTTGGTCTGATTTTGACACGTCAGCGAACGAGACAATATCCCCCGTACGGTGTCGAACTATTTTTTCCCACTGCTCCCTACTTCCAATTGTTATATTGAAAGGCTTGTTGAAGCAGTATGGGGTTATAATATAGTCGGCTGGCATTTCTCCAATCTTTCCTATATTTACCTCACTCGCTATTTTAGTGTGTGATTCTGGATATCCCAAAGAGTTCCAGTTTTTTCCAGTTTTGAGTCTGTATGCCCCAGCCGCTGCCTCCATCTTGACCCAAAGGTGTAATGGGGGCATATCCAACATGGTTTCCATCCCAGCTGTTGGTGTGCTGCTAATTCCGCCTGTTCTGGTCAAGCAGGCTAATCTGCAGTCGGGATTAAATCATTTATGAACGTGTAAGCTGACGAGCGCAATGTGGTACATAATGATTTATCTACAAATTTTGACCAGACGTATTTCCAATTTAAGAATATGTTTCACCTGTATTGTTGGAGGACATGGAGCTTTTACACTATTGGTGTCGTGTATTTCATTTGTCGTATAGAATCTTACTCTGGGAGTCTTCTCTAAAACATATTGCTGGGACTGAGCGGTGGGTTCCCAGCTTTATGTCAGGATGAGGCGTGGAACCTGGAAGAGCGCCAGAGGACGCTAACAAAACAGAATTAAAGTTTAGATGTTTATTCCGTAGCATACAATAATTCGGATGAAGGCGCCAGCTCGACAGCAGCTAGAGCAATAGGTGGCGTCGCCTTCGGGCGCGTCCGCTCGCCTTCGCGCTGCGACCTCGGTGTTTCGGCTGCTGTGGGCCGTCTGATGGTAGTGCACGCGCCGTCACGTCCGGGAACCGACGCAAGGACTGTTATTAAGAAGTACTCTGTCCCTTCTCCAGTCTCTGCACCTGCCAGTGGAGCCATGCGTGGACCCTCCTGAAGTCGGATGCCGTGCTGATACCCAACTCTGGATACTGGCAGGCAGAGTGCTAACTCGACAACAGAAACATTGTCCTTCGGTAACTAACCACTGGAGACTGCACTTGCCTCAGGCAGCAACCATAGTGTTGTGAAGTCGTTAGCTCAGCGGATCACCATCTTTCCCGGATGATGGTTAGTGTAAAGTATGGCATCGACCAGACTCCACCTCCTAGCTGCCTCTAGCAGCTATCAGTATGTACTGCTATCTGTGACAAAGATGCTATCTGTGACAAAGACTGAGCACAGTGATTAAGCCAGTGAATCGACGACTACCTCCTGAGCATCGTCGAACGCGAAAGCCAAGTGAGTGCTACTTCTAAAAGCAGGAGTATATATACATAAATTTTGCTGAAATTATGACGTATGAAACGGTTTGAATGTGTTCCATTTGAAAATTCAGTGTTCACTCGATGTGCCTTTACCGCTTACGCATCTGCGGTCTTATTCACTCTTGTGACAGAGCTACGTGTAGTTATGAAATGTTTACTAGCTGCCTCTCTGTCTGACAGCTGTCTCACTCACTCAACAGTTCGCTGACGGTAGGCATTGCAACTTGCCTATGCAGCGTCTGCCGAAGACAAGCCAGCATTTCTACTACCGAGCTCCTGACCTGATTCTGTCCAGGTACGGTGAGCAATCCAAGATTTTAAACACGTTTCCGTGTCACAAACAAGTGAGTTTGAACGTGGTGCTATAGTCGGCGCACGAGAGGTAGCGATGAGGGAGGCATTTTCTCGTATGAACATTTCGCGAGTGCACCGTGAATATCGTGAATCCGGTAAAACATCAAATCTCCGACATTGATGCGTCCGGAGAAAGATCCTGCAAGAACGAGAGCAAAGGTGACTGAAGAGAATCGTTCAACGTGACACAAGTCCAACTGTTCCCCAAATTGCTGCGGACTTCTTTGCTGGGCCCTCGTCAAATGTCAGCTTCCGAACCATTCAACCAAACATGATTGATACGGGCTTTCGGAGCCGAAGGCCCATTCGTGTACTTTCGCTGACTGGACGACACAAAGCTTTACGCGCCGCCATTGGACTGATTATGATCGGAAACTTGTTGTTTGGTTGAAGTGTTTAGTTTGCAATTGTATCGAGCGGAGGGACGAGTGCGGGCATAGAGACATCCTTAAGAATCCATGTTCAAATGTTCAAATGTTTGTTAAGCTTATGGGACTTAACTACGGGGTCATCAGTCCCTAAACTTACAAACTACTTATGAACTACTTACGAACTAGGACGGCACAAATATCCATGCCCGAGGGGGGATTCGGACCCCCGACCGTAGTGGCCGTGCTGACCGTGACTGGAGCGCCTCAGTCACCTCGGCCACCGCGGCCGGCAAGAATCCATGAAACTGCAAGTCACAGCCGACTGTTCAAGCTGATGGAAAAGTCAGAAGTATTTAAACCGTTATATCTAGAAGTTGAGAAGGTTGAAACAAACTTTTGTTATACCAAATTGTTACTGGTTTGTTTATTAACAACATATATCAGTTACAGCTGCCAACTATACATCACAAACCTTAAATATTAATAAAGACAAATGTCTGATCATTCGTACTCTTGCCCGCAACGTCGGGAAATAGTACGCAAGATGTGGTCAAAGAGTGCGCATTAACATAAATTACAAAGAAACTTGCCATCTCTTCGTAACCCGTGCATTCTACACTTCACCGTTTCGAGCAGTTGTCACGCGTTATCCAGTCTTCTACGAAAGGCTCATTGTAGCCCTGCACAGCAAAACATATGAGACTCAACCTTGGATTTGGAGCTGGTTGTTCCTGAAATCGATGGGATGAATAAATGCAGATGAGGTTTAGAGATTCTGTTTTTTCTCTCTAGTTGTATTTTGTCTCTTCTAAGTTTTGTCTGACAATTTTTCCAATAAAGCATTTTTATACGAAGATAAAGCCAAAATCTCGGCTTTCTGTGCCAAGTTCTTGTTTGTTCTGGGTCAATCATATTTTGGAAATGGATATGTTTCGGACAGTCCTAAGCCTAAACCTGCCTGTACGTCAGAACTCAATTCATTTGCTTCACGTTCCCGGTGTTTTTCTGATGACTGCAAGAGCACATCATTTGTCACTGAGGTGCAACATTTTTTTTTAATCTATCGGACCAAACTGCGTAGTCATCAGTCCGTAGCTTACAAACTACTTAAATATAGGTAAACTAACCTAAGGACAAACACACACACCCATGCCCCAGGGAGGACTCGAACCTCCACGGCGAGCAACCGCGCGCTCCGCAGCGAGACGCTTTAGACTGCTCGGCTACTCCACCACGGCAAGCAACATTTCCCATTGGTGTCCTGTTGAGCTCCTATGTTTTTTTCAGTTTTCGTACATTCGGCTCTCACTGATTTCTGGTAAGGCAAAGTCTTCTGCTTTGAAGACATCCGGAATATTTTGATCCAAAGAAAATTACACACAGTATGCGCGTACTCCAGCACACTTCCACACAATGTACGCGAACATCTGACGCAGACGTTTCAGGACCGTTGGATTGGTTGGGAAGCTGCCAAGCCCTGGCCTGCTCGATGCCAAGGTCTCAGCCCCCCAGACGTTTGGTTAGGGGGACTCTGGAAGCGAGACGTCTACGCAATTCCAATCAACGATACGCAGACTCTGGGCGGTCCCGTATTTGATAAGTGACAGCTAGTATTGCTACAACCGAGTAAACTTCAAACGATGCGTCATTGCTTACGCCGATGGGCAGAGGGATGTACTCCCATGAATGGACGCCACATGGGACACCTCTATAAACTCGTGTATTTCAGAAAGTATGCATTTCCCGGCCGTGTTCAATGGACTTCTTTTCCTTGTTTCGATGAGTGGTTCCGCCACTCAAAGTATTCCACACATTTTTAACACCATACTTTTCCGGTTTCCTTATATAGGGCATAAGTCTTCGACATGATGCGTCTTGAAACGCCACATTCTTCGCTTATCTTCATTACTCGAGCTTGTGTCACTAAACTACAACGATGTGTAGGCCTGTGACTTAAATGATTTCTGATAATTATTCGTTTCTGTAAATAAAAACACCGTTTTCCAGAAACTAATAATTCGGCGCTTACTGCCGCAGATAACCACGCAAAACACTGGTTATTTCTCATGAAGTTCGGAGAGTTGATTATCTGAGAGGAGACGATTAGCATTTTACCGCGTCCCACATGTATGTGTGTAATGTCGTGCATCTCCACTACGAGCTCTTCTGTGCTTTGGTTCGCGTGTATAAATTGAGACGCAGACGTTTTGTTTCTTTGAAGCGCGACCGTAACAATAGATGCGCGAAATTACTCTCTGTGAGAGCGGAAACGTGGACAAAGCAGACGTTAGTACACTAGGACTGTGTAACACTCTGAAGAAATGACAATGGAGGTTTTCGTGACATAATACTTGTAATCATCTTGAATGCGACCGGTGTACTTGATAAAAGATCGCATAAGGGAATAAGGTGATCCAGGTTGGCTCAACGGAGAACCTCTTGCTACTACGGGACAGCTACTGTAATAAGTAACACATTATACAGTAGGGCGAGCTTCTTTATCTGAAAGAGCTGTTCCAGTGTTAGTCAATGCATTCTGAAAAGCGACTGTGGATTTTGCGTGGCTTTTGAGAATATCATGTACTTCATATTTATACATTACAATTTTTTTCAGATTAACAAACATACAGCCAATCTGTGTTGTTGCGGCTTTCAGTCCGGAGACTGGTTTGATGCAGCTCTCCACCTTACTGTATCCTGAGCTATCCTCATAAAAAACGGCAACCTAAATCCATTTCAATCTGCCTTCTGTATTCGCCTCTTGTTCTCTCTGAGATTTTTCCTCCACACACTTCCTTCCAATGCTAAACTGACGATTCCTTTATGGATAACAATATGTCCTACCAATCTATCCCTAACTTTAGTCCAAAAGGTACGCCAGAAATTACGTTTCTCCTCAATTCTGTTCAGTACCTCCTCATTAGTTACGCGATCCACCCACCTAATCTTCAGCATTCTTTTGTTGCACCATATTTCAAAAGCTTCTGTCCTGTTCCTGCCTGAACTACACTACTGGCCATTAAAATTGATACACCAAGAAGAAATGCAGATGATAAACGGTATTCATTGGACAAATATATTATACTAGCCCTGACACGTGATTACATTTTCACGCAATTTGGGTGCATAGATCCTGAGAAATCAGTACCCAGAACAACCACCTCTAGCCGTAATAACGGCCTTGATACGCCTGGCCATTGAGTCAAACAGAGCTTGGATGGCGTGTACAGTTACAGATACCCGTGCGGTTTCAACGCGATACCACAGTTCATCAAGAGTAGTGACTGGCGTATTGTGACAAGCCAGTTGCTCGGGCACTACTGACCAGACGTTTTCATTTGATAAGAGATCTGGAGAATGTGCTGGGCAGGGCAGCAGTGGAACATTTTCCGTATCCAGAAAGGCCCGTACAGGACCTGCTATATGCCGTCATGCCTTACCTTGCTGAAATGTAGGGTTTCGCAGGGATTAGTCCCGGGTCGTAACACATCTGAAATGTAACGGCCACTGTTCAAAGCGCCGTCGATGCGAACAAGAGGAGACCGACACGTGTAAGCAATGGCACCCCATACCATTACGTCGGGTGATACGCCAGTATGGCGATGACGGATACACGCATCGAATGTGCGTTCACCGCGATGTCGTCAAACACGGACGCGACGATCATGATGCCGTAAACAGAACCTGGATTCATCCGAAAAAAAAAAAAAAGACGTTTTGCCATTTGTGCACCCAGGTTCGTCGTTGCGTACACCATCGCAGGCGCTCCTGTCTGTGATGCAGCGTCAAGGGTATCCGCAGCCATGGTCTCCGAGCTGATCGTCCATGCTTCCGCAAACGTCGTCGAACTGTTCGTATATATGGTTGTTGTCTTGCAGACGTACCCATCTGTTGACTCAGGGATCGAGACGTGGCTGCACGATCCGTTACAGCCATGCGGATAAGCCACCGGCGCCAACCTGGTGTGAATGCTCTGAAAAGCTAATCATTTGCATATCATAGAATCTTCTTCCTGTCGGTTAAATTTTCGCATCGGTAGCACTTCATCCTCGTGGTGTAGCAATTTTAATGGCCAGGAGACTACTTATAAACTACTTTATACTAATGACAACACAAACATCCATGCCGAAGGGAGGATTCGAACCCCCTGACGGGGAACGGCCTCGTGCAGTGGAGCACAGCGCCTCATTGGGCTCGGCCACTCCGCCGCGAGGCAGTTTATTTAGCAGAACTGTTCTATCTTGTGAGAGCTCTGCCATTGCAACGTATCCGTTGGTACGCCTTCCCTACAATATTTTCTGTGTGTTTTTTCTAATTTAATTTGTTCGTAATTGTCATTCCTATGTATTTAATTTAATTGACGGCTTGTAGATTTGACTGATTTATCGTGTAAGTGAATTTTAACGGATTTCTTCTGCTGATCATTTGGACGACTTTACACTTTTCATTATTAAGGGTCAGTTGCCCTTTTTTGCACCATGCAGATATCTAAATCATTTTGCAGTTATTTTTGATCTTCTGGTGACTGTACTAACCGATAAATGACTGCATCATTCGTGAACAATCTAAGAGAGATACTCAGATTGTCTCCTAAATCGTTATGAAAATAAGGAACAGTAGGGGCCCTATAACACTTCCCTGGGGAACGCAGCTCTTTTGCCTCGCATGGCTACCTTTTGCGTCCCATCGGACGATGTTCAACGGGCTCTTCGCCGGAGTATCGTGTCGCAATGGCACAGTGTGTGGCTTTCACTGTACAACAATAAATTGCGAACTGTCAAACCGATCCCGACCGCTTGGAGGACATCCTCACGCCCCTCTCGGCGGGAGGAGGTCATCCTGGCTCGGTTGCGGATCGGTCATTGCCGTTTCAGCCACCGTCACTTGCTATCCGCCGAACCTGCACCGCAATGCTCCTGCGGTGAACTGCTGACAGTGCGACATGTTTTACTGACTTGTGTTAATTTTAATCATCTCCGTGTCGCCCTTCACTTTCCGTCTACTCTGGAGGAAATTTTAGCTGATGACACACGAGCAGCTGCTCGAGTTTTGCGTTTTATCAACTTGGCCAACTTATCCAAGGATATTTAACTCTTTTAATTGTCTTTTATCTTTCGTTTTTAGCCTCTTGTTGATGTTCTGACAGTCTACATTTTTTTAGATCATAGCGAATCTATGTTCTTGGCTGGGCGCTAATGACCATAGAAGTTGTGCGCCCTAAAACCACAAAAAAAAAAAAAAAAAAAAAAAAAAAAAAAAAAAAAAAAAAAAAAAAAAAATTCCCTGGGGAACGCCAGACGTCACTTCTGTACTACTCAATGACCTACCGTCTGTTACAGCGTACTGTCCTTTCTGACAGGAAATTACGAATCCAACCGCACAGCTGTGGCGATATTGCTTAAGCACGAAATTTGATAAGATGGCGTTTCTGACAAAGGAACCTCCTCATCGCACCCCCATCACATATAATTATAAGTTGGCGCAGTGGATAGGCCGTGATAAACTGAACACAGATAATCGATAAAACAGGAAGTAGTTATGTGAAACTATAAAAAAAAAAGCAAAATATAAAAACTGAGCTGTTCATTGGAAACATAAGCAACGTCGAGCATCTTGTGAGCACATGTCCGCTATGGACTGTGATTAGTGTGAGGAGCTGTGGAGCGAGAGGTCCCTGGTTCGAGTCTTCCTGCTGGCGAAAATTTTAATTTTTTTCATTTTCAGAAAATTATTATCTGTCCGTCCGTCCGTCGGATGTGAGGTAACTGCGTTATAGTATGGAGACACTACGCCTAAACAAACATCTAAACAAATGACTTCAGTCTACTACATTACGCGGCGAAGAGGATTAGTGTAATATGACTTATATCGTCACCAGTATCGTACATAATACATCGGAGGTGTTTTCCTGTGGAGGAATCGGTTGACCTATCACCTTGCGATCAAATCTTTTAGTTTCTCGTTGGAGAGGCACTTCCTGTCGTCTGTTTTGCGGTTTTGCGACGCGATCGCATAACACAGACATTAAACTGATTACAGCGAACAGAGACGTCAATGAACGGACGGACAGATCATAATTTTGTGAAAATAAAAAAATAAAAAAATTCGTTTGAGAGAAGGTCTGAACCAAAGACTTGTCGCTCCGCAGTTCCTCACACTAGCCACAGGACCAGTGTGCTCATATGCTGTCATACGGCTCGACGTTGCATATCTTACGCATGGACCGTTCAATTTTTATAATTTGCTTATTTGTTTCATTGTTCCACACAATTTCTAGTATTCGCGATTGATATGTGTTCAGTTGTTCACGGCCTATCCACTGCGCCAACTTATAACTAAATTTGAGGGGGGTGCGATGGGGAAGTTTCCTTGTGAGGTATAGTGTCAATAACCACATCTGATCTACATCTTATATGAGCCACGTCTGATCTACACTTACAATGTTAGAGTTGAAAGCCTGAAGATTCTCACTCAGGAAAGCGTTAATCGAATTTTATCTGCTTAAAGAAAAAAAAAAAAAATGCGTTCCTTTTAATTTTAGTGGGTTTGGGAAGTTAAAGAAAGTAATAGACAATGCGTGATTAAACGGGCGGATGGATCCTTATGGAATAAGGTCTACAGAAGATACACACACCGTTCGTTACCTGCATAAGAACTCGAATCATCACCCTAGGCAGATGAGAGGTGTCATAAAAACACTGTTGGATACGGCTATCAATATCTGTGAGCCAATCTATTTGCAAGAGGAACTGAATCATCTGCGAATGGCTCTAAAGAAAAACGGTTACACTGATAAAGAGATCGACCGAGCGCTCCACCCAAATAGAAAAGTGTCAGAGAATAGCTTATAGCAACAACTACCAGCTGGAAAAGTATTTATTCCATTCATCCAAAGAACTGGCCACGTTTCAAGTGGAAACTATTTTCAGACCAACTAAGAAAATGAGTGAATGCTTAAGAACAGTGAAAGATGCTCGACATACCCTAGCTACCCCAGGGGCATATAAAATTCCGTGTAGTTGTTGCATGGTTTGTATAGAGACAACAAAAAGAAGCGTCAATACACGCGTAACGGAACACAAAAGGACCTGTCGTTTGCGAGGCATCGACAAATCAACAGTACCAGAACATGTATTTAAAATCAGGCGCCAGCCGCAGTGGCCGAGCGGTCTTCAGCGCCCCAGTTACAGTCTGCACGGCCGCTACGGTCGGGGGTTCGAATCCCCCCTCATGCATGGATGTTTGTGTCGTCTTTAGTACAAGCCAGTTCACAAGTTTAGGGACTGATGTTCAAAATGTTCAAATGTTTGTCAAGCTTATGGGACTTAACTACGGGGTCATCAGTCCCTAAACTTACAGACTACTTATGAACTACTTACGAACTAGGACGGCACAAATATCCATGCCCGCGGGGGGATTCGAACCCCCGACCGTAGTGGCCGTGCTGACCGTGACTGTAGCGCCTCAGTCACCTCGGCCACCGCGGCCGGCTTAGGGACTGATGACCCCGTAGTTAAGTCCCTTTAGCTTAACAAACTCAAACTCATAAAAAGGGGCATCATGAAATAAAATTTGGTGAGACAAGCGTGCTAGCGAGGACTTTGCACTATTACACACGTATGTATAGAGAGGCTATTGAAATCCACAAGCACCAAAACAATTTTAATAGAAAAGAGAAAGGTCTAAAATTGGACAAGATACGTCAGTCGACTTTGCATCAACCACGTGACAATCGATTACCTGCATTGGAGAGTTGTGACAATAGTCACGTGACATGTGAGGCTCCAGCTTTCTATTGTGCTCTTTGTAAGCGGCAGCTCCAGCGTCTAGCAGCCAGTCGTCGACTCACCTCAGGAGATGTTTGCCGCAATTGACAACGAAACGTCAAGGGGAAGACGTTTTACCGATCGACCAAGGAAATTTAACACAGAAGTTTTAAGTGATGATAGGTTTGACGTCTTTCTGTCGGTTCTACGGCTTGGAGACAACAACATTACGGCAACAGACATAGTGGTAATAACAAAAAGTTGGTGCAGAGGGTATTGGTGTTGGCTGGTGATTACCATAACAAATGAATTACACAAGCAACTGCATCCAGTTAGTGTAGGGAGCAAGTAGTAGTGCAAAGCAACAACAACGGGACTTACTCGATGCTATGTCATGGAAAGCCATAGGAAGATTGTAACCAGGACCGACACACAGGGAAATGGCTGCAGCTATTGGAGTGTCCCAAAGAGTAATTTTCAGAACCTGGACGCGATTTCAGACACGAGGAATCGTTAAAAGAAGGTAAGTCCAAGGTCGTCGATCGGTAACATCAGCAAGAGATGACCGGAATCGTTAAAAGAAGGTAAGGCCAAGGTCGTCGATCGGTAACATCAGCAAGAGATGACCCTTATCTCGGGTTAACAGCTCGTCGAGACAGGAGGCTGAATGCAGCTCAACTGCAACGCACCCTCCAGGCAGCAACAGGACGCGCAGTATCAACACAAACAGTCCGAAATCGCCTTCGGGAATGTGGCCTCTACGTACGGGAGGCATATAAGCACGTGTCCCATTAAAACTAAGATTCCATTTAGCCCGCAGACACTGGGTGGAGGAACATGAGGATTGGAGTCGTAACGAATGGCACCGGGCTCTGTTCATGATGAATCTAGTTTTTAGTTCAGCCGGACAATCGTCGTTTCCTCGTCTGGAGAGAACGTGGAACTTGGAACATTCCTGATTATGTGTAAGAAACATCACCATATCGAGGTGATGGACGAGTGTTGTGGGCAGGGGTCAGTATTGACGTACGTTCGGATCTTCAGTATGGCGCTTTGACTGCTCAGAGGTATAGAGACGAGTTCCTTCGACTTTTTGTTCTGCCCTACGCCGGTGCCAAAGGAAATGGGTCTTTTTCTGGTGAAAGATAATGTTGGTCCCCACAGAGCTGCACTGGTTGACATGTTTGAAGCTGAGGGAACTCAACGAATGGAATGGCCGGCTTGTTGATTGGACTTAAACGCGATGTCTGGGATGCACTTCTACATCTACATACATATTCTGCAATTCACCGTAAGGTGCGTGGCGGAGGGTACACTGTACCACTACTAGGCATTTCCTTTCCAATTCCACTCCCAAACATATCGAGGGAGAAAAGAATGCCTATATGCCTCCGTACGAGCCCTAATTTCTCTTATCTTGTCTTTGTGATCTTTACGCGAAATGTAAGTAGGCGGCAGCAAGATCGTACTACACTCAGCTTCAAATTCCGGCCCTCTAAATTTACTCAACAGAAATTCACGAAAAGAATGTCGCCATTCCTCCAGCGATTCCCAATTGAGTTGCCGGAGCATTTCCGTGACACTCGCGCATTGGTCGAACCTTGGCAGACACACTGCAGCCTTCCAGCACATTCCACAACGTAGCAGAGCTGGATATTGCACTCATGGAAGTACTGCTAAATAACCCTCTAGAGCTGACTGGTAACATCATACTGTCCATGCCACGCAGGTGTGCTACTATACTGACCGTCCGAAGTGATCACACACCAAATTAGAGGTCAACGAGAACGTCATTTTAGTTATTGTGATAGTTCCATGGTGCCTCGCTCTAAGTAAACGCCATGTAAACATCAAGTGAAAGTTGAGACAGCAAAATATTGTACTGTATTTCACACAAATTACAATTGCAATCAATCTTTATATACAAAGCAGTGTGTCCGTATGTTTGTGTGTACGTATTGCATACAAATCTACAGTTTTTTTTCCAATATTTTTTCAAATTTTGTACTCGTAAGCTTCAATCCATAAGGAATGTCGCTGTAAGTGTAAGAATTACGTACAACACATAGTTGAAGAGATTTGACGTCATAAACAATCAGATTCGCGGAAAACTACTGCATTAAGCGACAATGCTGCTCGTTTTCTCCTAAACCACTGTACCGATTTCAACCAAATTTGGTACAAATATTCCTTAAGTGAGATAACAATTTCAGTAAGAGTAAGAACCACATACGACTCATGGTTCAGGAGATACAACGGCTTAAACAATATAGTTGTAAGAAACTGCCACATAACGCGACGAGACTTTACAAATACACTGTATGAGGATGACAATATTTAGCGACTTTCAACATAATTTCGAACCTTTTATTAAAATTTTTCTTGCTGACAACCACATGAAAATAATGAAAGGAAAAAAGTTTCTCGATTACTACTTTTTTGCTGTTCATGGATGAAAATTGCTGCATTCGGTATGACGTTACAATTTATAATTTTAACACTACAAAGTTTAGCCGTAGGAAATTTTACAGACGGTATATACACACATAGCGGAACTTATCTCCGAAATTGTATCACAGTACGACACGTAGTTCCTGAGATATGAGCAGACAAACATTAACGTTCATGGAAAACCGCCCCACACGCAGCAGTTTTAATGTTACCTCCTTACTACTAGTTGTATTCGCAACAGATTTTATAGACATACAGTACTTATAAAAATGAATATATAGCTGTAAAATTATACAGTTATACAACATGTAGCTCAATAAATATGAGATCATATGTACTGCGATGGGTAAATACTTTTTACTTTTGCACCACATTGTAAACTATTTCTTATTTACTACTATTCCTGTATTCCAGTCTGCTTAAGAAAAATCGCGAAACCTGACATACTAAACATACCGGCAAAAACCGGATTCTCAGCTAGTATCTGAATAAAATACATTACCATATGAAACTTCCTGGCAGATTAAAATTGTGTGCGGGAACCGGGACTCGAACCTGGGACCTCTGCCTTTCGCGGGCAAGCGCTCTACCACTGAGCTATCCCTAGACGACTCACGATACGTCCTAACTTTAGTTCCGCCAGTACCTCGCCTCCTACTTTCCAAACCTCGCAAGGGAAAGGTCCCAGGTTCGCATCCCGGTTCCGGCACACTATTTTAATCTGCCAGGAAGTTTCATATTAGAGCACACTCCATTGCAGAATGAAAGTTTCATTCTGGAAAAATCCCTTTGGACAGAGATGGGCACAAATCAGCTCAATGAACAGCGCTCCGGATCAGGCCGAAAAAAAAAATTAGTTGTCGCGTTCGGCCGGTAGTTATCCTAGTTGCCGCTAGAGGTCTGCATGCTTGCTGGCGCATGTAGTTCGCTCTTAGCTTTATAAGATATTTGCCGGCTCGACTGCATGCGCTGGACATTTTATAGAAGAGTTTCCAGTATTATGTTTATAAGTTAATTACTTATAAACATAATAGCATTTTTCAGAAGATACAACTTGTACAAAGGCCAGACCGCAGTTATTAGACTCGAAGGGCATGAAAGGGAAGCATCAGTTGGGAAGGGAGTAAGACAGGGTTGTAGCCTTTCTCCGATGCTATTCAATTTGTACATCGAGGAAAGGAAAGCAAGGAAAAATTTGGAATAGGGATTAAAGTTCAGGGGGAAGAAATAAAAACATTGCGTTTTGCTGACGACATTGTAATCCTGTCAGAGACAGCAAAGGACCTGGAAGAGCAGTTGAAGGGAATGGTCAGTGTGTTGAAGAGAGCGTATAAAATGAACATTAACAAGAGCAAAACAAAAATAATGGAATGCGGTCTTAGAAAATCAGGCGATGCTGAAGGAATTAGATTAGGTAACGAAACAATGAAGGTGGTAGATGAGTTTTGTTACTTGGGAAGTAAAATAACATGTGATGGTCGCAGTACAGAGGATATAAAGTGCAGAATGGCAATGGGAAGAAAAGCATTTATGAAAAAGAGAAATTTGCTAACATCGAATATTAATCTAAGTGTGAGGAAGTCTTTTCTGAAGGCATTTGTGTGGAGTGTTGCCTTGTATGGGAGTGAAACATGGACGATAAGCAATGTAGACAGGAAGAGGATAGAGTCTTTTGAAATGTGGTGCTACAGAAGAATGCTGAAGATTAGGTGGGTAGATTGCATAACTAATGAAGAGGTACTGAACAGAATTTGTGAGAAAAGGAATTTTTGGCATACCCTGACTAAAAGAAGGGATCGCTTGGTAGGACACATTCTTAGACATCGAGGAATCGTAAATTTAGCATTGGAGGGAAGTGTGTGGTGTAAAAATCGCAGAGGGAGACCAAGAGACGCGTATAGTAAGCAGATTCAAGTGGATGTGGGTTGTTGTTCTTATGAGGAGATGAAAAGGCTTGCTCAGGATAGAGTAGGGTGGAGAGCTGCATCAAACCAGTCTCCGGACTGAAGACCATAACAACAACAACAACCCCTAGCAGTGGAATCTGTTCATTCGAGTTGGATACTAAAGAGTTTGCACTATTATCTTTATAAGTTATTTTATAACGCACTCAGCCAGGTGCATTTCTGCGGCTACGTTAGCGCGTTGGCTGCGCATAACGCCATCTAGTCTTGTCAGCAGGAACTACGTGATGGACGCCAGCTGCTCGCGGCTCTGCTCCCGCTCAGGCAGGCGGCTCTGAGAGCGCGGCTCGCTCATTGCCCACCTCTGCCTTAGGCTGTGGCTAAACCATGTCTCCACCATATCGTTTCTTCCAGGAGTGCTAGTCTTGCAAGTTTCGCTGGAGAGCTTCTGAGAAGTTTGGAAAGTAGGAGGCGAGGTACTGGCAGAAGTAAAGTTGTGGGGTGGCATCGTGAGTCGTGTTGGGATACCTCAGTCGGTAGAGCGCTTGCCCGCAAAAGGCAAAGGTCTAAGGTTGGAGTCCCGGTTCCGGCACACAATTTCAATCTGCCAGGAAGTTTCATATCAGTGCACACTCCACTGCAGAGTGAAAGTTTCATTCTGGTAACATCCCTTAGGCTGTGTCTAAGCCATGTCTCCACCATATCCTTTCTTCCAGGAGTGCTAGTCTTTCAAGCTTCGGAGGAGAACTTCTGTGAAGTTTTTGGAAAGTAGGAGGCGACATACTGGCGGAAGTAAAGTTGTGAGTACGGACCGTGACTCGTCTGAAGGAACTGAGGTACCAACAGCTGTAAGTATAATGAAATATTTATTCTATTGCTACCAATTTCGGCATTTCACTATGCCATCTTCAGGTCTATACATCTGAGCACGATATCCAAAAGTAGGGACACTAAACTGGATACGTGGATTTCGTCTCTTAGTTGGAAGCAACAACAGCAACTGTGACATCCCATGCTCCGATGTAGGGACCTGAAGATTGTATAGTGAAATGCCGAAACTGGTTGCAATAGAATAAATATTTCATTATGCTTACGGCTGTCGGTACCTCAGTTCCGTCACTCTTCACCAGCCGCTGTCCCGTTCCACCACCGATGATGGATTCAATAAGACCTTGAGTCGTGTCGGGAAAGTTCAGTGGTAGAGCGCTTGTCCGTGAAAGGCAAAGGTCCCGGGTTCGAGTCCCGGTTCCGGCACACAGTTTTAATCTGCCAGGAAGTTTCATATCAGCGCACAAACAGCTGCATAGTGAAAGTTTCATTCTACGTTACCATATGTATATTGTGTATGATACCTCACATGATTCCATAATTGTTCTGAGCAGGTACATGTGGCAGTATTGCTGCGTATGACGGATGCGACTGTGGAGCTAGTTTGATCGTAGCCCGGCTGCGCTCTGGTGGTTGGGTGTGAGGCGCTGGTAGCGTCAGAGCAGCGCGCTGGCAGCTGGCGTGATGTGCGGCCTGGGCCGTGGGCGGGCCGGCCATCCGTCAGTGTCGCCCGCAGCCGCTGCCGTCAGCCCGGCGCTGCTGTCGCAGGGGGAGGGCGGAGCGTTGGCTGGAGCTGGGGCGACCGATCGACCAAACACTCCATCATCCCACACTGTTGGCCGTGCTAAATCTAACACGTAGGAGGACCGCAGACATCACAGCCAGATTAGTTTGGGAAATGTCACACGGCACAAATCAGTGCGTACTATTGCTACATTTACTGGTTATAACCGTTGTTACTGGCCTCGAAAAGGAATCAAAGCAGCTCTGGATATACCGGGTGATCAAAAAGTCAGTATACATTTGAAAACTTAATAAATCACGGAATAATGTTGATAGAGAGATAAAAATTGACACACATGCTTGGAATGACATGGGGTTTCATTAGAACAAAAACAAGTTCAAAAAATGTCCGACAGATGGCGCTTCATCTGATCAGAAAAGCAATAAGTAGCATAACAAATTAAGACAATGCAAATATGATCTTTACAGGAAATGCTCAATATGTTCACCATCATTCCTCAACAACAGCTGTAGTCAAGGAATAATGTTGTGAACAATACTGCAAAACATGACCGAAGTTACGGTGATGCATTGGCATCGGATGTTGTCTTTCAGCATCCCTAGAGATCTCGATCGATCACGATACACTTGCGACTACAAGTAATCCCCAAAGCCAATAATCGCGCGGACTGAGATCTGGGGACCTGGGAGGCCAAGCATGACGAAAGTGGCGGCTGAGCACACGATCATCACCAAACGACGCGCGCAAGAGTTCTTTCACGCGTCTAGCAATATGGGGTGGAGTGCCATCCTGCATAAAAATCGTTCCAGCAGGTGTTAATCACCCACGCTGGGGATGATGCGATTCTGCAACATATCGGCGTACCTCTCACCCGTCACGTAGCAGTTACAAAACCAGAATCACGCGGTTCCTCGAAGAAAAAAGGCCCGATAACGGGAGATGTGGTAAATCCAACCAATACCGTGACTTTCTAGTCGTGGTATGGAGTTTCCACGACAATTATAGGATTTTCGGTAGCCCAAATTCTGCAGTCGTGTGCGTTGACAGACCCTCGGAGCGTGGAATGAGCTTCGTCGGTCCACAACACGTTACTCAACCAATCGTCATCTTCCGCCATCTTTTGAAACGGCCACACCGCAAATGCTTTTCGCTTCATTAAATCGCCAGGTAACAGTTCATGATGCTGATGGATTTTGTAAGAATACCATGGGAGGGTACGCCTAAGTGCCAACCAGACAGTAGTGTATGGAATGCCGGTGCGACGTGCGACTGCACGAATGCTGACTTCCTCGTGCATAGAAAACCCGCTACAGTCTCCATTTCTTCCTTAACTGTCTCAGCAGCGTTACGCCTTGTGCTCGGTTGGCCACTACGGGGTCTATCATCTAAACAACCCGTGGCTTCGAACTTCGAATACATTCTTGCCACAGCTGCATTTGTCAACGGACCTTTACCCCTTCGAATCCCCTTCCTATGGCGCAAAGATCATAACGCTGAACGAGGACATTCCCAATTCTGATAACGCAGCTTCACTAAAAGCGCCTCTTCAGGTAACGTCAACATGCTGCGACTGCTGGTGCATATGAGTGTCTCTCTCATTACAGCCCCTTCTTTTATACACGATTTTCATGCGTAGTCACTGACGTTTTCCTGTCCAGCGCCATCTGTCGGACATTTATTGAACTTTTTTTGTTCTAATAAAATCTCATGTCATTCTAAGCATGTATGTCAATTTTTACCTCTCTATCTACATTATTCCGTGATTTATTAAGTTTTCAAATTTATACTGACTTTTTGATCATCCGGTATTACTGGGGTATGGTAGTCCTAGCTGCTTCCAAGTATTGCCAAAGATTTGTCTGCCTTAGTGGCAGTCGGTCTATCTCAGTCCAGTCATTCACATGATGTTTTCGGTAGTTGAGAGACGGTAGGAATAGGGAGCTCAAGGAAATAATGGGTGATGACAATCGTAGTGCTGCTGGCGAAACGCGTCTGGTGTGAAATAACTGTCCTCATTTCAGTCAGCATAAAACGGAAATTTCAAAGGACGTCTGCAGCAGTTATGCTGGGATAAGGTTTATAAGGAAATTTAAAACTGTTTCTCCAAGAAATTAGTTAAATATAATTGTAAGAAACATGCAAAAAGCCATGGCTTACTAAAGGAATAAAAATATCTTGTAACCAGAAAAAAAGAACCATATCTACCCACAAGAAAGAGTAATGAACCAGAAACAAGAAATATTATAAAAACTACTGTGCTGAATTAAATAAAGTTATTAAAAATCCAGAAGCATGTGGATCATATCTCAGATTAGTTCCTCTGATAATAAAATTAAACAATTTTGAATTTTATTAAAAGTGAGACAGGGCAACCTAGAGCACAGAAAAAGGGCATTACCATGAAAGCAAATGAAAAGTTTACTAACAAAAAATCAGAAGATGAATACATTTTTTAATTATTTTTTTTAATGTTGTGGAGAAAATAGGATCTAACTGTTCATCAGCAGTAGCAAGACATGGAAGAGGCCATACCTACACAATTTGATACAATTGAATTTCCACCCATCTCTCCCTCAGAAATTAGGAATATAATACACTCTTTTAAGAGAAAAAGCTCACATGGAATTGATGGCATTTTTAGCAGGGTATTAAAAGCTTGTACTCAAGAGATAAATAGGATTCTTAGCCACATATGTAATAGTTTTTTAAAGCAAGGTATTTTCCCTGATAGACTGAAATATGCTATCGTTAAAACATTTCATAAAAAAGGGGATACATCTGATGTCAACAACTACCGCCCAATCTCACTTCTGACAGTTTTATCCAAAATTTTCGAAAATGTTATGTATTCTCAAGTAGCTTCACATATTAGTAAAAATAAAGTGCTAATAAAATTTCAGTTTGGTTTTCAGAAAAGCTTTTCAATGTAAAATTCTATGTATATTTCATCACTGATGAAATATTAAATGTTCTGAATAGGTAAAGCGTTGCTGTTTAAACAACACTGACAGAAAAGCGGGGAACCAGCTGCCTTAGTCCTCATTCAATCTTCCTGGCCAGAAATTTTGACATGGGAAGATATTCGCGCTTTTTGTGCTGCAAGAGATTAACATAGTAGCTATGGAAGAAATAACAGGCGGTCTGAGTAGGAGAGTTGGAGAGAACAGTTAGTCATTCTGGAAGAGAGGCAGTGCCATTAAAAAAGATAGATGGATCGAGACAGTAACAGTGAGAGCAAAGGAGAGAGGGGACATTGAAACTCAAGAAGAGGAATGAATTTAGACTATACATAAGCTTTGGGGATCTAGATCCTCCAAACCGTCGAACTGCAATAACAACAATTTTGTTCGCTTTCCCCCTTTCCCATACTTAATTTTTCTATTAAAGAGTTAGAAGCCCGAGGAAAGCATGCGCAAGGATAGGCATAAAGAGGAGATAATCGTGATTGAAGAAACAGAGAGCAGACGGTGAGAAAGAAAGAGTCAGCAGTAATGTAACAGAAAAAAGAATGCGACATAATAGCAGAAGATGGCAGCCAACATGGAGGCAAAGGGATGGAGGCAGTGGCAGTGCCGTGCCGTCTTTAGTATAAGGTAGTTCATAAGTAGTTTGTAAGTTTAGGGACTGATGACCCCGTAGTTAAGTCCCATAAGCTTAACAAACATTTGAACATTTTAATAAGTAAAACAGAACTATGTGAAACCAAAAAATTAAACATTGAGTATGTTAACATGTCATATTCTGATGTCTTCTTCCATTTGGCTTGTTTACAAACTCGATAGTGACCGAAAGGTCGAAACTAGTCACCACTATATGATATTATATAAAAACTTACACTTTGCGGTCTAGGCCAATTTCATTAATTCTAAATAAAGTATATAAAATTCTTATGCATTTTATATACCTCCATGGTTGTAACCAACTGACAGTTGCAACGACACTAGCGCCCCTAGCGGCGAGTAAGCCGTCTTAAAAGTAATGATTTTATAATTATTTTTCTACGTAATTAACAAAATAATTACTGTAATTTTAGCGTTCCAAGCATTAGTCAAATATCGAAAGACTTAAATAATCATAAAATTTATGTAAATGTCACTGATACAGTGACCAAAACCACTATTTATGAGGACATATTTAATAATGTGTTTATATTTGAAGCTTATTCCGCTGAAAGTAACAGAACATAAATATACGAGAAACATAAAATTCTGCTCAGATCCTTCTTTAAATTCTTTAAATTTCATTTTTTTATGATAGACACTTTCTTTGACATGTAACAATTAGGTATGGAGTCTAATTATTCGAACATTTTTACGCTTCACTCGTCTGCTTATAAACTGATATACTTTTGAATGTAATTACTTTTGTTTATAAAACGAATGTTTTAAAGTTTCTTGCTATTTGTGGTTTAGCAACAACAACAGTGGAATTGGTTTCTGCTTTGTTGGGAAACTGTTACATTGCTTTTGACGTTTTGGGGTTTATCCTTCAGCTACAGCTATGGTGGCTGATTTGGTTCATTAAATGATGTAGGTATTGCTTTCCATATGAGTGTCTTACGTTCCACACTCACTGATTTGACTGGAATTATGGTGAAGAAACCTCCACGTTTTTGAATAGAAAAGCGCCGACTTTCTGCAAAAGGCAGGGCTTGTTTTGTTTAATAGCTATTTTTTGTTCTCAAGGAGGTTAGAATAAAGGGAGATGTCGTTATATACGGCGAAAATATACGTCAGTTGAAGCCTGTCAGCCATCTTGGTCAATTTTGAAATGCTATTTCTCCGTTGAAAGTATGCGTTAAGTTGACCCTCTTACTGTTAATGCATTAAACTGACAGTCATTGCGAAGTATGTACTTTCAAATAATATACTTCCTTCAATAAATAGTAATAAATACTCATTATAATATATTTGAAAATGTAGTTTTTACGGCTAATTTGCACTGTTTTAACACGTCGAACATCACGGGAAAACTGTCGGACGTTTTATTCCAGTTTTAAGTGACATGAAACATCAATTCTACAATACGAACACTTCTCCAAGGCATAGCAATATGGCGGAGGCAGGCTTCAGTTTTTCAGCGTAAGGCCGTCTCCCTGTATTCTAACCTCCTTGTTTATTCTTAATAGAAAATGAAAGTCTTGAGTAAAATCCTGTAGATCACAGGAGAATCGAAAATAAACTGCCCTGCAATGTAGCGCTTCATACCTTCCTACGCTTCTTAGGAATCGTAATAAAGAGAAATGTGTAGTTATTTTGAGGTTACTTCCAATATTATGGCACTATATGTGTTTCCTATTTTAGCGAGTACGTTAAAATCAATATAATTGGAACTATTCATACTCATCCGATATTGTATTTGGAAATGTAGCTTGCTGGCCGCTTGGAGCGCTGCTGTCGAAATGTTTTATAAAAATCAATGGGTGTGTCGTGACTGTATATGTTAGACTGTGATAAACGTCCTTCTTAATCTTTATAAGGCATTTCGGATTCATAAATAAAACGCATTAAACCAGCAGAAACAAAGTTAATGAAAGCACTGTAAATCACACATTGCTGTTGTTGTGGTCTTCAGTCCGCAGACTGGTTTGATGCAGCTCTCCACGCTACCCTGTCTTCTGCAAGTCTCTTCATCTGAGAATACGTTCGGTAACCTACATCCTTTTCAATCTGCTTACTGTATTCGTCCCGCGGTCTTCCTCTACGATTTTTACCCCACACGCTTCCTTCTAATGCTAAGTTGACAATCCCTTGATGTCTCAGAATGTGTCCAACCAATCTATCCCTTCTCTTAGTCAGGATATGCCAGAAACTCCTTTTCTCCCAGATTCGGTTAAGCACCTCTTCATTAGTTACGTGATCTACCTATCTAATCTTCATCATTCGTATGTAGCACCACATTTCAAAAGCTTCTATCATCTTTTTATCTGAACTCCTTATCGTCCACGTTTCACTCCCATACAATGTTACACTCCAGACAAATGCTTTCAGAAAGGACTTCCTAACATTTAAATTGATATTGGCTGTGAACAAGTTTCGCTTCTTTAGAAACGATATTCTTCCCATAACCATTCTGCATTTTACGTCTTCTTTACTTCTGCCATCATAAGTTATCTTGCTACTCAAATAACAAAATTCATCTACTACTTTTATTGTCTCATTACGTAATCTAATTTCTTCAGCATCGCCTGATTTTCTGACATTGCATTCCATTACCTTCGTTTTACTCTTGTTAATATTCATCTTATATCTTCCTTTCCAGACACTGTCCATCCCATTCAATTGCTCTTCCAGATATTTTGCGGTCTCTGACAGAATTACTATGTCATCAGCAAACCGCAATGTTTTTATTTCTTCTCCCTGCACTTTAATGCCCTCTCCAAATTTCTCCTTCTATTCCTTCACTGCCTGCTTCGACTCTAATAACCGCAGTCTGTTTTCTTTCTAAAGGTTGAATATAACTCTTCGCTCCCTACATTTTACCCCTGATACCTTCAGAATTTGGAAGAGTGTATTCCAGTCGACATTGTCAAAAGCTTTCTCCAAATCGACAAACGCTAAAAACGCAGATTTGCCGTTCCGTAGCCTGCCTTCTAAGATAAGTCGTAATGTGAGTATTGCCTCCCGTGTTCCTACATTTCTCCTAAATCCAAACTTCCCCGAGGTCGGATTCCACAAGTTTTTCCATTCGTCTGTAAAAAATTAAACCTTTACACTCCAACACATTCTACCTATTTATACATAGATGAAAATTGGTGGCCGGCCGCGATGGCCGAGGAGACTGAGGCGCTTCAGTCACGGTCTGCACGGCCACTACGGTCGGGGGTTCGAATCCCCCCTCGGGCATGGATATTTGTGCCGTCTTTAGTATAAGGTAGTTCATAAGTAGTTTGTAAGTTTAGGGACTGATGACCCCGTAGTTAAGTCCCATAAGCTTAACAAACATTTGATTTGAAAATTGGTGTTGATCAATACGTTGTTGTATCACAAGGTGATCCAACTGAAATGTTACATTTTTCTGCAATCTCTAGGGCAGTATGGTAAGCACAATTTCGTCGACATTGCTGACATGAGCGTCATCGGTACACGTGGAACGGTGTCTTGAGCGAGGTTCATTTTTAAATCGCTTCCTGCATTATTTGGTGTGTTTCTGTAAAGGTTTCCTTGAGCTAATTTAATGCAGATGCCGTGCGCCTCTCTGCCATCTCTAAATTCGCAAACTGTGTGTAACAACGTTTTATTCAGCGCAGTACCGAGCGAGGTTGCGCAGTGGTGACGCACCGCACTCGCATTCGGAAGGACGGTGGTTCAAATCCACCTCCGGCCATTCACATTTAGGTTTTCCGTGATTTCGCTAAATCACTTCGGGAAAATGGCTGGATAGTTCCTTTGAGTGGGCAACGCAATTTCCTTTACCTATACTTACACCAACAATCCGAGCGTGATCTCCGTCTCTAATGACCACGCTGTCGACGGGACGTTAAAACTCTAAGCTTCCTTCCTTCCAACTCATTACAACATTGAACAACCACTGACATCATACAATAATGAAACTTCTGGCAGTTACACATTCAACATAGTCGTGAGCAGAATTGGCAATAGTATTTCCCTCCAACAATATGTTGGCGAGAAATTTACGAACAATCAGGAATTCTTTGAACAGATCTCGTACACTAAGGCATCAAGATACCTCCAACGATGGGCGAACATCCGAACCAGCCCGATAAAAGAACCATTACCAACAAACACTTACGACATACATTTAATTACCACATTTGCCGGTGTAAAAGACGTACTTTTTAACTACAAAAATGGTGAAAAAAACTGGGTGCGTCTTATCCGTCGGTTGCCAGTTAAGGTAGGTACCTACAAGTTCGATTTCTTTTCAAGGATTTCAAAAAACGGAAATAATGTTTTAAGCGGGCAAATAATGTTTTACGCGGGAAAATTTGCTTTAAGGCTCTCGCTTACATTTTCGTAGTTTATATGTTATATGTACATAACATCGAATATTGATTTAAGCCTAAGGAAGTCCTTTCTGAAGGCATTTGTATGGAGTGTTGCCTTGTATGGATGTGAAACATGGACGATAAACAGTGCGGACAGGAAGAGGCTTGAGGCTTTTGAAATGTGGTGCTACAGAAGAATGCTGAAGATTAGATGGGTGGATCGCGTAACTAATGAGGAGGAACTGAGTAGAATTGGGGAGAAAAGAAATTTCTGGCATACCTTGACTAAAAGAAGGGATAGATTGGTAGGGCACATTCTTAGACATCAAGGAATTGCGAATTTAGCTTTGGAGGGAAGTGTGGGGGGTAAAAACCGCAGAAGAAGACCAAGAGATGGATACAGGAAGCAGATTCAGACAGATGTAGGTTGCCGTTCTTATGTGGAGATGAAGAGGCTTGCTCAGGATAGGGTATTGTGAAGAGCTGCATCAAACCAGTCTCCGAACTGGACACCACAACAACAACATGTACATAATATACAGCAAAATACCTGTCAGGAGCTTTATTATCCAGTACAGGTTAACTGAATTTTGTACTGTTTTTAGTACCGAGCGTAACTGAAACTGGTAACTCAATTGGAAGTAGAAACTTTGGCCTCATTTCGTTCATCATAATCGCTTTTTCGGCAATCCTGTAACGGTGTCATTCATTATTTGAATAATGAAACACTGCTCACATATTTTCCCATGTCTGGCCTGACGGTATTTGAGAATTTATTCGTATTCTCAATTGTATATATGTACACAAGTATATTTAGTGATGTTTGCACAGCTTCTGCGTCTCACAGTTGTATTTTTTGGGTTATAACTTGCTATGCCACATACAGTGCACCGACCAATACGCAGACGCAAACCATCCATCATTCTCACAGTTTATGGAACAGCACAAAAATAAATATTTGCGCTTTATAATAAATGCCCAAAACGCGCCATTTTAAACATGATCTAGCACTACTCGTTGCGCGAACTGATGATGAGCGCGGTGTCTGTGTCAGGCAACAGCCTCCTACAACTGGGAGGTCTGGCCGAGAGCAATCAGAAGCAGTCCCACCTAGGTGGCATTGTCGTAAGCCTCTACGACAACCATCGCGTCATACTCGGCGCGCACTGTAAACAGCGTTAGTCGAAATATCCATTTGAATAAGCTCAAACTGTCAAGAAACTTGACTGCTTAAAGTTTATGAACATTACTTGAAGGCATTGCCTTAGATGTTTGATGTACATGAACAAATATATTATAATTATATTGCAATAGATGTATTAATGTGCAATTTATTTATTTCTAAAAAAAAGTCTTAGAAATGAGGTGCGTCTTCTACGCCAGTGCGTCTTATATGCCGGCAAATACGGTATATCACCGTCACTATAGACCTCTTGAGATGGAATGCTTTGCTACTCCATGAAGCCATCCCTGATCATCCCATCAGCTATCCTTTGTTTTACTGTTCGTGACATAGAAACATTCTAAGCAGCATTGGTTGTCATGTATTTGTTACTAGCTGAAAACCCGGCGTTGCCCGGGTGTTTATTTATCCCACACTCTCGTAGTCCACAACCCCTTCCGCCCTCTCTCTGCATCCACCTCTTTCTCTCCAATATCTCTGTTCGTTTCCACCTTTCCCTCTCTCGGCAATTTTCTGCAAGGTACCCTCTGTCATGTACCATACAAACATTTATTTATCCAGTGATCTTCCTCTTGGTTCAAAGATCATGTGTGCAAAAATTTATAAAGATTTGAGCAAAACCATGCATTTTGTAAAATTCCGTAAGTTAAGTATCTTCCACCATGCACCGAATGAAATTTTATGCAGACAGTGACATTCCTCTTGTGTCTGTGGTAGAGTGTGCAAAATTTCAACAATATCGGAACAAAACTATAGATTTGAAGCGATGTGGAAAGCGTAGTACACCCTTAGCAGAACCTGTTCTCTTGATGGTTTTTACTGTTTTATTTATTTATTCTAATATTTCCTTATTCGTATGCTTATCTTTACAGACAAAGAGCTGAAGACATTGTAGTACGCATATATCAAAGATATGGTTTGAGGCATCACGTTTCGCTGTATGTAACCTCCTTGCTATAGAGTCGCAAACGTCATCGCTGGCCTTCAGTCCGATTTTTTTAAATATAATTTGACGACTTTCAACCACCATATCTTGCACGCTCTTATAGCTATCAGCATAGAAGCGCTATGGTGTAAAACAGGAGACTTCGGACAATTACACACAGACCATTCGTTTGCGTTCTGTAGTTTTCGCTGCAGAGCGAAATATTAACACACACACTCACGTAGAATTTTATATACACCGATAACTTCCCATCCCAATATATTTCACCCTTGTATCATTATCAGCCCTCAAGCAACAACGCAACCAATAAAACCATTTCAGAGAGTAAATATAATTTTCAAAGAGTAATTATTGTTCCGCATTTCGCGTTATATTCTTCAAATTACTAAATACCTATCAGATCGCTATAAAACCGCTCCTAAAACCTTTCTCAGGTATAAATTAGTAACTGTACAAATATTTAAGTCTCTGCGTCTTGTCGTTCGGAAGTGATAAGCGTACACCGAACAGACATTCACATTAATATATATTATATAGATAAATAGGTATCCGATCGCCATAAAACCGTGCCTAAAGCCTTCCCCGGGTAGCTCTTTATGTCTTGTGGTTCAGACGTGATAAACGTACACCAAACAGACATTCAAATTTATAGATATAGATTATAGATGTTTAAAATGTTTAAAAAAACGAAAAAAACAAAACGTCACCATGATAAGAGACGTGAGGATACTCCCGTGACGGAGAAATGTGGCCGGTATGTGCGATGTTTCCTGGTTTAAAACCTGCAGCTTGTCGGGCAGAGACAGTGGTTGCGTGTTGAAAAACGCTTCGAGTCGAGCAGAGAACTTTTCACGTCGGCAGGAGTCACGGTTATCTTAGTGGCGGCCGTCACGAACAGCGGCCAGCAGGGGAAGAGCGAACTAAGTCACAACGCTTCTGCGATAAGGGCTGCTCAATTGCGCTAATTAAGCGAGGGAACTAATGTGAAAGTTCTCAACCTGAAGGCAAATGACGGCTAAAAAACTCTCGACTGCGTTCAATGTTGAGTACTAAAATAAAGTAGGTAACGGACCAGGAAGGAAAACAGAAAGGAATTTATGACATTATTTGCCAGTGACTACTGAATTAGATCGATAGAAGTTAAAAATTTGTGTCATAGCCAGGATTGGAACGCAGGTCTCCGTCATACTAAACAATTGCGCTGCTCACAATCAGAAAACACCAGATTTCATAATTATGTCCACCAGTGAACGTAACGCGTTTTGAAAATTTGCTGCCGGCTGCGGTGGCCGAGGGGACTGCGGCGCACCAGTCACTACGATCGGGGGTTCGAATCCCCCATCGGGCATGGATATTTGTGTCGTCCTTAGTGTTCGCTAATTCATAAGTAGTTTGTAAGTTTAGGGACTGATGACCCATACGCTATACAAACATTTGAAAATTTGCTCCACACACACACACACACACACACACACACACACACACACACACATATATAGAAATGGGGACATGTTCGTAAATGGCAGCAAGAAGGCTAGAGGAAAAGGAGGAGGGCAGTTGTTATTCACTACTCCCTACGGTACGTTTTTAATTACATGTGACGAATTTGAACAAAAATATCGTGCCTTCTGAAAGTCCATCGCTTCGAACGCTCAGACAGCGTAAAAATGTGCCTAGAATATAAATCACTGGTCCCAAAACAGTGCTATAAGACATTTACATGCAAAATACAGTTATTTTCTGTTAGCGGAACTCGACGACTGGAGTTTGTACCTGCGCTAACGAGTGCTTATTAGTCGTATGAAGAGTATCGTGGCTGTAAGAGGCTGGCGGTGGCCGAGGTGACTGAGGCGCTCCAGTCACGGTCTGCCCGGCCACTGCGGTCGGGGGTTCGAATCCCCCCTCGGGCATGGATATTTGTGCCGTCCTTAGTCTTAGTTAGTTCATAAGTAGTTTGTAAGTTTAGGGACTGATAACCCGTAGTTAAGTCCCATAGACTTTATAAACATTTGAACACCGTAGCCATGACAATCAATAAAGGATATAGACTCTGATTCACTATAATGCAGCCTGGAATTGTTTTATTTATCATCAAGACCTAATGTCAAGTGACATTTTACGAATCTTCTATTGATTGACATGAATAAGGTGGCAGACAATGTACCTACGTAAACAGTCTTTTTAATTTACTACAGAATGATTCCTTTGGAAGAAAACTCTTTGGCCATAACAACGCTGTACTCTGTCGTTTTGTAAATGACATATTTGGGAACAACATTTTTCATCGCCAAGTACAATCGATATCGTAAAACCAGCGCCTTCGTATTTTCAGTACTGGATTATGCAGTGCTTTACATCAGCTGAAAGTAGGGCAAGGACTACGCGAACACGCCCGTCTGCTGCAACGATTTCGGCGATATTCTACACATTTTTGTCCGTACGACGCGAAGGCTTTGTTGCTCGTGGAACGTCCTCAATCCCCATTCTGCCTTACGAAAAATGAGCATACTGCCGAAAAAAGATTGAACGACTTAAACAACCACTATCATAAACACTTTCCTGACGAGTGTCAGACGCATACTTTAGCTGTATTACCTACACCTCAAGCACTGCGTTTACGCGTGACACATTCTTTGGAAGACGGAACACATAATTTTGTAAGCCGTCCATCACTGTCATATTTACATGTTGAAGAATGGTGCGGATGTGCTAGCCAAATCAAATATGGTACCTGGAAAACAGCTGTTTCATTTCCTGATTTAGTCAGCACAGACGGTGTTTCCTTTTCCTTAGGTAGATAGATTTAAACTTGGTCTAATATTTATACTCCTCTTTCATTGCAGAAAAAAATCAGTATTTCATTGTTATTATTGAGGTCTTCAGTCCGCAGACTAGTTTAGTGCAGTTCTCCACGCTACACTATCCTGTGCAAGCATCTTTATCTGAAAATTAGAACGGCAACCTACATCCTTTAGAATCTGTTTGCCACGGTGGAGTAGCCGAGGGGTCTAAAGCGTCTGGCTGTGGAGCGCGCGGTTGCTCGCCGAATAGGTTCGAGTCCTCCCTGGGGCATGGGTGTGTGTGTATGTCCGTAGGTTAGTTTACCTAGGTTTAAGTAGTTTGTAAGCTACGGACTGATGACCACGCAGTTTGGTCCGATAGATTTACAGACATTTGACTTTTGAATCTGTTTACTGTATTCGTCCCTCGGTCTTCCTCTATGATTTTTACCTCGCACAATTCCTTCTAATAATTAGTTGACGATTCCTTGATGACTCAGAATGTGTCCCACCAACCTATCCCTTCTCTTAGTCAGGATATGCCATAAACTCCTTTCCTCCCCAATCTGTTGAGGACGTGATATACCCATATAATCTTCATTCGTGTGTAGCACCACATTTCAAAAGCTTCTATCATCTTTCTGTCTGAACTCCTTATTGTCTACGTTCCACTCCCATAAAATGTTACTCGTCATTAATGACGCAGCCTTACAAACCAAGCACGTTTCATAAACGGCTGCGTTTACATGGAAACTAAAATCGATTGTGTAAGTGGAAAACCGCTTTATACGAGCGGATTTCCAGAATCCATTTTGGAGTGTTTACATGAGCATCAAAAAGCGGAACTGCGAAATCGGCTTATGGAATCCTAGTTTGTGACACCATGTAAACGGAGTGAAAGCAGTTACTCTGAAACGTATTGCCTTACATTTACGCACTGTAGATAAAGCTCTCTATTAATCCCATCTAGCGAGAAAACGCTCAACTACGTTTACGAGTGGCAGCGTGCTCTCAGTGCGTTTTTTTATTTTTACTCATTCATTTTTTGCTCATTATTTGTGCACTAATATTATAGAAGTATCAAAGTACTACTACCCGTCGGTGTGGGCTAGAGGCTGAGAAAGGGTGCCTTGTAAATATGTTCTAAGGTTCGTTCAAAGAGCTGAAGGGCTGCAGCTTCCTGCAACTTCCTGCAGCAGCAAAGCAGGCACTACCGCGCATGCGCGGTACCGATGACGTCAGTCAGGCTGCAGGAGGAAATTTTCCCTGCAGCTCATGCAGCCAGAAAGCTACAGGACGCTGCAGCGGGGAGCTTCCTTGAACAGCCGGTAGGCTGCAGGAAGCTGCAGGATTTCTCTTTGAACACGAATGTCCGTACTGCGCATGCGCGGTTGCAGCCCTGCAGCTCTTTGAACGAACCCCTAAGCTTTCTGCCGCTGTACACGTTTTATAATAACTCTGTATGGAACTGTTGTATTTGATCTTTGAAACAAGTAAAAGTTTTGAAGTTGACATGATAAAAAGCGGCTCGTTGCTTATTTTAGTTGGCACAACAGCGAATTTTTTGGTGTCTAAATCCGGGAGAAAACGAGCGAAGAGGTCGACCCCTGGATCACTTTCTGAGAGCAACACTTCCGCCTTTATTAATAAGGAGGAACCGCTATGTAATCCTATGGAGGTATGGTGAGCAACATTAGCTAAGCTGTATGATCACGCTTGTGAAAAGAGACTGTTTCACGGCTGTTACGTAAGTCGCTTTGCTGTGCTTTCCGAATGACGCTACAAACCTTTTCAATTACTGGTTTTAATACTGCTTCTACTGTAGATTTTGGTAAGCCTATATTGAAGATTAGAGGTTCGTTCCTGCAGCTGCCAGACTGCTTGACGCGCATGCGCAACGCTGAAATTGTGTTCGAGCAGCGCCTTCTCCTGCTTCTGGCTACTTGGAGTGTGGCTGTTTGGGTGTTCCAGCAGTTGCCTCAAGCAGCCAGACGCTACCCGGAAAATTATTTCAGGCGCGGTCAAGCTGCCAATCTGCGCATGCGCAGAAAGATCTGAGTTAGAGAGGGGGTAGCCATCACGTGATACGTGTGTGTTTGAAGCGTGTTTTTTGATTATTTCGAAGCCACTGCAATCCCACTTGAGATCAGATATTTATCGTTTACACTTATTCGTTATTAGGAAAGAAAGTATTTTAATTATTTCTTTAAACTCACCTTCGCCTGCAGCCAGAAACAGTGCAAAAAGCGTTCTAGCAGTGCAAGTATCAAACAAGGGTTTTCTTTTTCACTCGCAACAATTTAATCTGTACTTTTAGATTCCTGCCTAACCACATCTTTTAAAATTCTGTAGCTAATATATTTAAGCTGTACTCTTAGGTACCTGTCTAATAACATACTTTAAAATTGTGTAGCTAATAATTATATGGTATTAGCTAAACAATTTTAAAGGATGTGGTTAGGCATGAACCTAATAGTACATCTTAAATTATTGCGAGTGAACAAGCAACGATATATATATCGATTCCGGCCGTACAACTTCGAGTGTAACCTTTCTTGGAAATTATCGAAGATTAGCGTAGCTAGCGATTGTTGTTATCTCTGGTTGATTTCCGCGCTGCTTTTGTTACTTATCGGCTGTCAGAGCCTGGTTAGCGTACAGGTAATTTTTGTCACCGCGACAAAAAAAGTTTTTGTCACTGTCACATCAGGTAATTGGAGTGCGCTCACGACAGTTGTCACTGAACATGTTTCTAAATCCAAGCGTCATTTGTCGATATGGATTTGGAAGAAATGGTCATTATTTGTGAATTAATGAGACTTAAAATGTCTTCAAAAAGAATACTTTGTACATATTCTTTTTCCAAAACTTTCCATTTATTAGCCTGTCAATAGTCTTTGACAACATACAACCTTTATATAATATTTTCAAATGAGTGTTGAAAGTTACCGATACCACCTGAATATTTTCAGTGAATTAATGGTATTGAGGTACTCAGTTGGGCTTACGTATGGATTGTTTATTTTAATATTATTTATTTCACTGTTGCATTTATAAGGCTTACGATTTTTTCCATTACTGATTTATCGGAAACCGATGCGTAAGAGAATTATCTAAGGCGCCTCGCTGCGGAGCGCGCGGTTGCTCGCCGTCGGAGGTTCGAGTCCTCCCTGGGGCATGGGTGTGTGTGTGTGTGTGTGTGTGTGTGTGTGTGTGTGTGTGTGTGTGTGTGTGTGTGTGTGTGTGTGTATTGTCCTTAGCTTGGTTTACCTAGGTTTAAGTAGTTTGTTAGCTACGGACTAATGACCACGCAGTTTAGTCTAATAGATTTACAAACAAACATAATAAAATTTTAAATTGTATGCAATGCCCTGATATTAGTGATTTTTTCCCATCCTGTGATATGACAACATTTTTATAAGTTGTCTTCTTTAAGGCGCCTCGCTGCGCAGCGCGCGGTTGCTCGCCGTCGGAGGTTCGAGTAGTCCCTGGGGCATGGGTGTGTGTGTTGTCCTTACGTTAGTTTACCTTAGCCGGCCGCGGTGGCCGAGGGGACTGAGGCGCTTCAGTCACGGTCTGCACGGCCACTACTGTCGGGGGTTCGAATCCCCCCTCGGGCATGGATATTTGTGCCGTCCTTAGTTGTAAGTAGTTCATAAGTAGTTTGTAAGTTTAGGGACTGATAACTCCGTAGTTAAATCCCATAGACTCTACATTAAAAAAACAAAAACAAAGAAAAAAAAAAAAAAAAAAGTTTGCCTTAGTTTAAGTAGTTTGTAAGCAACGGACTGATGACCACGCAGTTTGGTCCGGTAGATTTACAAACATTTGAACATTTGAGTTGTCTTCTTTGCTGTAAGATCCTGCACAGCGTTCCACATAGGCTCAGCTTCAGTTGATGACTCAGCAATATATTTGTAATTTGCCTTTATATTTGCCGTTTTTACGAAATGTCTAAAAACTAACTTGTATTTTTTTAAAATAAGTTTGATTTTTTGGAACGCTGTATGTATTAGTGAACACAAAAAGATCCCGTTTCAAAAATCAAATGTCCAATGTAATTCTATGGGACCAAACTATGTTGGTCATCAGTCCCTAGACTTATAAACTACTTAAACTAACCTAAGGACAACACAGACATATCCATGCCCGAGGGAGGATTCGATCCTCCGACGCGGGAGGCCGTGCGATCCGTAACGGTTCCCGTTTCCTTTTGCATGAGACCGTGATGCCTGATGTAGCCTATTCAGATGATTCAGTCAATCTGTAATGGATTTTTGGAAAAGCTGCAGTAATGTTATGCTACAAAACATTCAAATGTTTCCCATCGTTTAATACACTTTTTTCCACTGGATGTATTCAGTATTGTTCTAACTCCTTTCATAGGTAAACGTCTTGCACATTGTCGAAACGGAATTTGCAAGTTTGGTCGGTGATTATGAAAATTGCTTACCGTAGTCAGTGTTAAAGTATTTTTCAACTTCACCAATAACAGTACCATTATTAATGTCACCCAGGTGCGCAGTCATGTTTTGCTAAGACGTTGCTGCCATTGATTGAAGCCCTAGCTAATACTGTTATCAGCCACTTTGTTTTATTGCACCCCAACGCGCTTCAAGGATTTAAACCACCATCATCAGGTGAAGTAACGGTATGCCGTGTACATGTAGGTTAGGTTGACCTGTTGCACTGTCTACAAGAGAAAATACAAAACACTACATCAGAATATGGCTTTGCACAACTGTTCAAATAAAGTTAAATGTAAACAGTTAAAATATCATACCTTCAGTGGGCACAGGTCGCTTGCATTCTCTTAACTTCACTTATGTGTAATAAATCACAGCCACATATTATATTTCAATTGTTTTCATTTAACTTCAATGGATCAGTTGTGCAAAGTCACATTCTGATGTAGTGTTTTGTATTTTCTCTTGTACACAGTGCAACAGGTCAACCTAACCTACATGTACACAGCGTAATATTCCTCCACCTGGCCGCGGCGGAGTGGCCGAGCGCATTGAGGCGCTATGCTCCGATACGCGACGCGATTCCCGTCGGGGGTTCGAATCCTCCGTCGGGCATGGATGCTTGTGCTGTCTTTAGTATAAGGTAGTTCATAAGTAGTTTGTAAGTTTAGGTACTGATGACTCCGCAGTTAAGTCCTAGAAGCTTAACAAACATTTGAACATTTATTCCGCCTGATGATGGGGGTGTAAACACTTGAAACGCGCTGTGGGCGCAATAAAACAAAGTGACCGGTAACAATAATTCCTTGTGTTTCAATCAATTTCAAACAACAGTCACGGTAAAGCCTGAAACAAAATGTTTTCTTTAAATTAAACGTTGCGAACAAAAAGTCAGCGGGTTGTCACGTAGCAACGTGCACGCATCTCCTGTGTATCCATAGACTGGACAAGAGGGACGAAACTGTTACGATGACAAAAGTAACCCGTGCAAGCTAGCTGCAACATAACAGTCACGACACCGTCTAATTTTTATTACCCACAGCGTTTGTAGCACGCCGCGCGGGAGTGGCAGTGCGAGCTAAGGCGCCTTGCTGTGGAGTATGCGTCTGCTCCCCGTGGAAGGTTCGAGTCCTTCCTCAGGCACGGGGGTGTGTGTTGTCCTTAGCGTAAGTAAGTTTAAGTAGATTGTCAGTCTAGGGACTGATATCCACTGCATATTTAATTGTAGCACTCCAAGCGGTCAGGAACCTACACTTCTGAAAAAGATATCAGATGAGCACAATAGTAAAGTTTATGCCGATTGCTAACATATTTTTTTACAATTAACGTATGTAGTGCTATGAAATTCAACTGTGGCTAAACAACGACGCAACATTTGTCTAGTTTCCATTGTATTGGGCGAGGTATGAATTTCTGGTTGCATGACATTTTTTTTACGATTCTCTCGTAACTTACTGACGATTGTCATTTCCCTGTACGAACGAAAAACAATGTTCAAATGTTTGTAAATCTATGGAACTTAAACCGAGCGAGGTGGCGCAGTGGTAACGCACTGGACTCGCATTCGGGAGGACGGTGGTTCAAATCCATCTCCGGCCATCCAGATTTAGGTTTTCAATGATTTCCCTAAACCACTCAAGGCAAATGCCGGGATGGTTCTTTTCAAAGGGCACGGTCGATTTCCTTCTCCGTTCTTACCCAAAATTCCGAGCGTTAACTCAGTCTCTAACAACCAAGCTGTCGACGGGTTGACAATCAACTGAAAGTGCGTTTTTCAATGTGTTTTTGATTGAATTCAGCACTATAACTGACTATTCGCACGACGGGTAAGGGGAAATTTTGTTTTGTTTTGTTCATTATGGTCTCGGAAAATTTTTCAGTAAAAAAAATAGGCGCAGTTAAGAAGGAAAGTCGTAAAATTCGAATCAAGTTCCTTTTTCAATGTGTTTCTAAATGTACTGAATACTAAAGTTGAGAACCGTTCATCCGATTGCGATAAGATTTTGATCATTTTACGTTCATCGAAAGATGAACGTTCTCATGAACTAAACATTTAGGAACGGAAAATTTGAAAATTCGCGAGAAACTGAAAGAGCGTTTTTCAATTTGATATCAATATATTCGTCTTATTGGGATAAAATTTTGCAGATTTGACATTCAAAGCATGAGTAACGTTCTTATGAAATAAAAATTTGGAAAAGTTTCCCGGAAAATTAAGAAAATATAGAATACGATTTTTCAATTAAATATCAGTTTCATTCATCTAATTTCGATAAAATTTTGCACATTCGACGTTCAAACTGAGAGGAAGATTTGAGTGAAGTAAAAGTTTAGAATAGTTGGCCAGAAAATAGGAAAATTTGTGGAAAACTGAAAGAGCTCTTTTCTTTGGGATATCAATATAATTCGTACGAATGCGATAAAATTATGCAAATTAGACGTTCACCGATAGAATACCTGATAATGCCTTTATAAAGCTACTGGGTCTAAAATATATATGATTTAAATTAAAATGGTTTATATTAAGAGGTAAGTGATACGAAATTCACCGGGTCATCTAGTATACAAATATAATTAGAACAATGAAGAAGAATATACACTGCTCGAAACAATTAGGGGATCAGGTATGTAACGTATTTTATTCAGATATTGGTTACAATTGTAATTTGTGTGTGATAAAGTATGATTTTTACCATTCTCAACTCTTTACTTGAGATGGCGTTTACTTAGCGCAAGGTACCAATTGGTTACCATAATATTGAAAAAGTCATTCTCAATGCCCTATAATATGGTGTGTGAACACCTCTGACGGCCAATACAATTGCACACGTGCGTAGCATGGACAGAATGAGGTTATCAATCAGCTCTTGAGGGATATTCGGCCATTCTTCAAAATGTTCAAATGTTTGTAGACCTATTGGACCAAACTGTTATGGTCGTCAACTCCTAGACTTACAAATTTCTTAACCTAACTTACTGTAAGGACAACACATACATCTCTGTTCGAGTGAGGGCTCGAACATCCGACTGCGAGCAACCACGCGCCCCGCAGCAAGGCGCATTAGAACTCTCGGCCACTCCACCGCGGCGGCCATTCTTCCATGAGTGCAATATCCAGCTCTGCAACCGTTGTGGGAGGTGCTGGTCTGGCTGCAGTGCGTCTGTCAAGTACGTCCCAGATATGCTCAGTCGGGTTTAGCTTCAAGTAAGTTGTTCACCAATGCAGCTCCGTGAGGACGAACGTAATCATCCAACAGAAGGAACCCATCTAAAGATCACTTCTCTATACCTCTGAGCAATCAAAGCGCCATTCTGAACGGTAGAGGTCCGTATGTCCACACCATACGTCCAACACCGTGATATGGTAATGTTTCCTGCACATAAGCAGGAATGTTCCGAGTTCCACCTTCTCTCCAGATGAGGGAACGACGATTGTTCGGCTGAAGACGAAATCTTGACTCACCTGTGAACAAAACCCGGCACCATTCGTTACGACTCCAATCCTGATGTTCTTCCACCTAGTTCCTGCGGCTAAACGGTGTCATGGGGAGAGACCATGTTGCCAATTTCGGACTGTTCGCGTTGATATTGCGCGTCATATCCTGCTGGGAGTATGCGTTGCAGCTGAGTTGCATTCGACGTCATGTCTCGGTGGGCTGCTAATCGGACATTAACGGTCATATCTTGCTGATGGTCGACATTGACCTCTCTTCTTTCAACATTTCCTGTGGTCTGAAATCGCGCCAGGTCTCGGAAAGTACACTTTGGGACAGTCCAAAGGTTGCAACCACTTCCTTCTGTGTATGTCCTGCTTCCAACCTTCCTATGGCTCTCCATGCCATAGCTTCTGGTAAGACACGTTGTTGTTGGTGGAGTAAACGCAAGCCAAACCAACCACGTCCGCAGCAACTTTCTGTTTTTAATTCTATCTCGGTTGTCGTTCCGTTGTTGTCTCCGTTCCGTAGAGCAGACGGAAAGACGTTGAACCATTTACATCTGTACATACAAATATAAGTAAAATATAAAAAAAAACAGCAAATTATTCAATAAAAGTAAGAGTGCAGTGTAATATTGATGATAAAAACACCCAGAATTAGTGCATTTATCGTGCAAGACTAGCTGTTAGCTATATTTCAATGTCCAGGTCTCTAATGAACTTCCTAGCCTGAGATGTGGCTTCTATGAAGTCCTCAGCTGATCCACTATATTTTCTTGTAGGGGACACTTATGGTGTGGTCTAGTCTGGTCAGATGGTCCACAGTCAAACTTGGGCTGTCCACGAATCCCCATATATAAAGAATGGCAAGACAAGAGTTTGCACATTACTCATTTTTAAAGTAAGTATGTTTGTAAATCTATCGGACCAAACTGCCTGGTCATCAGTCCGTAGCTTACAATCTACTTAATCTAAGGTAAACTAACCTAAGGAAAACACACACACCTATGCCCCAGGGAGGACTCGAACCTCCGACAGCGAGCAACAGCGCGCTTCGCAGCGCGGCGCCTTAGACCGCTCGGCTATACCCCCGCGGCTTAAAGTAACTAGAAGTTTAAAACTTTTATACATGGGTTCGACTCTTTACGGAATCGGGGTATTACTACATATCTAGTCAAGGAATTAGTCGGACTTCGACACTTTGTAGTACCAATTTACCCAATGAAAGTGAAACTGGTTTTTGTCTCGTAAATATTCTCCACCGGCCAACTGAATATCGAGCATATCTCACAACGTTGTAGTTCAATTGCCGCCCCGATTGCTTATCAAGAATTTATTTACTGGCTAGTTAGGACGGATGCTAGCAATTTCATCTGATGAAGCCTGCATTATGCAGATTGGGCGTTGCTAGCTTTAACGGACTACTGAACACGTGTTGGATTGGTATCGCGAATCACAGGTAATCTCCTCAAATATTTATCAATTTTAACAAACAGATAACGTCCAAAAATAGCGAATGTGTCTACGAAGCATCTGCAAAACGCTTAAACTAGTCGATCCAAGCCTGGGAATTTTTACACCTGAGGGTTACAGTGAAATCTATTGAGGTGTAAAAAATGGATTTCGTTCTCAAATTACCGTAATAAAATAATCACAGTGAGTGAGGGTGATTTATTTCAGTATACGATGCATTTAGAACCCTGGAAACTCACTTTAAGATGATATTGTCAGTCTACATCTGCTTTTATAATCAGTGTAGGTTAGACATCTTTCTGTTAAAGTTACAATATCAAATTAAGATGTAAAAAGCAGTAGCGAAATTGAACCTAATTTCCAATGCCCAAAGGGAATTGATGTTGTGTACTGTGCTTGCGCATAGTCTTGTACATACAGGGTAAATTACCTAAAACTTGCACCGCAAATATTGCGGAAGTGGGAAATGCTAAATGTTGAAACTTTACTGTCCTATGTTTGTATTACTAGTTAGTGGAACAACGAAATCAATTAACCCTTCTCGTAACACAGTTTAGGAACAGCCTATCTGCAGAGACTTAAAGGTTAAAGCGCAACGGAAAACTTCGCCACTCCCAGACGGGGAGAGCCAAGGCTGACTAATATTTAATTTAAATTTGAGAGGGGTGCTAAGGAACAGAAAATACGTGTAACAAGTATGTATTCTGAAAACGCTTATGAAATGCGGAGACCAATTTAAAACATTAAAAGCACACACATCACATAAAATTCAACATTGAACTTGATAAACGGCCCATTTGATTGCCCGCCTATCAATAAAGCTAATAATTCAGAAAATGGGGTACAATTGTGGGTGATTAGACATACATTCATTCACATACACTCTTCAAAGCTCTCGCGACACTTAACAGCGACTAGCGTCTGCAACAGAAAGTGAGGGGAAGAGCAAGCTTGAAGCACGCGCACATATTAATGTAAAACTCGACTGATATTCCGTAATCGGGACACGTGGTTGTTCACAGGCTACTGGACTGGTTCACAACTCAACTCGCAAACTTGAAATACATGGAACTAAAACACGACACACGGAAGAATTGAATAAATAGAAGCAAATTATTAACCTGTTTCGCCTGAGGGGCCTTAAAGCAATTTGATGATCGGTATCGGATTCATAATAGCTAACACACGAGGCATAACTAACAGACAAAGCAACTTCGTTAAAATTTCAACAGATCACAGGAAAATTACAGCGGAAACAAGATAATAGAATAGCACTGTTTAATTGTAATCGCGAACCAAACTGAACGTTTTCAACATGAACAAAGGAACAAAGGCACACGCGGTTCGATTATCATAACCACACGTTAGATAACAAAAGTTTTAACAATAAACTCGTTAGTTCTAACCGAAATATCCAACACGTATTACGAACGAAATCTTGAAGCAGTTTAAGACTGCTGCGACCATTTCGACTCAGAACTTAACACCATAAAATTATTCAGCAATGCTCCTCAGAGCACCAGTCCAATAAAAGCCGCTTACCTCGACGGAAGAGTGCCTGAGCGATTCCCCGTTTGCGAGTCTTTAGTGGGAGGGGTGGGGGTTGTGACCAGCTAGCGAGCCCCTCAGCAACAGCCGGAACCACAGAAAAATATATATATGTTACTCTGTGCCGGAACCAGAGGATTAGTCTCGGTATCATAGCATCTCTGCAGCTCACCGGACAGGAGGTACTTTGGTGTCAAAGAAAGCGTTGTTTCAGAGGGGACTGTAGTAGACGATTACATGGTTACAGAGATGTAACCAGCTTGTCTGCAGAGCGCGGAGGCAGCACTCCACATTGATATTGCAACACGCAAGATAGCGACACATTCCACACACACACACACACACACACACACACACACACACACACACACACACACACACAATCATTCAGTGGCGATGTTAGTCAGGGCAATATACAACATAACACATAAATTATTACGAGATAATTAAAGGAATAATCACGGCCTGCACGGCCACTACGGTCGGGGGTTCGAATCCTCCCTCGGGCATGGATATTTGTGCCGTCCTAGTTCGTAAGTAGTTCATAAGTAGTTTGTAAGTTTAGGGACTGATGACCCCGTAGTTAAGTCCCATAAGCTTAACAAACATTTGAACATTTATTTAAAGGAATAAGTCGCAATGTTGGGGCGTCATAAAATAGTTGCATAAGCGAATTTACAGAGTACAAATATAGAATGCTTTGGTGAGGCTAGTGTCAACAGCCGTAATATATTTCATAAAATGCTTTTTTTAAAAAAAAACCATCAGTTGTTTATTAAAAACCTTATTCATCTATCAGTTTCGGTCATAGACCATCTTCATGGATAAAAGGGTGTTAAAACAGAATGGTAAAATGCATCAAATAAAATACATCCAACTGAGACAAACAGGAGTCAGTATAACTAAAAGTGTAAAAATTACCGTGGTCATCTTAGATAAAACCTAACAGTCGCCTGGATCCATCAACACCGACGTTCGACTGATGATGAGTGGAAACATGTTGCCTGGCTATCGAGTCTCGACTCCAATCGTACTGAGCGGATGGATGTGTACGGGTATGAAGATAACCTGTACGAAGATAACTTGTTTTGTATCCCATCCTAGTCGCCACTTTTGTGTCTCGTTGCCGCCGGTTGTCCTAGGTGTCGGTGGCCGAGTAGAGAGAGACCGACACAGGGAAATAGGATGCACGCGTGTGCGGGTACAGAGTCTGAGGTGACCAGCCAGTGGGACAGCAGAAACTAGAAACACTAAGCTAGATTAGAACAAGATATATATTTCGTAAAAATATGCTACAATACTTAACTTGGAGGGCAGCAGACTTGTGGGTTGCAGATACATAGTTTAACTAGATAGAGGCCTGTCTGCTGATGAGTCCTAGTGCCTGTCCTAATCCCAAGTGACCGATACAGTTCAGTCGCAGCCTGCCAGAGCCAAAGACATTGAGCGGCCTCTGGTTCGACGTTATTTTGCACAAAGACATGCATTATCTTCAAGTCAGGGTGTTCTGTTGTTACATACCGACAACGACCAAACAAGAGTGATTGTTCCTCGTTCCCTGCAACGAGAAGTGTTACGCCTCCTGCATCAACGACTTTGGGGTATTGTTAGGACAAAGCAACTGGCCAGACGTCATTGTACCTGCGTTGGTATGGACGCCCAGATAGAGAGCATGACTTCACAGTGTACGGTTTGTGCGGAGCATCAGGCAGCTCCTCCGCAAAGTTTCTCGGATTGGCCACGCCCCAATGTTTACACATTGACTTTGCCGGACCTTTCTGGAATACGCGCTGGGTAATCGCTGTAGACGCTTTCAGCAAGTTTCCTTTTGTGATTGCCATGAACTCATCGACGGCGTCTAGTACAATCAGTGGCGAAAAGGATGGGATACAAAAACCTGGACCTTGTGTGTCAGCAGGGGACTGTTGAAGCTGGTGGAGGCTCAGTAATGGCGTGGGGCGTGTGCAGTTGGAGTGATGGGTGACCCCTGGTACTTCTAGATACAACTCTGAAAGTGCCACGAACGCACGCTTCATGGCTGACACCTGCATCCATTCATGTCCATTGTGCTTTCTGGGCAAGTCCAGCAGCACAATGCGCCCCCCCCCCCCCACCCACTTTCTCAGAATTGGTACAGAGTATCCTCCATGAACTCTCTTCTGACGAGGAAAGTACATGGACTCGAACAGACATATCTGTATGAACGTTTGCTTGCAGGATCTCTACGTACACATCAATGTGCTGGTGGGTGTCGTTTTTTCTGCAAAACTCTGCGATCATGCTGTAGATAGCACTGTAGATGTAATTGTAGACGCCATACGTAATGCAGATATCTTAACTATAACTTATGTAATAATCATCGTACATGTTCTCTAGCGTATTGTCATCAAAAGCCGCGATGTTAGTTGCAACTTTTACCTTCTTCTCGGAAGACTTTTGATGTTCACTGCCACTGTTTCCTTCGACTCTTCCCGCACTTACCGTAGCACTACCGCTTACAATGAGTTGTTCGTCATTATCATCCCTATTATCATCATTATGTGTTATACCATATACCATACCATACCATACCATACCATAACAGATACGAGAAAGCATGCAAATGATTTATCTTCTACACTAATACCATCTTCACGAAGAAGGGTTCTTCGTAACTTCATCTCAATCAATCGCAGTACATTAGCAGGATTGATTACCAATTGCCGCCCCATCTGACGCTTCACCACACAAATACCGTCACAAAACGCATCATTGGAGGCGTCCCTGCTAGCGAACCGACAGGTCAAAGTGCAATGTGGCATGGGACGCGCAGAGGCCTCTAACGGACGACTGCAGAGTTTTGCAGATGCGGGAGTATCGCTAGCGCAATAAGGGATCTTTACATTATCTCTCATACGTTTTTGACGTATATGTGTTTGTTCGAGCCCAAGTACTTTCCTGGTGAGTTCAAACACCTTCACATTACTGAGCTTATCTGGGATGCCTTGCAACGTGCTTTTCGCCTTGCAACGTGCTATTCAGAAGAGTACTGTACCCCCCCCCCCCCCTACTCCTGCAAGACGCGGGGTGTCTTTTTCTTCCAGCACTATTCAGACATTAGTAGAGTCCAAACAGATGGACTACCGTAGAGAAAGCAACACCGCGACCAGAGTGAAGCAAATTGAACATCCGTCCACCATGGTATCGGAAGACTAGAGGGGCGTGTTACATGACAGTAGATTACAATGTTATTAAAATATAGCTGTTTGCGCCTTTCAGTTTTAGCCAGAACAATTTTACCGACGTGTATAGTCCATAACCGCTTTATATACATCGTTTCTCGAAAGTGTCAGCAGCTTTATTTTAAGTGCAGTACCCCCGACGATCAGCAGCATTTACAACTAGACGATGTGGCTTGGAAGTTTAAGATCAATCTACGTTTACTTTTGTACGCAGTTTCCAACAGAAAATTTTCGAAGAATAGTAGACGTTTCAGAGAAAGTTTTTACAGTAAGCTTACGTTAATTTCAATTCATTTAATGTTAGAAGCAGGAACTATTGCATTGGTCAAGGAAATACAATACCATACTGGAGCTTTATACATTAATCACCCAGTCAGTACAATATGCAATGAAGTTTGTAGTTTGTTGTAGGCACTGGCAATCTTTTACTGAAACACGAAACCTAGCGCGGACATCAATGCGAGAAGCCTATAGTAATTACCACAACGAAATCCTGTCTCGTAATCTTGCAGAAAACCCAAAGAAATTCTGGTCATATGTGAAGTACACTAGCAGCAAAACACAAACAATACCTTCACTACGCGATAGCAATGGTAATAGTACCGACGACAGTACTGCTAAGGCAGAATTACTAAACACAGCTTTCCGAAATTCGTTCACCAAAGAAGACGAAGTGAACACTCCAGTATTCAATCCAAGAACAGATGCCAGCATGCGAAACTTAGAAGTAGATGTTCCTGGAGTAGTAAAACAACTTAAGTGACTAAACAAAAACAAATCTTCCGGGCCGGATTGTATACCAACTAGATTCCTCTCAGAGCATGCTGATTGCAATTGCTCCGTACTTAGCTATAATTTACAACCGATCACTTGGCGAAAGATCTGTACCCAAATACTGGAAAGTTGCCCAAATTACTCCAATATTCAAGAAAGGCAATAGGAGTGATCCCCAAAATTACAGGCCTATCTCATTTACGTCGATTTGCAGTAGGATTTTGGAACATATACTTTGTTCGAATATTATGAACTACCTCGAAGAGAACGACCTATTAACCAATAGTCAACACGGATTCAGAAAGTATCGCTCTTGCGAAACACAGCTTGCCCTTTATTCACATGAAGTGTTAAGTGCCATCGACAAGGGATCTCAAATCGATTCCATATTTCTGGATTTCCGGAAGGCTTTTGACAGTGTACCCCACAAGCGGCTTCTAATGAAATTGCGTGCTTATGGAATATCTTCCCAATTGTGCGATTGGATTCACGATTTCCTACCAGAAAGGACACAGTTCGTTGTAATTGACGGTAAGTCATCGAGTAAAACAGAAGTGATATCTGGCGTTCCACAGGGAAGCGTTATAGGTCCCCTACTCTTCCTCGTGTTTATAAACGATTTAGGAGACAATCTGAATAGCTCCCTTAGACTGTTCGCGGATGATGCTGTCGTTTATCGGTTAGTGAAGTCAACAGAGGCTCAAAAGCAACTGCAAAGCCATTTAGGCAAAATTTCTGCATGGTGCGAAAATTGGAAATTGACACTAAATAAAAAAAAGTGTGAAGTAATACACATTACCACTAAAAGAAATCCGTTGAACTTCAATTACGCGAAAATCAGTCAAACCTTAAGATCGTAGATTCTACCAAATACCTAACCGTTACAATTACGAACAACTTCGACTGGAGAGAACACACAAAAAATATTGTGGGGAAGGCGAACCAAAGGTTACGTTTCATCGGCAGAACGCTTCGAAGATGCAGCAGCTCCACCAAAGAGACTGCCTACATCACACTTGTGCGTCCTCTCCTGGAGTACTGTTGCCCCTTGTGGGACCCTCACCAGGTGGGACTGATGGAAGATGGAAGGTTCAGAGAAGGGCAGCTCGTTTTGTTTTATCACGTTACGGGGGGGGGGGGGGGGGAAGCGTCACGGAAATGTTGCACGAATTGGGGTGGAAATCATTAAGAAATACGTTATTCATTGCGGCGTGATCTGTTTGCGAATTTTCAATAACCGACTTTTACTTATGAATGTGAAAATATTTTGCTAGCACCCACCTACTTAGGGAGACATGACCATCCCAATAAAATAAGAGAAATCAGATCGAAAACGGAACGATTTAGGTGTTCTTTCTTCCCGCGCGCTATTAGAGAATGGAACGGTAGAGAAAAGTTATGAAAGTGGTTAATGAACCCTCTGCCAGGCACTTAAATGTGATTTGCAGAGTATCTATGTAGATGTAGATGTAGGTTTAATGAAGTAGTAGTCAATATTATGCTTGTCTTTCTCATGAATCAGATTACGGTACTCTGAATCAAAATACAAGGAAACTGCCATTAGCGAATGCCCTTATTCGGATTTGACCTTGCCGTTTCAGCTTTTATGATGACAAATGCGTTGAATATATTTAGCCTTACTTCCTTCACTTCATAAATTTTGTTTCAAGATTTGGACAATTACGAGTGCTTCGTGTCGGCAACCAATTCTCTCTTCTCATTGCAACAACCCATTTCTTCGTCAGCAGCTTGTTTTCAACGGCAACCTTGGATAAAATAATAAATGTTTACAAAGTTAAACACATAACTCAAATGCGCAAAACAATTATTTATTTATTAAGCATATGGCTACATCACAAAATTTACAGTTATTTTATGTTTTAATAACAAAGATACATATTACACGTGTAAGAAACTACAAAATAATATTAAGTCCATGAATATAGTCCAGTGATCCCTCCGTAACCATCAGGAACTCGTTTGGTCGCCAGTGAAAGCTCTCAGGGGACATTCTTGAACCACATGGTAGACAGTCTGCTTTTCAGCGCCACAGTCACAGCTCGGAGAAGCTATCTTTTTTCCGTGTGGCCGATAATATTATTAATAGGGACAAGGGTTTTCCACTAAGTAAAACTTGGAACCCGATTTTATCTGACATCAAACAACAACGGTCTTTATTTTCTTTAAACTAGCCTTGTTTTCGACCCATCGTTTTTGCCGTTTTTCTCCACCGGCGCGCTAATGGTTCCATTGCGCCTAGGTAGCTTCTACTTTGGTTTCGCGCACGCGCGGTGGGTCGTCAGCAGTGTATAAAGGGGCTGCTGTTTCTTGTTCTTTATCAGTTTCCGGCGAGTTAGTGTTCTGCGCTCTCACCTGAAGATGGCAGCCAGTTGGTCTGTTGAAATATCGTGTCTGGTTGACGACGGTATCCGGCTGCATACCCGAGATCAATATTATCTTTTTCCACTTGTACAGAAGGTCTGCACACCTTCCATTGTTGGTTCTTATTCTGTTAAGTGCTGACCAATATTTGCGCGGTAAGTCAAAGCCACCCGGCTTGGTTGATATGCACGGGATCTTCAGTTGTTCTGGTGTTGCATTAATCTGCCATGTTTGTCTCCAGCAGTCATCGGTATTAAATCTGTTGGTAACTAAAGTTCTTGCAGTCTCATGGGGTGCATGAAGAGAGCGAAGCCTTGCTTTTCTTATGCTTGGTATGTCTTCATGCACAGGAAGGTGGGGATTCTTTTGCAGCTTTTTGTACTCGGATACTAGTGCATTTTTCCGCCGTAAAGATGGAGGTTGTATGTGGCTAAGTATGGGTAGCCAGAAAGTCGGTGTGGGCCTAATTGTGCCAGTTATAAGACGCATGGTATGATTGAGCTGAGCGTCCACAAGTTTAGTGTGTGAGCTGTTTAACTAAGCCGGGGAGCAATATTCCGCAACTGGGTAAACAAGACCCAGAGCTGAAGTACGGAGAGTGGATGCAGATGATCCCCAAGAAGTGCCACAGAGTTTTTGGAGGATGTTGTTCCAGTTTTAATTTTGGCAGCTGTTTTTGCTAGGTGTTGCTTGTAACTGAGCGTTCTATCAAGTGTTACCCCTAGATATTTAGGGTTTCTGTTATGTCTCAGCACCTTTCCTTCAAAATGAACCGTGAGCTCTTTGTTGGCCAGCTTGTTGCTTAGGTGAAACGTTGACACTTCTCTCTTAGTGGCACTTGGATGCAGCCTCCATTTTCGGAAATATTCACCAATTGTTGATAGATCGTTGGTCAGTATGGACTCCGTAGTTTCTAGATATTTATGCCTAGTTGCAAGGGCTCAGTCATCGGCATACCCAAACTTCCTTGATTTGGTTTCAGGCATATCTGATATGAATAGGCTGAACAGGAGAGGGGCAAGGACAGATCCTTGTGGCAGCCCATTGTTCAGCTTCATTGGCGAGCTGATGTTGTTACAAAACAATTAACACCTGATATTATAAACAGTACTCTTTTGGGGAAAAAAGCAGTATTATTGCTTCTGCTGGTACAGTAATACGTTACATCAGGCAGGATTTCTAAAAGAAGTGCTTATCTCACTTGTTCGCACACTTACTATCTCGATTTCAGAAAGCCACTGCCTCACTTCAGATAATATGGCCACTAGCAGTCAGTGAGCTCAAAACTAAACTGGAGAGACTACTGCACAGAACCGTGGTGCATGACGTCACGGCAGCCACCTAGAATAGGGGCAACACCAAGTGAACACAAATACCGTTTGACTACTGTACGACGCTCACTTAGTTTATTGAACAGTTCTCTGTTATCATTGCTTTGTATTTGCTAGCCTTTCCCTTCAATATAAGTTTCTCAGTTACGCTCCTCTGCCTATGTTCGTAATTTTCACATCGCTTCCAAATGTCACAACTTTGGTAGCGAAAAATGTTAACTTTTCTGCAAGATATTTTTAGCTACAACCCATTCTGTATTTTGTTACCGGACTAACGAGCCTACAGTGCGAAACAAAAAGGACAAAACATTGACATTATTCATACGGACCTTCCTAGAAGGAGAGCAAACTTTCCAATCTCATTTGATGCCAAATGATTCTGTCTATATAACGGTACAAGATATTATGCAATAAGGTTCCTAAATCATGCCACTGTTTTTCATTTCGGGTATTAAAATAGTTCCACTCACTGAAATCAAATAAAACAATCCGTCAGTAATAATTATGAAATGCGGCACTTCGTCCATATAAACAAGAATGTATAATGTTATTGCTAGTAAAATAGGTAACTTACCTCGGAAACTGTAGGTTTATTGCGAACAAATTGCCTTCTCTGCTTTATTTTAGTTTGTAAATGAAGAGGAAAACGGGATACTGTTGGTACAGCATCATCTATCAGCAGCTGTGTAACGGCTCCTGGTCGAAATCTGTAACTGTCCTTCGTAAAGTGTTCATTACAAACGAAACTATATTTCGCAGGACTGCAGTTTTTTCTTCGTATTCTATGCATCCATTTGTTCATGAATGCTGCTTTCGAATGAGGAAATCTGGAGAGATCGTAAGTCATCATTTAGCAGTGTTGGCCGTTTATCTAACATCACTTTCTTTACAATATATTGCAGTCTACGTAACTTACATATGAAACTGAATGCCACTTCCAGATGTCCATAGGTTAGTACCCGTACATAAAGCAGCTTTTAACCACTGCGATTAAAATAACGAGAATTTCTACACAACAACAAGCAGAAACGAAACGAATACCCCCATCCAATATGGCTGTTTCAGAAAGTAGCGTCACGGTTTCCTAGGCAAAATATGCCTTTGAGTAGTCACTCCAGTTTATTATTGAGCTCACTGCTAGTAGTACAGCGTGCCACCGCATGGAGCGCGAAGATCGTATCACCGCCACTCTTTGTCATTAGTCGAGTCCATGGCAAGTTGTGTTGCGGTACTTCTGCGGGCTCGCAGATATTAAGCAGACGTACCAGTTTCTTTGGCTCTTCAATGTAGTTTGTCGTGTGTACAGCGGCAGTCACTTGATGCAAAGTGGCTGGAGTGAGGCGGATGGTATCTGCGATGGTCCCACAGCGGCGTCGCCCGCGGCGGCCTTGCCTCGGTGGTATCGGGCGGCTGGAGGGCCCTTCTGTGTAGTGGCAGCCCTGCCTTCTAGCTGCCGCCGAGGGGCAGATAGCGCAGCGGGCCAACCAAGGGAACTGCCCATGTCCCGGCTCATCTACCAGAGCCTCCTACTGCGCAAATCTCTGCTGCAGTTCAATCGCGCATCTACTCCTCAAATCACTGTCTACTGACTTGATGGCTCGGTGGCTCAGTGACGCCCAGACTCTCTCGACGCGAAATGATGGTCTGAATGTCGTCGATGAGCACCTACAGCCACAAGCTCTTCATGTGGACAAAACATACGAGGCGCGTCCAGAAAGTAAGTTCCGTTTCAATTTATCTCCGCTGCAGCGCTGCGATTGCAGTTCTGCACATGCGCTGTAGACGATGTGTATCAAGGAGAAGAACGTGCGCCATTTGGAGATCGCTGTCAGTTACGCACGCTTTGTTGTGCTTGTTTGAAACGTCGCCGTTGATTGAAAATCCCGCCGCCTGAGAAATCAGGTCGGTGATTCGGTTTCTGAGTGCGAGGAAAGTGAAACCAAGTGAAATTTATCGGCTAATTTGCGATGTTTACGGACCAAATGCGATGAGTGATTCGATGGTGAGAAGATGGGTCCGACAGTTCAATGGCGGGTGTAGTGGTGTACACGATGACGAACGTGTTTGACCATCTTCCGTACAGCCCTGACCTCGTTCCTAGCGACTTTAATCTGTTCTTACATCTCAAGTCTTTCCATGGCGGTCATCAGTTCACCAATGACGACGAGCTGAAAGAAACTGTTTCCAACTGGTTGAAGACACAGGCGGCAGATTTCTGTGCAGAAGGTATACAAAACCTGGTGCCACGCTATGAAAAATGCCTGCAAAATTTCGGCAGTTATGTGGAAAAGTAGTTTAAGAGTTGCAGAATTTTGTGCAATAAAAATTTCTTCTGTATCTGTGTACAATTTCATTTTATAACCAAACGGAACTTACTTTCTGGACGCGCCTCGTACAACCTGTGGAGAGCTTTTCCGAAGAGTCTGACTGATCGCCTCCTGTATTAAATTTTCCCACCGGCTGATATACCGGGTGATCAAAAAGTCAGTATAAATTTGAAAACTTAATAAATCACGGAATAATGTAGATAGAGAGGTAAAAATTGACACACATGCTTGGAATGACATGGGGTTTTATTAGAACAAAAAAATAAAAAATAATTAAAAAAAAGTCCAAAAAATGTCCGACGGATGGCGCTTCGTCTGATCAGAAAAGCAATAATTAGCATAACAAATTAAGTCAAAGCAAAGATGATGTTCTTTACAGAAAATGCTCAATATGTTCACCATCATTCCTCAACAAAAGCTATAGTCGAGGAATAATGTTGTGAACAACACTGTAAAACATGTCCGGAGTTATGGTGAGGCATTGGCGTCGGATGTTGTCTTTCAACATTCCTAGAGATGTCGGTCGATCACGATACACTTGCGACTTCAGGTAACCCCAAAGCCAATAATCGCACGGTCTGAGGTCTGGGGACCTGGGAGGCCAAGCATGGCGAAAGTGGCGGCTGAGCACACGATCATCACCAAACGACGCGCGCAAGCGTCTAGCAATATGGGGTGGATCGCCATCCTGCATAAAAATCGTACGTTCCAGCCGGTGTTTATCAGCCAGACTGGGAATGATGCGATTCTGTAAAATATCAGCGTTCCTCTCACCCGTCACTGTAGCAGTTACAAAACAAGAATCACGCAGTTCCTCGAAGAAAAAAGACCCGATAACGGTAGATGTGGAAATCCAAACCATACCGTGATTTTCTCGTCGTGCAATGGAGTTTCCACGACAGTTCTAGGATTTTCGGCCGCTCAAATTCTGCAGTTGTTGGCATTAACAGACCCTGGGAGCGTGAAATGAGCTTCATCGGTCCACAACACGTTACTCAACCAATCGTCAACTTCCGCCATCTTTTGAAATGCTCTCCGCTTCACTAAATCGCCAGGTCACAATTCATGATCCCGATGTATTTTGTAAGGATAGCATCGGAGGGTACGTCTAAGTGCCAACCAAACAGTAGTGTATGGAATGCCGATGCGACGTGCGACTGCACGAGCGCTGACTTCCCCATGCATAGACGAACCCGCTACATCTCCATTTCTTAAAAAAAGTTCAAATGTTTGTAAATCTATCGGATCAAACTGCGTGGTCATCAGTCCGTAGCTTACAAACTACTTAAACCTAGGTAAACTAACTTAAGGACAAACACACACACCAATGCCCCAGGGAGGACTCGAACCTCACGACGAGCAACCGCTCAGTCCGCAGCGAGACGCTTTAGACCGCTCGGCTACTCCACCGCGGCTCCATTTCTTCCTGAACTGTCTCAGAAGCATTACGCCTTATGCTCGGTCGGCCAGTACGGGGTCTATTATCTAAACAACCCGTGGCTTCGAACTTCGAAATCATTCTCGCCACAGCTGCATTTGTCAACGGACCTTTACCCGTTCGAATCCCCTCCCTATGGCGATAGGATCGTAACGCTGAACTAGCACATTCCCCACTGTGATAATACAGCTTCACTAAAAGCGCTTCCAGGTAACATCAACATGCTGCGACTGCTGGTGCATCTGATTCTCTTTCTCATTACAGCTCCTTTTATACACGATTTTCATGTGCAGTCACTGACGTTTTCTGTCCAGCCCCACCTGTCGGACATTTTTAACTTTTTTTTGTTCTAATAAAACCCCGTGTCATTCCAAGCACGCGTGTGAATTTTTACCTCTCTATCTACATTATTCCGTGATTTATTAAGTTTTCAAATGTACACTGACTTTTTGATCACCGGGTATATTACATACCGACAGTGCTCCTCATGACGTACAGCTGTATCCACGCACAGTTCATGAAATGAATAGGACGAAGGTTCCAGAAATATACATGACGATGACGGGAAATATTTCAAGAAATATCACAGAACCAAAATTTCCGAGCAACAGGTGGCATGTCAGAGAGAAAATCTGGATTCCCCTTACATACCTTGAAATGTGGTACCACATGAGAACGGAAGAATCAATATAATACATTTAACAGATTCAGCATTGTGCGTAAGTAACAACCTGGTTAACAGTGATGGACACTTACTCGTCTGCAGTAACGTCAAATATTAGTGGCATTACAGGAAGCAGAAATAAGCAAGTATCGGGAAGACTTCGCCTAATTCAATAATACTAGCTGAATTTCACAATCCGTATGCAGTCGCATTCCCAATGTCAAAACGAAATAGTGTTAATTGGCTCAAGGGCCACACAATATACTGCTTCTCAGCACAGAAGACAACAAGAAATATTTTGTGATATACCTTACCACCTAACACTACTTGACAGACAGAAAAATAGGAAAATTTCATAATTTCTTTAACAGTAGATTCTGTAGAAGATACAAGACGAGCAGAAATACGAAAAACTTTTTTATTTGCTTATCCTAATTATTTATTGTAGCTCTTTAGATAAGTTGTGTTGGAGAATTCAGTGCAACTCAATGCAGGGAAGAGAAAAACTGCAGATCCTCCTGCTTTTGTTTACTATTTATTATTTTTAGAAAAAAGAAAGTGGTTACGTACCAGACTACAATTCTATAAGTCCCGGGTTCGATCGCTGCTCAATCCTAGAATTTATATCTATTATTTATGTCTTCAAAGGAGGGTATAAACTGAACATTAACAAGAGCAAAGGAGGTGTAATGGAATGTAGTCCAAGAAAATCATAAGTTCAAGGAATTAAATTAGGTAAAGAGACAATAACAGTAATAAATGAGTTTTGTTATTTGGCTAGAAAAATAGCTTCTGATGCCCAAGTAAAGAAGATATAAAGTGCAGAAGGGTTATGCGAAGAAAATAATTTATGAAGAAGCGAAATTCGTTGACATCTAATATTAATTTAAATCATAGGAAGTTCTTTCTGAAAGCATTTACATGGAGTGTAGAAATGATGTGGAGTGAAACGTGATCGATAATGAGTTCAAGGAAAACTATGGTAGGAGCTTTTCAAATCTGGTACTACACGAGAATATAGAAGATATGATGGGTAGACCGCATAACTAATTAGGAGGTACAGAACAGAAATGGAGAGAAGAGAAATTTCTGGCATATCTTGGCTAAAAGAAGGGGTCGATTGGTGCCACAAGTTCTGAGATATCAAGGAGACAGAGAAAAATATAGTAAGCAGGTTCAAAAAGATGTGGGTTGCCGTTCGTATTCTCAGATGGAGAGATTTGCACAGGGCAGGGTAGCGTAAGTCAATTCAGAGGTGGGAGGAAGGAGCGGTATACCAACTCCAAACAGACCTTGCCTAGTGAAGCAACGTCGTATTCAATCCAATCTTCGGAATGATGGCTCCTTTACCATTTACCCTTCGATCTGACAGAAAATCCTAAGTCGTTTTGGTCTTACGCTAAGTCACTAAACGGGTCAAAATTATATGTCCAAACATTCTGTGATCATCAACTGCTATCTTTCTGATACTTTTGAATACCTTGCGTCGTCTTACTTTGTTACATCTCTTCCCTAATCTATGGGTGTGACAATTTTCAGTGGCTATTCCTACTAGCATTCACAGTGAAATTTTCACTCTGCAACGGAGTGTGCGCTGAAACGAAACTTCTTGGCAGATTAAAATTGTGTGCCACAACCGGGATTTGAACCTAGTATCTTAGCCTTTCGCAGGCAAGCGATCCATCGACTCTGCTATCTTGGCACGCTTCACGGCTCATCACCACAATTTCTCTTCTGCCAGTACCTCCTGCTTTCCAAACTTCACAGAAGTTCTCATTCTGGAAACATCCCTTGAGGCGTGTGTCCACTGCAAGTACTTGCTGATCTGTTTACATTAGAAGAAAAACTTGCCTAAGTTTTCTTCTGTAAGTCGTTTAGGCAAGGAACTTTGTACAAGTACTTGCAAAAGTGTTTCCACCAGGGTCACGTTGTAAGATAAGCAAGTGCAAGTTTACAATGTCGTGAACAAAAATTACTTTATGGTTGTTATAACCTAGTATCACTTCTATACCTGATGCTATGATGTTCATTTCTATGTTGTAATACATTGATTTATTACAATATTTTTATCTCCTTTATTATTTTGTTATATACCTCAGGTACATCATCGCTTGGTACTCTGCAGAATTATACATACTGATACATAGTTTCTTCTAATTAATAAGTCTGGATATTCCTTTTTATCATTACTGCATTATGGTAAGGTAAAATTTTCTTATTTAAGTTAGCATTAATTTTGCTAAGTTACAAGTCATGTGATTTTGTGTTACAAATTGATAAAATTTTTATCTCTATTTTGTTTTACCCATTTGTGACTAATTCACTTTTATGAAACCTACTAATGTTGGCCTAGAATTATTGACATATTAATTCACATGTATTTCTTAATGACTTTACACTGTCTTTTAATTTTCTTTTTGTATACCTCTGTATCACTTTTATTAATCCTGTAAACATTTTTCTAAACACTGTAATTTACTTTTAACCTCATCTTATTATAAGTATATTGTCTTGTTGATTATGGTTTGACATGATTAACAACGAATACAAATCATATGTTGCCTCAGGTCTATGCCATATTGACATTATTCTTTAGGATCTTGGTTTATTTATCCACATGGTACCTGTCATTTCAAATTTCTATATGTTACTTTTACTACACAAGATAGAATCCCCCCCCCCCCTCTGAACAACATCCTTGTGTAAGTGACAAGCAGCCTCCTGTCTCGGTATACTGTACCTTTCTATATAATTCAAGAAGCATGTGTTGTCCTACTCTGTACTAAAGTTACAATACCTGCCTGTTAATAATTATGCTACTCTAAGCCCACTTTAAATTTATTACACTACTGTCTTCACAGCGATTAGGACTCTACTTTGACATTCTACTCTATATATGTAATTATCATGTAGGTACGTTTTGCTCCGACTCTTTCATGTGGGACTCGATCTGCACACTTGTGTGAACAATGTTGTTTGTATAATCTTCGATCTTGACGTATGTAATCTGTTTATGATGACGATCACTTTCTATTTTCTTATTTATAACACGATTCATTAATATAATAACTTCTTATGTTTTGTTTTGCTTGTTCTGATACTGTATTTTATTACACCACACTTTATTTGTTATTGTTAACATTTGTTTACACAAATTTCGTCGTAACTTGTTGATGATTACACCTTGTAACTTTGTTTACACTTGTCTCCAAAGATGCTCACCCAAAGATATTGTACATCCATGAATGGTATTCCTAATATCGATAACATAGGTTTTATCGTCTCTGACTCATGCAATTAGCACAAGGCAATCCCTCCATTTTCATTCATAGTCTGTTCTTACCTTTTATGTTATGTTTGACTGATAGGTTTTATCTAAAATGACCACTGTAATTTTAACAATTTTAGTTATACTGACTCCTGTTTGTCTCAGCTTAATGTATTTTATTTGATGTATTTTACCCTTCAGTTTTAACACCTTGTAAGTATTTTAACTGTATGTTAAATTGACATGATTCTCCATTTTCAGACTCTTTATATGTAATTTTGCTGATTATTTCCTCTCTCTGTTTTCGCACATTAATTACGTTTATTTTGTATTTTTAGTATAGTTTATCCTTGAAAATGGTCTATTGACCGAAATGGTAGATGTATAAGGTTTTGAATAAACAGCTGATGGTTTTTAAAAATGCATTTTATGAAATATATTACGGCTGTTGACACTCGCCTCACCAAAGCATTCAAAAATAAGAGCAGCCTCTACCGTCGTTCCATTTATTATTATTAAAAAAGGAAGCGTGACGAACAAAAATGAAGATTACTGAATGATCTAAAATCAGAGGAAACATAAATTTCATTGACTCAAAATACTCCACTTGCTAGTATAAATGTAATCTGCAATTTGTTCACTTTTTCGTTTCCTTATTTTGTTCAATTCTTGTCCAATTTGCGCACGTAAATTATGATTTTTTTTTTTTTTTTTTCGTATTTCGGCATCTGTTGTTCAGAAATCGCCGCAATATTTTCGCGAGCGATCAGTTTTCTTATTCATTTTTGTATCCCACAACTCTGGAAACCACTCAAATTTATCTATCAACTGCTGCATTTTCTCGCAATTCCACGCTATTGTCGTCATTGTTACTGGCATATTCGTTTCGTAAACTCAACTCAAAACTTCTGCAAGTCGAATAAAAACTTTCAGCAACCGGAAAGTTCGGAAAGTGGCTGCTGCTAGTGCCACGAGGCTGTATCCACTGACTTCCGGAAGCTACTTCTGCAAGCTGATGAATCTTGGGAAAGTCGACTTGAGGAAGTTTACTTGCTAGTGGACACGCGCCTTTAGGCTGTGGCTAAGCTATGTCTCCACTTTATCCTTTCTTCCAAGAATACTGGTCTTGCAAGGTTTGTATGAGAACTTCTGTGAAGTTTGGGAAGTAGGAGGCGAGGTACTGGCAGAAGTGAAGTCGTCAGGAGGTACCGTGACGCGTACCGGGATAGCTCATTCGGTAGTGCGCTTGCTCGCGAAAGGCAAAGGTCCCAGGTCCGAATTTCGCTTCCGGCACACAATTTTAATCTGCCAAGAAGTTTCCAACTAGCATTGTTGTCCAATTGACGTAACAATTGCTATCTGTGTGGCAGTTCTCTGAAAGGACCATCCCGCTACTCGGAAGGCCATAATTTGACGCTTTAGAAACTTAGATGGCTGTAGGAAGCACGAGAGCGTCTCTGTTTCACACGTTGATATCTGGCTGAGCCTTACGGCTGTAAACATTGGCTATTAAAGTTCTCTGGCTAAGGCTCCTATAAACCCGAGCTGAACTGTTCGCCAATTTTTCCCCAAGCTGTAGGAGTTCAGGACGACGCTCACGCATTATCTCGCGTTTCATTCAACTCGCACACACTCGCAAACTACCCACTGTATGAATTTGCAATTTTCATGAATGTGTTCGTGAAGGACTACACTACATTTTCATTTTTGTTTTATTCGCGGTAATAGTTTATTAAGAGGATATACTGACATTTTAAAAACATGCACTTGACGTTACGGAATTTTGGACTTGCGGGGAACTTTTTTTCTTTTGAAGTTAGGTGAACACATTAAGGGAATGAAATGTTCAAAATACATCAAATTTTCATCCTCTTCTCTGAGAAATTTATAACTTAAGATAATGTCGGTTAAACCTGCATTTTGGGATCCACTCGCCCGTCTAGTAATAATACCTCGTCTTCAGTATTAGAGCTACTAATAATTAGGCAGAAGTTGAAACTGCATAACGTCCATATTTGAAGATTCTGGTACTAACTTCTTAACACATTAAATTATATAGTTGCAAATTACAAAAGTTCTGTGTTTATGTAATATTCAATTTCAAGTTTTCAGTTATATGAAAAGGACATTGTAAATATCTCAATACAGAGTGCTTTATTATGTGAGGAAATGAGAACTAGTCAGTTCATTAGGTAGAAGAGATTTTTGGTTTCTGTCATTTTCTAGTTTTCTCGCATAAAATCCACATTATATTTAGTAACTTTAGTTATATTACTCCTTGGGAATGTAACTCCTATTAGGTTTTACAAACTGAGTTGTAGGTTTGAAACACGTTGGAGAACAAGCAAAGAAATAAACATTTGTGATTGCTGAAGGAATATCTGTACACTGATTAATAAATCCCTAACTTTACTCTTTCTTGTTAAAAAATTGACATTTTCTTGAATAAAGCGACAGTTAATGAAGTTCTGCGTAGTAACCATATGGCAAAATACGCCCCTCTTTGCTTGTTATCACTTGCCACAATTTCATTTTGATACCTCTAACGGTGTATGAGACGCACTATATTTCATGCTGGCCTTATCGTCATCGGAAATGAGTTCGCTACATAAAATAAATTTTAGCAATTTAAATGAAAGGTAAAGATCTCCTGCTAAGTTTAAAATAAATTTCAATACGACAGGAAAATTTCATCCGTAGCAACATATGGTGTAACATGCACCAAACGGAATATCATAGCAGCCTTTATTTTTTTGGTGCAAACTTTTCCTAACCTAGCGCTGTATCTTATTTCAAAGTCAATATCTTGCTAACTATGGCTATTCACGAAATTATGCCGATTTCGTCACAGTGCTGACATATAAAGATTTAAGTAGCATAAAAATATTTTTTTTCTACCAATTAGTTTTCACGCAGTGCACCGCTCTATCTTTCGACCAACTTTGTTGTATGAAAGTTGGGTGGATACAGGTTACCTTATTCATAAGATAGAGGTTACAGATATGAAAGTAGCAGGAATGATTGCAGGTACCAATAGATGGGAACAATGGCAGGAGGGTGTCCATAATGAGGAAATCAAAGAAAAGCTGGGAATGAACACCATAGATGAAGCAGTTAGAGCGAACAGACTGAGATGGTGGGGTCATGCTACACGCATGGGAGAAGCAAGGTTACCTAAGAGGCTCATAAGCTCGGCGGCGGAGGGTAAGAGGAGTCGAGGTAGACCAAGAAAAAAGTACTTAGATTCGGTGCAGAATGATGTCGAAGTAAAAGGCATAACATCAGACGAGGCATCAATGTTAGCATTGAATAGGGGATCATGGAGGAATTTTATTAGAGGTACTTTGCTCCAGACTGAACGCTGAAAGGCATAATCAGTCTCCAATGATGATGATGATGATGATGAAATCGTTTGTGAAAGATGTCAGGACGTGTGCCTCTGTGCTGTTGGTGCAGCGCAATTCCAACCATGTTGGGGAAAACATGGCGGACGATTCAGCCTGGGTATTTAGGAGCTCTAGCTCTGGCAGCTTTGTCACTCGGCTACCTGCTGGCGGACTTCGTTGAGACCATTACCAGTACATTTACAGGTGGCATCTGCCGTCGTCTTTCCGGGTGTACGAATTTTTTCAGGAAGTGTATTTGTTCTAATTGATTAGTAAATTAAAGTACTCTCGCTGAAATGCAAATTTATCGTTCAGTGTTTCATTCCTACAACAGTCTAGATTTCAATGTCCAATCTTCTGCTTTCGTCGGAGATAATTTCGTGGTTGTCAGTATTAGTTATGTGCTGTCTTTCGATTTGAGATGCGGCGTTCCTGTGGCGGCTACAGAAGTGATGAAAGAACTGGTCCAGTAATTCTTCTGAAACCTCTTGCTCTGCCATTTGCTTAATAGCTTCGGTAATTCCGAAGAGTGCAGCTCTTTTCATTTAGAAAAGACAACCTCAGTTGCCACCCGTCAGGAACTTCGGCTGTAGTTTCCAACTGTCGCTTCGTCGCTCCCTCACTCCGCAATAATTATTGCTTTTCTTACAATTTTCTGTATGAAAACTGTCTTTTCATTAACCCTACCTTTTCCTGTGGTAGTAAGTCTTGGACTGAGAGTTGTCTCCTGTTTAGAATTAATACAGCGGGAACGCCAAACAGAAATGCATGAAATAAGACTTGTCATCAGAAGTGCCGATAAAAATAATGTCAATCTTGACATTAAAGAATCTGAAGTATAATTACAGGGAGAGAACCCACAACACTCTGAAATATCTGCGAGTCGATAAAATTGGAAAAGCTTTATCCAGTGGCTTGGGTAATATATTGATTTCATGTCATTTTAAAAAGTTTACGTTTCAACTTCGCTCAGGCTTGTAGAAAAAAACCCTAGAGGATATAATGATTTTCATTTCTATATAATTCAATTTACATTTAATATAGAGATCACTGTAAAAAAACATCTGCTCTGTGTAACTTTTTTATTATTGTATTGTGTATGAACACCTACATACAATGGGAATAACAGAAGAGGACCCTAAATGTAGGATCTGTGATGACGGTGATGAAACTGCATCACATCTAATCTTCGAATGCATTGCATTGGAGAGTAAAAGGCACAGAACATTTGGGACAACCAGACCCGAAGAAATTGTGTCTAATAAAGAACTGGTAAAGGGACTCCTTGCACTGTTCAAGGGCATTGGTTGGCTTTACTAGATACACAGGGAGCGATACCGCACAATAAACTTAGTTTCGGTGCGGGCAGTGGCGGGTTGGACCAAGACTGTTTTGGCTTCCCTGGAAAAATCAAATCAATTGTATATGAATATACGCATGCCTCATAAAAGGGAACTACTTACCTCAATGTACGTTAATAATCTCAGACAGTTTTTTGAATGTGGCTCGATTTAATGTTAGTTAAGACTCTAAGCATTACTGTTTGAGTCTCATTTAGATAGGTAGAGACAACAGGAATTTAGTGACTATTCGGCTGTCACTAATACTGAGGTCACGTTCGAGTGATTTTTGCTAAAGACTAAGCTACTTTTTAGAATGAAAAATACTGTCGGAATGACATCTATACAGTATGTACTTAGAAAGCCGGAAATCTGTTACATAATTTACTGATTAGTAGAATAGTAACATAGCAACAAAAGTATTGGAACATAAATAAATAATAATACAAATTCACATTTCAACATTAAATTTATTGCTTTGGTAATGTTCTTCACAAAAGTAACGAAATCTTTCATTGCATCCTCACCTCACATCGTGATACACATGAAGGCGCATTATTCCGGAAGTTGGTAGACAACATATTTAACTTTAGCCTCTCTCTTAATTTTGGTCCCCATATATAGTTAGGCACTCCACTGTGATGAAGTCCTCAAAATACTTTCTCATATCTCAGCTACCTTCTCCAAGGCATACTTTCAGACCTGAATACTTGACGACTGACAGTGGTATTGTTCATAAAGAGAAGTTTATAACGGTGTTATCTGACAACTTTGGAGAGGTTGAAATAGTATGGCCAAGGCATAGAACAGTAACATCAACGTTACTGAACTTATTTTGAAAGACTCCGCATACAATTTGGCGAGCGAATTATAATTCGCTTCCTGCGAGGTGGGACATGATGAAAGAAAATATTATACGCCATTAAGTAGAACGTCTTCATTGGAGACTATAATGGCTACAAACAATGGAACTACCTCACACTAACACAGTAGCATACACGTAAACAATTTCGGACAGAATTCTGTGACTTGGAAATGCTGTGGTCACGAAATAACGAGAGGCCTCTCGACTGTTGACACCTCATCACACTTTGACGACTGCCTTCCCCAAGTTTTCTCCCTTGAGCATACCGATGAAAGCCTTCGGCATGTTTTCGAACCCTTCGGTGACGGTCTCCTTGTACTTCAACTTTCCCTCTTTGATCCACTTCATGTTCTGCTTGATCCCCTCGTCCCAGCGATCGAGCCATCGGTTCACCAGGAAGCCCTCCATCTTGAGCTCGTTGAACACCATGGCCGGTTGCAGGATGGGTGCGGACGGGATCTTGGTGTCGTTGTAGCTCGAGATGGACCCACAGACCGCAATTCGGCCTCCGGTTCTCATCTTGTAGATGATGGCGCTGCTTTGTTCTCCGCCGACATTGTCGAAATATATGTCCACACCATCAGGTGCGACTTCCTTCAGCGCTTTCCCGACGTCCATCGTCTTGTAGTTGAAAGCGTGGTGGAAGCCCAGTTCATCTTTCAACCAGTTTACCTGTAACCAAACGATAACAATTAGATTAAACTAGACGTGAGGTTCACTGCTACATTCCTAAACACGGTCTGTCATGTCAATTCTCCTGTTAATATCTGGTAATTTTTGTCTATATGTACTTCTATTGCTTGCATGGTGGACGATACTCTAAGGGCCATATCTCGCCTTACTGCCCCTCAGCCTTCCAACGGTACATGGAAATAACTACTGTCGTCAAACACTACGTAATTTTTTTTTTCCAGATTTCCTTTGTCTTGATCATTCTGTAAGACCCCCTCCAGCCCTCAGAAGAACTGAATGTGTAAATGCGCCAGTAGTACTCATAGAAAAGTTTACTGGGAGATTTACAGACTTTCGCCTGCTCTACATAACTTCTGTTTGTGTTTTGCCTGGTAAACAGCTCAGATGCGATTCATGTCCACATCTTCCACATTTGCTATGAAGGCAGAGTTTTTAACTGACACATTCCGGGCACAAATCGACGGCTCCAAGTAATAACATCGGAATGCCAAATAGTCAACATCACAGGAGAAACAAGAAGTTTGAATCAACAGCATAAATCCAATGTCATTTGAGTTTCTTTAAAAATTTGCAATAAACACTTCCAAATGAACGTATTTAACCCTCCTTTAATGAAGAGCTTTAACTTTTTTCAATAACAGATTTTTCACTTTTGATGGGTCTTCCCTGGAAAAATCTAAAGTAATTTCTGTCGTAAGTTGTGCTACAATAGTTTTATTCTGACAACATAATGTATTATGTTCTTGTGCACTTCTAACAAGAGATTCTCAATCATCACTAGTTGATCTTGTGAACTGATCTGCATTGAAACCAGGTTTTGATAAAACCTCGTCTGTTCGCTGAATGGGAGAAAGGCATGATATGCCTTCTCGAGGATGTCGCAGGATGGTAGCTGCTTCCCCTAGACTTGTTCATCTTGGTATGTGTACTTTAAGTACACTTTGTATGGCCATTCATGTGAGACAGCAATTGCCCGTATTTTACTCCACATTATTTTGTTGGTGTCATTCATCCACTGTTGATTCTGCACGACTTACTTGAAGTTATATATTCATTTCGATAACTGTGTATTGCTTGCCAGGGACGTTATTGTAATTGAGGTGACCCTCTGATCCGGATCATACACAGACTGGTTCTTCTTTCGGCCAGAGCATGCAGTGATTCGCTTCATTTTTGACTGACCCGTTCCAAGTAACGATGTATGGTTGATATTCCTAACCTGATACATGCAATGACAAATATAGAAAATATGAACAGATTCCTATTTTGACATCCACATCTATCGGAAATATAGTTTCAATGTCTTGGAAATCTTTACCAGCTTGCTTTGGTAAGAAATGGTAAAGACAGCTGGCTATTTCATTTGGACAACAGCTAGCAATTGCCTCATGCCAAACAAATCAGTGCTCTTCTTTGTTTCCCACGTTGTATAGTGTGAAGTTGAAGGTGGACCACTATTTGTAGTAAAGAAGACACACACCAGACTGGTGAGTAGACAATACTTTCTGCAGATCAAAACATGCACTGATAATGGACTTGTCTGAGACTGAAGTAATTATTTTTTTTCTGTTTCAATTCCCTGGCAGCTTTATTTGCAATGTGAGACGTGTATTTGTCTGCCAAAATTTCTTTCTTCTCTCCAGAAAAACTAGCATGAATATTGCATAGCTCACATTTACGATTTTGTGGTACCTTTCTCCCAGTAAAAACATCTTACCGTAACTCAGTTACTCAGATGACTTACGATATTCCAGACACTGCTATTTTTGTCAAATTTGTGATGTTAGAGGTACGATGTTTATACGGAAGAAAGACAGTAAAGTAACTATTTTGGAGAACATTGTAACTCAGGTCGGCCGTTTTTGGACTTACGATGTTAATACCTGGAGCAGTCGAAATATTGTGCAGGTACACTACTGGCCATTAAAACTGCTACACCAAGAATAAATGCAGATGATAAACGGGTATTCATTGGACAATTATATTATACTAGAAGTGACATGTGATTACATTTTCTTGCAAATTTCTGATCCTGAGAAATCAGAATCAAGAACAACCGCCTCTGGCCGTAATGATGGCCTTGATACTCCTGGGCTCTGAGTCAAACAGAGCTTGAACGGCGTGTACAGGAACAGATGCCCATGAAGCTTCAACACGATATCACAGATCATCAAGAGTAGTGACTGGCATATTGTGACGAGCCAGTTGCTCAGCCACCATTGACCAGACGTTCTCAATTGGTGAGAGATCTGGAGAATGCGTTGGTCAGGGCAGCAGTCGAACGTTTTCCGTATGCATAAAGGCCTGTAAAGGACCTGCAACATACAGTCGTGCATTATCCTGCTGAAATGTAGGGTTTCGCAGGGATCGAATGAAGGGTAGAGCCAAAGGTCGTAACACATCTGAAATGTAAAGGCCACTGTTCAAAGTGCCGTCGATGCGAACAAGAGGTGATCGAGACGTGTAACCAATGGCACCCCATACCATCACGCCGGGTTATACGCCAGTATGGCGATGACGAATACACGCTTCCAATGTGCGTTCTACGCTATGTCGCCAAACACGGATGCGACCATGATGATGCTGCAAACAGAACCTGGATTCATTCGAAAAAATGACGTTTGTCATTCGTGCACCCAGGTTCCTCGTTGTGTACACCATTGCAGGGGCTCCCGTCTGTGATGCAACGTCAAGGGTAACCACATCCATGGTCTCAGAGCTGATAGTCCATGCTGCTGGAAACATCGTCGAACTGTTCGTGCAGATGGTTGTCTTGCAAAGGTCCCTACCTGTTGACTATCATCGAGGCGTGGCTACACGATCCATTATAGCCATGCGAATAAGATGTCTGACATCTCGACTGCTAGTGATACGACGCCGTTGGCATCCAGCACTGCGTTCCGTATTGCCCTCCTGAGCCCACCGATTCCATATTCTGCTAACAGTCATTAGATCGCGACCAACGCGAGCAGCAATGTTGCAATACGATAAATCGCAATCGCGATAGGCTACAATCCGACATTTATCAAAGTCGAAAACGCATTTCTTCTCCTTACACGAGGCATCACAATAACGTTTTAACAGGCAATGCCGGTCAACTGCTGTTTCTGTATGAGAAGTCGGTTGGAAACTTTCCTCATGTCAGCACGTTGTAGGTGTCGCCACCGACACCAACCTTGTGTGAATGTTCTGTAAAGGTAATCATTTGCATATCATAGCATCTTCCTCCTGTCGGTTAAATTTCGCAGCTGTAGCACGTTATCTTCGTGGTGTAGCAATTTTAATGGCCAAGAGGGTATATTGTGCCGTTCGTGACCTCACACTTTCACACAATACATTAACCGAATGTTATGGTGCAGTGAATATTGAACACATGAGGGGACCTTAAGTTAATGTTGGCAATACTGACTTCAGTTATTTAATTCGTGTTATTGCTTCTATGCTGAATAGTACTAAGCAAACATTTCCCGAAGCTTTTTATTTGTTATTTATATAGATGATGTACATCATTGGAAAAAATGGATCTGTGGACCAGCAACTTTGCTCAATCAACGGCTACAAAGTAACAGCTTCCACTGAAGTTCTTCATTTGGAATAGTACAGTATTAGTAGGGGAGCTATGTTGAGGTGATTTCGAAAAACCAGTAGGCGGAGATGGGTGGTGTAGTGGTGTACCTTGGCGTCGGAGCCGGCGAACCCGACGACTGTGCAGCCCTGGATGCGGGCGATCTGGCCGACGATGGAGCCGACGGCGCCCGCCGCGCCGCTCACCACGGCCACCTCTCCGTTCTTGGGCCGGCAGATCTCGAGCAGCCCAAAGTAGGCGGTGTTGCCGGGCATGCCGAGCGTGCCCAGCGCCAGGGACAGCGGCAGCTCGCCCAGCGGCGGCACCAGCATGGGCGGGAACATGTCCCTGCCCGCCCGCGTCTCCGCCACCGTGCGGTCGCGCCAGCCCCAGTAGCCCACCACGTGACTGCCGACTGGGAAGTCGGGGGCGCGGCTCTCCACGATGCGCGCCACCTGTTTAGAGATGCCGACAAGTCTCAATACTCAAAGAAATACATTTAGTTTAAACTTTAAATATTCCAATCAAATTTTAATTATTGGTGGTGGTGGTGATGGTGCCAATATTGATCAAGGTTATGAGGACTGTGGAAGTGGTGGCAATAGAGTGGAGATTGAGGTAGTGGTGGTGGTGGTGGTGCCAATATTGATGGGTATGAGGACTGTGAAAGTGGTGTCAGTGGAGTGGAGATTGAGGTAGTGGTGATGGTGATGGTGGTGGTGGTGGTAGTGGTGGTGTTGATGATAATGGTTGTGGTGCTAGCATGAATGATGGTGGTGGTCGTGCTGCGTGAGGTTGTAGTGCATGAGGTCATGGTGTGTGAGGTCGTGGAGCATGTGGTCGTGATATGTATGGCGGAGATATGTGTGATGATACGTATGGTGATTATGTTTATATGGACGAGAGCGGTGGTTTTGGTGCATTTTGTACTCCCAGGAGAAGTTGTGGTTCTGGTGGTGGTGTTGGTGGTGGTGGAAGATGGGCATAAGGATGAAGAGGAGGAGGAGGAAGTGTGGGTGGTACTGATATGGATGAAAGTGGTGGTTTTATTGGAGGAGCTGGTGTTGACAAACAGTAGTAGTGGTGGTACTGGTGTTAACTGTGATGATGGTGAGATTAATGATGGAGATTATGATGGGTGCTTTTGGTACTGGTGGTGATGATAGTGCCAATAGCGCTGCAGCTGGAGATGAGCATGAAGATGTAGATATGTTCATTATGGTGGTATATTTGGGGAAGTCACTAGCATGGTTAGCGTGGAGGGCTAACTACCTTATAATATATTAAAATTCAGCTAGGAATTGTTAAAACACTACAGTATTACACTTCAATCTGCCTAGCCGAGCTATCCACTCAGATCTCATGACCTGTTGTTAATAGTTAGAGATGAGGTCCGAGTTTTCACAGATTTTCGAAACACATTTTCCACTCTTACTGTTGCCAAGGAGGACAGGTCTCCAGGAAATGAGAATCGCCCATGCTGGAACAAAGGTGCTATACAACAAGCGCCACATTTTAATGGACCTGCCCAGTGAAGATAGACTGTGTGAACCAATGGACAGCATCATGTTCTTGGCCTGGCAAGCATCGGTGTGGTGCCATGCTGGCTCTTGGGTACGCAGAAGCCACTGTCATGGGACTCGCCATATTCTCCAGATCTGTGTGGGGCTGCATTCACCTTGTACAGCTATAGCAGCAAAACTATTGCTGGGCTGAAAACAGCCGTTCAGTAGCAATCGACATTATGTCACTTCAGCGCATTATGCAATGTTTCGCTATTCGTCTGCAGCACATTATCGTCACGGAATGCAGGCATATCAAATTTGTCACAGCCTAAATCCGAATATCTGTAGTGCCGTTTACATGTTGAATTAAGTGTGTGCACGCCATAGTTTGTATCTGATTCCCATTTTATTCCATGTAGTTCAATAATAGCCACTCTGTACATGAGCCAGGCACATGTCATGAACACATGACTGCCCACTGTGACCTATACAGCAAATTCGCACATTAACAGTGATGAGGCGAGGGAGTGGGGGAGTGCGGGAAGGTGCAAGGCAAAACGTTCTGTGTGTGTCAGGTGGGGATGTGAGATGTGACCTGGAATGCAGTAAAGGGGATGAGGAAATTGTAATAAAAAATAGAAAACGAAATATTACAAAATTAAAAAAAGAAAGACCTGACATGGGGAGATATTGACTGGGTAGGGGGGCAATTAGATATTGTATGTAGGGATGTCAGATTACCTTAGGTTGAAATCAGGATGATTGTGGGATGATAGAATGTGTTGTACCATCTGCACAGTTAAGAAGAGCTGGTGGTGGAGTGGAAGATCGAGATGGCCCAGTCAGTAAAGCAACCATTCAGATCTAGCATGGCGTGCTCAGCTGCATCGTGTTGAGCCACAGGGTGGTCCATCCTGCTTTTGGCGATAGTTTGACAGTTGTCATTCATTCTGATGGACAACTGATTGGTAGTCATACCAATGTAAAAAGCTGTTCAGTGATTGCTGCAGAATTGGGAAAATACATGCGTGCTTTCACACATGGCCTGCCTTCCGATGCAACAGGATAAGCCTTTGAGATGACTGGTACAGGGAGTTTTGGGTTAATGGATTGCATCGGGGTCTTCCACAGGGTTATAATCCTATTAGTCTTATATTAGTTTACTAGCTGAAAACCCGGCGTTGCCCGGGTATTTATTTATTCTTGCCTTGAGTTAGTACTTCTCTTATCCATTCTCTCTCTGTCCATCTCCATTTTTTTAATATCTTCATCAGAGAGTATATAAGAAATAATGACGTTTTCCTTTTTCGAGGCAAGTTGTCTGAATGTGATCTATTAAAAGTAGATGTACTGTTGTAATATGTGTAAAGTAACGCAATGAACATTTATCTACGAAGTTTAAATAACAATTAATGTAATTAATTTCACTCATTTTTGAGGAAATGTCGCTGATAAAGCGGACCTGAAAAATATTCCTATCAGATTGCAGAAGTCTATGCACTTGCCGTTTATCAGGAAAGTAAGTAGTGTAGATCAAATCACACGTAAAATGCTCTCGTTTAGAAGAATCCAATCGCGAAATTCAACAATAATGATTGTAATAATATCACAGATCGATCACTTGATGTAATGCGCGACATGTCAAATCGATTTTTTTTAAAGAGATGTTTTAATAGAAATATCTTTTTTACTGCCTTTTTTATATTTCCTTATTCGTATGCTTATCCTTACAGGGAAAGAGCTGAAGACATTGTAACACGCATAGACCAAAGATATGGTCTGTGGCATCACGTTTCGATCTATGTAACCTCCTTGCTATAGAGTCGCAAACGTCATCGTTTGCCTTCAGTCCGAATTTTTTCATAATATGACGACTTTCAACCACCATATCTTCCACCCCTTATAGCTATCGGCATGGAACTGCTATGATGTGCAACGAGAGACTTCGAACAACAATTACACACAGACCATTCGTTTGAGTTCTGTAGTTTTCGCCGCAGAGCGAAATATTAACACACACACACACACACACACACACACACACACACACACACACACACACACACGTATAATTTTATATACACCGATAACTTTCCATCCCAATATTCTCAATCCTTTTATCATTATCAACCCTCAAGCAACAATGCAACCAATAAAACCATTTTCAAAAAGTAAATATAATTTTCAAAGAGTAGTTATTGTTCTATCTATCAGATCGCTATAAAACCGTGCCTAAAACCTTCCTCAGGTATAAATTATAAACTGTACAAATATTTAAGTCTCTGCGTCTTGTCGTACGGACGTGATAAGCGTACACCGAACAGACATTCACATTTATAGATATAGATTGTTTTGTTTTTGTTAGATAGCGGCAAAATACGAGGAAAATCTTGTTTAATTTTATCGTCTCAACATGTAAGGTGATTGAGGGCGAATGTATCATAATTTGTGAGGTGATTGGACATGTGAAAGTAAACCGATAAAGTCCCATAAACTTGTCCGGTTTTCGAGTTTAGCACGACTGTTACTCCTGTAATGGTGATTCGCGAACACTTCGCTCCTCAACTTTACGTTTCCGTTGGTAGTACTGACGCATTTGTCCATCAGTTGGCGTACTTGAAAATTTTTGATTGCTGGATTCCTCAACGCCTAGGTGAAGAACATAACATCTGAAACTTCCTCACGGATAAAAACAGTGTGACAGACCGGAATTCGAAATCGGGTCATTTTTCTTTCGTGGGCAAGCGCTCCACCGACTGAGCTACCCGTGCACGCCACAAGGCCCGTCCTCACAGCTTTAGTTCCGCCAGTACCTCGTCTCTATCATCCAAACTGCTGTTGAAAAACTTGCAGGTCTAACTCTCCCGGAAGAAAGGATATTGTGAAGACATGGCTTACCCACAACGTGGGGTATGTTTCCAGAGTGACATTTTTCCGCGAAAAGCGAAGGTCCTGGTTTCGAATCCCGGCGCGTCTTACAGTATTAATCTGCTAGGAAGTTTGTATCAGCGTACATTGCGCTACAGAGCGAAAATTTCATTATATAAAGAAAATCCTTTGGCCCGTAAAGAATGCGCTCTGTGAGTTGCATTTCGTGGATGATGGATGATTTATTGATGCAACAAGAGGTTAGCTCCGACAGACACCATTAGAGAGATACAGTGCAGGCATACGAGACCTCCCCATTAAGGTTGCGTTAAGGCTGTAGGACTGACCGGAGATTATGTTGCCAAACAGTTTTATAGCACAGAATTAAACTTTCACTCTTCAGCGGAGTGTGCGCTGATATGAAACTTCCTGGCAGATTACAATTGTGTGCCGGAACAGGGACTCGAACCTGGGACCTTTGCCTTTCGCGGGCAAGTGCTCTACCACTGAGCTATCCAGACACGACTCACGGTCCGTCCTCACAAGTTTACTTCCGCCAGTACCTCCTACTTTTCAAATTTCACAGAAGTTCTCCTGCGAACCTTGCAACACTAGCAGTCTTGGAAGAAAGGATATGGTGGAGACATGGATGTTTCCAGAATGGAAAGTAGAAGGCGAGGTAGTGGCGCAAGTAAAGTTGTGAGGATAGTTCGTGAGTCGTATCGGGATAGCTCAGAGGTAGAACGCTTGCCAGCGAAAGGCAAAGGTCCCAGGTTCGAGTCCCGGTTCCTGCACACAATTTTAATCTGCCAGGAAGTTTTATATCAGCGCACACTCCGCTGCAGAGTGAAAGTTTCATTCTGGAAACATCCCTTAGGCTGTAGCTAAGCCCTGTCTCCACCATATCCTTTCTTCCAGGAGTGCTAGTCTTGCAAGATTCGCAGAAGAATTTCTGTGAAGTTTGGAAAGTAGGAGGCGAGGTACTGGCGGAAGTAAAGTTGTGAGGCGGCAACGAGAGTCGTGTCGGGATAGCTCAATGGTACAGCGCTTGTCCACGAAAGGCAAATGTCCCAGGTTCGTGTCCGGGTTCCGACACACAATTTTAATCTGCCATGAAGTTTCAGTTTTATAGCCAAACGTTGAACAAATGATACACTAGGTGACGGTAACGCACTTCGCTGGAGTCTTCGTTGTCTAAGATACTGTATAGAAGGAGCAGCACTGAATTAAAATTTGTCCCGCGGCCGGGATCCTAATCCGCGTTCGAATTCCGGCCGCGGCAGAATTTTAATTCAGTGCCTCTCTTGTACAATACCTTAGGCATTACTATTCCATATCTTTGAAATATCGAGACAAAATGTGTCTCTAGAAATTGATTTCTATTTCGAATTCGAAATATTGATACATTTAGACTGTTTCAGGGCATCCCAACGGCGAAACTGAAAATTTGTACTGGGCCAGGATTCGAACCCTAATTTTTGGCTTCGGGTTAGCGGTCGCCTTAACCAGTTGAGCTATACAGGCAAGCTTCACGTGCTGCCAAAATTCTCAATACACATATACAGGGTGTTACAAAAAGGTACGGCCAAACTTTCAGCAAACATTCCTCACACACAAAGAAAGAAAATATGTTATGTGGACATGTGTCCGGAAACGCTTAATTTCCATGTTAGAGCTCATTTCAGTATTTCTCTTCAAATCACATTAATCATGGAATGGAAACACACAGCAACAGAAATTACCAGCGTGACTTCAAACACTTTGTTACAGGAAATGTTCAAAATGTCCTCCGTTAGCGAGGATACATGCATCCACCCTCCGTCGCATGGAATCCCTGATGCAGCCCTGGAGAATGGCGTATTGTACCACAGCCGTCCACAATACGAGCACGAAGATTCTCTACATTTGGTGCCGGGGTTGCGTAGAGTTGCGTAGTTTTCAAATGCCCCCATAAGTGAAGGTCAAGAGGGTTGAGGTCAGCAGAGCGTGGAGGCCATATAATTGGTCAGCCTCTACCAATCCATCGGACACCGAATCTGTTGTTGAGAAGCGTACGAACACGTCGACTGAAATGTGCAGGAGCTCCATCGTGCATGAACCACCTGTTGTGTCGTACTTGTAAAGGCACATGTTCTAGCAGCACAGGTAGAGTATCCCGTATGAAATCAAGATAACGTGCTCCAGTGAGCGTAGGTGGAAGAACATGTGGCCCAGTCAAGACATTGCCAACAGTTCCTGCCCAAAGGTTCACAGAAAATATGTGTTGATGACGTGATTGTACATTTGCGTGCGTATTCTCGTCAGCCCACACATGTTGATTGTGAAAATTTACAATTTGATCACGTTGTAATGAAGCCTCATCCGTAAATACTAAAATGAGCTCTAACATGGAAATTAAGCGTTTCCGGCCACATGTCCACATAACATATTTTCTTTCTTTGTGTGTGAGGAATGTTTCCTGAAAGTTTGGCCGTACCTTTTTGTAATACCCCCATCCTGCTCGCATCCCAAAACTGTATTCCCGCAACGGATCGAGCATATAGATACTGTCAATTAGCTTAACTGTTGGGGGCAAATATACATTTATTGATTTGGTATCTCTTCTTTGAGACCTGTCCGGATGAGAAAGAGCTCCGAAGCCCACGTCACGTCACGTAATCACTATGTGTCTGAGCTCGCTTACTTGTCCAACTCATCGGAAGCGTGGCGTAAAATAGATGAATAAAAAGAATTCTGTCACAATCCCTTCAATTATGTGAAGAAGTTTTAGCATTTCCTGTCACTTTATGTTACGATTAAGGAAATTATAAAGAGAACGACGTAAAAATTCAGGAGTTTATAAGCCTATTACTAAACTGTAATGTCTCTACTGGTACAGTACAACAAGAATCAGCATAATCGTTTTCGATTGTATGAAGGACTACATCTTTTATGAAAAAGGCTGTTTAGGAAGAGAGACTAAATGCGATAAACAAGCAGTAATACTATTTATATCGATTATTGAGCTTTAAGTACAATATACTATAAAGATATGTTTTTTGTTGTGGGACTGGTAGCCATAAAGACTCAAAAATGTCGACATCAATTACATGTTGCTGTACTCTTATGTTCGTTATTAATACATTATCATCCATTTGCGAATTTGAAGGCTTCGAAACGTTTCGTGTCGGTTATGGTGAAGTGAGCGACCTGAGAACTTCCCTCGTTGTGTGACGTGGTGTACGCGCCGAGTCCTGTCTTTCCCATTTGTCACGAAACATTCTATATTCTTCAGTGACGGTATCAACAATCTGGTGTCTAACCTGTATAACTAAGTTGAGAAGTGAAAATGTGGACATGATGACGAAAGACACAGAATATTAATAAAGTTTGCTCAATTTCTATACCTTTACAAGTTTTCACATTAAAAAATCGGAGGCATTACTTTTCCAAACGTCTTTGCGGAAAAGAATGTCCAAGTTGTTGCTACGGTAACTTTCGACATTAACTGGCGTATGTGACGCAGTATCTTTGGAAACTTAAGGGTATATTACACGGGGCGTATTTGGTCGCTAGTCGCTGGAGTCTGTTGTCGCTCGGCGTATGGGCGAATAGCGAATGAATACGCTGACGCAATGACACGCAGCGACTTCAGACGCTAGCGTCTTCGTAAAAACAATTGAAACACGACGTAACATATGATACATTGTTTTGGAGGTTAGGTGATACCAAACAGTTCTGTTTCCCAAGGTGCGACATGGTCGCGATTTTATGTGTGATCCATTTTGTAATTACTTTTAATATCTTCATTTACGTCGATCACAAAATTTCTCGTCGTTTTGACGACCGGTTTCCGTCAGTGATGACCATTTTCAAGTCTACAGCAAATCGTAAATAACAAATTTAGTAATAGACTAAGGTATCTTATAGAACATAAACAAGGCATTACAGTCACCAATAAAAAAAAAAAAACGCGTTAAAAATATTATACATCATACCTGTTGTTACATTCCTTAATGAAGATACACTTATGCTGTAACGATGCCATATGGTTATATTACATGTATTGATGACTGTAATGCATTATTTGTTTTCTAAGGTAGTCTAATACTTGATGTATCCTTCTGTTTCTGATTTGCTGTAGACTTGAAAATGGTCATCCTGACCTAAACCGGTCGTCAAACGACGATAAATTTTGTGATCATGGACGTAAATAAAGATATTAAAAGTTCTGTGTCCCACCAAACAAAATATGAAGTGGAATTGTAAACAAATTTCTGAAAATTTATCGAAGTTTTCCAGTATTATGGGACACCAAAAATAACGATTATTTAAATTCTATTATTGGTGAGATCGCCATCCTCATGATATTTCTGTAGGCAGAAGGACCTTCACACGATAATTCACCCAAAAGATTTGCAGAAGCACCATATTTATCCCTCCTCGCAATCTACCTTCTAATCCATTTTCTTTTATTCTTTTCTACTTTCCCGTTTTGCTTTAGGTTCATTAATTGTTTTTAAAACTGTTGCGAGAAACACAACGCCAGCATTTACAATTTCCTTCGACATTTTGACTCAACTGGTGGCTACTTTAGACGCTCCCGTATATGACACGGGGCGACCAAAAACGCCAGCGACCAGCGTCTAAAGTAGCCCACCCTTCAACTTTAGACGCTCGCGTTTCGAAGCAGCGACTTTGTTCGCTATCCCTGTTTACACGGAGCGAATTTAGCAGCTGCGTCCAAATACGCCAGCGACTAGCGACCAAATTCGCTCCGTGTAATATACCCTTTACACACGTAAATGTCGTATTCAGTTCGAAATATGGAGATCCTTTTTCGTGTCGTGGAATTGAAACACTGTTAAATTCGAACTGGGAAGTATTACTTGATTTTGAGTGACAGTTGCATTCATTGCAGTTTCCATCTGCGGTTTGCAATTAGGTCGACGGGGCGTTCCGCGCTCGCATGCCCTGTGCAGCAGCGGCGCTTTGAAACAGACGCCGCTGTTCTGCGGTTTAATCATGCCAGTGACACCGCGCGACATCTGTGCGCGAAAGCTGCTACTACTCGCCAGCAGCGATACGGGGCTGACGCAGCAAAACTAACGTTCTCTAAATGCGTCTCCAAACCAGATAGTTAGCGAAGCTGCTCGCTCCGCCGACCTCACATGTATTGCGAACGTGAAACAGACGCCCTCCCACCAATCCAACAGAACTGCTGTACGGACCAAGAGCAAAAGTGTTATTTAGATTTTCTATAGTTTCTTCTAGATAAGCTTAAGTATTGTGGTATGAGTGGCACAGTGCACAAATGTTTTAAATCAAACTTAACTGGAAGAGTGCAGAAAGTTGAAATAAGCAGTTCAGTTGATATAGAAGAAACAATTAATTCCTCTGACCGGAAGTTATCAAAAATTGGGTCCCAAAAGGTTCGATCTTGGGTCCTTTGCTGTTCTTAATATATATTAATGACTTACCATTCTACATCCACGATGATGCTAAGCTAGTTCTTTTTGCTGATGATAGCTATCATGCCTGACAAACTGGAATTAACTGATGAAATTTTAATGATTTCTTTCAGAAAATTATTAAGTGGTTTTCTACAAATGGACTCTCATTAAACTTTGATAAAACCCAGTATATACAGTTTCATACAGTAAATGGCATGACGCCATTAATAAATTTAGACTTTGAACAGAAATCTGTAGCTAAGGTATAATATTCAAAATATTTAGGTGTTTACATTGACGAGGGATTGAACTGGAAGAAATACATTGAAACGTTTGAGTTCAGCTACTTACGCTATCACGTTCATTGCAAAATTTGGTGATATACATCTCAGTAAATTACCTTATTATGCCTTCACTGCTTTCATATGGGATTATATTCTGGGGCAATTCAACATTGAGTAAAAAAAAATATTCATTGTACAAAAGCGTGTAAACAGAATAATTGCTGGAGCCCACCCAAGATCATCCCGCAGACATTTATTTAGGGATCTATGTATTTTCACTGTATCTTCACAATATATATATTCACTCATGAAATTTGTTATTAACAATCTGACCCAATTCAAAAGTAATTGCAGTGTGCATAGCTACAGCACTAGGAGAAAGGGTGATATTAACTGTTCAAGGTTAAATCTAAATTTTGCACAGAAAGGGGCGAATCATGCTGCCACTAAAGTCTTCGGTCACTTACCAAGTAGCATCAAAAGTCTGACAGATAGCCAACTAGTATTTGAAAAGAAATTAAAGGAACTTCTGAATGGCAACTCCTTCTACACCGTAGAGGAATTTTTAGATAAAAGTTTAAAAATAAAATAAAAAAAACAATAATAATTTAAACAAAAAATCCTTAAAATATTGTCATGTATAGTCAACATTTACTAAATTGACACGTTCCACGTCATTACGAAATGTATATATGATCTATGGGACAAGTATTAATTTAATCTAATCTAACACGGACCAAAGTATATGAAATATGTGATTTTTCAGTTATTCCCGACGTAATGTGTGCTGGAATGGTTCACGGTAGCTACTGTACGTCGGATGGAGCATGGTATGAAATATGATGTGTAATATCTCAGAACTTGGAGCGTACAATTCAGAACAAATTCTAAAGGCATTTCTTGTGAAACATCTGTTAGACAATCAGCTGCTGGTACTCTTTAACAGAATTTTTGTGAAGTTGCCATCTCAATCGCTTACTGGTGGAACCAGGCGTTTATACATGTTTGTCATATAGTGGGGTGATAGTCGCTCGTAATGACTATTACAGGAAACATCACATTACAGGCAGCAAATTTATGAACCATATGCATGTTGAATTAACCGAACTCTTTGACAGTCCGAAATATGTTCGCTGTTGCGTTGACGAACGATATCAAGTTTCCAGATAGCCAGTCTTAGAAAAGATTACCGATATTTGTCGCTGTGACCTTTCAGTGTAATGTTTATCGGGAACGTTATCTCTTAATCTCTCTCTCTCTCTCTCTCTCTCTCTCTCTCTCTCTCTCTCACACACACACACACACACGAGCACGTGCGCTTCCCACCATCACAGCCCGTCTTTAATAACTTATAAGACAAATTAAGTTTTCAGTCTCTCTACTTTTTAAAGCGACCGATCAGAAGTAAGAATTACAATATATTTGAACAATGATTTTTAAGAAAAACCAATCAACACTCTGAACACCGTAATTGTTTACTAGGCATGTTACTGTTAGAGATAGAATGTCGTTGCCTTCCTTCGAGCCTTGAATTGATTTAACCCGCCAGTTACATGGGGGGGGGGGGGGGGTCTACAGTTTGTCGTGGATATCAACAACAAAGAAGTCATGAGTGAAATTAAATCCTATGATTGACCAGATCTTTAGTTCAAAATGTTCAAATATTTGTATAGTCTATGGGACTTAACTACGGGGTCATCAGTCCCTAAACTTACAAACTACTTATGAACTACTTACTAACTAGGACGGCACAAATATCCATGCCCGAGGGGGGGATTCGAACCCCCGACCGTAGTGGCCGTGCAGACCATGACTGGAGCGCCTTAGTCCCCTCGGCCACCGCGGCCGGCCAGATCTTTAGATTTGTAATCAAACACTTTATAACTGAGCAACCGAGTCTCCACTGTACTTTGGGACAAACTGAAATTATTACCTTTATAGTAGCTTTTATGATACTAAAATGTTATTTACCAATTAAGAGTCGCAGAATACAACCAAGAACTTGTTTATCAAAATTATTCACGACATTTATAGGAAGTAATTTTCCTGACGCCGCAGACGTAGGCTCCAAAAATACGATACACTTTTCCGTTAATGTAAACTCTTCATTCAACGATGTTGGTCGTGATTTTAGACATCAAACCCACCCATATGATACTGAATTGTTTCTAAATTGTCGCTACCTTCCCTACACCAGGATCTTTTTTCGGTCCAACTGGTTTTTCCTTAATTCTGTGTTATAAATATTGCCTTGTTTTATGATACTGCCATTGTCCCCAATATTTTCAACCATAGATTCCTCAGACACACTTCAACCAGTTTCAAACCCTCTTGTTACAATGCATCCCTCCAGTCTGTAGCTTCATACAACTACCCAATCATTCCACCATCAACCCATTTCAAACTAGCTCTCACCTTTGTGGCTACATTCCTCCCTACAATTCGTCGTACCGCAATTTGCCGTTATTATCATCTACAATGCGGTGTAATGTTTATATTCAGTGCAGAACCGAGCATCGTGATGCTATTCTCATACTGTCAACACATTTGTTGTGTTATTGGGCCATACTCAATACCGACACCATCCGTCAGGTTTGACGCATGAAGTCATTGGCGAGGACATATTAAACAAAAATAAACGCGGAAAGCAACATTATTCCAAAACACAAAACCATGTTCAAAAAATAAAAATTTCCATTACGCACGAAGAAACTTTACTTTGCAATAATGTTCTACTAAGCAGTTGCCATTACGAAATATTAACGTTTCAGGTGATAAGTTTTTTTTTAATTAACACATGGGGCTCAGGGAGGGGGATGGGTGAACGTAAATTATCAGTTTGTACTGTAAACAGTAAGGTCATATTCCTAACACAAGGAAAATGATCAGTGTTTCTAGTCATACAACATAACACGCCGACGTCAGTAGTCAAAGCTGACAGGTGGTATCGCGTGATTCTGTTGTACCTAGCTAGTTGTGGGGAAAAAGTGTGTTGGAGCAGAAATGTTAACGAGACCTGTGATTACAATTATTTACCATGGTGCCTCCATAGGCATATTGTGTAACAGTCAATTCAGCAAGAAGTGAATTAGGCATAAAGCGTTTCAGTCAAGAATTTAAAATGTGTACTGTGGATGAGTTTCAATATGTTCCATGACTATGATGTTCCATGTCTGTATGTAATAAATATGAAATGTTTGTTATTGAAGAAACTGTATTGTGATGGTATCTTTTTTCATGGTATACGCGGGTGCTAAAACGTGTGGAATATTTTGAGATGAGGCAGCAAAACACGAAAAAATGCCCAACAAAAATGGACTCTGGATGCCTGTCTTAAGGAGTTATGATCACTTGTTCATCTTTGCTGCTCAATAGGAGAGGTGTATTTTACAGTAATGAGGATTACCAAGTTTTTATATATTAAAGGATGCATTATAGATCTAATGTGTACTGGACCTTTCTTGATTATTTTGGTCCGTACTGCCCTCTTCCAAAATGTATAAAGCAAAGAGCTTGTAGTAGGACAGATGTGGTTCACAGCACTAGAAATGAAAAAAAGTGCTCGTAAAGAGTGCATTTTACAGTCCATGTTTTTCGACGTTTTCTCTTTTGCTAGGTACTATGAACTCTAAAACTGATACTTCCTGGCAGATAAAAATTGTGTGCCCGAACCACGATTGGAACCTGGGAACTTTGCCTTTCCCCTAAATCGGGCCTTTGCGGATGTCGGTTCGTTTTGGTCTATGTTGATCTTTTCGTCGTTGACTTGGTTCTTTTGGTTTCAGAGGGCATCGAGCCATCTGAAAACTTTGCTACACTGACTGTTGTCCAGCTGAGCTATCCCGGCACGCTTCAAGGCCCCTTCCTCACAGCCAGTGGCGAACTAAGGGGGGGGGGGGGAGGAGCTTTCCGTCTTGAGGGGGCCTACAAATACCTTCAAGAGCACATCTTTGCCTCTTTTTCTGGGGCTTAAATATAGAAAGCTATTTTTTTAGTCTGTCCCGCGTCTCTCATCCTGAGGAGCCTCCAAATCTAAAAAAAAAAAAAAAAAAAAAAAAAAAAAAAAAACCGAGCGAGGTGGCGCTGTGGTAAAACACTGGACTCGTATTCGGAAGGATGGTGGTTCAAATCCACCTCCGGCCATCCAGATTTAGGTTTTCCGTGATTTCCCTAAATCACTCCAGGCAAATGCCGGGAAGGTTCCTTTCAAAGGGCACGGCCGATTTCCTCTCCCCATCCTTACCCACAAATCCGAGCGTAAGCTCCGTCTCTAATGACCAAGCTGTCGACAGGACGTTAAACCCTAAGATTTCCAAATCTCAAAAGTTACTTTTTTTATAGTAATATCTTTCCAAGTGGGTGGAGGGCCTCATTTTGTTTTGCCGCCGCCCCGGTCTCCGACAGACATAGTCCACCACTGCTCAGACCTTCACTTCTGACAGTACCTCGCGCCGTCGGATGTTCGAGTCCTCCGTAGGGCATGTGTGTGTGTGTGTGTGTGTGTGTGTGTGTGTGTGTGTGTGTGTGTGTGTGTTGTCCTTAGTTTAGTTTACCTTAGTTTAAGTAGTTTGTTCAAAAAAATGTTCAAATGTTTGTACGGCTTATGGGACTTAACTACGGGGTCATCAGTCCCTAAACTTACAAACTACTTATGAACTACTTACGAACTAGGACGGCACAAATATCCATGCCCGAGGGGGGATTCGAACCCCCGACCGTAGTGGCAAGTAGTTTGTAAGCTACGGACTGATGACTACGCAGTTTGGTCCGATAGAATTACAAACATTTGATTCTTTTGGCAGTACCTCGCCTCCTACTTTCCAAACTTCACAGAAGTTGTACTGTGAACCTTGGAAGTTCACGATGCCACGGACACAGTGAGGAACCCACGTACATATCTACCCGGCATGCTTCCTGGCAGACCAAAAGTCTTAAATTACCCACACGCTACTGATCTAGCGCCTCTGTCCGCTTTAGTTTTTACTAGCGGTGTTTCCCCGATTCCCTAATAGAGCGTGGAGAATATTTCTACTTAAGGAATCATTGGACTTTCATGGTCTCGATTATATACAGCGTGTTACAAAAAGATACGGCAAAACTTTCAGCAAACATTCCTCACACACAAAGAAAGAAAATATGTTATGTGGACATGTGTCCGAAAACGCGTCATTTCCATGTTAGAGCTCATTTCAGTATTTCTCTTCAAATCACATTAATCATGGAATGGAAACACACAGCAACAGAAATTACCAGCGTGACTTCAAACACTTTGTTACAGGAAATGTTCAAAATGTCCTCCGTTAACGAGGATACATGAATCCACCCTCCGTCGAATGGAATCCCTGATGCACTGATGCAGCCCTGGAGAATTGAGTATTGTATCACAGCCGTCCACAATACGAGCACGAAGAGTCTCTACATTTGGTACCGGGTTTGCGTAGACAAGAGCTTTCAAATGCCCCCACAAATGAAAGTCAAGAGGGTTGAGGTCAGGAGAGCTTGGAGGCCATGGAATTGGTCTCCGCCTCTACCAATACATCGGTCACCGAATCTGTTGTTGAGAAGCGTACGAACACGTCGACTGAAATGTGCATGAACCACATGCTGTGTCGTACTTGTAAAGGCACATGTTCTAGCAGCACAGTAGAGTATCCCGTATGAAATCATAACGTGCCCCAGTGAGCGTATGTGGAAGAACATGAGGGCCCAATCAAGACGTCACCAACAATTCCTGCCCAAACGTTCACAGAAAATTTGTATTGATGACGTGAATCGAGGAAGTACAGTACATACTAACGAAACAATTGGGTATTTTGACACTTGTCTGCACGAATTATTTTCAATTTATATTTAAAGAGAAATACTAAAATGAGCTCTAACATAGAAATTAAGCGTTTCCGGACACATCTCCAGATAACATATTTTCTTTCTTTGTATGTGAGGAATGTTTCCTGAACGTTTGGCCGTACCTTTTTGTAACTCCCTGTATATATGGTGTATATAATATATTTGTTGCAATTATATGCCTAAAGGTGGTTAGTAAATCATAATTGTTAGTACGGCAGAATGTTTATCCAATCGCACGTTAGGTGCGTCCACGTACTTGTGAACCGATCATGGGCTGGCCGACTTTGTGTCGGTGCGTGTAGGCGCGCTGGTAGGGGTCGACGCTGAAGAACTGCGCCTGGCAGAGCACCTGGCCCTCCTGCAGGGGCGGCAGCGGCTCCTCCTCCAGCCGGAAGTCATCCTCCCTGGGCTCGCCCTGGAAGTGCCTCGCGATCACGATCTTCCTCGCCGTGCCGGCCGGCGCGCTGCTCAGCCGCCTCACCGCCGTCCGCACTCCCTGCATGGCAGACTCGCACTGGCGTGTCGTGCGTCACGCGTGGCCAGGCGGCGCTGCGGTCGGCGAGCGGCAGCTGTCTGGCAGGCATCTCTGCGAGGCGCGATCTTTGGACCTGGGCGGCGGTTACTGTACTCTGTACTGAGTACTCTGTACCGACAAGGCCGCGCAGCTATAAGTGATTCGCTGTAAACAGTGGGCAATAGTGTGTTTTCCTGTTTTCAAAATATGTTCCAAATTGTTGGTATTCTGAATGATTATAACATTCAGATAGCATTTTCGCTCATAATTCTTACAAAACATCTGTAATTTTTACTTAATTAAAGCTTAAAAAAGTCGTTAAATTGTACGATTGAACAACGTGATCGAAAACGCTCTGTTATTGGCTGAAGTACTGGTGACGTCACAGATCACTAGGACGCGGCAACTAGGACACGGAGCTGTATTATTGTTAGCGTTAATTTTCCAGCACTAAGTTTAGTTTTTTCGTGATGGAAACGCGTTTACAGCTTTTATGCCAGAATGGAAAAGAATAGTGTGATAGCTGACAGCGGAAATCTCCTTAAAGTTCATGTATTTATGGTATCTTCATACTTAAAAAAATATCCAAATTTTTACCTGTCAGAAATAAGACACATGAAAACTGCATTGTAAATAACGCATACCAACATTTTAAAGTTAACTATTGCTAGAGATGTTTTATGCCATTGGATAAAAGTACTGTCAGCAGACGTACTCTGAAGTCACCGTATTTTGCAGTAAAGGGCAAAATTTTACCTTCTATCTAGGTGGTCTCGAGAGAGTATGTTGGCAACAACAATAACAGGATAGAAAATCTTTGCCAAGATCTTCGGGCCACATAGAATGACTCGATTAGTGTATCCTACAGATCATGAAGTAAATAATTAATGCTGTTCCTGTTCTATGATTGACAGGTTCATGTACGTACCCTTGTCCTGACAGTAAATTCATTTGCCCTCGTAAAGCCAAGGTTTCAGGACAAAGCATTTGCGTTGCCACGCGATTGGTTAATGGTGACGTCACATGATTCTCGCTGTTCAGCATATGATGCCAACATTATCCCAGGAGGCCGCCGGGATAGTGGGTAAAATTTAACTTAGCACAGCACACAGTGAAGGGAGTAATTTCAGTGTTAACTACTTCAATACTGGTAAAGAGGTGTAGCAACAAAACATGTAAAATACAGCAAAAAGCATTGTATATATTTATACAACGTTTTTTGCTTCAATAAACGAATTTTTGGTAACACTTTCAATCGTATTTATACTTGCATATTACGAAAGTTTAAAGGCTAAATGAATCGGCGCATTAAAGACATCTCCCATATACGTATTTTACGATAGGGTATGTTGTAGTAAAGTTAGAAGGGCGTTGTCGATGTATAAAACAATTACTCATTATAGACATGGTTCTTTGAATAAGATTTACTGGCGATATAAGTGCACTTACTGGAGATAAATAATCACTGCTGTTCTTTATAGTGGGCTAAAACAACATTCATGTTGTACTTTCACCAAATATATTAGGAAACGGCTTTAATTACACATCGTAGGCGTGTAACATTAGAAAGTATTTTACTTCGCAAATGTAAACATTAGCTCATTAACCTGCACATAATACTACTTTACATCTTTGCAGTAAAAGAGAATAATACTTTTAACAGTGAACTAATGGAATAATACTATATGTTTACTTACATTAAAATGTTCCTCACAGAAATAAACACATGAAGTGGCCGCTATTTCATTTGGACCTCTTCAAGCGAGTGTAAATCAAATTTTGCGTATCCTCTCATTTTTTTGGAACTTGCGAAAACGATTTTCTGGTGTCTTTATACACTCCTGGCCATTAAAATTGCTACGTCAAGAAGAAATTTAACTGACAGGAAGAAGATGTGATATGCATTCACACAAGGTTGGCGCCGGTGGCGACACCTACAACGTGCTGACATGAGAAAAGTTTCCAACCGATTTCTCATACACAAGCAGCAGTTGACTGGCGTTGCCTAGGGAAACGTTGTTGTAATGCCTCGTAATGCCTTTGATAAAGGTCGGAATGTAGCCTATCGCGATTGCGGTTTATCGTATCGCGACATTGCTGCTCGCGTTGGTCGCGATCCAATGGCTGTTAGCAGAATATGGAATCGGTGGGTTCAGGAGGGCAATACGAAACGCCATGCTGGATCCCAACGGCGTCGTATCACTAGCAGTCGAGATGACAGGCATCTTATCCCCATGGCTGTAACGGATCGAGCCCTGAGTCAACAGATGGGGACGTTTGGAAGGCAACAACCATCTGCACGAACATTTCGACGACGTTTGCAGCAGCATGGACTATCAGCTCGGAGACCATGGATGCGGTTACCCTTGACGCTGCATCTCAGACAGGAGCCCCAGCGATGGTGTACGCAACGACGAACCTGGGTGCACGGATGGCAAAACGTCATGTTTTTTCGGAAGAATCCACGTTCTGTTTACAGCATCATGATGGTCGCATCAGTGTTTGGCAACATCGCGGTGAACGCTCATTGGAAGCGTGTAGTCATCGCCACACTGGCTTATCACCCGGCGCAATGGTATGGGGTGCCATTGGTTCCACGTCTCGGTCACCTCTTGTTCTCATCGACCGCACTTTGAACAGTGGCCATTACATTTCAGATGTGTTACGACCCGTGGCTGTACCCTTCATTCGATTCCTGCGAAACCCTACATTTCAGCAGGATAATGCACGACCGAATGTTGCAGGTATTGTACGGGCCTTTCTGGATAATGTTCGTCTGCTGCCCTGGCCAGCACATTCTCCAGATCTCTCACTAATTGAAGACGTCTGGTAAATAGTGGCCGAGCAACTGGCTTGTCACATACGCCAGTCACTACTCTTGTTGAACTGTGGTATCGTGTGAAGCTGCATGGTCATCTGTACCTGTACACGCCATCCAAGCTCTGTTTGACTCAATGCCCAGGCGGATCAAGGCCGTTACTACGGCCAGATGTGGTTGTTCTGGGTACTAATTTCTCAAGATCTATGCACCCAAATTGCATGAAAATGTAATTACATGTCAGTTGTAGTATAATATATTTGTCCAATGCATACCCATTTATCATGTGCATTTCTTCTTGGTATATCAATTTTAATGGCCAGTTGTATAACAATTTAAAACGTTTTTCGGAAGACAGTCAAGGACCCTACTCAAAAGCAACGGCTTAATTTCGGTGGAAACGCACCGGAGCAGGAATCCACCACCTCCAAGGAAATTTTTACAGTACAAATCACTGACTAACAAAGTGCTAGCATGTGGAATATGGACCCAGGACTGGCCCTTGCTTCTGCGGGGCACTGTGCAATACTTTGCGTGGGGCTCTCCTTACCTCCTCTCCTGTACGGGCCTTTCTGGATACGGAAAATGTTCGACTGCTGCCCTGGCCAGCACATTCTCCAGATCTCTCACCAACTGAAAACGTCTGGTCACTGGTGGCCGAGCAACTGGCTCGTCTAAATACGCCAGTCACTACTCATGATGAACTGTGGTATCGCAATGATGCTGCTTGGGCATTTGTACCTGTACCCGACTTCCGACCTCTTGTTTGACTCAATGCCCAGGCGTATCAAGGCCGTTATTACGGCCAGAGGTGGTTGTTCTGGGTACTGATTTCTCAGGATCTATGCACCCAAATTGCGTGAAAATGTAATCACATGTCATTTTTAGTATAATACATTTGTCCAATGAATACCTGTTTATCATCTGCATTTCTTCTTGGTGTAGCAATTTTAATGGCCAATAGTGTAGATGTATTGTTATAGTGCGGAACTACGCAATATTTGTAGGTAATTTTGTGAACTTGATTGCCCAGACAATATAACCGTGAATATCTCACGAGAGTAGCAGCAGCATCGTGGTTTCTGACGTCACAGGCATCACGTGACTCAAATGCAGCGTTTTTTCCCCTTTAAGTACCGAAATTCACGAGTTAGAAAAGCATGTTCGAAGCATAATATGACATTATTAACAAATTAAAACGTTTTCCAGAAAACAGTCAAATATCCTGCAGCCACTTAATTTCGGTGGGAACGCACCGGAACAGGGTTCCACCACCTCCCAGGAAGTTTTTACAGTATACATCACTGACGAACAAAGTGCGAGCATGTGGTATATGAGACCCAGGACCGGTCCTTGCTTCTGCAGGGTACTGTGCAATAGTTTGCGTGGGGTCTCAAAAAAAAATGTTTGTATAGTCTATGGGACTTAACTACGGGGTCATCCGTCCCTAAACTTACAAACTACTTATGAACTACTTACGAACTAGGACGGCACAAATATCCATGCCCGAGGGGGGATTCGAACCCCCGACCGTAGTGGCCGTGCTGACCGTGACTGGAGCGCCTCAGTCCCCGCGGCCACCGCGGCCGGCGTGCGTGGGGTCTCCAGCGTCCTCACCTCCCCTTCCCGCCCCCCTCCAGCAGAGGTTATACACCTTCGTCACGTTGAAAAGAATTGTAAGTTTCGTTATTTGACACACCATCAGTATGTCAAAAGACTTACTGCAGCAGAACGAATGTTATGATAGGAAAATAATTAACCAGAGAAGGAATGTTAATAAGTATGGCAATTACTAAAATGTTATTAACAAAAAATAACTTAGCTACCGGAATGTTTCCCATTTCATGACATTCATAATCGAAAAAAGTTAATAATTGTTGTTCAGGTATACACTTACAGGTTTTCAGTACTTGGCATGCTCTGTATATACAAGAAGCTAAATTAGTTGGCCGCGCGGGAGTAGTTCTACATCTACATCTACATAGATACTCAGCAAATTACATTCAAGTGCCTGGCAGAGGGTTCATTAATCACTTTCATAACTTTTCTCTACCGCTCCATTCTCTAATAGCGCGCGGGAAGAAAGAACACCTAAATCGTTCCGTTTACGATCTGATTTCTCTTATTTTATTGGGATGGTCATGTCTCCCTAAGTAGGTGGGTGCTAGCAAAATATTTTCACATTCAGAACTAAAAGTCGGCGATTGAAACTTCGCAAACAGATCACGCCGCAATGAATAACGTCTTTCTTTTAATGATTTCCACCCCAATTCTTGCAACATTTCCGTGACGCTTTCCCTCCAGTAACGTGATAAAACAAAACGAGCTGCCCTTCTCTGAACCTTCTCAATGTCTTCCGTCAGTCCCACCTGGTGAGGGTCCCACAAGGGGCAACAGTACTCCAGGAGAGGACGCACAAGTGTGATGTAGGCAGTCTCTTTGGTGGAGCTGGTGCATCTTCGAAGCGTTCTGCCGATGAAACGTAACCTTTGGTTCTCTTTCCCCACAATATTTTCTATGTGTTCTCTCCAGTCAAAGTTGTAAACGACAGCATCATCCGCGAACAGTCTAAGGGAGCTATTCAGATTGTCTCCTAAATCGTTTATAAACACGAGGAAGAGTAGGGGACCTCTAACACTTCCCTGTGGAACGCCAGATATCACTTCTGTTTTACTCGATGACTTACCTTAAATTACAACGAGTTGTGTTCTTTCTGATAGGAAATCGTGAATCCAATCGCACAATTGGGGAGATATTCCATAAGCACGCAGTTGAGCGGTCTGGAGCGTCACGTTACGGATCGCGTGGCCTCCCGTGTCGGGGGTTCGAATCCTCCCTCGGGCATGGATGTGTGTCTTGTCCTTAGGTTCGTTTAACTTAGTTTAAGTAGTTTGTAAGCTAGGGACCAAAAACCAAGCTGGTAAGTCCCATAGACTTACAAACATTTGAAGATAAATTAGTTGTAGTTTATAAAAATTAAGGATCTTCTGATTTACACATTTTACACAAAACATCTTTTCCTTCCTCTTTGACGAGCAAATTCATCAATAATAAGTTCAAAACTCAATTTTGAAACCACGTCGTGTTCAGGTATACATGGGAAAGAGATGTCAGGCGTTCTTGCGATATGCTGCTTCTGAAATAAATAAGAAAATAAATTTCAGACGGGCAATAAATGTAAGCAATTACTTTTCCTATTTTTCTGTCTTCCCCCGTAGCTCAGTGGTAGCGTCGCTGACCACAAATACAAGAGACACAGGTTTGATTCCCGGCAGGAAACTTGGTGCTGTGTGTTTGTGGTCATCATGAGTTTCACCCTCATCAACGCGCAAGTCGCCGAAGTCGCGTCAATCAAAAGACTTGCAATAGGCTGGCGAACCCCGATGGGGATATCCCGACCAATAAATACCATACGATCATCATTTCATTTCCTATTTCCCTGAAGCAGCATGTCGCTACTATTCATAGCGGTTGAGAGTAGGATTTCGGCGCCCATACGAGGATCATCTGACAGGCGAAACAATTGGCGGTCTGAGGTTCGTTCCAGCAGCTTCCAGAGGAATACTTTCGAGCGCTAAGAAACAGGTTTTACTGCGCATGCGCAGCTACTACGACGTAAAATCCCTTGTTTGATACTTACACTGCTGGAACGCTTTTTGCACTGTTTCTGGCTGCAGGCGAAGGAGAGTTTAAAGGAATAATTAATATACTTTCCTTCCTAATAACGAAGAAGTTTAAACGAGAAATATCTGATCTCAAATGGGATTGCAGTGACTTCGAAATAATCGAAAAACACGCTACAAACACACACGTATCACGTGATGGCTACCACCACTCTCAGACCTTTCTGGGCATGCGCAAATTGGCAGCTCGACCGCGCCAGAAATATTTTTCCGGGTAGCGTCTGGCTGCTTGCGGGAACTGCTGGAACACCAAACAGCCACACTCCAAGTACCCAGAAGCGGGAGAAGGCGCTGCTGGAACAAAATTTCAGCGTTGCGCATGCGCGTCAAGCAGTCTGGCAGCTGCTGGAACGAACCTCTTGTGCCGAGTGCCTCGCCGCCCCATCTGACTGTTCACAGTTAGCCGAGCAGGTAGTAGGAAACATCTGCTGACGGAGGAATGTAGTGTTCGATTATTAGTCACAGCGATTAGACCGGTATTACACTATCAAGAACCGGACGAAAAAATTGGATGAAATATTGGTCCTATTCTTTGACAAAGAAATTGGATGAAACGCTAAAGGTGGTATTACACTATCATCCAATATTTTGTCAAATTTGCTTCAAAATGGCGGTGTTATGCTCAGATGTTTTTATACTACAGTTACTGTGGGTCTGCATTTAATAGGGAAAAAAAGAAAAGGAAACGCACCAAGTCAAAGTTTACTAGTAAATCCGAAGGACCAAGCTTCAAGGACTTCAACCGTCTAATAACATCCATGGAATTGGAAGTGTGGTGTTCACACATTTGGCGTCTATTCTCGACCCATACGTTGACAAGTGTGAACACCTCATCTCCATTTGCCAACGTATGGGTCGAGAATAGACGCCAAATGTGTGAACATCTCCAATTCGATGGATTTTATTAGACAGTTGAAGTCCTTGAAGCTGGGTCCTTCGGATTTACTCGTAAGCTTTGACGTAGTGTTCCTCTTTACACGGGTACCACTGGAAGAGTCGTTGAGTCTAATTAGTGAAACACTGGATGAAGAGGTGGTGAAGCTCTGTCGTCATGTACTGACGTCAACGTATTTTTCTTTTGGTGGCAACTTCTTTGAGCAAAAGGACGGAGTGGCTATGGGCAGACCCTTATCATCCATAGTCGTCAGTTTATTTGTGGAGGACTTTGAGGACAGGGTACTAAAAACTTCAACCTTGCAATCAACGTGTTTTTGGAGATACGTTGCGACAGCTTCTTCATTTGGCCTCATGGACGGGATAAGCTCAATCGATTTTTGGACCATTTTAACAGCCTTCATCGAAACATCAGATTTACTATGGAGGTCGAAAGTGACGGGAAGCTTCCATTTCTGGATGTAATGGATTATAAAAAACATGATGGCACCCTTGAACATAGTGCTCACCTAAAGCCAACACATACTGACCGCTATCTGCATGCCAGTAGTTGCCATCCACAATACCAACGCAACGGCGTCCTTAGAACTCTGGTACGCAGAGCATATGCCATTTCAGATGCGGACAGCTTACCATCGGAACTGGAGCATCTGACGACTGTTTTCAAGAATAATGGCTCTAGCGTTCATTTCTTATGCTGGGGGGGTTAATTTTAAAATTGGAAGACTCGTAAAAAGTTTTAACACCACTGCTTGGCTCCGTCAAAGATGATCTCGGACTCAGGAAACCCGGTATTTACAAAATACCGTGTCAGTGTTGCATGGCATACATCGGCCGTACGATTAGAACTGAAAAAATAGATATGTGGAACACTGCCGCCACACTAGACTATTGCAGCCTGAAAAATCGACGGTAGTGATAATTGTTTAACGAAAGGACACAAGATGATATATGATGAGACCCGCATAGTAATCTATACTTCCGGTTTTCTGAACTGTGTTTACAGAGAAGCGACGGAAATCAGCTTGACTGACAATAAATAGAGACATGGGGTTTCCTCTTAGTAGAACATGGAATCCACTATTAAATAATGTCAAATTGCAATGTTCGACCCGGATTCCAGCACCTGTGACTGATTAACGTAAGGTGCGATATATCACTGTGCCCTGTTCCACTAAGGGCGGCGCCACCAGCCCTGTCTAGGAGGCAGCAACTGTGACGGCCGGAGCATGCGCAGTGCACGCGCCCGACGCCTATATAGGACGCGGTACTCCGCTTTTGCATCAGTATTCAGTGGGACTCAGCAGCAGCGAAAGTTCCTGAAGATGACGGACAGTTGTACCGTCGAAATATCGAATTAGTTAGATTTCAATATCCGGCAGAAAGCCCGAAAACTCTTTGAAGATGTTGCTGTAGTTTATTGAGAAATCCCAACAGTGGAGAAGGGTAGTGAATACAGGATGAAATGTTCAAATGTTTGTTAAGCTTATGGGACTTAACTACGGGGTCATCAGACACTAACCTTACAAACTACTTACGAACTACCTTATACTAAGGACGGCACAAATATCCATGCCCGAGGGGGGATTCGAACCCCCGACCGTAGTGGCCGTGCAGACCGTGACTGGAGCGCCTCAGTCCCCGCGGCATACAGGATGATCTGCAGCGTATCGACGTGTGGTGCAATTAATGGCAATGAACTGTTAAGATAGACAAGTGTCAAGTGCTGCGCTTACGTAGAAATGAAGGTCCCTTATTATGGCCAGAAGGGGATTTCATTTTATTTTAATGAAGTACAACAGTCACTGAACATAACTGGCAATAATGGACAAAAAAACTTTCTTATATAATTACGCAATAGTATCACAAACACTGGGAGCGTTTACTTCCATAAAATATCTGGGGAAAATGAAAACTGGTATTTTAGAAGCAGCAGAAGAAGTAATAGGAAAAGGAAGGAATGGATCACTAATGACCTACTAAATATGATGGAAGAAAAAAGAATATTAAAAAGTTCTGTGGAGAGGGAAGACTAAGAGAAATACAAGAATCTGAAAAACAATCAAGAGAGAGGCAAAACAAGCAAGCGAAAAATACCTTGATGATCTCTGCGTTTCAGTTGAGGACAACATGAGAAAGGGAAATATGGACAAGGCCTATAAATGTCTGAGACATTTCTTTGGAGACAGAAGAAACAAGTGATGGGCTGTGATGGAGGAAACGACATGAGGCAGGAGTGTTGGCTGTAGAGTCTCCCATAAGAAGAAGTTGTGACCGATAATTCTTTGTAATATTAATACGTGGCTGACGAAACGCAACGGAACGAAAACTTACACATTATTTCCTTCTTGCATTATACCGTGCGTAATTTATTCCACAAAACAATCAAGAGTTATGCACATTATTATTATTGACAGTTGCTGCAGTTGTATAAATTTGTTCGTAATTGCAACTGTCATAAAGCATTTGTGTTTCACATTTCCAATTATATCGGAATTAAAAAAAAAAAAAAATGTTGTGAACACTCTAAATGTATGCTCACGACCTGTAAGTGATAAAATATCTGTATACAGATTCCAGCTTGCGGACGCTCGCGCACTCAAAGCACACTTGATAGGCTCGCAGTACTGTGACTGCTTACGTGACTGCCTTGTAAGCCGTACATCTCACTCAGAAACACTTATCAGGAAGAATTACGCAACGGCCGGACGTTCATCGGCCAAGGATGATTTACTCACGTGGTGTACAGGTTCTGAATGGTCAGAAACACCAGATTTTGTTTTGTTCCGTGTTCCTGGGTAAGACAGTGAAATACCTGCTATGCGATGACACCTAACCTGGATATTCGTTATGTTAATTTGTTCAACAAATGCTGCTGTCAGCGTAGACAACAGGCCGTTGCTTTGGGGAATTATATTTCATATGTCTCCAATCAAATCTTACACAAGGAACAGATAACGTATTACTATGCTTCTTGTTGCCGACATCATTCGAAAGGCAGATTCGAAGCAGCACTTCACCTAACAGAGCTCCAGTGTAGACCGTGAATATCGTATGGCAGTGAAAGAAATTCATACCAATTTTCGCCACCAGGTGCCTGGAAATGTCGGGAAAATATGCAGCATTGTTGCCATATATGAAACATCTAACATGAAAAATCCTATCGTAGCGCAATTAAAGGTGAATATTTACTGCCCAGAATAATAGGTCCAAAAGAGCTGAACTAAATTCTAACTTCTCGATTTATTTGGCACCTACAAAAATATTTTAATAAAAATTCTTGACATGTTCACAGTTTTTTACGAGGTAATACTTATTACTCAGCGCAGTGAGTTCTCGATGACGGGGGTCAGTTATTGTAACTGAATTTTTATTATTTGAATATCTAACAAGAAGGCCACTTGGTTATCGTATTTTCGTATTTTTTATGTTCACGGTGTGTGAAGTCCGGAACGGAAACAACAATCAGCTAAAGCAATTTGATGTAACATTTCTCGGGAAAAGCGAATTTTAAAATTTTTTGAGTATTCCTAAATAGTTTTTGGAAAGCCACGGTTGTCGACAGCAGACTAGCAACAGACAAATGTTTTGGGGTCGATGGCCCGAATCCCCCCAGTCCTTGTTATTTTTTGTAGTTTTTTTTATGGTCCTCAAATACCGACATAATTTAAAATTCAAATTCGTCAAACGTATAGTAATTTTTTGATGAAAAAAGTATGTCTTGTTTATTGTTAATTTTCTACAGTTCATGAAAGGTTGTTAATAATAATAGCTCCCATTAAAAGCATTTAAAATTAACAATAAACAAAATACTTACACTTTTCATAAAAGTTACAATTAGGTATGTGTTAATAACCATATGTTTGATGAATTCATATTTAAATGGAGTAGCTCCATTCTCATAAACCACAGACATTACCGAGGTGGGGTGGCTTGCGTGCCTCAACAATACAGATAGCTGTACATAAGTTAAAAAGGGAAATGGATAGGTTGAAGTTAGATATAGTGGGGATTAGTGAAGTACGGTGGCAGGATGAACAGGATTTCTGGTCAGGTGAGTACAGGATTATTAATACAAAATCAATTGGGGGTATCACAGGAGTAGGATTGATAATGAATAAGAAAATAGGAATGCGGGTAAACTACTATGACCATCACAGTGATCGCATTATCATTGTCAAGATAGATACGAAGCCAACACCGACGACAGTAGTACAGGTTTATATGCCAACTAGCTCTGCCGATGATGAGGAAATCGAAGAAATATATGAGGAGCTAAAGGAAATTATTCAGACATTTAAGGGAGAGGAAAACTTAATTGTTATGGGAGACTGGAATTCGGTAGTAGGACAAGGAAGGGAAGGGAAGATATTAGGTGAATATGGTCTGGGCAAAAGGAATGAAAGAGGAAGCCGCCTGGTAGAATTTTGCACGGAACATAATTTAGTTATAACAAACACCTGGTTCAAGAATCACAAAAGAAGGTTGTATACGTGGAAGAGACCCGGAGACACCGGGAGATACCAGATAGATTTTATAATGGTAAGACATAGATTTCGGAACCAGGTTTTAAACTGTAAGACATACCCAGGGGCAGATATAGACTCTGACCATAACTTGTTGGTTATGAACTGTAGGTTGAAACTGAAGAAACTACAAAAAGGTAGGAAAATAAGGAGATGGGACCTGGATAAATTGAAGGAACCTGAGGTTCTTAAGAATTTCACAGGGAGCTTTAGGCAACAATTGACAGAAACAAGGGAAAATAAAACAGTAGAGGAGGAATGGGTAAAATTGAGAGATGAAATAGTGAAAGTAGCTGAGGACAAAATAGGTAGGAAGGCAAGACCTACAAAAAGTCCTTGGATATCACAGGAGATACTAAATTTAATCGATGAAAGGAGAAAATATAAAAATGCAGTAAATGAAACAGGCAAAATGGAGTACAGACGAGTAAGAAATGAGATTGATAGGAAGTGCAAAATGGCTAAGCAGGAGTGGCTAGAAGGCAAATGCAAGGATGTAGAAGAATGTATAACTAGGGGAAAAATAGATACAGCCTACAGGAAAATAAAAGAAACATTTGGAGATAAGAAAAACAGCTCTATGAATATCAAGGACACGGATGGAAAACCAGTTCTCAGCAAAGAAGGGAAATCTGAAAGGTGGAAAGAGTATATAGAGGGGCTCTACAAAGGAAATGAACTTCGAGGCAATATTGTAGGAAGGGAAGAGGATGTAGATGAAGATGAAATAGGAGATACTGTACTGAGAGAAGAATTTGACAGAGCCCTGAAAGACCTAAGTCGAAACAAGGCCCCTGGAGTAGATGATATTCCCTCAGAGCTACAGAAGTCTCTGGGAGAACCAGCCATGACAAACCTGTTTCACCTGGTGTGTAAGATGTATGAGACAGGCGAAGTACCCTCAGACTTTAAGAAAAATGTAATAATCCCCATTCCAAAGAAAGCAGGTGCAGAAAGGTGTGAAAACTACAGAACCATCAGTTTAATAAGTCATGGTTGCAAAAATATTAACACGAATGATATACAGAAGGATGGAAAAACTGGTAGAAGCCGACCTCGGGGAAGATCAGTTTGGGTTCAGGAGAAATGTAGGAACTCGGGAGGCAATACTCACTTAACGTCTTATCCTAGAAGATAGATTAAGAAAAGGCAAACCTACCTTTTTAGCTTTTGTAGATTTGGAGAAGGCTTTTGACATCTTTGATTGGAATAAACTCTTTCAAGTTCTGAAGCAAGCAGGAGTAAAATATAGGGAGCGTAAGGTTATTTACAACTTGTACAAAAACCAGACAGCGGTTGTCAGAGTTGAAGGGCATGAAAGGGATGCAGTGGTTGGGAAGGGAGTGAGACAGGGTTGTAGCCTTTCTCCAATGTTATTCAATTTGTACATTGAACAAGCTATAAAGGAAAGCAAGGAGAATTTTGGAGAAGGAATAAAAGTTCAGGGGGAAGAATTAAAAACATTGCGTTTTGCCGACGACATAGTAATTCTGTCAGATACATCAAAGGACCTGGAAGAGCAGTTGAACGGAATGGACACTGTGCTGAAAGGTGCATATAAGATGAACATTAACAAGAGCAAAACTAGGATAATGGAGTGCAGTGTAAGAAAATCAGGTGATGTTGAAGGAATTAGATTGGGAAACGAAGCAATAAAGGAGGTAGATGAGTTTTGTTACTTGGGCAGTAAAATAACAAATGATGGTCGCAGTACAGAAGATATAAAATATAAAATGCAGAGTGGCAATGGGTAGAAAAGCGTTTTTGAAAAGGAGAAATTTGTTAACATCGAATGTTGATTTAAGCCTAAGGAAGTCCTTTCTGAGGGCATTTGTATGGAGTGTTGACTTATATGGGAGAGAGACATGGACGATAAACAGTGCGGACAGGAAGAGGATTGAGGCTTTTTAAATATGGTGCTACAGAAGAATGCTGAAGATTGGGTGGGTGGATCGCGTAACTAATGAGGTGGTACTGAACAGAATAGGGGAGAAAAGAAATTGCTGGCTTACCTTGACTAAAAGATGGGATAGATTGGTGGGACACATTCTTAGACATCAAGGAATTGTGAATTTAGCATTATAGGGAAGTGTGTGGGGCAAAAATCGCAGAGGAAAACCAAGAGATGGCTACAATAAGCAGATTCAGACAGATGTAGGTTGCCGTTCTTATGTGGAGCTCAGGATAGGGTATTGTGAAGAGCTGCATGAAACCAGTCTCCGGACTGAAGACCACAACAACAAGAAGTTTGTCATAAAGTTGGTATTTGTCATAAAATATTTTTGTCTTTTGATTTGTATACGTAATAATTTTCGTTGCATTTTTAATTATCATTTTCGGTGCATTATAGTTTTTTAAGCTGTATATTGTAAACTTTATTAAATAGAATAAGAAATCATTCTGTGTGTATAAAATTTCATAGTGTTCAAAAATGTTCAAATGTTTGTAGAACTTATGGGACTCAACTACGGGGTCATCAGTCCCTAAGCTTACAAACTACTTTTGAACTACCTAAGACTAAGGACGGCACAAATATCCATGCCCGAGGGGGGATTCGAACCTCCGACCGCAGTGGCCGTGCAGACCGTGACTGGAGCCCCTCAGTCCCCTCGGCCACCGCGGCCGGCTTTCATAGTGTAAAATACCACGTGAATTAGTATCTAGATGACAGGTCATTGTAAATGACAATAAATAAATAAATAAATTTTCATTCATGTCATGCATTGCGTCTGTTTCATTTTTTTTGATGCAGTGATAAAGTTAATTGTGTTCTGTTTTTGTATCTCTCTCTTGAACACACACACACACACACACACACACACACACACACACACACACACACACACACACACATCGTATGATTCTAATAAGAAATTCTTCTGTGAGGTATACGAAGTTTTCAGGCATTTTAAGAGCTATTAAATTATTCACTGTAAGGGTTATCATGGATTTTCACGGCTCAATACCTCACTCTTCTTGTGGAAACTGAGGCGCCCTACCTTGTCACCAGACATATTTATTACCTGCCCTGTTACGAGAGAAATTCAAATACTCCATATATGGCAGTATGAAAGACTTTGCGCTAGTGTGTGCACTGACGATCAAATGTCTGAATATTTCTGACATGTTCGTCGGCAGACCGAAGTACACATTCATGATATGCAGTGTACTTGTTCACAAGGTGTATTAGAGTATGGGTAATAACCACTACTGTGTTACCTTACACCTTCATATAACAATATCCTCTTCTTTCTGTTCCAGGTGAGTGCACGCGTCTTTGGAAGCGAGAATCAGCGAGTCATCGCCTTACGTACAAATTTAGGTAAGACTCGTGTCTTGCAATGCTAGATGTTATTGAGGCAGTAGAGGTCAGCAAATCTATTATCTCTTTGGCCCTTCTCCCGCAAATGCAGGGTCGGCACTGTATGCCCTTCCTGCCGCCACACCTTGCCCCCCCCCCCTCCCCCAGGAGAAAATCTGTACCCTCAGTGTCTGCGTATAGTGTGAGACGTGTGTGAAAGTGTAAAATGTTACGAAATGTTTGCGAATCGTGTAACTGAGGCGGAACTTGGGGACCAACCCGGTATTAACCTAGGGGGATGTGGAAAACCGCCTAAAAACCACATCCAGGCTGGCCGGCACTCCGCCTCCCTTCGTTAATCCGCCAGGCGGTTTCGAATCGGGGCTAGTACGCCTCCCGGTCCCGGAAAGCGGTGCGTTAGACCACACGGCTAACCGGGCGGGTCAGTAGAGGTCAGCAAATGAAATACTTAAATTAGAAACGCGCAGATAACAACATTTAGCGGTTACCACCGCCTTCTTCTCTCCTATTCCTTGGCTTTGATGACGGAATCCTCGAGGTAGTGAAACCGTTGGCAACCTATGCTGGTCCATGATAGCTTGATCGTTGGTCACAACTCAAGGAGCTGAATCAAGTAAGGCGCATCTCAAGCATAGAGAGAGGCGACACACTCTCGTGATTGTCGACTGCGACATGATGGTGCATTGTTTTGTTGACAGAGACATTGGACTGTACACCGATTGAACAAACGTCATGGACAGTGGCGTTTCCCGCCACAGTCCTCCTGTGTCATCTGCACTAAGTTGTCTATTAGCGTTTTTTATGGAACAATCATTTACTCGTCGTCCGTCGTGTTTTTTTTGTTTGAGTTTGGCTACCCACTGTGGGATCCTTATCAGGTGGGTTTGACGGCGAAAGAGTCCAAATAAGGGCAGCTCGTTTTGTATTGTCACGATACAGGGGAGACAGCGTTACGGAAATGATACAGGACCTGGGATGGGAATCACTACAACAACGGCGGTTATCGCTGCGGTGTGGGCTACTTACGAAACTCCAATCGCCTCCGAATGTGAAAATATATTGTTAATTCCACTTACATAGGTAGATCATCAAAGTAATAATATAGTAAGGACAGTTTACAACTCACCGCAAAGACGTGGCGACCAGCTGCGACAGGCACATACAAAAGACACAGACAAACAACACTTTCAGCTATCAGCCATGGCCTTCTTCAGAAAATAGAACACTCACGCAATCACACAGGCACACAACAGTCATACAACCATCAACTCCTACTGCCGCACTTTGAATCACGCTCCGCGGCGAGTAAATCAGAGCTCGAACGACTCAGGTGTTCTTTCTTCCCGCACGCTATTCGAGAATGGAATGGGAGATAAATAGTATGAAGGTGGTTCGATGAACCCTCTGCCAAGCACTTACATGTACTTTGCAGATGTAGATGTAGATTTGGAATCCAGCTAAATTTAGCAGCTGCTGAAACTGTCTGGACGTTCAGTACTTTGGCATTTAATCAGATGTTCAAATGTTTGTAACCATAAGGGTCCAAGCTTCTCTGGTCATCGATCTATAGAATTGCAAACTAACAAACTACTTAAACTAACTTATACTAAGGACAACACACACACACACACACACACACACACACACACACACACACACACATACACATGCGCGTGAGAGGACTCCAACCTCCGACCCGAGCGGCAGCGCGATCCGTAATGTGGCGCTGCAGATCACTTGGACATTATGGCGCGGCGACATTTAATCAAGGTTTCGTTGTTTATACGCGAACTGTAGTAAGCCTTTAAGTAAGTTCACTGAAATAGTGGCAAGGAAGTCGTTTACTTTTAAAGATTTAATTAACTACTTTGTTATGTCTATATTTATTTGCAATAGCGAATTTCACTGTATAAGGTATAGATGTACTATCAAATGGTGACATAACGAAATTTGTGCCGAAGCGGAACTCGAACCAGGGTTTCCCGCGTCTTGCGAGCGGTCGTCATACCATTTTTTGTTTTTACTTTTTTTTTCGTTTCTTGGATTGGTTGGTTCCTTGCGGACTTGATATCGTGCTTCTTCCTGAGTTCTGGGCTTATTCATTAGAGAGAGATCATCCAGCCGAACGCGCCGGAACCATTCAGTTGCCCGAACAAGACTCCAGGAGTCACCCAAAGATCACTATTTATGTAAGAGTCCACTCTGTGTCGACTACGGTAGGTAATGAAGTATGATAGAATAAACGTTGAGAACCGGAATCAGAAATGCTTCCATCATTTCACAACAAAACGCGAATATGTCCTGCCCAGAGTCAAAGATGTAAAAATGAGACCTAGCTTCTAGATTTTTTAGCAGCTTCAAAAACGAATAATAAAATCTGGACATATTCCCGCTTTCCTACGAGTTACCCGCAGTTCCCCAGCGCAGTCATATGCCAATAGGAATTCATCTGTAATGGTAAGGTATCTCACTTAAATGGCATCTAGCCTCATACTTCACGAGATGAGAAATGCTATGTTGGATGCCTTTACGCCACATGCCGTATTAGACAACATGCTCTTATATATGTGTATTTGTTACTTTACGTATGCGGCTGTCTATCCCCTTTTACATCTTTGACTGTGTCCAGGACTTATTCGCCTTTTTGTGCTGTGTTTTGAGTTGAATGATAATAATTAACCGAAACGCTTCTAATTGGTATTATTTATTTGAACACGACGGTCCCGTTTCGGCTTAAACTGCCATTTTCAAGTGATAGTTATGTCTAGATGGCCTGATAGACATAATACATCTAAGACATCTGTATATTGACTGTCACAATTGGTTGGTACTTTTAATTATGATTTATTATTTTAACAGCCACGATGTCGTATATGTGCCTGTAACTGTCAAAATAATAAATCAGAATTAAAAGTACCAACCAATTGTGACGATCAATATACAGATGTCTTATGTCAGTCAGGCCATCTACTCATGACTGTCACCTGTAAATGGCAGTTTTACCGAAATGAGATCGTCGTGTTGAAATAAATAATATTAACTAGCAGCGTGTTGGTTAATTATTATTACTTTATATCACTTGCTGACCTTTACCACACTGCGAGCCCTATGAAATATAATTTTTTTGAGTTTGGTTATGTTCATATATGCCCTCAGCTTGGCATTTGCTTAGTTAAAGTTGGTGTACAAATTATTTTGTCTCGGCCGCGGTGGAGTAGCCAAGTGGTCTAAAGCGCCTCGTTGCGGTGCGCGCGGTTGCTCGCAGTGGAGGTTCGAGTCCTCCCTGGGGCATGGGTGTGTGTGTTGTCCTTAGGTTAGTTTACCTAGGTTTAAGTAGTTTGTAAGCTACGGACTGATGACCACGCAGTTTGCTCCGATAGATTTACAGACATTTGAACATTTGATTTTTGCCTCGGTTGAACAGTGGTAAAGTGTCAGACTACAAATCCAAAGGTCGCGGGTTCGATCCCCGCCAGTTCCTAGGATTTTTATCTGTCACTTTCCATTTCTTTCACCTCTGGCAGTATTGTTTATGTGAAAAATACCGAGTAGCACCGTGGTTCGGAACCCTTGCTAAACTGTAGTTCCCCCTTTAACTTGCAGGGTAAGTCAGTTCGAAGGTCGGAGGAAGGCAACAGCATACCACTTCCAAACAGGACCTTGCCTAGTAAAGCACTGTGGTGTTCAAACCAATTTTCGGATTGTTGACTGCTTTAACTTTATTATTTTCTGATGTTAATTTCTTGTACTGTTTCGTTTTATGAGTATGGATATCTTCTCCTCAATTTGGTCCTACAAAACGAGGTGTTTATATATATAGTCTGGGAGAAGACTAAAGTAATAGAAGACAGGGACGTTTTTCATTGCTAGAATTCCAAGTGTAAGCGCTTATTGTATGGCAGGTGGAGTAAAACACTGAAATCACGTTGATGGGGTGGAGCCGCTGCTCTGTCAGTATGAGAGTAGCTCTATGAGGCTGGCAGTGTCCAGCTTCCAGAGGGAGCGGACGGTGGTAGCAGTGCTGCGTGGATCGCGTCTCACCCTCCCATGGGGCCCATACGAGTATAAAAGATTTATGACACCCTATGACTGCCAACCGTGCTTCGGCTACCTTAAGCTGCTCTGCTTCCCACATTGATAGCTCATAAACGTGGGATTGGGTAGTTCGCAGACGGGCTTATGTGCAATCTCAACGGCGGTTCATCTTCACATGGACCGTGAAAGCAAATGTCGACTCATAACGTGACTAGTTTGTGACGTCACGACGTGGAATAAGGCACCTGGATCTAGACGGGCTTGCGCATCCGCCATTTTTATTCCTTTGCTTCAACGCGAGATGGCCACATAGGGCAATCAGTATGCTTTCAGCATGGTGTCTATCATCTTCTAATTGTTCTGAAAATGCTTTGTTTCTCTGTGCGCCCCGAAAGCCGTGAAGAATTGATAATAAACTGTCGTCATGAGGAATAGACACCAACGAGGACATCAAAACTATGCGAAGTGGATTAAATCATTTGTAATTACGAACGATTTCAGCACAATGTAAACAGCAGGTTTCAACACTAGTTTTTTAGCGAAGGGTCCGACACAACAACGTTTGTTACCGACTTTTATTTATACACTAGCTTATATGCCCCTGCTTCGCAACGGTTGTTGAAGGAGGGCCTGTGTGTATCATGGCTTTTTAGGGTTCAGGACCTCAGTCAGTAAAAATAGAACCTTGTTGAATCGCTTGTCGATAAGCTCAGTTGTCCTAGCCAAGATGTCAAATGTAAGTAAAAGTGATTGTCCGAAACGATGTATCTTCATAAACGTTTTGATACAAAAGGTGAAATGTGCCAAAATAAGCAAAGAAATCTCGTTAAGTATTGAATACACAAAGCGAAATCAGTAACACTATGTTCAATGTTTGTTGGTATTCGTAGACATAAGATTGCTTAATTCTGTCACAGACGGTCACTTTCTTGTTGTACTACCCCATGCTCATTATGCAGCAGCGGTGTTCATTCGTTCTTTGGTGCATTACAGAGCCTCTATTGTTTGTGTACTGTACTACACAATCCATTCTTCAAGCATAACCTACATCTAAAACAATTTCCCTGATTCCACTTTTATGAAACGAGCTTGCTCCATGCAAATCCGTGAAGTAGTTTAGGAGATTGCGATGTATGATTTTTTCTGTGATCTGATTTTGATGAAATGTTGCCCCAATCTTAGCTCAAATTTTACGTCAAAACCGCATGAAAATGTGTCAGTAGTTTTTTTTTCAATTTTTAATTTTATTTTTTATACGTTTGCGAAACCTGTTAGAAATAGGCATATCTTCATGAATATGATGTAGCTTACATGATACATCAGTTATATTCGCCATTTACAACATTTCATGATCATTCGTATCTCTGGACAATGAGCTGAGGCATGGAAAGCTGAAATATAATATTAATAAGTATTACCTTAATGAAGTATAAATAACACTGAAAACAATTATTATTCTTACCGTTGGCTCTCTTTCCGTTATTTGCGCTATTGTCGCTTGAGACTTAAACTTCCATAGCAGTTTACATATACGTCAGACTGTGACATCAGTATGTAAATATATGGATTAAACACGGTGAGGATTGTATCATTTCTATATACATTGCGTTGAATCAAATTTTGTAGAACACAGGAACCAAGAAAACTATTTTCAGAAATATGGGAAATTTGAAAAGTCAAAGAGTAAGTAGTATTTTCAAATGGTAATAATCCGATCGCTGCCCCGAACTTCATACGAACACCCGCGGCGCTATCTATTAGTTCTTTGCTACATTACGCCGTTCTTTCAAAGCATGAAATACATCTAAAACTTCAAATTACGATATCTTTTACATTCTTGATCTGATTTTGATGAAATGAAGCCTATATGTTGTCACAGGATATTCTCTGTGATACCCCCTGAACGTTCATTTAGTACTTTTGGAGATTACTCTCTACAAACAGACATATGCGATTTCTTTCAGAGAAATGTTTAAATTGTGATATCTTACTTTTTCCGATCCGATTTAGTGAAATGAAGCGTTTCTGTAACCGCAAGATGCCCTCATTTTTCCTGTGAAAACCCCCTGAAATTCGTCTATTGGTTTTGGAGATGCAAGAGAAAGATAAACATGACGATTGTCGATCAAAAACGTTAAATTGTGATGTTCTTCCTTCCGTTATCCGATTTTTATGAAACTAAGTCTATATGTTGTCCCTAGGTACGCTGAAGTTACCTGTGAAAACCCCATGCGAATTCGTGAAGTAGTTTTGTAGAAGTGGTTTCTAATAGATGAACAGACAGACACGTTGGTCTACGATAACACTTCGTGATTCTCTGTTGAAGAAATCATGCCTAGTTCCTGAATCAATCTTCGCTCATGTTTCCTGTGAAAACCGCATGAAAATTCGTCCAGTAGTTTTGAAGATTGAAATGAACAGCGACAGGCCTACATTTACAGATTTATTATTAGTATAGATATGTTGTACAATTGTAAAATTTTGCAGGAATATATTGATTTGTATAAGTATGTCGGAAAAACTGTTGCGAATATGGTTAGTAGTAAAGAAGTAATAGATTAAAACGTGATGGTTTTTCATGAACGTTACTCTTTACCTCCTCATATTTCATGAACTACGTGTCGTACTATGATACAATTTCGAACGTACGTTCAGCTTTAAGTGTGTACTCTGCCTGTAAAATTTCCTGCGAGTACAATTGGTAATGTAGAAATTATAAATTGTAACGTTATACCGAATGACTTAGTTTTGCTCCATAACAGCGGAAAAGTAGTAAGCAAGAAACTTTTTTCCTTTCATTATTTTGGTTTCCTTTCATTGGTTGTATGCGAGAAAAAGGTTAACAAAGGTTTGGAATGATGTTTAAAGTTTGTTGCAACTCGCCAAGGACTGTCTTCTCATACAGTGTACATTATTTATGAAGTCTCGTCGCATTATCTAGCAGTTTTTTGCGATTCCTATTGTTCATGACGTTATATCTCCTGAACCATGTGTCGTATGTGGTTTTTACCCCTATAGCAATTGTTACCTCACGGTAATAAATATGTGTACCAAATCGGGTTGAAATCGGTCCAGTGGTTTAGGAGGAAATGTGCAGCATTGTCGTTTGACGCAGCAGTTTTTCGCGCCTCTCATTGTGTATGACGTCACATTTTCTCTCGTATGTGATTCATACCCCGACAGCGATTGTTGGGTGATATTAAAGAACATGTGTACCAAGTTTGGTTGAAATCGGTCCAGTAGTTTTAGAGGAGATGCGGAACATACATACATACATATATATACACATTGTATAAGATGTAAGATATGTTGGCGATAACAACAAATATCAACCTCTAGACTAAAACAATATTAATTACTTTTAAGGGTGCATACTGTTTTGTACTAATTAATATGGTTCATATGGCTCGTTCTTATAAACCATGTTCGAAACTACTGCGATGTTAAAATGCACAATCTTTTGTGAGTCTACGTCATAGCTACGTTGTAGTTTACTGGCAAAGTGTCTTACCTCCGAAATGAACCCTTGTTATTTTCCTATTGGAGGAAATCGGTTTTTATTGACTTAATAAGGTGCTTTTCGCCATAAACCACAACTTACAACCTTTTTTTTTTACTTCTACGTTGTTTCGTATTAACTTATAAAAAAACGCTAATTTTTAGTTTCTTTTTGAAGACAGCCAATTTGAAAAAAATAGAGCGAATGGTTGAAAACGAATGTATTTGATAGCAATACCAACTATATTCAGTGATACATTCCTCTCTTATTCATAAATCTTTTATTGCATCCTGGTTTATCATGGTAATGTACTTTCATAGCTTGTGCATTGAAAATGCATCTTATATGAATTATGAAACATATTCCGTAAAAAAAAAGAGAGAGAGAGAGAAAAAAAGAAAAAAAAAAAACAACGTAGACCTGGGATTGTATTTTGATCAAATGTATCATAATTACACTCGAAAACGTAAAGTAATCGCGAAGCTATGGAAGAGCATCTGGCATCCAATAAAAGTGAGTTGTCCAATGCGAAAAAATTGCTCGGGATACACATAGAGGGGGCAAGTTAATATTTATATTTAACGATTTTCAAGCTATATTAAAATAGTTTATTATGGCAGGATTAATTTTTAATCCAAATCTTTATTTACTTCTTGAAATATGTCTTACAAGTGAAGCAAGCGATACTTCAAAGCAATAACGGCAAAGAACTCGGCCTTTGAGAAGCTCACGTTGTCGCCGCTAGGAACAAAGATGGCGTCGGAAGCTGCTGCTACAGCGTTTGGGAGAGTGAACGGTATTAGATTTTTTCAATGCGCAGCCAGGCTCAAATGAAATGCAAGATCGCTTTGCATGTCACAGAATGGACCGAGAAGATGCTTGTACCTTTAGGTAATTCTGCAGCTGAGGCGTAGAATTAGAAGATTGTGTAACTCCAGAGTTATAAAAAAGTTTCAGAGAGTCATGGTTAAGTAATTATCAAAAACGCATTTTTGCAGCGAATGTCTGTGTTTCCATTTATGATAATGTAAACGTAAAAACTCCGATTTCTTATTAATATATAAGGTAACTGACATTCTCTTTTATTGCAGAAAGAAACGTGAATTGCGACGAGTGTAGCAAAACATTCAGCAGATTTCAAATCTGGCCATTCCGCCGCGGCATGTTTTCATGGTTTCAATTATTTTTTCTTATTTAATCTCCCACACGTTTTTCGAAAAATATCGTGATGAGGTTAATATTACGAGGGTCACTCCAATAGTAACGCAAGATAATAAATAATAATAATAATAAATAAATCAACTTTTGTTGTACAGATTTGCAGTTCTCAGGGTGAAGAGAAAGATACTTCCCGCTGGTATTAGTTCATACGGTTTCCACATGTAGCGCTGTAATCTCAGTCCTGCAAAATGGCTACTGCACTTACGGTTCTTTTGAAGGAAAGTTCTGTTAAAGGGCCTCTTGTGTTGTGAGACTGAGATGATGACAAACATTATCGAGAGGTGTAAGATGGTGTAACGGTGTGATTGATTGATTGATTTTTCCAGGGAAGCCAAAACAGTCTTGGTCCAACCCGCCACTGCCCGCACCGAAACTAAGTTTATTGTGCGGTATCGCTCCCTGTATATCTAGTAAAGCCAACCAATGCCCTTGAACAGTGCAAGGAGTCCCTTTACCAGATCTTTATTAGACACAATGTCTTCGGGTCTGGTTGTCCCAAATATTCTGTGTCTTTTATCCTCCAATGCAATGCATTCGAAAATTAGATGCGATGCAGTTTCATCACCGTCATCACAGATCCTACATTTAGGGTCCTCTTCTGTTATTCCCATTGTACGTAGGTGTTTTTTGAAATTCCCATGGTCTGTCAGCAATCCAACCATGAGTCTAATCTCTCTCCTGTTCAGACCCAGGATTGCAGAGCTTCTTTTAAAACATGGCTTTGGCATCATTAGCTTGCCATGTTTTTGTTGATGGACTTTGGTCCAATATTCTAGTGCTGTGTTCTGAGCCAGTTACGTAGCTCCAATTTGATCATTGCCTTGGTGATTGTCAGGACAGGTTCCGGTCCAATAAATGGAGTCTCTGCCCTCATCATAGCTAATCTGTAGGCATGTTCGTTGCCACTGATCCCCGAGTGGCCAGGGACCCACAATAGGTTTACTCTATTGCTTTCCCCTAGCTCCACCAGAACCCTGTGACATTCTGTAACAATTTTAGACCTTGTTGCAGGAGCTGCCAGTGATCTCAGGGCTGCCTGGCTGTCTGAATATATATAGATGCTACGATCTTTGTAACACCTACGCAAATTCTTCTCCACACACGCCCTGATGGGAGTGATTTCGGCCTGGTATACTGAGGCCAGTTTTCCTAGAGAGATGACGCCCTCCAGTCTTGGCTGCACCCCATATACCCCGCCCCCAACGGTGTGACACTGCAGTTATTCGCTGTGCTAGCAGATTATCGCCTGGAGGAGGAAACGTCAACATTGGGGCACACCGGGTACAACAGACCGAGCACTGCATAGACGCCTAACAATGGGCGGCATACTCTCTTTCTGATTTTAGATTTGTGCCAGGAGGTTAAGTTGTAACAGCAGACGAGGCATCAACGTTAGCATTGGATAGGGGATCACGGAGGAATGTTATTATGAAGACTTGCCATTCGCAATGACTTTGAAAGCTACCACTCACGCTGAGACGATTATCCGCGAAGAAGTGTGTGGCCTTGACGTCGTGTCAGTGTTGATGTGGAGGATGGCCTTTAGGAACGGAAATCCCAAGCTGTTAGTTCCAAATGGCACTTACCTCCAGAGCACACGGCGTCCAGCTACAATGAGGGCTTAACTGTTTACTGTTTGCGGTACTGACTATTTTACCTTCCATCTCCCGTGTAATATTTTCTTCTGTGTGTGACTGAGCAGGCCTCAACGAGAGATATCCTGGGACATAACCATAAGGCAAAGTTCTATTTCGCGCCTTACATTTTACGTCATAAGGCAAATCGCTGGCTTCTAGACAGCCAAAATATTTTTGCACGCAGGACACAAAAGTCAGCCCTTTTGCCTGGTGATGTGCAGCAACTCATGAACATGGAGTCAATAAGTCGTTGGAAGTCTTCTGCAGGAATATTGGATTACGCCGTCCATAACTGCGTAAGCGTTGCTTGGGAAGCATTTTGTGCTCGAACTGACCTTCCGATTATGTCTCTAAATGTTGGATGGGATTCATGCCAGGCGATTTGTGTGGTCAAATCACCAACTGGAATGTTTGTCAAACATATCAGAAACAACTCTCTCCCAATGAGGTAGCGCATTATCATCCATCAAAATTTCAACGTCGTTTGGGGACATGGATGACTGAACATAACTATTTCCAGTCAATGACCTAGTCAGTTGCCGCAGAGGACGTAGTCAAACCGTGTAAAAACCGCCAACCCATTATAGAGACACTACTAACTTGCACAGTGCCGTGCTGACAAAAAGTGATGGTAGCCCTGTAACAAATGGAATAATATATGATTTGAGTAGTTTCGAAGACTCTGCAATGCTAATTGAATTGTTAAATATAATTTAAGTTAGTATAAATATAGCAGTTTGGCCCACCATATTATCACAGCCTTCCAATTCCATGACACCACAAAGAGAAAATGTTCAAATGTTTGTTAAGCTTATGGGACTTAACTACGGGGTCATCAGTCCCTAAACTTACAAACTACTTATGAACTAGCTAATACTACGGACGGCACAAATATCCATGACCGAGGGGGGTATTCGAACCCCCGACCGTAGTGGCCGTACAGACCGTGACTGGAGCGCCTCAGTCCCCTCGGCCACCGCGGCCGGCCAAAGAGAAGTAATAGAATAGCAGTAGTACAAACGATTACACTATGAAAAAGTTGACAAAACGCTAACAATTTGACACTTCAGTGTTTGCCACACAATATTACTTTTAGTGTTTCCAGTACAGGAAAAACATTCGTAAAGTTGAAGTATGTTTTGAGAGCGCTTGATAGCGATTGCCTATGTATAACGTTACTGGAATTTGTCAGGTGGACATTGAAAAAAAGCATGCCCGAAAGACGTACATGTGAAGCTAATTGCCAATAATCATAATTTGAAAAAAGTGATGAGATACGTTCACTATAACAGTGTGACAAGAGGTGTAAGCACAGTTCTTACAGGTGGACCTTACAGTGCGACAAGAAGATGGGAAGATGAAAGAACAGTTTGACTGATAATGACTATAGCTAAAATCATCACAAAAGTTGCAACCTAGTCAACAACAAACCTTCAGGAGCAGGCTACTGAATTTGGGATCACATTACTTTATTTTTATACGATGATAACCTCGGACACTGTAATATTGCTCACAGAGATTTACATGGTTTAGACTCCCAGTTAACTGAAACTTGGTGGGTACCTGTACATATATGCCAGTATGTATATTTTTGTTTTTGCACAGTTTGACATTTAAGGAGCAAAACTCATGCCGACAGATAATTTGGCATATTAACTGTAGATGGATATATTTGAAGCAATGAAATATAAAAGAATGTGTTTCATATAAACACTGAAATGCAACAACATTCTTGGAAACTGTATGATCATCTTCTGTAGTAGTAATTTTTTATAAGCAATAAAGAAGAATGAATAAGGATGTTATTGTAATATTACAATCAGTATTAAAACACTTCTGAAGGGTTTTATTTTTAACTTTTGTAGTAATTTGAAAATTTGCAGAATATCTTAACACCATCAATTAAAATAAAAACATGATTTTTTGCAACATAAATAGAAGAATCTCTCATCCTGCATTCTCAAAGTGCAATAATTCTGTTTCTGAAATTACGTTATACGTAATAATGACATCAGATCAAGATACCCAATTAAAATATCCAAACAGCAGCTATTATTCTAATTATTTGTTTTAGTTACTGTTGTTTCATGTTTAAAATTGTGATATATATTTTGAAATTATACTTTTTATTTTTTAGTTCCACAATTCACATACTTGTATTCTGTTAATCGAAAATAATAACTAAGTTTTTATTATGACACAAAATCATTACATTAATGATAATCTGAAAATAAAAGCTTAAAATACAACTTTATTTACACCATGTAATTACAATGGAAAACATTTTTTACATAATACATATGGTAAACAACAAGATATAAAACCATATTCTGCAGGATTCTCAAATTGTGGTGACCAATCCTCTAAATATTCTGATTCCTTTCTGAAAACATCATGGATCTACAGCGATCTTAATTATTGATTCATGTAAAAGGAAGTCTAGATCGCAAAATTTTGTATTACCAAACAACTATAAAAGTTTGCATTCTAGATTGACTTTTTTATGAATTTACATATATTTCAATTCAATGTAAAAACTCAGCAAATGGAATAGATTTAGTACTAGTCAATGCAGCTTCATTGTTTCTGACTGGAAATTGACATCATAATCATTCAGCAAAACTAGTTCTGAAAAATCATACCACAAAGATCTTCCTACATAGAAACCTGTAGGATCTAATGGCTGTACCTGTTCCATTGAGTCTTCTGGGATCTCTAAATGTTAAAGTTCCTTCTCTTCAGGTAATTAATTGCTCATGAAGGTTCTTTCTTCTTTTGCACTGACCACCTGAGGAATCTACCGATAATATAGATTTATTTCTGCTTAGTTGGTAACAAAAAAAAAAAAAAAAAAAACTATTGTCAAATATATTTTGACATGGCTGATTAGCATGACAGATATATGAGCCATTGCAAGAAAATTAAGGAATTTAAAAATAGATTATTATGGAAATAGGCTAAGTAATTGACTAGATGACCGTCCACCACAATTTGAGAATCATACTGATTTTTTTAAAATACTATGTTATTCAAAGAAAATGTTGTGGAGGAAGGCTAACCATGTGAGTTGGAGTATTTCTGCGCTGCATGGTATTCTGACCAATTAGGATTGACAGAGGACGTCGAAAGTGAACAAACAAGGGTAGGTCTTATACTATTGTGATACAGGGGAGAGATTGCCATGGAAGTGATACATAAGTTAGAGTAGGAGTTATAACAACTGCTCTGTTCGTTGTGGAAATGGGCATGCTATCACCATAACAGACTATAATTCCGAAAGTATTATTAGCGTATCATTTTGTGCACCAGGCGACTCTCGATTATATCTGACAGATGTTTGATTATATAGATAAGGGATGATGTCGAATTGTCCAGAATGTTTTCGAAACTGATCGCAGGCATCTCTGACTCAGTGATGTGGCACATTGTCATTGATATAAATTCGATGGTTCCAAATGGTGCCCAAGTAGCCGAACGATCGGTTCAGTGAGACTGGAGGACCCAGTCCATGATTTGTAAAACTTGGTAACTGAAAGCCGGACTCATGTCACCAGTCACGAGCCTGGGTGAGGTGCAATATGCGATGTCGTGTTATTATCAAAGGCACTCGAGTCGTCGTTTGCTACCACAGCCAATTAACACTGAATTGCCCTGCACTGTCCTAACGGAACGTTCGCCATACGTCCCACATTGGCTGCTGCAGTTGGTTGTCTGTTAACACTGGAAACTCCAGGCCAACGCCCCTACTCTCGGTCATCAAGTCTACACCATTGGCCACTGCTTCTTTCATGGTGAGACGCCCACTCTGCACTCTGAAGATCTAGAAATACTTGATTCCCTACGATTTTGAAACTGGAAAGTCCCATACCTCTATATGCAAGTACCATTCCACATTCAAACCCCCCCCCCCCCCCCCGCAGGGGGCTCACGGTTCTTTCTTGAGTACATTCGTGGCGATCATGGGGCCTCGAGCTAATGTAGTCTTTCTTCCTTCTTTCCTCCCAGGACTGCATTTCTTTTCCCTTTCCCTCCCCTCCATTCCGGGGAACCGATAACCATATCAGTTTTGTTCCCCAATCCCAAACAAACCGCATTCATAGCCTGTTAAATTCTAGTTGTGCAGGCATAATCACGTCGGATACATTTTCAAAACAATCACCAGAGTGCTAATGACAGCTTTAGCAATGCACCGGCCTTTGATGCCTAGTGTAGGCATTGTCGTACTGCCGCCACCTGTACGTGTGCAGATCGCTACCGCATTGACATGTCGCTGTAGACGTTAAATTAACTTCAGCTGACACAGCGACTCGCCGTTGTCACTGGTGCCTGAGCGAGCGGTCCAGTGAGCGACACGTAAGAAGCGGCGGTGCGGCAGGCGTGCGGATAATGGATGCAGGCAGCCCTGCTGAACAATAGCCGCCTGCCTGACACGAGAAGATAGGGGAGTGTGCGGTGGCGGCCACTTACACCGCCACACCACATACTCAACCCCTCCCAACGCTCCCTGACTCTCTCCCTCGCTCATTCTCTCTCTCTCTCTCTCTCTCTCTCTCTCTCCCTCACACACACACACACACACACACACACACACACACACACACACACACAGAGTTCTTTGTTTTCCACACTGCATCGGTGAAATAAGTCATGCCCTTAAAGACAGGTAAGTCAGGTTATATATCCGTGGGAGCAATTGGGTTGCCTATCTGATGCAAGACATGTGAGATTTATTATTAGTTTTGAATTTGAAAAAGAATGTCATCCATAATCTGAAGTCTATCTCTGACCTCTTGCAAAACTCCGGTGTCTATCACCTCTCACGTACTACCTGTTCTGCATATTACATCGGACAAACGGGACGAGCCTTTTAGGTTCGTTGCAAGGAGCACTTTTTGAGGAAGAACGGGTCTTGTCCCCCTAATTCCTCGTTTGCAGATCACTTGTTAATTGCAGGACATGTCCCCGAAAAAAATTGAAAATGTAGACTTTTTGCATATAGAGAAGAAGGGGCGTAAACTTGACATCTGGGAAGAGTTAGAAATTTTTAAACAGTTGTCCTTACATGACGGACTGTTATAGAATGAACAGGTGCAACTTCGTGGTAGAGCTTTCTTTAAAGGCATCAAGCCACTACTTTAGATAGTCAATTTAAGTTTCACTGACCTACTCTTGCAGGTTCAGTGATACCTTTACTTTCACATTAATATGTGTTGGTATTTATGTTTGGTTATTGCATTTCGTTAAATATTGTTCATGATGTACCACTTATGCTTCTATATGTACAATGTGTAGAATGTTTGACCTCTATCGGTTTGGTACGCAAGCTACCTGCCACATTGTATCATAACTGGGCCACTAGATGGCGATAAGCTAACACACGCGCATTGTGCATATGCGACGTTAGCGGCGGAGACATTGCAGCCCCCAGTGACTGCGCCGCCTGGCCACAATTATTTACTTTTTAGGTATGACTATCTGATTATGTCAGATATTTTTTGTATTATTTTAGATCTTGACATGTAGTTTTACCATATTCCTCTTCGTCTGAAGAAGATGCACATAGCGGCATTGAAACCTGGTTACGATTATATTCGTACTTTGCGACTGAGGGCTGCCCCTTAAAATTTTATGGGTTCACCTCTCTCGCCCGTTGCAGCCGATATTTTCATGGAGGCATGCGAGGAAACAGCTCTCCAGTCCGCACCACTACGTCCAAACTGCTGGCTGCGATATGTAGACGACACATTTGTCATCTGGCCTCATGAAGAAGAGGAGCTGCAGAATTTCCATCAACACCTCAATCAACAGCACAACAAGATCCAGTCCACCATGGAGATTGAGAAGAATGGGGTGCTGCCTTTCCTCGATGTAGAAGTTTACCGGAAGCCAGAGGGCAGACTGGGCCATCGGGTATATAGAAAAGCTACCAGCACAGGCAGGTACCTTCACGCAACTTCCCACCATCATCCTACACAAAAGAAGTCGGTGCTCCACACTCTAACTAAGAGGGCCCATCGGATTAGCAATGAACAACACCTGAAAGCTGAATTACAGAACATCGCCGGCCGCGCTGGCCGAGGGGACTGAGGCGCTCCAGTCACGGTCTGCACGGCCACTACGGTCGGGGGTTAGAATCCCCCTTCGGGCATGGATATTTGTGCCGTCCTTAGAATTAGCTAGTTCATAAGTAGTTTGTAAGTTTAGGGACTGATAGCCCTGTAGTTGAGTCCCATAAGCTATACAAACATTTGAACAGAACATCAGGTCCACCTTCGAAGCAAACGGTTATGTTAAGAGGATGATTGAGCAAATGATGACATCTAATGATAGAAGTAAAAGGGAAGAGCCAAAGGAAGGACAAACCATCGCCCTATTGCCATACGTAAAAGGAGTCACCGAACGAGTGGGCAAAATTCTTCGTCGAGAGGGCATCAAACCTATATTTCGCAGCAACAATAAAATAAGAGATGTCCTAGGCTCAATGAAGGACAAAACTGACAAGCTGCACACTGCTGGAGTCTACGAAATCGGCTGTGAGTGCGGCCAGGTGTACATTGGAGAAACTGGGCGGCCGATTAGCACAAGGATAGCCGAGCACGAGAGGTACATTCGGCTGGGACATCATACGAAGTCGGCAGTAGCAGAACACCAGGAAGAGTGCGGCAAACAGATATGTTTTCAGGAAGTCGCTGTACTGGCAAAACAACCCTACACTTTGAAGAGAAAAATCAGGGAAGCAATAGAAATAGCTAAGCGACCCGGAAATATGAACAGAGAAGACGGGTATAGACTTCCGGCGTCTTGGCTGCCAGCAGTAGCTGCGCTTCGCGACGACACCGCGCGCAGTGCAGTCCATAGGGGCCCGCATAGCCCGGAGACAACAGCGGCCGCGCGTAGACACAGCAAACAACACGCTCTAGCCGGCGCTAGGCACCAGTGCTACGTCACTGCTGCCACCGCTCCTCATTCGCCAGTTTGAACCAGTGGCAAACATTAATATAAACACCAATCCTCGACTTCCTTTTCCACCAATAGGAAAAAATAAAGCAAACACCAATGATAAGAGCTCTGAAACCACCAATCATAACTGGCAACATTTAATATTTAAGACACCAGCTTTCCCTCATCCAGCAGTAAAGGTAACACCCAGAAGGTGGCCACTTGCAATAGAGGCCGAAACGTCGGTGAAATATTTGATATATTGACGATGCGGTCCAATACGCAGAAGAGTTTTATCAGCAATGACAACGGCCGCGGAAGCCTTCGTTTACACTCTTCAATATTGTTTCTCTAAAAGAATGTCATCTTCCCTCCAGCGACAGTCATTTGAGTTCTCGAAGAATGCCAGTAACACTCGCGCACTGGTGTAACCTATCAGTAACAAACCTAGCTGCCCGCCTCTGAATTGCTTCCATATCTTACCAAACACTTGAGCAATACTCAAGACGGGATCGTACAAGCGTTGTATATGCGTTTCGTTTACAGACGAATCACATCAAACACTCCCGACAAACCGAAGTCGACCATCTGCCTTTCTTACGTGCTTGTTCCTCTTTATATCGATGTACAGCATTACGCCTAAATATTTAATTGACGCGACTCTGTCAAGCAGCACAAAAATAATGCTGTAATCGAATAGTATGTGGTTGTTTCTCCTACTCATCTGTTTCTCCTTACATTTTTCTACATTTTGCGCTAGTTGCCATTCCTCACACCACCTACAAATTTGCTCCAATATATCCAGCATCCAACTACAGCCATACATTGACGACACCATCCTGTACAGCACAACATCATCAGCAAACAGCCGCAGATTGCAGCTCACTCTGTCCGTCAGATCAGTTGTACAAATAGAAAATAATAGCGGTCCTATTACACTTCCCTGGGTTACTTCTGACGATACCACGGTCTTTGATGAACACTCGCCATCGAGTACAATGCACTGGGTTCTATTACTTAAGTAATCTTCGAACCACTCACATATTTGGTTACCTATTCCATATGCTCGTACCTTCGTTAGCCGTCTGCAGTTCAATACCGTATCAAATGCCTTTTGCAAATCGCCAAAAATGCAGTCTGCCTGTTGGCCTTCATCCATATTTCGGAAGGTGTCATGAGAGAAAAGGACAAGCTGAGTTTCGCAAGATCGATTTGTCCTAAAACCGTGCTGTTGCAAGGACAGAAGCTTTACCGTATCAAGGAAATTTACCACATTAGAACCGAGAATAAGTTTAAAAAAAATCTACATCAAGTTCATGTTAACAATATTAGTCTGTAATATTGTGAGTCCGTTCTTTTGCCTTTTTGATACCTGGGAGTTACCTGCGCCAGAAAACCTCTTGGAACTTTTCGCTAGATCAAAGATTCGTGATACATTCAAGCTAAGTACAACAGGAATGCCAAGGCTACTATTCACTCCAAATGGCGACGATGAAGTCTTGAACACTGGATGATATGTGTGGTCCCCCATTACGCTGTTGCAACATAGCTGTCAGAAAGCTCCACAGTGTGGCAGGACGACAGACTCCAGCACATCAGTAAAGTAATGCTGCCTGTTTACCGCGAATGCGTACGGTGGTGGTGCAAGAGTTGATTCCAATACCACCTGAAACGATAATAATGCCTGCAGGACCATTATCATCATGTATAATGCAACGACTCAACTGCCTCTCGCTCTAAGACGTAGTGGAGAATCAGTGTTTGTCAGTAAAAACAATAGATTTGCATTTTTCCTGATATGGCAGACTAATACACCACTACTATACCCACAATATGCATGTCATCACGTGTAGCTACATGGAAAAGGCTGCGTGCTACATCTACATGGGATACTCTGCAAATCACATTTAAGTACCGTTATACTAATTATCTCCCATTCCATTCTCGAATAGCGCGCGGGAAGAAAGAACACCTGAATCTCTCCGTTCGACTTCTGATTTCTTGTATTTTATTCTGATGATCTTTTCTACCTATGAAAGTGGGAGTCAACAATATATTTTCGCATTCGGTGGAGAATGTTAGCGATTGGAGTTTCGTAAGTAGCCCACGCTGCAGAGATAAGTGCCGTTGTAATAATGATTCCCATCCTAGATCCTGTATAATTTCCGTAACGCTGTCTCCCCTGTATCGTGACAATACGAAACGAGCTGCCCTTCTTTGGACTCTTTCGATGTCCTCCGTCAAACCCACCTGATAAGGATCCCACACTGGGCAGCAATACTCCAAAAAAGAACGGACAATCGTAGTGTATGCAGTCTCTTTAGTAGTTCTGTCGCATCTTTTAAGGGTTCTGCCAATAAAACGCAGTCTCTGGTTAGCCTTTCCCACGACATTATCTACGTGTTCTTTTCAATTTTCAGCGTGAAATATCCCCTTGGTCTAAGGCGTCACTCGTCGGACTCGGTGGCCATTCCCGCTGGACTTTCGAGTCCTCCATCGGACATTGGTGTGAGTGTGAATGTGTGTATGTGTGTGTGTGTGTGTGTGTGTGTGTGTGTGTGTGTGTGTGTGTGTGTGTGTGTTTGTGTCCAAATGTTCAAATGTCTGTAAATCAATCGGACCAAACTGCGTGGTCATCAGTCCGTAGCTTACAAACTTCTTAAACCTAGGTAAACCAACCTAAGGACAAACACGCACACCCATGCCCCAGGGAGGACTCTAACATCCACGGCGAGCAACCGCGCGCTCCGCAGCGAGACGCTTTAGACCGCTCGGCTACTCCACCGCGGCTGTGTGTGTGTGTGTGTGTGTGTGTGTGTGTGTGTGTGTTGTGAACATAAAGTAACATTTCGTGAAATCGCAAATTAAGACGCTCGATTTTAAGGGGTTTATTTTCAATGAGAAACGGGCAGCTACAGTTCCACCGCTCCAAGGTCGATGACGTTGTCAGCAATGGAAATAAAAACATTGTAGTCACGTAAAAAACGTTGTTTATTGCTGTCGTTGTTTCATGTACTATTCTGTCAGAGTGGCTTCGAGGTGATTTTCCACCGTAACCACAAACATCTAAGTGTTTCCTAATTTTTAATATCTTGATTGTGAATAGCTATGATGAAATGTGATGAATATTGAGATGAGGGGAGATACCGCGCAGACATGTCACACTCCTTGTGCAACCTAGAGATGTTAGCCTTTAGAGCCGGCCGCGGTGGCCGAGGGGACTGAGGCGCTTCAGTCACGGTCTGCACGGTCACTACGGTCGGGGGTTCGAATCCCCCCTCGGGCATGGATATTTGTGCCGTCCTTAGTTGTAGGTAGTTCATAAGTAGTTTGTAAGTTTAGGGACTGATGACCCCGTAGTTAAGTCCCTTAAGCTTTACAAACATTTGAACATTTAGCCTTTAGAAAAGTCAAATATTTTGTGAAAAGACTCGACGATTTTACAGAGTTGCACAGAAAGAGCGAACATTCCCGTTTACGTGATTATATGTGTGTTATCCAATTCGGAGCTCTTTCCATAACCAACTTCGCTGGTAGAAATTCCAGGACATGCTCAGATTTGCTTGGACTTATGCAGGATTCGATGGTGTACATGTGGAAAAATTAAAAAAAAACCAAAAACAAAAAAACCCTATGTTTTGGCAGTGTACAGGGAAAACTGTGTAATTGCGAAACTGTTGGGGCAATTTCTTGAAGCTTATGTGAAAAACTAGTATGCTCTCACAATTTCCTTGGGAGTGATTATAGCCACTCGAACACTTATACCGGCAAGGAAGAGTACCTCACTCAGTTACCAACCATACAAGCTGAGTTTGTTGTTAACAGATTTCTATCAAATGATACACATCTACCACCAATAGCGTGCATGATACAGCGTGTATGATACAACATGTATGATTCAGCGTATTTTGCGATGGAGGTCCCTTCCTTACGCAATGCTGTTGACAATCGACGTTAATACCACGACAGAGACACAAAATTGATTATAGCGAAGAGAGAGGATAATCACCTGACGGACAGTCGCCCGCTGTATTTGACCTTAGCTTTGCAGTCCAGCACCGTGACCTAAAAGCGTGATGCGTGACTCTTGAGATTGGCCCCATGTAACACGTCTTTAGCTGGGACCGTTCACTGTTTCTATTTTTCATCTTTTATACGGGGAAGTACACCTTATTCCTATTTTCAGGCTTGATCCGTTTGCACTAACCCATTTAACAACCGAGTGGGTTATCCAAAGCACAATGTTGGGTGAAACAAACATTAAATTACGAACAACTTAAATTGGAAAGAACACACAGAAAATAATGTAGGGAAGGCGAACTAAAGGCTATGTTTCATTCGCAGAACACTTAGAAGATGCAACGGCTCTACTAAGGAAACTGCTTATACTATAGTTGCCTGACCCGCTTTGCAGTGTTGCTGCCCATTGTGGGTTCCCCACCAAGTGGGACTGACGGAGGATATATATAGAAAGTTCAGAGAAGGACAGCTCGTTTTGTATTATCGCGATACAGGGTAGAGAGTGACACGGAAATGATGCACCAGTGTGTGTGGAAATCATTAAAAGAAAGGCGTTATTCTTTGCGGCGAGATCTCTGTACGAAATTTGTTTTGCCAAGTTTCTCCTCTGTATGCGAACATATTTTCTTAACACCACCTTACCTTGTGATATGTCGCAGAGGTGCTCAATATTGTAAGTTAAGAACTCAAAACGACACTTCACTGCAAATCCTCAGAAATTTATCCATACATAAGTCCGCAAGTTCTCTATACAGGTCACTACGTTATTGAGAAGACAAACAAATTTATTTGAACCACAGTCAAAAACACAAAAGTCACTTGCACTTACAATTCTTTTACACTGTGTATATGCCGGCCGCGGTGGCCGAGGGGACTGAGGCGCTCCAGTCACGGTCTGCACGGCTACTACGGTCGGGGGTTCGAATCCCCCCTCGGGCATGGATATTTGTGCCGTCCTAGTTCGTAAGTAGTTCATAAGTAGTTTGTAAGTTTAGGGACTGATGACCCCGTAGTTAAGTCCCATAAACTAAACAAACATTTGAACATTTACACTGTGTATACTCATACCATACATCTTACATAGCTCGGTTTCACTGCTTCCACTACCAACACAGCACACATTTTCTTTCTGCCTTTGGCATCTGCCAACAGGGTTCAAATACCCTTCAATAAGGCGGCTAAGTCACGTTTTGCCACGTCATGTGACATCACGTGACGTTCAATTTTCACTTAAAAGTTTCTATTAAGATTATTTTAGATTTTAAAATAGAAAATATACTTCAAAATATAAATTATCTTTTAGTGCTTAGTAAAGATTTTTTATACAAATGAAATTGAAAGTAACAGTTACAACTGCTACGCACTTTTGTTTTAAGGGTACAAACAAATATTTTTTTTTAAATAACAGATATTCATGTAATTGCATTATTATTTGATTCTTTGTGACTACTAATGGCTTTTATACAAAATAACATTTTAGTAGCAAGTTACAATCATTGCGTACAAATGCTGATAAGCTCGTCTTCTATGTTTAAGATCTTTGGCACAGTTCTTATGACAAAAAAAAAAAAAAATGTTAATCTCATACATGACTTGCCTGTGATTTCCGATTACAAAAATATACTTAACATTTATGTCCAGTTTAAGGTAAGTTTAACCCATACAGATAACTGTGGTAGTTACAGTTCACGTAAAACACGCGAATATTTGCGCGATTTTCTTACGTTACTAATACTGAAACTTCCTATGAATCGTAACACTTGGAAGACATGATCATCATAATAAAATAAGAGAAATCATATATAAAACGGAAGGTTTAGGTATTCCTTTTTCCACGCGATATTATAGCATGGAACGGCAGAAAACTATTATAAAATGGATTGATAAACCCTTGCCGCGCACTTAAATGTGATTTGCGCAGTAAATGTGTAAATGTAGAATCCCACGGGGCCACGACTGGCTTAATTAAGCAGTACGAACAACTTAATTGAGGCAACCATTACTAAAGGTCCAGTTCTCTCAGAAACCGTGGATAGTTAATCTGTCAAAACAAAAGTCATAGCAATAATTCAATGGCTCGCCTATCAAATTTTGTTGTAGACGTTACTGTTGCGACAAATAATTTTTACTTTGGGTGTAAAACAGAAGACAATAAGACAATGACGCTGTGATGAATGTGCAAGACTAATGCCTGCGCGATAAGATTGCGTCAAAGCGACGGGCAGATATCTTATCTGCAAGCAGTGAAAGGAGTTCCTTGGCAAGTGTTCACATTAAAGATAACTCAGGCGTTCTTAGTCGGCGTGACGATGACATTTCTAATTGTAAGCCTCAACGATATCGGAATCTTATGTTTTGACGAGTCATCACAGCAGAATGGAATAAACTGCTACGTCATCTTACTGTTTACTAAGCATTTCAGATTTGCTGGCCGCGGCAGAGCGGCCGAGCGCATTGAGGCGCTGTGCTGCGATGCGCGAGGCCGTTCCCCGTCGGGGTTCGAATCCCATATCGGGCATGGATGTTCGTGCTGTCTTTGTCTTTAGTATAAGGAAGTTCATAAGTACTTTGTAAGTTTAGGGACTGATAACCCCGCAGTTAAGTCCCATAAGCTTTAAAAACATTTGAACATTTTTCGAACAGAGTTGCGGCAGTGAGGTTAGTGTTATCTCAGTAACAATGAGACTGGAAACAACGCAGCATATTTGGGAGTCGTAGAAGGCTGAGATCTACGTAAGGCGGTTTGTGTGACTTTCTTCCTATTCGTAAAGGGAAAGCAGAGTGCATTATGCAGAGAATCATGCGGTTTGGAGATCGTGATCATTAATGATGGGTTTTAAAATGAAGTCTGTAATTTTAAGCAATAATCATTCAGCGCTAATAGTGTGTATCTGTGTTCGTGTCGCCTACTCAAAGAGTTACTGATACATGAGAAACAAAATCAACTGTTCAGTACAGTAATATGAATAAAAGGGTTGAAATTGTACGTACTACATATTCTGATAGTATACAGTGGCGTAAAAACTATCATTTATATGTCACGGTAGCAGTCATTGACGTTTTGCTGTCCAGCGCCATCTGTCAGACATTTTTTTGAACTTTTTTTTTTCTTAAAACCCCATGTTATTCTAAGCACGTGTGTCAATTTTTACCTGTCTATTTACATTATTCCGTGATTTATTAAGTTTTCAAATTTATAGTGACTTTTGATCACCCGGTATTATTATTAATTTTTCATATTCGGTCAATAATTAAGCGGAATATTTTAAAGTCAGTTTTTGTTGCTCCTGGAAGGTGGCTTACCTTTAACAAAGTCTATGGCAGACCTCCAGTACGAGCGTTTACATTGTAGAATAGGCTCAGACGCTGTTGGGAGAGCTTTCCCTCCTACCTAGTAAGGAGGAGGTCCCGGGCTCGAGTCCCAGCCACAGCACAAATTTTAATTCAATGCCGCTCTTTATGTTTAATACCTTTGCTATAAAGAGACAATATTGTCTCAAGGAAATGTATTACTGTTGATATTTATAGCACTGGAATCGACAGACTCCTTAGATATCAGTTTATGATATACATAGTTAGTAAAACTCTTGTACACTCCTTTTGTAATATATAAATATTTATTTTGTATTTAGTAACTATCGCTATCGGAGTTTCTGGCATGTACTGACTAAGAGAAGGGATAGATTGGTTGGACACATTCTGAGACATCAAGCAGTTGTCAACTTAGTATTAGAAGGAAGCGTGTGGGGTAAAAATCGTAGAGGGAGACCGAGGGACGAATATGGTAAGCAGATTCAAAAGGATGTAGACTGCCGAACGTATGCTCAGATGAAGAGACTTGCACAGGACAGGGTAGCTTGGAGAGATGCTGACTGAAGACCACAACAACAACAACTATTTCTGTAAATTGCATGTATATGTCTGTACGATAAATAATAATAATAATAATAATAATAATAATAATAATAATAATAATAATAATAATAATAATAATAATAATTATTATTATTATTATTATTATTATCTTTTATTTCGACATTACCGGTTTGGACAGAAACTAGCTGTCATACAATCTGTAAAATTATACCACATTATCTGAAGATGACAGCTAGAATCTATCGAAACTGGTTATGTGAAAGTAAACAACGCGATCGTGGCTGAAAAATATTATTGTTAATTTTTCATATTCGGTCAATAATTAAGCGGAATATTTTTAAGTCAGTTTTTGTTGCTCCTGGAAGATGGCTCACCTGCATCAAAGTCTAGGACGGACCCCCGATACCGGCCTTTATACTGTAGATTAGGCTCAGCTTTCCCTCCACTTGATTCGGCTGCTCGCCGTGACCCCGGCGCTGCAGCTGTGCTGTTGCGAAGAGCTGGCGTGTCCCCGCTGGGAAATTTAATCCCGCAACCGCGCCATTACTTTAAGTCCGCCGCTAACATTGTTAATCATCTCGGCCGTGCAAACTCCAAACAAGTTTTGCTCCTTCCAAAGAGCCGCGGGACCCTCCTCTCGGAAAAACAAACACCGCGACCAATTTTAATATGCGCTTTATTTTAAGTTGCCAAGAGATACAAGGAATATCTCCAAGGACGTAGCGCTCCCGACGTTTAAACGAGAAAAAGTGAAGTTTTCATCTACTGAAGTACCTGTTGAATCATTTTGTGTTTGTTAGACATGAAACTCAATTTTCGACTTTTCTTAGAAGATAGGCTAAGGAAAGGGAAACCTGCGTTTTTAGCGTTTGTAGATTTGGAGAAAGCTTTTTACAATGTCGAATGGAATACACTCTTCCAAATTCTGAAGGTAGCAGGGGTAAAATATAGGGAGCGAAGAGTTATATTCAACGTATACAAAAACCAGACAGCAGTTATTAGAGTCAAAGGGCAAGAAAGGGATGCGGAGGTTGGGAAGGGAGTAACACAGGGTTGTAGCCTTTCCCCAATGTTGGTCAATCTGTACATTGAGCAGGCAGTGAAGGAATGGAAGGAGAAATTTGGAGAGGGCATTAAAGTGCAGGGAAAAGACATATAAACATTGCGGTTTGCCGATGACATAGTAAATCTGTCAGAGACTGCAAAAGATCTGGAAAAGCAACTGAATGGGATGGACAGTGTCTTGAAAGGAAGATATAAGATGAACATTAACAAGAGTAAAACGAGGGTAATGGAATGTAGCGTCAGAAAATCAGGGGATGGTGAAGGAATTAGATTAGGTAATGAGACAATAAAAGTAGTAGATGAATTTTGTTATTTCGATAACAAGATAACTTCTGATGGACGAAGTAAAGAAGATAAAAAATGAAGAATGGCTATGGGAAGAAAAGTGTTCCTAAAGAAGCGAAACTTGTTAACATCCAATATTAATTTAAATATTAGGAAGTGCTTTCTGAAAGCATTTGTCTGGAGTGTAGCATTGTATGGGAGTGAACGTGGACGATAAGGAGTTCAGATAGAAAGATGATAGAAGCTTTTGAAATGTGGTGCTACAGACGAATGATGAAAATTAGATGGGTAGATCACGTAACTAATGAGGAGCTGCTTAACCGAATCGGGGAGAAAAGGAGTTTCTGGCATATCCTGACTAAGAGAAGGGATAGATTGATTGGACACATTCTGAGACATCAAGGAATTGTCAACTTAGCATTAGAAGGAAGAGTGTCGGGTAAAAATCGCACTACGGTCGGGGGTTCGAATCCCCCCTCGGGCATGGATATTTGTGCCGTCCTTAGAAGTAGTTAGTTCATAAGTAGTTTGTAAGTTTAGGGACTGATGACTCCATAGTTAAGTCCCAGAAGCTATAGAAACATTTGAACATTTTGGTAAAAATCGTAGAGGGAGACCGAGGGACGAATATAGTAAGCAGATTCAAAAGGATGTAGGTTGCCGAACGTATTCTCAGATGAAGAGACTTCCACAGGACAGGGTAGCGTGGAGAGCTGCATCAAGCCAGTCTGCGTACTGAAGACCACAACAACAACAGACATGAAACCTTTAAACGAATGTGGGTATGACACCATTTCGTAATAACAAGCACTTACATCTTAATGTACATATGTTCTCCGCAATCCACCCTAAAGTGGCACACTATACCACTATACCACTACTAGGCATTTCCTTTCGTATTCCACGCCCAAATAGAACGAGGGAAAAATAATGGTTATACGCCTCTCTGCAAGCCCTGATTTCTCTTGTCTTTGCGGCCATTACGCGAAATGTAAGTAGGCCACAGGAAGATTGTTCTGCACTCCAATTCAAATTCCGACGCTTTAAATTTACTCAACAGAATTTCTCGAAAAGAACGTCATCTTTCCTCCAGCCATCCCAAATTGAGTTGGCCGGAGCATTTCCGTGACACTTGCGCATTTGTCGAACCTACCAGTAACAAACCTAGCTGGTCGCCTCTGAACAGCTTCTATGTCTTCCTTTAAACTGATCAGCTGCGGGTCCCAAATACTTGAGCAATACTCAATACGTGGTCGTACAAGCATTTTATATGGAAGTACATTTCCCAAAATTCTCCCAATAAACCGAAGTCGGCTGTCCGCCTTACTCACAACTGTCCTTACATGTTCGTTCCATTTGATTTCGCTCTGCAATGTTACGTCTATATATTCGAACGACGTGACTGCATCAAGAAGGACACTACTAATGCTGTATTCGAACATCATGCGATTGTTTTTCCTACTCATGCGCACCACCTTGCATTTTTCTACATTGAGTGCTAGCCATTCTTCACACCAACTGGAAATTTTGTCATCCTGTATGCTATTACAGTCAGTTAAAGTCGACACCCTCCCATACACCACAGCATCATCAGCAAAGAACCGTAATTTACAAGTTACTCTTTCCATCAGATCATTTATATAGATAGAAAATAATAGCGGTTATGTCACACTCCCCTGGGGCACGCCTGACGATACACTCGTCTCTGATGAACACTCGCTGTCGAGAACAACGTACTATGTTCTATTAATTAGGAAGTCTTCCAGCTAGTCACAAATCTGTGAACCTATTCCATATGCTCGTATCTTCGTTAGCAGTTTGCAGTGTGGCACCGCGTCAAAAACACAATCCGCCTGTTGCCCTTCATCCTTGGCTCACAAGATATCATGTGAGAAAAGGGCAAGCTGAGTTGCACATGAACGATGTGTCCTAAACCCGTGCCGGCCGCGGTGGCCGAGGGGACTGAGGCGCTCCAGTCACGGTCTGCACGGCCACTACGGTCGGGGGTTCGAATCCCCGCTCGGGCATGGATATTTGTGCCGTCCTTAGGATAACCTAGTTGATAAGTAGTTTGTAAGTTTAGGGACTGATGACACCGTAGTTAAGTCCCATAAGCTATACAAACATTTGAACATTCCTAAACCGTGCTGATTCATAGAAAGAAAGTTATCCGTCTCGAGTAAATTTTCCATATTTTCGAATTGAGAATGTGCTCCAAAATTCTACAGGAAACTGATGACAACGATATTGGCCTGTAATTATGTAGGTCAGTTTTTCACCTTTCTTATAAATGGGAGCCACCGCGTTTTTTCCCAATCACTAGGAACATTGAATGAAAGATTCGCGATAAATACAGGCTAGGCAAGGGGCCAATCCCGAGGAATAGTCTTTGTAAAACCGAACTGGTACTCCATACGAACCAGGAGACTTCGACTTTTATTGTAATTAGGTCTCTCAGCCGCTTCTCTACACCGGAGATACATATTACTATGTCCTCCATTTGGAAGTTAGTGTTTTGATCAAGTTGTGGAATTTATTCCACTCAGTCATCCACATCCACATCTGTATTCCGCAAGGCACCTTACGATGTGTGGTGGATGGTGCTTTCTGTATCCCTTTCACCTCCTTTTCCTGTTTCAGTCGCGGGTGCTTCGCAGTAAGAGAAACAACAGTTCCTAAGCCTACGTGTCGGCTCTGATCTCTTTAATTGTATCCTCGTGGCTTTCTCGTGAGGTTTGTGTAGGAAGAAGCAAGATTTGGGATGACTCTTGAGGAACGCTGCGCTGTCGTATTTGTACAGTAGCCCATACCGTTGGGTAGAACTCACGTCTCTCAGCGCCTACCTCTGGAATTGTCAGATTACACCCGTGTCGCTTTCGCAATCATTACATTGATTGTAGATGAGCGTGTTCCTCTTTGAATATTTTCTGTCTCCTCGATCAATACCACCTGGTTTGGATCCCACACTGATGAACAATATTGAAGTATTGATCGAGTGCGTGTTTTGTAAGCTACTTTCTTCGTTGATGGATCGCATTACTCGAGGATTCTCCCAGTGAATTTCAATTTGACACTTGCCTTAACCACAATTAATTTTATGCAGTCGTTCATAGGCATTTTATGAAAGTGACTGCTTCCAGCGATTATCCGGGAATCCTGTGATGATACGATAAATTCTCTTTCTCTCTTATGTGTTCACAATACGTTTTATTCATTTATATTGAGGGCCATTCTGCACCATTGTGCTTAGGTTTCTACAGTTACCTTATACACGTAGCATGCACGTGGCTTGTTGGAGCCACCTCAGTAGCGTTTTCCTGAACTACCTGCTTCACTAACAGGAGTGTCCAAATACGTAGATATTTTCTGTCTCTTAAAGTCATTTTAACCTTCACTTTGACTACGAGTAGAAATCAGTTCTGCACTTACTCGAATTATTGCTTCTGGCACTATGTTTTCATTGCGGTTTCTCCTGCAAGCTGACTAGTAACTTCTTTGTAAATCTTTGACAATATGCATTGAACTTAACACAAATTTGGTATTAATGTTGTTATTGATAAAAATTTATCAAACCTTTTTTATGATCCTGCATTGTTCTATAGTAGCCTTCTCCTTGCAATAATAGTATGCAGTTATGCCTATGTATGCTATCCTGTCGTGAACTTTTCTTCCTTACTTTCCTACCTAGCTATTACCTTTACCAACTACTTCGTCAATTAATTCCGAAATGTTTCGTTCACAGCCGCACAAGTGTTTTGTTTCACTTAGTAGGCCCTACTGAACTAGGACTCTATTAGGCAGTTGATATGCCAGTTACGCAGGCTTAAATTTTCATATTTATCTTATGAATTCCATATTTGTTTATGTTTAAACTCTTTTGTTTTTATTTTACCCTCCACGCAGAAGTACTGTACACTTCTCAGCTTCTGATTAGTGATTGTTCTTGCATAATATCTGCACTTGGTGAACATTGTACTTTCATCATGGTTGACGGACATACAGGGACACCATTAACTAAGCAACAGTATTTTTTTCATTGAACAGCTCTCTCACTGTATTCGTAATGTTATTTTTACATTTTTTGTAACGCTACAGCACTATTCTTCATTACCTTTTTATTTTGTTGGTCACCAAGAACGGTAAATTTTCTGTATATACCGTTATGTTTCTGTCATTATGTTTTTTGAACTTTACCTTTAAAAAAGATTATATTTGTGTACTAATAAGTGACTGCCTTCTTGTAGAGACTTCTGAAGAAGGGTCGAAATAAAACGTTTCCCCCCGTGCAACTTGTAGCTGATTTTTAACAAGAAATTATAAAGTATTTGCTGAAATACATACTAAAAAAAAGTTTTGTAAAATACAGGCTTGTGAGCGCTGGTTGGGTGCGCTCTGACGTCATCGGTTAGTGCCGTGCTACTGCGCATTCACATCGAGTAGAGCTCCTGAAAACAGAGGCTGGCGCATCCGCCATTTTCATTCCCTGCAAACGCTAAACACAACACGTAGCTTATGCGAAAAGTGTTTTTTTGTTCACGTTTAGTGAAATATTTTAGAAGTGTCCGGCATAGAGCCTTAGATCGTGCTACTTTGATCTTGCATTCCGCTCTTGTTTACATCGATACCCACAAAAATCTCGCGTTTTCTTTACTTATTGCTGCTTTTCTTTGCTGTCGGAATAAAGGAAAAAAAAGCGCAAGAAACATATATATTTCTATGACAAAAATCGCGTACTACGTTTAATTCTGCCGAAACTGGTCATTTAGATAAAAGTTTGAAGCTTGTATTTGAATAATGACTGTCAATATGCGAGGTTTGTTTGCCGTCTTGCAACAAGTGTTTGTTGTCTGCTGTGACAAATTCACCACATCGAATTTTTGTACTCACATTGCTGAACATACTTCTATTACGTTACTGAGAATGTTTCAGAATTTATTACAAACATTAAAACGGAAAAGAATATTAGTGTACAGGATCTAGAGGCTTACGGTCGTAGAGGCACAAGGTCTCGATGTTGGCAACAACCGTTGAATGCTATTTGAAAACCTATTCGAATGGAATAAGGAGACCATGAAATAAATAATTCTGTTACTTCTTTAACGTTGACAGGTTTTTGTCTGCAAAAGTACCCTCATTTTGTCAGTAATTTAATAATCCTTATAAAGCAAACATTTCGTTGTCAGCATTAGCACACTACGCCGCCGCAGCCGTAAGTAAAATTCACCCAGTATTATGTGTCAGTTATGTTATAGTCTCTTATAGATAATCGTCAATATTGGCACGTACTAATACGAAATTGAACTGAGGGTGTATTTTGTGCTAAAATATCAGGTACTATTCTTTCAAATTGCATACTACAAGTTATGACACTAAAACTTCGAAATACCACAAATAGCCTTCGAAGGTAGTTGCCTGTATCAGTACAGTACGCTGCCACAGTCGTAACTAAACTTTTTTCCCAGCATAATTTACATTTTCCGTTTTAGTGTTTCAATACTTTCTCGCAATAACCTAATAGAAGTATCTTCAATAATGTCAGAACAAAACTTTTTGTTATGATGTATTTCGCAATATACTATATAAGACACACATATTGTGCTCTAAAAACTGTATGTCCTGGGATGTTTTGCTGTGTTATGATATTTTGCGGATGCTAACTTTCTACAGGCAGCTTCTCTGTTAAGAGGTAGTACATTCAAAAGAGCTAAACGAAATGTACGTTCGTATATCGCAGACGATTTTTACTATTAGATATTCCTTCAAGTCATAATCATAATTACAGGGTGAATCTAAATTCGCGTTCTCGGGCTTCGCAGCGCGATTCCTCACATCCTAGCAATAAAAAAATGTTTTTCACAAAATTTCGTCCTGCGCATATTTCCGGCAGTAAATGGACGTCGAAGAATGAGGTGTGTGTGTGTGTGTGTGTGTGTGTGTGTGTGTGTGTGTGTGTGTGTGTGTCCCATACGTCAGTGTGTTTCAGAATTACAGTACTATACCAACAAACTTCTAGGGGATGTGGGAGGTGTCTTCAGGAAGAAAGTGAGCATAGAAACCTTTGCCCGGAAACGTCATCCAATGACGCTATACAGTGGGTCGAAGTTGCTGGATGGGATGTCTAGCGGCAAGAGCTGGTGCCTGTACCTTGGACTCTCCGTAGCTTCGTTGGATGACATTTCCGGGCATGGATTTCCATGCTCACTTTGTTCCTCAAGACACCTCCCACATCCCCTAGACGTTTGTTGGTGTAGTAATGTAATTCTGAAACACACTGACGTATGGGACACACACTTATCTCAATCTTCGAAGTCCATTTACTGTCGGAAATATGCGCAGGACGAAATTTTGTGACAGACATTATTTTATTGCTAGCACGTGAGGAATCGCGCTGCGAAGCCCGAGTGCGCGAATTTAGATTCACCCTGTATACCTACAATACATAACTGTGCGCTCGGATCGGTTTCCCAGGTTTTGCGCCGACATTTAAATGATACATTTTTTCTTCTCTCAAAATGTCTCGAGACTGATTTGAGCAGTTTATGGCAACACTACCACCCATAATGTCGTACTAAAATGCCGTGACCAGAGGTTCCAACTTTTGAATATGGTAAAGAGTAATGCGACCTAATATGTATGAGCGGGAAGAGGGGGTCCAAGGAACGTCAAAATTGTGAAAACAGATTCTGCAGCGTAATACTACATCATCCTCATGTCTAGAGTAGGAATGTGTGTGGGTGGGGGTGGCGGGAGCAAAACTTAATAGCTAATTATTTTCTTCCTTAGAAGTAAATGTCTTATATTTTGTGATTTCCAGATTAATATTTATTTATATAGGCAATAGGTCTATATCTAGAAGAATCTCCTCATTAAAAATTGTACACAAACATTAAGAGAGCAGGTTAGTATTTAGAGGAATGGGCAGCTTAATATTTTGAGGAATGGGCAGTTTAAATTAAAAAATTTTGGTGTGTCCATCCACATTATCTTCTTCCAGCCTGTTACTAGGTCTTATGAAATCATTTTCCCCATTTGTTTGGACCATTCGTGAAAGTTACAGCACTGGGAGATATACAGGGTGTCCCATCTATCTTGTCCACCCAAAATATCTCTGAAACAATAACAGCTATTGGAAAACGACTTTCATCGGTATCAATATACGGCTGGGGCGCATGAATGTACATATTTGGAAACATTCTAAAACGAAAGCAAATGTGTTTTTAACACAAACTTATGTTTTTTTAATATATTTTTTCTTCAGCAATCCATAGCATGACAAATCACATAAACAATGTCGTTGATTGCATCACAATATTCCAATTACATCCCGAGATATTGCGACGCGAAGTTGACGCTTGTAATACGCGAAACGCGCGGCTAGCGCACGTCCTGAGACTCTTGCGAGAACCCCATACTGCCCATGACGTGCGCTAGCCGCGCGTTTCGCGTATTTCAAGCGTCAACTTCGCGTCGCAATATCTCGGGATGTAATTGGAATATTGTGATGCAATCAACGCCATTGTTTATGTGATTTGTCATGCTATGGATTGCTGAAGAAAAAATATAGGGTGTCCCTTAAAAAAAATAGAAAAAAACAACATAATTTTGTGTTAAAAAACACATTTGCTTTCGTTTTAGAATGTTTCCAAATATGTACATTCATGTGCCCCAGCCGTAAATTGATACCGGTGAAAGTTGTTTTCCAATAGCTGTTATTGTTCCAGAGATATTTTGGGTGGACAAGATAGCTGGGACACCTCGTATAACGTGAAGTGACAGTGGAGTTCTTCAAAACTTGAATAGCACAACCTAGTCGCTTTCTTAACATCATTCAATGCTTTTCGGCAAACGTTAACTGATGGCATACATTTTTTGAAGAAATCATTGTAATTTTTTTCTCTAGTAATTTATTCAGTGTTGAAGTTCTATGAGTTTGTCGGAATTCTGTTTTGTTTCTATGCACAATTCTAAAACCTCTTTCAGTGGCTGTGGGGCACCAACAGAGATGTGGTGCTAACTTTTAGACAATTCTGCAAGCCGGCCGCGGTGGCCGAGGAGACTGAGGCGCTCCAGTCACGGTCTGCACGGTCACTACGGTCGGGGGTTCGAATCCCCCCTCGGGCATGGATATTTGTGCCGTCTTTAGTATAAGGTAGTTGATAAGTAGTTTGTAAGTTTAGGGACTGATAACCCCGTAGTTAAGTCTCATAAGCTTAACAAACATTTGATTTGAACAATTCTGCAAAATGTGTTTTGCCAGAGGAATCCCCCAACTGTGAAATATACCAAGTGATATCTGCTCTTCCAAACGATAAAACTAAAAATTAGTGAACTCTACTTCTAGTCCTTCAATCTCACTAGAAGGTTAGACATTTGGAAACTGAGCCAAGAAGTATTCCACATATGCGAAGTTCATCTTCCTTTTGGATATATAAGCTTGACACTGCTGCTAGTTTCCACAATGGCGCGCCTTTGTGCATTCATCTCGTACGCCGTATTACGCAGTTTTCGAGTTTGTATGAGTTACACTCAATACTGGTGATTTCCACAAGAAAGTTGTTGCTCATAATCGATTTATTTTTGTCGAAGACATCACACTCACGACATCGAAAGAAGCCGAGTTTCACCGACGGAAAGCAAATGATACTGATTTGTTATTTAAATCTGAAAATCGGAATTCGAACCACTCCTATCGTAAACTCATAATTTTAAACGATTTTCGTAACAGTTACGATTAAATCGTAATGGTTGGAATCTGTGCGTGACGCAAATTCTATAGCACCGCAGTATGTTTAAACCAAGCCCCTACCTCGCCGTAGCGGAGAAGCTAGGCAACTGTCCCCGAATTGAAGCAGTTGATCGCCGCCATTTGCAGGGAAGAATCCTAGTGCTGGGGCTGTGATTTGTAGTGTATGGGAAGCAATAAGAACAAAATTAAGCACAAAATAAACGCATGTTTCTTTAAAAACAATTATTGATTATTGCAGACTGTTTAAAAAGTATTCTTAAATGATGAAGTTTTCTAATTTCCGAAATACGCTCGCATAGAGACATGAAATTTTAAGAATATAATACTCTTTTCTGAGAATGTGGAGCGATTTTGCATCGAGATATTTGCACAAGCTGATTCCATGAAACTTGTAAAGTAGCAAAGAGTGCGATTATTATTCAGTCCGCGTAATTTTCTGTCAGGTCCTGTTTACTTTTGCCGACTACTCTGTACGTTTTGCACGCTTATTTTTGTACACCACATTTTTGTCTTCATATTTCATATTACATAGAATTTTTCTTTAGACTTCCTCGAATTTGAGTATGAATAATTGTAATAACCCATACAACTTTAAATATGTATATCATTCGCACATTACTTTTTAACAGAGATAGTACTTCTGAAAGTGGTTGAGTATGCAACATTTGATCAAATTATGACTATTTACGAAGTACAATCACCACCTGATAAGTGTCTAAAAGCAATTATTTGTCCTACTTCTGTATCATACTGATATATATGATTAAAAATCTAAATACCTCTAATATGCCTAGTTCTTCATTCGGCTCAACTTAGTATTTTTAGTAATTAATATGCAAATGAAATATAAGTACTTGACATGCAACAAAGCACTTTTCTCAGTTCTAGGGAATCATTTGTAAGAGGAAACCTAAAGAAAAACAAACGCTCATGATTTATTATTTCTGTATGAAAATACTATACGCTATACAAGTAATGACTGATGTGTGAAATATAACATTGTCTCCGTCTTCATCTTTGCTTCCATTCTTAGTGTTATAATTAAAAGCAGCACACGAACAAACCATGTTTACGCACGGTTTCCCTGCAAATGGCGGCTTCTGTCACGTTCAATGTGGGGACGCGACACTAGCGCCAGCGGACGGTCGAGTTTTTATTTATAAAGTCTATGGTTTAAACTTACTAGAGTAAAAATGGCGGATGCGCCAGCTCGTACTTATAGGAGCCTTAACGTCGTGACGGCTACCGCGTGTACTGGTATCCGTGGCCCAGCCCATCCCTACCGCCTCAGGGTTGAATTTTCTGAGCGACAGTGAGGGGGGGGGGGCGGGGGCAAGGCAGGCCTCCATTTCACTTCACCCCCCCCCCCCCTCCCTGGTGACACTGGCGAGTGTCAGGGCGCCGCCAGTCAATCGTGGGCAGGAAATTGCGCGGAAGGCGTCATTTCCGGCGCGCAGGCAAGAAGCCCCCGCACCACCTGCAAGCAGGGTCGGTACACCGGATCCCTCCTACTGAAGGCTACTCGCCTCTCGCTAGCTATCTGTGAGACACTCTTTAGAAGAAGAAGAAAAAAAAAGAACAAAGAGCGTCAGGTAAGGTTCCAACTGATAGGGGTTCACCGCTTTCCTTGTGTTACGCAGTCTACCTTTCTTGTTATACATTGCCGTGTTGCCTCTTCTTTCGGAGATGTCCAAAAGAACAGACACCACAGCAGTCTATAATAAGTATTTATACGTGAAGACGGCGTTTGGTTCATGCGTTCGACCTTGCACGGAAATTCGTAATGGCGAATGTAAAGACCCATTTGCACTCAAGTTCGGAATATGTTTTGGGTCGAAACATTGTTTGCAAATTGTTCCCAACCAATGTTGACAACATTGTTCATTGTTCAAAAAAGAAAGAAAAAATGTTCAAATGTTTGTAAAGATTATGGGACTTAACTACGGGCTTATCAGTCCCTAAACTTACAAACTACTTATGAACTAAGGACGGCACAAATATCCATGCCCGAGGGGGGATTCGAACCCCCGACCGCAGTGGCCGTGCTGACCGTGACTGGAGCGCCTCAGTCACCTCGGCCACCGCGGCCGGCTGTTCATTGTTCATGACTGTGACTACACTGGCGACGAACATTTCTATTCACATTATCTGCTGCAATTTTTTCCATATTTATGCATTCTTCTACTGACTTGCATTTGCCTTCTAGCCACTCCTGTTTATTTTGCACTTCCTGTCAGTCTCATTTCTGTACTCCATTTTGCCTGTTTCATTTACTGCATTTTTGTATTTTCTGCTTTCATACATTAAATTTAATATTTCTTTTGATATCCAAGAATTTTTTCAGGTCTTTCCTTTCTGACTGTTTGGTCCTCCGCTGCCTTCACTACTTCATCTCTCAATGCTACCCATTCCTCCTCTACCGTTTTATTCCCCCCCCCCCCCCCGTTTCTGTCAATTGTTCCCTAAATCTCCCTTTGAAATTCTTAAGAACTTCAGGTTCCCTCAATTTATCCAAGTCGCACCTCCTTATTTTCCTACCTTTCTGCAGTTTTTTTCAGTTTCAGCCTACAGTTCATGACCAACAAGTTATGGTCAGAGTCTACAACTGCCGCTGGGTATGTCTTACACTTTAAAACCTGGTTCCGAAATCTATGTCTTACCATTATAAAATTTATGTGGTACCTTCCGGTGTCTCCTGGTCTCTTCTTTCGAGATTCTTAAACCAGGTGTTTGTTATGATTAAATTATGTTCCGTGCAAAATACCACCAGGCGGCTTCTTCTTTCATAACTTCTGCTCAGTCCATATTCCCCCACTATTTTCCCTTCCCTTCCTTTCCCTACTACCGAATTCCAGTCTCGTATCACAATTAAGGTCTCCGCTTCCTTAATTGTCTGCATAATTTCCTTTACCTCCTCATACATTTCTTCGATCACCTCATCATCACCAGATCTAATTGGCATGTAAACCTGTATTATTGTGGTAGGTGTTGGCTTCGTATTTATCTTGACTACGATAATGCAATCACTGCGCTGTTCATAGTAGTTCACACGCATTCCTATTTTATTATTCATAATCAGACCTACTCCTGTAATACCCCTAAGCGTATTTATAATCCTGTACTCACCTGACCAAAAAACCTGTTCCTATTTCCACCGAACTTCACTAATCCCCACTATATCTAACTTCAACCTATCCATTTCCATTTTTAAATTTTCTAAGTTCCCTACCAGTTTAAGAGATCTGACATTCCACGCTCCAAATGTTCAAATGTTTGTATAGTTTATGGGACTTAACTACGGGGTCATCAGTCCCTAAACTTACAAACTACTTACGAACTAGCTAATCCTAAGGACGGCACAATTATCCATGCCCGAGGGGGGATTCGAACCCCCGACCGTAGTGGCCGTGCAGACCGTGACTGGAGCGCCTCAGTACCCTCGGCCACCGCGGCCGGGTCCACGCTCCGATCCGTAGAATGCCAGTCTTTTTTCTCCTGGTGATCACATCCTCCAGAGTAGTCCCCGCATATAGATCAATTTATATAATAACAACTGCAGTATGTTTGAACAGAAAATAAACATTGTCACAGAAAAATGAAGTTTTACACTTTCTAGTAGAACACTTACTTCTACTAAGTCAAGGATTATAAATACAGAGATCAGTCATAACAATACAATTGACAATCGATAGATATCAAATCATTCAAATAAATAATTTAGTAACAATTGCATAAACAATAATAAACAATGGATTATCAGGGAAAGGAGGATGCTATAGTGTTAAAACAGGGGAAATACCCTCCGCCTTCAAGAAGAATACAGTAATTCGAATTCCAAAAGAAGGAAGTGCAGACAAGTGTGAGAATTACAGAACTATCAGTTTAATAAGTCATAGTTGCAAGATACTAAGACGAATTATGTACAGACGAATGGAAAAACTTGTGGAATCCAACTTTGGGGAAGATCGGTTTGGATTTAGGAAAAATTTAGGAAAACGGGAGGCAATACTCACATTACAAGTTATCTTAGAAGATAGGCTAAGAAAAGGGAAACCTACATTTTTAGCATTTGTAGCTTTGGAGAAAGCTTTTGACAATGACGACTGGAATAAACTTTCATATTCTGAAGCTAATAGGGGTATCAAATCAAATGTTTGTAAATCTATCGGACGAAACTGCATGGTCATCAGTCCGTAGCTTACAAACTACTTAAACCTAGGTAAACTAACCTAAGGACAACACACACACACATCCATGCCCCAGGGAGGACTCGAACCTCCACGGCGAGCAACCGCGCGCTTCGCAACTTACGCTAAGGACTACACACAACCCGTACCTGACGGAGGACTAGAACTTCCGACGGCGAGCAACCGCGCGCTTCATAGCAAGGCGCCTTAGGGCGCTCGTCAACTCCACCGCGGCGTCTATTATATACCATGATGATATAATAAGTCAAAAAGCATTTGAGAAATGTCGATTTCAATTAAAACAGTTCATGGAAGATACTCTTTCTTTCAGCTTTGCAGAACGTAAGGATAGATGACTTACTTCAGTTGCATAAGCAGCTTTCAAATGCGTCGTATGAGAAGAACTGAAAGATTCACCATGTACCACAATTCAACTGAGAACCGGCAAATTTGTTGCGTGTAAAAATAACTGTCAGAACTTTTCAAATGGACACTCATAAAAATGACAATTGTCCTACAACGCTAACATGCAGACAAATTGACTACATGTAAGACATGAAAACGAGAAGTTTTATTGTTAGCTGCCTGTTTTTTGACTATAAATGAGACAAACTGATGCTCATAAAGACGTAAGATGAGCTCTCTGGCCCGAATTACCTGACTTAGATGTGGGTTTCAAACCACTACACGGCTGGTAGGCAGTGCCGGATTAAACCCTAAATAGGCCTCTAGGCAAACCAAATCCTGGGGCCCCAATCCAAACTCATCCCTTAATAAGTTAATAATTTTGCACTAAAGAACAAGAATATAGTGGTAATAATAATAATAATAAAATTGAGGTAATCCGTGATAATAATAATAATAAAATTGCGGTATTCCTCAACCAAAGCATTCGTTTCAAGTAATTAACATGTTCAACCATCGTGTAAGATAGCCGCTTACCAGCTACAATAAATTCAAATTTGGATATAAGAATAATAATAACAAAGTGCAATGAGACACTTTCGTGCAAAATGTAAATGTATTTATTCAACAAAACAAACAATCATCAATAGTTCAATATACGTTGATATAATATTGCAGAGATTATTTGACAAAATATAGAAATTAATAATAATTAAGAAATGCAATAAACATTTACTTTCAAAAATCTTTCAAAATATCTTTAAAGTGTATATCCTGTAAGAATGGCAAGTGAGTTCAAACGTTACATTGTTAACACAATCAGAACATTTGGAAACGTTCATTGCACCATATTTTCAAAAATGAATTTGTATGATCGCGATGATAGAACAGCTTGGTCAGCTTTAAAATCTTCTGCTTCTGATGTGAAGAATTTAAAATGAATCATTTCGTACACAAATTCCTCTTCGACGTCCTAAGAATAAATATGTCTAAATCTCCGGTCAGATTCTTTAATTTCATCTTTAGGCTTCAGTGGAAACTCAACAAGGAATCCAAAACAATAATCTTCATTATAAGCTTTTATACGACGAGAAAGCTCTTTACATAATTTGTCCAATGTTGGTAGGTCAGAAGACTAATAAGGGCCTCATGTGACCGTCTTGCACTCTTTAAACTCTTCAGAACTATCGGGATCCATTTCCAATCATATACATATTTTTTCACTCGTCTGTAGACAAACAGCGAAAAGGCAACTAAGTTTTATATACAAGGTGTTACACTAAGTGTGTTTGCCTCTGTAACGTATCAAATAATAGGTGACGGGAAATTTTAATGCGGTAGGTCAACACAAGAAATGTTACACTTTCTGCGGAGCTCAGAACATAGTTTATTGTGTCATTTTCCAAAGAGTTACAGTACAAAGATATAATTTTTTAAATGGAACTATAGTTTTTTCTATCGTGCATTGGATTCGTTGAAACCAGCTGCGTCCAAATCAATTTAAACTACATTCCTATCACTGTTAGTTTGGGAGTTACAACCCTTCAAAGTTTCATGGGGAGATACCACACGCTGTACATAATACATGGCTGTGTGGTGGGTGATGGATGTTATGGCGGTGGGAAGTTGATTTACATGAGATGTTCAAATGTGTGTCAATGTTCCTCAATGCATAATGCAATGCGCTGTCGAAAGGATCTGCGGACGAGATGTAACATCGCCGGTGTGACGGAGCGACATGCGTCCTCGATGCGCCGTTTTAGATCATCTGGGGATGTGGGCTCAGTGACATAAACACGATCCTTTAGATATCCCCACAAAAAGAAATCTACTGGTGTTAAATCGGGCGACCTTGCGGGCCATGAATGAGGACCATAGCGCCCCAACCCCACAATACAGCCATGTATTATGTACAGCGTGTGGTATCTGCCCCTGAAACTTTGAAGGGTTGTAGCTCCCAAACTAACAGTGATAGGAAGGCAGTTTAAATTGATTTGGACGCAGCTGGTTTCAACGAATCCAATGCACGGTAGGAAAAACTATTGTTCCATTAAAAAAATTATATCTTTGTGCTGTAAGTCTTTGGAAAGTGGTACAATAAACTATGTTCATAGCTCCGCAGAAAGTGTAACATTTCTTGTGTTGACCTACCGCATTAAAATTCCCCGTCACCTATTATTTTATAAGTTACAGAGACAAACACACTTAGTGAAACACCCTGTATAACGCTAAAGTCTTTCTAAAAAATTATCATCGTTATAGGGGTGCGCACGGGACCCCTAAATTTTGTGTCCCAGCCTCGTCGCCGCTTTTGTGTCTCGTTTCCGTCGTAGGTGTCGGTGTCGGAGTATAAAGACCGACACAGGAATAAAGGATGCACGCTTGTGCAGGTAGGAGGTGACCAGCCAGTGGGACAGCAGAAACTAGAAACACTAGAATAAATTAGAACGAGATATATATTTCTTAGAGACTTAGTAATACTTAACTTTTACATAGCTCAGTACTGCAGAATGCTGATACATAGTTGAGCTAGAGGCCTGCCTAGTGCCTATCCGATAGCCAAGTCTTCACTGGTGCCTATCTGATTCCGAAGTGTTAACTGGTTCCTATCTCAGTCCCAAGTGAACGATGCAGTCCAATGGTGGCCACGAGCGGAGTTGTCGCAGAGGGCGCTCGTGGCTGACGTCGTAAGAACGCCGCGCCGTGCGTGCATGGCGGCGCGCGGCGAAAGTAGGTGGCGCGCACTTTGGACTTGTGCGACACCACACTAAAATGCGCGGTGCCCCTAGGCAGCTGCCTCCTCTGCCTCATGGGTAATCCGGCACTGCAAGTAGGAGACTGTGTTACCTGTGGTCTCTGGGCGGGACGCAGATTGCAGCCGAAACAAGCCGTGTGACGTCACGCAATATGGCGGCTCCGCGCGCTGTTTACGGTTGAACGCACTTCAATTGCAACGCGCCGGTAATGGCCCCACATCGATCAGGGAGCTCCCGGTCTCACCTCAAACGAGCGAACCGACTCGGTAAAGCCCCGCACACCGAATGGAAAACGTGCCAGCGTGAAATAGCGACCCAGATTTCTCTCTGCTGTAAACGGCGGACGCACGCGAGCAGGTGGGGTACGCTCTCCATCAGTTCGTCTTCGCTGGTTATCAGTCTTTTACCCAACCATCAGGGGAATTTAGCTAGAGTTCGCTTTCTGTCTTGTATGCTTGAACACATAAAGGAATTTACGTCTTGGTTAGGTGGGAGTTAACAGTTGTCAACCACTGTATAAAATGCATCGATGTAGTATTATAAGACTTTATTTATTTATGTATACTTTTCCGTTCACTTTTAAAAAGTTCTCTAAAATTTTATATTCGAAGACCTCGGGAGAACATAGTGACAACCCTCATTTATAAAGTGTTGAGATATGACGACTTGTATGTTTGAAAAATAGTTTCTATTTCATAATCAAAATATCCATGGGTGTACTGCCGTCTATATTGTCCAACGGGCACAATATTTCGGCGATCATACATGTCGCCATCATCGGGTGAACTGACGGACTGAGCTCCTGGAAACGCGCTGGCACGGAGATCTGCGCGCTATGGCGGCTCGAAGGGAACTGGGTTCTAGCCCGGTAGCGGGCGATTTAAATACCCTCGACCCGCGGAGCGACCCCTCCGCGGTCCGCGCCCCGCGCCGCGGCCGCGCAGTGGAACCGATTGCGACGGCGTCTGAGATGACGTCGGTGTGAGGGCTCTATCCGCCGTGGTCATCACTACGTTACGTTTGCTAGATTTACTCTTAATTAACCCAATCGCTGGTCCCCAAGCTTTGCTAAGATTATAGCCACAGTCACAGTTTATGAGGTCGTCACTTGTGCGTGACCATAGAAATTCGCACAAGTGAGGACCTCATAAATCGTGACTGTGGCTATAATCTTAGCAAAGCTTTGTACTACAAATTACAATAGCATGGCTTCCAATAGTCTCTGTCATACCTAGTCTGCAGGTGTGAGAACGGTCACGTGACCTTTGCAACTAGTACAACTGAGGCAGCGTGTCCGACGTTTGCGTCAGTTCTCCCATAGGACCACCGCGCCTCAATTTGGACCCCTTTCAAATTCGCTCATTTGGCTGTAGGAAGCTGATCTCCGTGTCATGGCGCTTATTTGAGGCTGTCTGAGATCTCGCTAAACCTTCTGACAGTGAGCGTGCTTTATTAATGGTTACGCTCAGACGACACCCTGGCAGCTGTGTCAGTTCGCTGTCTGCTGGCGACGACGATGGAAGCAGCGTCACTTCCTCTACTATCCCCCAGGTGGCTTCTGCCGTCATCAAATCAAAATCCACTTGTCTTTCCAGGACAACTGTAGCTGTTGGAAGCCCGAAAAATGAGACTTAATATACAGGGTGGTCCACTGATAGTGACTGGTCCAAATATCTCACGAAATAAACATCAAACGAAAAAACTACAAAGAACAAAAGTTTCCTAGCTTGAAAGGGGAAAACAGATGGCGCTATGGTTGACCCGCTAAGTGGGGCTGCCTTAGGTCAAACGGATATCAACTGCATTTTTGTAAATAGGTACCCTCATGTTTTATTTCATATTCGTCTAGTACGTAAATAAACATGAATGTTTTATTTGCAACAATTTTTTCGCTTTGTGACAGATGGTGCTGTAATAGTCACAAACGTGTAAGTATGAGGTATGGCGTGACAATTCGCCAGTGCGGACGGTATTTTCTTCGAATACATTACTCGTGTTAAAATGGGCCGTTTACCAATTGAAGAAAATATCGGTATGGGATGGCGATGTGATCAAAATGCCCCGCCGGCCGCGGTGGCCGCGGGGACTGAGGCGCTCCAGTCACGTTCTGCACGGCTACTACGGTCGGGGGTTCGAATCCCCCCCTCGGGCATAGATATTTGTGCCGTCGTAGTTCGTAAGTAGTTCATAAGTAGTTTGTAAGTTTAGGGACTGACGACCACGTAGTTAAGTCCCATAAGCTATACAAACATTTGAACATTTGAACATCAAAATGCCCAACGGGCCTGTGCTATGTATGGTGATAGTTATCCTTGAAGTCATCATCCAAGTGTCCGCACCTTTCGTCGGATAATTACGTTATTTAAAGAGACAGGAAGTGTTCAGCCACAATCTGCAAAAATGATGATGTCCAAGTAAGTTTTTTAGCTGCACTTGCGGCTAATACGCACATCACTAGCAGACAAACTGAGCGAAAATAGGGAATCTCAAAAACGTCGCTGTTGAGAACTCTACATTAACATGAATTTCACCCGTAATGTATTTCTATGCACTAGGATTTGCATGGCGAAGACTTTGAACGTCGTGTACAGTTTTGCCACTGGGCACAAAATAAATTACGGGACGATAAGAGATTTTTTTTCACGTTCACTATTTAGTGACGAAGCGTCATTCACAAACAGAGGCACCATAAACCGGCAGAATATGTACTATTGGCCAACGGAAAATCCACGATGGCTACGACAAGTGGAACATCAGTGACCTCGGCTGGTTAATGCATGGTGCGGCATTAAGGGAGGAAGGATAATTAGCCCCTATTTTATGGATAGCAATCTAAATGCTGCAATGTATGCTGATTTCTTACGTAATGTTCTACCAATTTTACTACAAGATGTTTCACTGCATGACAGAATGGCGATGTACTTTCAACATGATGGATGTTCGGCACATGGCTCGCGGTCTTAAATGGAAAGTTTAATGTCAGGTGGATTGATCATAGAAGCACCATACCATGGCCCGGATTTCTGTGGGGAAAATTAAGGATATTTGCCGCGGTGGAGTAGCCCAGCGGTCTAAGATGCCTCGCTGCAGAGCACGCGGTTGCTCGCTGTTAGAGGTCCAAGTCCTCCTTGGGGCATGGGTGTGTGTGTGTGTTGTCCTTAGGTTAGTTTATCTTAGTTTAAGTACTTTCTAAGCTACGGACTGATGATCACGCAGTTTGGTCCGATAGATTTACAAACATTTGAAGGATATTTGTTATCGTGATTCACCGACAACACCTGAAAATATGCTTCAGCGCATTGTCAATGCATGTGAGAACAGTACTGAAGGCGAACTAATCGCTGTCGAGGGGAATTTCAAAAGTTCAAATGTTTCTAGAGCGTAAGGGACTTAAATGCGGGGTCATCAGGTCCTGCACTTACAAGCTACATGTGAACTACCTTATACTAAAGACGACACAAACATCCATGCCCGAGGGGGGGGGGGATTCGAACCCCCAACGGCGGACGGCCGCGCGCACCGCATCATGGCGCACCAGCACGCGCGGCTAATCCGCCGCGGCTACGGGGAATTCCAAATGCATTGAAGTTGAAGGACATCATTTTGAGCATTTATTGAAGTCATGAGGTAGTTACAGGTAATCACGCAGTAACAGCATGCATTCTCATAATGTATGATAATTTCACAAAAGTGCATGTATCACAATGGAACAACCGCAATAAAGTTCAAACGTACTGTGTTTTATTTTAAAAAACCTACCTGTTACCCACTGCTCGTCTAAAATTGTGAGCAATATGTTTGTGAATATTACAGCGCCATCTGTCACAAATCGACAGAAGTGTTCCAAATAAAACATATTCATTTACGTACTAGACGAATATGTAATAAAAATGGGGCTACCTATTTTTAAAAAATGCAGTTGATATTCGTTTGACTTATGGAAGCGCCATCTAGCGGTCCAACCATAGCGCCATATGTTTTCCCCCTTAGAGCTAGAAAAGTTTTGTTATTTGTCGTTTTTTCGTTTTATGCTTATTTCGTGAGATATTTGGCCCGTTCACTATCAATGGACCACCCGGTATATATACAGGGAGTTTCGGTGTTTCAGACCATCCGTCCACCCTTTACAAACTCTTAGGAGTCTTATGAAATGTAAAATGCAATACATCCTAGTAGCAAGTATACTCCACCACATCAAATGGTGGTGTTTTCAACTCCCGATTCCTAACGGAAGTGGGTTATTCAAACCGGAAGTAGTTTTTTTCTAAAATGAAATAGCATACTTTTTCTCATTCATTTCTATTCTATGCCGAAAATGGGGAATGTTTCGTTTAAAAAAAAAAAAAAAAAAAACTAAATCGTCATTCTGCACTTACAAAAGTCTTTAGAAATGTGTTTTATGAGAAGTCAAACGAAAAGATGAAGCAGGGACATGAACGAGGTTGTTGGTACTGTAAGGATGTGTCCAATAACTGGCATTCGACTTGCGCCTCAAGCTACTATTGAGTACACTGTCTGCACCTTAATGACATATTACATTATTTGATGTATCTAACTTATTGGGCTCTAGTATCTAAGTAATCTATGCAAGCCACTTTCCAGATGAGCCAAAACATTACAGAAGGCATTTGGGAGTGAAGAATCACGATTTAGAAAAAAAAATACTTTATAACAAACATTCTCCACTTTCGGCATAGAGTCGAAATTGTAAGAAAAAGTATGCCATTCCATTAAAAAAAATCGCACTGACGTGTTTTACGTCCCACTTTAGATTTGTAGTTTTATAGGTTTTTGCAAAAATTTGGACAAAAATAATCAAAAATTAATTAATAAGAGTGTTTGAAACCCTTTTAGGAAAAAAATTAGGTATTGGTGGGTTTCGAACCACTGTCCTTCAGCGTCACAATCCAATGCATTGCCTACTACACTATGGATAGCAGTTATAAGATGCGTTCTTTAATTTCATACTATTGATGGCCGCTGTTAACTGATGCTAATATGGCATTTGTGGACACTAGATTATCATTTATCGTACGAAGAACGACGTGTTTTTTTAATTCTTCAGTGCGCCATTGCTTTGAAATGAGAACGTGTAAGTTACAATAAGAAAATCATCAAATACGCAACGCAAGATGGCGTATGCCAGAGAGAGTTCTGGGCGAGGAATGTCACGTAACATCTGCGAACGGCTGGTTTTCTTAAATTCAGAGGAGGGTGTCAAAACTCCGTTATTTTTGCAAATATCTCTCAAACGATACGAGATATGAAAAAACATAAGGGAACAAAGTTGTAGAGAATTTTCTCCTCTACAAATTCGTTTATTCAATTTTCGCGTCAGATGAACGGTTTATTTGCAATTAAAATTACATTACACACGGCTTTTTTTGGTATTACTAACGTATTCCTTGTCAGAAATATTTCAAAAAGTGAGGTTTTGGTCTCTGGTAGCCAAAAATTATGTCTATGAAATTTGGTGCCGATCGGTTGCACGGTTCGACCTAAAAAGTAGGAACACGTTACAGCCAGACAAACTTCGTCAATTCGCCGTTATTTTTGCAAATATCTCTTGAAACGATGCGAGATATGAAAAAAATCATAATAGAGCGAAGTTGTAAAGAATTTTCTCCTCTGCCAATTAGATTATTCAATTTTCGTGTGAGATGAACGGTTCGTTTGCAATTACAATTATATTACAAACGGCTTTTTTTAATTACTACCGTATTTTTTGCCCGAAAAATTTGAAAAAGGGAGGTTCTGGTCTCTGACGGCCTACAATTATGTCTGTAAAATTTAGTGCTGATCGGTTGAACGGTTCGTCTTAAAAACAGGGAACACGTTCGGACAGACAGACATTTAAATTTCGAGCTTCAAAAGACTAACGCAAAGGCCCACTTTTAGTGTTACTACCGTAACCTAAAGTGGCCAAAATCGACTTCTGGTCGGAATAGCCAACTTCCGGTGGCGCCAATCGATGTGGCGTCGTGCAGTTCCTTCTAGTATATGAGGTATCGCATTCTATATTTCAGACAACTCCCTCGGCTTCAGAAGGGGTTGGCAGGCGGACTGGGACTCCATGTATAATGTCGAGATGAGAACTTAGCGCCATAGACAACAGAGAACGGAGGGTTTCTACGAAAGAGGAGAAACGGGGGGAGCGAGGGAATTATGAGAATAATGAAGTGTTATAAACGTAGCACAGGATGTTAGAGTCAGCAGACCCTGGAATGCTGATGCTTTAAAGTTCTTATGTCAACGCTTTTGCCAGAACTCCCCCCTGTTACCCTACAAAACCCTTGAAACATTGTCCCGCAACATTGGATATATTTACTGAAGTTATTGTTACCAGCTTCGTGCGCCAGCCATTCCGCAGCGACTGATATGCAGATGATGTTTGTATTCTTGGCTCAAATTTAAATGTAAATTTCGTTGCCGGCCGTATGTAAATGCAGAGGCGAAGAGCAGAGAACCAACATTGATCTCTGGGGTCCCTGTCCAAAGCTTCAGGCCACTGCAGGCTATTGTTATGAGGAAAGTCACACCGCGAAAACCATGTGAAGGCCCGAAGAGGTAGCACTGATTACTGTACTGCAAACAATACAGCACAGGGAGACAAAGTACTGAGAACTAGTATTCGGCATGAGTGAGGCACAAAATAGGTCTAAAAACCTTAAAATGCTGATAATAACTTTATCTGAACAAAAGCAACGCTTCAACATAAACGATGCAAGTCACATTGATTAAGTAGGAAAGTCATCATTGTCGGTTCAAACTGAATAGAACTGGTCAAGCTCTAAAATCAAACTGTGTAGCTGAAACGTTGCTTGTATCACCCGAATTTCTTATTTAAGTAGGGCGTTGCTTGCATGCAGGCTACTGCGAGATCGCTATGACGACATTGTAGGAGAGAGCTGGATGGATTCTTATTTCTAATCACGGTTAGTGCGCGTTAGTCTCTTGTAATTTTTACGTTAAGATATCGGTCACCAACCTCAGGGTCGCTATGTGGCAATGAGATCCCACATTAATTAATTTGTCATGGCGCTCTAGCAAATGCAGCGAAAGCGTGGAGATGAAAATGAAAACTGCTGTAATGAATAATTCTAGAAAGTGGTAAAGGAAGCACAAACTATCGAACGAAAATGCTGACTGAAAAATTTAAACAAACTTCATTAAATGAATCCCAGCTGCCGCAGAGAGACTTACAGTTGGATCCAATTGCAAGCGAAGCAGAACATAGAGTGACGAGCGCGTAGATCACCACAACATGAGTGTTAGAGTTGGCGTTCAAGTGTTTTTAACATTCACCTATCGGCTGTCGAACAGTAGGGGTCCTATAACACTTCCATGGGGGAGCGCCAGATATCACTTTTGTGTTACTCGATGTCTTTCCGTCAGCCTACTGTGTCCTTTCAGTCAGGAAATCACGAATCCCATCGCACAACTCTGACGATATTCCATAAGCACGCAATTTGATTAGAATACGCTTGTGAGGTACAGTGTCGAAAGCCTTCTGGAAATCTTAGAAATATGGTTTTATTTGACATCCCTTGCGGATAGCACTTACTACATTTGAGTAAAGAGCTAGCTGTGTTTTACAAGAACAATACTTTCTGAATTCTTATTGACTGTGGGACAATAGGTCGTTCCGTTACAGATAATTCATTATTTTCGAAAAAGTATGATCCATAACCGTGCTGCAAACCGACGTCGATGATATAGGCCTGTAATTTTGCCTTTCTTGAATATTGAAGTGATCCTTGCAACTTTCCAGTCTTTGTGTACGGATCTCCCACTGAGCGACTCGTTGTATGTGGTAGCTAGGTATGGGTTTATTGCGTCAGCATACTCTGAAACAAACCGAATTGGTATACAGTCTTCGCAGGAAGACTTACTGTTGTTAAGTGATTTAAGTTGCTTTAGTACTCCAGGGATACGCACTTTTAAATTACGCATGCTGGCAGCTGTTCTTGATACGAATTCTGGAATATTGGCTTCGTCTTCTTTCGTGAAGGAATTACGGAAAGCTGTGTTAAGCAATTCTGTTTTAGCAGAACTGTCATCAATAGCAACACCATTGCTTCTGCTTAGGGAAGATATTGACTGTTTTGCCGCTAAGTATACTTTACATACGGCCAAAACTTCTTATTTTCTACCAAATTACGTGACGGAACTTAGTTGTGGAAAGTATTATAAGCCTCTCGCATTGAAGTTAGAGCTAAATTTCTAGTCTCTGTAAAACAATGCCAGTCTTGGAGACTTTGTGTCCGTTTAAATTTGGCATGCTTTTTTCTTTGCTTTTGCTGTTTTGTGTACCACGTGGGGTCGGCCACTTCTTTTGTTAAATATTTTTGGAAACATCTTTCTTTCACTTTGTGGGATTATAAAAAACCACTCTTATTTTAATGTCTGTTTATATATATATATAGACTAGAGTGCAATGAATTATTTATTTTGTCAACTAGCTTCGGTCCTTATTTTGTACCATCTTTAGGACTGTAGCTCTGAAATGTATCATAGGTACATTTAGAGGACTTTCAAACAATATAGGGCTTCAAACCGCCCTTTATCAAAGTCGGAAACGTTATGGTACGCATTTCTCCTCCTTACACGAGACATCACAACGACGTTTCACCAGGCAACGCCGGTCAACTGCTGTTTGTGTATGAGAAATCGGTTGGAAACTTTCCTTACGTCAGCACGCTGTAGTTGTCGCCACCGGCGCCAACCTTGTGTGAATGCTCGGTAATACTAATCATTTGCATATTGCAGCATCTTATTCCTGTCGGTTAAGTATCGTGTCTGTAGCGCGTCATCTTCGTGGTGCAGCAATGGTCAGGAGCGTATTTATTGTCCTCAACGTAAGTCAGTATAAGTAGTTTATAAGTCTAGGGACTGATGACCAGCGTACCTAAGTCCCATAGATTTACAAGCATTTGATTTTTGTCGCAGTGGTAACACATGCCGGCCGCGTTGGCCGAGGGGACTGAGGCGCTCCAGTCACGGTCTGCACGGCCACTACGGTCGGGGTTCAGATCCCCCCCTCGGGCATGGATATTTGTGCCGTCCTTAGTATAAGGTAGTTGATAATTAGTTTGTAAGTTTAGGGACTGATGACACCGTAGTTAAGTCCCATAAGCTTAACAAACATTTGATAACACACTGTACTCGCTATCGGGTTTGGGTTTTCCTTTAGTTTCCTGTATCACTCGAGGCAAATGCCGGGATTGTTCCATTTAAAGTTCACGGCCGATTTCCTTAGCTATCTCTGGTAGTTTGCGATCCCACGATAACACACTTCACACCAGGCACAGAACGAAGTCGTGTTCACATCAATTACTCACACGGTGTCCGCTTCCGTAGCTCAGCGGTACCGTCTCTGACTACAACGCAGGAGGCCCGGATTCGATTCCCGGCAGGGGACTGGGTGTTGTGTGTTGTCCTAATCATCACCACCTCATTATCATTGGCACGAAAGTCGCCCATGCGGCGTCAAATAAAAAGACTGACACTAAGGCGGCCGAACAAACCCGCAAGGGTTCTCCCGGCCAAGAAAGCCATACGCTCATTCCCACTCACACTGTCCAAATGTGGTTGGATTAGATGTTGCAGACCGACAAAAGAACAGCAGCAGGTTAAAGAGTCAGGAGGGACCAGGCGCCGTGGAGACAGGGTACATGACACAGCGGCCAGCACGACAAACACCCAGTGGAACGGTCGCCGCACAGCATGAAGAAGGTAGGCCCGGCGTCCGGTATCCGCCGTTGCAGTCGTAGTGCTCTGTCCTCGGCTTCAGCCGAGCTTAAGCTGCGCCGTACATGTTACGAAAGACTCCTCGTAACTCGCTGCACGCCAGGGCCACGGACTCAGTCTTCCAGCCAGGCAGACGTCCCACGTGGTACCATCGAGCGACGCTGTCAGAGTTTCCGGGAAGCTCTCCTCCAAGTGCCGTTAACCCTTTCATTCCGACGCCGTGATTGTTGCGCCGTGCGCTGTGGACGAGCGCCGGCCGTGCCCGCTGTACGGCGCATTTTCCGCACTCCCCACGGCGCTACTCTGCCCTGCTTTCACACTCTCAGTGATATCGCAATTATTGGACTTTATACTATATTTATTAGGGAAAATTCATTTGGAACAGAAACAGTTTTCTTCCTTCTTTCACATAATTCGCGTAATCTTTTCGTAAATTCTAAAAGATCCAAGTTTCTGATTCAGCTCTGGTGGGATGTGAACGTTATTATTATAAACGCATATTTCGCTTGTTAAATAATATTTATTTACAATTGCTTTACGTTACATTTCAGTAACATTACATTACGATGTATGACGCGAGGCGGAACTGCTACAGCAGTCCACCGGCTGGGCGGCACAGGCAGCACTCGACTGCTGGAGCAGTTCACCGTAGCGAAAGGGTTAAACGGCTGTCAGCCCATCTAAACAACTCCCGCGTGAAACTGCCCTCTCTCTATTGGAACCCCCCTTTTGCTCGGTGTGCGCGCCGCTAGATACCGGCATCGCTTCTCGCAAAGAGACTGCGTACTAGCAAACATATGTACAGCACTTAATCTTTACCTCGGGGATAATAGGAAAATTATACAACCCATCCCAGTGCTGCATAAATAAAATGGGTTGGAACCGTTGTCAGGATGGAAGGTGGAGCGGTGAAGGCTTGTGGGCGCCCTGGGAAAGGGTGGCTGACTGGCAAATAAGAGATAGGATGCAAGTTAATATTTAGTATATTCTGAAATACGGGATACATATCGGGGCTCGCCCTGAGGTAGGATGCAATGAATGAGTGCCAGTCTAACTTAGAGGATTGGAAAATGGAAAAGGTTACGGTAATGGTTCACACAGTTGGTGGCTGATACCGAACAGCCGCTAGGCGGGAGCGGACGGCATGCGGCCGTTCGCCCCGCATACAGGCTGGACCTCTCGAGTGCGTCTGTTCTGGAGGAGAGTTCAAACTGAAGAGAGCGAAGAAACTGATTCTCGCTCTTCTGAGTCCGACTGCAGTAGCACACGTGATCAATCGTGGGTGTCTGCTACTGGCTCCACAGTAGCATGGAAACGTCAGTAGTTTCAGCATTAGAACAATATCTGAGATAAGTGATTTTTCAACATGAAAATTAGTCTATTACACTTACTTTAACTCACGTATGACGTACGGCTTTGTTTTTTGGGGTAACTCTCCTGATGCAAAAAGGATATTTCTGGCTAAAAAACGGGCGGTTCGAGCAATATCTGGTGTAATTTCGCGAACGTCATGTCGACCCCTTTTCAGTAGTCTGGGAGTTTTGACTCTGGCGTCACAATACGTTTTTTCTTTAATGTCGTTTGTTGTTAATAATATCAGCTTATTCCCAAGAGTTAGTAACTTTCACTCAGTGAATACTAAACAGAAGTCGAATCTACATTTGCATCACACCACCGTAACACTTGTGCAGAAAGGTGTACAGTATTCTGCGGCATCCATTTTCAATAAGCTGCCACAAGAACTAAAGAATCTTAGCACTAATCCACACATTACCTCATGGCTCACTCCTTTTATTCTGTCGAGGAACTCCTAGAAAAGTTAAACAATTAAGGTAATTCATTTTTTCTTTATTGATTCTTTTCACTTTGTCTTAAGATTGTCGTGTGCAAAGGACTTCTTAAAAATTTTCTAGTACCATTCTTGTGTAACAATGTATTGACTTGTTCCATGACCATGGAGTCTCACTCCTCAATTGGAACAGAGAGAGAGAGAGAGAGAGAGAGAGAGAGAGAGAGAGAGAGAGAGAGAGAAAAAAAAATAAAGCACAGACGCCAGAGGGGTGGCGTGATTTTAGAATCAGCATTTAATACTGCGTCTAGCCGGCTCTGTCCTGCAAGGTGGACAGCCTTGGTCACGTTGTCAAGGCGGATGTTCCAGCGGAAGAACACTCGTAAAACTTAGGCGAAGTTTTGGAATAAAATTTTGAATTATTTCCCTAAACTATTTTAGACTGGCTGGTCATCCTGTACACATATAACGAGCGCTTGAACACGCAGCGCCGCGATTGCCGGAAGCAAAGCAACCGATAGAGAGGGCAGCGCCAGAAATCATAGCACCGAGGTACTACCAAGTCAGATAATAAATAATTAAAAACCTATCTTATTGTGCCAATGTCAGACAGGTTGTGAAATTCTTCAAGAGACCGCCTTCAGTGGTGCGGGGGTTTGGCGCGCCTGTTCGACGACCCTGCTGGGAAACGCGGTATGCAGCTCCACAACGCGCAACCACTTGACGACTCACGGTGGAGGAGGGGCTGCCGAAAGCGTTAAGTGGCCTGCCGGTGCGTGCTCGCGGTGCTCCAGGAGCGCAGCGGAGTCATTACGCCGGCGAATTATGCGGCCGAGAGCGCTCGTGCGTCTGCCGGGGGCGGCCGGCTGTTGCTTACCCTACGCAAGGCTGCACTCAACAGCGCCGCAGTCGCCAAAACCTCTCAGACAGGGAGGGCTGCACGCACTCCATCCACGGCACCAGTGGCGCTGCAAAATCATCCAGCTAGTCCACCTGGTCAGAAATATAACCGTGGTAATAAACTTTAAAAAGGCCCAATCTCTCCGAATTATTCACTTTTAGTTAGAAGACAACTACACCCATACTTATACTCCACAAGTCACCAGACGGTCTATGGTGAGCCGTGCGGGAGTAGCCGAGCGGTCTGGAGCGCCACGTTGCTAATCGCTTGGCATCCTGCCTCGGAAGTTCGAATCCACCCTCGGGCATGGATGTGTGTAGTGTCCTTAGGTTAGTTTAACTTAGTTTAAGTAGAATGAAACGTTCACTCTGCAGCGGAGTGTGCGCTGATATAAAACTTCCTGACAGATTAAAATTGTGTACCGGAACCGGGACTCGACCTTGGCACCTTTCCCTTTCGCGGGCAAGCGATCTACCACTGATCTATCCCGACACACTCACGGTCCGTCCTCATAACTTGTCTTCCGTCAGTATCTCGCCTCCTACTTTCCAAGCTGCAGAGTGAAAGTTTCATTTTGGAAACATCCCTTACGCTGTGTCTAAGCCATGTCTCCACCATTTCCTATCTTCCAGGAGTGCAGGTCTTGCAAGTTTCACAGGAGAGCTTCTGTGAAGTTTGAAAAGTAGGAGGTGAGGTACTGGCGGAAGTGAAGTTGTGAGGCGGCATCGTGAGTCGTGTCGGGATAGCACAGTCGGTAGTGCGCTTGCCCGCGAAAGGCAAAGGCCCAGGTTCGAGTCCCGGTACCGACACACAATATTAATCTGCCAGGAAGTTTCATACCAGCGCACACTCCACTGCAGAGTGAAAGTTTCATTTTGGAAACATCCCTTAGGCTGTGTCTAAGCCATGTCTCCACCATATCCTCTCTTCCAGGAGTGCAGGTTTTGCAAGATTCGCAGGAGAACTTCTGTGAAGTTTGGAAAGTTGGAGGCGAGGACTGGAAGAATTGAAGTTGTGGGGCCGCGGTGGAGTAGCCGAGCGGTCTAAAGCGTCTCGCTGCGGAGAGCGCGGTTGCTCGCCGTTGAGGTTCGAGTCCTCCGTGGGGCATGGGTGTATGTGTGTTTGTCCTTAGGTTTGTTTACCTAGGTTTAAGCTACGGACTGATGACCACTCAGTTTGGTCCGATAGATTTGTAGACATTTAAACATTTGATTTGATTTGAAGTTGTGGGGCGGCACCGTGAGTCGTGTCGGGATGGCTCAGTGTTAGAGCGCTTGCCCGCGAAAGGTAAAGTTCCCAGGTTCGAGTCTCGATTTCGGCACACAGTTTTATTTAGTTTAAGTAGTTAGTAAGTCTAGGGACTCATGAACAAAGTACTCTGGTCCCATAAGACTTACACACATTTCAACTCTTTCTTAGTGTCCGGTGAGGGTAGTTTGTGTTCCACGGATGCTGCCTGCTTTTCCTGTTCCAATCGCGTGTGATTCGCGGCAAACACTAAAGGCGATCGTGTGAGATCTGATCTTTCTAATTTTATCCACGCCGTCTTTTCGCATAGGAAGAAGCAAGAGGACACCCAAAGGAGACTAGCAAGCTTCTTTGCAGGTTGTTTAGTAAGTGAGAAAACGTCGCGGAGAGTATCGGCAAACTCCAGTCGCAGACTTTGCCAGTGAGGCGCTCTGTATCATGTTACCGGCTTCTGCCACACTTTAGAGAGCATCCGAATAATTAAGATTCAACCAATATTGGTTGACTCTTAGAGAATCGGATGCTCTGAAAAGTGGCAGAAACCCGTAACATGATACAAAACGCTTCTCTTGCAGCGTCTGCCACCGGTTTGCCGATCCTCTACGCGACGTTTTCTTACTTACTCAACAACCTGCAAAGAAGCTTGTTAGTCTCCTTTCGGTGTTCTCCATTTGTTCTGTTGTGTTGTGGTCTTCAGTCCGGAGACTGGTTTGATGCAGCTCTACACAATACTCTATCCTGAGCAAGCCTCTTCAACTCCACATAAGAACGGCTACCTACATCTGTCTGAATCCGCTTACTGTATCCATCTCTTGGTCTTCCTCTGCGGTTTTTACCCCACACACTTCCCTCCAAAGCTAAATTCACAATTCCTTGATGTCCAAGAATGTGCCCTACCCATCTATCCCTTCTTTTAGTTAAGGTATACCAGAAATTTCTTTTCTCCCCTATTTTGTTCAGTACCTCCTCATTAGTTACGCGATCCACCCACCTAATCTTCAGCATTGTTTTATAGCACCACATTTCAAAAGCTTCAATCCACTTCCTGACCGCACTGTTTATCGTCCATGTTTCACTCCCATACAAGGCAACACTCCATACAAATGCCTTCAGAAAGGACTTCCTTAGCCTTAAATCAATATTCGCTATTAACAAATTTCTCTTTTTCAAGAATGCTTTTCTACCCATTGCCATTCTGCATTTTATATCCTCTGTAATGCGACCAAGTAACAAAACTCATCTACCTCCTTTATTCCAATCAACATTGTCAAAAGCCTTCTCCAAATCTACAAAAGCTAGAAATGTAGGTTTGCCTTTTCGTAATCTATCTTCTAGGATAAGCCGTAAAGTGAGTATTGCCTCCCGTGTTCCTACATTTCTCCTGAACCCAAACTGATCTTCCCCGAGGTCGGCTTCTACCAGCTTTTCCAGCATGTTTATTATCGATAAATACAGTGCTGCTGGATACAATGCAGCCTTGGCTAGCCTTCAGCACGGCGGCGTTCAGGATTCTACATCCACATCCACATAGAAACTCTGCAAATCACATTTAAGAGCCTGGCATGGGTTCATTAACCACTTTCATAACCTTTCTCTACCGTTCTATTCTCTATTAGCGTGCGGGAAGAAAGAACACCTAAATCGTTCCGTTTTCGATCTGATTTCTTTTATTTTATTGGGATGGTCATGTCTCCTTATGTAGTTGGGTGCTAGCAAAATATTTTCACATTCAGACATAAAAGTCGGTGATTAAAATTTCGTAAATAGATCTCGCCGCAATGAATAACGTCTTTCTTTTAATGATTTCCACCTCAAATCGTGCAACATTTCCGTGACGCTTTCCCCCTGTAACGTGATAAAACAAAACGAGCTGCTCTTCTCTCAACCTTCTCAATATCTTCCGTCAGTCCCACCTGGTGAGAGTCCCACAAGGGGCAACAGTACTCCAGGAGAGGAGGACGCACAAGTGTGATGTAGGCGGTCTCTTTGGTGGAGCTGTTTCATCTTCGAAGCGTTCTGCCAATGAAGAGTAACATTTGGTTCGCCTTCCCCACAATATTTTCTGTGTGTTCTCTCCAGTCAAAGTAGTTCGTAATTGCAACTCCTAGGTATCTGGTAAAATTTACGACCTTATGGTTTGACTGATTTATCGTGTAATTGAAATTCAGCGGATTTCTTTTAGTGGTCATGTGTATTACTTCAACTTTTCATTGTTTACTGTTAATTGTCAATTTTCGCACCATATAGAAATTTTGTCTAAACCTCTTTGATTATTATATTTTATTCTGAATTACAGACACGCCCTTAAGAAACCCTCGCCTAAAATCCTTCATTTATTTTGAATACAAAGCTTGGGCCTTTCCCAGATTTCTGCTGATTTGGACGAAACCACAAACGGCTGCTCGGCTTAACCAACACCGCCTAGAAGACAAGGCCTCACAGCTGGCCGTGCCTACGTCACATGTAAGGCCACCAGCTGACTGGCTGGCCGCTGGGGCACGCCCACCGCATCGTAGCGGCCGGCCAGTGAGCTGGCGGCCAGGGCCTTACATGTGACGTAGACACGGCCAGCTGTCAGGCCTTTTCTTCTAGGCTGTGTTGGTTAACCCGCTACCTCTCTACCTGCGCAGTCTGACAGCGTAGCTCTAAGGACATTACTTCCGTAAAGTCACAAGCTACTTCCATATAATATTTGGAAGTAGGGATAAGGAGCTATTGAAAGTAGAAGTACCACATAAAATTAATCGTGGGTAAGACAGATGCCAGACGTTTTCATTGGCAGAATATTCAGTTGGCAGTCCACCAACAAACGAAGTAGCTTACAACACACTCGTTCCACCAAAACTCGAGTACTGCTCGCCAGTGGCTCACCAGTGTGGGATTCGTAGCAGATAGGAAGGCAAACTACATTTTTAGCTTTTGTAGATTTGGAGAAGGCTTTTGACTATGTTGATTGGAATAAACTCTTTCAAGTTTAGAAGCAAGCAGGAGTAAAATATATGGAGCGTAAGGTTATTTACAACTTGTACCAAAACCAGACAGCGGTTGTCAGAGTTGAAGGGCATGAAAGGGATGCAGTGGTTGGAAAGGGAGTAAGACAGGGTTGTAGCCTTTCCCCAATGTTATTCAATAATTTGTACATTGAGCAAGCTATAATGGAAAGCAAGGAGAAATTTGGTGAAGGAATTAAAGTTCAGGGTGAAGACTTAAAAACATTGCGTTTTGCCGACGACATAGTAATTCTGTCAGATACAGCAAAGGACCCGGAGGAGCAATTGAACGGAATGGACAGTGTGTTGAAAGATGCATATAAGATGAACATTAACAAGAGCATAACTAGGGTAATGGAGTGCAGTGTAAAGAAAACAGGTGATGCTGAAGGAATTAGATTAGGTAACGAAGCAATAAAGGAGGTAGATGAGTTTTGTTACTTGGGCAGTTAAATAACAAATGATGGTCGCAGTACAGAGGATATAAAATGCAGAATGGCAATGGGAAGAAAAGCGTTTTTGAAAAAGAGAAATTTGTTAACATCGAATATTGATTGAAGCCTAAGGAAGTCCTTTCTGAAGACATTTGTATGGAGTGTTGCCTTGTATGGGAGTGAGACATGGACGATAAACAGTGCGGGCAGGAAGAGGATAGAGGCTTTTGAAATATGGTGCTACAGAAGAATGCTGAAGATTAGGTGGGTGGATCTCGTAACTAATGAGGAGGTACTGAACAGAATTGGGGAGAAAAGGAATTTCTGGCATACCTTGACTAAAAGAAGGGATCGATTGGTAGGACACATTCTTAGACATCAAGGAATTGTGAATTTAGCGTTGGAGGGAAGTGTGTGGGGTAAAAACCGCAGAGGAAGACCAAGAGATGGATACAGTAAGCAGATTCAGACAGATGTAGGTTGCCATTCTTATGTGGAGATGAAGAGGCTTGGTCAGGAGAGGGTATTGTGGAGAGCTGCATCAAACTATTCACCGGACTGAAGCCCACAACAACAACAAACATGTTAGCTTTCACCATTGTTTCCTTAGCGTCAAAGGCGCTTGCAGGTGCCATCTGTAATCCAGACATCCTACAGTACGCGTTGCCAGTGCACTAACCAACCAGCACAGCGTTACGTGTCTGAAGTGAGGGAGGCTGTTGTCCTGCCATACCTTCACAGCTCGCCGACAGCACATTTCAACAGGATAATTTTCGACCGCACGTGAGTAATGGGCCACGGGAGGGCGGAGATTCTAGATGGCCTTGACCCAACACCACCTAGAAGACAAGGCCTTACAACAGGCCGTGCCTACGTCATACTTAGAGACCCCGGCCGCCATCTGACTGGCCGGCCGCTGCGCGGCGGTGGGCGTGCCCCAGCCAACAGCCAGTGAGGTGGCGGCCGCGGCCTCTAAGTGTGACGTAGCCACGGCCTGTTGTAAGGCCTTGTCTCTAGGTGGTGTTGCTTGACCCCTACCCAGAAGTCATTCCAGGAATGTTCATCCTTCCTGGAATTACCCTATGGTCAGCGCTTTGCCGCATTCCATCACGTTCATTCTGGTAATTCGGTGTACAATTGCATTCTGGGAATCATGCCTACATATTCGCGCTTCTTCAACACAGAACGAGCTAAAGCCATTCCCTCGCTTCGTAACGAAGCCTTCATTGTTACAAAGCCTGCCCCTCTCACTGCCACCGTCTGCGTATCTCTCTCTCTCTCTCTCTCTCTCTCTCTCTCTCTCACACACACACACACACACACACACATACCTACTGCTACTATCTGCACCTCAAACTCGCTTACTACCATGTCCGTTTTCTGTTTCTCTCCCAATGACGTTGTCTCTCTCTTCTCTCTTTCAGAACTAAAAGTGCAGATAGGTTAACATTCCAAACTTTAGGAGAGGAATGTGGAATGAGGACTCAAGCAACTGCCTCTCAGCTTTCTGTCTCAACAGACACTTTATCTGTATACGTCGACAATTTTGTATGGAGTGTGACGAATAACGAAAAGAAATTCATTCCTGTGTGAAGCGAAGTTATCAAACGCTACAAAATTCGTTCACCAAATATTCTTAAACTGGAATGATAAGAATTTGTTAACAGCTGCCAAATTGGCATAGGTCAGTTTGTCTGATATGAAAATCAATATCTCGAGAACGAAATCAGATATTCTTGTGCTCTCACATTCAAATGAAATTTCGATATATCCTCTAAAATTCGTACGTCGTTATGTATTACCTGTAATTAACCATATTCAAAGTTTACAAATGTGATTTTGGGAACTCTCTAAAATGTGATATACAACCTTATAATTTAATATCACAATAACTGTAATGAATAACGAAATTAAAATCAATTTTTATTCGAGCGACGATAAATCGCAAGATGAGCAAGAAACTTTTTCTCTACAAAAACAAAATTTCTGAAATTCGGCTGATAAAAAAATAAGATCGTTTATTATATAATTATGCCGCAACGTTAAATAAACATAACCAGCAGCTTGAATTAGTTCAGTTTTTCCAGGAATTCCTCGACAGATTATAGAGGAAATTCATTAATTTACACTACAAAGATCTTTGTATGCTTGTGGCAGCTTAATGAAAATGGATGAAGCAGAATACTGCACACCTTTCTGCACAGGAGTGAAGGGGGTGTGATCCAAATGCAGATTTTTTACTAGTTTGGAGCGAAGGGTGCCAACTCTTTGGAATAAGCAGATGTTATTACAAAAACATTAAAAAATTATGTACTGAGAGTCCAATGTCAGAATTCCCAGAATTTACAGATTACTGAACGTGGTTATACAAGAGGTGCACGATATAATTACGTAGGTTCCGCGGCCAGAGTCAAGAGCCAAAAATTCATCAATAACATCGCTTATTTTAAAAAATTATGATGTAATGTCTAATTGAAAGTAAATATAAAGTGTAGTAACAACCAGCTCACATCAGTATACCCAGATGAAGGCCTCTGTAACGTTGGCCGAAACGTTGGTTATTTAAGTAATAGCCTTCTTACATCATTCAACACCCAGAAAACTTTTATGTCATCAAGAGGTTCACGAGTTTACACAACATATTGCTCGAACTGCCCATTTCTAAGTAAAATACCCTTCCGAACGATATGAGTTACTACTAAAAATAACACCATACCTCATAGGCGAATGAAAATAAGCAAAGTAGACTCCTTTTCGTGTTGAATTGTCACTTATTTCCGGCACTTTTGTAATGGCAAACAACGCAGCATTTAGCTTTTTAATAAGATCCTGGACATGGGCTTACTGTCTCTCTAAATGCCTATCAATTTGAACTGTTCAGTCTCACTAGCCGTATACCCATTCTGTATAATAAAATGTCACCGTTTTGTTAACTTGCGTGTTAGAAACTGTAAAAGCTGAATATTATTGTGAAATTAAAGTCGATTTATTTTTTACAAGCCATTAATTATTTACGACTTTAACTGCATTATTTGATACTGCGTCAATACTACATAGAACGTCTTTCACTACCAAACTGATGAGATCACGAAACATAAATATTTTCGAATCATCTGATATACGATACGATATATATGTATAATTTATATAGAAATGAAACAGCAGTGCTTCCAGAACTGACCCCTGGGGAAACCCTCCTCCCGAACCCCATTTGGACTGTATCTCGTAATCTCAACGCTGCAGAGAATTACCATTTTCTACCTTTCCTCATAATAAGGTGCCGTAATTCAGTCTTCATCATTACCGCCATCAGCTGTAATATGTTGTTCTTTGTTGCAGGTGAGTGAATCCCATTTGACCTCCTCACGCGCAGTAATGATCATCAACTAAGTACAGTCGGTACAAGAAGAATTTTCCAACAAGGTAGGTACTGCGAATATTTGCTTCTAATTTCACGACTGGAAGCAGTACTTGAAATGTCATTCAGTTCGTACCGCTCTTAGCTTCCTCTGAAATAATTCTTCTGCGCCTCGACTGACAGAGTTTGACACTCAATTTTTTTTTTCTGAAATATCTTGGTCGCACTATATATTATCATTACGCGTTTCGATAGATTATCTTCAGATCTGTGGCACAAATAATGGAAATAAATTACATTTCGGATGTTTACACACAAGGAGCACAAACACATTATATGCAAATAAAATTACAAACTTGTTTAAAAACGATGAGAATTAAAATAAATCTTACTGGGAGATGACTACTAAAATATAAACCACCATCTTCGTTGTCTAGTGATGGTGTTCAATTAGATTTTCATCCCAAACTATGGCGGGAGGGGTAAACACCGTAACAGGTAAAGTAGGTCCAATAGCCGCCAGATGGCGCAGGGTTAAAATTAAAACTTATTTGAATATATTTACAATAATATTGCGCCCTCTGCACTGCTTACTGAATAGACGCTATGAAAAACATGGCTACAAGATGTGTTAAGTCAAAAGAAAAATATCAGATACCTTAGTATAAGTACATTAAAGCATACTACTGGGAATGGGCGTACGGACAGGGAGGAGTTAGGGGGGGGGGCAGAAGGATGGGATTGGGCATGGCCAATATTGTGAATATGAATTATAAACATCTGAAATGTAATTTATTCCTATTATTTGTGCGACCAAGACATTTCAAGAAAAAAAATTATGCATTCCAGCGAATGGTCGCTTGTCAGAAAAAAAAAAAAGAAAAAAAAAAGAGGAAGGTTTTATGAACCAAGTGATAAAAAGAGTTTGACACTTAAATTTGCATTAAAATTATTCGGGCTGTTATGGCGTGCCTGGTTGAATTTGTCGTCAAAACCCAACGTTTCGTCCCCGCGTCTGCAGAGAACATCTTCAGGGGCGTCTGTAGGATGCAGGTCCAACACACACACACTGGCTCGTTACTGACTGCCACCAAGTTCGGTGTCCGCGCGTAGACGTCACGTGTCTTGAAGGCGTCAGTGCAGTTGGACGTCGTCCGCTGCCGCCGATCGCAATTGCCATCACACTGCAGTGAACGGGTGGTACATCTCTTCCTCAGCACCGGCATCCATATACCTCTTCTTGACGATTGAAATTATTCGGATGCTTGGCGATTTAAGTTGCCTCCCTGTAGAGCCTTTCACAGTACCCGCTTGTTGCCAGCTGGTACCTGCGTCTCGTAGAAGCGAATGTGGTGGTTACCTGGCTGGAATGCATGCTCTGCAACAGCTGATTGCTCCGTTTCTGCACTTCTGCAGTTGCCCTTCTGCCCTTCCAAACGTTTCGCGACATTTCTTTTGGTGGTACCCACATAAACGTCTCCGCAACCGTACTGGATCCTGTACATTCCGGCTTTTTCGAATGGTTTGCGAACGTCTTTGGCAGGTTTAAGGTGTTCCTGTATCATACGGGTTGTTTTGTAAATCACGAAAATATTCTGTTTCATCAAAATTCTCCCAATTCTTTACGTTACATTTTTAGAAACACCTTAGCTTCTGCAGTGGCCTGAACATTGTTATGGTTACTGCGTGGCTGTTTCAACGCACGTTTTATTTCTGCTGACGAGTGCCCGTTCTTCATTAGCGCGTTGTGGAGATATTTCATGTCAGCGTCGAGCAACTCAGGTTTACAGATGTTTCTAGTTCTATACGCTAACGTCTTGATATCATCCTGCCTCTGTAGTGGGTGGTGGTTCGAATCCCGGTGCAAATCACGACCCGTGTGCATGGGCTTATGGTATACTGTATGGGTCAAACTACCATTTTCTTTCCTGAAAACCAGCACATCGGGAAAATGTAATCTGCCGTCTGGCTGCTACTCCTCCATTGTGAACTGAATTGTTGCATTTATGATATTGACGTGTTCATGGAACCGGGTTAGTTCCTCCCTGCCGTGGCCCCACAGCACAAGAGCGTCATCCACGTATCGGAACGATACATTTGGCTTTTTGCTGACAGTACTTAAAGCCTGTTCTTCTAATTTCTCGATAAAGAAGTTTGGAATTACAACACGCCCGCCGCGGTGGAGTAGCCTAGCGGTCAAAGCGTCTCGCTGCGGAGCGCGCGATTGCTCTCCGTGGAGGTTCGAGTCCTCCCTGGGGCATGTGTGTGTGTGTGTGTGTGTGTGTGTGTGTGTGTGTGTGTGTATTGTCCTTAGGTTAGTTTACCTAGGTTTAAGTAGTTTGTAAGCTACGGACTGATGATCACGCGATTGCGGTTTATCGCATCGCGACATTGTTGCTCGCGTTGGTCGCGATCCAATGATAGCGATGGTTTACACAACGACGAACCTGGATGCACGAATGACAAAAGTCATTTTTTCGGATGAATCCAGGTTCTGTTTACAGCATCATAATGGTCGCATCCGTGTTTGGCGACATAGCGGCGAACGCACATTGCAAGCGTGTATTCGTCATCGCCACACGGGGTATCACCCGGCGTGATGGTATCGGGTGCCATTGCTTACACGTCTCGGTCACCTCCTGTTCGCATCGACGGCACTTTGGCCGTTACATTTCAGATGTGTTACGACCCGTGACTCTACCTTCATTCGATCCCCGAGATGCCCTACATTTCAGCTGGATAATGCACGACCGCATGTTGCAGGTCCTGTACGGGCCTTTCTGGATACGGAAAATGTTCGACTGCTGCCCTGGCCAGCACATTCTCCATATCTCTCACCAATTGAAAACGTCTGGTCAATGGTGGCCGAGCAACTGGCTCATCGCAATACGCCAGTCACTACTGTTAATTAACTGTGGTATCGTGTTGAAGCTGCATGGGCATCTGTACCTGTACACGCCATCCAAGCTCTGTTTGACTCAATGCCCAGGCGTATCAATGCCGTTACTACGACCAGAGGTGGTTGTTCTGGGTACTGATTTCTTAGGATGTATGCACCCAAATTGCTTGAAAATGTAATCACATGTCAGTTCTAGTTTAATGTATTTGTTCAATGAATTTCCGTCTATCATCTGCATTTCTTCTTGGTGTAGCAATTTTAATGGCCAGTAGTGTAGAATTTTCGAATGTCGTATCATCAATATTTGAATATTGCTTATCAGTAACGGATAGTATTCAGATACGATTGATAGATAAAATGCAAAGGAAAGGACCACGTCTAGTTAGAGCTTCCTTTAGTGATCGCCAAAGCGTCATGAAGATGATCGGTTAACTGTATGGCAGACGTTGGATCAGATGCGTCCGCAACACGGAACGTGTGCTACTACTGACAAAGTTCCGACAGCGCACGGTTCTCCAATAGTCAGCCAATATATTGCTTAAAAGGTAAAGCAGTCAACAATCCTAAGATTGGTTTGAACATCACAGTGCTTTACTAGGCATGGTCCTGATTGGAGGTGGTATGCCGTTGCCTTCCTCCGGTCTTCGAACTGACATACCCAGCCAATTATAGGGGGACCTACAGTTTAACGTGGGTTCCGAACCACGGTGCTACTCGGTATTTTTCACATGAGCAATACTGTCAGAGGTGAAAGGAGTGGAAAGTAATAGATAAAAATCCTAGAACCTGGCGGGGATCGAACCCGCGACCCTTGGATTTATAGTCTGGCACACTACCACGGTGCAACCGAGGCGCACAAATGCTTAATCTACGTATATCTCGCGAACAGACCAAGAGTGAAAAATTAGTGGCATTACAGCCGATAAGCAGGCTTACCACAAAACACTACGAGGTGGCAGTCTTTGACGAAGTACCCTCCGCTACGCACCCTTTCGATGTGCCTGACATGTGGAGAGACGCCGGCAGCTGAGGCACGGCGCTGCAGCAGCGGCAGTCAGTTTACGGCGGTGGCACCTGGCGCTCCTACCTGTTGCCTGCCAGCGTCAGTTTTACTGCGGACAGCGGATCCCAGGCGCCCGCGCCCGTAAAACTGTCTCACTTCCCCGGCGTATTCACGGGTCAGCACCAGGTACCTACGGAAAACGCCAACTGTAAACTTTGCCGACGCATTGACGAATGTGCCACATATGAATAGGGACGATGCGCCTATTTGACGATGTAAAGAGCTATGACGGAACGCAGTGTCAGAAAGGAAGCGAGGCGACAGAACGTGGGGTTGAGCAACCACCGAAGAGGCAGGCAGAGGCCTGAACGTCGCGCGGGAGTAGCCGAGCGGTCTGGGGCGCAACGTTGCCGTTCGCGCGACCTTCCGTGTCGGAGGTTCGAATCCTCCCTCAGACATGGATGTCTGTGTTGTCTTTAGTATAAGGTAGTTCATAAGTAACTTCCTTGCAGATTAAAATTGTGTGCCGGAATCGGGACTCGAGCCTGGGACCTCTGCCTTTCGCGGGCAAGTGCTCTACCGACTGAGCTATCCCGACACGACTCACTATCCCGCCTCACAACTTTACTCCCGCCAATACCTCGCCTCCTACTTTCCAAACTTCACAGAAGCTCTGCTGCGAACCTTGCAAGACTAGCACTCCTGGAAGAAAGGATACGGTGGAGACATGGCTTAGCCACAGCCTAATGGATGTTTCCAGAATGAAACTTTCACTCTGCAGCGGAGTGTGCGCTGATATGAAACTTCCTGGCAGATTAAAATTGTGTGCCGGAACCGGAACTCGAACCTGGAACCTTTGCCTTTCGCGGGCAAGCGGTCCACCGACTGAGCTATCCCGACACGACTCACGATCCCACCTAAAAACTTTACTACCGCCAGTACCTCGCCTCCTACTTTCGAAACTTCACAGAAGCTCTCCTGCGAACCTTGCAAGACTAGCACTCCTGGAAGAAAGGATACAGTGGAGAGATGGTTCAGCCACGGATTAAGGGATGTTTCCAGGATGAAACTTTCACTCTGCAGCAGAGGTTGTGCTGATATGAAACTTCCTCTCAAAGGTCCCAGGTTCGAGTCCCAGTTCCGGCACACAATTTTAATTTGCTAGTAACTTTCATATCAGCGCACACTACGCTGCAGAGTGACTGTTTCATTCTGGAAACATCCCTTAGGCTGCGGCTAAGCCATCTCTCCTCCATATCCTTTCTTCCAGCAGTGATGCTCTTGCAAATTTCGCAGGATTGCTTCTGTGAAGTTTGGAAAGTAGGAAGCGAGGACTGGCGGAAGTATAGTTGTGAGGTGGCATCGTGAGTCGTGTAGGGATAGCTCAGTCGGTAGAGCGCTTGCCCTTGGCACTCCAAAGCTCTCGGCGCAGCCACACGCACCACGTCTCTATCGCCAACTCTCCTCGTGCCTTCCAAACACCACGCCGCTTTTACACCTCTGGCGATAAGGTCTCGATCAACCAGAGATATACAAGTCCAACTCTGCCGGCAAGAAAGACCCGACACTTTGTGAATGTACCATGCGAGGTTATTTTTCGACGAGTTCTTAGAAGTATCTTACAGTAGGCGTTGACATATTTTGAGGTACTAGCATGAAACGTGGCACACATGTATGCATATTTTCACAGAGGTTTTCATACTACGCAAGCCAACAACGTAAGGTGCTCTGGTGTATGAAGGAGGGTAGATTGTAACGGAAGTCAACAGTCTCCTGTTTGCTTAGGCCAAGACCACATTTTATTCATTATGACAAAACACCCGCCGGCCGCGGTGGCCGAGGGGACTGAGGCGCTCCAGTCACGGTCTGCAAGGCCACTACTGTCGGGGGTTCGAATCCCCCCTCGGGCATGGATATTTGTGCCGTCCTAGTTCGTAAGTAGTTCATAAGTAGTTTGTAAGTTTAGGGACTGATGAACCCGTAGTTAAGTCCCATAAGCTATACATACATTTGAACATCCATGCCCGAGGGGGGATTCGAACACCCGACCGTAGCGGCCGTGCAGACTGTAAACGGCGCGCTGCAGACCGCTCGGCCACTGCGGCTGGCGCCCACTTTTAAATACATGTTCTGATACTGTTGATTTGTCAATGTCTCGCAAACGACAGGTCCTTTTGTGTTCCGTTACGCGTGTGTTGACGCTTCTTTTTTTTTGTTTCGATACAAACCATGCCACAACTACAAAATGTTCAAATGTTTGTTTAGTCTATGGGACTTAACTACGGGGTCATCAGTCCCTAAACTTACAAACTACTTATGAACTACTAACGAACTAGGACGGCACAAATATCCATGCCCGAGGGGGGATTCGAACCCCCGACCGTAGTGGCCGTGCAGACCGTGACTGGAGCGCCTTAGTCCCCTCGGCCACCGCGGCCGGCCGCCACAACTACACGAAATTTTATATGCCCCTGGGGTAGCTAGAGGATGTCGAGCATCTTTCACTGTTCTTAAGCATTCACTGATTTTCTTAGTGGGTCTGAAAATAGTATCCACTGGAAACGTGGCCAGTACTTTGCATGATTGGAATAAAAACTTTTCCAGCTGATGGTTGTTGCTGTTACCTATTCACTTTTCTATTTGGGTGGAGCCCTCGGTCGATCTCGTTGTGAACTAGCTTATTCTAAAGACGTCACAAACATCCATGTCCGCCGGCCGCGGTGGCCGAGGGGACTGAGGCGCGTCAGTCACGGTCTGCACGGCCACTGCGGTCGGGGGTCCGAATCCCCCCTCGGCCATGGATATTTGTGCCGTCCTTAGAGTTAGCTAGTTCATAAGTAATTTGTAAGTTTAGGGTCATGACCCCGTAGTTAAGTCCCATAAGCTTAACAAACCTTTGAACATTTGAACAAACCACCCTGTGATGAAAAAATTTTTAACATTATGTTTACTTGCGTTAGAAGGTTATATCTCTATTTTTACATATGGTGCTAAGTGTTTGTACTGGACCTTCTGAAGTTGGTGACTGAGCTCACCGAAACCGGTTAAGTGACAAAAATATTTTTTTAGCAATCTTGGCTCAATGAATTGTTGTATATAAACTGTTGACGCTCTCCAGTGGCGTAAAATGCCTTTTAAGTATATGATGAAGTTTGGCAGATATATGTAACTTTTCACGAATAGGGGATAGAAGAAGATGGATAGAGAGGGGGGGGGGAGATAGACCGAGAGACTGGAAGAACTTCAAAACTTGTTCAAATGTTTGTATAGCTTATGGGACCTAACTACGGGGTCATCAGTCCCTAAACTTACAAACTACTTATGAACTAGCTAATACTAAAGACGGCACGAATATCCATGCCCGAGGGGGGATTCGAACCCCCGACCGTAGTAGCCGTGGAGAACGTGACTGGCGAGTCGTGGACCGCTCGGCCACTGCGGCCGGCCTGCGGCCTGGAAGAAGTGATGGAGAGAGAGAGAGAGAGAGAGAGAGAGAGAGAGAGAGAGAGATTGGTGGTGGTGGAGGGGCAGATTGGAATAAACCCGTAATGTAGGAAATTTTACTATAGATTAAGCGTGCTTTATATGAGAAGGAGGGCACAAGTAGATTCACAGAGACAGAGAGATGGATGCAGGAAGGAGGAAGAGGAGGAGAAGGGGGGTGTCACACATAGAGAATTAGGAAGAATGGACAGAGGGCCGATAACAATCGAGGAATTTTTTCTTTTCGATGTCGCCCGTATTCCTGGGCTAATACTATCTCGCGCTGCAAGAGTTACATCAGGTAACGTTTGAGATGCAGCACACGTGTGCACAGATATTCACATTTTTTTGTGAATATTTGCCTGCGGGTAACACGGCGTTAGGGATCTGGTAGGAGAAATATTTTCACTCTAATGCGTTCCCTTACTCGGTAAGTATTAGACTGGAACGAACAGATTTATACCACAGTCCAGTGAGGGACCGTTTAAAGATCCATTATTGCACCTGTGGTGTTCACTTATTTGCAAAACTCTGCAGTCATCCGATTGAGGGCGCTGAATACTCCTTGTCGAATTCGACCTTTGCCTGCCGCTTCGGCAGTTGAAACCAGTACAGTGTGTTTGTGAAGCTGCATTCTGTCAAGTTTTCTTTGTGGTGAAATTTCAGCCACACGCGCTGAGGTGGCTTGTAGAGTATGGTTGAAGATTTAGATGGGTCGGCGACTGATAATCAACCCTGTGTATATTTTAAAGGTGACTGAAATGAAGGTACGACGAACTGTTCCGAAAGGTCGCATTGGTGTAGAAAATGAATCATCCGCAACTTTTCTACAATCTATATCTATAAATGTGAATGTCTGTTCGGTGTACGTTTATCACGTCTGAAACACAAGACATAAAGAGCTAAAAATTTGTACAGTTACTAATGTCTACCCGGGGAATGCTTTAGGCACGGTTTTATGGCGATCGGATAGCTATTTATCTATATATATTAATGTGAATGTCTGTTCGGTGTACGCTTATCACGTCCGAACGACAAGACGCAGATACTTAAATATTTGTACAGTTTTTAATTTATACCCGAGGAAGGTTTTAGGTACGGTTTTATAGCGATCTGATAGATATTTAGTAATTTGAAGAGTATAACTAGAAACGCGGAACAATAATTACTCTTTGAAAATTGTATTTACTCTTTGAAAATGGTTTTATTGGTTGCATTGTTGCTTGAGGGTTGAAAATGATAAAAGTATGGAGTATATTGGGATGGAAAGTTATCGGTGTATATAAAATTCTGCGCGCGCGCGTTTGTGTGTGTGTGTGTGTGTTAATATTTCGCTCTGCAGCGAAAACTACAGAACGCAAAGGAATGGCGTGTGTGTAATTGTTGTCCAAGAGTCTCCAGTTGTACACCATAGCAGCTCCAGCCGACTGCTATAAGGGGGTGGAAGATATGGTGGTTGAAAGTCGTCAAATTATAAAAAAATTCGGACTGAAGGCCAGCGATGACGTTTGCGACTTTATAGCGACGAGTTTACATACAACGAAACGTGATGCCAGAGACCATATCTGTGGTCTATGCGTGCTACAATGTCGTCAGCATACGAATAAGGAAATATAAGAATAAACAAGTAAAGCAGTAAAAAAGAAATTTCTTTTAATACATCTCTTTAAAAAATCGATTTGATGTTTCGCGCATTACATTAAGTGATCGATCTGTGATATTATTACAGTCATTATTCTTGAATTTCGTGGTTGGATTCTTCGAAACGAGTACATTTTTACGTGTGATTTCTTATTTCTTACATATTCTCTGATAAATGTAACATTTTTTTTAAAGGAAAAAGGAGATGGTGAGAAAGAGAGTGGATAGGAAAAGCACTAACTCAAGGCTCGAATAAATAAATGCCGGGTTTTCAGCTAGTGTCTTATAATAGAAAAATGCTTATTTACAAGTGACACAACGCTGACTAGCAGTCTACGTGTAGAATTGCAGCCACATACAATTTAATAACGCCAAGGGGATCTGAAGTGGAAGATTTAGGTATAATAACTACTTCACGTGTAAGATGTCATACCTCGGACGGAAAATTTTGTTCAAAGTTTCCATAGTAATTTTGATGTCATCGCAAGGTACGGGACGAAGTTGAAGGAAGGCGTAAAGACAGGTTTATTATCCCGTTCTACATGAAATATTTACCTTCAGCCCTGTTTAACGGGCCCTAAATAATTCGAGGCGACGGAGCGGTTAATAGAAGCTGCCTGTCTTTTATGAGAAAAACGGTCAAGTAACTCACCAACTTTTTTTATCGGGGTGTAGCCTGTATCGGAAGAAGTTTTACTCCTTCTTTCTTTATCAGCTCGGGGACACTTTACTTTTTACGGGCGGCACTAAAGGGTTTTTGTTATTGTGGTCTTCACTCAGCAAGCCTCTTCATCTCCGGATAAGAACGGCGACCCACGTCCACCTGAACCTGCTCACTGTACTCGCCTTTTGGTCTCCATCTGCTTTTTTACGCCTCACACTTCACTTCATCACTACATGCATGATTCCTTTATGTCTCAGAATGTGTCTTATTAACAGATTGCTTCATTGAGTCAAGCTATGTCACAAATATCTTTTCTCCTCAATTCTGTTCAGTATCTTCTCATTAGTTAGCCAAATTCCTCAGAATCGCCTGATTTAATTCGACTCCATTCCATTATGTAAGTTTTGCTTTTGATAACGTTCATCTTATGTCGTACTTTCATGACACTGTCTATTCCGTACAATTCCTCCTGCAGATCGTCATCTGTCTCTGACAGAATTACGACTTCGTCGGTAAGGTTTTTATTTCTTCCGTTTCCAATTTTCTCATTTTGATTTCCTTCACAGCTTAATGCAGAGGTTGAATAACATTGGGGAAAAGCTCTTCCCATCAAAAGCGCCCCTTTTATTCCATTCGAATCTTATAACTACTATCTGCTTTTTGCACAAGTTGTGTATATCTTTTCGTATATTCAGTCAACATTGTCAATACGTTTCTCGAAATCTACAATAGCACTAAAGTAGCACATTAGTATGTTCACCCTTTTTTCACATTTAGATTTTTTCTGTAATTTAAATTACTAACTTTTTTTGACAGTTTTACTACTTCAAAATTCAAGTTGATTATATGTTCCAGCACTCATTAGATTTCTGTACGACTGCTCCTTTTAAAAATTCTCAATGACTTCCTATATTCCTGAATGACCTTCACAATTTTTGGATCCTAGAAGATAAATTTTTTACGTATAAATGAGCACTAATGTTTGAAGAATCGCGATAATTGGAGAAAATCTGTAATGCAGGTGTTTTAAGAAATGATTCATTTCGTTTCACAGGACTACGTGTTCTACGTGTTGATCGAAAACTATACTAAATTTTTATCATACAGATAGGACAATGTTTTATCCCCTGAAGAACCCTATACTTTTCCAACGGTACGTCTTTCATACGCTTGCGCACACAGGAATAATGTAGAAATGTAGAAACACCAAAAGCACAAAACATTACCATGACTAAAACGGTGTAGGGAAATCGTTGCATTCAAAACACATCCAATCGTCTTGAACGTATAGACGTAGGTCCTGTGTGATTTTTCAGGGTAATCATATACCACTTACATTACCTGACACCGCAAGAGATTATTACAAGCAGTTCGTAGTGAACATGTGAGTTTTTTTTATGTTGACTAAGTGCAATGTTGCCTTTCTGTTTATCCTCTATGTTTTTGAAAACATTTATAGTATTATTTCCCATTCCATTCTCGAATAGCGCGCGGGAAGAAAGGACACCTGACTCTCCCCATTCGAGCTCTGATTTCTCGTATTTTATTCTCATGATCATTTCTACTTATATAAGTGGGAGTCAACATTATATTTTCGCATTCGGAGGAGAATGTTGGCAATTGGAGTTTCGTAAGTAGCCCACGCCGCAGCGATAAGCGCCGTTGTTGTAATGATTCCCATGCCAGATCCTCTATCATTTCCGTAACGCTGTCTCCCCTGTGTCGTGACAGTACAAAACGAGCTGTCCTCCTTCGGACTCTTACGATGTCCTCCGTCAAACCCACCTGATATTGCATCTTTTAAAAGTTCTACCAATAAAACGCAGTCTCTGGTTTGCCTTTCCCACGACATTATCTACGCGTTCTTTCCAATTTAAGTCTGAAGTAATAGTAATTTCTAGGTATTTTATGGAGTTTACGGCCTTCACTTTTGATTGATTACCTTGTAAACAAAGTTTAACGGATTTCTTTTCGTACTCACGTGGACATCTTCACACTTTTCATTATTTAGAGTCAATTGGCAATTTTTACACGATAGTGATATCTTATTCAGATCGTTTTGTAGTTCCTTTTGATCTTCAGATGATTGTATTAGACGGTAAATGACGGCGGCATCTGCAAACAACCTAAGCTCTCTCTCTCTCTTCTCTCTCTCTCTCTCTCTCTCTCTCTCTCTCTCTCTCTCTCTCTCTCTCTCTCTCTCTCTCTCACACACACACACACAACACCTTTCTCTTTCTTTTCCTTATTGTTTTTTAATGTATGTTACATTATTTTATACAATTTAAAATAACGGAGTGTTGTAGAAAAATGTTTTCTGTTACATTATACAATTTAAAATGTGTGTGCAAAACATTTTTGTTGCACTATAGTATCACATCTTCCGGGCCAGACAGTATTAAGTAAAACAATGCTGAGAAACATCAAAATCGCTGTCTCTTTACAGAATCCAGGTAATCGAAAATGTGGACATGGAGGGAAGGGGAGGTGGGAGGGGGTGGGTGGGAGTATACGTGCTGAGCTGTGAGGGAAGAGCGGCCACCAAGCACTACGCAGCCAACCAAGATCACTATCGGTGGGTTCTATAACACACAAAATTTCATTGTAGTTCTCATTTGTCACAAAGATTTATGTTACATAATAAGATTTTTTACTTCTATTGGCATTACATAAAGGAAAGGTGATAAGAGTTGGATTATTGGGGTGATTGATGGGAAGGAGACATAGGGTTATTTGTGGCTGCAAAGGGATTAAGAGAGCAGTTTACAGAAGCTAAAATGAGAAATTATGTACCTGCAGTATAATGTATTAAAGTATTGTAAAATTTATATTAAATTGATTACTATATGTGGGAGAAGCTGGGTCAGGAAGAACTGCGTATAGTTACAGTTTAAGGAGTACTGATGAGGAGATAATGTCCATCGTATAAAATCTCCTCAATTCAATGTCCCTGAAATCATAGCACATGTTAGCTATTATAAATCATCAGATTAAACAATTTGAGAAAGAAAGGCAATGATCAAGGCCGTTAAAAGTCTCAGAAACGTCTCATGCAGACAGCAAGGAGTAAATGTAGATGTCAGCCAAGGGTTGCGCTGTTACCGGAAACGGAGAAAATGATTTCAGCAGCATTCTTCTTGACATGTTCCACATCCACGAGGATCTCCTCAACATGGATCTACGGAACGAAAAACTAATCTAATCTAATCTTCAGTGTACTACAACTTGTTGCAAGTTGGCTCTACTGCATAAGTGTTCACACTGAGACGTCACCGCAGTGTACAGTTGACGTGCGAAGTCTCGAACGTTACGTTCAGGTATACAGAGATTTTTATAAATGAATATTGGGGTTTTTAGTGTCATAATATTTATTATCCAATGAAAGAGCAACTCAAACAGTTTTATCGATAACCTTATAAATGTTCAATGTGAGCACCATATGTCACGCGGCACACATCAAGTCTATAGCCGAGTTCTTCCCAAACACTGATAAGTGTAACTTCAGTGATTGTGGCGACAGCTGCTTCAATCCGGTTTCTGAATTGAGTGAGGTCAACTGGTAGAGGAGGCACGTACACATAATCCCTGATGAAGTCCCAAAGGAAAATATCGCATGGCGTTAGGTCGGGTGAACGTGGAGGCAATGCAAAGTAAGCCATATCTTTGGGCCCTTTGCGGTCTCTCCAGCGTTTGGGTACAGTGACGTTCAACCAGTCGCGTACTTCGCTATGGCAGTGAGATATATTTCTGGAAAATGAAGTTCTCTGGCTCATCTTCTTCCAACTGAGAGATGATCCAGAAATTTGTCTCCGTCATGAAACAAAATGTCATTTGCGAAGCTGGCACACAATCCGTGGTATGTTGGCTTTAGTACCAGTAATAACTGTAAACGGTAAGGACGTAGGTGCATATGTTTTCTTAAAACATTCCAAACAGTCGACTCAGGAACTTGTGTTTCACGACTAGCCTTCTGGACTAATTTCTGTGGGCTACGAGTGAACGGCTCACTAAGTCGCTCAACAGTCTCTTCACTAACTCTAGGTCGTCCCTTTACAAAGGCAGCCGGTATACCATTTAGGAATGTTATTATCACTTGCAGAATCACAGCCGAACTTCAGCCGCAACGCACGATGAACTGTAACAGCATATTCGGTCTTTGCAAACTGCAAAACGCAAAACACCTGCCATTCACTGGTAGCCATCTTTGGTACTACCGCTGTCTAGCGGATTGCGGCGAAAACATTGCGCACTGGTGTCAAAACTGTTTGAATTGCTCTTTCATTCGACATATCGTTTTTAACTGTACATTTAACATAATAAGTATTACAAATCATCAAAACCCGGATATTGATTTATAAACACCTCGTATTATACGATTTTTTTGTTCTGCGACTGTCAAGACAAATGCTCAGTGAAATGCGTCAACTCTCAAAGATGCCAGCACGATGGTGCTCAGTCAGTGAGAGCGTTTAGATGGATGTATGACTAATACGCGCCCACTGTTTAACTTTTCACTAGCGACAGTTTCATCAGTAATGACAGCATGCACAAAACACGGTAAATGATTGGTGGCGAAGAGGAATAATGGGTGAAACCCGAAGTTCACATGGGCACTTGATGAGTGGAAGTGTTTCGTGTGGTCCGATCAATCATGCTTAACACTGCTTCCCAGAAACATCCGGGTTTGTGTCGCAAACCTCAAAAGCAGCTCACGACATTGAAGCAGGGGAACGTTCCGTCATGTTCTGCTTCCACCTCTACCCTCTCTTGTCGAATAACTGCGAATGGATATCTCGCAATCCACGACAACAAACCGCTTACAATGACTATTATATTGTTAACAAACAGTGCAATAAACCAAACTGATAATGCCCACATTCAGCCAAAAAAGGTTCAGGAGTGCTTTGTACAGCATTATAAAATTATCAAACATCTCCCCTGGACATCAAAATCGCCACGTAACAACTAATTAAACTGCTATGTGCAGTTTTAGAGCAGAGATTGAGGGCCATATTTAGAGCACCAACATCTCTTAAGTAATTGGTCTATGTTTTCGTACAATGACGGAAAATAGTCTGTTGGAAACTATAAAAACACTTTGGGAATCTGTTTTTCGGAGACTTGCAGCTGTTCTCAAACAGAATGGCGGGCCAACTCCTTGGTATTAAATGATCATTCTGTCTGTGTTAGGTGTTCATATGATTTTGTCCGGCCCCTGTGTGTCTGACGGTCAACACCAGCTTTACAATGTGTCAGTGTGCTAAAACTGTCGCACGTGGTCAGAAAAGTATTGTGTTCCCTACTGAGTACATTAGAGTACATTATACCGTAACTAAGCGGATGTGAACGCAGGTGGAGGATTCAAGGGAGCAGCACTGTTTGCACTTTCAAGAGCCAGAAGAGTCAAGGTTAGCACCGCGTACAGCGATGAATAAACATTTTCGGCTAATTCATATCGAGATGGATCTGTTTGTCGAGTGAAAGCGACACGCATCCGTTGAAGTAAGAGGACAGCAGCAGACATAAATGCGGCAATCGCGAATCCTGTCAGGGCCAAAATAACGCGAAGTAGGGCTATCTGCAATTCAGTGACAGAAATGCCTCTACAAGAAAACCGAAGCCATAAAACCTGGATTATGGGGCAATGGAAGAACTGTCGTACGACTCTCGTTTCACTCTGCTTCAACGGACTATGTGACCACTTTCGCTCATAATGCCCGTCCAATGCTGCAACAGTGATGCTGTGTCGTCATTACCACGGCTCGCAACTTTGAGAACTGGTTTTGTAAGCACCCGGATGAAATGTGGCACATCTCCTGACCACCACAGTCAACAGAACTGAAGATTACTGAGCCTCTGCCGTCTACTTTGCAAAGAACAAAGCAAGATTAGAGTTTAACCTTCCATCGACGGCGTGGTCATTAGAGCTCACGCTTGGATAGTTTTCGCCAGGGATCTGGAGGGAAATCGATCGTGTCATTTGGAAAGAAGCATCCGGACATTTTACTGGAGTGATTTGCGGAAATCACAGAAAATCTAAGTAAGAATGACCGACATCCTGCCCATTGAGAGTCCAGTCTTATCAACTGCGCTACCTCGCTCGGTTTTGGAGAAAGAATGTTCAAATGTTTGTAAATCTATCGAACCAAACTGCGTGGTCATCAGTCCGTAGCTTACAAACTACTTAAACCTATGTAAACTAACCTAAGGACAAACACACACACCCATGTCCCAGGGAGGACTCGAACCTCCACGGCGAGCAACCGCGCGCTCCGCAGCGAGACACTTTAGACCGCTCGGCTACTCCACCGCGGCGGTTTTGGAGACATCGGTATCTGTATCCATTAACTGTCCCTGAATTTTTCATTGTTTTGTAGCAAGACTGGTATAAGATTAATCAGCTCCAAAAGAGAAAAAAGCCAAGATCGCAGTTTATTTATCGTCTGACGATAAATAATGGAATGCGGTCTTAGAAGATCGGGCGATGCTGAAGGAATTAGATTAGGTAAGGAAACAATGAAGGTGGTAGATGAGTTTTATTACTTGGGTAGTAAAATAACATGTGATGGTCGCAGTACAGAGGATATAAAATGCAGAATGGCAATGGGAAGAAAAGCATTTTTGAAAAAGAGAAATTTGCTAACATCGAATATTAATTTAAGGGTAAGGTAGTCTTTTCTGAAGGCATTTTTGTGGAGTGTTGCCTTGTACGGGAGTGAAACATGGACGATAAGCAGTGCGGACAGGAAGAGAATAGAGACTTTTGAAATGTGGTGTTACAGAAGAATGCTGAAGATTAGGTGGGTAGATCGCATAACCAATGAAGAAGTACTGAACAGAATTGGTGAGAAAAGGAATTTTTTGCATACCCTGGCTAAAAGAAGGGATCGCTTGGTAGGACACATTCTTAGACATCGGGGAATCGTTAATTTAGCATTGGAGGGAAGTGTGTGGGGTAAAAATCGCAGAGGGAGACCAAGAGATGCGTATAGTAAGCAGATTCAAGTGGATGTGGGTTGCCGTTCTTATGAGGAGATGAAAAGGCTTGCTCAGGATAGAGTAGGGTGGAGAGCTGCATCAAACCAGTCTCCGGACTGAAGACCATAACAACAACAGCCGCCTTTGATAATGACATATGTCGAAACTCGTAAGACTTTAATAAAATTCAATTGTGGTTAAGACAGTTACATTATTCCCAGTTCCATCTACATTTATGCTCAATCGTGCATTTCCTGTTGTGTTTCTACATTTTTCATGTAGGCCTTGTCTTTCTGGCGCAGTGGATGTATTAGACTCTCAGTTCGAAGTTTCTGATTCTCAGTGATACCTTCTATAATCACTCCTTGTCGTTGGAAAATCCAACTTAGCTGCGTGCGATATTCAGTTGGATTTTCCCTGCGGAACTTGAACACCAGCGCTGTGTCTGGCTCCTGTGAAGGCTGCTGGTCTGAGAGTGATACGGACATCGCAGCGCCAGAGACGGTGGTAAATGGAATGGCGAAAACACGCGCTCTCCAGCGTGTGAATAGAATAAAGCGTGATTCATGAGGCAGCCACTCGACATGCAGGGCCCAGTATTCCGGCGGTACCTGTAGAAGGGGGAAAGGCGACCGGATAATGACCGCAACACGTCACGTAGCACGTGTGTTCAAGGTGCCGCGTGGGCATACAGGAAAATTATTAGTTTCTCCATCACTGGATGCTTGCTGTTGCCGCAACTGTCGTTCAATTTAATGAAGGTCCAGCTCCAGTTGCATTTACTGGTGCTTTATTTAAGCCCACACTACCGGTTTCGGCCTCTATGTTAGGCCATTTTCAAGTGTGACAAACCTTATCAAATCCTGAATGAAACTTCACTCTGCAGCGGAGAGTGCGCTGATATGAAACTTCCTGGCAGATTAAAATTGTGTGCCGGAACCGGGACTCGAACCTGGGACCAGGTTCGAGTGCCGGTTCCGGCACACAATGTTAATCTGCCAGGAAGTTTCTTATCAAATCCTGTTCATCCTGCCTTCTTGTTTATATCCAATTCCAATCTGTCCATTATTTTCAAACTTTGTAACTTACGTACCCGATTAAGTAATAAAAAATTCCATTCTCCGATTCGTAGAATGCCTGTTTTGTTTTTCCTTGTGACGGTATCCTCCTTAGTCTAACAATAACTTTTTCCATCTTTATGCAGTTAAATTAAGATTAGGGTTTAACGTCCCGTACATATCGTGCTCAATACAGACGGAGCACAATCTCGTATTGCTTTTGGTTGAGGATAGAAACCATACGGCCATTTGGCCGGAGTGGTTAGGAAAATCATGGAAAACCTAAATCAGGATGTCCGGAGGCGGGATATGAGCTCCGTCCTCCGGAATGCGAGTCCAGTATGTCGCCATTAAAGGCAGGTAGTTGGTTGGTATTTCTTCCGCGCTTCATTAACGGCGCATTAATACTTTATCAATAGTTCCAGAGTACCAGAAAATATTAGACATGGGGCGTGATCTTCAAACTTTACTAATGATATATTTATGTTATTTCAGCTTTCGTGTGCAATCTATCATCTATCCTATTTTTTTTCCAAAATGTAAACGATTTTTAACCAAGCTTTTTTTCTGATTTCGGCAGATCTGAGCTGCATACTGCTAACAAAGTACTAGTAAGACGGTGCTGGGGTCATCAACGTGTAAATATCAACAATCTTTACTTAAAAAGTTATGAAAGCTCGCAAATTATAATATATATATATATAAAAGATATCACAAATAGCTAACGTCTCTGATTTTTTATCTGAACTTCTCCAAGATGCTTTCAAAAAGAAAAGGTTCATGTAAATAACACATAAAACTTTTTACTGATTAACGCAATGACGACTCAAAAGCATGGGGCGACAACAACAAAAATGTTTTATATATTTAGATGTAGATTTTCCTTTTGAAACGCTGATATTCCCCGCACCTTCCTTATTATAAACCAAGACGAATGGTTGACGTGATAACAATACTCAAGATCTGATGGTGGTAGCTTAGAACTGTCAAAACATGTGAAAATAAATACATTTTAAAGCCTTCTGGAGAAACTATGCATTTTATCTTTGCATTCACTAATGGCAGTGCGGCCGCTTTGGTAGGTTGAGCGCATCTGCCTTGTTGTGGCGCGGTGCCCCTGTGAGCAGGCAGCCCGCTGCGCCGCCGTGCCGGCTGTGTTGCCTGGGCGGCAGGCGCTGCCCCGCTGGCCTCTTCGTCGCTCCTGTGGCGAGGCCGCCGCCCCCGGCGCTATCGACCACCGCCGGATATGTGCCACCGAGAACCACCCGCCACTCCCACAATCGATACCAGCTGCGGCCACGTCGCCAGTCCAGGGACGCCAAATCGAACGAGACGTCGAAATGTATAGACGTTTTATTCGCGAGCAGTCCCGCTGAGGCCTTACTTTCGTCTGTACTTTCGATTTTTCGCAGCGGCGCGAGGAATTGTTTTGATAGCTAGGTCCAAATTCAACACCGTCACGCGGGATAAAAATAGACGATGTGGGTTTAGTCAGGAGCGTTTATAGAAGCAGCGCAGACGCTGACGATGTTAACGAAAGAATCTGACATTGTTTGTTTTGAATGTGTCATTCACAAATGACATACCAAATGCCATGGAACAGCGCGGCACAGATGAAGCGGGTGTGCTGTTCGCGCAGGACACTCTCCATTGTGACAGCTGCAGTGGTTGTAGAATACGTTCTGAGAAATGAACCGTTCCTTTTTGAACTGTTGCCTTTCTCTCACCGGTCACGGTCATCGAGGTTGGCTGTGCGGCCGGTAGTTGGTCTGTTGTGGACGGCGACGTCCTCAGTGAGCCAGTCACGGCACACCCTACACACGACTGAACTCAAGATCCTGAAGCACTGACGAAATCTAAATTGACATCCATCTCGGGCACCGAGTACACCGAGTACAGTTTGAAGGATTGCGCGCCCCCAAGAAGAGCTTCTCACTGTGCAAACAGTCACCTTCTGTTCTCTGTTACGACCACTTTTGTGCTGCTGTCTAAAGAAGTGAACTTGACGATACAAAATGCTTAAACGTAAACGTGTTGTCCTTTCTGTGAGGGACAAGTACGAGATTATTAAAAGTTTAAAAGAAGGTGAATCTGCACCCACTTTATCCAATGAGTACAGGGTGGGGAAGTTGACAATTACGCATATAAAAAAACAAAAGACGAGCATAGCAAATTTTATAGCAATGCTTGATTCTACTAATGGATCAAAAAGCCGTAAAACTATGAAGCTCGCCACTAACACAGATCTAGATGATGCTGTTTACAAGTGGTTTACGCAAAAGAGATCGCAAGGAGAACCTATCTCAGGTCCCATTCTGTGTAAGAAGGCAATGCAGTTCAACGAAAATGTTGGAGGGCCTTCGAACTTTAAAGCGAGCACGGACTGGTTAAAACGCTTCAAGTCAAGACACGGCATTCGTGAGCTTACAATACAGGGAGAAAAACTGTCGGCTGATTATTCAGCAGCTGATTCTTTCAACGTCAAACTAAGGTACCTGTTAAGGGAAGAAGATCATGCTCTCGAAAACGTTTTACAATGCTGACGAAACTGGACTTAACTGGAAAGATTTACCGAGAAAAGCTCTTGTTTCACGTCATGAATTAGCAGCATCTGGTCCTAAAACAAGCAAGGACCGTATTACAGCTTTGGCTTGTGCTAATGCTACTGGAAGTCACCGACTGCCTATGTTCGTCTATGGTAAAAGTAAAAAACCGCATTGTTTCAAGCACGTTAATATGTCAGCCTTGCCTGTTGTGTACACCTGGATGGATAGTACGATTTTTATGAAGTGGTTTCTGCACGTTTTCCTACCCTTTGTAAAAGCTCATCAGCTACTTCTCCTTGACAACGCACCAACTCATCCGTCATGTGACATTTTAAACGAAAAAGGCGAGTTCATAAAGGTAATATTTCTTCCACCTAACGTAACCTCCTTATTACAGCCCATGGATCAAGGCGTTATTGAGATTTTCAAACGATATTACAGGAAAGAATTGTTGCGTAAGTTTTTGTTAGAAAGAGAAGAGGATGGAGAAGAAAGTCTCTTAAGAAATCATGAGAATATTGACTTGAAAGATGCGTCCTAGATGATAAGCGCAGCATAGAATAGTGTAAAGGAAGACAATTTGAAAAAATGATACGTCCGAAATACCCGGTATGCTAAAAGAAATAGATTGCCTCGAATGTGATGAAGAAGGCGTTCATGAAAGGATGAACATCGATGATGCAGATCCAGGACACCAAAGCATGCAGGACAGCAGGATTGTAAACGTCGTCACTGATAAAGATGACGCCGCCAGCATCTCATCAGTCAGAAGGTGAAGCTGAAAGTATACTAACAGCTTTTGAGGTGTTCACTTGTTTAGATACTGCCTTGTGATGGTTTGAAACCCAAGATGAAAGTGTCCAGTAATGAAAAAGTACGTGATTTAGCTGCTCGTAAGCACGTAGGCTTGCTTAGAGAGACCAAATAAAGGGTTTTTTAAACGTTAATTTTGTATACTGTGTGTATTGTTCATGAAAAATGCGTATGTAATATGTATATATTTTGTTTAATAAACTGTACCACATACTGTACATTCCTACTGAAGTTGCCTTTGCACGTTACTTTGTAATACTAAAAGAGATGCCTGTTTCAGTGACTTAAAATGAGTAAATTAAACTACGCACCAAGGCTCCAATCAGAACAGTTAGGCGAAACAGAGCTCTCAAAACCTACAAGGACTGAGCCTGCGGTGTCGTACAAGTCTGAAGTGCGCGCCACGTACTTTCGCCGCGCGCTGCCATGCAAGCACGGCGCGGCGTTCTTACGACTGTCAGCCACGAGCGCACTCTGTTGCAATCCCGCTCGTGGCCACCACTGAATTGCATCGGCCACTTGCGATTAGGACAGGCACTAGGGCTCATCAGTAGGCAGGCCTCTACCTAGATAAACTATGTATCAGCATTCTGCAATCAAGAACTATGTAAAAGTTAAGTATTGGCAAGTCTCTACGAAATATATATCTTGTTCTAATCTAGCTCAGTGTTTCTAGTTTCTGCTGCCCCACTGGCTGGTCACCTCCGTACCCGCACACACTTGCATCCTATTTCCCTGTGTCGGTCTCTCTCTACTCGGCCACCGATACCTAGGACATCCGGCGGAAACGAGACAAAAAAGAGCCAGATTTAAACTAACGTAAAATTACTAAAATACACCAAGAAACTTAATAATCAACAGTAGATGTTACTTAATCAGTTTGCAACTACACGAAATAAATTAAAGAACGAACTACAGTTGAGTCAAGTATACAAGCAATTTTAAAGAAACAGCGCCGGTGTCTGGACAAGGATAATTTTTATTTTACCCACCACCCCACACCAAATGTGTGGCCAATTCAATGTGAACACAAGCTTAAACACTACCGGTTCGGTAACGACGGTGGAAAAAGGAAGGATTAGGAGGAAGAAACGGACAGAGCAGAGCTGATGAAAATGAAACTCCCCAGAAGTGAACTGCCGCATCATGCGACGCGTGAATGCTGAAACTCCATTGATTTGCTATTTGAGAGTGGCAACTCTTACTGACTTGCAACAAACTTGCAAAATCCTTACGAAATATCTATGGCTGATAATCGCAAGAACATTATGAAGTAAAGACCTTTATCACTTACAATTTATCCATTGTTCATGCAGTAAAAATACGGTATTCGCCATGAAATTACAAATTATTATTTGTACACTACTAATTACATACGCGAAACATTTCGCAGTCAATATACACAAAAATATTGCTGAATGTACCTTCAAAACTTTATCATGCGACGATATCTAATTATGGAAATATGACGTCAGAAACAGCGAAATGCATGAAAACTATCCCATCACGTATCAGGTTTTAGTTTATTAAATTTTTACTTCTTACAACGCATTTCGGAAACAGTTTCTTATTGTTCCATTGCAGATACTTTGAGCATTATATTATAGTAGGACCCACATTTTAGAAGATGTGACATCGTAAGGATTGAACTTTGTGAAAATGAAACTGAAACTGGCGGGGTGGAACAGACAACTGCGCTTATCGCTGCGGCGTGGGCTACTTGCGAAACTCCAATCGCCAACATTCTCCTCCGAATGCGAAAATATATTGTTGACTCCCACTTACATAGGTAGAAATGATCATCAGAATAAAATACGAGAAATCAGAGCTCGAACAGAGAGATTCAGGTGTTCTTTCTTCCCGCGTGCTATTCGAGAATGGAATGGGAGATAAATAGTATAATTGTGGTTCGATGAACCCTCTGCCAGGCACTTAAATGTGATTCGCAGAGTATCCCATGTAGATGTAGAAGGCGGTAGAGGAGAGAAGGAAGAGATTAAGTTAAACAAAAATGGGATTATTACAGCCACGCGGTAATGGCCGTGCGATCTGGAGCACCAAGTTAAAGAACGCGTGGCCGATCGCGTCGTGTCGGAGGTTCGAGTCCTCACTCTGGCACGGGCGTGTGTGTGTAAGACATTTTAACTTCGTTAAGTAATGTGTACGTATAGGGACCGATGGCAGCAGCAGGTTGGTCTCTCAGCTTAACAAACATTTGATCTTTGATTACATACGCGGACAGTGCTGGGTACTTACGTTAGTGATTTAATAAAATCTTTTCGGACTTCCAGCCTCGTCAACAGTTTAAAAACCCACGAGCTTTCGCCTGGGCCCTCCTCGTCCAAATGTTCTGGGGCAGTGACTTTGTGGTTTACCCTTCCAGCCCCTCCTTGCTTCCGTTCTTTAGACAGTTGAATTTATTAGGTTTTTTTTTTTTTTTTTTTTTTTTTTTTTTTTTTTTTTTTTTTTTTTTAGCTTATGGGACTTAACTACGGGGTCATCAGTCCCTAAACTTACAAACTACTCATGATCTACTTACGAACTAGGACGGCACAAATATCCATGCCCGAGGGGGGATTCGAACCCCCGACCGTAGTGGCCGTGCTGACCGTGACTGGAGCGCCTCAGTCACCTCGGCCACCGCGGCCGGCAATTTATTAGGTACCTAAATATAAATAATTGTTGTTGTTAAATAGTACTGTTAGTTAACAATGTCTCAATGAGAAAACGCCATAAGGACGGTGGCTGCAGCTAGGTACAGCCTGCGATCGGCCATCGCGGGGCGGGGTTGGAGCGAGCGTCGCAGATGTTAGCCTACTTGGCGAGGAGGCGAGCACCAGTGACGTCACAGGCAGCAGAGCGGTGAGGGCACGGCGCCTGGGCAGTTCGTCACCGCCTTACAATGGACGAGGAGGGCCGCGGTGGAGTAGCCGAGCGGTCTAAAGCGTCTCGCTGCGGAGCGCGCGGTTGCTCGCCGTGAAGGTTCCGTCCTCCCTGGGGCATGGGTGTGTGTGTTGCCTTTAGGTTAGTTTACCTAGGTTTAAGTAGTTTGTAAGCTACGGACTGATGACCACGCAGTTTGGTTCGATAGATTTACAAACATTTGAACATTTTGACTCGCGCAGACTGCCCCGGAGACCACAGCGGCCGCGCACACGCAGAGCACCGGCCCGCCGCCGTCTGCGCCAGGCGACAAGTTAACAGCGGCACGCCACAACCGCCGTCCGTTCTCTCAGGTCCATTCCGCCAATAGCAACTTCTAATGCAAAAGCCAATCGGAAACGTCCATTTTGACCAATAAAGGGGAAGAATGCAACCTCCAATCACATGAAAAACAAGCTTTTAAAACACCAATCACCGTTACCCCTTTCCACCAATGGCGTGCAATAATGTAACCACCAATAAAGGTAAAACAAAGTCCCCCTTCCCTCTCCCTTATCCGCTGCTATATAAACCCCAAGCTATCGTATATTCAGCAGTCAGACACAGAGCCTGATGAAGGCCGCCTGCAACAGTGGCCGAAACGTCGGTTTATAAAATGACGACGCGGTCTCATACCCGGAAGAATTTTATTGATAGTGACAACAGCCGCGGAACCTTACGTTTGCCTCCCATTTCATGTTCAACAAGCAGTCGGTGACGACTTTTACGTGTTCTCCAAGTGCGAGACAGGTGTGAGTCTCCGTAAGGCACGAACGCCGCCGAGAGCGCTGCGAAGATAAACAGGAAGGGCGACGCAGTCAACGCACGCCGGCTGTCCCGCTGCCCAGCCGAGACTCCAGCCACCACACCGGAGCCGGCCAAACATCGTAACAACGCGAACAGCTCCACCGGTGGGGAACCGGCGCGACAGTCATACACGCCAGCTGACGTACAACACAAAAGAAGAGAATGATGACATTAAGAAACTGCAAGAAGAGCAATGAAGGCAAGAACCACGGAATACCTTCGTTAATATAAATCTGTATCTATATATGTGAATGTCTGTTCGGTGTACGTTTATCAAGTCTGAACCACAAGTCATAAAGAGCTAAAAATTTGTACAGTTACTAATGGCTACCCGGGGAAGGCTTTAGGCACGGTTTTATGGCGGTCAGATAACTAATGTATATATATTAATTTTAATGTCTGTTCGGTGTACGCTTATGACGTCCGAACGACGAGATGCAGAGACTTAATATTTGTACAGTTACTAATTTATACCTGAGGAAGGTTTTAGGCACGGTTTTATAACGATCTGATAGATATTTAGTAATTTGAAGAATATAAAGCGAAATGCGGAACAATAATTACTCTTTGAAAATTATATTTACTCTTTGAAAATGGTTTTATTGGTTGCGTTGTTGCTTGACGGTTGATAATGATACAAGGGTGGAGTCTATTGGGATGGAAAGATATCGGTGTATATGAAATTCTACGCGCGCGCGTGTGTGTGTGTGTGTGTGCATGTTAATATTTCGCTCTGCAGCGAAAACTACAGAACGAATGGTCTGTGTGTAATTGTCGGAAGTCTCTTGTTTTACACCATAGCAGTTCCCCCTATGAGGGAGTGGACGATATGGTGGTTGAAAGTCGTCAAATTATTGAAAAATCGGATTGAAGGCCAGCGATGACGTTTGCGACTCTATAGCAAGGAGGTTACATACAGCGAAACGTGATGCGACATACCATATCTTTGGTCTATGCGTGCTACAATGTCTTCGGCTCTTTCTCTGTAAGGATAAGCATACGAATAAGGAAGTATGAAAATAAATAAATAAAGCAGTAAAAACGAAATTTCTTTTAATACATCTCTTTAAAAAATCGATTTGATGTTTCGCGCATTACATCTAGCGATCGATCTGTGATATTATTAAAATCATTATTGTTGACTTTCTTGATTGGATTCTTCGAAACGATTGCATTTTTACGTGTGATTTGATGTACACCACTTACTTTCCTGATAATGTTGATTAAAATGTTTGTTTGTAAAGAAGGTGTTGTATTTCATTACATCCTTCAAAACCAGTCTCATAGCACACTACTGAAAGATAGGTTATCTATCATAATCAACCAACACGCGAGCGGAGCCGCGGGTTTAAGCTAGTAAAGAATAAATAAGAGTTGACACGGCTCACAAGCATGCTTCTTTTATAACGCTGTCGCAAAAATTGTTGTCGTCTTATTGACAGAAGATTGGTCGAACGTAATTCGCTGTCAGCTCCCCGAAGTGTGTTCGGCGCGGCTGTTATTGCAGGACGGCTTGGGCGCCAGCGCATGCCGCATGCCTCCCCGCCTGCTGTGAATGGCGGGAGCAGCCCTAGCAACGCCTGGGAGCGAGCAGCGGCATTGATTGCGAGGGGCGGCAGTCGTGTGGCTTCAGCCCGGCCCGCCAAGGAACTGCCCGACACCTCTCCAAATGGCCGACAGTGTTGTGCCATACGGGACAAACATTTGGTATCTTGTTAAGGCACGTGATGCCACCACAGTGGAGGTACCCACGAAACATTGCTATGGCGTCTCTATATGAAATCATTTGTAATGATAAAGAGTTTTAGTGATCCGGATTGGCAACAGAAAAAGAAAAAGTTTTGAATTACCACGTTTATATGTGTCATTCACTTACCGCCTACTGAACAAAATATGAACGTTCGGAATATCAAAACAACTGTACGAATGGAAATTTTCAACAGTGACGGTAGGTAAAATCAGAGTGATCAATTTAGGAAGAACCAATATTGGAATAGGCGGCTGACATTTCAAACACGACCTGGTGAGAATCGATGAGGTGTGAGGTTAAATGAAAGCTAAGAGAAAGCACTGAAAGATTGGAATACATCAACGAAGTAATTGAACGAAAAAAGTGGAAATACTACTCTGAAATTGAGAGCAAGCCGTGGCGTGCAGTATCAAACTATTCTTCAGACTGATGATATACGGTAGTATCCATCTCTTTCGTGATATATCTTAGACACAACCCACGTCACATTGAACAATTATGTAAAACGTCTTCAATGTTAGGCGTATAGAAAGTATATCTACAAATGTTTGTTAAGCTTATGGGACTCAACTGCGAGGTCATCAGTCCCTAAACTTACAAACTACTTATGAATTAGCTTTTACTAAAGACAGCACAAACATCCATGCCCGACTGTGGATTCGAACCCCCGACGGGGAACGACGTCGCGCATCGGAGCATAACACCTACATCTACATCTACATAGATACTCTGCAAATCACATTTAAGTGCCTGGCAGAGGGTTCATTAACCACTTTCACAACTTTTCTCTACCGTTCCATTCTCTAATAGCGCGCGGGAAGAAAGAACACCTAAATCGTTCCGTTTTCGATCTGATTTCTCTTATTTTATTGGGATAGTCATGTGTCCCTAAGTAGGTGGGTGCTAGCAAAATATTTTCACATTCAGAAGTAAAAGTCGGTGATTGAATCTTCGCAAACAGATCACGCCGCAATGAATAACGTCTTTCATTTAATGATTTCCACCCCAATTCGTGCAACATTTCCGTGACGCTTTCCCCCCTATAACGTGATAAAACAAAACGAGCTGCCCTTCTCTGAACCTTCCATCAGTCCCACCTGGTGAGGGTCCCACAAGGGGCAACAGTACTCCAGGAGAGGACGCACAAGTGTGATGTAGGCAGTCTCTTTGGTGGAGCTGGTGCATCTTCGGACCGTTCTGCCGATGAAACGTAACCTTTGGTTCGCCTTCCCCACAATATTTTCTATGTGTTCTCTCCAGTCAAAGTTGTTCGTAATTGTAACTCCTAGGTATTTGGTAGAATCTACGACCTTAAGGTTTGACTGATTTATCGCGTAATTGAAGTTCAGCGGATTTCTTTTAGTGGTCATTTGTATTACTTCACACTTTTCTTTATTTAGTGTCAATTGCCAATTTTCGCACCAAGTAGAAATTTTGTCTAAATCGCTTTGCAGTTGCTTTTGATCCTCTGTTGACTTCACTAACCGATAAACGACAGCATCATCCACGAACAGTCTAAGGGAGCTATTCAGATTGTCTCCTAAATCGTTTATAAACACTACATGAAATCATCTGAAATGCTAAAAAAAAGAGTTTTCGTGATCCGGATTGGCTACAGGAAAAAAAAAATCCCATTAAAATCCACAAGTTTTGTTTTGCCGAGTTTATTTGTGTACTAGCTTAAACCCGCGGCTCCGCTCGCGTGTTGGTTGATTATGATAGATAAGCTATCTTTCAGTAGTGTGCTATGAGATCAAATCACACATAAAAATGCACTAGTTTCGAAGAATCCAATCACGGAATTCCACAATAATGATTGTAATAATATCACAGATCGATCACTTGATGTAATGTACGAAACGTCAAATCGATTTTTTTTTACAGATTTGTATTAAAAGAACTTTCTTGTTTACTGCGTAATTTATTTATTCTTATATTTCCTTATTCGTATGCTTGTCAAAATGTTCAAATGTTTGTAAATCTATCGGACCAAACTGCGTGGGCATCAGTCCGTAGCTTACAAACTACTTAAACCTAGGTAAACTAACCTACGGACAAACACACACCCATGCCCCAGGGAGGACTCGAACCTCTACGGCAAGCAACCGCGCGCTCCGCAGCGAGGTGCTTTAGACCGCTCGGCTACTCCACCCCAGCATATGCTTATCCTTACTGAGAAAGAGCTGAAGATATTGTAACACGCATAGACCAAAGATATGGTCTGTGGCATTACGTTTCGCGATATGTAACACTCCTTGCTATAGAGTCGCAAACGTCATCGCGTGCCTTCAGTCGGTTTTTTTTATAATTTCGCGACTTTCAACCACCATATTTTCCACCCCCTTATAGCTATCGGCATGGAACTGCTATGGTGTACAACGGGAGACTTCGGACAACAATTACACACAGACTATTCGTTTCCATTCTGTAGTTTTCGCTGCAGAGCGAAATATTAACACTCACGTAGAATTTTATATACACCGATAACTTTCCATCTCAATATACTCCGACCTTTATCACTATCAACCCTCAAGCAACAATGCCACCAATAAAACCATTTTCAAAGAGTAATTATTGTTCCGCATTTCGCGTTATATTCTTTAAATTATTAAATATCTATCAGAGTGATATAAAACCGTGCCTAAAACCTTCCTAAGGTATAAATTAGTAACTGTACAAATATTTAAGTCTCTGCGTCTTGTCGTTCGGACGTGATAAGCGTACATCGAACAGACATTCACATTAATATATATAGATAAATAGCTATTCGAACGCCATAAAACCGTGCTAAATCCTTCCCCGGGTAGACGTTAGTAACTGTACAAATTTTTAGCTTTGTATGTCTTGTGGTTCAGACGTGATAAACGTACACCGAACAGACATTCACGTTTATAGATATAGATTTCACTTACTGTCTACTGAACAAAATATAAACGTTCGGAATATTACAACTGTATGAATGGAAACTTCCAAGAGTGACGGGAACTAAAATCACACACCACCTGGTGAGAATCTATGAGGTATGAGGTTAAGGGAAAGCTAAAATCAACACTGAAAGACTGGAATACATCCACGAAGTAATTGAAGGCAAAGAGTGCAAATACTACACTAAAATTGAGAGGAAACCATGGCGTACACTATGAAACTGTTCTTCAGACTGATGATATACGCTAATATCCATCTCTTTCGTGATGCATCTGAGACACAACCCACGTCACTTTGAACAATTATGTAAAACTTCTTCAATGTAGGCGTGTAGAAAGTGTATCTACAGTGATTCAAATAAGGAACACATTGTTGGGGCGATCCAGAATTGTTTAATAAAAGGCTTTAAGCCAAGATCGCTTTCTTCTTTTAATTATATGACCGGTTTCGGCGTGCTAGACGCCATCTTCAGACATGTCGTAATTTTTTTTACATCACTGCTATAACAACAATTGCTAATATAGCACATTGCTATACATCCATATTATATCAAGCTCAGTACTAATTTAAGTGAAGCACAATATTGAGTCAATAATGTGCTTCACTTAAGTCAGTACTGATCTTGATTCTGAAGTGCCTCTTACGTAAACCTTGAGAAGGATGGATTCTGTAATTTTATCATTGGCATGTAAATTTTATTTGCGTGACACAATAATATGGATGTATACCAATGTGCTATATTAGCAATTGTTGTTATAGCAGTGATGTAAAAAAAATTACGACATGTCTGAAGATGGCGTCTAGCACGCCGAAACCGGTCATATAATTAAAAGAAGAAAGCGATCTTGGCATAAAACCTTTTATTAAAGTGATTCAAATGTTTGTTACGCTTATGGGACTTAACTGCGAGGTCATCAGTCCCTACGTGCAAACTGCTTATAGACTAACTTATACTAAAGACAGCACAAACATCCATGCCCGAGGGAGAATTCGAACCCCCAACGGGGAACGGCCTCGCGCATCGGAGCATGGCGCCTCAATGCCTTCGGCCACTCCACCGCGGCCTACACTTATTAATCCTTCATATTCGTGCCACATCTAAACGTACACCTGGAACTTTTGTATTTCACACACGAACTGTCTAAACTTGTATTATTGACGTGTGGAATGTATGTACTGGATTGTAATGATTGTAGTTAGACTTGTACGCAAGTCATAAATGGGGGCAGCTGGGCACTAATGATGAATTAGTGTCAATGAAGCGCAATACTACGAGTCGCCTACGTTATTTGGACGGTGTTATGCATCACTAGACCAACCACTATTTATTGATATCTTATGATTTGAGCAAATTATATTGAGAAACATCATGATCTAAGTGGATAAAAATCACTGTTCTCGTCGTAGCAATGATTGCCATGATTTATTAAGAAATACCAAGTGCCACTTCGCCTATCGTTGATTTTCGATTCTGCATCTCAAGTCCACATGCGACCTACCAAACTGTAGTTCTGCAGCAGAAGACCAAGCGCCACCTTCCTCGTCTATAGTCTAGTGACGCTAAACGGAACTTGAGACAGCGCTAGTTCACAACATCGGCTGCGTGCGCCGATCTAGCAAAACGCCTTGTTACCTTGCTCTGTGAACTGCGGACGTAATACTAGATTTTGTGTTGTAATGTAGTGAAAATTATGGTTAACACATGCGATAAATGACGCGTTCAAATCAAGTACACGACGTATTACTAAAAGTGCAACAAGTAAGTCGAATGGATCTGGAGCTTTAGAGGTAGGACATCGTAAGTTACCTTTCGAGGTTAACTTCAAAACTAGTTCATAAGCACCTAAACACAATGTCATAAACTTTACGCATCCCGTTCTTCTTCTTTTTTTAGGGTGAATATGCAGCTTCCAGCACGGACATTCCAACTAGGGATTCTTAACTGAATGCAAATAACCGTAACAATGATGTAACATCAAATGCAGTAGTGGAGAAGCAAATCGATGATGGGTCTGTAACTTGTTATGATGGCGAGAACTGCAGATCTGGAAGTATCCGCGTACACAATGACAAGAGGCCAATAAACGTAAGTGGAAAGATCTCACAGAAGAATGTGTGTACTAACGATGTACAAAATAACATTCCTGAATCAGGTAGAGATCATTTATTGAAAGGCAGACCAAAAAAGTGGCAGAAAACGTAAGTAAGTAAATCAAGACAGAGACATCAGGAAAAAATGATAAAAAAACGTTCATATGTTTGTTAAGCTTAAGGTAAAGCAGTCAACAATCCGAAGATTGGTTTGAACACCACAGTGCTTTACTAGGCATTGTCCTGTTAGGAGGTGGTATGTCGTTGCCTTCCTCCGACCTTCGGACTGACTTACCCAGCCAGTTATAGGGGGACCTACACTTTAACGTGGGTTCCGAACCACGGCGCTACTCGGTATTTTTCACATGAGCAATACTGCCAGAGGTGAAAGAAGTGGAAAGTGACAGATAAAATTCCTAGGACCTGGCGGGGATCGAACCCGCGACCTTTGGATTTATAGTCTGGCACTCTACCACTGTGCAACCGAGGTAGCCGATGGGACTTAATTGCGGGGTCATCAGTCCATAAACTTACAAACTATATATAAACTAAGCTTCGTTTTTGATAACGTGATCTCATTAATTTGTTTCAGAATATCAAAGGCATATGGCTTCCTAAGGCTTTATTTTTATAATACGTCAAATGCACAGTTCAGTTGTGCATAATGAGACCAAAGGACGTTTAGTCCACTGATGCGTAACAGAACTGCACAAACAGCAATTAAGCATTAGTAGTCTAACGACCATTTGTATTATTTTTTCGTGTTATTTAGCTTTTAATTACGGTGATCTTCCACTAATAAGTGAAACAATAATAACCCTTCGTCTGTATAAAAGATTGAGAAACTTCAACAATAAATACAATTTTAGGGGAATGGTAACTTTGCACGCCATTATCTCGCTTATGACATTTCGGCGCTTGGTCTAGTTATACATAACACCGTCCATTTGTAGTAGACTAGTTTTGCCTCTTGAAATGTCAGCCAGCCATTAGCGAGAGTGCCGATCTACGAGAACTTCAGGAGGCAACGAACTACGACCCGTTACGTTACAAACACACTCCAGGTAGTCCAGTCAATGAGTGCTCAAAATAGGGGTGTAGAGTGCATGGAATATGCGAGAATTTTTGACTTCAGAACTTTGTTAGGGATAGTTGTCCCTGCCCCTGGGGGGGTGAGCTAAAGCGGGGAGGGGGGGTACCATTTTTTGGTTTCTCGCTTGTATCTCGAAAACGGTCGGATTTAGGCAAAACTTGTTACGAATAAAACTGAAAGATAATTGAATTTCCTATAAAATTGTTTCCATACATATACCTCGAATTCCCAACGGTTTTCGAAATATACGTTATTGAAAATCGACAATTTCGGAAAATATCATCTTTACCCCACTAATTTGGTCAAACATTTACTTCTAGTGACTCACTCGATCGTTTCACAGAAAATTTATCTGAAAGAAAGTTGTAGAGCATTAAATTTCCTTCAATTTGATGTGCGCATTTACTACCTTATCTTCAGCCAATCAGAAGTTACATCATTTATAAGATGTGCGTTCAGTTTCGATGTCCCTTCATAAATGAGGGTTTTGAGGGGCTGTAACGTTTTTACCTAATGAAATGTGCTAGCATGGTAAATAACAACAGTTTAACAATGACAAGAAGGTCCTCGAGCCATTGCAGCCTTTTTTCCTGCTTTCCCCAGGCTGCATTACCCCTCCTAGTTCCCCCTCCTTCCCATCCCAATTCCTCCTTCCCACCCTCTCCAACCCCGTCTCTTGGTGGTACTCTGGATGACGGCTTGGCTATCCCATGGTACCGATTGTCCTGCACTTTGGTTTTGTCTGCTGTGTACACCGGTTTTTGGCCCAGTTTGGTCCCCCTCGGGGTTTGACCTTCCATACCAAAATTGTCCGATAATGTGTGAGCCAATTGGGGAAGAACTCCCGACCTAGCCCCTACAGCGCGGGTCCTATCCTTTCCTTTCCACTTCCTTTCCTCGCTGTAGCCCCCATCCCCCGCTAGGTCCCCAGCACGTGTAGCCAGTCCGTGTGGGGGGGCTGTTATGTACCCTTTGGCTGAGCCCCCTGACACCACAGGGATCACACTACTGGTGTCTGAGCTGCGACCTCTCCATGCAAGCCAAGGAGTTGATGCCTGTCCTCGGGGGTATCAGAACTCCCGGCAATGGCCATCGTGCCAGGTGGCCTTTGCTGAGGCTGGGTGGTGCCCATGGAGAGAGCCCCGGTTTCGGAGTGGGTGACACCAGGGCGGACGTCTAGCACTATGAAAAGAGTTAGACTCCAAAATGGTCGTGCATCGGCCGTCTCTCAAGACAGGAAGAGATCGTTTAATGCTGTTACTGCGGATAAGAGGATGTTTCCCTCCCTTGCTACCCCTTGGGAGGAAGGCCAGGCTCGCCGGTTAGGAGCAAAACCCTTTCCTCGCTATCTCGTTTGCTCAAGGACTGATGGAGGGACTTTCACTTCCACCAAACCTCTGTTCTTTGTCGAGACCATAGAGGACAAGTTTGGTGAAGTGGAATCTATGGGTAAGCTTAGATCTGGTTCATTACTCATTAAAACAGTCTCGGAAGCCCAGTCTGAAGCTTTGCTCGCCTGCAACACCCTTGGCGACATTCCAGTCACAATTGTCCCGCACAAATCCTTGAATATGGTACAGGGTGTGATATTCCACCGGGACCTCCTCCTTCAAACTGATGAGGAGCTTAGGGCCTATCTCGAGCGGCGTGGTGTACATTTTGTTCGCCGCGTTCAGAGGGGACCTAAAGATAACCGCGTCGATACTGGGGCCTTTATCTTGGCCTTCGAGGGGGACACACTCCCAGAGAAGGTCAAGATCATGATATATCGATGTGAAGTGAAGCCCTACATTCCACCTCCCATGCGGTGTTTTCGATGTATGAGGTTTGGTCATATGTCCTCTCGCTGTACAGCAGTCCCAGTATGCGGTGATTGTGGACGCCCACTACATGAGGGGAGCCCCTGTGTTCCTCCGCCGGTGTGCGTCAACTGTCAACAACACCACTCTTCACGGTCGCCAGATTGCCCTATGTTCAAAAAAGAAAAGAAGATACAAGAGTACAAATCCCTGGAGCGTTTGACGTACCCTGAGGCCCGCAGCAAATATGAACGTCTGCATCCCGTGCAAATGGCGACGACCTTCGCTACGACGTTATCGTCTAGCCTTTCACCCTCCCCTTCCCACTCCCATCTCCCCCCTACACCCCGTCCACACCCCTCCCTCACATCTCCCTCTCCTGTAGCTCCTGTAGCCCTCCCTTTGTGTCCCACCCCTTCCCAGCCGGAGAAGTGCACCCCTTCTCCGTCGCCTGCCGGTGACAGTGCCCTATCTCAGGGCCTTCATTCCCGGCGTTCCCCAGATCGGAGATCTTCGACCTCCAGCCGGCCATCGGACTCCCAGTCAGTGAGTTCAAAGGTCGCCCGATCCTCGTCAGTACCAGACCTAACTGACAAAAGTCCTCTCTCTGGGGTGGGTCCTGCCCGTCCCACACGAGAGAAGGAGAAGGAGAAGGAGAAGGAGAAAGAGAAAGAGAAGGAGAAGAAGAAGAAGAAACCAAAGTTACAAGATAAAGCCCCTCCGGTACCACCGGAGGTGCCGACTTTGCTTTCGCAACTCGCTCATCCCATTGAGCCCGAGGCTGATCAGCTATTTATGGATGTTGTCCCTTCTTCTTTGGTGACGGACGCTGACAAAGCAGCGTGACAGACGTTATGCCATTCGCTTCCCGTCTAGATCCTTGTGATGTGATCATCCAATGGAACTGCAATGGTTACTACCGTCACCTCTTGGAGATTAAACAGCTAATCTCTCTCTCTTCTGCGGCCTGTGTCGTCCTGCAGGAATCGAGGTTTATGGATGCACATTCACCGACCCTCCGTGGGTTCCGTGCTTTTTGTCGGAACCGGGTTGGTCCCCTCCAGGCGTCTGGTGGGGTTTGTACTTTGGTCCGGACAGATATTGTCAGTACCTGGATTCCTCTCCAAACTCCATTGGAAGTGGTTGCTGTCCGGGTTCACTTGGACACTCCATTGACCATTTGCAACCTCTACCTTCCACCTGACAGGCCACCTACTCTCACGTCCCTAGTGGCCCTCCTTCAGCAACTCCCCCCTCCTTACCTCATCCTTGGGGACTTCAATGCCCACCATCCTTTGTGGGGCAGTGCTTATACATCTAGCCGGGGCCGCCTCATAGACCAGTTTCTTGCTGACCACAATCTGAGCCTTTTCTGCCATAGACCTCTCTCTCACTTCTCCTTCTCTCCTTCCTTTATTTCACTGGTCGGCGTATGACGACCTCTGCGATAGCGACCACTTTCCGTTGATCCTTTCACTTCCCTCACGCCTACCACGAGCCAGGGTACCCCGCTGGGTATTCCGTCGTGCTAATTGGCCGCTATATTCATCCCAGGTTGTGTTCCCATCTTCCCCCTCAGGCTGTATAGATGATATTATAAGCCAAATGACCAACATGATCACCCAAGCTGCCAACGCCGCTGTTCCCCGGTCGACAGGCCCTCCTTCTCGCCGGCCTGTCCCTTGGTGGAATGCAACTGTTGCCGCAGCCATTCGCGAGCGCCGAAGGGCCTTGCAACATCTTAAGCGCCACCCATCGCTCGCTGGTCTAATAAATTTCAAACGTCTGCGTGCCAGAGCTCGTTACTTAATCAAACAAAGTAAGCGGACATGCTGGGAGCATTTTGTCTCCTCGTTGGGTTCTTCTGTCCCTTTGACAAGAGTGTGGGCTATGCTCCGATCTATCCAAGGTAGCTGGCGGCCGTCTTCCGTCCCTGGTCTTGCCCTGCCTGATGGGGTCTGCACGGAGCCATCTGTTGTTGCAGAACATCTTGCAACTCACTTCGCGAATGTCTCGGCGACAACTTCATATCCGGCGACCTTTCTCCTTCAGAAACACCAGGCCGAAACCTTCAAATTAGGCTTTACTTCTCACCAGGTGGAACCATATAACGAACCTTTTACTGACTGGGAGCTGTCGCTGGCCCTCTCCTCTTCTCGTGATTCAGCACCTGGCCCTGATGATATCCATAATCAATTGCTGAAACACCTTAACCCCTCACAACGACAATTTCTCCTAAAAGTTTTTAACCGTATTTGGCTTCAAGGGGTGTTCCCCTCCCAGTGGAGGGAGAGTATTGTGGTCCCTGCCCTCAAGCCTGGCAAGGACCCGTCGGCGATGGACAGTTATCGACCAATAAGCCTGACAAGTGTCCCCTGTAAACTACTTGAATGGATGGTAGCCCGCAGATTATGCTGGGTTCTTGAATCCCGGGGACTTCTCTCACCTTACCAGTGTGGGTTCCGGGAGGGACGATCCCCTATTGACCATTTACTTCGACTGGAGACTGCGATCAGACAGGCCTTCTCTAAAAGACATCATCTGGTAGCAGTCTTCTTCGATCTGCATAAGGCGTACGACACTGCTTGGCGTCATCATATTTTACGTTCTCTTCATGACTGGGGCCTCAGAGGCTCCTTACCAATTTTTATCCGTCAGTTTTTATCCCACCGCCTGTTCCGTGTCAGAGTTGGCTCTTCCTTTAGCTCCCCTCGGATACAGGAGAACGGTGTCCCCCAGGGCTCAGTGTTGAGTGTTACACTTTTTCTAATCGCCATCAATGGGTTGGTGAGCTCTGTTGGGTCACTGGTAACCCCGGCATTGTATGTCGACGACTTTTGCATATGGTACAGCTCCTACTCATTAGCCTCTACTGAACGTCAGCTCCAGAGCGCCATTCGGCGGGCTTCAGTGTGGGCTACGTCCCATGGTTTCCAGTTTTCCTCATCAAAAACGAGGGTGGTGCACTTTTGTCGTCGTACTACAGTTCACCCTGATCCAGAACTGTTCTTGGGTAATCAGCGCCTGGAAGTTGTAGCACAGCATCGTTTCCTGGGTCTTCTCTTTGACAAAAAATTGACTTGGGTGCCCCATATTCGCCACCTAAAGATTAGTTGTATGAGGAAACTCAATGCCCTACGTTTCCTTGCTCATTCATCTTGGGGTGCAGACCGAACAACTATCCTCCGTATCTATCGGGCTCTAATCTTGTCCCGATTGGACTATGGGTGTCATGTTTATGGCTCGGCAGCTCCTTCTGCCCTGAAATTATTAGACCTGGTTCACCATTATGGTGTCCGCTTGGCTACAGGTGCATTCCCGACTAGCCCGGTCGACAGTCTCCTTGTTGAGGCGGGAATCTGCCCTCTTCAGGTCAGGCGGCATCAGCTTCTGGCGTCTTATGCCATCGCCATCCGGCAATATCCTGCTCATCCCGCTTACCAGGTTCTTTTTGCATATGAAGGGCTTCGACCCCCTGATACCCGGCCGCGGGCGGGCCTTCCCGTCGGACTGCGGCTTGCCTCTCTTTGCCGGGATTTCCATTTCCCTTCGCTAGGTTGCGCTCCCCATTTTACTGCACGCACACCTCCGTGGATGGTGCCGCGACCACTAATTCGGACGGATCTCTTCCAGGGCCCAAAAGCTTTAATTTCCCCCATGGTCTTTCGGCGTTTGGTGCGCCCAGTACTAGAAGAGTTTCAGGGAGCCTCTATCTTCTACACTGATGGCTCGAAAACAGCGGGCCACTCCGGATATGCTTTTACGTCTCCTGTTGGGGCGGAATGCCATTCTCTGCCAGAGGCATGCAGTGTGTTTACGGCAGAGCTGATGGCGATTTATAGAACCCTCTGTTTTATTAAACGTTCTGCCGTGGAACGTGGTTTAATCTGTGCTGACTCCATGAGCAGTCTGCAGGCCATTGATCGTTGTTTCCCCTCCCATCCTTTAGTTATTTCCATCCATGAACTCCTTGCTGACCTTCATCGTGCTGCCTGCTCAGTTACCTTTCTCTGGGTGCCAAGCCATGTTGGTATTACAGGGAATGAAGTAGCTGACCAGTTGGCTAGATCGGCAATTACTCGCTGCCCGTCTCCCTTTCAAATTCCGGGTGCGGATCTGCGGGTGCAGATCAGATCTTTGCTTCACTCCTCATGGGATAGCAGTTGGAAAGCTACTGCCCCTTCCAATAAACTCCGCACCATCAAGGATACGACTGCAGCTTGGAGTTCATCTTTACGCCCTTCCCGGAGAGAATCAATTGTCCTCTGTCGCCTCCGTCTTGGACACTGCAGGCTGACCCATGGATTTCTTTTACGAAATGACAATCCACCACATTGTGATTGTGGAGCCGTACAATCCGTGTCTCATATTCTGACTGAATGTCCTCTCCATTCCACACTCCGTGGCGACTATGGCCTACCGCCTGCATTGCCTTCAGTTTTGGCGGATGACCCACGGATGGTTGATCGCGTCCTTGCCTTCCTCCGTGAAAGTAGATTTTATTGTCAGCTCTAGGACTCGCTTGTTCGGGGTGAGTGGGTTTGTGATTCTTGGCTGATTGTGGGGTTTAGAGCCTTATCCCCATCAGCCCCCCCCCCACTCTTTTACATTTTAATGCAGTTTTATTTCTCCCTGCTCTGGAGCTATGATACGTTGACCACTGTGCCATCAGTACCTTGTGGTTAAGGCTAGAGGTCGCTTCCAGAGCTGTGGGTTCGGACACTGTAGCATTTGCTGCCCTGGGTTGGTCTTAGTGTTGTTGAAGAGTCGATTTTACTTCCTAGTGTAATGGTCTTTTGGCTTTCACCTATTTTTTGTCGAGTTCCATGGCGTATTCAATTTGAGGTTGAAGGGACTGATGACCTCGTTGTTTGGTCCCTCATGTCCACCACCACCCCCCCCCACCCCCCAAGGTATTTGCAATTGAAATCTTTTCATAATTTTAGTTTATATTACAATATTATGAATCAAATAATGAAAGTTTTTAGAAACACTGATAGTGATTCAGAATGAAAAAAGTGCATTCGAAGCAATATCTTCGTTTTTCTGAGGCGGAGGAGCTGAGACTCATTTATTGTCGCTTGCAGTGGATATGTCGTCAAGGTCGTCAGTACCTAACGCCTGGGAGAGGGTTAACATCCGTAGTGTATTTCAAGAGTAAAGTGGGTTTTGTCAAAATGCACCAGAAGTCCAAAATCATACAACATGGTGCTGAGATATTGCCAATAGTTCTTCTTCCGCCAACTCCGTTGAGACAGTGGGAATCACGAGTACTCTATAATTGTATGGAGCTCCAGCCATCACAGAATCACTCATCGTGTTCCGCTACAAATCATCTATAAAAGCAGCTGAGAACATAAAGCCTAATCTCTCAACTCTCCCTACAGCTGAAGGAGTTGTTAATCAGCATGCAATCCGAACTTACCATCAAGTACGCTCTTGGTTAGGAGAGGAACCTAAAGGTGGAGCGCCGAATTGGGGTTTGAATGGCCAACTAGTTCGGAATCTCTCAGCGTTGGAGCTGCCCCTGACGAAATATTGAAGATGATTTTTTGTCGATGCACGAAAGGATGTGACAGTGGCAGATGTGGTTGCAGAAAAGCGTTGTTATCCTGTTCTGTTACATGCCTGAACTGCAAGGGCAACTGGAACAACGGAGTCGGAATATTAATTCAGGATGAAAATGACGAGACTCTACCAATCTCGTCGGACGACGTTTCCACTACTGACGAAGATGAATGAACTTTACCATTCTTCCTCAGAAAAACGAAGGTGTTGCTTTGAATGCACTTTTTTCATTCTGAATCACTATCAGTGTTTCTAAAAACTTTCATTATTTGATTCATAATATTGTAATACAAACTAAAATTATGAAAAGATTTCAATTGCAAATACCTTCTTGTCATTGTTAAACTGTTGTTATTTACCATGCTAGCAGATTTCATTAGGTAAAAACGTTACAGCCTCTCAAAACCCTCATTTATGGAGGGACATCGAAACTGAACGCACATCTTATAAATGATGTAACTTCTGATTGGCTGAAGATAAGGTAGTAAATGCGCACATCAAATTGAAGGAAATTTAATGCTCTACAACTTTCTCTCAGATAAATTTTCTGTGAAACGATCGAGTGAGTCACTAGAAGTAAATGTTTGACAAAATTAGTGGGGTAAAGATGATATTTTCCGAAATTGTCGATTTTCAATAACGTATATTTCGAAAACCGTTGGGAATTCGAGATATATGTATAGAAACAGTTTTATAGAAAATTCAATCATCTTTCATTTTTGTTCGGAACACTTTTTTCCTAAAGCAGACCGTTTTCGAGATATAAGCGAACATCCAAAAAATGGTTCCTTTCGACCTCCCTCCCCGCTTTAGCTCACCCCCCAGGGGCGGGGACTTTTAGTATGTTCACCTCCTAACTATCCCTAACAAAGTTCTGAAGTCAAAAATTCTCGCATATTCCATGTACTCTGCATTCATTTACTGGACTAAGGGAGTCGACAGCGAGTTATGTTCGACGGAACAAGGCCATTGCAACTTGCTCCAAACGGGAGATAGTTTCAAATGTCGGTGGCGAATCCGTAAAGGCTAGAAGGGCGCTCAGCTCTAGTGGAGACCAGAGATTTGTGGCGGAGTTTGTTCTTCCCACAACTGCGTTCAGTCTGTTTGCTGGAGCAAACGTAACGTGCACTTCGCGCAGCTTTCCCTCGGGAGAAAAGAAACGCCATCACCGCAGCTGCGGACATCAAAGGCCGGGAAATGGCGGTCGCTCTCCACTGTGCTCCGTTCTCTGCGTCTCCAGAGCGTGGCTGAGTCCGTCTACCAAACTGTGACACCACCGACACATAAGGCGTGCAAATGGAGAGCAATATCAAACGCGTCCGGTACTATGACCACGCGTTTCATCTTTGCTCAGTGAGAAGGGAGAACGCCATCTTCTTCACATCCTGGCTACCTCTTTTCACACGCCAAGTAGGCTGTCAAAAATGTTTGTAAATCTATCGGACCAAACTGCGTGGTCATCAGTCCGTAGCTTACAAACTACTTTAACTAAGGTACACTAACCTAAGGACAAACACACACATCCATGCCCCACGGAGGAGTCGAACCTCCGACGGCGAGCAACCGCGCGCTCTGCAGCGAGGCGCCTTAGACCGCTCGGCTACTCTATCGTGGAAAGGCTGTCAATAGAAGCTTTTATTTGGTTGGTTTTATAACATAGAGCTTGTGAATATGTCATTCGATGTTAAATTTCTCTTTTTCAAGAACTCTTTTCTACCCATTGCCATTCTGCATTTTATATCCTCTGTACTGCGACCATCATTTGTTATTTTACTGCCCAAGTAACAAAATTCATCTACCTCCTTTATTGCTTCGTTACCTAATCTAATCCCTTCAGCATCACCAGTTTTTCTTAGAGTGCACTCCATTACCCTAGTTTTGCTCTTGTTAATCTTCATCTTATATGCACCTTTCAGCACACTGTCCATTCCGTTCAACTGCTTTTCCATTGCGCGTTTTAATAGAGCTAACGAAGTAATTTGTTTCTACATTTCGTAAACACAGTGATTCGCAAACATGACATCTGTCGCTGGAACGCACTGCAGTCGTACCACGTTGAGGCACATGTCTTGTAAGTGTAAGTCTCGTGGACTCAGTACTCTCAATGTAGCCGTTCGAATGCACTGTCTTTGTGCCGACGAATTAAGAAGACTGTCGCGAAAGTTAAACAATACCGTCCCATGACTAAACGGCTCAAAGAAAAAAAAATCCTTAACAGCTTGCAAGAATGGCATAAAGAACTTTACGTTCCCGTAGAACACACAGCTACACGGTAATCATATTTCATACACAGAGAACGTTACGCAAAATCCTGTTGCTGCAGTTAGTAAAGTATTTAATTAATACCTGTATTGAATCAGCCGTTACACGTGTTGCCCGACGTCAAAAAGCGGGCAGCAGCTGCCACAATGTTTGGTGAGTTATTAAATTACTTTGTTAATTTAGTAATGTTAAACATGATTGAATACATAACGTATTATCCAGAATTTATTTGGTTTTACCGGTCGAATCTAGTTAACATTGAATATAAGTGTAAATCAAGAGCGTGGGTATAATATGCTGGCAGTACTAGTAAACAAATCGTCATTTTGTTTAGTGGAACACCTATTTCTGGTTGCTATCCGTAATTAGTTACCTATGTTACAGACGATTTCCGATTTTTTCACATTACGCGAATGTTAGTTTACTTTTTATTCGTGGTTCTTAAAACAAAAAAATTACCCGATTCACGCAGAAGGCGGCCTGTTGGGACGCCGACTGCTGCCCCCTTTACTAATATCAAATACTGACTCGGAACTTTTCTTAGCACGATTCGTGTTTTTCGAGGTATTTAGCCGTCGCAAAAGGAACGCCGTGTATACTAATATGCCAATGTGACAACTTTTTCCAACACAGCAGTACGAAATGCGAAAATGCTTTGGCGAAGGTCAAATATGCCACAGAGCATAACTAGCGTCTCGAATTATCTGACAGCTTCATATCCTTTTAAAGCAAATAGAGCATTTTTCATACAGGTGGTCAACTTTTAGTGTACCATAGTAGATTGCCTTTGGTAGTCGGCGTGGGTTTCGAATTAAAACGTCTTCAAAGCTTGTCTACAAAAATTAAAAGAAACGCCGTTACTACAACCCTGACCATTAAAATAGCTACTCACGAATATGTGCTACAGACGTGAAATTTAAGACAGGAAGAAGATGCTGCAATATGCAAATGAATAGCTTTTCAGAGCATTCACACAAGGCTGGCGCCGGTGGTGACACCTACAACGTGCTAACATGTGGAAAGTTTCCAACCGATTTATCATACACAAACAGCAGTTGACCTGCGTTACCTAGTGAAACGTTGTTGTAATGCCTCGTGTAAGGAGGAGAAATGCGTACCATAACGTTTCCGACTTTGATAAAGGTCGGATTGTAGCCTATCGCGATTGCAGTTTATCGTATCGCGACACTGCTGCTCGCGTTGGTCGCGATCCAATGACTGTTAGCAGAATATGGAATCCGTGTGTTCAGGAGGGCAATACGGAACGCCGTGCTGGATCCCGACGGCCTCGTACCACTAGCAGTCGAGATGACAGGCATCTTAACCGCATGACTGTTACGGATCGTGCAGCCACGTCTCGATCCCTGAGTCAACAGTTGGGGACGTTTGCGAGACAACCATTTGCTCGAACAGTTCGACGTCGTTTGCAGCAGCATGGACTATCAGCTCGGAGAACATGACTGCGGTTACCCTTGACGCTGCATCACAGGAGCGCCTGCGATGGTGTACTCAACGATGAACCTGTGTTCACGAATGGCAAAACGTCATTTGTTCGGATGAATCCAGGTTCTGTTTACAACATCATGATGGTCGCAATCGTGTTTGACGACATCACGGTGAACGCATATGTATTCGTCGTACGCACGTGTATTCGTCATCGCCATACTGGCGTATCAACCGGCGTGATGGTATGGGGTGTCATTGGTTACACGTCTCGGTCACCTCTTGTGCGCATCGACGGCACTTTGAACAGTGGGCGTTACATTTCAGATGTGTTACGACCCGTGGTTCTACCCTTCATTCGATCCCTGCGAAACCCTACATTTCAGCAGGATAATACACGACCACATGTTTCTGGTCCTGCACGGGCCTTTCTGGATACGGAAAATGTTCGACTGCTGGTCTGGCCAGCACATTCTCCAGATCTGTCACAAATTGAAATCGTCTGTTCAATGGTGGCCGAGTAACTGGCTCGTCACAATACGCCAGTTACTACTCTTGTTGAACTGTGGTATGCTATTAAAGCTGCATGGGCATTTGTACCTGTACACGCCATCCAAGCTCTGTTTGACTCAATGCCCAGGCGTATCAAGACGGTTATTACGGCCAGAGGTGGTTGTTCTAGGTACTGATTTTTCAGGGTCTATGCATCTAAATTACGTGAAAATATAATCACATGTCAGTTCTAGTATAATATATTTGTCCAATGAATACCCGTTTATTATCTGCATTTTTTTGTTGAAATTTTAATTGCCAGTATTATATTTTATATATAGAGGGTGGATCAAAAACGAGGGCGCAAACTTACATGGTTGAGAGTACACGATAATAAAAGCAAAGATGTCCCAGTAAATATGGGTTTCCAAATGTGCCGCTTGCGAGATAATTACGAATGTATGGTTCCCATGAACTTCTCTGTAAACATCGTCTTAGTTGGTACACATTAATTTGATATGTAGACCCCTGGGTGATTTCGGAATTCTTGACAACTCTCCGCTTCAGTTCTTCAACCGTGTTAACGGTGTGCTGTGCACTTCGCTTTTGAGGTAACCGCAGACACAAAAATCGAAAGGATTTAGATTAGGCGATCTTGCTATCCATCCTTGGCCGTATCTGCGCGTTAGCTGCCGTTTCACAGGAGCAGGAAAATGTGAAGGAGCTCCATCATGCTTGTGCCACATATTCTAAGGTTGCTGGAACATCGTCAAGAAATCCTGAAATATAGTAAAGTATAAATTTCAAATTAACGTGTACTAACTAGGACAATGTTTACAATGACGTCAGTGACGGTTTGGAACCATATATTCGTAATTATGCCGCACACGGCTCGTTTGCGAACCCATGTTTACTGGGGCATTTTTGCTGCTACTATCGTGTACTTTCAACCGTGTAAGTTAGCGCCATCTTTTCGATATACCCTGAACATGTATATCATTGCGGTTCTCGCATCCTAAGCGCCATCCGTCCTTGTCTGTCCAATCTCCGTGCAAAACCCGTTTCCTCATTTATTTTTAACTAGCTGCAAGTACCCCGCTTTGCGCGGGTTTAAAGTAAGGTTTTCCAACAAATGCGTCCTATATGTCTAGAGATTGCAACCGAAGTCTGTAAATAAAGTACTCTCCCCCATGCACCGAACGAAATTTTATGTAGACAGTAACCTTCTTCTTGTTTTCAAGGTCAAGTGTACAAAATTTCATCAAGATCGGAACAAAACTGTGGATTTTGGCGAAATCCATAAGTACCCTCTACCATGCACTGAACGAAATTTTATGTGGACAGTTTCCTTCCTCTTGTTTTTAAGGTCAATTGAGCAAAATTTCATCAAGATCAGTGCGAATATGTACATTCTTTGTTTTTTTTAAAAGGAGTCAACTGACTCACGCCGTTCGCCTAGGCGACTCGCCGTTAAAACCACTGCAGTAAGAAGTTCTAACAGCCATGCAAATGGGCACTGGTCGAAAACAAAGTATAAACGTTTCACACAATGGGCACCAAACCCCGACAAGGCGCGATTCTGCAATCGGCCTTTTGAGACATAGTTCTTCAGTGTTACGTCGCTGAGATGACTAGGCCACTCACATGGGGTATTGCCTGAGGCTGTTTTGACGGAATTTCGTCGGAAATTGTATGTGTGTCGATCAGGGATCAGTGCCTGAGGCCCTTAGCCTGAGCGCTACGTGAGGCTAAGGCGAACTCGAGCAGATTTTCGTTTATCCCTTTCCAACCCCTCATGTGCGGAGAGAGGTCCGTCACACACACACAAACACACACACACACACAGAGAGAGAGAGAGAGAGAGAGAGAGAGAGAGAGAGAGAGAGAGAGAGAGAGAGACAGACAGACAGACAGACACATACGCGCGCACTTAATATTCAATTAAGTACAGTAAATATATTTACAATGCAATCAAAGAATGCAGTAGAGCCGGCCGCATTTGCTGAGGGGACTGAAGCGCTACAGTCACGGTCTGCACGGTCACTACGGTCGGGGGCTCGAATCCCTCCACGGGCATGGATATTTGTGCCGTTCTTAGTCTTAGTTCATAAGTAGTTTGTAAGTTTAGGGACTTATGACCCCGTAGTTGAGTCCCTTGAGCTATACAAACATTTGAGAGATGGATATGAGCCCCCATAAAAAAAAAAAAAAAAAAAAAATCAAGATAAAAGAAAACATGATTATTAGGCAAATATTGAGCCCAACAGTACTGATGGAGATGTAATAAGATGCTGAGATGTAGTAAGGATATAGAAGAAAATACAGACATACGTGATGATATGAGAAAACGAAGACTTAAATATTATGGTCATCTACTAGGTTCACGAAAGAACTAAAGCCAAAACTGAGCTAATTAAATAGATCGCTCTGATTAAGAAGGATCTTAAAGTAGCTGATTGAGTTATATCAGCTACTTTAGTCGTTTCAGATAGGAAAACATTCAGGAGAAAGATATTTTATTGGAAAGTTCGGCAGAGGAAAAAAAAGTGACTGGAACACTATGGTATGATGAAAGAAAGAGACTTCATTCTGAAAGGAAGAAGGTAATTTAAGCCAAAGTAAGGCCTACCATCAAAAGCGACATTGATTGATTGTACCTCGTATGCTCCTATTGGGCTTATATGTGAATAATTACTTGGCAGGGTCTGAAAAACCTTTCACTTTACTAGCCACAGAGTATGAATGAGAGGTATTGTGAGTTTGCCTGTGCCCCTGCCGCTGCCTGGCTGGTGCTGGCCACGCCCCCTCGCCACGTCATCGCGCCGCGCGTCCCCCGGGGCGTGCCAAGACGGCGCCCCGCCCCGCCCCGCCTCCCCTCAGAAGCCCGCCCCTTCTTCTGTCACCCCAGCAGCCGTCTTCCGCCTCCCCAATAAAACGCGCTGTCACTCCCCGAGAATATTACATTTCACGCTCCTTCTCTAAGGGACTAAAGATTTGGGAGAAACTTCCCAGCGGAATGGACAGGAACAGGAAAAAAACATCCGAGGAGATAAAAGATAAATGTTATCTCAATGAAAGTTACTGACAAAGTTCTGACAAAGTAAACATATACCAGTTTACCTGGTTGTAGCTTCAAAATTGCGTTAATAGCATAAATTTCCGACAAACATCACCTCTCCAATTTAACCCCCTTGATGGTTGAATTTCCAAAAATACCGAAACATGTATTTTTTACATTCTAACGAACAATAGAAATACCAATTCTAGCTTCAAATTTGTCTTGACAAACATGTGATTTCGAAAAGAATTTTTGATCCCCTATTTTAACCCCCTTAGTTGTTGAATTTCCAAAAATACCAAAACTCGTGTCTATTTTATTCCTGAATAGAGTCCATATCCTAAGTTTCGTAGTTATAGCTTGAAATTTAACAGCAATATATTTTTGAAAATCAATTTTTGCGCCCCCTATTTTGCCCCCTTATTGATTGAATTTCAAAAAATACCGAAACAAGTGTCTTTTAAATTCGAGCCCTGAATTAAAATCCGAAATTCTGTAGTTCTAGCTTCAAAATTGCCTAAATAGTAACGTATTTTCAAAAAACATTTTTGTCCGTTTATGCCACTACTGTAAGATACGATCTTCTTCCAGCAGACGCGTTTCTTTTTACTGAATTTAAAATTGTAGACATCTGTCATTACAGACAACTAAAGGAGTTTTATATCTTCTAATACATAAAGCAGAGTGTCCGTATGTTTGTACGTGTTGCATACAAATCTACAATTTTGTTCCAATATTTATGAAATTTTGTACACGTAAGCTTCAATCCATGAGGACGGTCGCCGTAAGTGTAAGAATCACATACGATACATGGTTCACGAGATATGATGTCATAAACAATGAGATGCGCAAAAAACTGCTGCATTTTGCGACAATGCTGCTCATTTTCTCCTAAACCATTGGACCGATTTCAACCAAATTTGGTACACACATTCCTTACCGTGAGGTACCAATTGCTGCATAGTTAAGAATCACGTACGGCACATGGTCCAAAAGATATTACGTCATAACCTATAGAAATCGCAAAAAATGCAATATAATGCGGCGAGACTTTCGAAATACACTGTATGAGAATGACAGTACTTAGCGACTTGCAACAAACTTTAAAAATAATTTCAAACGATTTGAAACTTCCTGGCAGATTAAAATTGTGTGCCGGAATCGGGACTCGAACCTGGGACCTTTGCCTTTCGGGGGCAAGCGCTGTACCGATAGAGCTATCCCGACACGACTCACGATGCCGCCTCACAACTTCACTTCCGCCACTACCTCGGCTACTACTTTAATTCTGATAATTTCAAACCTTTATTAAACTTTTTCTTGCTGGCAACCATAGTAAAACGATTATAGAAAAAAGTTTCTCGCTTACTACTTTTCTGCTGCTTATGGAGTAAAACTACAGCAGTCGGTATGACGTTACAATTTTTTACGAGCTGCCGCACTGTTGATTCGATTGCGAGGAAACTTTGCACACTGGGTCTTCGAAAGAATAGGAAAGACATGGTCTATGTCAAATTTTGTATGGTTCTGTCAGAGGGTACTTTATCTACTAACTTCGACAAAGGCAGTTTTATTCCGATCTTGATGAAATTTTGCAGATTTAATCTTCGGAAGAGGAGGAACATTACCGTCTGCGTAAGATTCCATACGGTGCATGGCAAGCCGCGGCGGAGCGGCCGAGAGCATTGAGGCGCTATGTTGCGATGAGCGAGGCCGTTCCCCGTCGGGGGTTCGAATCCCCCCCTCCTCGGAAATGGATGTTTGTGCTGTCTTTATACTAAAGTAGTTCACAAGTAGTAGTTTGTAAGTTTAGGGACTGATGACTCCGCAGTAAGTCCCATAAGCTTTACAAACATTAGAACATTTGATATGGTGCATGGCAAAAGATACCTTGGAAAAAAGTAGAGCCACTTCACTGATCAATATGAAAGTTTAAAGTTCCATAATGAACAGAGACAGAGGGGCAGAGGAGACAGAGAAGGTGGACAGAGAAAAGGAAGCATCCAGATGATGTCAGGTTTTCAGCTATTCTTTATAGATATAAATATCCTAGATTTTATGGCCTACATTTAGTAATGTTGGTGGTCCGATATTCCGAGCAGAAAAACACTTTTTTTTCCCTAATGAACCATGTGTTAAAAGCTAACAAAACAAAATAAAAGTATTCAAATCGACGAAGTCATATCTGAGTTTTAGTGAGTCTATCGTACAGATATTCATCTCTGTATATAAAAGGAAATGTCCCGATTGACTGACTGACTGACTCATCATCGCCCAGCCCAAACCACTGAAGAAATTTGAAAATTTTAGACGGTGTTAACCTTATTCTGTAGACGTCATTTAAGAAGCGACTTTTTGATATTCCGTCTTCAAAGGGGTGAAATAGGGGATGAAACTTTTTTTGAAAATACGTTACTATTTAGGCAATTTTGAAGCTAGAACTACAGAATTTCGGATTTTAATTCAGGGTTCGAATTTAAAAGACACTTGTTTCGGTATTTTTTGAAATTCAATCAATAAGGGGGCAAAATAGGGGGCGCAAAAATTGATTTTCAAAAATATATTGCTGTTAAATTTCAAGCTATAACTACGAAACTTAGGATATGGACTCTATTCAGGAATAAAATAGACACGAGTTTTGGTATTTTTGGAAATTCAACAACTAAGGGGGTTAAAATAGGGGATCAAAAATTCTTTTCGAAATCACATGTTTGTCAAGACAAATTTGAAGCTAGAATTGGTATTTCTATTGTTCGTTAGAATGTAAAAAATACATGTTTCGGTATTTTTGGAAATTCAACCATCAAGGGGGTTAAATTGGAGAGGTGATGTTTGTCGGAAATTTATGCTATTAACGCAATTTTGAAGCTACAACCAGGTAAACTGGTATATGTTTACTTTGTCAGAATTCAGAAGACAGGTGTTTCGGTATTTTCATAAAATTAATCATTTAGGTGGTGAAATAGCGGAGGAAACATTTTTTGAAAATACGTTGCTACTAAGCGAATTTTGAACTCAGAATTACAAGAAAATGATATTTGCATACTTGGGTGGAATTTAAAAGTGACATGTTGGAGTATTTTTAGAAATTCAACTATTAAGGGGTGCCAAGTACCAAGTAGTATATTTGTAAATGTTGAGAGACTTAACTACGGGGTCATCAACCCGTAAGGCTTACAAAATAATTATATTAACTTAGACTAACTATGCTAAGGACAACAGAAACACCCATGCCCGAGGTGCGAACAGAACTCCCGACGGCGAACAGCAGCGCGCACCGCAGCATGGCGTCTCAATACGCACAGCCGTTCTGCCGCGGCTACAACATTTTATTACGATAGTACTTAGGTCAGATCTATGAAAATTTATATTAAGAGGGAGAAACAACTGGTGCAGACCAACCAGCCTACGCATGCGAAGCACCGGGCGTTAAGCTAGTTTTTATATGTAAAGACCAGCCAATACGGCAACGCTCCGCATTTGCAATTGCAAAAGACGAATTCTTGTCACAATGCACTATTGTTTTGCAGAGTGTCAATCTACGTGTGAACCCTTTATTGCTGGCTCAGCTCCAAGGCTGTGAAACGCTGAATCAGCTGTTAAACACGGCCCGTTACGAGCATAATCCTGCTTGTCCCACAACAGTAACAACGTGCTCGTCCACAGGTGTTTTGCGCAACGCAGTTGAAGGATTAAAGTTTTTAAAATCCTTCAAATGTCTCTCATTGCGACGCAAAATTTTTGAAGACTTCTAGGTCACAGTGCTTTGATGTTTCTGTGCCACTGCACCGAAAAATGACATGGCCTCAACAGAAATCGTATTGTCTTGTGTAACCTGTAATTTCAGTTCAACGTGCACTAGCGAGCGGTTTGTGACGTTAAGAAGAGTACTGAGCGTATCTGGTACTTCTGCAAGTTATACACCCTTCTGTCAGCGTTAGTAATGTCTTTGGGATAGATCAGTCCTGAGAAGCGCCTTTTCTTTAAAGTGTACCTGGGACGTACTGTTTGAAGCTGTTTTAATCACTAAGAGGGTTTTTATCTGTTCACTTTCCTACGTAAAATCCTTTGTTTCATGTAGATTTTTACTATAGTATTTCTTTATGGTAAAGAATTACAGTGGCCGAAATAATATATCGAAGTTTATTCGCAATTGCGAATTTGCTGGTACGTCTATAGCTAATATAGTGGAACTCTGAGAAATTAGCTATTGCAAATAAATTTCGATAAATTTTATTACAGATGTCACTATTGTATTTCCTTGAGGCGCTCTGCTCCGATGCGGGAGGCCGTTCCCCGTCGGGGGGTTCGAATCCCCCCTCGGGCATGTGCTGTCTTTAGTATAAGGCAGTTCATAAGTCTTTTGTAAGTTTAGAGACTCATAACCTCACAGTTAAGTCCCATAAGCGTAACGCTACACACCGATATGAAATGCAACGTGCATGTTAGGACAGTCGTGAGGAAGGTGAATGGTCGACTAAGGTTTACTGGGAGAATAATGGGAAGATGTGATTCGTCTATAGGTCTCAATGAGACCGCATATAAAACGCTTGTAAGACCCCGTCTGGAGTATTGCTAAAGTGTTTGGGATCCCCTCCAGATCGGTTTAAAGGAAGACATAGCAGCAATTCAGAAACGAGTAGGTTCGTTTCTGGTAGGTTCGATAAATGCGCGAATGTTACTAAAATGCTTCGGGAACTCAGCTGGGAGTCGCTGGACGGAAGGCGACGTTCTTTTCGAGAAACACTGTTGAAGAAATTTGGAGGGCCAGCATTTGAAGCGGACATCAGAACGATTCTTCTGCTGCCAATCTATATTTCGCGTAAACACCATGAAGATCAGAGAGATTAGCCCTCGTACAGATGCGTGCAAATAATGTTTTGCCCCCGTTCTGTTTGGGAGTGGAACAGTAAATTAAGTAACTACTAGTGCTACTAGATGCCCTCCGCCACACACTTTTGGGTGGACTGCGGAGTATGTACGTAGATGTAATTTTACAAATGTACTGTACCTCATGATGGGATATAGACTGCAGTGGATTCTACACTCTTGGCTATTAAAATTGCTACACCGCGAAGATGACGTGCTACAGACGCGAAATTTAACCGACAGGAAGAAGATACTGTGATATGCAAATGATTATCATTTCAGATCTTTCACACAAGCTTGGCGCCTGTGGCGATACCTACAACGTGCTGACGTGAGATAAGTTTCCAACCGATATCTCATACACAAACAGCAGTTGACCGGCGTTGGCTGGTGAAAAATTGTTGTGATGCCTCGCGTAATGACGAGAAATGCGTAGCCTACCGCGATAGTGGTTTATCGTATCGCGACATTGCTGCTCGCGTTGGTCGCGATCCAATGACTGTTAGCAGATTATGGAATCGGTGGGTTCAAGAGGGCAATACGGAACGCCGTGCTGGATCCCAACGATCACGTATCACTAGCAGTCGAGATGACAGGCATCTTATCCGCATGACTGTAAAGGATCGTGCAGCCACGTCTCGACCCCCAGAGTCAACAGATGGGGACGTTTGCAAGACAACATCCATCTGCACGAACAGTTCGACGACGTTTGCAGCAGCAAGGACTATCAGCTCTGAGACCATGGCTGCAGTTACCCTTGACGCTGCATCGTAGACATGAGCGCCTGCGATGGTGTACGCAACGACGAAACTGGGTGCAGGAATGGCAAAACGTCATTTTTTCGGATGAATCCACGTTCTGTTTACAGCATCATGATGGTCGCATCCGTGTTTGGCGACATCGCGGTAAATGCACATTGGAAGCGTGTATTCGTTATCGCCATTCTGGCTTGTCATCCGGCGTGATGGTATAGGGTGCCATTACACGTTTCGGTCACCTCTAGTTCGCATCGACGGCACTATGAACAGTGGCCGTTACATTTCAGATGTGTTACGACCCGTGGCTCTACCCTTCATTCGATCCCTGCGAAACCTGACATTTCAGCAGGATAATGCATAATGCAGGACCGCATGTTGTAGATCCAGTACGGGCCTTTCGGGATACGGAAAATGTTCGACTGCTGCTCTGGCCAGCACATTCTGCAGATCTCTCACCAATTGAAAACGTCTGGTCAATGGTGGCCTAGCAACAACTCTTGATGATCTGTGATGTCGTATTGAAGCTGCATGGGCGTCTGTACCTGTACACGCCATCCAAGCTCTGTTTGACTCAGTGCCCAGGCGTATCAAGGCCGTTATTAGTGCCAGAGGTAGTTATTTCTGGGTACTGATTTCTCAGGATTTATGCACCCAAATTGCGTGAAAATGTAATCACATATCATTTGTAGTATAATATAATTGGCTAATGAATACCCGTTTATCATCTGCATTTATTCTTGGTGTAGCAATTTTAATGGCCAGTAGTGTACTATTCGCTTTGAAGATTGTGTGTATTTGGAAGAAGGTGTTCTAGAAATTTTTTCAGGAAATTTGCTAAAATTGTGCCGCAGCTAGTGCTAACCGCTCGTACAAGTAATAATTCTGGAATGTCGAGTCATATTAAAGCGAGTGCCTATACGTTCAAAACCACGCATGTACCCTTACAAACGTTGCATTGTCCTTGTAGTAGACGCCAGTGTGCCAAAAAGATGCATACGGTACTGTATGTAATAGCGGACGTGGTCTCCAAGGATGTTGATACATTGTTTCCTGCCGGATGACGAGGTCACCAAGGGCGCACCACGGAAATATTTCTCAAATTAAACAATGAAATGTTGCATGAGGTGAACGACAGATAGAGAAAATGATACTTCATCTAGTTCACAGTTGGCAGCAATGCGCGCGTGTTAACACTGAGATGTGACTGCAGCGCCCGTAAGAAGTCTTGAACATTATAGTACATCCTCTGACAACAAAGTTCGTTGAATGAAAGAACGGTGATTCGGGTAGCGAGGGCGAATCACAATGTTGCATCTGCATAGTGGCCGTTATTGACAACATGCTCGCACTGTAGTTCAGCTGAGCATCGTGTGTGTTCCGTGTTAGACCTGTTGAGCGAAGAGCTAGTGCTTAGTTTCTGAATTGAGAACAAGACATAAAAGAGCACAGAGGATAAATTTAAACTTTTAAGCTCGGCAAGACACCTAAAGAAACGCATGCGATGCTAGCACGTGTTTATGGGCACCAAACTCTGACCATGAAGTCTGTGAACGAGAGCTTCGCTCGTTTTCGAGGAGGCAGCGAAAGTGTTTCTGACAGTTCCGTAGCGGCCGACCGACGACCGCCGTCAGTGACGAATACATTCAGAAAGTGAGGACATTAACCACAAACACTCGCCGATTAACTGTGCGCATGATAGCGGACGAACTGCACACTAACCGAGAATTCGTACGACAAATCCTTACCGAGTTAGGGAAGAGGAAAAGTGTTGTCTCGTGCCCCATCACTTATCTGACGACCAGAAGCAGATACGTTAAAAGACTTCACAAGATTTTGTCGAAACGGCGAATGTGACACCCAGTTTCTTGAACCGTATTATTACTGGGTGATCAAAAAGACAGTATCTACATCTACATCTACATGGGATACTCTGCAAATCACATTTAAGTGCCTGGCAGAGGGTTCATCGAACCACAATTATACTATTTATCTCCCATTCCATTCTCGAATAGCGCGCGGGAAGAAAGAACACCTGAATCTCTCTGTTCGAGCTCTGATTTCTCTTATTTTATTCTGATGATCATTTCTACCTATGTAAGTGGGAGTCAACAATACATTTTCGCATTCGGAGGAGAATGTTGGCGATTGGAGTTTCGCAAGTAGCCCACGCCGCAGCGATAAGCGTCGTTGTTGTAATGATTCCCATCCCAGATCCTGTATCATTTCCGTAACGCTGTCTCCCCTGTATCGTGACAATACGAAACGAGCTGCCCTTCTTTGGACTCTTTCGATGTCCTCCGTCAAACCCACCTGATATGGATCCCACACAGGGCTGCAATACTCAAAAAATGGACGCAGTGTATGCAGTTTCTTTAGTAGTTCTGTTGCATCTTTTAAGGGTTCTGCCAATAAAACGCAGTCTCTGGTTCGCCTTTCCCACGATATTATCTACGTGTTCTTTCCAGTTTAGGTCTGAAGTAATAGTAATTCCTAGGTATTTTGTGGAGTTTACGGCCTTCACATTTGATTGATTTATGTTGTAAACAAAGTTTAATGGATTTCTTTTCGTACTCATGTGGACGACTTCACACTTCTCATTATTTAGAGTCAATTGCCAATTTTTTCACCATCCTGATATCTTATTCAGATCGTTCTGCAGTTGGTTTTGATCTTCAGATGATTTTACTAGACGGTAAATGACGGCGTCATCTGCAAACAACCTAAGAGAGCTACTTAGATTTTCCCGATATCACCTCTGTTTTAGTCGATGCCTTACCATCGATTACTACGAACTGTGTCCTCTCTGACAAGAAATCCCCTATCCAATCGCAAATTTGGGGCGATATACCATAACCACGCAATTTGATTAAAAGCCGTTTGTGAGGTACAGTGTCAAAAGCTTTCTGGAAATCAAGAAATACGGAATCGATTTGCGAACCTTTGTCGATAGCACCCATCACTTCGTGTGAATAAACAGCTAGTTGTGTTTCGCATGAACGATATTTTCTAAATCCGTGTTGACCTTGGGTCAATAGATCGTTCTGTTCGAGATAATTCATAATATTTGAATACAGGATATGTTCCAAAACCCTGCTGCAAATTGACGTCAATGAAATAGGACTGTAGTTTAGTGGGTTACTCCTACTGCCTTTCTTGAATTTAGGTGTGACCTGTGCAACTTTCCAATCTTTTGGTACAGATCCTTCTATGAGAGAGCGGTTGTATACGACTGTTAAGTAAGGAGCTATCGCTTCAGCATAATCAGATAGAAATCTAATGGGTATACAATCCGGACCAGAAGACTTGTTCTTGTTAAGTGATTTTAATTGCTGCACTACTCCGATGATATCTACTTCTATGTTACTCATTACGGCATCCGTTCGCAATTCGAAATCTGGAATATTGGTTTCGTCTTCTTTGGTGAATGAGTTTCTAAAAGCTAAGTTTAGTAACTCTGATTTAGTAGCGCTGTCATCGGCAGGAGCGCCATTACTATCATGAAGTGAAGATATTGTTTGTGATTTGCCCCGAGTATATTTAACATATGACCAAAATCTCCTTGGGTTTTCAGTCAAATTACGAGAAAGAGTTTCGTTGTGGTAAATATTGTAGGCATCTCGCATTGAAATCCTCGCTAAATTTCGAGCTTCTGAGTACGATCGCAAATCCTGGGGATTTCGTGTTCGTTTAAATTTAGTATGCCTTTTCCTTTGCTTTTGCAACAGTGTCCTGACCTGTTTTGTGTACCAAGGGGGATCGTCTCCTTCTTTTATTAATTTATTACGTATAAAACTTTCAATTGCTGTCGATACCACTTCTTTGAATTTGAGCCACATCTGGTCTACACCTACGTTTAGTGTTAGAAACGAGTGGAAGGTGTCTTTCAAGAAGCAATGTATTTTGTTTCTATCTGCTTTCCTGAACAAATATACTTTGCTTTTATTTTTGGTAACTTTGGGACTTTCGATATTCAATTTCGCTACGACAGCTCTGTGTTCACTAATACCTGTATCCGTTTTGATGCTCGTTATGAGCTCGGGATTATTTGTTGCTAAGAGATCAAGTGTGTTTTCACATCCATTTACAATTCTAGTTGGCTCATGAACTAATTGTTCGAAGTAATTCTCAGAGAAAGCGTTGAGTACAATTTCGGACGATGTTTTATGCCTACCTCCTGATTTGAAAATATAATTTTGCCAACAGATCGAGGGTAAATTAAAATCACCACCTACTATTATCGTGTGAGTCGGGTACGTTTTTGTAGTTAGACTCAGGTTTTCTTTGAACCTTTCTGCTATTGTATCGTCAGAGTCGGGAGGCCGGTAAAAGGAACCGATTATTAACTTCTTACGATTTTCGGGTACAACCTCTACCCATAATAGCTCGCACGAACTATCAACTACAACTTCGCTACATGAAATACTACTTTTGACGGCGACAAACACGCCCCCAACTATTTTGTTTAATCTATCCTTTCTGAACACCGATAGATCTTTTGAAAATAAATTTGAAAACTTTATAAATCACGGAATAATGTAGATAGAGAGGTAAAACTTGACACACATGCTTGGAATGACATGTAGTTTTATTAGGGAAAGAAAAATTGTTCAAAAAATTTCCGACAGGTGGCGTTTCATCTGATCAGAAAAGCAATAATTAGCATAACAAATTAATACCAAGCAAAGATGATGTTCTTTACAGGAAATGCTCAATATGTTCACCATCATTCCTCAACAATAGCTGTAGCCGAGGAATAATGTTGTGAACAGCACTGTAAAGCATATCCAGAGTTATGGTGAGGCATTGGCGTCGGATGTTGTCTTTCAGCATCCCTAGAGATGTCGTTCGAGCACGATACACTTGCGAGTTCACGTAACCCCAAAGCCAATAATCGCACGGACTGAGGTCTGTGGACCTGGGAGGCCAAGCATGACGAAAGTGGCGGCTGAGCAAACGTTCATCACCAAACGACGCGCGCAAGAGATCTTTCACGCGTCTAGCAATATGGGGTGGAGCGCCATCCTGCTTAAAATCGTACGTTCCAGCAGGTGTTCATCAGCCAGGCTGGGGATGATGCGATTCTGTAACATATCGGCGTACCTCTCACCCCGTCACGGAGCAGTTAGAAAACCATAATTACGCAGTTCCTCGAAGAAAGAAGGCCCGATAACGGTGGATGTGGTGAATCCAACCCATACCCTGACTTTCTCGGCGTGCAATGGAATTTCCACGACAGTTCAAGGATTTTCGGTAGCCCAAATTCTGCAGGTGTGGGCGTTGACAGACCCTCGGAGCGTGGAATGAGGTTCGTCGGTCCACAACTCGCTACTCAACCAATCGTCATCTTCCACCATCTTTTGAAACGGCCACACCGCAAATGCCCTCGGCTTCACTAAATCGCCAGGTAACAGTTCACGATGCAGATGGATTTTGAAAGGATAGCATCAGAGGGTACGCCTAAGTGCCAACCAAACAGTAGTGTATGGAATGCCGGTGCGACGTGCGACTGCACGAGCGCTGACTTCCACGTGCATAGACGAACCCGCTACAGTCTCCATTTCTTCCTTAACTGTCTCAGCAGCATTACGCCCTGTGCTCGGTCGGCCACTACGGGGTCTATCGTCTAAACAACCCGTGGCTTCGAACTTCGAAATCATTCTCGCCACAGCTGCATTTGTCAACGGACCTTTACCCATTCGAATCACCTTCCTATGGCGATAGGATCGTAGCGCTGAACTAGCACATTCCCAATTCTGATAATACAGCTTCTCTAAAAGCGTCCGTCTTTTCAGGTAACGTCAACATGTTGCGACCGCTGGTGCATCTGATTCTTTTTCTCATTACAGCTCCTTTTATACACGATTTTCACGCGCAGTCACTGACGTTTTGCTGTCCAGCGTCAACAGTCAGACTTTTTGAAGTATTTTTTCCTAATAAAACCCCATGTCATCCCAAGCATGTGTGTCAATTTTTACCTCTCTATCTACATTATTTCATGATTTTTTAAGTTTTCAAATTTATACTTTGATTACCAGGTATAACTGGGCTTGCCTATCTGAAGGTGCATGACTTGTTTCCGAGACAAAGGTTCCACCGCTGCAGTGAGGCGTGTGTGTGCGTGTGCGTGTGCGTGTGTGTGTGTGTGTGTGTGTGTGTGTGTGTGTGAAAGAGAGAGAGAGAGAGTTTTTGTATGAGCAAGGGAGAGGCAGGGAGCAGCGCGGAGGGTAGGTGAGTATGTGGTGTGGGTGTTGGGTGGCGCGGTTAAGCGGCTGCTACCCCTCTGCGTCCTATCTGCTCGTGCCAGGCGCGCGGCTATTGTTCAGCAGGGCTGCCTGCATCCATAATTATCTGCGCCGCCCGACGCACCGCCGCTTCTTACGTGTCGCTCACTGGACCGCTCGCTCAGGCGGCAGTGACAACGGCATGTCGCTGAGTCAGCTGAAGTTAATTTAACGTCTACAGCGAGGTGTCAATGCGGTAGCGATCTGCACACGTACAGGTGGCGGCAGTACGACAATGCCTACACTAGGCATCAAAGGCCGGTGCACTGCTAACGCTGCCATTCTACATCTACATCAACAACCATACTCCGCAAACCACCCGACGGTGGCTCAAATGAAAGGTCTCATCGAGACGGAAAGTTCATTATAACCATATCACCTCCAACATTTATATTCCTCTTAATAATACACTTTTAAGGAGTAACAATAGTGATTTGTTAATAACAATTAATACAAGACAGATACACAAACAGCGAGATAGTGGTAAGTTGCAGGTGTCGTAAACATATATTACGACCTGTTTAGAATATATTATTTTTGTTTATTCTAATATTTTGTCTTTCTGTAAACTAGATTATTTTGTTTATCGACCATAATTTGCTTCAATTTATCAGCACAGTAATTCGGAACAGTGCACTGGAAAGAGGACTGGAAAATCTACCTGAAAAACACTTTAAAAAGTGATTACTTAAATATTCGTTGTGCGACGACCGAAAGATTTATTTATCAGTCATTAATATGTTTTTGGGGGTGTTTTTAATGTTACAAATTAAAGAGAAGGATGTATAAGAATCTTAGCGCGCATCTAACGATGTCGTCATATCAACATTTCAATCATTATTTGAAACGATTTGTATACCATTGCGAGCCACTGAACCTCGTCTGGTGTCCTATTACTGGAATGACGTCACAGATGGTATACAAGTGGCTGCGAGAAGCGGCAGTCGGATCAGTCTACGGCAGTTGAATCTTGACGGCAGGCGTGTGTCACGAGTGCAGTGGAATCGAGGGAGACGATAGGTGTTCAACATAGCCGCAGAATCTACATCTACATCTACAACCATACTCCGCAAGCCACCTGACGGTGTGTGGCGGAGGGTAGCTTGAGTACCACTATCGATTTTCCCTCCTATTCCAGTCACGTATTGTTCGCGGAAAGAAGGATTGTCGGTATGCCTCTGTGTGGGCTCTAATGTCTCTGAATTTATCCTCACGGTCTCTTCGCGAGATATACGTAGGAGGGAGCAATATACTGCTAGACTCCTCAGTAAAGCTAAGTTCTCGAAACTTCGACAAAAGCCCGTACCGAGCGACAGAGCGTTTCTCCTGCAGAGTCTTCCACTGGAGTTTAGCGATCATCTCCGTAACGCTTTCACGATTACCAAATGATCCTGTAACGAAGCGCGCTGCTCTCCGTTGGGTCTTTTCCACTTCCTCTATCAATCCCACCTGGTACGGATCCCACACCAGTGAGCAGTATTCAAGCTGTGGGCGAACAAGTGTACTGTAACCTATTTCCATTGTTTTCGGACAGCATTTCCTTAGAATTCTCCCAATTAATCTAAGTCTGGCATCTGCTTTACCGACGATTGATTTTATATGGTCGTTTCATTTTAAATCACTCCTAATGCCTACTACCAGATAATTTATGGAATTAACTGCTTCCAGTTGCTGACCTGCTATAGTGTAGCTAAATGATACAGGATCTTTCTTTCTGTGTATTCGCAGCACATTACACTTGTCTACATTGAGATTTAATTGCCATTCCCTGCACCATGCGTCAATTCGATGCAGATCCTCCTGCGTCTCAATATCGTGAACAGCAACGGACCCATGACACTCCCCTGTGGCACACCTGACATAACTCCTACTTCGGAAGACTTCTCTCCAATGAGAATGACCTGTTTTCTGTTATCTAGGAATTCCTCACTCCAGTCACACAATTGGTCTAATAGAAGATATGCTCTTATTTAGTTCATTAAACGTTTGTGGGGAACTGTATCAAACGCCAAGCGGAAGTCGAGAAATACAGTATCTACCTGAGAACCCGTGTCTATGGCCCTCTGAGTCTCGTGGGCGATTAGCGCGAGCTGGATTTCACACGAACGCCTTTTTCGAAACCCATGCTGATTCCTACAGAGCAGATTCCTAGTCTCGAGAAATGTCATTATATTCGAACATAATACATGTTTCAAAATTCTACAACTCACAGACTTTAGAGATATAGGCCTATAGTTCTTCACATATGATCGAGGACCCTGCGCCATTTTCCAATCTTTCGGAACGCTATGCTCTTCTAGGGACCTACGATAAACCACTGCTAGAAGGGGGGCCAATTCCTTCGCGTAATCTGTGTAAAAACGAACTGGTATCCCATCAGTACTCGGATCGTTCATGTGAAAACACATCCGACGTCATTATCTCGGCACAAGGAGAATTTGACAGACTGCCGAATGGTACTGAGACATTTCCAAAACCGCGGGGAATTCGGTACTTTAGAGTGCAGAGTGTGCTCTCACCACGGACAAAGCTGTGGCCGATGGACTAGACTTGGCCGAGAGTGGGGTCGTTGGCCTGGAGTTTTCAGTGTTAACAGACAACAAAATATGCGTGGAATAACCGAAGCAGCCAATGTGGGACGTACAGCGAACGTTAAGTTAGGACAGTGCGGGGCAATTTGTCGTTGATGGGCTACGGCGGCAGTGCCTTTGCTGACAACACGACATCGCTTTTACCGGCTCTCACGGGCTCGTGGCCACATCAGTGCTGAGATCATGGATGGATGGATGGTTTGATTTTTAAAGGGACTAAACGACTACGGTTATCAGTCCCTTGTTCCAACCGTAGGGAGTAGAATAAAAGGCACTACAATGTAGTAGAAAACGATGTGTAAAAACTCACCAAGCAAAGGGTGTAACAATTCAAGAAGTAAGAGAATGAAAGTAAAAACGGATAAAAGAAGAGAAAGATGGAAAGACGATACCAGAGTGTCCTGGCCAGGTGACCACAGACGAGCTAGTAGGGCATCTGGCCGCTTTTGCACATTAAAACCACCGGCGTAGAAGTGGTAGGCGAGTGGAGAACAAATATATAATGAACACTATACAAAAAAATCAAATGGATCGGTACAACCCACTAACACAAATAAAATTTAAAACAGTGTCAGCCATAGAGGCATTGTCAGCTAAAACAAGTTTTAAATCGTCAGGGAGATTAAAATTCCGTCTCTGAGCGGCTAAATTCGGGCATTCCAAGACTATGTGGGCGACTGTCAGACGCGCACCACATCGACACTCGGGAGGATCCTCGCGACGGAGAAGGTGGCCATGCGTAAGCCACGTATGGCCGATACGCAGTCGGCAGAGAACAACAGAGTCCCTGCGGGGACCTCCACACGTGCGTGGTCTCCTTAATCGCCCGCAACTTGTTGGTGGTGAGATCAGTCCGGCTTTCGGATAACAGGCGCTCATGTTAGGTCCCCAGAGCGACTCAGATTACAGGAAACCACCGGTCAAGTTGTCAACAAAACACTGCGCAAGCTGGTGGATGCTCCATAATGGTCAGCGCTGTGTTTATTTTGTTTATTTCTCGGTTGCACAGTAGTAGAGTGCTAGACAACAAATCGAAAGGTCGCAGGTTCGATCCCCGCCAGGTCCTATCATTTTTATCTTTTTCCACTTTTCACCTCTAGCAGTAAACGTTTAACTGTAGGTCTTCCTATAACTGGCTGAATAAGTCAGTCCGAAGGTCGGAGGAAGGCAACGGCATACCACCTCCAAATAGGACCATGACTAGTAAAGCACTGTGATGTTCAATATTCGGATTTTTGATTGCTTTACATCTCTTGCATGGCATGGGATGGGCCTTCCTCACTGAACTGATCGTACTCTATAAATGGCAGTGTTCGGCTACTTGGAGGCCATTTGAATAAGATATCAGTAGCTCTCTTAGGTTGTTTGCAGATGACGCCGTCATTTAACGTCTAGTAAAATCAACTGAAGATCAAAAGGAACTACAGAACGATCTGAATAAGATATCACTATCGTGTAAGAATTGGCAGTTGATTCTAAATAATGAGAAGTGTGAAATCGTTCACATGAGTACGAAAAGGAATCCGTTAAACTTCGTTTACATGATAAATCAATCAAATATGAAGGCCGTAAACTTCACTAAATACCTAGGAATTACAATTACTTCAGATTTAAATTGGAAAGAACACGTAGATAATGTCGTGGGAAATGCGAACCAGATACTGCGTTTTATTGGCAGAACCCTTAAAAGATGCAACAGAACTACTAAAGAAACGGCATACACTACGCTTGTCCGTTCTTTTATGGAGTATTGCTGCCCAGTGTGGGATCCTTATCAGGTGGGTTTGACGGAGGACATCGAAAGAGCCCAAAGAAAGGCAGCTCGTTTCGTATTGTCACGATACAGGGGAGACATCGTTACGGAAATGATACAGCATCTGGGATGGGAATCATTACAACAACGGCGCTTATAGCTGCAGCGTGGGCTACTTACGAAACTATAATCGCCAACATTCTCCTCCGAATGCGAAAATATATTGTTGACTCCCACTTACATAGGTAGAAATGATCATCAGAATAAAATACGGGAAATCAGAGCCCGAACGGAGAAATTCAGCTGTTCATTCTTCTCGCGCGCCATTCGAGAATGGAATGAGAGATAAAGTGGTATAACGGTGGTTCGATGAACCCTCTGCCAGGCACTTAAATGTGATTTGCAGAGTATCCCATGTAGATGTAGATAGATGTACAACGAATGTGCCACTACATCGAGTCATAGTTGTCCATCATTAGTTTCTAGAACATTCTTCACAATTTCAGATCATCCCGTATTTACATAATCCAACATATATCAGATTTATTTATTTTTATTTTCCAACAGCTGTATTTTTTAAAATCTTGTTATTACTATAGCAATCGGTTTCGGTTCTCCATGAGACCATCCGAAACTGGTTGCTGTAGTAATAACAAGATAAAGAAAACCAAAGCAGCTCCAAAAAAAATTTCAATCTGATACCATAAACAGCTATTGTCCCTGCCCATAAAATATGGACCGAATTAAACTTAGTCTATCAGATGTAATCGAGATATCAGTTCGTGCACAAAGTGATACGCTCCAAATGCTTTCGAAATTATAGTCGGCTACGGTAATAGAACGTCTGTTCTAGAATAGAATAGAGCCGTTGTTGTTATGATTCCTACCTAACTCGTGCATAATTTTCGTGGAACTCTCTCCCCTGTGTCACAATAAAATAAGACCTACCTTCTTTGTTCACTTTCGACGTCCTCTGTCAATCCTACTTCGTCAAAATACATACAGCGCAGCCAATACTCTAAAAAGCATGGTTAGCCTTCCTCCACAACATTTTCTACATATTAATTTAAGTCTCTCGCAATAGTAATTCCTTAGTGCTCAGTTGAAGTTCTCAGAGTCCTTCACATACTCCTGTGGACCACTTTACACGTTACATTATATAGAGTCAACTGTCACTTTTCGTACCATACAGGTATCTTAACAAAATCGTTTTGCAACTTGGCTTTACTAAACGACAGCATCATCTGGAAACAACCTAAAAAGCAGCACAGATTCGTTTATGTAGACGACTTTTAATTCTACTCTAGGGAACGCAAGACCAGATATCTGATTTAGTCGATGCCATTCCATCAGTTACTACGAACTTAGGAAATCTCCAATCCAGTCACATATCTGAGAAGATATTCTCTAAGCACACAATATGATTAGTGTCAAAAGCGTTCCGGAAGAATGAAAATATGGAATCAGTTTGAGATTCATTGTGTATAGCACTCATCAATTCGTGTGTTTCATCAGAACGATATTTCGTAAATCTCTGTTACCATGGGACAATAGATAGTTCTGTAATTCGTAATGTTTGAACAAAGTCTTTTTCCAAAACGCTTCTGCAAATCGACAATAGTGAGATAGGCCTGTAATTTATCAGATTACTCCTACCGCATTTCTTGAATGTCGGCGTGGCTTGTACGACATTCCAGTCTTTAGCTACTGTTCCTTCGTTTGGTTGAATGAAAATTTTAGGTATGGATCTATTGTATCATCATACTCTGAAAGTAACCTAATCGATATAAAGCTTGGACCAAAAGAATTTCGACACCAGAAACAGAAACCAGTGATTGGCGGTTATGCAACTATCATCAACTGTACCACAACAGATTGATCGACAAATTTCTTTGAGACACCTCTACAGAACAATCACTAAACATACAACAACAACAACAACAACAACATCTACACGAAGACACATATCTCAGTTGAGAATAGCTCGAAGTTCTGCCGAGGCCTTCTCATTTGAAATAGGTATATGAGTATCAATCACGTAGCTATTTCGACAATAAAACAAATGTTTAAATGTTTCTAATGTTATGGGACCTAACTGCAGTGGTCATCGGTTCCTACACTTACAAACTACTCAAACTAACTTATGCTAAGCAAAAACACACAGACACACACAGACACACACGTGCACACACACACACTCACACACACACACACCCGAGGGAGGACTCCAAGCGCGAACGGCCGCGCGCACCACTGCAACGCGCTTTAGTGCGCACGGCTATTCCGCCGCGACACAATGAGACATACCTCAAACGTTGCAACTCATACTTTACCACACTCATCGCATGTTTTTATTGTTAATAGTAAGGATTACTTTCACATTAAATTTCTCGACTACTGAAACCAAATAAATTACGTAGAACTTCTTATGGATTGTAAACCTTTAAATCTTCAATAATACTAGGGAATTTTTTTATTTTTTAAATTTCTGTTTAGTATTTTTCAAAACAGCAAGTGTTGACAAAAAAACTGCAACAATAACTGGATGTAGTAGTATCCTACTTACCTTACATCTCAGTGTGATGGGGTTCTCTGTACAGTAAATGAATAAATGATAAAAATCCCTGGTTTAAACCATAAAGTTATCCCATTGTAGTTACGAGAAAAGTAAATATCTACTTATCTTGTGGATGGCTACATTAATCCAGGGACAGAAGTAACGAGTGCATATTTCCGCATGAAAAGTCTGGTCTTAATTACGACTGAAACGTATTTTTCATTTATCTGTGTTTGCCATACTGACATGTACCAAAAACCATTTCTAAACGAACTGAATATGCTTCATTGTGAAATCTTGTCGACAGTTATAAGTCTGAACAGTCTTAGCGAAATATTCTTTTCACATTTTATAAACAAGTTCAAATTAACACAATGCCGTACTGAAGCGTGAATAAGATCAAAGGCAATTTTACACCACAAATACATATTTTACGGTAGAAATTTATGTATTTATTGGCCCGCTCTAGGTTACGGTAGTAACACTAAAAGTGAATCTTTGCGATCACCTTTTGACAGCTTTAAATTTAAATGAAACTAAAGGCTTAACCGTTCATCTGACACGAAAATTGAATAAACGAATTTGTAGAGGAGAACAATCTATACAACTTTGCTCCCTTAAGTTTTTTTATAACCATTACAGAGTTATTGGCAAAAATAACGAAATTTGATACCGTCACTTGATTTTACGTAAACCAGGCATTAGGGAATGTCACGTGACATTCCTCTCCCAGAACTCTCTCTGGAATACGCCATCTTGCTTTCCGTATTTTACGATTTCCTCATTATAACTTACGCTTTGTCATTTCAAAGCAATGGTGCACCGCAGAATTAACAAAAACATTTCGTTCTAAGTGCGATAATTTATAATATAGTGACTAAAATGCCATATTAGCAGTTAACAATTGTCATCAATAGTAAGAGCATTAAGTAAGCGATTTGTAATTATTTGCCGTAGTGTAGATCGTAATGCACATGGTTACTGGTTCGAAACCCACCATAAACAACTTTTTTTCGCCATGGTTTCTAAAAGCGTTCTCGGCACTGTTATTAATGAAATAGAGCTATATTCTGAAATGTTTAGAGTTGTGCCTATGTCAGAGTGCTCCCCTAAAATGCGCGTTTGTTCTATTTGGTAAACATGCCGTGAAATACGTAACAACGAATTGAACACTGGTCTTCTGAAGCATATATACGTAAACTGGGAGAATACTGTAATAATGAATATTCTGAACAACGTGCCGATACTGGTAGTTACATATATAAAGCAAATACTAGATTTCTGTTGCAACTGTCAAACTAATAAAAACGTGTATGCATAACAAAATAACCAACATAGGTTCTTTGCAAGCATCACTTGAGAATGGCATAAGCCGAAACGGCCGTCTTGAAACAATAATATACTAGTATTGCCTGTGATCGAAAATCGACCAACTGTGTTCACAATGGTAACCGGGGGTAAAATTATACGTATCATGTCGGCGGCCTCGCGTGATTATGTTGGCAACATCCACAACACGATAGAAAATATTTGCCCATTTGTTCGAACCACATAGAATGACTCGATTAGTGTATCGTACAGACCATGAAGTAAACAAATAATGCTGTTCCTGCTTTATGGTTGACAGGTTCTTGTATGTACCCTCGTCCGCTCAGTAAAAATAATTGCCCTCATAAAGCGAAGATTCCATGAGAAACCATCAGCGTTGTGAAGCGATTGGCTAAAATGAAGACTCACAGGATCCTCACAATTCAACATCCGTTGCCAACATTATCATAGGAGGCCGCTAGGATATTTGGTAAAATTTAACCAGCACTAGGAGGTATGAAACAGTATCTCTTACGTGTTAAGGAAAATGCCTGACACAATAACAACAAATAAAAACGGAAGTATATACTTCTCATGACATTTTCGAATTATATAACTTCCATTAGCCTAATATTTGAAATATAACTACAATTTCGGTGTTCGTATATTTATACAACACCAAGAAATAATGTTATTTCAATACTGCGATATTCAGAATGTCAGAGCTGACAAAATGTCGACTTCTTGGTTCCACCCGTGCACCACTACATGCCTCTCCTGGCGCATCATCAATTATATCGGCATTCTCGACTTATCCTTTATATCGGCATTAATATAAAACATCTATTTCCTTTAACCACTCTTAATCACTGCGAAAAAGAAGGATTTTGACGGCACAAGAAAGTGAATTGGGAGCACTCCATGTTTCGATATTCACTTATTTTAATACGTTGTTTTAATACTGTAGATGCGCTGCATTACAGCGTCTTTGGTCAAGGCGAATAACCAATCAGTCAGCTGATTGTTGGAGAATGTAGAACTTGATCCAAGCTGTAGATAGGAAAATTTCTACGTCCTTTCACCACTTTTAATGGCTAAATGCACACATAATATTTATATTCGTGAAATCTACGACAAACAATCTTTCGAATTATGTAACTTTCATTGGCATTCTTGTACGAATAAATTAGTAATCTTTACCACAATTTTCGTGTTAGCGTATTTATATAATGATTTGCAGCAATTCGGGTAATTCTCATTTATTACAATGTCTTATTTTCAAATTGTTCACAAACTATATATTTACGCATTAATTGCTGTTAATAGAATATGTATATGAACACTGAACATTTGAAACACCGCGAACAACACGATAACGACGAAAAATGGCGTGAAGCCTTTCCTGAATAGAGAACAGGGCTTCGGTCTATTTAGTTTGTATCGTCGCCATTGTTCATACCGGGAAACATTGATTCATGCAGTACGGAGTGGGCAGGCTATGTGATGAAATGCTGATGGTCATGACAGATCACCGAAAATAGCCCGCAACAGACGCACTGCGAAATCCAGTCCGCTTCAGGATAATCTAATGAAACTCGCTTAATCGACATTAACAATTCATCGCTGATACATGAGTGAAATCAATGCCATGCGAACGATCTGACGCAGTCTCGCGTAATTAATCTCGACTGCCGCTGTGAACTACCGCGTTGGTTTCCGCAACAGTTCTGATGGAATTAAATGTTCTTTTTTTGTACTTACTATGATCGAATGATGTAAATAACACAGGGTATCGCTTCACAGTGTCTGCAGGCGAAAATTTATTTTCGGCTCGCGTTTATTGCTGTAAATATTTATGTTATGTACAGACGAATCCATCAGGATCCACGTGTAGACCGACCACACGAATAAAATCATGATCAATGTGGGGAACAGCTTTGATCGCATGAAATCTTTATTGGTTTAAATAACTGTATAAACTATACATTTGTTCCATAATAATATTTTTTGTTGTGAACTAGCTTTCGGCTTCTTAGGCCATCTTCAGACAACTTAATACTGCAGATTATCCACATCACACCTGCTGCTGTGTTCCGAGTACAAAGATTTTACTACGAAAACTGTCAGTCATAGACTATGCAGCCTTTAAGTAGTTTTTAAACAGAGACGCCCAATCAATTAAAACAAAACTGTAACTAAGACATAACTATACATAATTTCAACAAATAAGTTGAATCAAACAATGGTTCAGTGAATACTAGTAAGTACAATTATATATTAAATTAACTTTATATATGAACAAAAGTAGGAGGGGAACAGGTGAGTTAGGTAGACATAAATGAAATGTTGGTGGGGAACAATTGTATAAGTTTGGAGTATGTGAATAAAGAAGCATATTGAAGTATATAGCCTATATTAAAATTCACTGGTTTTCAAGAGAGTGTTGTAACACATGAAAGGAAAAACATTGGAATGTGGGTGAGAGACATTACACAATTTCGACAAGCATGGTGGTAGAATTATACATAACAAGTTACTTTAATAATGGTGAATACTGGAATTGGGTCTGATCATTGAGAATTGGGTTCGGTTTCTGAGCTTGGCGTTTGTTGATAGAGAGAATTTCTAGCAATTTTAGCTTTCTGCCTTTATTTGCTCTGTGGAGAACATCACATTTAATATCAAAGACGTGGCATTCATTTAAGGCATTTTCCGCGAAGGTGGAATCTCTCTTTTTTAAACTCCTCTCATGTTCAGCCAGTCGAATACTTTTAATTTGTTGGGCGTCTCCGTTTAAAAATACTTAAAGGTTACATAGTCTCTGACTGACAGTTATCTTTATAAAATATTTGTACTCGAAACACAGCAGCTGGTGTGATGTGGATAATCTGCAGTATTGAGTTGTCTGAAGATGGCCTAAGAAGCCGAAAGCTAGTTCACACAAAAAAGTAAATATTATTGTGGAACAAGTATATAGTGTATAAAGTTATTTAATATGTCTATGTTCCAGGAAGAACCGACGGAAGAGTCCATTAAAAATAAAGAAAACTTTATTGCTTTTATTTCCGAAAATCGATTTCGGTCACAGGGTGGCCATCTTCAGTGCTGAGAATACATCAAAAAATAAACTAACAAAGTGTACAGAAAATAGGTCAACATTTTTTTACAAGCAATTAACACAAAGAAAGATTCTAATAACATACCTAGAACAGGATGGCCTGTAGGCCCCCACGTAACTAGCAACATTCATCAATAACAAAATTCATAACAGAATGCTGTCACGGTCCAAGCAAAACTGATTAAGTGACAAGCTTCGCACATTAGCTGTGAGTGTGTAGTGACTCCTAGCGCCCTCTATATCAATTACTGATTACGGAATTTGCTAAAACATTAAAACTGAGAAAATTTATATCAAATTAAAAAATTCTAAAACAGAAGATGATATGGTTACAAACAACAAAATAACAGTGTACAATAAAGTAATTTAACCGAAATGTTCTTAATGTAAGCCAAAGACCAGAGAGCCTGTATAGGGAAAGAGCGGCCACGCGTGAGACTGCTCCTGATTGGCTGAGAGCCCAGGACGCCATGTTTTTACCAGATTAAGCGGGCTTTAAATGTGTGTGAATAGCTAGAGTGCGCGTTTCTGTACTGTGGTGTGTCTTAAAAGCTTCTGGAAGCGATTTCAGTACATTTACATACAGGTAGTATTACGGTAGCCACTGCCCCACTTTTGCACGTCTTCTGTCGGTTCTATTTACGTAAATTATCGTGTTGCTCTTTGGTCGTCGACGATAACCTTACAACACCACGGCAATTTTTAAGATTATATATTGGTTTAAAGTAATTTCTGAGTATAATTAATAATCATAGCCGCGGTGGAGTAGCCGAGCGGTCTAAAGCGTCTCGCTGCGGAGCGCGAGGTTGCTCGCCGTGGAGTTTAGAGTCCTCCCTGGGGCATAGGTGTGTGTGTTTGTCCTTAGTTTACCTAGGTTTAAGTAGTTTGTAAGCTACGGACTGATGACCACGCAGTTTGGTCCGATAGATTTACAAACATTGAACATTAATCATCATAATTATTAAGTGCAATCAAGAGAAAAGGCTTGTTCTTCCTCTTCCTCTGTTGGCTGTAAAAACCGAATTAAACATTGTTATATGATTCTTGTGTTGGAAAGGAATGAGGAAATACGAGAAAAGTGGGCAGTGAAAATTAACCGAGAAAGCGGGAACCGTAAATGCGACTTATAAAGCAAGAAAGTCATTGACGACATTGAAAGACGATCGTCTATCTTCTTCCATATATTTCTTGTGCATTTCTGCAAAGTTATAATTTATTTAATGTCGCTAGATTATCATTTTGTTAAAACTTGAACCCCACTCGTTTCACGGTGTGAGGAATAGCATTTTTACTTCATGTGTTAAAATATTAGTTAATTTTGCTAGGTTTTTCTTATTTTGTTATGTTAATTATTTATTATTATATTAATTAATGTGGCATAAATACGGCTTCTCCGCAACGCAACTGTCCCTGTGAGAATGTGCAGTTGTTGTACTTTTAAGCGTGTGTGAGAATCTATGGCTGTCTGAGTGATAGCTCGCTTTGCATCGTTCTCTCTGGCTCAGTATCGATAGCTGCTGTTACTACCAAAGAGGTTTCTACACCCTTTGATTACAGTCCAGTCAGCGAGTTTTCTTTAGCGTGAGTCTGGCTGTCCGTCCCCACCACCGCGGTTTTCGTGGATTTTCCGGCTTCTGGCGGTTTTTCCGCGTCTTCCCGTGCCCCGGTGGCCGCTCGGCTGATCATTCTCGGCTGGTCGTCTGGTGAGGTAAGGTCGGTTCTGCTCTTGTTTCTGGAGATGGTAGCGTTTCATTGACTAGCACGTTTAACTTAGATTCATGAACTTAGAATCATTTTTGGAATATTTTCTCCGATCTTGTGCAGAAATGTGTTCTCGTTTTTCAGTTCAGTGATTTCCAATACATAAACGCGGTCTGTGTGATTCTAGTTGCAGTTTGATAACGGCTTGGTATTTTGAAACCTTTTGTGATAATGTGGCGGTGTATGAACTCTGTGTAAATACTTTCTAGCTTTGTGGGGCTCGATTTCTAATGGGTGATATGTTCATTTTATACAGTGCATGTAAAAATCTTCTCATCGTTTCCTTCCGTGAGAGATACACGTGGTTGGTTCATAGAACAAAGCCTTCAGCTTCAGCTCGTATTTGTTCCATGCCCATCAGGCAAGTAACTATGCGGGTATCCTTCTGATTTCCACTAATATTTCGCGACCGTCAACGTAAGTGGTCTATTAGCATGTGGTGTGGAATCCTTGGGGATGAAATCATCGGTCCACACTACTTCCCAGTTACAATGACAGGTGAGTTATATCGCGCTTTTATAGCCGACAGTTTCGGTGGTCTCCTTGAACATGTATGTCTACACACGAGCGTCCATATGTGGATGCAGCATGATGGTCACCCAGCCCATTCTGCACGAGCTGTTGTGGAAGAACTAAACAACAGGTTTGCAGGAAGATGGTTGGGGCGCCATGGTCCTCATTCATGGCCCGCAAGGTCGCCTGATTTAACACCAGTAGATTTCATTTTGTGGGGATATCTAAAGGATCGTGTTGATGTCACTGAGCCCACATCCCCAGATGATCTAAAACGGCGCATCGAGGACGCATGTCGCTCCGTCACACCGGCGATGTTACATCTCCTCAGCAGATCCTATCGACGGCGCATTGCTTTATGCATTGAGGAACATGGACACACATTTGAACATCTCATGTAAATCAACTTCCCACCGCCATAACATCCATCACCCACCACACAGCCATGTATTATGTAAACGTGTGGTATCTGACCCTGAAACTTTGAAGGGTTGTAGCTCCCAAACTAACAGTGATAGGAATGTAGTTTAAATTGAATTGGACGCAGCTGGTTTCAACGATTCCAATGCACGATAGAAAAACTATTGTCCCATTTAAAAAAATTATATCTTTGTGCTGTAACTCTTTGGAAAACGATATAATAAACTTTGTACATAGCTCCGCAGAAAGTGTAACATTTCTTGTGTTGACCTACTGCATTAAAATTTCCTGTCACCTATTAGAAGTTACAGAGGCAAACACACTTAGTGAAACAGCGTATAAACAGACAAAAAGCGATGAATAATTTCTGAGTTCCGACTACTGTTCAAAATCAAAACCCAGAGTGCAGCTAGGCGGATTTACGGCTATGTTGAACACCTGTCGTCTCCCTCGATTCCAATGCACTCGCGACACCCGTCTGCCGTCAAGATTCAACTGCCTTAAGCCTCTCTCACACGGAGCAAGTTTTGCGGGAAGCATGCCACGAGGCACACAGGGCGGGCGAGCGGCCGGCCCTGCGGCCTGCTGGAGGGCTGTTTGCGGCAGGATTCTGCATATAGCGCGTGTCCTATTATTCTCGCATGTTTTCGGAATATTACCTGCGCTGGCCAATCAGGAGTCGCGTATGGCGTGTGACCTTGCGTCCAACAAGGCGGGAACTCGAAGAGAGCACTCCAGGCGGAACGCAGTGCCACGCGCCCGCCAGCGAAGTGCAGTCTTTCCCATACGATTCTAAAGAAATTATTCGGTAAAAAAATATGATTCTGGCACAACTTATAGATGCATTCTTCTGCTTCATGGTAAAATGAATATTATTTTGTTAGTGGTCATAGTTATTGTGATATTTCCGTATTTAGTACAGTACTACGAGGAAGCCGAAAATTTTACATTGAAAAATAGAGGTCGCTATGAATTTGCGTTTGGTACACGTTAGGTCATATGTTGCTGCGGATGAAATATAGCTGAAATATTGAATTATTCTTCGAAGTTGGAAGGATATCGCTATCTATCACCAATCTCTAGATAATGGGTTGTATGTAAAGCACTTGTTTCCGATCGCGTGCGTCAGCGAAGAAAACGGGACGAAATTTTCATATAATCCCTTATATCTCATAAATGATTGGAGATATCGAAGCAAGATTTTATGAAATGATAATACGCAATATGGAAGTTTATTTTGTCACGTTATTAATTTACGATACTTGCATGTGAAGCGCGTTATTCGAGCAACTACAGATTTTATTCAATGAAGTAACGGACTTTTAAGGAGTCACGGATACCTGGTAAAATTTTCGTTTCACCAGCTATTGATGGCCCTTAAAAATCCCACTACTTCATTCATTAATATCTGTACTTTGTTAAATATTGGGATTCATGTGAAAGTTTCGTAAATTGATCATATGAAAAAATAATCTCCCCTTTGCGTGCTATCGTTTGATAAAATCTTGCTTCTATACCTCCAATCATTTAAAATATATAAGGGATTTTATGAAAATTTCTTTCCGTTTTCTTCGCTGACGCGCGTGATACGGAATAAGGGCTTTACATACAACCCATTATCTCGAGATTGGTGATAGATAGCGACATCCTTCCAACGTCAAAGAATAATTCAATATTTTAGCTACATTTCATCCGCAGCAACATATGACCTAACTTGCACCAAACGCAAATTCATAGCGACCTCTATTTTTCAATGCAAAATTTTCGGATTTCTTGCAGTACTATTCTGAATTCGTTAATATCACAAGAACTATAACCACAAACAAAATAGTAGAGAGATCTTCATGAAGCTGAAGAATGCAGTTATAAGATGTGCGAGAATCAATGTTTTTTACCGAATAGTTTCTTCACAATCGTTTGATAAACAAAGCAGCTCGGCCGTGTTGTGCCTCATGGCGTCCACCCAGCGAAGCCGGCCTGCACGTTCCGCACCCAATGTTGCACCGTGTGAGAGCGACGCAGTGTGTTTCAACCGCATTCCTACTCTGCATCCGACTGACGAGCGCGCCATCCAGGAAACTATTCGCGAACCATGCTCCGTGTGAGAGTGGCTTTAGACTGATCCGACTGCCGCTTCTCGCAGCCTCTTGTATACCATCTGTGACGTCATTTCAGTAACAGGACACCAGACGAGGTTCAGTGGTTCTCGCAGTAGTATACAAATCGTTTTAAATAATGACTGAAATGTTGATATGACGACATCGTTAGATGCGCGCTAAGATGTAAATGTTCAAATGTTTGTGTAGTCTATGGGACTTAACTACGGGGTCATCAGTCCCTAAACTTACAAACTACTTATGAACTACTTACGAACTAGGACGGCACAAATATCCATGCCCGAGGGGGGATTCGAACCCCCGACCGTAGTGGCCGTGCAGACCGTGACTGGAGCGCCTTAGTCTCCTCGGCCACCGCGGCCGGCCGCGCTAAGATTTTCATGCAAATACAAACTTCACTTTAAATTGTAACATTAATAACACCCCCCCCCAAAAAAAACATATTAATATTTTCAGTATGACTGATAAATAAGTCTTTCGGTCGTCGCACAACGAATATTTAAGTAATCACTTTTTAAAGTGTTTTTCAGGTAGGTTTTCCAGTTGTCTTTTCAATGCAGTGTTCCGAATTACTGTGCTGATAAATTGAAGCAAATTATGGTCGATAAACAAAATAATCTAGTTTACAGAATAACATATTACAATAAACAAAAATAATATATTCTAAACAGGTCATAATATATGTTTACGACACCTGCAACTTACCAGTATCTCGCTGTTTGTGTATCTGTCTTGTATTAATTGTTATTAACAAATCAATATTGTTACTCCTTAAAAGTGCATTATTAAGAGCAATATAAATGTTGGAGGTGATATGGTTATAACGAACTTTCCGTCTCGATGAGACCTTTCATTTGGGCCCTCGCTCGTTACTGTACTTCATTTAGTTTAGACTCTGGATTTATCCAAGTGAATAAATATTATTTTTCTGAATAACTTTTGATATAAAATTAATATAAATGATGTCAACACATCATCTGAATAGCGCTGTTCTGCTCTTCCGTTTGATACTATGTGCAAGTCTGTAACTAACAGCGTCAGCGTAGTATATACTTATAAGACGCTTTTGTTGTCTTTCTGTCTGTTCTCTTATAACTCAAGATCCAGACAACCAAATAACGTGAAATTTGGTACACGTACACAAAATTACACAGGGAAGATTCTTAAACAGGTTTCGATACAATTTTTTTTTTTTTTTTTTTTTTTTTTTGGAAAATTCGAGATAAAGTGAAAGTGCCTTTTCAATGTGTCCGTATAAATCTATATCTTCGCACTGATCTTGATGAAATTTTGCACAATTGACCTTCCAAACAACAGGAAGGACACTGTCTACATAAAATTTCGTTCAGTGCACGGTGGAGGGTACTTATGGATTTCGCCAAAATCCACAGTTTTGTTCCGATCTTGATGAATTTTTGTACACTAGACCTTGAAAACATGATTTAGATTAGATTAAATTAATGCTTGTTCCATAGACCATATATACGACATTTGGTAATGATATAGAACGTGTCAGTTAGTAAATGTTGTCTACACTTGACAATCAATATTTTAAGGATTTTTTTTTTAATTTTTTTTTAAGTTTTATCTAAAAATTCATCTACATTGTAGAAGGAGTTGCCATTCAGAAATTCCTTTAATTTCTTTTTAAATACTAGTTGGCTATCTGTCAAACTTTTGATGCTACTTGGTAAGTGACCAAAGACTTTTGTGACAGCATAATTCACCCCTTTCTGAGCCAAAGTTAGATTTAACCTTGAATAGTGAATATCACCCTTTCTCCTAGTGTTGTAGCTATGTACACTGCTATTACTGTCTACATAAAATTTCGTTCGGTGCATGGGGGAAAGTACGTTACTTACAGGGTTCGATTGCAATCTCTATACATATAAGACTCATTTGTTGTCTGTCTGTTCCCTTAAGTTTAAACCCGGGCAAAGCCGGGCACTTGCAGCTAGTCTAAAAATAAAGACAATGCCGTTTGTCGTGCTTTTCATGTGGTCTTAGCCCACCGATGGGAAACCAGGCGAGGCTCACCTCCTCGCAACGGCCGATTTCCCGCTTACTCGTCTCAACTTTCGTCGCTCTCCGCTTTGCTCTCCAAATGGGTGTTTGTTGTAACGTCACAGTGTATATCTGCATTTATACTCATTCCCTGGCAGAATATTGGGAGTAGATCCGAACTGTAAGTATCTCTAATCTATATCTTCGCTCTAATCTTGATGAAATTTTTCACAATCGAACTTCAAAACAAGAGGAAGGACACTGTCTACATAAAATTTCGTTCAGTGCATGGTGGAGGGTACTTATGGATTTCGCCAAAATCCACAGTTTTGCTCCCATCTTGATGAATTTTTGTACACTAGACCTTGAAAACATGATGAAGGTTACTGTCTACATAAAATTTCGTTCGGTGCATGGGGGAGAGCACGTTACTTACAGACTTCGATTGCAATCTCTGTACATATAAGACTTAATTTGTTGTCTGTCTGTTCCCTTAATTTTAAACCCGGGCAAAGCCGGGTACTTGCAGCTAGTCGAAAAATAAAGACAATGCCGTTTTTCGGTAGGAAAAATGGCAGTTGGACATGACGTCACGTCCGCCAGCGTGCTTTGCATGTGTTCTCCGCCCGCCGATGGGAAGTTGGGCGGGTCTCACCTCCTCGCAGCAGCTGATTGTCCGCTCACTCGTCCCAACATTCGTCGCTCTCCGCTGTCAAACCAGCGCGCTTTGCGCTCCAAATGGGTGTTTGTTGTAACGTCACAGTGTATATCTGCATTTATACGCATTCCCTGGCAGAATATTGGGAGTAGATCCGTCTCAGGAACACGTACTTATCCGAACTGTAAGTATCTCTAAGCAGAAGCGCGGTGAACTGAAATTATTTATCATTGTCATTGGAGAAGGGATTGTAGGGAGTTCTAACGATGGACTCAGAACTGCTAAAAAGGAATGTTACAAATAAGCGGTACCAGTCCTCACATTAACTCAGTTTCTGGTTTAATGAAATACTAAACAAAATAAAATCGTCAGCTCAAAGAGGCTCCAGTCAGAGCGCAAATATGTTCTGCTGAAAAGATTACGGCTGAAGAGTGGGTAAGCGCCAAAAGTTGTGTGGCTCGCGCACAATTTCGTGCTCTTTTAATACGGAACACGTTAAATCCTTCTCGCAGCCTCTCTTTGTGGGGCGCTCTCGTATTTATTAGGCTTCCCCCTCTCACCGTCTCTCTCTACGTACGTCTCTGTCACACTTGTCTCTCTCTAACCACCATTGCATCTCTCTTCCTCTGTGACTGCCCTTTCTTTTCCTCTGACACAGTCTCTCCGCTATTCCATTTCCGCGGAAAAAAGCGCGGGTGTGTTCGCATGGCAAAAGTTTGGTGCCAAAGGCGACTGCCGCCCTACCATTCTCTCAAGACCTTTTTTTAAAGAGCAACACATTCACCCGTTTGATGTCCCGACAGGAGCGTTCTTCATCTGCTCCCTTCTTTTTTCCTGCTACTGTGGTATACTGCTCATATATGACGAATTTTTTTTCTCAGTGTGTTAATATACTTCGGAACATCTATATATTTAGCGTACGACGAATAACGGTAGGAAAGTTAGCCCTTTTTGTGAGCGAAGATAGCGGACTGTAAGATATGGTTTTCTCAAAATAAAATGACATAGCCAACAAGTCTGCATGAACAGAAATTGGCCTCCACATGTGTCACTTCACAGGACGTTATTTTTTTCATGATTCATCTGGCTGGTTTGACGCAGACTGCTACGACTTCATCTGAGTCAACCACTTCGATTCTGAGTATAACACACAAACCTTACAGGTTTGCATCTGTTACTGTCCTTCAAAGTAGACACCACCGTTGTGTAGAACCCGTTGCTAGCGATGTGGAAGGCGTAGTATACCGTTAGCAGAGCCTGTTCTGTTCATGGTTCGAATGGAGCGGTCTACTGCCTGTCGAGTCTCTGGAACAGTTCTGAAGCGAATGCCATGAAGTGTTTCCTTCATCTTCGGAATCAAATCAGAGTCAGTACTTCCCAGTCCCGTAGACCGAACAGAGCTGCCACAGCTTGCGCTGTATGCTCCCGCAGATTGTCGTGCAATATGATGGGTGGGTTGCGCAGAAAGTGTTGCCGCTTCCTTCGCAAAGCTGGTCACAGATGATACTCGACGAAGGAACAGTAATACTGTGCATTGACGGTCTGCTGTGGAGGAAAGGAATGCTTTAGAATAACACCATCACAGTCGTACACGAGAATCAACATAACGTTCACTATACTGGAGCTCTGATGCACTTCGGATTTCGCTGCCTTTTGTTGGATTGGAGTTTCAGTTTTGGCTCGTACGATGTGGCTCATGTCTCATCCAGTGTTACGATACGGCGTTAGAAAGCCTCTCCTTCGCAGTCATAGCTCTCTAAGTGCGTCTGAGCAGCGTCGTAACGCATCAATTCTGTATTTCCGTCAGTTCATCTGGAACCTATCGTGATGCAGTTTTTCGCATGCCTAGGGACAATCAGTCTTGAGTCAACTCCGTTGTTCCTGTTTCGAAAACATAGTGACACCGTTAAGTTAGATGGCTCGCTCACAAGTGACTGTGTTTCCCTCGATTCCACGCACATCGGTGACGTGGGACGGGCGAATCCAAAAATGTTCAAATGGTTGTACAGCTTATGGGATTTAACTACGGGGTCATCAGTCCCTGTACAAACTACGTACGAACTAGCTAACACTAAGGACGGCACAAATATCCATGCCCGAGGGGGGAATCGAACCCCCGACCGTAGTGGCCGTGCAGACCGTGACTGGCGCGCCTCAGTTAACTCGGCCACCGCGGCCGGCGACGGGCGAGTCCATTTGTTCGGAGGTGAGGTAGGTATGTCAACAACGTGCGCTATCCGCGACAATAGTAGATTCCATTGCATAGTGTCTCCACAGCAGTGTTGCCACTATTTAAGTTCCAATCCTCGTAAGTAATTAAAATAAAATAAAATTCTGCCATGTATTAAATAGCTCACGTTTTAAAACTAAATCGTTAAAGAAGCAGATAATATAAAAAGCCTGGCATAAGTTATGTAATCATATACAGCATTCTTTTGCCAATGTTTCGTGATATTTGGTGAAATATAATTATTACGAAGTTCATTAGCTCTTCGCACACAAAACACCAAATGCTTATTAAATGTCATAGTGTATACCACAGGTAACGGCAATTTCGTATTTTCATATATGATACATTCGACAGTACGTTTTTAAAGACAAACAAATGAAGTGTTCCAATTTATTATAACTGTAAATTACGGTGCAGATTACCAAAAATTGGATTACGGACGGAAATGAATGCGTTCTGATGAATATCGCATTAGCATATTTCGAATCGTAATTTTTAAATACGGCTGTTGTCAATACAGATCTGAATTAGCTGTTTACGCGTGGCTAACATTCGCGCATGTTTCTCGCACTACAGATACAATCGTTTGTAGGCTCTGGACGTTTTGTATGTCAAGTGGCGTTTAAAATTCAGACAGATCCTATCGCTCTGCGTACTGCGGTCGCAGTTTGTTTTCACTGAGGACCGACCGAATATTCGGTTTCGGTTACGGCCAGTTTCGGCCAAAATATGGGTTTCGGCCAGAAATCAGCCAAATCTTCGGCTTAACCAAAACTATGTTTCTTGAATTCACTGATGAAGTCGGCTCGCATTCGGGATAAATTCAGTCAACAGTAACGGCTATCCTCGCACGTGTAATTTGTAGGTATTTTTGTGTTGACCCGCGGTGGAGTAGCCGAGCGGTCTAAGGCGCCTCGCTGCGGAGCGCGCGATTGCTCGCCGTCGGAGTTTCGAGTCCTCCCTGGGGCATGGGTGTGTGTGTTGTCCTTAAGTTAGTTTACCTTAGTTTAAGTAGTTTGTAAGCTACGGACTGATGACCACGCAGTTTGCTCCGATAGATTTACAAACATTAAAAACTTACAAACTACTTATGAACTACTTACGAACTAGGACGGCACAAATATCCATGCCCGTGGGGGGGTTCAAACCCCCGACCGTAGGGGCCGTGCAGACTGTGACTGGAGCGCCTCAGTCTCCTCGGCCACCGCGGCCGGCAATGTAACGCAATTACATCTTATAGTGATAAATTGTAAATATCTTAGTCTTAGTAGCCTATCGCGATTGCGGTTTATCGTATCGCGACATTGCTGCTCGCGTTCGTCGCGATTCAATGACTGTTAGCAGAATATGGAATCGGTGGGTTCAGGAGGGCATTACGGAACGCCGTGCTGGATCCCAATGGCCTCGTATCACTAGCGGTCGAGATGACAGGCATCTTATCAGCATGGCTGTAACGGATCGTGCAGCCACGTCTCGATCCCTGACTCAACAGATGGGGACGTTTGCAAGATAACAACCATCTGCACCAACATTTCGACGGCGTTTGCAGCAGAATGGACTATCGGCTCGGAGACCATGGCTGCGGTTACCCATGACGCTGCATCACAGACAGGAGCGCCTGCGATGGTGTACACAAAGACGAACCTGGGTCCATGAAACGCAAATCGTCATGTTTTCGGATGAAAACATGTCCTGTTCACAGCATCATGATGGTCGCATCCGAGTTTGGCGACATCGCGGTGAACGTGTATTCGTCATCGCCATACTGGCATATCACTCGGAGCATTGGTATAGGGTGCCATTGGTTACACGTCTCGGTCACCTCTAGTTCGCATCGACGGCACTATGAACAGTGGCCGTTAAATTTCAGATGTGTTACGACCCGTAGCTCTACCCTTCATTCGAGCCCTGCCAAACCCTACATTTCAGCAGGATAATGCACGACCGCATGTTACAGGTCCTGTACTGGCCTTTCTGGATACGGAAAATGTTCGACTGCTGCCCTGGCCAGCACATTCTCCAGGTCTCTCACCAATTGAAAACGTCTGGTCAATGGTGGCCGAGAAACTGCCTCGTCACTATACGCTGGTCACTACTCTTGATAAACTGTGGTATCGTGTTGAAGCTGCCTGGGCACCTGTACCGGTACACGCCATCCAAGCTCTGTTTGACTCAATGCCCAGGCGCATCAACGCCGTTATTAAGGCTAGAGGTGGTTGTTCTGGGTACTGATTTCTCAGGGTCTATGCACCCAAATTGCGTGAAAATGTAATCACATGTCAGTTCTAGTATAATACATCTGTCCAATGAATACCCGTTTATCATCTGCACTACTTTTTGATGTAGAAATTTTAATGGCTAGTAGTATACAAAGATTTTTGAGAAGGGAAGAAACTTTAAACTTCACGTATATGTATCATGAGTTTAAAACAATATCATTTATAAAACTGCTGCATTGTTATTTATACAGACCTAATTTTGCCAACAGTGACGTCGTCCCATCTAGCTACCACGCGATGTGTATATGTTTGCCTGTTCTAGTAGTATGTATTACAGTTACAAATGAAAAAGAAATAGAATTTAGTGTGTTCTGCAATGCACTACACTAATAATATTGTACAAGCCACGTTGTACCACGTGAATTTCTTACATTTTAACTGAGATGTAGAAAGAGCGGCAAAAATGCAGTCTTTATAAACTATTATAGATGTAATAAATTATCACAACTATGTGAGAAAGTACAAACTGGAATTAACTGATGAAATTGTAAATTATATCTTTCAGAAAGTTGTTAAGTGATTCTCTACAAATGGAGTCTCTTTAAACTTTGATAAAACCCAGTATATACAGTTTCATGTAGTAAATGACACGACACCATTAATAAATTTAGACTTTGAACATAAATCTGTAACTAAGGTAGAATATTCAAATTTTTTAGGTGTTTGCATTGACGAGGGATTGAATTGGAAGAAACACATTGAAGCAGAAACGTTTGAGTTCAGCTACTTATGCTATCAGTGTTACTGCAAAATATCAGTAAATTAGCTTACTATGCCTATTTTCATTCACTGCTTTCATATGGGATCATATTCTGGGGCAATTCAACACTGAGTAAAAAAGTATTTATTCCACAAAAGTGTGTAATCAGAATAATTGCTGGAGCCCACCCAAGATCATCCAGCAGAAATGTATTCACTCATGAAATTTATTATTAACAATCCGACCTAATTCAAAAGTAATAGCAGTGTGCATAGGTACAACACCAGGAAAAAGGGTGATATTCACTTCAAGGTTAAATCTAACTTTGGCACAGAAAGAGGTGAATTATGCTGCCACAAAAGTCTTCGGTCACTTACCAAGTAGCATCAAACGTCTGACAGATAGCCAATTAGTATTTAAAAAGAAATTAAAGGATTTTCTGAATGACAGCTCCTCCTACATTATAGATAAATTTTTATATAAAATAAAAATAAATAAATGAAAAGAATAATAATAAAAGAAAAAATGAAATAAAAAATGTAGATAAAAAATCTTTAAAATATTGATTGTCAGGTATAAACAAAATTTACTAAACTGACACGATCCCATAATTACGAAATGTCGTATATATGCTCTATGGAACAAGTATTAATCTAATCTAATCAGTCTTACGGCTCACTCTGAGGATGGCTGGACGTTACACAGCCGAAATTTTAGAAGAAGGTAAATTCTAGCTGCTGCACACTCGAAACTTAATGGAACATAGCAAGAAATGTTCAACACGTCTCCTTCGTCTATCGGATTGTATTGCTGCCTTGGCGTTTCTGTTCTATTAAAAACACACACAAACATCTGGTCGGTGACTGGCGAACTAATGGATCTGGAAATACAAGAGATTACGTTTTGCAAAGTGTGGAAGTAAGTGGGTTGCCAAACCACAAAAACGCACCCTGAATCTCTTTTATTCAGTGTCGAGGCGTGTAGCAGCGATTATACCAGGCAAAGACGGCGACACTCATCTTCACGTCACATGACACTGCATTTTGATCCCGTGATCTTTTATAATTACGTACGCTTTCACAGCCAGGCTGATAAACATGCCTGGGTACTGTAGCCCTCATATTCTTTTGGTGTGCCTCGGTTGCACAGTGGTAGAGTGTCACTGAATTCAAAGATCGCGGGTTCGATCCCCACCAGGTCCTAGGATTTTTATCTGTCACTTTCCACTTCTTTCTCCTCTGGCAGTATTGCTCATCGGGTAGCACCGTGGTTCGGAACCCACATTAAACTGTAGGTCACCCTGTAACTGGCTGGGTAAGTCAGTTTGAAGGTCGGAGGAAGGCAACGGCATACCACCTCCAAACAGGACCATGCATAGTAAAGCACAGTGGTGTTCAAACCAATCTTCGGATTGTTGACTGCTTTACCTTCCTATCTATTATATGTGATGATTGTTACAGACAAGGGATGTCAATTAGATTCCGTATTTCTATATTTCCGGTAGGCTTTCGTCATTGTACCTTTCAAACATCTTCTAATCAAACTGCGTGCTCAGAATGAAACTTTCACTCTGCAGCGGAGTGTGCGCTGATATGAAACTTCCTGGCAGATTAAAATTGTGTGCCGGAACCGGGACTCGAACCTGGGACCTTTGCCTTTCGCGGGCAAGCGCACTACCGACTGTGCTATCCCGACACGACTCACGATGCCGCCTCACAACTTTACTTCCGCCAGTACCTCGCCTCCTACTTTCCAAACTTCACAGAAGCTCTCCGGCGAACCATGCAAGACTAGCACTCCTGGAAGAAAGGATATGGTGGAGACATGGCTTAGCCACAGCCTAAGGGATGTTTCCAGAGTGAAACTTTCACTCTGCAGCGGAGTGTGCGCTGATATGAAACTTCCTGGCAGATTAAAATTGTGTGCCGGAACCGGGACTCGAACCTGGGACCTTTGCCTTTCGCGGGCAAGCGCACTACCGACTGTGTTATCCCGACACGACTCACGACCGTTTGTAGATCTGCTATGTTTAATATTTTATGTAGATCTTTGTGTTATCTCCGAAATAAATTTGATTTCCTGAAATTGATTTGATTTCCTGAATTTTGTATAGACCGGTGTAGCTATGCAGGAAGTGGAAGGATTAGCACATGTTGAGAATGGACGGATAGCGATACCAGGAGAGTGAAAGACTGCCGCTTATTGGGAAAGAAAGCGGCCCGTCCTGAGAGCAGAGCGCCTGCTTCTGAAAGCAAAGAGAAGAGAAGAGAAGAGAAGAGAAGAGAAGAGGAGAGGAGAGGAGGTCTGGAAATTAATCTCCGGTGGCCGGCGACCGGCGACTGGCAGCCGTAATTAGGGAATCGGCTTACAGCCGGCCGTTTATCTCAGTCGATACACTCGCCTCGTTTCTCCCTGTCTCATTAAGTCGCTTCCTGTCTCAAAGGGGAGCCATTTATCTCTGTTTAAATAAGATCCGCTCAGGAATGCCAGTTATTACTTAGTAGGACCTACTACTGTGATTTAGATTTACTGCTTGAGACACTTTTGTGAGCTGTTTGCCTATTAACTTCGTTAATTATTCACGAAAAGTGCATCTTTTCCAAGAAGTAGGTGCAAAACTTCTTGTAGAAGTAATTGCGAAGGTGTTCGCATATCATTGAGGTGTGAAGGCGTTATGAGGCGTGTAAAAGGGAGACAAACGTTTTATACGATGTTTTTCCCCCCCTCAGTGAAACATTTAAAGAAAAAGTGATAATCACCTCATACATTTCCTTCTCTCTCATACTTTAACAGAACAAGCAAGTTTTGGTGTCATTTAAATGTACTCGAGGGGCAGTTTGAATTTGTTGTTGTTGTGGTCTTCAGTCCGGAGACTGGTTTGATGCAGCTCTCCACCCTACTCTATTCTGAGCAAGCCTTTTCATCTCCTCATAAGAACGGCAACCTACACCCATTTGCATCTGGTTACTGTATTCATCTCTTCGTCTCCCTCTGCGACTTTTAGCCCACACGCTTCCTTCACAATTCCTTGATGTCTAAGAATGTGACCAACCAATCTATCCCTTCTTTTAGTCAAGGTATGCCAGAAAGTCCTTTTCTCCCCAATTCTGTTCAGTACCTCTTCATTAGTTACGCGATCCACCCACCTAATCTTAAGAATTCTCTTGTAACACCACATTTCAAAAAGCCTCTATCCTCTTCCTGTCCGCACTGTTTATTGTCCATGTTTCACTCCCATACAAGGCAACACGGCACAAAAATACCTTCAGAAAGGACTTCCTTAGGCTTAAATCAATATTCGATGTTAACAAATTTCTCTTTTTCAAAAACGCTTTTCTTCCCATTGCCATTCTGCATTTTATATCTTCTGTACTGCGACCATCATATGTTATTTTACTGCCCGAGTAACAAAACTCATTTACCACCTTTATTGATTCCTTACCTAATTTAATTTCTGTAGTATCGCCTTATTTTTTAAGATTGCATTCCATTACCCTTGTTTTGCGTTTGTTAATGTTCATCGTATATGCTCCTTTCAACACACTGTCTATTTCGTTCAATTGGTCCTCCAGGTCCTTTGCTGTCTCTGACAGAATTACAATATCATCGACAAAACTCAATGTTTTTATTTCTTCACCCTGAACTTTAACGCCCTCTCCAAATTTCTCCTTGCTTTTCTTTATAGCTTGCTCAATGTACAAATTGAATAACATTTGGGGAAGGTTACAACCCTGTCTTACACCCTTCCCAACCTCTGCATCCCTTTCATACCATTCAATTCTGGAAACTGCTGTCTGGTTTTTGTACAAGTTGTTAATAACCTTCCGTTCCCTATATTTCACTCCTGTTGATTTAAGAGTGTATTCCAATCAAAATTGTCAAAAGCTTTCTCCAAATCTACAAAAGCCAGGAATGTAGGTTTGCCTTTCTTTAATCTATCTTCTAGGATACCCGTAAAGTGAGGATTGCCTCCCGGCAGATAAAAAAATATCATGAGTTGCCTGTTCCTATCTACATCTGTTTTCTAGATTATAAAAAGGCCTTTGATTGTAAACTGAAAGGTAAGTAAATTTGGGATTTAACGTCCCGGCGACAGCTTGTCTTTAGAGACGGAGCTCACATTCGGATGTTTGGGAACGCATGGGGCAGGAAATCGGTCGTGCCTTTTGAGAGGAACCATCCCGGCATTTGCCAAGAGTGATTTAGGGAAATTACGGAAAACCTAAATCTGGATTGCCGGAGGTGGATTTGAACCACCATCCTTCCGAATGTGAGTCCAGTGTGTTACCACTGCGCCACCTCGTTCTGTCCCTTTGATTGTGTCGTGTGGACTAATTGCCATACTGCAACCATAAAAGTAGACGCTGAATACTCTGAGTTTTTCGCTGTGACACATGGCGTTAGACAAGGTTGCATACCGTCACCTCAGCTCTACAACATCTATGCAGAATAGGTGATCGGAAAATCGCTGGATAGCTGGAACGGTGGGACTTCAATTGGCGGCAGGAAAATCAACAATTTACGCTTCGCAGTTGACACTACACCAGTAGTAGGATGTGAAGAAGAACTTGGTGATCTGCTTTCAAGAAGGAAAAGCATTAGTCTAAATTTAGGTCTAAACATGGAAAATAGTAAACTGATGGTTGCAAATCGCTAAGGCTTGGATCCACCAACTTACAGGATGCTTAATGTATCTTGACATAGTGAGTTATTATGCATATCTAGGCTCTCTGATAAATTACATAGGAAAGTGTGACACAGAGATAAAATGACGAATCATTCTTGGCCGAGCCGCAGTGGTCAAAGTCAGTAAGATGCGCTTGGTGGAAGCGTTGGTGTCTCCTGTATTTTTATACGACTGTCGGACCTGGACCGTGAAAGGTAGTCGTAAGAGCCACATCAATGCCTTCGAGATGTGATGTTGGCGGAAGATGCTGCGTCTACCATGGACATAAAGAAGAACAAATACTTCAATAATAGAAGAACTTCACAACACCAGACGGTTATCTTCTCGTGTTAGCCAAAAATACCTTCAGTTCCTTCTTCGACACATCTTGAGAAGGATAGGGGATAATTCAAACAAGATCTTGTGGGGACAACGAGGGAGGGCAACAAGAAAAAGGTTGAATCAAGCGCAGAAGATCACCAGTCTGCCTCTATATACATGTCCTCTATGCGTTCATAAACCATTCATTAGATTGCAATGAAACTTTGCTGATCTGTTCACCGTACGCCCACAAACGTTCCTAACACAAAAACAAAAGAACACGACACATAGATCAGGAGATATGACGTCATAAATAATGAGAGGACACCGTGTGAGAATACCCAGATTTATGCGTCAATTAATGGAAAATGGGAGCAGTTAGGGACCTGCAACAAAGTTTGCATGTAATTTCGGACGTTTATGAAGTGTTTTGTAACTGACGCCCCCCACCACATAATGATTAAAGGAAAAGAAGTCTACCGCTCACAACAGTTTCGCTGTAGATGCCGTAAAACGGTCGCATCAGTAATGACCTTTTATCAAAGTTAACATTACAGTTTTTCATGTCACTATTTTTTTTTTTGTCTGCAAGTCTACCTTCATCCTCTTGCATCCAAACTTAAGCAATCTGTTTTCTTAATCTCTATCTATATCACTGACTAAACATGAAATCTCGAAAACTACTTCACCTACGAAGATGAAATTTGGCAGGTAGAAAAGTCAGCTAAGAAAGTATCTTGTGATAGGTGCATGGCGGAGCATACTTCTCCTACAGACTCACGAAATCCACAGTTTCATTTCGATCTTCACGAAATTTCGCACGGTTGACCTTCAAAATAAGAGGAACCTCACCGTCGACCTTAAGTTTCATACGTTACATGGGGGAGCGTACTTTGCAACATAAAAATGGAATTCTGAATACTTTGGTCGCGCCATAACTTGAGAACGGCTCGACCGATTTCACATATCCTTTTTTGTTGTTGTTTTTGTTATTTATAATTCGTTGGCTTCCGTAAGTCGCCTTTACGATTCCCGCTTTCTCGGTTAACTTTCAACACCCGCTGTTTCCGTATTTCCTCATTCCTTGCGAACACAAGCATCATATAACAATGCGAACAGCGAACAGCGAATTCAGGCCACGTTCGGAACAAAAATTCGAACATAAAAATATTAGCCGCGAACTTACAGAGTATTAGTTCCCGAATTTGCAGCGCTGCATGGAAGTTATTGCGCTCAGATAGTTTTAGGCACCGAAAGCTGGCTAAATGATGATGTGGCAAGTTCAGAAATATTTAGCGAAGCGTGGAATGTATATCGGAAAGATAGATCTGATACAACTGGAGGAGGAGTGTTCATCGCTGTGGACAAAGATATTGTTTCTACTGAGATCGAGGTTGAAAGTAACTGTGAAGTTATCTGGGCACGCATAACAGGTCTAAAAGAAGTAAAGTTAATAGTTGGGTGTTTTTACCGGCCCCCAGTGCTGCTGTAGCAGTTTTAGAATCATTCAAGGAAAGTCTACACCAGGTAGTGCATAGGTATCCGGGCCATGTAATATTAGTCGGAGGTGACTTCAACCTTAAGAGTATAGATTGGGACCTCGCTAGTTACATTTCAGCCGGTACAGACAAGCAGTCTTGCGAGCTACTTTTGGACACATTTTCCGAAAACTGTCTTGAGCAGTTAAACCGGCAACCCACGCGCAATGGAAATATTCTAGACCTTATAGCCACAAACAGGCCTGACCTTATTAACGATGTCTGTGTAGAGACAGGAATTAGTGATCATGATATCGTCATAGCGTCGATGGTGATCAAAGTTCATAAACCAGTCAAGAAGGCTAGGAGCGTGTTTTTGTTGGGAAAAGCCGACAAGCAAATGTTACGATCGCACTTAGAAAATGAATGGGCATCGTTTAATTCTGGGACTATGGATGTAGAGGAATTGTGGACTAAATTTAAGTGCATTGTTAATGAAGGGTTAGAGAAATATATGCCAGTAAAGACAAGGATGGAAAAGATCCACCGTGGTATAATAATAATGTTAGAAAGCTGCTGAGAAAGCAAAGGCTGTTGCACTCTCGATTCAAAAAAGAACACGCAAATGATGACAGGCAAAAGTTAGTAGTGATACGTGCGTCTATAAAAAGATCGATGCGTGAAGCATACAATAATTATCACAGCCATACCTTAGCAAAAGATCCTTCCGAGAACCCGAAAAAATTCTGGTCCTATGTAAAATCGATAAGCGGGTCAAAGCCCACTGTCCAGTCACTAGTTGATCATTCCGGGGCAGTAATAGAAGAAAGCAAACGGAAAGCTGATGTTCTAAATTTAGCCTTTAAGAAATCTTTCACGCAGGAGGACCGCACAAATATACCATCATTTGATCAACGTACTAATTCCGAAATGGGGGACATAGCAATAGGTATTTCCGGTGTAGAGAAGCAGCTGAGAGAGCTAAATACGAAAAAGTCTGCTGGTCCGGATGGAATACCAGTTCGTTTTTACAAAGACTATTCTGCGGCATTGGCCCCCTACTTAGCTTGCATTTATAGCGAATCTTTAATTCAGCGCAAAGTTCCTAGTGATTGGAAAAAAAGCGCAGGTGACTCCCGTGTATAAGAAAGGAAAGAGAACTGACCCATACAATTACAGGCCAATATCGTTGACATCGGTTTCATGTAGAATTTTGGAGCATATTCTCAGTTCGAATATAGTAAATTTCCTTGAAACGGAAAAGCTTCTTTCCATGAATCAGCACGGGTTTAGGAAACATCGTTCATGTGAAACTCAGCTTGCCCTTTTCTCACATGACATCTTGCGAGCCATGGACGAAGGGCAACAGGCGGATTGTGTTTTACTCGACTTCAAAAAGGCGTTCGACACGGTGCCACACTGCAGACTGCTAACGAAGATACGAGCTTATGGAATAGGTTCACAGATTTGTGACTGGCTGGAAGACTTCCTAAGTAATAGAACGCAGTACGTTGTTCTCGACGGCGAGTGTTCATCAGAGACGAGTGTATCGTCAGGCGTTCCCCAGGGGAGTGTGATAGGACCGCTATTATTTTCTATCTATATAAATGATCTGATGGACAGAGTAAGTTGTAATTTACGGCTGTTTGCTGATGATGCTGTGGTGTATGGGAGGGTGTCGTCTGTAACTGACTGTAATAGCATACAGGTTGACTTAGACAAAATTTCTAGTTGGTGCGAAGAATGGCAGCTAGCTCTCAATGTAGAAAAATGTAAGGTGATACGCATGAGTAGAAAAAACAATCCTATAATGTTCGAATACAGCATCAGTAGTTGCTTCTTGATGCGGTCGCGTCGTTCAAATATCTAGGCGTAACATTGCAAAGCGATATGAAATGGAACGAGCATGTAAGGACAGTTGTGAGTAAGGCAGACAGCCGACTTCGGTTTATTGGGAGAATTTTGGGAAGATGTACTTCACCTGTAAAGGAGACCGCGTATAAAACGCTTGTACGACCACGTCTTGAGTATTGCTCAAGTATTTGGGACCCGCAGCAGATCGGTTTGAAGGAAGACATAGAGGCGGTTCAGAGGCGAGCAGCTAGATTTGTTACCGGTAGGTTCGACCAATGCGCGAGTGTCACAGAAATGCTCCGGCAACTCAATTGGGGATCGCTGGAAGAAAGACGACGTTCTTTTCGTGAATTTCTGTTAAGTAAATTTAGAGGGCCGGAGTTTGAAGCTGAGTGTAGTACTATCTTCCTGCCGCCTACTCACATTTCGCGTAAAGATCACAAAGACAAGATAAGAGAAATTAGGGCTTGTACGGAGGCATATAGGCATTCTTTTTTTCCTCGTTCAATTTGTGAGTGGAATAGGAAAGGAAATGCCTGGTAGTGGTACAGTGTACCCTCCGCCACGCACCTTACGGGGAATTGCGGAGTATGTATGTAGATGTAGATCTTCACTTCGGTTTTTACAGCCATCAGAGGGAGAACGAGGGATTTCTTTTCTCTGTCATTGATGATTATGTAATGCACATTACTAATTACACTCAATAAATCCTTAGATGCGGAGCGCGCGGTTGATCGCGTCGGAGGTTCGAGTCCTCCATAGGGCATGCGCGCGCGTGTGTGTGTGTGTGTGTGTGTGTGTGTGTGTGTGTGTTTGTGTCTACATCTACATACATACTCCGCATTTCACCGTAAGGTGCGTGGCGGAGGGTACACTGTACCACTACTAGGCATTTCCTTTCCTATTCCACTTCCAAATAGAACGAGGAAAAAAAGAATGCCTAAATGCCTTCGTACGAGCCCTAATTTCTCTTATCTTGTCTTTGTGATCTTTACGCGAAATGTGAGTTGGCGGCAGCAAGATCGTACTACACTCAGCTTCACATTCCGGCCCTCTAAATTTACTGAACAGAAATTCACGACAAGAACGTCGTCTACCTTCCAGCGATCCCCAATTGAGTTGCCGGAGCATTTCCGTGACACTCGCGCATTGGTCGAACCTACCGGTAACAAATGTAGCTGCCCGCCTCTGAACCACCTCTATGTCTTCCTTCAAACCGATCTGCTGCGGGTCCCAAACACTTGAGCAATACTCAAGACGTGGTCGTACAAGCGTTTTATACGCGGTCTCCTTTACAGGTGAAGTACTTCTTCCCAAAATTCTCCCAATAAACCGAAGTCGACTGTCCGCCTTACTCACAACTGTCCTTACATGTTCGTTCCATTTCATATCGCTCTGCAATGTTAAGCCTAGATATTTGAACGACGCGACAGCATCAGGAAGCTCACTACTAATGCTGTATTCGAACATTATAGGATTGTTTTTGTACTCATGCGCATCACCTTACATTTTTCTACTTTCAGAGCTAGCTGCTATTCTTCGCACCGACTAGAAATTTTGTCTAAGTCATCCTGTATGCTATTACAGTCAGTTACAGACGACACTCTCCCATACACCACAGTATCATCACCAAACAGCCGCAAATTACAGCTTACTCTGTCCATGAGATCATTTATATTGATAGAAAATAATAGAGGTCCTATCACACTTCCCTGGGGCACGCCTGACGATACACTCGTCTCTGATGAACACTCGCCGTCGAGAACAACGTACTGCGTTCTATTTCTTAGGAAGTCTTCTAGTCAGTCACAAATCTGTGAACCTATTCCATAAGCTCGTATCTTCGTTAGCAGTGTGTGTGTGTGTGTGTGTGTGTGTGTGTGTGTGTGTGTGTGTGTGTGTGTGTGTTGTCCTTAAGTTAGTTTACCTTAGTTTATGTAGTTTATAAGCTACGGACTGATGACCACACACTTCGGTCCGCTAGATTTACAAACATTTGAACATTTTTGAAAATAAATCACGTCAAATGAACATTCAATCTTAAAAATTTCCGCGAAGTTCTAAGGTTATCGTCAACGACCGACAAATGACACATTAATTTCCGTAAATAGAGTCTACAGAGGACCTGCGGAAGTGGAGCAGTGCCAAGCGTAATACAACCTGTGTGTAACTGTACAAAGAAATCGCTGTCAGAAGCTTTTAAGACACTCCACATCACAGAGACGCACGCTGTAGCTATTCACACATATACATAGCCCGCCAAATCTGGTAAAAACATGGCGTCCTGGGCGTCTCTGGGCTCTGAGCTCTGCAGCGGTATCACATGGCCACTCTCTCCCTATATATCCGATCTACGAGAACTGCAAGGAGCAACGACTCCACGACCCGGTACGTCACAAAGCGACGGAAGAACCAGTTAACACTAATGAGTACGGTTTCTGCGGAGCATCAGTGCGAGAGAGGGAAGCGAGGGGGACGGTCTTATACAGCGGTAGCCCCGGCCGTCTGCAAACGAAACGCGTCTGTTTAAGCGCTCGACCCCGGCGTTGAACGCTACTCAGGTGTGACCTTTAGGAGAAGCAACACGTAGAGCGGCGCTAGTTAGGCGGGCCTGCACCCTGGGGAAGAAGACCAAAGGACGCCGACGGCGCCCGGACGCGACTCAGTGGGACTCAGCCGAGTGCGTACTCAACAAAGCAGCTACTCCTAGCTGGCTCTCTCACCAAACTTCACGGTCCGCAAGTCGGTTTTATCACAGACAGTTTACATCGCTGATTCATTCTTGTGAAACACAGATGTGATGACTGCTATCGATAAGGGATGTCAAATACATTTCGTATTTCTACATTTCCGATAGGCTTTCGACACTGTACCTCACAAGTCGGTGATTGAAATTTCGCAAATAGATCTGGCCACAACGAATAATGTCTTTCTTTTAATGATTTCCACTTCATATCGTGCAACATTTCCATGACGCTCCGCCCCCCCCCCTCATGTAACGTGATAATACAAAGCGAGCTGCCCTTCTCTGAACCTTCTCAATGTCTTCCGTCAGTTCCACCTGGTGAGGGTCCCACACTGGGCAATAGTACTCCAAAAGAGGACGCACAGGTGTGATGTAGGCAGTCTGTTTAGTCGAGCTGTTGCATCTTTGAAGCGTTCTGCCAATGAAACGTAACCTTTCGTTCGCCTTGCCCACAATATTTTCTGTGTGTTCTCTCCAAACTTATTTGTAATTGTAACTCCTATGTATTTGGGAGACATTAAGGTTTCACTGATTTATCGTGTAATTGAAATTCAGCGGATTTCTTTTAGTTGTCATGTGTATTACTTCACACTTTTCTTTATTTAGTGTCAATTGCCAATTTTCGCACCATGTCAAAATTTTGTCTAAATCGCTTTGAAGTTGCTTTTGATTCTCTGTCGACTTCAATAAACGATAAACGACAGCATCATCCGCGAACAGTCTAAGGGAACCAGATTGTCTCCTAAATCGATTATAAACACAAGGAAGAGTAGGGGCCCTATAACGCTTCCTTGGGAACGCCGGATATCACTTCTGTTTTACAAGATGACTTACCGTCAATTACTACGAACTGTGTCCTTTCTGATAGGAAGTCGTGAATCCAATTGGGGCGACATTTCATAAGCACGTAATTTCATTAGAAGCCGATGGTGAGATACAGCGTCAAAGGCCTTTCGCAAATCCAGAAATATGGAACCGATTTTAGATCCCTTGTCGATGGCACTTATCACTTCATGTGAATAAAGGGAAAGCTGTATTTCGCAAGAGCGGTACTTTCTGAATCCGTGTTGACTCTTGGTCGCGAAACTCTGTAGGGAAAAAATTCAGCTGAAGTGATACGAACGCTCCAAGGGGCCGGTAAGGAGTAACAGAGGAATGTCGCGGTACAAACTGACATGTTGCCGCTTTTAACGCTGTTACTTTCATATTTTCTAGTCACTAAACGTTGTTGTGAACTTTCTAATACAAAAACGTAGTTAAAGTAGTATCACTCCTGCTGTTAATGGCAGTCTATAATAACAAATTGTCAGCGCAGTGTAATTCATACAGGCCACAATAGCTGACTCGTAATCATATCGTCCAAAAACATTTTGAAGACAGAAATGAACTGCAACCTGATGTGCTCAAGTACAAAAGTAACTGATAATTATGTTCACATGCTCGGTGCGCACTGTCACGAGTTGTGTTTTAGCGGATTTAGGACATTGTAGTATTTTCAAAACTGTATACGATTTTTACATTATAGGGGCCACCATCGCCTGATAATCGCTCTTTTCACCTTGTCCTTGATTATGTGCCTTTCGTGTACCTATCATAATTTTTTTAGTACTTGTCAGATATCAAACTGAATATGCTCAAGAATGTGACGTCCTAATATTAACAGTTTATATACGGACATCCACCCCCATGAACCACAGACATTGCCGTGGTGGGGTGACTTGCGTGCCTCAACGATACAGACAGCCGTACCGTAGGTGCAACCACAGCGGAGGGGTATTTGTGGAGAGGCCAGACAAACGTGTGGTTCCTGAAGAGGGGCAGCAGCCTTTTCAGTAGTTACAGGGGCAACAGTCTGGATGATTGACTGAGCTGGCCTTGTAACATCAGCTAATGTGGCTTTGCCATACAGCTACTGCGAACGGCTGAAAGCAAGGGGAAACTACAGCCGTTGTTTTTCCCGAGGACATGCAGCTCTACTGTATGAACGTATGATGATATTTGGGGTGTCGAGAATGTTGTAATTTTTTGTTGCAAAAGATAACATTTAGTTCTCTATTTACCATTCTGTTGGATAGGTGGAATGAACTGACTTCTGTTATGTTATTTTTTGAAACATTTTTGTTTCACTTATGGGGAACAGCACTCTTGTTTAAATTTATATAAAGAAAAGTCTAGAGTGCAAAAAAAATTGTTTTTTCGACTTGTTTCGGTCTTATTTTAGAACAGTTTCAGGAAATTAAGCTCCATTGATGTTGTGGAGCTTAATTTCCTGAAGACGGTCTAAAATAAGACCGAAACTAGTCGAAAAAATAAAATTTTCTGCACTCTAGACTGTTCTTTATATATAAACTAGCTGTAAACCAGGCGTTGCCTGGGTGTTTATTTATCCCATACTCTTGTATTCCACATCCCCTGCCCCCCTCTCCCTGCATCCACTCTTTCTCTCCCATCTCTCTGTTCGTTTCCGCCTTACCCTCTCTCGGGCAAGTTTTCTGCAAGGTACCCTCTGTCATGTAGCATACAAACATTTATGTATCCAGTGATCTTCCTCTTGCTTCAAAGGTCATGTCATAAACGTTGGAGCAGACCATTCGTTTGCGTTCTGTAATTTTCGCTGCAGAGCGAAATATTAACACACACACACACACACACGTAGAATCGTATAAACACCGATAACTTTCCATCCTAATATACTCCACCCTTTTATCATTATCAACCCTCAAGAAACAATGCAACCAATAAAACCATTTTCAAATATAATTTTCAGAGAGTAATTATTGTTCCGTATTTCACGTTATATTCTTCAAATTACTAAATATCTATCAGATCGCTATAAAACTGTGCCTAAAACCTTCCTCAGGTATAAATTAGTAACTATACAAATGTTTAAGTCTCTGCGTCTTGTCGTTCGGACGTGATAAGCGTACACCAAACAGACATTCACATTAATAAATAGCTATCCGATCGCCATAAAACCGTGCCTAAAGCCTTCCCCGGGTAGACATTAGTAAGTATAAAATTTTTTAGCTCTTTATGTCTTGTGGTTCAGACGTGACAAACGCACACCGAACAGACATTCACATTTATAGAATAGATGTTATATTGTCGTTCGGGCAAAGTCTCCACTTTTTGTAATATTGATCGAGTTTTGCATGTGTTGCTTTGAGTTACAATTGCTAGGTCGTCAGCATAACGAACGATCTAGACGTAGACGATCGCCAGTTAATGTCAGGCTATAATGGCTGAGGGATAATGTCGTACCCCCTGTGCTATGACGCACTGACTCCGCCGTCTGTTTTAACCACGCAGGCTGTTGTGGCTCACTGTGGTCTCCTTGAGAATGCCGGCAGAACGCCAACTCAGCACGCGTGTCCCATAAGTCGAGAACGGTGGCACTCACATGCTGCACCTACGGCACCAAGGGACGGCATATTCTCAGTACGCCACTCTCTGAACTCAGGGTTGCTTTGCTGAATCGGTGTGTCTCCTCGTTCCTAAACCGATAGCCCCCGTAATTAATGTTGTTCATGTGAAGCTAGATGAACCACGTACCTAAATTCCTTCAAGAATTCTTTAGCGCTAGGCCTAAATTGCCACTCCCATGAACCACAGACATTGCCGAGGTGGGGTGGCTTGCGTGCCTCAACGATACAGATAGCCGTACCGTAGGTGCAACCACAGCGGAGGGGTATTTGTGGAGAGGCCAGACAAACGTGTGCTTCCTGAAGAGGGGCAGCAGCCTTTTCAGTAGTTACAGGGGCAACAGTCTGGATGATTGACTGAGCTGGCCTTGTAACATCAGCTAATGTGGCTTTGCCACACAGCTACTGCGAACGGCTGAAAGCAAGGGGAAACTACACCCGTTATTTTTCCCGAGGACATGCAGCTCTACTGTATGAACATATGATGATGGCATCCTCTCGGGTAAAATATTTCTGACGTAAAATAGTCCCCTATTCGGATCTCCGGGTGGGGACTACTCAGGAGGAGTCCTCAGGAAAGACAATACTTGCATTCTACGGATCGGAGCGTGGAATGTTAAATCCCGTAATCGGGTAGGGAAGTTAGAAAATTTATACATTAGTGAAGTTCGGTGGAAAGAGGAACAGGATTTCTGGTCAGGTGAATACAGAATTATAAATATAAAATCAATTGGAGGTATTATAGGACTAGGTCTGATAACGAATAAGAAAATAGGAATGGGGTAAACTACTATGAGCAGCGCAGTGATCGCATTAACATAGTCAACATAGATATGAAGCGAACAACGACCACGGTAGTACAGGTTTGTATGCCAACTACCTTATCCGGCAATGACGAGATGGAAGAAATGTATGAGGAGCTAAAGGAAATTATTCAGACAGTTAAGGGAGAGGAAAACGTAATTGTCATGGGAGACTGGAATTCGGTAGTATGACAAGGAAGGGAAGGGAAGGGAAGATAGTAGGTGAATATGGTCTGGGCAAATGGGATGAAAGACGAAGTCGCCTGGTAGAATTTTTCACGGAACATAATTTAGTTATAACAAACACCTGGTTTAAGAATCACGAAAGAAGGTTGTATACATGGAAGAGACTTTATATCAGATGAAACTCGGAATGGCTGCACTGTACGAAACTGGAGACGTTTGCTCACAACCTTCGGCGGAGAGCACAGCGTAAGGTTTGGCCGAACTTATTGACATAAATTCACACCAATAGGTAGAATTATGAATGAAATGATGTAAGAATGTAAATTCTGAGTGCTTCCTCCCACCCAAAATATATTCCACAAAATCAGTAACAAGTAGCCTCCTAATGTGATTTGCCCCGTTAAGTAAAACAGGAAACTGTTATAGGATCCCACTGTCACAGAAATCATGCACAAGTTTGGATGCAAACCTTGAAAATAAAGGCGTTGTTCGTTGCGACGACGTTCATATTTTGTTGGTATTCTCATATGTAGGGATCATCTTGATAAAGTAAGAGAAATCATATCGAAAACGGAAAGATTTAGGTGTTCCTGTCTCCCGCCCGCTATTTGAGAAAGGAACGATAGAAAGCGATTCGATGAACCCTGTGCCAAGCACTTATGCACGAATTTCAGAGTAGCTTTGTAGATGTAGCCGTAGATCTTGACAAAATTCTGCACACTTGACCTTATAAACAAGAGAAGCATCACGGCTTGCATAAGATTTGGTACGTTGCACGGCGGAAGACACGTCAGTCCAGATTTTGACGCCGTTTGAGTGATCAACCTGAATTTTTACAGATTGCGGAGTATATATGTAGATGTAGAATTGTTCTGCAGTCTACTTCACAATCAGTTTCTCTAAATTTGCACGACAGAGTTGCGTGAAAAGAACTTCACCTTACCTCCACGAATTCCTACCCGAGGTGACTCTATATTAGTCGCAAATAAAATAAACCTCTAATTGTGTAATCATTGTTCTTGTTGTTGTTGTTGTGGTGGTGGTCTTCAGTCTGGAGACTGGTTTGATGCATCTCTCCACAATACCCTATCCTGAGCAAGCCTCTTCAAGTCCACATAAGAACGGCAACCTACATCTGACTGAATCTGCTTATCGTATCCATCTCTTGGTCTTCCTCTGCGGTTTTTACCCCACAAATTTCCCTCCAACGCTAAATTCACAATTCCTTGACGTGTAAGAACGTGTCCTACCAATAGATCCCTTCTTTTGGTCACGGAATGCCAGAAATTCCTTTTCTCCCCAATTCTGTTCAGTACCTCCTCATTAGTTACGCGATCCACCCTCCTAATCTTCGGCATTCTTTCGTAACACTACATTTCAGAAGCCTCTATCCTCTTTCTTTCCGCACTGTTTATTGTCCATGTTTCACTCCCATACAAGGCAACACGGCACAAAAATACCTTCAGAAAGGACTTCCTTAGGCTTAAATCAATATTCGATGTTAACAAATTTCTCTTTATCAAGAAACGCTTTTCTACCCATTGCCATTCTGCATTTTATATCCTCTGTACTGCGAACATCATTTGTTATTTTACTAACCAAGGAACAAAACTCATCTAGCTCCTTTATTGTTTCGTTACCTAATCTAATTCCTTCAGCATCGCCTGATTTTCTTAGACTGCACTCCATTACCCTAGTTTTGCTCTTGTTAATGTTCATCTTATATGCACCTTTCAGCACACTGTCCATTCCGTTCAATTGCTCTTCCAGGTCCTTTGCTGTCTCTGACAGAATTACAATGTCATCGGCAAAACGCAATGTTTTTAATTGTTCGCCCTGAACTGTAATTCCTTCACCAAATTTCTCCTTTCTTTCCTTTATAGCTTGCTCAATGTACAAATTGAATAACATTGGGGAAACGCTACAACCCTGTCTTACACCCTTCCCAACCACTGCATCCCTTTCATGCCCTTCAACTGATAACTGCTGTCTGGTTTTTGTACAAGTTGTAAATAACCTTACGCTTCCTATATTTTATTGCTGCTTGCTTCAGAACTTTAAAGAGTGTATTCTAGTCAACATTGACAAAAGCCTTCCCCAAATCTACAAAAGCTAGAAATGTAGGTTTGCCTTTCCTTAATCTATCTTCTAGGATAAGCCGTAAAGTGAGGGTTGTCTCCTGTGTTCCTAAATTTCTCCTGAAACAAAACTGATCTTCCCCAAGGTAGGCTTCTATCAGCTTTTCCAAATCATTAATTTACATTAATTATGATCACAATACCTGCGGCATTGGCCCCCTACTTAGTTTGCATTTATCGCTAATCTTTAATTCAGCGCAAAGTTCCTAATGATTGGAAAAAAGCGCAGGTGACTCCCGTTTCTAAGGAAGGAAGGAGGACTGACCCACACAATTACAGGCCAATATCTTTGACATCAGTAGAATTTTGGAGCATATTCTCAGTTCGAATATAGTAAATTTCCTTGAAATGGAAAAGCTTCTTTCTGTGAATCAGCACGGGTTTAGGAAACATCATTCATGTGAAACTCAGCTTGCCCTTTTCTGACATGACATCTTGCGAGCCATGAATGAAGGGCAACAGGCGGATTTTGTTTTTCTCGACATAAAAAAGGCGTTCGACGCGATGCCTCACTACAGACTGCTAACGAAGATACGATTTGTGATTGGCTGGAAGACTTCCTAAGTAATAGAACGCAGTACGTTGTTCTCGACGGTGAGTGTTCATCAGAGACGAGTGTATCGTCAGGCGTGCCCCAGGGGAGTATGATTGGACAGCTACTATTTTCTATCTATATAAATGATCTGATGGACAGAGTGAGTTGTAATTTGCGGCTGTTTGCTGATGATTCTGTGGTGTATGGGAGGGTGGCGTCTTTGACTGTAATAGCATACAGGACGACTTAGACAAAATTTCTAGTTGGTGCGAAGAATGGCAGCTAGCACTCAATGTAGAAAAATGTAAGGTGATGAGAAAGAGTAGAAAAAACAATCCCATAATGTTCGAATAAAGCAATAGTAGAGAGCTTCTTGATGGTGTTACGTTGTTCAAATATCTAGGCGTAACATTGCAGAGCGATATGAAATGGAACGAACATGTAAGGACAGTTGTGAGTAAGGCGGACAGCCGACTTCGGTTTATTGGGAGAATTTTGGGAAGATGTACTTCACCTGTAAAGGAGACCGCGTATAAAACGCTTGTACGACCACGTCTTGAGTATTGCTCAAGTATTTGGGACCCGCAGCAGATCATTTTAAAGGAAACATAGAAGTACTTCACAGACAAGCAGCTAGGTTTGTTACTGGGAGGCTCGACCAATGCGCGAGTGTCACGGAAATGCTCCGGCAACTCATTTGGGGATCGCTGGAAGAAAGACGACGTTCTTTTCATGAAATTCTGTTGAGGAAATTTAGAGGGCCGGAATTTGAAGCTGAGGGTAGTACGATCTTGCAGCCGCCTAATTATATTTCGCGTAGTGATCACAAAGACAAGATAAGAGAAATTAGGACTCGTACGGTTGGCATATAGGCATTTTTTTTCCTTGTTGTATTTGGGAGTGGAATAGGAAAGGAAATGCCTAGTACCCTCCGCCACGCACCTTACGGTGGATTGCGGAGTGTGTATATAGATGTAGATCCACGTTGCTGAAGGCCGTTAGTGAGGGTGTTGGCGTTAACGTAGCTGGACAGAGTAGTAAAGTAGACGGCGATGTGCACAGTGTGTTGCCTGTGGAGGCGGCGTGTTGTCAGCAGTGAGGGCGGTCGCTGGAGTGTTGCGTGCTGCGGCTGCGGCTGCGTCTACGCCTGAGTCACCGCGGCCCTCCACCTCCAGCTCCAGCTCAGCCTCCAGCGCCACCTCCAGGCGGGATACGGCGGCACACAATGGGCCGCGTCTAGTGGCGGCAAGCACGCCGAGGGAAGCGAGACACTCCAACCAGGCGATTCTTCTCCAGCACTCGCCACCGACGCAGGGTGCACCCTGCTGTCGGGACAAGTCCCTACACCCTAACATACCGCGTCCTGGCCTCTTCTTTGCGGACGACCTACCTGACGACTGGCGGAAAAAAAAAAAAAAAAATAAAAAAAAAAAAAAAAAAAAAATTCTTCACACTACACCGCTGCGTCTGGTAAAAATTCGCCGGCCGCGGTGGCCGAGGAGACTGAGGCGCTCCAGTCACGGTCTGCACGGCCACTACGGTCGGGGGTTCGAATCCCCCCTCAGGCATGGATATTTGTGCCATCTTTAATATAAGGTAGTTCGTAAGTAGTTTGTAAGATTAGGGCCTGATGACCCCGTAGTTAAGTTCCATAAGCTTAACAAACATTTGAACATTTGGTAAAAATTCTTTATCCAGAACACACGACCGGTTTCGCAAAATGAATTTGCAACCTCACGTGCTTATTTTATTTAAGTCATAACCATATATAATCATTATATAAATAAGCTAACAAGAAAATTGTGGTACATATTACTAATTTATTCGCACAAGAAGGCCAATGAAAGTTACATAATTCGAAAGATTGTTTGTCGTAGATTTCACGCATATAAATATTATGTGTGCATTTAGCCATTAAAAGTGGTAAAAGGAAATAGAAATTTTCCTATCTATAGCTTGGATCTAGTTCTATATTCTCCAACAATCAGCTCACTGATTGGCAATCCGCCTCGACCATGCAGCGCATCTGCAGTATTAAAATAACATATTAAAATAAGTGAATATCGAAACATGGAGTGCTCCCAACTCACTTTCTTGTGCCATTCAAATGATTCATTTTGGCAGTGATCTAGAGTGGTTAAAGGAAATGGATGTTTTATACGAATGCCGATATAAAGGATTATGCGCCGGGAGAGGCATGTAGCGGTGCATGGGTGGAACTACGAAATCAACTTGTCAGCTCTGGAATTCTGAATATCGCAGTATCGAAATAACATTATTTCTTGGCGTTGTATAAATATACGAATACCGAAATTATAGTTCCATTCCAAATATTAGACCAATGAAAATTCGAAAATGGCATGAGAAGTATATAGTTACGTTTTTATTTGTTGTTATTGTGTCAGGCATTTTCTTTAACACGTAAAAGATACCGTTTCATACCTCCCAGTGCCAGTTAAATTTTACCAAATATCCCAGCGACCTCCGATGATAATGTTGGCAACAGATGCTGAATAGTGAGAATCCTGTGAGTCTTCATTTTAGCCAATCGCTTGACAACGCTGATGTTTTATCATGGAATCTTCGCTTTACGAGGACAATTATTTTTACTGACCGGACGAGGGTACATACAAGGACCTGTCAACCATAGAGCAGGAACAGCATTATTTGATTACTTCATGGCCTGTACGATACACTAATCGAGTCATTCTATGTAGTTCGAACTAATAGGCAAAGATTTTCTATCGTCGCCGACATGATACGTAAAATTTTACCGCCAGTGACCATTGTAAACAGAAGTGGTCGATTTCTGACCACCGGCAATACTAGTAATAATAATTTCGTGTGGCTCATTTGCCTTGTGTAAGTCTTTCAATTCGACGCCACTTCGGCGACTTGCGTGTCCCTGGCCGACCGCAGTTATCCAACCGGGGAAAGGGAACCTACAGCTTAACGTGGAATCCGCACTACTTGTCGTTTCTGGCGACTCCTCACATCGTTGAGAGGGGAAGGATGGGTTAAAACGCAGACCGAAAAAATCCGAGGTCCGACAGGGGTTCGGACCCACGACCTTTCTGTTTCTAGTCGAGCGCTTTAACCAAAGTCCACCCGGCCCTACATAATCGTGTATTACTCCAGGCCTCTCCATCTCGGGTGTTTCGCGAGCACCGCCCGGTACCGGGAAAAGCACCGGTGCTCTGCTGCAGCAGTCGGTGTGTACTGGGGCACGGGATGCAAGCGAGGCGGACACATGGCAGAGGTGGCAGGGAACGTGTTGTCGACGCTCGTAGCGAGACGAGAGTCGAGTGGGTCAAAGAAGTTTCGGTTGTGCAGCCGCATAAAGTTTACTTCTTCTAATATTTCGGCTGAGAAACGTTCAGTTATCTTCAGAGAGAGTCGAAGACTGACGCTCCAGCACGCGCTTCGTGCTTATAAACGCGCGGGCCGCACTAATGCGCATGCGGCCACAGATACAACTAGGCGCGAAAGACTTTACTCGGCGGCAAGGAAGTACACGTGTGTGTAAATTATGTCTCTGGCTGCATAGTCGATTACTGCGGAGAAATCGATGTGTTTATTAAAGAAAGTGCCGGACTCCAAGATTTATCTAAACTGAAGCCGCTGTCTCTGTTAATTAAATTCGTCCCCAAGCGAATTTCTATTGCTTCTTTCTTTCTGCGACTCAGTGGTGAAAGAAGCAATAGAAATTCGTTTGGGGACAATTTAATTAACAGAGACAGCGGATTCAGTTTAGATAAATCTTGGAGTCCGGCACTTTCTTTAATAAACACATCGATTTCTCCGCAGTAATCGACTATGCAGCCAGAGACATAATTTACACACACGTGTACATCCTTGCCGCCGAGTAACGTCTTCATCCTTGTTCTCTCTGTGTTTTCCTTCCGACACATGTTACAAATGTTTAAATGTTTGTATAGCTTAACTACTGGGTCATCAGTCCCTAAACTTACAAACTACTAATCAACTACCTTATACTAAGGACGGCACAAATATCTATGCCCGAGGGGGGATTTGAACCCCTGACTGTAGCAGCCGTGTAGATCCTGACTGGAGCGCCTCAGTCCCCTCGGCCACCGCGGCCGGCTCACATGTTGTTACATCACTGTTTGGAACAGGGGACTGATGAACTAGTTTAATCCTCTATAAACAACAACAACGACAACAAGAACAACAACACTGCACGGCCATTACAGTCGGGTGACGAATCCCCCCTCGGGCATGGATATTTGTGCCGTCCTAGTTCGTAAGTAGTTCATAAGTAGTTTGTAAGTTTAGGGACTGATGATCCCGTAGTTAAGTCCCATAGACTATACAAACATTTGAACATTTTGAACAACAACAACAACAACAACAACAGTAACGTCTTTGGCGCCTTGTTGTATCTGTGGCCGCATGCGCAGTAGCGCGGTCCACACGAAGCGCGAGCTGGAGCGTCAGTCTTCGGCTCTCTCTGAAGATGGCTGAAATATTAGAAGAAGTCAACTTTATGCGGCTGCATGCCATAACCTTCTTTGAACAGTCACTCCGCCGCGAAAACATGAATATGAGAGTCGAGTTGTTTGTGAATTATTAACTCTAGAATGGTCAGGTAGGATGTCACACATACGTATTCCCGGAATAGGCAACCCGCGCGTCAGCGGATCTAAACCTTATATGATTAATTTTCATAAAATAAACGTTCAGTTGCTACTTTTATAATTCTTACAAGTTTTCCCCTCGTTTTGGTAACATATTAACTGCAAAATCTGAGGTTAACTGAAGCTAACGGTGCAATGTTGACCCTGTGTCTCCCAGACACAATGCGACCACCAATGTTCCTCCTAGTGACGCGACCATTGCATACTACACTAACAACAGGAAAGTAGAAAGCGTTAAACGTCTTTCCTTCTATCATTTTGCTAGTGTTGACGGCAAAAAAGAATTTCTTAAAGACTTCAAATTACGTATAAAGTTTGTTGAAAGCGGCTAAGTGCTCTCATTTTCAAATAGAGGATGAATAATTTGTCGCTATTTGTGCGTCACACGAGAGGGCAAGTTTCACTGTTTATGGCATTGTATTTAGTAAAGTACGGTATATATTGTAGGTTGTTCTTACCCCAACAGTGATTGTTATCTGGTAGTAAGAAATTTGATACCAAGTTTGCTTGAAATCGGACCAGTAGTTTAGGAGTCATGGAACACACGCATAATAATGTGCATGAATAGTTACATACATCGCTTTAAAAAAATGTAAATATATAGATACCTGCGAGGAATTTAGTTTACTGTCTGCTCCGTTAACGTTACACATCTGAGCAGTAAAATGAGTTGCCGCTGATGCAGTGATTGGATGCAACTTGCGCCACACTCATCATCATCATCATCATCATAAGTCGTTGTACTCATAGCTAAGCGTCGTGACCCGATGAACCAAGCGTCTCCATCCCGGACGGTTGTCAGCTTCTCTCAGTGCGGCCACTACGGTCGGGGGTTCGAATCCCCCCTCGGGCATGGATATTTGTGCCGTCCTAGTTCGTAAGTAGTTCATAATTAGTTTGTAAGTTTAGGGACTGATGACCCCGTAGTTAAGTCCCATAAACTATACAAACTTTTTTTCTCTCTCAGTGCCTGCTGAAGAGGTAGACCGGAGATCTTCTTGATTTGGTCTATCCATCTGCTCGCTGCTCTTCCTCTTAGTCTTGTGCCCTAGATCTTTCCTTGGAAGATTATTTTTTCTAGGTTTTCTCCGTCTCTTCTCATAAACATCTTTTTTTCTCTCTCTCTCTCTGAGATAATACGTACTACGGTTCCCATCCTCGGTGCCCTTTCGTGACGTACAGTGTGTCCCCGGTGCTCGGCCAGATTGTGTGTCTGGTTAACAGCGTACGAGCGGATCGTTTGGAAGGCAGCCAGGGCGCCTGATTAAAGGCAGACACAGCGCCGCCACCGGCCAAATTGGGAACCAAAACATTGGCCGGCCGGTCAGGACCAGCAGCAACGCATCATCGCTCACTGCAGCTGCGGGCAGTGGAGTGTCTGCAGCCAAGTCCTCCACTTAATTTAGGGTTACTGAACATCAAAATAATAAAAAATAAAACCCAGGGGTATTACAAAAAAGTTTTACTTGAGACAGAAAGGCTTACATTTTTATATAACTCCTATATCTCCAGGGGCTGACCTTGGCCTTGCCTTCTTGTAACAGTTACCGATGTTTGAAATCGCGTCCAGGTCCTGGGAATTACACTTTGGGACACACTAATAATTGCAGCCACGTCCCTCTGTGACTGTCCCGCTTCCATCCCTCCTACGTCTCTTCATGTCGCATTACACTACCTATTCACTACATTATCTGGACCCAACTACTTGTGTAATTCGTTAGGTAGACTAAACACAAGCGAAACCAAAACCCTCTGCAGCAACTTTATTACCATTATCTCGGTTGTCCTAATGTTGTAGAAACGACAGAAAGACGTCGAGTCATTTTAGTTCAATGTCCTGATGACAATACTTCAGAACATTTCATTCCATTCCATGATGGTGGTGGTGACGGCTGGTGCAGCAACAGTGTTGAATAATTAAAAAAATGCTCAGTCTCTGTTGCAATATTTTATTCTCTAATAACGCGTTTCGCGCTGTTAGCGCATCGTCAGACTGGAAGTTTACTGTCTGACAACACAAATTGTTAAGATACCTCCTCCACAGCTATAGATAGTTCTGTGGCTCCATCTCCGTCCAAGTAAGTCTGAATTTTCAAATTACTCACCTTAGCCACATTAGATTCGCTGCCCGCCAGGTAAACGGACTGTAACATTTGTCTTTTTCCAGTCTGACGATGCGCTAATAGCGCGAAACGCGTTATTGGAGAATAAAATATTGCAACAGAGACTGAGCATTTTTTAAATTAAATACTTCAGAAGATAGATACCTCAACTGATCCCCTAATTAAAGTTAAAGGTGAAGCATTGAATTAAAATATGTGCTGCGGCCGGGAATCGAATCCGGACCTCCATTCTCACTAGTCAGACGTCTGAACCACCGCAAAACCAGTGATTAAGGAGATTCGGAATAGTATAAGTACGACTTTACTCCACGTCATAAACTATGTGTATATAAATTTTTATTTATAATGATATTTATATCACCTTAGCCTAAGGTAAAAGGCAGGAATATTACGATCTGTCCATTTCTATTCCGCTGCATGCAGAGGCTTGGCAGTAGTGGCAATATTTCAAGGGACACAGAAGCTAAATTAGAGTTTGTGATGTGGAGGGAAGTCGTACTTAAGACTATTCCGAAGCGCCTTAATCGCTAGTGTTGCGGTGGTCTAGTGATTAAGACGTTTAAAGAGCATGGACGTACGGGTCCGATTCCCGGTCTATCGTGGACTTCGTACGGCCTACAAAAGCACCATTTCTTCACGGGTAGTTGTTGAGAAAATCGCGAAAAACCGTGATATTTGGGTGCAAAAATCACGAATTGTGGGGATGGACACTTCGATATTTCCCATTCATTACAAACCATCGAAATGTTTGCCATATGATGATATTCTCAAAGCACTTTTTAAATTTTTTCGATAACTTTATACGTCACCGAGTTGCAGAGGTTCAAAGTGATGGTGATTTTGCACAAATTCAAAAATCCGATTTATAGCCGTTTTTGAAACGTGTGTCGCAAATATCTAAGTAACTAATCATAGTGTATTGTCCAAATATTTATAGTACACCTTGTAGACATTTGTCTAGAAAAGATATTTTCCCGTTTTCGAAAATCTTTCCCCTTATGAAGGTACTTGTGTGAACTAGTGAGGAAAAAATTTTGTATGTTTTTAAAACGAGCTATGGCATATTGCCGCGAGAGACCACGTACACCGACTGCTGGCGTGGCGCAGGGGATAGCGTCCCGGACTGCGGTGCCGAAGGTCGCCGGTTCAATCCCGCCAACCGGCAAAAATTTATTTCTTTGTAATTAACAGTTCCCGAACGTTTTACATCTTTCCTATGTTCACTTGTAAATTCTACTTGTTTCTTATGGTAACTGTTCTTCTGATTTCTGGTAAATTCTGTGTGTAAATAGCAGAGCACTCTGCCTGAGAGGCAGTCAGTGCTGCGTGTGTGTCGAGTTCGTAATAAACGTGCTTTGAGTATAAGTGCTGTGTTCAGTTGCCTTCGAAGTCAAGCCTGCTCCCATTTCATTAAAGTACGACACATCTAGTTTATATAAGGTTGTAAATGTCATAAATGACGAGACGACTCAAATTCTTATAAACCACTAGCTGTAAACCCGGCGTTGCCCGCGTGTTTATTTATCCTACCCTCTCGTAGTCCACATCCCCTTCCCCCCTCTCTTCCATCTCTCTGTTCGTTTTCACCCTTCCCTCTCTCGCCGGCCGCGGTGGCCGAGGGGACTAAGGCGCTCCAGTCACGGTCTTCACGGCCACTACGGTCGGGGGTTCGAATCCCCCCTCGGGCATGGATATTTGTGCCGTCCTAGTTCGTAAGTAGTTCATAAGTAGTTCGTAAGTTTAGGGACTGATGACCCCGTAGTTAAGTCCCATAGACTATACAAACATTTTTTCCCTCTCTCGGTAAAGTTTTCTACAAGGTACCCTCTGTCATGTACCATACAAACATTTATGTACCCAGTGATCTTCCTCTTGGTTTAAAGGTCATGGGTGCAAAAGTTAATAAAGGTTGCAGCAAAACTATGCATTTTGAAAAATTCCGTAAGTTAAGTACCCTACACCACGCACCGAACGAAATTTTATGCAAACAGTGACATTTCTCTTGTTATTAAGGTGGAGTGTGCAAAATTTCATCAATATCGGAACAAAACTATAAATTTCTATGCAATAGAAACGCAGGGTAACACTAAAAAACGCACTTTCTTGTTCTCAAATATTCAAGTTTTATTTCATACAACCCTTGTTCTAAGAACAATAATAATAAATAAATAAAAAAGGATCTGTGAAATCGGTCGAGCCGTTCTCAATTTATGGCGTGACCAAGTCATTTAGGGATCCATTTTTATGTTGCAAAGCACCCTCCCCCATGCACCGTATGAAACTTAAGGTAGACGGTGACCTTCCCCTTGTTTTGAAAGTCAAGCGTGCGAAATTTTGTGAAAATCGGAACGAAACTGTGGATTTCGTGAGTCTGTGGTAGAAGTATGCTCCGCCATGCAGCTATCACGAAATATTAGTTTCTCCATCACTGGATGGTTGCTGTTGCCGCAACTGTGGTTCAAATTTTAATGAAACTCCAGCTCCAGCTGCATTTATTGGTGCTTTATTTAAGCCCACGCTACCGGTTTCGGCTTCTATGTTAGGTCATTTTCAAGTGTGACAGACCTACATATAATGTGTAACAATACGTTTACAAGAATTACATGGTACAAGACAGAATGTTATACATGTAAAAAGGTACTGTTCAAAAGCAGAAGGAAACTTACGTTATGCCATAGAGAAAGCAACGTCAAGTGATTACAATAATAGAACTCAGAGAAATACTTTCTTAGTTGACGTTTTCTACCTATAAACTATATTTCTGCCTAATTTCAGCTTCATAGGTGAAGTAGTTTTCGAGATTTCGTGTTTAGCCAGTGAGTGAGTAGTGTCCTTTTGTTTTTATATAGATAGAGATTAAGAAAACAGATTGCTTAATTTTGGATGCAAGAGAATTAAGAGAGACTTGCAGACAAAAATGAACAGTAACATGCATATCTGTAATGCTAACTTTACTTGATACAAGTTTATGCCTGATGCGACAGTTTTACGGCATCTACAGCAAAACTGCTGTGAGCGGTAGACTTCTTTTAGAGGAGGAGGCTTCATTTACAAAACACTTGATAAAGTCCGAAATTATATTCAAACTTTGTTGCAGGACCTAACTACTCTTAATTGTCCAATAAATCTGGGTATTCTCACACTATGGCCTCTCATTACTTATGATGTCATATGTCCTGAGCTATGTGTCGTGCTCTATTGTTTTTGGGTCGGGAACGTTCGTGGGCGTACGGTGAACAGTTCACCAAAGCTTCATTGCAATCGAATGAATGTTTTATGAACACATAGAGGACATACAGACAAACATTAATTTTTATATATTTAGATGACACAACAGGACTGAACTACGCAGTCATTAATACCGTATGGAGAAGTGCTGCGTATTAAATGCAGACATTTGAGATGATAACTAAGCTGGTCGAAACCGAAACATATTGAAAAAGCGATCTTGGCATATATATGTATTTCTCAACAAACCGTAAATTGTCTCTAACAAAATTCTCTTGCGATGAGCGACCCCTCCCCATCCACAACTCTCCTTGTTACGTGTCTATCATAGATCGTTTCTGCAGAAAGAAAAGTGAACATTGCTACCTCCCCTACGTTTCATAAGTATTCGGACTATGACTTAAAAATTATCAACAATGCATCTGTCAATCATATAAAAATAGTAATGTCTCCATTAAAACAGTTGAACATTGTTTCTCCTCCCCTGTTTTCCTTTGTTTGATATATATTCTTTCAGATTAATAAGTTTGGAAAACATAGTTTCCAGTTGGAAAACAGCGAAGTGGTGTATGTATCAAAATGAGCGAAAGTCACGTTTGGAATTGATGTCTTAGGCGATGAGCGTGCAGGACTCATCGCCTCGGACGTCAACGACTAATCGCTCTGATGACGGTCTCAGAGCAGACCGAACCGGTCACCCTATCAAATAAATTGTAAAACATACTGAGAACGTGACTGTTATTATCACTTTGATTCTTTCATATGTTCTTATACATATTCTTATAATATTACCATGGTTCAAGAAATAATTGAAAGTGACAATACCAATCACAGAAAGGAAGATACTGTCGCAGCTCTGAGTGTTTCGACAAACATATATATTATTCCATTTTAAAGCAATTCTCCCACGTTCAAATGCATGTTGGTGATGCATTGACAGCCGAGAAACTATGAAGCTTGGATGCAAAAAAAGTGTCAATTGTGTTAAGAAACGACGTTGCGACCACTATAGAACTTATTATCTCCAAAAACATTTGATATTAGCGCAAATTACAGTTAGATATCTTCTCTCGGCGAAAGATTGATTTTATTTCCTTTATTCTTCACAGTTACAGCGCAGCAGGAAATTGAGTAATGTATTGCAACATATTTTAAAGAGTTTTTACAAGTAAAAACACAATGCGTAGACTTTACATATGTAAGATTTTCGCTTATTTGTAGCAGCGAATCAATTTCAGAGGAGTTGTCCTAAGTTATCTTCTTCTTCTTCTAATATATAAAGCAGAGTGTCCGTATGTTTGTGTGTACGTGTTGCATACAGTTTTACAGTTTCGTTCAAATTTTTATGAAATTTTGTACACATAAGCGTCAATCCATGAGGACGGTAGCCGTAAGTGTAGGAATCACGTACGATACATAGTTCATGGGATATGACGTCATAAACAATGAGATGTGCGAAAAATTGCTGCATTTAGCGAAAATTCAACTCATTTTCTCCTAAACCACTGGATCGATTTCAACCAAATTTGGTACACACATTCCTTACCGTGAGGTAACAATTTCTACAGGGTTAAGAATCACATACAACACACGGATCAGACGATATGACGTCATAAACAATAGGAATCGCATAAAACTGCCACATAATGAGATAAGACTTTATAAATACGTTATATGAGAATGAGAGTAGTTAGCGACTTGCAACTAACTTTAAAAATAAATTTAAAACGTTATTAAACTTTTTCTCGGTGACGACCACATCAAAAACTTGAAAGGAGGAAGGTTTCTCGCTTACTACTTTTCCGCTGTTCATGGACTAAAACAATGATATTCGGTATGACGTTACAAACATATAGTATACAAACATATAGTTGAGTGTACGTTCTAAATTGTTCGATAAGTAGTCCATGAGATATGAGCACATAGGGAGTAACGTTCATGGAAAACCGCCCCATCACGCACCAAGTTTTAATCTATTGCTTCTTTACTACTGATTGTATTCCCAAGAGATTTTACTGGCATACAGCCCGTATTCAAATGAATATATACCTGAAAATTGCAGTAATAAATAGAGAAATACCTGGGCAACGCCGAGTTTTCAGTTAGTAACACAATATCTTATTGCATTCTCGAGATATTGGTTTCATATCCGACGGACGATCTTTCGAGGCGTGCCTGCCTCTGTATAATGGAAAATTCTCACCATTCCATTTCAAGAACACAGTTCTGTGAGAGATTTCATTTAGACATAGCACGATTTGATATCTCCTCTCGATAAGCCACGGACTTCCTTTTCGTTATTTGTCATATCCCGCATATGAATGTATGGAGGCGTAGAAAGGTATCGTCGCGTCTTTATTGATACACAGCACACGCTGCTGTTTCGAGGATAAGAAGGGAACAGCTGGAAAATACTTCTGTCGGGGCACAAAAATGCAAATATGTTGCTGTTTAAGCAACGCTGGCAGAAACGTGGCGAACCAGACGTCTCAGTCTGCCTTCCTCACCAAAACTTTTGGCCTGCAAACAGTCGCAATTTATTATTTTATTTGTGGCTGTTGATCAGCGAGTGTTCATACATATATTAGATAAAATAATAATTAAAAAAATTACAGCCCTCAGTCGCAAGTTACATTTGAATTTGTTACCTAGGTTCCAGTGTCGCAAAGGACACCTTCAGACAATGTAAGATAAAGGGTTAAAATTGCACTTCAAATCTTAAAAGAAATTAAAATCAGCCATCTACAGACGACCATGCCTAAATACGAACAGCAGCTCAGTCACTAAGGGGTCCATGTAGCCGCTGCTACGGTTGAAAAGCAACTGGATGCGTCAGTGTATTGTCCACGGCAGATATTGTAATTTTAATTCCTTTTAAGATTTGACATGTAAGATTTCAACCCTTTATGTCATATTGCCTGAGGAAGGTGTCCATTGCGATATTGAAACCTGGGTAACATATTCAAATGTAACTTGCGACTGATGGTTGTAGTTTTTTTTTAAAACATCTAATAGTTTTCGCGTTTTTTGTGCTGAAAGGGATTAGCAGAAGAAAGAAGTGACGGTCTGTGTAGGAGAGAAAGAGAGAACATACTTATTTTGGGAGAGAAGCAGTAGAAAAGAGAAATGGGTCGAGGCAGTAACATTGAGGGCAAATCGGTAATAAGTTTCATAGTGTAACATGCAATAATTACATGTTAAGTACAATTTCTGCAGTAGATAAAAAATAATCTCAAAATTTCTAAAAACAACCGATTACACGCCTACTACAACTGGCAATAAACATTATTTTCATATGGAATTTACCATAAATACAATCCTCGCCATTAAAATTGCTACACCACGAAGATGACGTGCTACAGACGCGAAATGCAACCGACAGGAAGAAGATGCTGTGATATGCAAGTGATTAGCTTTTCAGAGAATCTACACAAAGTTGGCGCCGATGGCGACACCTACAACGTGCTGACAAGTGGAAAGTTTCCAACCGAATTCTCATACACAAACAGCAGTAGACAGGCGTTGCCTGGTGAAATGTTGATGTTATGCCTCGTGTAAGGAGGAGAAATGCGTACCATCACGTTTCCGTCTTTGATAAAGGTCGAGATCAAATGACTGTTAACAGAATATGGAATCGGTGGATTCAGGAGGGCAATACGGAACGCCGTGCTGGATCCCAACGGCCTCGTATCACTAGCAGTCGAGATGACGGGCATCGTATCCGCATGGCTGTAACGGATCGTCCAGCCACGTCTCGATCCCTGAGTCAACAGATGGGGACGTTAGCAAGTCAACAACCATCCCCACGGACAGTTCGACGACGTCTGTAGCAGCATGGACTATCAGCTCGGAGACCATGGCTGCGGTTAACCTTGACGCTGCATCACAGACAGGAGCCCCTGCGATGGTGTACGCAACGACGAACCTGGGTGCATTATTGGTAAAATGTCATTTTTTCGGATGAATCCAGGTTCTCTTTACAGCATCATGATGGTCGCATCCGTGTTTGGCGACATTGCGGTGAACGCACATTGGAAGCGTATATTCGTCATCGCCATCCTGGCGTATCATCCGGTGTGATGGTATGGGGTGCCATTGGTTACACGTCTCCGTCACCTCTTGTTCGCATCGACGGCACTTTGAACATTTCAGATGTGTTACGACCAGTTACTCTACCCTTCATTCGATCCCTGAGAAACCCTACATTTCAGCAGGATAATGCACGACGGCATCTTGTAAGTCCTGTAAGGGCCTTTCTGGATACGGAAAATATTCTCCTGTTGCCCTGGCTAGCACATTCTCCAGACCTCTCACCACGAGCAACTAGCTCGTCACAATACACCAGTCACTACTCTTTATGTACTTTGGTATCGTGTTGAAGCTGCATGGGTATCTGTACCTGTACACGCCATCCAAGCTCTGTTTGACTAAATGCCCAGACGTATCAAGGCCGTTATTAGGGCCAGAGGTAGTTGTTCTGGGTACTGATTTCTCAGGATCTATACACCCAAATTGCGTGAAAATGTAATCACATGTCAGTTCTAATATAATATATTTGTCCAATGAATACCCGTTTATCATCGGCATTTCTTCTTGCTGTAGCAATTTTAATGGCCAGTAGTGTAGTAACCACTCTAATTAATCATACAATTCCAGAATGAAACTTCACTCTGCAGCGGAGTGTGCCCTGATATGAAACTTCCTGGCAGATTAAAATTGTGTGCCGGAATCGGGACTCGAACCTGGGACCTTTGCCTTTCGCGGGCAAGCGCACTACCGACTGCCAGGAAGTTTCATATCAGCGCACACTCCGCTGCAGAGTGAAGTTTCATTCTGGAAACTGGCTGTGGCTAAGCCATGTCTCCACCATATCCTTTCTTCCAGGAGTGCTAGTCTTGCGTGTTTGCAAGAGAGCTTCTGTGAAGTTTGGAAAGTAGGAGGCGAGGTACTGGCGGAAGTAAAGTTGTGAGGCGGCATCGTGAGTCGTGTCGGGGTAGCTCAGTCGGTAGAGCGCTTGCCCGCGAAAGGCAAAGGGCCCAGGTTCGAGTCCCGGTTCCGGCACACAATTTTAATCTGCCAGGAAGTTTCATATCAGCGCACACTCCGCTGCAGAGTGAAAGTTTCATTCTGGAAACATCCCTTAGGCTGTGGCTAAGCCATGTCTCCACCATATCCTTTCTTCCAGGAGTGCTAGTCTTGCGTGTTTGCAAGAGAGCTTCTGTGAAGTTTGGAAAGTAGGAGGCGAGGTACTGGCGGAAGTAAAGTTGTGAGGCGGCATCGTGAGTCGTGTCGGGGTAGCTCAGTCGGTAGAGCGCTTGCCCGCGAAAGGCAAAGAGCCCAGGTTCGAGTCCCGGTTCCGGCACACAATTTTAATCTGCCAGGAAGTTTCATATCAGCGCACACTCCGCTGCAGAGTGAAAGTTTCATTCTGGAAACATCCCTTAGGCTGTGGCTAAGCCATGTCTCCACCATATCCTTTCTTCCAGGAGTGCTAGTCTTGCGTGTTTGCAAGAGAGCTTCTGTGAAGTTTGGAAAGTAGGAGGCGAGGTACTGGCGGAAGTAAAGTTGTGAGGCGGCATCTAGAGTCGTGTCGGGGTAGCTCAGTCGGTAGAGCGCTTGCCCGCGAAAGGCAAAGGGCCCAGGTTCGAGTCCCGGTTCCGGCACACAATTTTAATCTGCCAGGAAGTTTCATATCAGCGCACACTCCGCTGCAGAGTGAAAGTTTCATTCTGGAAACATCCCTTAGGCTGTGGCTAAGCCATGTCTCCACCATATCCTTTCTTCCAGGAGTGCTAGTCTTGCGTGTTTGCAAGAGAGCTTCTGTGAAGTTTGGAAAGTAGGAGGCGAGGTACTGGCGGAAGTAAAGTTGTGAGGCGGCATCGTGAGTCGTGTCGGGGTAGCTCAGTCGGTAGAGCGCTTGCCCGTGACAGGCAAAGGGCCCAGGTTCGAGTCCCGGTTCCGGCACACAATTTTAATCTGCCAGGAAGTTTCATATCAGCGCACACTCCGCTGCAGAGTGAAAGTTTCATTCTGGAAACATCCCTTAGGCTGTGGCTAAGCCATGTCTCCACCATATCCTTTCTTCCAGGAGTGCTAGTCTTGCGTGTTTGCAAGAGAGCTTCTGTGAAGTTTGGAAAGTACGAGGCGAGGTACTGGCGGAAGTAAAGTTGTGAGGCGGCATCGTGAGTCGTGTCGGGGTAGCTCAGTCGGTAGAGCGCTTGCCCGCGAAAGGCAAAGGGCCCAGGTTCGAGTCCCGGTTCCGGCACACAATTTTAATCTGCCAGGAAGTTTCATATCAGCGCACACTCCGCTGCAGAGTGAAAGTTTCATTCTGGAAACATCCCTTAGGCTGTGGCTAAGCCATGTCTCCACCATATCCTTTCTTCCAGGAGTGCTAGTCTTGCGTGTTTGCAAGAGAGCTTCTGTGAAGTTTGGAAAGTACGAGGCGAGGTACTGGCGGAAGTAAAGTTGTGAGGCGGCATCGTGAGTCGTGTCGGGGTAGCTCAGTCGGTAGAGCGCTTGCCCGCGAAAGGCAAAGGGCCCAGGTTCGAGTCCCGGTTCCGGCACACAATTTTAATCTGCCAGGAAGTTTCATATCAGCGCACACTCCGCTGCAGAGTGAAAGTTTCATACTTATGAACTACTTACGTACTAGGACTGCACAAATATCCATGCCCGAGGGGGATTCGAATCACCGACCGTAGTGGCCGTGCAGACCGTGACTGAAGCGCCTCAGTCCCCTCGAAATTCAAATGTTTGTTAAGCTTATGGGACTTAACTACGAGGTCATCAGTCCCTATACTTACAAACTACTTATGAACTAACTAATCCTAAGGATGGCACAAATATCCATGCCCGAGGGGGGATTCGAACCTCCGATCGTGGTGGCCGTGGAGACCGTGACTGGAGCGCCTCAGTCTCCTCGGCCACCGCGGACGGCTAAATGCAGCTGTGGTTTTTCTTTTACAGTAATGAATTTTTCATTAATAGATTTTTAACTTCTCACTAATTATAAACAACATAAGAGATAAAACTGACAATCTCTTAAAAATGTGCCTGTTAGTCGATTGTTACAAATCGATAGATATCAATAGAAACGAGTTCACTTACAGTAGCGCACTCTAGCAGCATTCACAGAAACCTACGCAGTATTTGTGACGCCGCTAATCAGTTTAATGGAGATTCTTATGTTATATATATATTTTACTGCAATAATATTGACCAACCATCCTTTTCATAAATGACTATCTACCAGCACAAGACGTTATATCTCACTATGTCAGAACACGTTTCAAACTGTACATGAAGCACTTTAAGAAGCAGTTTAATGTCAATTGAAGGAGGTATGTAACCGGTTGTTTTTAAAATTTTTGAGGTTACTTTTTATTTGTTTTGTTTGCTTCAGAAATTGTAATAAACTTGTAACTATTGCCGCGGTGGAGTGGCCGAGCGCATTGAGGCGCAATGCTGCGACGCTGTTCCCCGTCGGGGGTTCGACTCCCCCCTCGGGCATGGATGTTTGTGCCGTCTTTGGTATAAGCTAGTTCATAAGTAGTTTGTAAGTTTAGGGACTGATGACCCAGCAGTTAAGTCCCTTACGCTTAAGAAACATTTGAACATTTATGATTTTGAACGCATCAGGAGCTTCAGTCATACAAATTTTTTAAAAAGAATTGACCGCTATTTGATTGAAAGTTTTTTTAATAAATTTATTGTCACGTCATTACCTGGTTTCGGCCTTAGGCTATTTTCAAATGCTATGACCACGTCATAAGGAAACCTGTCTGACAACTTTTATCACAGCACTTGATAATGGCCTAAGGCCGAAACTAGGTTCTGACGTGACAATAATAATAATAGTAATTAAAAAACTTTCAGTCAAATGACGGTCAATTCTTTTAAAAAATTTGAACATTTGTAATTATTGCACGTAACCACACATTTTGTACATGTTTCCCACAGAGCAGAAGATGACACCATTAAGTGCTGAAACCGGTCGTCGTAAATAAATAAATAAAATTGTTATCTTCGCATTTTGCTTTATATTAGGATATAGTAGAGTTTTAAAAAACTGAGACGAACGTAGACTACATAAACTTTGGGCATCTCGAACCTCCGAACTGAAGAGCTTCAATAACAACTATTTTGTCCGCTTTTCCCAATCTCCCAAACCTACGTGTTGGTTTCTCTGTCAAGGAGTTAGGAGCCCTGAAAAGCACCCGCAAGGATAGGTATAAGGAGGAGAAACAGAGAGCACACTGTGAGAAAGAAAGGCGTAATAGTAATGTAAGAGAAAAAGAATGGGACAGAGACACTGGCAGAAGAAGGCAACCAACATAGAAAAGGGGCGAAGGCAGTGGCAGTGGGAGACGAAATGTTGAAATGTTTGTAGAGCTTATGGGACTTAACTGTGGGGTTAAACTTACAAACTAATTGTGAACTGTAAAAAGATATAAAATAGCGAAGATCGTTTATCATCAAAAGCAAACTGATCACTCTTGTCACTCACTGTGTTAATTACGTTTTATTATAATGACTTAGTGCACTTATGCACTGTAAATCGTTTTATATAACAACTATTTGACATTACAAGATTATGGCCTTGTAAAATATTTTATTTGACCTGATGATGCTGACATAGTTCAGTGAAACCGGTCGTCATTAATAAAAACTGATGATAAGCGATCTTGGCTATTTTATATCTTTTTATAATAAAATAAATAGATCGCCTCCTATAACGTAAACCAACTTAATTGTGAACTATCTTATACTAAAGACAGCACAAACATCCATGTCCGAGGGGGGGATTCGAACCTCCGACGGCGAACGGACTCGAGCATCGGAGCACAGCGCCTTAGTGCGCTCAGCCACTCCACCTCGGCCAGTGGGAGACACAGACAGAAGAAAAGTGTTGATGACACGAAAAAGATACAGTGGGGAGAGTCCAAGCTCCTACCACGCTGTAGCGGAGAAGCGTCGCTACTGTCCCCGAATTGAAACAGCTGATCGCCGCCATTTGCAGGGAAGACACCTATTACTGGCGTTGTCATTTGAAGTGTATGAGACGCAACAAGAGTAAAATAAAGCACAAAATAAACCCATGTTTGTTTAAAAAAACTGATTATTGCTGTCTGTTTAAAAAGTATTCTTAAATGAAAGAAGTTTTCGAAATAACGTCTGCATAGAGACACGAGATTTAAGAATGGTAAGGCTCTTTCCTGATAAGGTTGAGCAGCTTTTCATTGAGATATTTGCATAAGATGATTCCACGAAACTTGTAGCAGAGGGTGCTATTATTTTTGAACTCACGTTATTTTCTCTTAGGCCCTGTTTACTTTTCGCCGACTACTCTGTACGTTTTGCACGCTTATTTTTGTAGATCACATTTTTGTCTACATTCCTTTCCATATTACATAGAATTTTTCTTTCAACTTCCTCGAATTTGGGTAGGAATAATTGTAATATCTCATATAATTTTAACTACGCCTTTCATTCGCACATTACTTTTTAACAGAGATAGTACTTCTCAAAGTGCTTGAGTATGCAACATTGCCGGCCGCGGTGGCCGAGGAGACTAAGGCGCTCCAGTCACGGTCTGCACGGCCACTACAGTCGGGGGTTCGAATCCCCCCTCGGGCATGGATATTTGTGCCGTCCTAGTTCGTAAGTAGTTCATAAGTAGTTTGTAAGTTTAGGGACTGACGACCCCGTAGTTAAGTCCCATAGACTATGCAAACATTTGAACATTTTTTATGCAACATTCGATCAAGTAATGACCATTTACGAAGTACAATTACCACCTGCTAAGTGTCTAAAAACAATTATTCGACCTAATTCTGTATCATACTTAATATGTGATAAATACCTCTTATACACCTAGTTATTCATTCAGCTGAAATTAGTATTTTTAGTAATTTATATGCAAAAAAGATATAAGTACTTAACATGTACCAAAGTACGTTCCTCAGTTTTAGATAATCATTTGTAAGATGAAACCTAAACAAAAACAAACGCTCCTGATTTCTTGTTTCTCCATGAAAATAGTATGTGGTATACAAGTAATGACTGATCTGTGAAATGTAACATTCTTCCCGTCTTCGTCTTTGCTTCCGTTCTCACTGTTACAATTAAAAGCAGCACACGAACGAACCATTCTTATGCACGATTGCCCTGCAAATGGCGGCTTCTGTCACGTTCAATGTGGGGACGCGACACAGGCGCCAGCGAGCGGTCTAGTTTTTATTTAGTACGTCTATGGGAGAGACATATCTAGACAGCGGCAGTTGAAGGGAGACAAGGTGTGTGAAACCTTATTTTCGATGAGAGACTGGCTAAAAGGATTTGGCGTGTTCAGTGTTAAAAGGTGCACTTATATGTCTGCATGCCGAAAGTTTTGTTGAGGAAACCGGATTGAGGATTGAGGCAGCTGGCTCCTCGCTTTTCTTTCAGTGTTCTTTAAACAGACACATTTTGCCTCTTTTGTGTTCCGACGGAGCATTTTTCAGTTGGTGACGGGGTTATAGCCTTTCTCCGATGTTATTCAATTTGTACATCGAGCAGGCGGTGAAGGAAAGCAAGGAAAAATTTGGAATAGGTATTAAAGTTCAGGGGGAAGAAATAAAAACATTGCGTTTTGCTGATGACATTGTAATTATGTCAGAGACAGCAAAGGACCTGGAAGAGCAGTTGAACGGAATGGACAGTGTGCTGAAGAGAGCGTATAAAATGAACATTAACAATAGCAAAACAAAGATAATGGAATGCAGTCTTAGAAAATCAGGCGATGCTGAAGGAATCAGAGTAGGTAACGAAACAATAAAGATGGTAGATGAGTTTTGTTACTTGGGTAGTAAAATAACATATGACGGTCGCAGTACAGAGGATATAAAATACAGAATGGCAATGCGAAGAAAAGCATTTTTGAAAGAGAGAAATTTGCTAACAACGAATATTAATTTAACTGTAAGGAAGTCTTTTCTGAAGGCATTTGTGTGGAGTATTGCCTTGTACGGGAGTGAAACATGGACGGTAAACAGTGCGGAAGGGAAGAGAATAGAGGCTTTTGAAATGTGGTGCTGTAGAAGAATGCTGGAGATTAGGTGGGTAGATCGCATAACTAAAGAAGAGGTACTGAACAGAATTGGTGAGAAAAGGACTTTTTGCCATACCTTGACTAAAAGAAGGGATCGCTTGGTAGGACACCTTCTTAGACATCGAGAAATCGTAAATTTAGCATTGGAGGGACGTTGTGGGGTAAAAATCGGAGAAGGAGACCAAGAGACGCATATAGTAAGCAGATTCAAATGGATGTGGGTTGCCGTTCTTATGAGGAGATGAAAAGGCTTGCTCAGGATAGAGTAGGGTGGAGAGCTGCATCTAACCAGTCTCCGGACTGAAGACCATAACAACAACGACTGTATGATCTAACACCGTGTCCCCAGTTTAACGTAGCGGTGGAACTGTGTCTCACAGCATCACACATTCATTCACAGGTTAACCAGTTTAGAGCTTTGCTTATTCGGTCGATACCTGTAGGAATTTAAATCTGTGACCAGTTTGCATGGCTCCTCCGTGGAGCAAAGCTGTCACTCCTAATTTAGCATGTGAAGTGATTTTCTTTGCCAGAACTTACGGAGACTGAGGATGATTTATTTCTGACTGTAACGATGCGGTCTACCATAATCGTAATCAGCTTCAACTACAGGAACTGTATTCCTGTCATCAGCGGTACAGTTTATTTATTCACTTTTTTATTTTGTTTCAGGTGAGTGGATGTGGCCTATTGTTCTCATATTTGGAACTGGACACCAAACTGACACATGAAGAATTCTCAGGTGAGTAATTTCTTCTTTGTAGTATTTCACTGTGTATCCTGTATTCAAATATTGTTAATAATCTCGAACAGAATGATCTATTGACCCATAGAAAATATCGTTCATGCGAAACGCAACTACCTCTTTACTCACACGAAGTGATGAGTGCTACCGACAAGGGTTCTCAAATCGATTCCCTATTTCTTGATTTCCAGAAGGCTTTTGACACCGTAGCTCACAAACGGCTTTTAATCAAATTGCGTGATTATGGTATATCGCCCCAAATTTGCGACAGGGGGTAAAAGAAGATTAAAATCTGTTAGCGTAGTGGCAGTTTACCTCCGGAGGACAGCTTGGGGGGGGGGGGGAGGCGTTGTTGTTGGCGGCATAAGACAGTTCTTTTACCCCCTGTCGTGGCTTTTGTGCTGAATACCTATCTCAGCGTAATGTTTTATATCAGACTAGCTAAATTCCCGCTGCTTCGCACGCGTAGCCTGGATGGTCTGCATTGGTTGTTTCTACTTATAAATATAAATTTTCATAGATTTAGCTTTAAAATGCTTTCCTAATCAAGTATTTTGATACAACTTGCATCTACCTATTGCACCATTGTTGGCAGAATTCAAAACATCCCGAAACGCATTTTTTTAAAATTATAAACATGGTTACAAACCCAAATTTTCACATTTCTAGCATCAAAATAGTATTAGTAGCAACATTAAAAGTTTTCCCATTATTTCACCCACATATGTTTTTAAAATTCCAATCAAAATTCTTACTTCCGAAGTTTTGTATTTCTTCTTCAAAATTGCCTAAGTAGCAACGTATTTTCAAAAAATCGTTCATCCCCTACTTCACCCCCTTAGGGATGGAAATATAGATAAATCGCTGATGCCTACAGTGTAATATAAGCAACATCTACAAATTTCAAGTTTCTGTCGTCTCTAGATTCACTTCTTAGCGCCGTTTTCTGTCTTTTGGAAACGGATCGAGAACGCGAAATTTCTATCTTACGCTTTGGTATCTTTATTGGTAGTTTTACTTTTCAAACTGCAATATGCACTTATTTTTCTTTATTCGTACGCTTGTAGTCATCCACGCAGTTTGAAGTCAAAACTGAAGAGCTTCCTCATAGCATTCATTCTGTCGAGGCATTAGTAGAACAATGGCACTTAAGCTAACTTTTGTGCTACTTTTATGATTGATTATACTTATGATTATGTCTGTTGTGTGCACAGGATTTCTGTACGTGTCGTTTTATCAATTATTATTATAGTAGAAGGGCAGGAAAGGTACGCAGAGGTTGGGACGGGAGTAAGACGGGGTTATAGCCTTTTCCCAATGTTGTTCAATCTGTACATTGAGCAAGCAGTGAAGGAATTCAAGGAGAAATTTGGATAGGGAAGTAAGGTTCTGGGAGAAGAAATAAAAACTTCACGGTTTGCCGATGACATAGTAATTTTGTCAGAGACTGCAAAAGATATGGAAGAGCAACTGAATGGAATAGACAGTGTCTTGAAAGGAAGATATAAGATGAACAATAACAAGAGTGTGGGGTAAAAACCGCAGAGGAAGACCAAGAGATGGATACATTAAGCAAATTCAGACAGATGTAGGTTGCCGTTCTTATGTGGAGATGAAGAGGCTTGCTCAGGATAGGTTATCGTGGAGAGCTGCATCAAACCAGTCTCCGGACTGAAGACCACAACAACAACAACAAAACGAAGATAATGGAATGTAATGTCAGAAAAATCAGGCGATGCTGAAGGAATTAGTTTAGGTAATGAGACAATAAAAGTAGTAGACGAGTTTTGTTATTTGGGTAGCAAGATAACTTCTGATGGCCGAAGTAAAGAAGTTATAAAATGCAGAATGGCTATGGAAAGAAAAGCGTTTCTAAAGAAGCGCAACTTGTTAATATCCAATATTAATTTAAATATTAGGAGATCCTTTCTGAAAGCATTTGTCTGGAGTTTAGCATTGTATGGGAGTGAAACGTGGACGATGAATAGTTTAGACAAAAAGATGATAGAATCTTTTGAAATGTGGTGCTACAGATGAATGATGAAAGATGGGTAGATCACGTAACTAATGAGGAGGTGCTTAACCGAATTTGGTGGAAAAGGAGTTTCTCGCATATCCCGACTAACAGAAGGGATACATTGGTGGTACACATTCTGCGACATCAAGGAACTGTAAACTTAGCATTAGAAGGAAGCAGATTCGAAAGGATGTAGGTTGCCGACGTATTCTCAGATGAAGAGGCTTGCACAGGACATGGTAGCGTGGACAGCTGCATCAAACTAGTCTGCGGATTGAAGACAACAAGAACAACAATATCTCTTTCGTTAGTACTTTATGTACTATCTCGTCCCATGACGTTCAAGACATGCTCCTCAAATATAACATACGGAACATGATAAATAGAAATAAATAAATTCATGCGACGTAAACGAGAGGTAACTTCGTGCACGAGTGGGCTTTCGTAATTACGGATGGCAGTAGGGGCGAAATGGCTCGATATTCCTGCACCAGTAAATTTGGGATATTCCAAAGCAATGACTCGATTCCCGAAGTATTCCTCAAGAAAGCGAAACACTTGTTCGGTCCATCTTGCATAAACCATTCAGTACCTGGCGATCCTCTAACGCTTGCTGTGTGGCGACAAATTGTTTCAAACTTGCAACGTAACGTGCACCAGTGACCGTTTCTCGAATGAAAAAAGGGCCAATAATGCCTCTGCTGCATACTGCAGCCCACACAGTAACTTTAGGAGAATACAGGGGATTCGCTTCACATCAATATGGCTTTTCGAAACCCCAAAATCGCCAGTTCTGCTTATTCACGTATCCATTTAGGTGGAAGTGTGCTTCATCTGTAAACCAGATGCAGCCAACAACAAATCCTTCACTATTAATCATTGTGAGCATCTGATTAGCAAAGGCAACCCTTTGTTGCACGGCACGTACGGGTATGGCCTGGTGCGTTTGGATTTTGAATGGAAACATGTGTAGGCTCTTTATCAGTATTTTCTGCGTGCTGCAACGCTTCAAACCAGTCTCAGATGGAATTCTACGGACGGATGACATTGGATTTCGCTGAATAATTCCAGAAACTGTGGCGATATTTTCAGGCGTAACTGCGGTTTGCTTGCGGCCAACATGCCCCACTAGATCATCAGTTACGCTGCCTGTTCGTTGATATTTTGCGAAGAGCGTAGGAATGTTTTTCGCATCGGGTCCTTTTGGAACATTAAATCGTGCTTGAAAACTTCGCCTTGTTGCCGCAGGACTCTCTTATAACCTGTGGTACTCTAGCACCAGAAAAACGCGTTGGTCAATGGAGTACATGGTTTCAATCTCTTCCTTCGGTACGCTAACCTCCTTTCACGTTTCAATAGTGGAACTGATCGCTCTGGGCTTCGGATCACTATTTATACTAGATATTACGTATGGCGATTACAGCGACCAAGTAGTGAATGGTTTATGCAAGATGGAGCCCGACCACATCGGACCGAACAAGTGTTTCGCTTTCTTGAGGAATACTTCGGGAATCGAGTCATGCCTTTGGAATATTCCAAATTTACTGGTGCAGGCATGGATTGGCCTCCATATTCGCCGGATTTGACTCCCTGTGACTTTTTTTTTGTGGGGCACAGTGAAAGACATGCTCTACCGGAATCATCCCGCCACGCTGGACGAGCTTGAATCGGCGATCTCTGTGGCACGTGAATCCATTTCGGTTGAGACACTACGAAATGTGATGGCGAATTTCATTCTTCGTTTGCGCCACCTCTGTAGTGCCAATGGTGAACATTTTGAAAACATTGTGATGTGATTATTTGCAAAGAGTGTTTTCATACGATTATTTCACTTATGTATGTAGGCGTATAGCACCATCTGTTAGCAGCTTTTGTAACTATTATTTAACTGCTGGTACAAACTTCTTACAGCTTTCACAATAAACATGCCGTTTACTGCATTCCTCTATAGATATTTGTTTAATTTCGAAATCAGGGAGTCCTTTTCTGGACACCCTGTATCAGGTCATGTCTAGGTTTCTTGTTAAGGGATTTTGCGAGTATGAAACGACGTAGACGTAGAGAGCAGAGCAGGTGGCGAGGTGCAGCTGCGGATTTCAGGGGCGGCACGGTGCGGCGTTTGACGCTGTCGCTGTCGTGTCGGCAGCTGCGGGGTTTACAGAGGCGTCGGCGGCAATAAAACAGCAGTGGCTGGCAGCAGCGGGTATGAGCCCCGGATTACCTCGCCTCGCCTCGTATCGGCTCCAGCCGCTTCTCACAGCCTCCCCTCTGACGCTGCACGTAAACCTGCAGCTTCGCGTCTCCCAATACGAGTGGGCGGGCACGTGCAGATCCCTGCCAGACACGTGTTACAGAGCGGGGTCGTAGTCATGGCAACCGCTCCACCTCTCCGCAGAGCAAATAAACCGGTGACGTTATTAATGCGGCCTTCGATATTCGTGGGCGCCCCCACTGCTTCACGACGTCACAAGATAGCGGCGTGGACAGCGACGACTGCTGCGTGCCCTGCCCCTGCCTCTTACTTTTAAACATTCCCATAGATGACGTCTTATTTTCATATACACTACTCGCCATTACAAATTCTCACCAAGGAGAAATGCAGATGATAAACGGGTATACAATGGACAAATATATTATACTAGAACTGACATGTGATTACATTTTTACGCAATTTCGGTGCAAAGATCCTCAGAAATCAGTACCAAGAACTGTCACCTCTGGCCGTAATAAGGGCCTTGACACGGCTGGGCATCGAGTCAAACAGAGCTTGGATGGCGTGTAGAGGTACAGATGCCCATGCAGCTTCAACACGATACCACAGTTCATCCAGAATAGAGACTGGCGTATATATATATATATATATATATATATATATATATATATATATATATATATATATATATATATATATATATATATAAATGAATGTTTGTATGTCCTCTATGTGTTCATAAAACATTCATTCGATTGCTATAAAACTTTGATCTGTTCACCTTACGCCCACGAAGGTTCCAGACCCAGAAACAAACGACGCACGACACATAGCTCAGGAGATATGACGTCATAAATAATGAGAGGCCACTGCGTGAAAATTCCCAGATATATGCGTAAATTATTGGTAAATGGGACTAGTTAGGGACCTGCAACAAAGTTTGCATGTAATTTCGGACGTTTATGAAGCGTTTTGTAACTGACCCCCCCCCCTCCCCCCCGAATGATGAAAAGAAGTCTCCCGCTTACACCAGTTTCCCTTAGGTGCCGTAAAACTGTCGCATCAGGTATGACCTTGTATGATATAAAGTTAGCATTACAGAGTTGCACAGTACTATTTATTTTTTCTGCAAGTCTCCCTTAATTGTGTTGCATCCAAGATCAAGCAATCAGCTTTCTTAATCAGACTTACGCATCGAGTATTTGAGAGTGAGCACTTATAACTTGTCATACAGTTTCAAACATCTATGGTACTTTATCGCCGTGGTGGAGTGGCTGAACGCTCTACAATGCCTTGTTGCGAAGCGCACGGTTTCTCGCGTACGGACGTTTGAGTCTTCCCTCGGACGTGTGTGTGTGGTTATGTTCTCGTTAGTTAAAGGAGTTAGTGGTTTTTGCTTAGGGACTGATAACCGTATCAGTTATGTCCCTTAGATTTACAAACATTTGAACATTTTCGAAACTTTTTCCATACAACCTCAACGAAATGATTTTATCGTTTCCTACATTTTCACTGTAACTGCCGCATCATGTGTCACTTCGTTACTGAGAACTGTATTCGCAACATATTTTGCATACCGTATCAACTTATATCGCTAAATGTGTCGACATATTTATAACTCTATACGACAAATATGCGTGAAAAAAGTGCCGCGTCAGGCATAGCATTATATTAGTTCTTTACTACCAAAGGTAATCGCTATTCATTTAGTATACATATTAAAATAAAAGTTTATAAAACCATGCACGTGTTGACGTGCAGGATTGTATCAAAATTTTAAAGCAATCGCTTAAGGACTTTCAGAGATTTAAGATTACGAATATTGATCGTCTGATTGCAAATCTAAAGTTCTTAATTGACTGATTCGAGATTAACACAACCTTACATTTATCCACTCCTGGCCATTAAAATTGCTATACCACGACGATGATGTGCTACAGACGCGAATTTAAACCGGCAGGAAGAAGATGCTGTGATATGCAAATGATTAGGTTTTCAGAGCATTCGCACAAGGTTGACTTGGGTGTAGACACCTGCAACGTGCTGACATGAGGAAAGTTTCCAACCGATTTCTTATACACAAACAGCAGTTCACCGGCGTTACCTGCTGAAACGTTGTTGTGATACCTCGTGTAAGGAGGAGAAATGCGTACCATCACGTTTCCGACTTTGATAAAGGTCGGATTGTAGCCTATCACGATTGCGGTTTATCGTATCACGACATTGCTGCTCGCGTTGGTCGCAATCCAATTACAGCAGAATATGGAATCGGTGGTTTCAGGAGGGCAGTACGGAACGCCGTGCTGGATCCCAATGGCCTCGTATCACTAGCAGTCGAGATGACAGGCATCTTATCCGCATGGCTGTAACGGATCGTGCAGCCACGTCTAGATCCCTGAGTCAACAGATGGGGACGTTTGTAAGGCAACAAACATCTGCCCGAACAGTTTGACGACGTTTGCAGCAGCATGGACTATCATCTCGGAGAACATGACTGTGGTAACCCTTGACGATGCATCACAGGAGCGCCTGCGATGGTGTACACAACGACGAACCTGGGTGCACGAACGGCAAAAGGCTATTTCTTTCGGAAGAATGCAGGTTCTGTTTACAGCATCATGATGGTCGCATCCGTGTTTGGCGACATCGCGGTGACCGCACATTGGAAGCGTGTATTCGTCATCGCCTCACTGGCGTATCATCTGGCGTGATGGTATGGGGTGCCTTTGGTTACACGTCTGTCACCTCTTGTTCGCATCGACAGCACTTTGGCCGTTACATTTCAGATGTGTTACGACCCGTAGCTTTACCCTTCATTCGATCACTGCGAAAACAAATATTTCAGCAGGATAATGCACGACCGCATGTTGCAGGTCCTGTACGGGCCTTTCTGGATACGGGAAATGTTCGACTGCTGCCCCGGCCAGCACATTCTCCAGATGTCTCACCAATTGAAAATGTATGGTCAATGGTGGCCGAGCAACTGGCTCATCACAATACGCCAGTCACTACCTGTACACGCCATCCAAGCTCTCTTTGACTCAATGCCCAGGCGTATCAAGGCGTTATTACGGCCAGAGGTGGTTGTTCTGGGTACTGATTTCTCAGGATCTATGCACCCAAATTGCGTGAAAATGTAATCTCATATCAGTTCTAGTATAATATATTTGTCCAATGAATACCCGTTTATCATCTGCATTTCTTCTTGCTGTAGCAATTTTAATGGCTAGTACTGTAATAGGTGCATTGCGACGCATGCTGGTTACAGCTGGTTATAAATAAGAGCCACCTCTGTTCGTGAAGTAATGTGTGCAGTTATACTATGGAGGCAGAAAACACGGACCAGTGAATTGCAAGTCTGCAGTTCTCGTCAGTGGGCTGTTCAGCAGGGCGTTTAACATGCGTCCAGTTGAGTGCTGTCCTGGAATTTATCTCTGTCGTTATTCCGTTCCATCGGGAGTGGCTGCCAGCCATGCATTTATAAGCAATATGAGCTAGGGGGAAAATGGTGGAAAACCAATTACATCTACGTTAAACAATTCATAAGGGAAAAAAATACATCTAGTTGGTTTTAACACAAGAAACTCAGTATTGAAACAGATGTTCCAAAAGAAATGCGAAAAGATGAAAAGATTACTGTATAATGTACAATAATACATTTAAAAAATACACGGCAAATGTGTTGGATCTGAATTGCCGTTACATTTTTTAATCAAAGTTATTTTAAGACGTTTAATGAAACATAAAGCGTAGAAATTATAAATACCAAAGGCAGGGTAAAAACTCGGGAGCATAAGAAACACACTTAGCTGTAACAAGTTTATGACTGTCGCTCAGTCACGAATAACAACGTATCACAATCAAAGTTTGAAACACTTTTTTCTAATTTACAAACCTTTTCTTTTTTTCAAATATCTACATTTTTCCATTAACTAACATACTTTACTAAAACTTTGCTCTATCATATCACGCTTCTTATAAGACATTCAATGCAGTCTCCTGCAAAGAACTTTGCATTTGAATTAAGACAGACTCATGAACTTTTAAAAAGACAGGTTTTTCCTTTAAACTCAAACTGCAAGAGGAACGTTAGTTACAGTGCGTCATAGAAAATATGCCGGTGACGGATGACATTTGTACACTGGCACGATATCGACGAAGTAAGGAAGATTAGGATTTAACTTCCCGTCTATAGCGTGGTCATTAGAGACGAAGCAAAATTTCGGATCGTTTGGTTAATGATGGGGAAATAACTCGAAGGGTACCATCCCGATTTGGACTGGAGCGATTTAGCAAAAATCACAGAAAATCTAAATCTGGGTACCTGTAAAGGGATTTGAACCACCGTCCTCCCGTATGCGAGTCCAGTCGCGACAGAATTCTGGCAGTGGCATGAGCCGGTACAGCAGCCATTTGCCATACACAAATCTCAGTGAAAGAACCAGAGTGCAATACTTCCCTTCTAATAGTCCTCAGCCGCAGCGAAGTGGAGGAGCACATAGAGGCGCTATGCTACGACGTGCGAAGCCGTTCCCCGTCGGAGGTTCGAATCCCTCCTCGGGGATGGATGTTTGTACCGTCTTTAGTATAAGGTAGCTCATAGTAGTTAGTAGGTTTAGGGACTAATGAACCCGCAGTTAAGTTTATTAAGCATAACAAACATTGGAACATTTAACAGCCCTCAGCCAACTCAGCCGACTAGAAGAAAAGAAATTAAAAAAATCGTATTACGGTTGAGTTCAGGCAAACAAATAACAAGGTGATTTGCTGCAAACAGAACAAGTCGTTAAATTACCCACAGTAAGCGATGGCAGAAAATGGCAGTGATCCGACAGGAACAGTACCTGCGTAAGGGCGAGGCAACTCACAGTACAAATTCTAAACGAATTAACTATATTATAGATAGACCTTATATAAATGAAACAAATTTATGCGTTAAAGACAGCGGCTTCCTAGAAACAGAAACGGCTCAGAAAAAAAGTTCCTTTAATCAGCTGGCAGCACATTGCACACACCAGCAATTCCAAACAACAGACGCGAACCCCTGATTAGAAACGATTCAGTCAAATAGTCCCTCCGTCCTGTAGCGACCTCCACCCGGAAGTAACCACTATCTTCAACCAAGATGACAAAAATGAATTGGAGTGTGAAGAAGTTCGCACATTTCAGATCGGGCGGCGATCGGAATTAATGATCACCATGGCATTTCACTGGTGTCAAGTGTTCGAGTAGCGAATCTTGTCCTTAATCGTACTGCAATGGACCTTCCACCTTGAGCTCCACTAAGCTATTACGCGTTCTAGTGTCTCTCCTTATGCCCTTTTTAAACGATGAACGAAAGTGAACAAGATAGATAATGGTTTACTGAAGCGTTCCTAGCGTACTAGCCCTGAACTACAAACTCGTGCAAGATCTTGTGGCAGAAGTTATCAGACAGTAATATCCGATTTTGCAAGTGACGTTATGACTGGCGATCTGTTATGTAGGAAGTCATAGTTTAACACTGGAATTGAGAAAAGAACGCTAAATGTTATTGACGGCCAGAGAAAACTTTGCTATGAATGTTTTTGGTTAACTTAGCGTGGTGAAGTGCTGGGAAGTGAAACAGCATTTCAAAACATTGACATCTATTTAAAAAAAAAATCAAACTTATGAACACAAACAATTTTTATAAGAGTATAAATAGACCTTGCTTACTTCATCCACTACGATTTGCCCGCTGACATTGTTAATACCGCCAGGCACAACTGAATTTTTTGTCCTTCATTTGGACTGACTTTTTCATTTAAAATTCTATTTAATGAAAATTGCGTCATCAAATTACAATCTTATTCAAATAAACAATTAGCTTTATTCTTTTCTGCTACAATATTGCAAAACAAACCATTTTTCGATTTCAGATATACGACCTCGCTTTTAGGTGGACACTCAATTGAGATAAATATTTAAGTCGTCATGATACATTTGAAATTTACCGCTAAACTATAGTATAATAATAAAATAAAGATTGATAAGACAAATTTGCGTGTTAACCGTGTAATCGTCGACTACAATATGAAAATCACGTGATGAAAATAGGTTAACTTCCGAAGTCAGCAGACGACCGTTCAATCAAAACAATCTTCTCGAGAAAGCTTAACGTGGCGTTGACGTGAGGTGACGGTCTGGTGTCGGACAGTGTGAATGCCGCCGTTAGAAATACGTTGAGGAATACATTCTGATCATAAACTTCGACAAAATTCAGAATATACGTAAATAGGAAGGAAAATGGCGGACTAACTGGAGCGGTGACTGCAGCAGACAGCTACTAGCTCGCACATGCGCAATGTACCCACTAGCACCGAATTTAGAACTGGCCCTATTTCTTTACCGCTATAATTATCGCGCTTCGATACTAGCGCGATCATACTAGTGGAGCCGTTCAAATAACAGACGGCCGTCATCAAAACAACTTATCAATCTATTACAAGTTCCTTCATCGTTAAAAACTGGATTTAAGGAACCAGCAAAGCTGTGCGGAGTGCCGTGGAGCGGTGGAGGGGGGGGGGAGGGTGACAGTGGTAAGTTTGGAGAGGACAAGAAACTCAGGCACGTAGACTGAAGTAGTGACGAACACCTAGTCCAAGGTACGAATGTGTTTCGCTATGAATGCGTCAGCTACATAGTGCTTCCATGACGCACCCGATGCAGTAAATGTCACTCTTATGCCTCTCATCTTTCCATAAAGTAACCCATAATGCAACAGTAGTATGTGATTGACTACCTTTACATGCCAAAGGAGGAATACTAAAGTAAACAAACGCACATGTTAGGAGTAACTCAATGCAGCTAACCGTCAAACTCATTGATTAGTACTCTGCAATTTATAATTTCTAGAACGAGCTAGTTGTATATGTAACACTATGCATACAAGGAGTTACAAATGAATTTGTGGTAAAACGTTGATCAGTTTGAGAGATAATGGAAAAAAATAAGGTACGTAGTTGATCAGCTACACTACGCATTACAAGGTTGAAACCTCGCTGCCCATCACATTTGTGGGGAGCAACAACTGAATTTTGAGTGATGGAAAACTACAGAGCATCCAACAGTGAGGACTCGAACTCGGCTACAGAAGAAGAGAGGCCAACTGCTATATCTTGCCTCAGGAGATAATAAATGAAAGGCACTGTCTGATACGAAAATTTGGTTTATTCACAAGATGAAATAATGGTAACAAAACAAACAAACTTCTGAAACCAACAAACATCAACTAAAAGGTTTCTTCTTTAGCAATCAGGTACAAGCCAGGGAGATAACGACAGCCTTGAGAGAACGGCCAGGGAGACGGAGCCGGACGACGTATTCCGTTTCGGGAAGTCCTGGAGGCGTGGCGTCGCTGGCAGGGACTCTTCCCTGGAGGCGTCGGTCGCGATCTCTCAACCTTGATTCTCGTAGGCGGTCGGCGGAGAACTGGCGTCGTGTCGCACTGCACCCCGCTAAATAGTCGGTGCGCAGTGATACGTGGCAGTCTCGAGCTGGTCTCACGTGACTGTGCGGAGGAAAATAGTCCCGGTTTAGTGCGCCCTCTGGCGGTGCTCGTCGCGTCCTCTGGTGACTCCGGAACCGCCGCTGTGGCACGCCTCACTGGTTTACTTGGGCTTGTATCCTGCATTGCGGGTTGTCCGCTCGTCAGGCGAACCAACCACCGGTACATAACACCAACAGCTGCTGGAAATGAGCGTGGCGTCTAGGTAACTACTAGAGCACCTGGATATAGACGAGCATGCACATCCGCCATTTTTGTTCCTTCGCGTTGACGCGAGATGGGAACATAGGGCAATCAGCATACTTTCAGCATAGTAGCGGTCCAGCTTCGAATTTCTCTTATTGATCAGAAAATGCTTTCATTCTTCGTAGACAATGAAAGCCGTAAAGTATTTACAATAAACTGCCATCGTGAGAAATACACACCAATAAGGACGTCAAAACTATGCGAAGTAGATTAAATCATTTGCAATTACGCACGATTTCAAAACATTATAAACGGCAGGTTTCAACATTTGTTTTTTTAGCGAAGGATCCGACGCAACAACTTCTATTACCGACTTTTATTTATACATATATTGGCGATAACAAACAGTATCAACATATACACTAAAACTATATTACTTACTTTTAAAGGTGTAAACTGCTTTTACTTATTGTAATGGCTCATACGGCTCGTAAACCACGTTCGAAACTACGGCTATGTTAAAATGGACGAACTGCTGTGAGTCTACGTCATAGCTATGTTCTAGTTTACTGACGAAGTGGACTACCTCAAAACTGGACCTTTCCTATTCTCCTATTGGAGGCAATCGGTTTTTATTGACTTATGTAGGTGTCTTTGCTGTAAGTCGTAACTGAAAACGGTTTTAAACATGTACGTTGTTTCGTATTAACTTATTAAAAGAACTAATTTTTACTTTCAAATTGAAGACAACCAATTGAAAAAATAGAGAGAATGGTTGATAGCGATTGAATTTGACAGTAATAACAACTGTTTCCAGTGATCCCTTTCTCTCTTATTCATAAATCTTATTGCATCCTATTATTGCATGCTATGGTAATGTACTGCCATGGCTTGTGCATTGAAGAAGCATTTTATATGAATTTTGAAAAATATCACGTTAAAAAAGCACATTGTATTCTGATAAAATTTATCACATCACATTCATAAACGTAAGAGTTATCGTGAAGCTATGTGCATCTGACATCCAATAAAACTGAGTTGTCCAATGCGAAAAAGTTACTCCGGATACACACACAGATATGCAAATTCATATACAGGGTGTCCCAGCTATCTTGTTCACCCAAAATATCTCTGGAACAATAACAGCTACTGGAAAACGACTTTCACCAGTATCAATGTACGGCTGGGGCCCATGAATGTACATATTTGGATACATTCTAAAACGCAAGCAAATGTGTTTCTAAACATAAACTTATGTTTTTTTAAGATATTGCGACGCGAAGTTGACGCTTGAAATACGCAAAACGCGCGGCTAGAGCACGTCCTGAGCAGCATGGGGTTTTCGCCTGAGTCTCGGGACGTGCGCTAGCCGCGCGTTTCGCGTATTTCAAGCGTCAACTTCGCGTCGCAATATCTCGGGATGTAATTGGAATATTGCGATGCAATCAACGCCATTGTTTGTGATTTGTCATGCTATGGATTGCTGAAGAAAAAATATAGGGTGTCCATACAAAAAACATAAGTTTGTGTTAAAAACACATTTACTTTCGTTTTAGAATGTTTCCAAATATGTACATTCATGGGCCCCAGCCGTACATTGATACCGGTGAAAGTCGTTTTCCAATAGCTGTTATTGTTCCAGAATTATTTTGGATTTTTCAAGCTGTATTAAAATAATTTATTATGACCAAACTAATTTTAAATCAAAATATTCGTCTTCTTGAAATATGTATTATAAGTGAAGCAAGCCTTTGAGAAGCTTGCGCTGTCACCGCTGGGAACAAAAATGGCGGCGGAAGATGCTGCTACTGCAGAAGTTGATGTGCATGCCCGTCTATATACAGGTGCCCTAGTGACTACTAAGCACACATACAGCACAGCAGGACGCCGAGAAAACCTGAGAGAGGTGTCTGGGTAAGTTGTCCGGACATTCTATACGCCGGGCGGAGCTGTAGTTGTTAGGAGCAGTTCTCGAGTAAACGTGTGCCCCAACGGAGGTGGGCGTGCTGCAGCGATAACAAGCGCCGGCGACTGGCTTGTTAGCATGAATATCGCCGGCTTCACCTGGCAGAGTGGCTGAGCTGGGCCAGGTAGGGCTGTTAGCGGGACTACTCAGTCACTCCTGCCGGCAACTTCAACGGCCGCCTAACGACCGGCCACGCCTCGCTAGCGGCGCACGGCTCTAAACCAGCCATCCAGCCAGGGCAACTGCCGCACACCGCATATTCAAGTTACCCTCCATTCCCAATGACATACACATAAATCTTCTGCAAGTCACATTCAACTACGTGGCACAGGGTTCACCGAACGACTTTTATGATACTTCTGTACCGTTCCATTCTCCAATAGCGCGCGGCAAAACAGTATCAACTGAACCTTAGTTTTCGATCTGATTTATTTTATTGCGATCATCACGTCTCCCTATGTAAGTGGATGCTATCAAAATATGTTCACATTCAGAAAAGAAAGTTGCTGAAAGAAATTACGGACGTAAATTTCGCGCCGCGGTGGAGTAGCCGAGCGGTCTAAGCGTCTCGCTGCGGAGCGCGCGGTTGCTCGCCGTGGAGGTTCGAGTCCTCCCTGGGGCGTGGGTGTGTGTGTTGTCCTTAGGTTAGTTTACCTAGGTTTAAGTAGTTTGTAAGCTACGGGCTGATGACCACGCAGTTGGGTCCGATAGATTTACAAACATTTGAACATTTTTTTTGGTAAATTTCGCCGCAACGAATAACTCCTTGACTACCGCGGTGGCGCGCCAGTCACAGTCTGCAAGGCCGCTACCGTCGGTGGTTCGAATCACCTCTCCGGCATGGATATTTGTGCCGTCCTTAGTGTTAGCCAGTTCATAAGTAGTTTGTAAGTTTAGCGACTGATGACCTCGCAGTTAAACAAACATTTGAACAACTCCTTTCTCTTAATGATTTCCACGCTAACTCGTCCACCGTGACATTCTATCACCTATGTGGAGATAATACAAAAGGAACTGCCCTTCTGTGAACGTTATCTAAATCTTCCGTCATTCCCACCTGGTGTGGATCCCACAATGCGCAGCAATACTCCAAACTGGGACGCACAAATTTAGTGTAGGCAGTTTCTTTAGTAGAACTCTTGAATCTTCTAAGTGTACTGTCAGTGAAACGTAGTTTTCGTTCGCCTTATCTGCAATATGTTGTATGTCTTCTTTCCAATTTAAGTTGTTCGTAATTGTTGCTCGTAGGTATTTAGTTCAATTTACGGCCTGTAGATTTGACTGAACTTTCATGTAACTGAAGTTTAATGGATTTCTTTTTGCGCTGATATGTATGACTTCACACTTATCATTATTTACAGTCAACTGCCAAAATGTGCACCATGCATGTATCATGTCAAAGTCATTTAGCAGTTCCTTGTAGTCTTCTGGTTAATTTACGTACCGATAAATGACAGCATCATTCACGAACAATCTAAGAGAGCTACTAAGATTATCTCCTAAATCATTCATAAAGGAACAGTAGAGACCCTATAACACCTCCCTGGGGAACGCCAGATATCATTTCTGGTTTACTCGATGACTTTCCGTTAATTACAACATCCTGTCTCCTTTCCGACAGGAAATCACGAATCCAATCCCGCAACTGTGGCGATATTCCATAAGCACACAGTATGATTATAAGACGCTCATGAGTTACAGTGACGAAAGACTTCCGGAAATCTAGAAATACGGAATCTATTTGACATCCGTTGTTGACAGCGCTCATCAAGTGAGCAAAGATCTAGCTGTGTTTCACAAGAGAAATACTTTCTGAATCCATGTTAAGTATGGGTGAATAGTTCTTTCTGTTCGAGGTAGTTCATAATATTTGAGGAAAGGGTATATTCTAAAATGCTGCTGCAAACCGACGTCAATGATATGGGCCCTATTCCTTGGGGATCACTTCCATTGACTTTCTTGAATATTGGAGTGACCTGTGCAAGTTTACAGCCTTTGGGTGTGGATCTTTCGCCGAGCCTGCGGTTGTGTACGGTAGCTAGGTAAGGAGCTATTGCATCAGCATACAGGTTGGGCCCGGTAGTCTGCCGGACGTCATGGCTCAGCGCGCACGGCCAGAAGGCTTAATGCACTCTGTAATAAAAAAAGCTGAGCCAAGAACAGGTCGAACCACAACGAACAAACACGATCAGCGACCGCAAGGAACAGAACTACTGATAGAGCAGGTCCCCTTCCCTCGTTGGATAACTGGGGAAGTCTAGGGACACGCGAGTCTCCGAAGTGGCTCCAATTGAAAGACTTGCGCCAGGCCAATGAGTCACACGAAATTATTATAAGCATACTCAAAGGAACCTAATTGGTATACAACACAAGGACTGCAGTGCAGAAGGCCAGCCCAGTGCCAGGGGCACGCCCTTCGGAATTAGTTCGGGGGGCACAGGCCAACCAGTAGGTTTGTACATTACTGGCACATCTGTGAGCACTGCAGGGGAGGACACAAAATAAGACACTAATCGTAGCAGTAGCGACTTCCACATGAAACACAACATGCCAACGCACCCTGCATGACACAGCACATGCGGCAGACACAACAGCAAAAACAAAACATATCATGTAGCTCAGTAGAAACATTGGAAGTAGCATAAAAAGCACAAAAATGTAGTAGCATAAGAAGACCCATTTATGTATAGGTATTGGGTTATTGTATAATTAAAAGAATAAAAGAAGTTGTACCAATAAAAAACATTGGTATACAATCTGGACCTACAGACTTGCTTTTGATAAGTGATTTAAGTTGCTTTAATACTCCATGGGTTGCTTAAACTCCGGGTGATCAAAAAGTCAGTATACATTTGAAAACTTAATAAATCACGAATAATGTAGTTAGAGAGGTAAAAATTGACACACATGCTTGGAATGACATGGGGTTATATTAGAACAAAAATGTTCAACAAATTTCCGACAGATGGCGCTTCATCTGATTAGAAAAGCAATAATTAGCATAAAAAATGAAGACAAAGCAAAGATGATGTTCGTTAAAGGAAATTCACAATATGTTCACCATCATTCCTCAAAAATAGCTGCAGTCGAAGAATAATGTTGTGAACAGGACTGTAAAGCATGTCCGGAGTTATGGTAGGTCATTGGAGTCGGATGTTGTCTTTCAGCATCCCTAGAGACATCGGTCGATCACGATACACTTGCGACTTCAGGTACCCCCAAAGCCAATAATCGCACGGACTGAGACCTGGGAGGCCAAGCATGACGAAAGTGGCGGCTGAGCACACGATCATCAACAAACGACGCGCGCAAGAGATGTTTCACGCGTCTAGCAATATGGGGTGGAGCGCCATCCTGCATAAAAATCGTACGTTCCAGCAGGTGTTTATCAGACAGACTGGGGATGATGCGATTCTGTAACATATCGGCGTACCTCTCACCTGTCACGGTAGCAGTTACAAAACCAGAATCACGCAATGTTCTTCGAAGAATAAAGGCCCGATATCGATAGATGTGGTAAATACAACTCATACCGTGACTTTCTCGTCGTGCAATGGAGTTTCCACGACAGTTCTAGAATTCTCGGTAGCCCAATTTCTGCAGTTGTGGGCGTTGTAAGGCCCTCGGAGCGTGAAATGAATTTCGTAGGTCCACAACACGTTACTCAACCAAACGTCATCTTCCGCCATCTTTTGAAATGACCACACCGCAAATGCACTCTCCTTCACTAAATCGCTGGGTAACAGTTCATGATGCCGATGGATGTTGTAAGGATAGCATCGGAGGGTACGCCTAAGTGCCAACCAAACAGTAGTGTATGGAATGCCGGTGCGACGTGCGACTGCACGAGCGCTGACTTCCCGTGCATAGAGGAACCCGCCACAGTCTCCATTTCTTCCTGAAATGTCTCAGCACAATTACGCCTTGTGCTCACGGGGTCTATCGTCTAAATATCCATGACTTCGATCTTCCAAATCATTCTCGCCACAGCTGCATTTATCAACAGACCTTTTCCCGTTGGAATCCCCTTCCTATGGCGATAGGATCGTAACGCTGAACTAGCACATTCCCCATTCTGATAATACAGCTTCACTAAAATCGCCTTTTCAGGTAACGTCACCATGCTGCGACCGCTGGTGCATCTGACTCTCTCTCTCATTACAGCTCCTTTTACACACGATTTTCATGTGCAGTCACTGACGTTTTGCTGTCCAGCGCCATCTGTCGGACATTTTTGGAACTTTGTTGTTGTTGTTGTTGTTGTTGTTGTTGTTGTTGTTGTAATAAAACCCCATGTCATTCCAATCATGTGTGTCAATTTTTACCTCTCTATCTACATTATTTCGTGATTTATTAAGTTTTCAAATTTATACAGACTTTTTGATCACCCGGTACTTCTAAATTACGCATATTGGCAGCTATTATTGATTTGACTCTAAAGTGTTTTCTTCGTCTTCTCTGGAGAAGAAGTTCGGAAAGCTGTATTTAGCTATTCTGCTTTAGCAGTAGTAATCAGCAGCAGCACCATTCCTAGAGCGTAATGACGTTATTGATTGTCTTTTGCCGCTAGTATACTGTACACACCAGAACGTCTTAGGATTTTCTATCAAATTACACGACAGTGTTTCGTTGTGGTAACTATTATATGCTTCTGCCATTGGAGTTCGAGCTAAATTTTGATTTTGAATGAAAGATTGCCGATGTTGTGAATTATGTGTCTGTATAAATTTGACATTCTTTTTCTGTGCTTTTGCGAGAGTGATCTAATCTGTCTTGTGTACCACGGTGTGTCAGTCCTCCCTTTTGACAATTTGTATGTTTTAAATCTGTCAATAGCTGTCGATATTATTTCTTTGTACGTAAGCCACATATGATCTAATCATTTAAATGTTGTAATATCCAGCTAAGGTCGCTCATTAAAATTTCCACTCATTTACTCTTTTCTACGGATCTTGCCGCCATCATCAGAATTGTGTCACTGCAGCAGGCACCTTTCACTGATGAACCTTGGCTTCACCTATCTGGCTACATTAATTCTAAAAATTCACCTTTATGGTCATCCGAAAATCCACCTGCCTTAAGAGAAACTCCTTTGCACGCAGAGAAAATCTGGGTGTGGATTGAAATTACACGAGCGCGAATCTATTGTTCCCAGGTAATTTATCCATTTATTGCGATGCTGAATGAAAATGAGATGAATCATTTATTATTCCAGCAAGAATACAACTCATGCAGCACACCAATCCCTACGTCATTTAGATGAAATCTTTGGAGACAAAATAATTACAAAATGTCGCTTGCCCTTCGCTCACCGGATTTGTCTCCTCCAGACTGTGACATTACAGATACAAGGGGAAGCTGATTGTTTCCACGCGAAAGGCGGGTTTTGTCACGCTGTTGGATTCCGCAGTCGGCCAGCTAATAGTTTGGACCTAGTGAATGGAATACAGGTAGTTAGAATTTTACTAATCTGATCGGAAAACGGAAATGGTCTTGGCTGAGCGAAGGCGGCTCTCCCAGATTGCAACTGAAATACGATATACGGCAAATATAATTATATGAATGGATTCATGAGACTTCGGACAATCAAACGCCGTGATTACAATTTCAATACCCCTTACAGATAAAAAGCTGACCAATTTCAGTACTATAATAAAGTATTATAAGACTTATATTTACCATTGTTCATATGTAGTGTTTATCGGTAGCAATTTAAGAAGCAAGTGGGCAGCATTTCACCACGCTACCTATCTTAAAAGACATACCACCTTATTTATTTAATAAACTTTAGTTTACTCTCTTGTTCTGCTTTCCGTTGAGGTAGTAATATTCTTGTCTGAGAACATAGATTCCACCGTAGAAACACAAAACATAAACCCCACAAAGCGAATTATATTTATATATGTATTTTATTATATTTAATATTAGTAACGTTCCGCCGCGGTGGAGTAGCCGAGCGGTCTAAAGCGTCTCGCTGCGGAGCGCGCGGTTGCTCGCCGTGGAGGTTCGAGTCCTCCCTGGGGCATGGGTGTGGGTGTTTGTCCTTAGGTTAGTTTACGTAGGTTTAAGTAGTTTGCAAAAAATGTTTGTTTATAATTCTATCGGACGAAACTGCGTGGTCATCAGTCCGTAGCTTACGAACTACTTAAACCTAGGTAAACTAACCTAAGGACAAACATATACACACCCATGCCCCAGGGAAGACTCGGACCTCCACAGCGAGCAACCGCGCGCTCCGCATCGAGACGCTTTAGACCGCTTTTTTTTTTTTTTATGGTCTGTTCTATTCATTGCGGACGCTGATCGTGTATGTTCGTTTTTGTTCGATGAGTTCTTGGCTCAGCTTTTTTATTACAGAGGGCGTTGAGCCCTCGGACCGGGCGCGCTGAGCCACGGCGCCCGGCGTCCGCTCGGCTACTCCACCGCGGCAAGTAGTTTGCAAGCTACGGACTGATGACCACGCAGTTTGGTCCGATAGATTTACAAACATTTGAACATTTTGAGTAACGTTCGTTTTATGTTGTAGACTGCCACTTAAATATTTCATGGCCGACTAAAAGTAGTAGATATGCAGCAGGTAATTTATATATAAACAATTATATGTATTTGTGGACAATAACTGAATATATTTGCATAAAAAGGCATGAGAAATTGAATATTAAGTGTGTAACTATATTTCGACGGCGGCAGTATATTAGGACAGTGAGACTCTATCTGAGCAAAGAGGTTCAGTCTCAACCGTTTTTAGTATTGTTAAATATGTATTTGTTTGTTAAATGTAAACAACATTTGTAGGGAGGTGATCAAAGCAATTACTTTCTTGATATTCAAATGTATAATATTTTGGAAGGGAAACTGTATTTTATAGATGAGGCGATAAGATGGACAGAAGGATACAATTTTGGGAGCAGGGAGAGCACGCTTTCGAACGCTTGGGAAGTGACTCGTAACTTGAACGTGGTGGTAGAATGTTGTGACGCTGGGTGGTCTGAAGCCGCGTTACGAACTTGTCATTTGAAGAGATAGGCATGCGTGGACTTAGAAAATTTACGGGACTCTGACTGCAGAACTTAGTCTCTGGTGAAAGGTTATAAACTATGCACGGTAGTAGGGCTGTGGAACTGTGATAATTCATCAATCGTGTAATCGTGTGATGACAAATTGTGATTTATAACAAATACTGCAATTAATTTGGAGCTGCAGTGTTCGATGGACTTCATTAATTTACGAGTGATAATTTGGAACTTTTACTCTCGAGTGCATGTGATAGTTACTGTGCCTCTCATGACCAATAGTTGGGAAAATATTTAGTTATTTATCGATGTATGAATTGGGACCACCTCCGCATTTTCCTGTTCAACAAGTGTGATAAATCCCATTTGTAGAGAAGTACTTCGTGCATGAAGCGCTTCTTTATCTAAGCATCAATTTTGTTGGTTATTGAGGGGTTTAACTTTGTTTAAAAATATTTTCGCGTCATCATATGCAGATCGATAACCTGGAAAAACTACAGATTAATTATTGATCTTGTTTAAACATATTGGGTAGCTGTTTGGGACAGAGAAGCTTACATACGTAACTCACCCCTATAAACGGAGACAACGAGCCATAAAACCATTTTTACTACCCTGTGTTATGTATTGCCCAATTCTTATTAGTGAGAACCGATAGGAATGTCGCACAACTATTTCCTTTGGTGTGCGGCTAAAAAATTTGTTTATCAAAATAACTCAAAGACAATACATGAACTTCAGACAGCGATAACTCAATATCTGCATTATATTACACGTGAAACATCGATAAAGGTTATATATATATAAAATTTTAATTTAACGACATTAAAGCGTTCATTTAATGAAATAAATCGCAATTTTCCATCATTTATGGCTTCACTGTACTAGGTTTAGATGGAATACCAAAGTGCGGGGAATGAAAATTTGTGCCCGGCCGGGATTCGAAATCGGGATCTCCTGCTTACCAGACAGACGCGGTGACCACTCCGCCACCGGGGACACAGTGACCAGCCTGACTGCAGACACCTCTTCCCTGTACGTCTCCCGCCACACCCAAATCTCCATTCGCCACGCTGTCTCTTTCCTATTAACACAGCCTAATTGTTCTGTAATGCTCGCAGCCACAATACTGTATTCCCGCATCAGGGAGAAGACACAATCACCCCGTTTACATGGGCTCCCAAAACCGTATTTCGTAAACCAATTTCCCAATTCCGTATTTGGTTGGTCATGTAAACACTGAAAAATCGATTCTGGAAATCCGCTTCTCTAAAGCGGTTTTCCAGTTCCACTATCGATTTTCGTTCCCATGTAAACGCAACTGTTTTTGAAGCGTTCTTGGCTTGTCAGACTGCATTTTCTTGTTAAGAATTTTCGGCACATATTGATAGAGTGATATTTACTAATGTGAAATAAAAGTATAAATATTAGAGTGAGCATGAATCTGTGTAATTAAATAAAGAAAAATAGCGATTGTGCTGACTAAATCAGGAACTGAATCAGATGTTTTTCAGCCGCCATATTTAGTGGGCTAGGAAATCCGATTCAGGCTATACCATGTAAACACGACAGCGAGAAACGGTTTACGAAAATCGGTTTTCGTCTTCCGGAAGATGTGTTGCATGTAAACGTAGTGCATGAGATATCGAGACACAATAAATTGTCGTCAGGAGCCCAGCCTCGGCTTATATACAATTATATATTTTTTAACGACATTACAGCGTTCATTTAATGAAATAAATCGCAATTTGCGATCATTTATGGCTTCACTGTACTAGGTTTAGATGGAACACCAAAGTGTGGCGAATGAAAATTTGTGCCAGGCCGGTGTGTCATCTAAAGCTAGTACGTACAGTGAAGCCATAAATGATCGCAAATTGCGATTTATTTCATCGGTAAAGGTGTTTAAAATAACTGTAAACGTGTTGAACTATGCCTTCAAGCACCTACTGTGATAATGGTGAGTACAGTGTATTTCTTATAATTCAAATAACTGAGTAATTTCAATATTATAACTGTAATAATATTGAATCCTATACGTGCAGCCAGTATCGGTGGTTTAAACCCGGCCTCTATCTCATACAGCTTATAAACGAATGTTCTGCCACCCTTACGCGCCCCGAAAGGCGACACATGCGGAGCTGCCGCTGCGGAGATACTTTGCAAACACACTGTATATGCGAGCGAGTCTGACGAAAACTATTCAAGAATTGAAGTGGCAACCGTTAACACTAATGCGTTGCCAAAAAATGTTCAAATGTCCGTAAACGTATGGTACCAAACTACTGTGGTGTTCAGTCCCAGATTTAAAACTACTAAAAACTAACCCACCCGACGCCCGAAGGAGGATTCGACCCTCCGGCGGGAATGACCGCGTAGTCCATGACATGGCGCCCAGAACCACGCAGCCAATCCGCGCTTTTCGTTTTTACAACACCCCCCCCCATTTTTTTTTAAATCAGTAAATCAAACATGAATTTTCTCCTCCAAATTCAAAAATTTTCGTTGGTGCCACCTACTTCGCATTTGTCCACCAACAGTCTTTTTGTTTTTTTAATCAATGTATCAAACATCAATTTTCTCCTCCAAATTCGAAAATATTTCGTTGGTGCCACCTACTTCGCATTTGTCCTCATAAGCATTCCGTATTCATAGTTAATCTCCGGTATTTTTAACACGCTAAAACGGATATGGATATTCACGCTAATGATTATTAGAGGGGCTTGTAACGCCTGCCGAATCTGTTCGTAAACTACTTCTCCACTGCTGTAGTTACTGGTGTAGCTGATCATACTGTAGGCTACCAATGTTATTCCCGTAACTGCCCGAAATGAACTGTGCGGAACGTAGTTGTTCCCTCACGCGTGCTACAACACTGCAAACAAGAACTGTGAAAAGAGGCGGTGTAATCAGCACACAGATTGCAGTTGCCAGTTAATTACCGCAGCAAGTGAGTTATATTCAGTCGGGTAATTGCTCAATGGCCGCCGAAATTGCGCGTCGGGCCATAAAAGCGACAGGTGGTGACCCAATTTTTCATGATTAATTGCCGATCCGAATGCTGGCTCGACAGCACAAAAAGGCAATTGAAGTTCACCATGAGCTTGTGTGTAGTAAGTAACGAATTATTCTGTTCGCTGAATCACAATAAAAGTAAACAATAAAAAAAGCGTGTAGGGAGGGAGGAAGGGAAAAGCTAACGATTGTTTGTTTGTGTATGTGTATGTACGTGTGTGTGTGTGTGTGTGTGTGTGTGTGTGTGTGTGTGTGTGTGTGTGTGTGTGTGTGTGTATGTGTGTTGGGGGGATGGAGTGTGCGTGCTCTTTGGCAGTTGAGAAATATGTATAATAACAATCTTTTCTTCGACACTGTTACAGTGAATAAGGAGTTTGTGTGACACTTATTTTAGTTTCAAAACGGGGCTGCTAATTCGCCACGTTTTCTTGGCTTGCGACCTTCCTATCGGTACTCACCAATAAGAATTGGGCAATACATAACTGAGGGTAGTACAAGGTTTATGGCTCCTAGTCTCTATTCAGCTTCTATGCCCTAAACAGCTACCCAATCTCTTTAAACAAGATCAACAATTAATCTGAAGTTTAGTCAGTCTATCAGTCTGCATATGATGACGTGAAAATATATAAATTAAACCTCTGAATAACCAATAAAATCGATTCTAAGATAAAGAAGTGATTCACTTACGATGTAATTCTTCATAAAAAGAGTTTATTTCTCTTTCTGGACATAAAAATGCGGAGGTGGTCCTACTTTATACATCGATAAATAACTGAATTTTTACCCAACTATTGTTCGGGAGAGGCACAATAAATATCGCACGCACTCGAGAGTAAAAGTTCCAAATTATCACTCGTAAAATAGAGTACTCCATCGAACATTGCAGTTCCAAATTAATCCGTGATTAATTACAGTATTTGTTATAGAACACAGTTTGTAATCACACGAGTACATGATTCCTGAATTATCACAGTTCCACAGCCCTACTACCGTGCATAATTTATCACAAGTTCGTAACACGTCTTCGGACCGCTCAGCGTCACAACCTTTCACCACCACGTCCGAGTTACGACTCCCTTCCCAAGCGTTCGAAAGCGTGCTCTCCCTGCTCCCAAAATTGTATCCTTCCGCGCATCCTAACGCCTCATATTTAAAAAACAATTTCACTTCCAAAATATTATACATTTGAATATCATAGAATTAAATACTTTGACCAACAAATGTTGTTTACATTAACAAACAAATATATATTTAACAATACTAAAAACGGTTGACACTGTAGCTCTTTGCCTAGGTAGCTATTAAGCGTGGTGTCTCACTGTTCAAATATACTGCCACCGTCGAAATATAGTTACACAATTAATATTTAAGATATAATGGTTTTTTATGCAAGTACTTTCAGTTCTTGTCCACAATATATAATTGTTTATATATAAATTATCTGCTGTGTATCTACTATTTTTAGTCGGGCATGAAATATTTAAGTGACAGTTTACAACATGAAAATGAACGTTACTAAGAATATTAATTATAATAAAATACATATATAAATGTAATGCACCCTGCTGGGTTCATGTTCTGTGTTTCTGTGGTGGAATCTATGCTCTGACACAAGAATATTACTACCTCAACGAAAAACAGAACAAGAGAGTGAAACAGTTTACTGAAAGAATACGGAAATAACGTGGTGCGTCTTTTAAGATAGGTAGTGTGGTGTAAAGCTGTCCATTTGCTTCTTAATCTGTTACTGATAAATACTACTTATCAGTAATTATTGTAAATATAAGTCTTATTATTATAGTATTGAGATTTATCGGCTTTTTATCTGTAAGGTATATTGAAATTGTAATTACAGAGTTTGATTCTCCCGAGTCTCCTGAATCCATAAATATAATTATATTTGCCGTATGATCATCTCCTGATTTTATATGGATTTTTAGAATAATACGTGTGGCTATATTGTATTTCAGTAGCCGCCCTCGCTCACAGTCTCTTCCAGTTTCCGAGTACATTAGGGAAACCCTGTCTACCTGTATGCCATTAACTTGGTCCAGACTGTTAGCTGGCTGGCTGGGGAACCCAACAGCTTAGCAAAACCCGCCTTTCACATGGAAAAAATCAGCTTCCCCCTGTATCTGTAATGTTACAGGCTCATTGTAAGTCAGTACACGTGATGTATTGTGACGAAACCATTACGGGGTTAAGTCGGAAATTAGTAAATTTTTCTTAACGTTTCACTGGAACATACGATATGAGGACAGAGCCATTGCGTCGTGAATAAGCATTCAACATGTCAAAGAGCACCGCTGAATCTACGTCACAGAAAAATATCAGTAGAGAGAGAAATAATTCGTGTCAATTCGCTTTTCGCTTACTCACAGTCTCCAGAGAAAGACGGTGAGCTTAGGTTGTAACTTCATGTATGAGAAAACTTGCGATAAGCAAATTACCCTCCACCAGGCACTGAACGAAATTTTCTGTACACAGTGACCTTTACCATGTTTTGAAGGTCGAGTATGCAACATTTCATCAAGATTGGATCAAAATCACAGATTTGTATGGGAAAATATTACACACACATACAAACATGGACTTATTGAAAATGCATTTTCAGTTTTTCTCAAAATTTTCGCATTTTTCAGTAGATTTTCCAGAAACCGTATCTCATGCAAATGCTAACATGAGAATTACGAACGGGGGATTGAGGCGCTATGCTCCGAAGCGCGAGGCCGCTCGCTGTCAGGGGTTCGAATCCCCCTCGGTCATGGGTGTTTGCGCTGCCTTTAATATAAGGTAGTTCATAAATAGTTTGTAAGTTTAGGGATAGGTGACCCCGCGGTTAAGTACCATAAGCTTAACAAACATTTGTTGAAAATATACCTTCTTTAGGTGGTTACGCCAAGATCGCTGATAAAATATATTTCTTTTCCTTGACCGGTATCAATGATTTAAATCATCATTTTCAGTATGGTTACAAGGTCTTCACCTAGGAGCACATGTCAAAGAGTTTCTTGTCGAGTTGGTCGTATTAGATTAAAATGTGAAATATGACTATTTCTGACGTCAAAAGTAGTTACATTTCACCTTTTAATCTAATATGACGATCCATTTTGGTGAGCCGAGCGGGAGTAGCCGAGCGGTCTGGAGCGCCACGTTACGGATCGCGCTGCCTCCCGCGTCGGAGGTTCGAATCCTCCCTCGGGCATGGATGAGTGGATGTGTGTGTTGTCCTTAGCTATTTCAACTTAGTTTAAGTAGTTTGTAAGTCTAGGAACTTAATACTAAAGTAGTTTGGTTCCATAGAATTACAAACATTTTGGACACGTAGTTTTCAACATGTCGACCATATTTTTTTTATTCATTTTATGTCTCGACGTGAAACTCTTTGAACACAATACTTTATTCCTCGGGTAACCAAAGTGGAAAATATTCGTCTTCTACAAAATAAACCGTTGCGACTGTTAAAAATTCTTTATTGAGAACACACGACTGGTTTCGCAAAATGAATTTCCATCCTCAGGTGCTAATTTCATTCAAGTCATAAACATATATTACAGGATGTGGAACTAGCTGATGCACATAATTTATCTCCAGGTGCAACCAGCTTTGCATTTAAAAGAGTGAGGCTCCGTCAAGTATGAATTAAGAACTGAATAAAACCCACCCCAAGCTCCGGAGGAGTCAGCTAGGGAAGGAAGCGTTGTTGTTGCCGGCATCAGACTCTTTATTTGACTTGTGCTTATAAGTGAAGATCTTGTAAACCATTCTGAAGACGAAAAAGTAAGTCATTGAAACCGGTCAAGATAAATTAATATATTTCATCAGCGATCTTGGCGTAACAAACCAAAGAAAGTGTATTTTTTTTATTGCAGAACGACATATTGACCATAGCTGTTTATTTTTTCTCAGTGCTACCGGTTTCGGTCATTTACCGTTATCAAGCGTTAGCAGAGGTTAGCTAATAGCTTAACATGTCGTTATACAAGAATTCAAAATTATAACATAAGAATTTGTTGTCATTGCTCCAGTCATTGATAGCATCACAGTGGCTGATTGCGGGCAGTCAGCCACTGTGATACTATCCTCTATCCTCTTTCCGTCCGCACTGTTTATCATCTATATTTCACTCCCATATAAGGTAACACTCCACACAAATGCCTTCAGAAAGGACTTCCTTATTTTTAAATCAATATTCCATGTTAAGAAATTTCTCTTTTTCAAGAACGCTTTTCTACCCATTGCCATTCTGCATTTTATATCCTCTGTACTGCGACCACCGCATGTTACTTTTCTCAAATGTTCAAATGTTTGTATACTCTATGCGACTTAACTACGGGGTCATCAGTCCCTAAACTTACAAACTACTTATGAACTACCTACAACTAAGGACGGCACAAATATCCATGCCCGAGGGGGGATTCGAACCCCCGACCGTAGTGGCCGTGCAGACTGTGACTGAAGCGCCTCAGTCCCCTCGGCCACCGCGTTACTTTTCTGCCCAAGTAACAAAACTCATCTACTTCTTTTATTGCTTCGTTACCTAATCTAATTCCTTCAGCATCACCCGATTTTCTTAGACTGCATTGGATATTTATGGTACGTGAAGTTCAGAACACAAATAACAATCAGCCGTAGTCATTCGACGCAGCTCTCAAAAATTCTCGAGATAATCGAGTTTGAATAAAATACACGCAAATACCAATATTAAAACAGTTGCGGCACGTGAAGCTCAGGTCCTGCAGCGGTAAATTTTTCTTTTTTTCTCGTTGTCTTCGAATACTTACACAATCTTAATATCTAATGGTGATTTTACCAAAAATGCACGTATTTATGTCTATTCGTAATTTTCTGTAATTTATAAAAATGATGGTTTCAATGAAATAACGTATGTTACAGTATTTAGTTTAGTTGACGGCGGTAGTCTATGATTGTTCAGTTCGTGAAGAGCTACGACGCTGTCGTTGGAAAGTCATCTCCATAGCTATTCATGACTTTCCATGCAGCTAACCTACTCAACCATTGCCTATATACATATAAACAAAAACTGACACAACACGTGGAATTAGAGATTCCAACCTAGCATTCGTCACAGCAGGATTCGAACCACCGACTCCAAGGATGCGAAACCAGAACGCTAGCACCTGAGCAACACATACATATGCTGCAATTATTGGTGCTTACGTGTACTTGCAAAACTTCAAAGTTGATTTTCTCCAAATATTTTGAGAGTTGAGGCGAATGGAACTGGCTGATTGTTATTTAATTTCTGAACTTCACGTACCATAAATATAAATAAATTCTAAAATCCAATACGCGTGTGGTCTCCTTGTACGTCTAGAACACGTAAAATAAAATAAAATAAAAATGGACGTTGGGTTTAAACCGTCATCCTTGCAAATGCGAGTCCACTGCGCCATATCGCTGAGAAGAGGGGAGGAGTTGATGAAGAAATATAGGGGATGAAGGAAGAGATAGGCTGAGAGAGGCACAGAAGGAAATGAATGGGCAAAGAGGAGGAGATAGAGGAGGAGGAGACAGGTGCAGAGACGATGGAGGAGACTGACGAGCGGAATGAAGAAGTTATACATGGTTGGAGGGAGCTGGTTGAAGAGGAGAAGAAGGTGGACAGTGGCGTTCCGACAATTTCTTTAGAAGGGGAGGGGGCAAGAAAACCTACTTACTGACTTCGTGCCGATTCCAGGACTTTTGTCTGGGCGGAGGGGGCGAGGTCATGGAACTTTCATTTAGCCGAGGTGTTCCAGGTTCCGTTTTTCCTTTCTTTCTTTTTTCTTTTTCTTTTTTTTTTTTTTTTTTTAAGAAAAGGGATGATTTGTCAAGTTGCGCTTGCGTCTCATTTATATGTAACTAGCTGAAAACCCGGCGTTTCCCGGGTATTTATTTATTCCTGCCATTTTTAGGTATATATTCATTTGTATAAGGATTGTATGTCTTTAAAATCTCTTGGGAATACAATTAGTGCCTAGTAAAACACTGTGGTGTTCTAACCAATCTTCGGATTGTTGACTGCTTTACCTTAGTAAAGGAGTAATAGATTAAAACTTGATGTGTGATGGTGCGGTTTTCCATTAACGTTACAATTTTTGTGTTCATATCTCATGAACTACGTGTCATACTGTAATACAATTTAGAAGGTAAACACAACTATATGTGTGTATACTGTCTGTAAAACTTACTGCGGCTACAATTTGTAGTGTAGAAATTATAAACTGTAACGTCATACCGAAAGCCGTAGTTTTAGTCCATGAACAACGGAACGTTACTGTTTATGTGCTCATATCTCATTAACTACGTGTCGGAATGTGATACAATTTAGAAGGTACATTCAACTATATGTGTGTATACTGTCAGTAAAATTTCCTGTCGCTACAATTTGTAGTGTTCCAATTATAAATTATAATTGTCATAACGAGAGCCGTGGTTTTACTCCATAAAGAGCGGAAAAGTAGTAAGCGAGAAACTTTTTTCCTTTCATCATTTTACTATGGTTGCCAGCGAGAAAAAGTTTAATAAAGGTTTGAAATTATGTTTAAAGTTTGTTGCATGTCTCCACCATATCCTTTGTTGCATTCTCATACAGGGTATTTCGAAAGTCTCGCCGCATTATATGGCATTTTTTGCGATTGGTGATGACGTAATATCTTTTGAACCATGTGCCGTATGTGATTCTTAACCAAGTAGCAATTGTTACCTCACGGTAAGGAATGTGTGTACCAAATTTGATTGAAATCGGTCCAATGGTTCAGGATAAAATGAGCAGCAGTGTCACAAAATGCAGCAGTTTTTCGCGCATCTCATTGTTTGACGCCATATCTCGTGAACTATATATAGTATGTGATTCTTACACTTACGGCGACCGTCCTCATGGATCGAAGTTTACGCGTACAAGATTTGATAAAGATTGGAAGAAAACTGTAGATTTGTATGTAACACGTACAAATATACGGACACTCTGCTTTATATATTAGCGACCTTGATTGCCTCATCATTGTCCCCTATTAGCAGTCACAGCCTGGAAAATAGGAGAAAGGAGAAGATGGTATGTAGTAGTTATTACAAGATGCTTGCCGACCGCGGTGGCCGAGGGGACTGAGGCGCTGCAGTCACGGTCTGCACGGCCATTACGGTCGGGGGTTCGCATCCTCCCTCGGGTATGGATATTTGTGCCGTCCTTAGTGTTAGTTAGTTCATAAGTAGTTTATAAGTTTAGGGACTGATGACCCCATGGTTAAGTCCCATAAGCTATACAATCATTTGAACATTTTTGAACAAGGTGCTTCAATCATAGGCAAAAATGGCTGGCATCAAAAATACTTGGGGAAGGGGGGGGGGCAGAAACCGTGTCTTGCCCTTCATGAGTTTAAAGTGTGTGTGTGTGGGGGGGGGGGCTGCCCCCTCGGTTGATACGCCATAGGAGGTGGAGGTAGGTCGGCTTGAGCAGGAGGTAGAGGCGGGAGCAGGAGGTGGGTAACAGGGTTAGTTAATTATGTATTCTTTGAATTAAGAATTTCTTCCGTGCACCTCCCCCTCCGTCTGGACGAGACTGTGTGATATTTTGATGGACCCCCTCCAGCCAGCTTAGGTAATTAATGGAGTTCCGCTGTGTCAATGCGGCTGCTGGTGGTGTAAGTTGTGGGCAGTTGTGGCAGGGAGTGCTGCAGTGGTCCGCTGCAGACGGCGCCCCCTGGCGTTCATTAGCAGGCTGCGCTGGCGGGCCTGGCGCAAACAGCGGCCATGAATAGTGCAGCCGGTCGCCCTGCCCCTGCCATCCGCCCTCTACCCTCTGCCCTTTCACCGCCACGCGCAGAGTGCGAAGCCATCTACCGCCCCATGACCACTGTGCGGCAAAGGTCGCCGCTGCACGGGCCTTTATTCGTAGAACCGTTTTCGAGCGGTACTTCGGCTCTTAAGGACGTACTTTGGAGGAAACGATAATATAAATATCCTCCTTAGTGGTTGTCAAGTCTGCAGTAGCCATTATATCAGAAGAATTAAACCAGTTGTTCATTGAAACTTCCTGGCAGATTAAAATTGTGTGCCGGAACCGGGACTCGAACCTGGGACCTTTGCCTTTCGCGGGCAAGCGCACTATCGACTGTGCTATCCCGACACGACTGACAATGTGAAGTTTGGAAAGTAGGAGGCGAGGTGTGAGGCGGCATCGTGAGTCGTGTCGGGATAGCACAGTCGGTAGTGCGCTTGCCCGTGAAAGGCAAAGGTCCCAGGTTCGAGTCCCGGTTCCGGCACACAATTTTAATCTGCCAGGAAGTTTCATATCAGCGCACACTCCGCTGCAGAGTGAAAGTTTCATTCCAGTTGTTCATTAATTGTTTAGTTGTGTAATTGGAGAGTGTTACCTGCATTTCCGTACCTGTTACGTATTTATATTCCGAGTTGAAAGTAAAATGTTGTTTTTACTTTCCGATTCCGAAACTACAATCCACTGCTAGAATGCTGCACTTGACTCGCGATTATTTGGAAAAGTGAGAGTTTCGCGTTTGAAATCCAAGGCACCTAGCGCGCGTCCCATTGAACAACGCAATTTCAAAGCTAACGCGCATTAAAAAATTACGACAAATACTTTACTTGAAATGAACTTTAGAGTCTTGACCACTAATTTAAATGTATTGAGGCCTTACGTGTTTCGACGTTCCGTCATTATCGAAGGCTACAGCAAGACAATGGAATTAATATTCATCAAACATTTCGATAAAACATAAATGAGAACACAATCATCACACTCACCATATCTTTTAAAACTTATTAAAAAGTGAAACTAAACATTCCTTTTTAAAAATGACTGTCAAAGACATATGTCAAACATGAAATAAATTTAAAATTCCCCCCCAGAACAACCCTATTTTCCTAACGATGTCAAAATATAGTATGGAAAAAATTTGGTACAGCACTCATATAATTGTATAATGTAAAAGAAAAATTTTGTAGACAGTGATTGTAAAGTTTTATAGTTGTAAGTTTATAATTGTATAACATAACAGTAACAAAATATTGTGCAGGTTTAAGGTATTAATATTAGAAAAAAATCGCAGAGGGAGTGAGTGCGCATATGTGAGTGAGAGAGAAGTAGAATGACAACATCGCCATCTGGCGGATTCTCCACTTAATAACTGACCGCATCGCCGAATTCAGTATGCACTTGACCATCCTACAGGGATGTTCTGGGGGGATTTTTTAATTTATTTTATGTTTGACATATGTCTTTGACAGTCATTTTTAAAAAGGAATGTTTAGTTTCACTTTTTAATAAGTTTTAAAAGATATGGTGAGTGTGATGATTGTGTTCTCATTTATGTTTTATCGAAATGTTTGATGAATATTAATTCCATTGTCTTGCTGTAGCCTTCGATAATGACGGAACGTTTCACAAATCTCTAATGGAGACAGCAAAGAAATACTTTATTTTTTTACAGTTAAATGCCTTTGTTTACGTTTTAAGATCTTAAAGAGGACAACAAACACAATGTCTAAAGGCCTGAAGACTGCCCATTATAGGCACATGTAGAGATGCCAGCAGACGACATTGTTATGAGTATTCTGCATGAACTTGCAACAGAAATTAAATTTATCCTGTTAGGATCGTAGTTAACCACACACACTACAATCGTGACATATTCAAAAACAAACCACCAAATAATGGTGACAAGGAATATCGCTCTAAGCACACTCTCGGAAAACGTGATATATTCGAAACTAAGCAGTAAAATATTGGGGAGAAACATGAAATAGCTTTTCCATACCCTCGGAAATCCCGAGATATTCGGAAATAATTAGACAAATCTTTCTGACTAGCGAATGGTGTAGGCGTAAAAGTCATTGATACTCATTTCACTTACTGTAACAGCAATTTTAACGTTTCCCTAGTTTCGTCTCCAACCATATTCTCGAAAATCGCAACATAGTCGGAACAAAGTCAAATATCTGTGAGAAGTAAGTACGCAAATGTCATTGCTGATCGTACCACTTGCAGCAACAATTTCATTCAAAATGTTCAAATCTCTGTAAATATATCGGACTAAACTGCGTGGTCATCAGTCCGTAGCTTACAAACTACTTAAACCTAGGTAAACTAACCTACGGAGAAACACACACACCCATGCCCCAGGGAGGACTCGAACCTCCACGGCGAGCAACTGCGCGCTCCGCAGCGAGGTGCTTTAGACCGCTCGGCTCCTCTACCGCGGCAGCAATTTCATTCTCCGTTCTTCAGTCACACACAAAAATCACCAAATCGATGTTATTAACTTCTGAAACAGCATATAAGAGTACTGGATAATATAAAACTGTTATGTGAATAAGAAAATTCTACAAAGTGTTGTGGATAAATAACTCCTACAATGTGTTACAAACGTTAAGATAAATAAAAAAATAAAAAAAAAAAGAATGCGTGGGACACGTTTCGTTCGCAGAACCTCTTGCTTGGTAGTCCATCACTCTGCCCTTTTTATTTTCGGGTCTCCAACCTCCCATACAACCCGTCCTTCCGCTCACCAAAGTCGCCTTCTTCGGCGTCGGCTTCAATCCGCCTTTTTTGAAATTTTATTTGTTTTAATGCTTCCTTCCATCTTGTACTTGCAAATAAAAATCCTTTTTGCGGAAGTTTGGTTAAAAAGTAGGGAAAAAATAATAATAATAAAACTTATTTGATGAATTTTCGTCTTGCTGTGCCACAGCTTTGGAACCAAAGTATTCCAAACAAAAAGTAAAGCCGCTTCTATAGTAGCAAACATAATCTATTGTTCTTCTATTTACAATTGGAGAAAATAACTTTTTACTTCTTTTTCTATGTCCCTGCCCACCGTCTATTTCAAAGTTCGTCTTCTCGGTTTTTGTTTGCAGTTGTTCGTGTCCGGTTGAGGTTCAGTTTCTTCGTGCTTTCTGCCCATTAGACTAAAGCAACTCGGCGTCGTTATTAGTCCCTTCATATTTTATATACTCGTTCCCACGTTTGTTTCTCAATGTTAATATGATTTTAATTACAATTAGTTATAAGAAATTCATCCAGAGATGATTTTGTAATTCATCGTTAATTCGCTGTTGCCCTGAAACGGTTTACTGCGAGTTATAAAACCAAAACTGTGAGATATACGGCAAATCAAGATGGCGTCTGTGACATGGAAGGAACAAGTGAATATCGTTTTCATGTCACTTTCCAAAGTCGTCGTTCATTGGCTAATGTAACAGCAATTTTCATTGGAAGTAAAAAATTTTTTGGTAGACATATATTTCTAGTTGCCTCCAAAGTACGTTTTTGAGAGCCGAAGAGCCGAGGTACCACTCGAAAACGGTTCTACGAATAAAGGCACGTCGCTCCTGCAGTAGTCGGGTCGTGTGCCTCTGTGTGTTCACACTGCCAGTCATAAGCCACTGCCTGCACTCCGGAACTGTTTACCAGCGTTGCCACTTCTCAGTTAACAGCAACGTACAATAATTGTACAAACAGCTCAACAAGTTGCACTTTGTAGATACTTGATCTAGATTCCGGCACCATCTAAGAGTGCCTTCATCAGCAGCCCGAGAACGGCTAGCCTCTGGCTAGTATGTCTTCCAATGTTATCTATCTTGTGGACTTGAGCATATCGCTCATACGTTTACGTCTATGTCAGTAATAATTTTAATCTTCTGATTAAGGCGCCCTTATTAGTTAGTGCCTAAATCTAGCTCAAGTATCTAAAAGTGCAACTTGTTGGGCTGTTTGTACAGTTATTGTAAATAGCTTAAACCCGCGGCTCCGCCCGCGTGTTGGTTGATTATGATAGATAATGCGCGAAACGTCAAATCGATTTTTTTAAAGAATAAAAATTCTTTTTACTTCTTTATTTATTTATTCTTATATTTCCTTATTCGTATGCTTATCCTTACAGAGAAAGAGCTGAAGACATTGTAGCACGTATAGACCGAAGATATGGATTATGGCATCACATTTCGCTGTATGTAACCTCCTTGCTATACAGTCGCAAACGTCACCGTTGGCCTTCAGTCCAATTTTTTTAAAAAATTTTACGACTTTTAACCACTGTAACTTCCACACCTTAATAGTTATCGGCATGGAACTGCTGTGCTGTACAACGGAAGGCTTCGGACAACAATTACACACAGACCATTCGTTTGCGTTCTGTAGTTTTCGCTGCAGAGCAAAATATCAACACACACGTAGAATTTTATGTACACTTATAACTTTCCATCCCAATATACTCCACCCTTTTATCATTATCAACCCTCAAGCAACAATGCAACCAATAAAACCATTTTGAAAGAGTAAATATAATTTTCAAAGAGCAATTGTTGTTCCGCATTTCGCTTTAAGTCTCTGTGACTTGTCGTTCGGACGTGATAAGCGTACACAGAACAGACATTCACATTTATAGATATAGATTTGGTACGGTTGTTGCAATTTTGACAAGACATGGTTAAAATCGTCAAACAGCAAAGTCATTGGCGAAACATGGAACTCCCCTTGTTGCTGTACGCCGGCCGTTCCACGTCGGAGGCTCGAATCCTCCCTCGGACAAGGGTGTATTTGTCGTCCTTAGTTTAAGTTTTTGTAACACTCGGGACTGACAACCTAAGTCGTCGAGTCTTACGAGATTACAAGCATTTGAACATGGAACTTCCGACGATTTGGAAGGATGGTGGTCTGACGGTCTATGTCACGAATTGTGCTGCTGACCCCACAGGAGACTACATTGCTCACTAGGGCATGGTGTGTTGTCCATAGCATAAGTTGGATAAAATAGTGTGTAAGTCCACGGATCCATGACCCTAACAGTTTGGTGCTTTACTCAAGCAAAACTTGAACTTTGGACGAAACTTAGAGTTTATCGTCCCGTTTTCATTACAGACGGAGATTTCGTTGTAATTGGCGGTAAGTCATCGAGTAAAACAGAAGTGATATCTGGCGTTCCACAGGGAAGCGTTATTGGTCCCCTACTCTTCCTCCTGTTTATAAACGATTTAGGAGATAATCTGAATAGCTCCCTTAGACTGTTCGCAGATGATGCTGTCGTTTATCGGTTAGTGAAGTCAACAGAGGATCAAAAGCAACTGCGAAGCGATTTAGACAAAATTTCTACTTGGTGCGAAAATTGGCAATTGACACTAAATAAAGAAAAGTGTGAAGTAATACACATGACCACTAAAAGAAATCCGATGAACTTCAATTACGCGATAAATCAGTCAAACCTTAAGGTCTTAAATTCTACCAAATACCTAGGAGTTACAATTACGAACAACTTCGACTGGAGAGAACACATAGAAAATATTGTGGGGAAGGCGAACCAAAGGTTACGTTTCATTGGCAGAACGCTTAGACGATGCACCAGCTCCACCAAAGAGACTGCCTACATCACACTTGTCCGTCCTCTCCTGGAGTACTGTTGCCCCTTGTGGGACCCTCACCAGGTGGGACTGACGGAAGATATTGAGAAGGTTCAGAGAAGGGCAGCTCGTTTTGTTTTATCACGTTACGGGGGGGGGGGGGGGGGGGAAGCGTCACGGAAATGTTGCACGAATTGGGGTGGAAATCATTAAAAGAAAGACGTTATTCATTGCGGCGTGATCTGTTTGCGAAGTTTCAATCACCGACTTTTAGTTCTGAATGTGAAAATATTTTGCTAGCACCCACCTACTTAGGGAGACATGACCATCCCAATAAAATAAGAGAAATCAGATCGAAAACGGAACGACTTAGGTGTTCTTTCTTCTCGTGCGCTATTAGAGAATGGAACGATAGAGTAAAGTTATGAAGGTGGTTAATGAACCCTCTGCCAGGCACTTAAATGTGATTTGCAGAGTATCTATGTAGATGTAGATTACGCTCGGACTTTTCGGTACGGATGAGGTGGGAAATCGGCCGTGCCCTTTGAAAGGAAACGTGCAAGCATTTGCCTGCAGTGATTCAGGGAAATCACGGAAAAGCTAAATATGCATGGCCGGAAGTGGTTTTTAACCACCGTTCTCCCTAATGCGGGTCTAATGCGTTCCCACTGCGCCACGTCGCTCGGTCGGCTACATTAAACATTTTCAGTCAAACTCCCTTTGTTTTCGTATGTGTTTAAATATAGAATTAACTACTGAGGTTATGTCCCTAAGCTTACAAATTACTTATGAACTAACTTATAATAACTTCAGCACACACTACGCGAATAGCCGAAGGCGAAGTCGAACCTCCGCCGTCGGTCATTCCATCTTGGCCCAGATTTATATACTCTCTTGTATACTTGTCGATTTCTGTTGTACAGAAACCTGGTGACGACGCTAATGCAGCGTCTACAGGATCTAAACCGGCTGCTTGAGTAATAAAGCATTATCAATATTTTCCAAGAATTGTTAATATCATTTATCTGCGAGTAATAAAATTTGTTAAGATACAGAACATGAAAAAAAAAAAATCGATAGGAGCAGAAAGAATAGTTACAAAAATGGGAACAAAAGAAAAGATGGTGAATTTAATCTGTTAAATGATGTAGGATCTTAAGGGGAAGAATGTGAGGCAGTGGCGTAGCTATGTCACCAAGGGCCCCGGGGCAAAAATGACATTGGGGCCCTCTAAACACTAATACTGTACAGATGCAAAACTACTTCATCACCAGCTCCTTACCGCCCACTGGAAGACATAATAAGGCAAACCTAAATAATACTAAGTAAAAAATGTTCAAATGTTTGTGAAGCTTATGGGACTTAAATACGGGGTCATCAGTCCCTGAACTTCCAAAATACTTATGAACTACTTACGAACTAGGACGGCACAAATATCCATGCCCGAGGGGGGATTCGAACCCCCGACCGTAGTGGCCATGCAGACCGTGACTGGAGCGCCTCAGTCACCTCGGCCACCGCGGCCGGCTACTACTAAGTAAATTATTATGTGTCACGCAGCAGATAATATTTAATCGTACTCTCTAATATAATTGTGAATGTTTGTTTGTTATGCTGTCATGCAAAAATTACTAGGTGATCTGGATGAAATTTTGCAGAGGGATAGAGATGGAGTTGGACCTGGGTAAAGATGAAAATGCCCCGTGGGATATTTTTCGTCAACGGTGACAGCAGGCGGACTTCTGTCAGTCCCGACAACTCACTCCCGCTAAACTTATGCGCTGTTATCTCATTTCGTCAAAGAAGGAAAATAGGGAAAATATTCATGTAGGATGGTTTCAGCATCCCAGTGGGAGGTTAAAAAAATTAAAAAATTCGATGCTTTACTGTAACTTTTTTCCGATCGTCGGTCACGAAGGCCGAGGGGCCCCTGGAGCTCGGGGGCCCCGGGGCACTGCCCCGCCTAGCCCTATGATGGCTACGCCACTGATGTGAGGCAATACTTAGTTTTTACGAATTTTCGTGAATTATGGAAAGACAAACCTATGTTTACAGGTTTGTTCGATTTGCAGAAAGCTTTGACAGTGTTGAATGGAATACAATCCTTGAAATTCTGAGTGTACCTGGAGACGAGGAGTTACATAGAACAGAAACCACACAGCAGTTATAAGAGACTAAGGGCATGATAGGAAAGCAATGGCTGGGAAGGGAGTAGTACGATGTGCAATGAACAATCTGTGAATGAAAGCAAGCAGAAATTCCGCTAGGAAATTCGATTTTACTGAAGAGAAATCGAAACCTTTCAGTATGCCGATGAAATTGTAATATTGACAGAGACAATGAAGGTATGAACGAGCAGTTGAAAGGGTTGGACAGTGTATTGGAAAGATGATAAACGATGAACATGAACAAGAGTAAAACAAGGGTAATGGAATGCAGTATACGAAAATCAGGTGATGAAGACTACAAATGTTCAGATGTTTGTAAAGTCTATGGGACTTAACTACGGGGTCATTAGTCCCTAAACTTACAAACTACTTATGAACTAGCTAACATTAAGGACGGCACAAATATCCATGCCCGAGGGGGGATTCGAATCCCCGACCGTAGTGGCCGTGCAGACCGTGACTGGAGCGCCTCAGTCTCCTCGGCCACCGCGGCCGGCATGAAGACTACGAAATGAGACAAGAAAAGTAGTACAAGAGTTTTGTTATCTGTCAATACAATGACTTATAAGTACTGAAGTCGAGAACATAAAAATGCAGAATGGCTAAGGGTGTGAAAGAATTTCTGAAGAAGCGAAATATTAATTTAAATGTTACAATGTCCTTTGTGAAAGAAGGTAAGATCAGACAAAAGGCGATAGAAGCTTTTGAAATGCCGCGTTACAGGAGAAGGAAACTCAGATGGGGAGATCAGAGGATATTGAACAGGATTGGGGAGTTGATTAATACAAGGAATCGATTAATAAAAACATTCTGAGACATCAATGAATTGTATATTTAGTACTGGAGGGAAATGTGGGTGATAAAACTCGCCGGAGCAGACGAAGATTGTTGTTGTTGTTGTTTGGGGTTTAGAGAGGACTAAACTACATGGTTATCAGTCCCCTGCAGACGAAGAGACGAGTACATTAACCCTTTCATTCCCACTGTTGTTCCTAGACAACAACGTATTAAAAGCTGATTTATACCATATATTGTGTACCAGTCTTTAAAGTCGAATGGTAGTTGATGGAAAACTTGCTTCTAGTACGACATTTGCTGCTTGGTACGGCGTGTAGCCACTTCTGAGACATTAATCTGTCCGTCTTGGAGGTTGTGTTGCGTCGCCGTCTGTATGTGGCTGTGAGTGTGGTTCCTTTTATTTTATTCCAGCAGTGAACCGTCTTGTATTTGGTGCTGCAGAGAAGATTATGCTATCATTATTGATCTGGCAGTGTTAAAATAACGTCCCAATTAATAAAATACCTCGATACAAACATCTGTGTTGCGCATCAGATACATGACATAAAAAACAATAGTTCGATCAACAATTGTAAAACACATACAAGGTGTCCAGAAACGGACTCCCTGATTTCAAAATTAAATATCTCGAAAACAAAGATCGACAGAGGAATGCAGTAAACGGTATGTTTATTGCGAAAGCTGTAAGACGTTTATACAGCAGTTTGAAATAATAATTACAAAAGCTGCTAACAGATGTCTCTGTAATCACCATAAGTAATGCCAAATAGTAATCCGAATCCCAGAGCGATCAGTTCCACTATTGAAACGTGGAGTGAGGTTAGCGTACCGAAGGAAGAGATTAAAACCATGTACTCCATTGAACAACGCGTTTTTCTGGTGCTAGAGTACCTCAGGTTAGAAGAGATTTCTACGGCAACAAGGCGAAGTTTTCAAGCACGATTTAATGTTCCAAAGGACCCGATGCGAAAACCATTCGTATGCTCTTCGCAAAATTTCAACAAACAGGCAGCGTAACTGATGATCTAGTGGGGCATGTTGGCCGCAAGTAAACCGCAGTTACGCCTAAAAATATCGCCACAGTTTCTGGAATTATTCAGTGAAATCGAAAGTCATCCGTCCGTAGAATTGCATCTGAGACTGGTTTGAAGCGTTCCAGCACGAAAAATATACAGAGAACGAGCCTACACATGTTTCCATTCAGATTTCAAACGCACCAGGCCATACCGTACGAGCTGTGCAACAAAGGGTTGCCTTTGCTAATCAGATGCTCACAATGATTGATAGTGAAGGATTTGATGTTGGCTGCATCTGGTTTACAGATGAAGCCCACTTCCACCTGAATGGATACGCGAATTAGCAGAACTGACGATTTTGGGGTTCTGAAAAGCCATATTGGTGTGAAGCGAAACCCCTGTAGTCTCCTAAAGTTACTTTGTGGGCTGCAGTATACAGTAGAGGCATTGTTGGCCCTTTTTTCATTCGAGAAATGGTCACTGGTGCACGTTACGTTGCAATTTTGCAACAATTTATCGCCACACAGCAAGTCTTAGAGGATCGACCAGGTACTGAATGGTTTATGCAAGATGGAGCCCGACCACATCGGACCGAGCAAGTGTTTCCTTTTCTTCAGGAATACTTCGGGAATCGAGTCATTGCTTTGGAATATCCCAAATTTACTGGTGCAGGCACGGATTTGCCTCCATATTCGCCGGATTTGACTCGCTGTGACTTTTTTTTTTTTTTGTGGGGCACAGTGAAAGACGTGGTTTCCCCGAAGCATCCCGCCACGCTGAACGAGCTTGAATCGGCAATCTCTGTGGCATGCGAATCCATTTCGGTTGAGACACTACGAAATGTGATGGCGAATGTCATTCTTCGTTTGCGCCAACTTTGTAGTGCCAATGATGAACATTTTTAAAACATTGTGATGTGATTATTTGCAAAGAGAGTTTTCAAACGATTATTTCACTTATGTATGCTGATATGAGCTGTACATCGTACAGCGCCATCTGTTAGCAGTTTTTGCAATTATTATTTCAAACTGCTGTATAAACTTCTTACAGCTTTCACAATAAACATACCGTTTACTGCATTCCTCTATCGATCTTTGTTTTCGAGATATTTAATTTTGAAACCAATGAGCCTTTTTCTGGACACCCTGTATTTTGATGTTTAGTGCACTGTATTAATACAGAGAACACTGAATTTTAATTGTCCCATAGCTGAATTAACAATGTGGGAATGAGAGAGTTAAGCAGCCGCGGTGGGGTAGCCGAGCGGTCTAAAGCGTCTCGCTGCGGAGCGCGCGGTTGCTCGCCGTGGAGGTTCGAGTCCTCCCTGGGGCATGGGTGTGTGTGTTGTCCTTAGGTTAGTTTACCTAGGTTTAAGTAGTTTGTAAGCTACGGACTGATGACCACGCAGTTTGGTCCGATAGATTTACAGACATTTGAACATTTGAATTTTAGAGTTAAGCAGGTTCAACTTTATGTGGGTTTGCGTTCTTATTCATTAATGAAGAGGCCTGTACAGTGTAGGGTAGCGTGAAGAGCTGCATCAAAGCAGACTGAACAACAAATAATACCAGTTGGTCAGTATGACGATAAGGAAGTAGAGTGAATCGAATGTTGTAGGTGTAGGAATGTAAGTACCAACTGATGAAAGTGAAGCTGTGCGAGGGAATATTACGGCTGTGTTTGGTGTAGCACTGGTGCAAGTGAGGGGGCTTACTGCTGGCCGGCGAACGGCCACGCACCGCGGCTGTGGCTTAGCAGTGGCTTGTCTCCGCTAAGCCCCGCTACTGCCTGGGATCGGCCCACACAATGCTCCGTATTAATTGACGCAACGCCCGCCCGGATACCGGTTACCCGCATAACGGCGCAGCACCACAAGCTGCCTGCTAACAGGGGCCGGCCGCAGAGCTACGTAGGAGGGATTCCTTTTTCTGCCGCACATGGCTAGCACTTTATCGAGATAATATGAAGATCATACATCGTCACTTTTTAAAATTTTGTACCTTTTCGTATTTAGTTTGTAATATTCGATTAGGTATAAGCTTCAAAGCTTAATCGTACACGCCAAGATACCATTCTTCCATCAATCTAAATACACACGTGAAACAAGTTTTATTTTACTCGCCAAACACAGCTTCAGTGGTATTATATACTATTGTGATTTTGTATCTATAAATTAACTGTTCAAAAAAAAAGTTAAAATGTTTGTAAAGCTTATGTGACTTAACTACGGGGTCATCAGTCCCTAAACTTACAAACTACTTACGAACTACTTACGAACTAGGACGGCACAAATATCCATGCCCAAGGGGGGATTCGACCCCCTGACCGTAGTGGCCGTGCAGACCGTGGCTGAAGCGCCTCACACCCCTCGGCCACCGCGGCCGGCAATTAACTGTTCAACTGTTTGTAAATCTATCGGACTAAACTGCGTGGTCATCAGTCCGTAGCTTACAAACTACTTAAACTAAGGTAAACTAACCTAAGGACAACACACACACAGACATAGACACACACACACACACACACACACACACACACACACACACACACACACACGCCCCAGGGAGGATTCGAACCTCAGACGGCGAGCAACCGCGCGCTCCGCAGTGAGGCGCCTTAGACCGCTCGGCTACTCCACCGCGGCTATCTATAAATTAATTAATACATCTTCCGTATTTCTTGATTTCCAGAAGGCTTTTGACCCCGTACCCCACAAACGGCTTTTAATCAAATTGCGTAATTATGGTACATCGCCCCAGCTTTGCGACTGGATAGGGGATTTCCTGTCAGAGAGAATACAGTTTGTACTAAACGATGGTAAGGCATCGACTAAAACAGAAGTGATATCGGGCCTTCCACAGGGTTGTGTTATTGGTCCTCTGCTGTTTCTTATTTACATAAACGATTTAGGGGAAAATCTAAGCAACTCTCTTAGGTTGTTTGCGGATGACGCCGTCATTTATCGTGAAATCATCTGAAGATCAAAACTAACTGCAGAACGGTGTAAAAATTGGCAATTGACTCAAGATGAATCAATCTAAAGTGAAGGCCGTAAACTCCACAAAATACATAGGAATTACTATTACTTCAGATTTAAACTGGAAAGAACACGTAGATAATGTCGTGGGAAAGGAGAACCAGAGACTGCGTTTTAGTGGCAGAACCCTTAAAACATGCAACAGAACTACTAAAGAGACTGCATACACTACGCTTGTCCGCCCTTTTTTGGAGTATTGCTGCCCAGTGTGGGATCCTTATCAGGTGGGTTTGACAGAGGACATCTTGCGTAACTCTCATAGATTTCGTAGTTAATTAGAACGTGCTTGCACAAATCTTTTCAATGTATCCCAGGCTAGTATAGTTTATTTAAAATCTGGGAAACATGTGAACGCCGCGGCGGAACGCACTGAGGCGCCGCCGCGCGGGAGTAGCCGAGCGGCCTGGAGCGCCACGTTACGGATCGCGCAGCCTCCCGCGTCGGAGGTTCCAATCCTCCCTCGGGCATGGATGTTTGTGTTATCCTTAAGTTAGTTTAACTTAGTTTAAGTAGTTTGTAAGACTAGGAACTGATGACCATCGTAGTTTGGTCCCACAGATTTACAAAAATTTGTACATTTGAACATGTGAACAAGTAGAGTTGTTGATGAAATGTTTCTGCCTCGCCTGCATTCAACGAGCTGAAAAATGTCCAACAAGGTCCAGGAGAAATCTATTTTTGTCATGCAAAGGTGATGTATAACTCTTTTCATTGTATGCTTTTTGTCAAAGGTAAAAACATTCCTGAAATATTTTAGAAAAATAATGAATCACATTTTGCACGTCGAACAGACGGTCGGTATTATCCGATCTACTACTATTATCATCGGCTGCAAATAGTAAAAACATTATATATATTCCTGGCCATTCAGAGCATTCACAAAAGATCGGCGCCGGTGGTGACACCTACAACGTGCTGACATGAGGAAAGTTTCCAACCGATTTCTCATACACAAACAGCAGTTGACCGTCGTTGTCTGCTGAAACGTTGTTCTGATGCCTGATGTAAGGAGGAGAAATGGTACGGTCACGATTTCGAGTTTGATACAGGTCGGATTGTAGCCTATCGCGACTGCGGTTTATCGTATCGCGACATTGTTGCTCGCGTCGGTCGCGATCCAATGACTGTTAGGGGTTCAGGAGGGCAATACGGAACGCCTAGCTGAATCCCAACGGCCTGTAACAGATCGTACAGCTACGTCTCGATGCCTGGGTCAACAGATGGGGACTTTTGCAAGACGACAACCATCTGCACGAACAGTTCGACGACGGTTGCAGCAGCTTGGACTATCGCCTCAGAGACCATGGCTTCGGTTACCCTTGACGCTGCATCACAGACAGGAGAGCCTGCTATGGTGTACGCAACGACGAATCTGGGTGAACGAATAGCAAAATTTCATTTTTTCGGATGAATCCAGGTTCTGTTTACAGCATCGTGGTGGTCGCATCCGTGTTTGGCGATATCGCGGTGAACGCACATTTGAAACGTGTATTCGTCATCGCCATACTGGCGTGTTGGTTACACGTCTAGGTGACCTCTTCTTCGGATATATGTGTCTATGGAATACCCGTTTATCATATGCAGTTCTTGTTGGTGTAGCAATTTGAATGGGCAGTAGTGTATATATCGCGAAGTACAGGTGTTTCCTATATCAGTTTCGTCACTCAGCAATTGTTCACCCTTGGTTAATGATTCTCACAAGAATAACAACTACAGATTTGGCTTCCTTCACGCCGACAAATTTGGCATTTATTCTCTATTTGAATTTTGATTCTAGTACCTCCTTAGCATAGGTTTAAGTCGTTTTTATGTGTAGCACTTTGGTGCCATACTTTTATAAATATTCGAACATTTTTTGTCAAAAGTATAACTTACTTTACTTTACGCGATCACGCCCAGTGGAGCGCGCGCTGATATAATCAAGGCTCTCCATGCATTGCGATTCTTCGCTGCCTGTTCCCAGTTTTTCCAGGCCTCAAGTTTTTGCAGTTCTCCTCTTATCCCGTCCATCCACCTCTTCCTTGGTCGTCTCAGTGTTCTTTTGCCTGTTGGTATCATCTCCATGGCTATCCTAGGTCATCTCTCCTCATTCATACGTAACCTCCTGCCCTGTCCATTCTAATCCTCTACTTCTCATCAAGCCCACAGTGTTCGGTTCCCTATAGAGTTGTTCTAATTCTATATTGTGCCTTCTCCTCCATTCTTCATTGTCTTTAACCGGCCCAAATATTTTCCTCAAGCATCTCCATTCGAAAACCGTCGAGCCAGTTTAATTCCTGTTTTCTAGTGCACCAGCATTGACACCCGTATGAATGACAGGAATAATTAATGTTTGATACAACCTTCGTTTGAGGGCTCGTGATATGCTCTGGGAAGTCAAAATTTGTTTATTGAATGCAAGCATCTACTACCCGCTTGAAGTTTTGCCTTTATTTCCATTTCAGACGATGAATTTTCTGAAATTATGCTTCCAAGATATTTAAAATCCTTTATTCTTTTGTAGGTGTTATTCTCCACAGTTAATTCCTGGATTTCTGGGTGTAGGCCTATTGCCACTATCATATTTGTGGTTTTCGAGGGGTTCACTTTCAGTCCAAATTTGCTTGCTATGCTTTCCATGGTCATCATTAGCATCTTCAAATTTTCTTTTGTGTGTGTCATGAAGACTATATCACCTGCTAGATGGGTGATGTTCCTGTTTGCTACCTTGTTACCCTGATGGTTGAAACTATCCATTTCTCTAATGATCTTCTCAAGCTCTGTATTGAATAACATTGGCGAGAGATTATCCCCTTGCCTTAGTCTGTGGTTACTCGAAAACTACCCGTGGTTCTATTCCCCAGTTTAATCTTTGCTCTTGTGTCATCCAGGTATAGCGATACAAGTCTTACCAGCTTCTTGGACACACAAAATTCGAAAAATGTTCAAATGTTTGTAGAGCTTATGGGACTTAACTACGGGGTCATCAGTCCCTAAACTTACAAACTACTTATGAACTAGCTACTACTAAGGACGGCACAAATATCCATGCCCGACGGGGAATCGAACCCCCGACCGTAGTGGCCGTGCAGACCGTGACTGGGCGCGCCGCAGTCCCTTCGGCCACCGCGGCGGGCCACCAAATTCGATCGAGGTCTTAAACAAACTTGTCCTGTGGATACTGTCTTATGCCTTTTGGAAAATATCAAACAGAAGGTGTATTTCTTTATCGTATTCATACATTTCTTCGCAGACTTGCTTAATAAAAAATGTATGGTCAGTAGTTGACTTTCGTGGTTGAAACTCACCTTGGTATTCGCCCTTTAGCTCTTCTGCCAGTGGTTTAGTATACTCTGTAAGAAATATTTAGTAATGCTATCCCCCTATAATTGTGACATAGCATTTTGTCATTCTTTTTATGGACTGGGCAAATAAGAGCCACTTTCCAATTTTCAGGTATCTCTTCTTCTCGCCATATCTTTCTGACTAACTTGTGGATGTTCTGTATACAAGAGTTCTCTCCAGCTTTTAGCATTTCTGCAGCGATACCATCTTGTCCAGCACTTTTGCCATTCTTTAGTTCTTTCATATGGTTTTTTATTTCTTCGAATGTTGGAAGGGGTATTCCGGATCCACAGTTACAGGTTCGTCAAACTGGAAGGTTTCGTTACGTTGCTCACAGCTTAGGAGTTCAAAACACTAACGACGGCGTATTTGTTCGACTGTGTTCTGGAATTACACACAAACTAGGGGCTAGAAATATGCCGGCAAGACTTTGGTGACACCAATAGTACCGTACACGGCGTTGCCAGCCTAGTAACACACGTCTGTGGTTTGCAGCCTTTTGCGCTACCAGCGACATCTGCCGCGTGGTTTTGCGCGGGACACGATCTGCTGTCACCGACGTTCGCTCCATAATTTTCGCACGACAGAAAAGCAGTGGCACCGTACGCCCTGGCGTAAAAAACGGGCACGGACCATAGCGCAGTGTGCAGAAAACACACCACTGACGTCCTGAATCGACCAGCCACGTCTGATATGCCGATGGCGTGCGTGCCTTAGCACCGCCAGCAGTTGATCTCTGTTTTCTCGAGATGATTGATTGATAACTTTCTATCAGGATGAAACGAAATGTGACTGTAGATTACGGTGATGACTTATGTTTCATGTTACCAGAGGGCGGCCACGTACGACTAAAGCCGTTCTATACTTAGAAATAGAATAGAAAAAAAGCTTTATCACTTGAAGGACCACGTCATTTTATGGCACGTCGCATGACAGGTAGCAGTTCAGACGAAACGAAACACACGTCAAAGGCAAAACGGGAGTATATTCTCCCATGTAAGCAGGGACGTTAGTTTCAGCGACCCAGCGCAAATATTTCTGGAATGACGATAGATGAGGAAAAACACGAATTATTTACGAAACTAATAGAAAAAGTGGTAGAGTCCAACCTCGGCTAAGATCAGTTTGGATTTACAAGAAATGTAGAAACACGTGAGACACTTACCTTAACCCTTAAATGCGTGATTTATTTATTTTCCAAAAAAGAATTATTTTCGTATTCTGTAAGTTCTACAAACAAAGGGAAAAATATTTAAAAAAATCATATGTTGCTAGCTTTAAAAAAATCACATATGCAATATACAGAAACTTATTATATAATTTTCAAAGTTTGATAGTTTAAACGAATTTTTATGTTTATTATGTTTCTGCATACCTGTCTTCGTTGGTGTGATTTTTTTTCTCCTTCCGAAACTGGCTCTGTATGAGGAAACAAAACGTCAAAATCTGCAAAATTATTACGACGTCGTTTTCTCCAAACATAAGGAATCAGAAGTTCACCCTGCAGCCAACCTCAGCACAACAAACATCATAGACACTTCCTAAAAACTGCTACATCTGTTAAACACGTATTATCTCGCAAACTCCACACTAGAAGAGGAAAACACACTATTACAGTCGATGCTGCAGATATGCAGCACCATGCATTTAAGGGTTAGAAGACAGATTAAGGAAAGGCAAAGGTACGTTTTTAGCTTTTATAGATTAGGGAAAGTTTTTCGCAATATTGACTGGGATACACTCTATCGAATTCTGAATCGAGCAGGGTTAAATATAGGGAATGGAAGGTTATTTACAACTTGTACAAAATCAAGAGAACAGTTATTAAGAGTCGAAGGGCATGAAAGGGAAGCACTGATTGACAAGGGCATGAGACAGGAGTGTAGCCTTTCCCCATTTTTATGCAGTCTGCAGATTGAGGATTGAGGATGACGAAGGAAAAATTTGGAGAATGAATTAAAATCCAGTGAAAAGAAATAAAAACTTTGTGGTTTGCTGGTGATATTCTAATTCTGCCAGACCCCAGAGGACGTGGAAGAGCAACTGAACGGAACGGAAAGAGGTTATAAGGTAACATTAATAAGAGCAAAACAAGTATAATGGAATGTAGTCTAAGAAAATGAGGCGATGCTCAAGGGATTAGATTACGTAATTAGGCAAAAAAGCAGTATATGAGTTTTTTATCTGGCTAACTAAATAACTTATGATGGCCGAGGTAAAGAAGATATAAAATGCAGAATGGCTATGGGAAGAAACGTATTTCTGGAAAATCGAAATTTCTTGACATAAATTAAAGTATATGTTGGAAGTCCGTTCAAATCAAATGTTTGTAAATCTATCGGACCAAACTGCGTGGTCATCAGTCCGTAGCTTACAAAGTAAGGTAAACTAACATACACCCATGCCGTAGGGAGGACTCGAACCTCCGACGGCGAGCGAGGTGCCTTAGACCACTAGGCTACTCAACCGCGGCTAGGAAGTGCTGAAAGAATTTGTCTGGAGAGAGCATTGTACTGGAGTGAAATGTCTACGGTAAGGAGTTCAGACAAAAAGAAGATAGAAGCATTTGAAATGTTGTTGGGTAGATCGCCTAACTGATGAGGAGGTGGTAAATGGGGAGAAAGAAAGATTCTGACATATCATGAGTAAAAGAAGGGATCAATTTGTGGGGCCCAATGTAACACTGGAGGGATCAGCAAAGTGTGTGGAGTAAAACTCGCTGTGGGAGACCGACAAACGAATACAGTAGGCAGATTCAAATGGTCGCCGTTCTTATTTGGAGGTGAAGAGGCTCGTTCAATATAGAGTAGGGTGCAGAGCTGAATCAAAACGGTCTGAGGACTGAAAGCCACAACAACAACAACAACAACAAAAACGTGGAAAAACGACTGACACGTGTATGAATGTAAGGCAAAGGTTCAAGATCGTAAATACTATGACATATTTTAAAACGTAAGTAAATGTTATTTGAAATACAAACTTACGCTTTTTTTATCTATGGTGCGTATTATTTCATATGCAATCAATATCATTAAATATCACAGAAAGAATGGCGAGGAGTTCATAGCAACACTTCTATTGCATCACGAGAAATTTGAAATGGAAAATAAAGCTTCAAATAACCGATAGATGCCGCTATTGAACCCCACGTCGCTCGTGAGCACATTGTAGTTGAAGTAACACGATGCATCACCCGCTGTACTGACTGCTATTCACGTTGTTATTCAGTGGACTGAAAATAGATGTCCAGTTACACACAATGAAAAGTTAGGAAAGGGTTAGTCGTTTTATCTTATTGCTTTTTACTACAGTGCTAAAATGAACAAAACGCAAATGAAATACCGTAGATCACAGGCGAGAATAAACGTAGGTAAATGGCTGACCGAGGGTGTGACAGTAAGGTAAATGCTAGTTGTACATAAATTACACCAATTGTTATGACGCATACGGGACTTGGCATGAACATTTTGAATGGTTATGTTACAGTGAACGTTTGCACATGCTGAAACGATATCATAGAGTATAATAGTTGCTACAATACGTATTTTGAGAAACTTACGAAATTTATGCTGTTTGGAGCTGTACAACAATGGTATGAAGTCGGTGGTGGCACATGGAAAGTGTTCAAAATCTTCACATGTTTAAGACAATAATGATAAATCTGAAGCATAGAATTAAAATTTGTGATGCGGCCGGGAATCGAACCCGGACCTCCATGCTTACTAGGAAGACGTCTTACCGTTAGACCATCACACCATTAACAATTAATGCGCCTCGGAATAGTTTAAGTACGATTTCCCTCCACGTCACATCCTTTAATTCAGCTTCTGTTCAAAAATGTTCAAATGTTTGTTAAGCTTATGGGACTTAACTACGGGGTCATCAGTCCCTAAACTTACAAACTACTTATGAACTACTTACGAACTAGGACGGCACAAATATCCATGCCCGAGGGGGGATTCGAACCACCGACCGTAGTGGCCGTGCTGACCGTGACTGGAGCGCCTTAGTCACCTTTTTTTTTTTTTTTTTTTTTTTTTTTTTTTTTTTTCCTTTCTTCTCTCTCTGGGTAGTTCTGTTCATTGCGGACACTGATCATATTTGTTCGTTTTCGTTCGTTGTGTTCTTGGCTCAGCTTTTTTATTTCAGAGGGCGTTGAGCCCTCTGACCGGGCGCGCTGAGCCACGGCGCCCGGCTTAGTCACCTCGGCCACCGCGGCCGGCTCAGCTTCTGTGTTCCAAAGATAATTGCCACTACTGCCAAGGCTCTCCATGCAGCAGAATAGCACCTCGGCAATGGACATATTGCAACAATCCTGTTAAGGTGATATAACTATCAATTTAATACAAATAAGCAATCCCGGCCGCATCACAAATTTTAATTCTATGCTTCAGATTTATCATTATTGTCTTTGACATATTCGCGACGAAAATCCGTCTCAGTGATAATTTGTATTAAATTGTTAGTTATATCACCTTAACAGGATTGTTCCAATATGTCCATTTTCGAGGTGCTATTCCGCTGCTTGGAAAGCCTTGGCAGTAGTGGCAACTATCTTTGGAACACATAAACTGAATTAAAGGGTGTGTCGTGGAGGGAAATCGTACTTAGACTATTCAAATTTTCGTTAAGCTTATGGGACTTAACTACGGGGTCATCAGTCCCTAAACTTACAAACTACTTATGAACTACTTACGAACTAGGCCAGCACAAATATCCATGCCCGAGGGGGGATTCGAACCCCCGACCGTAGTGAACGTGCTGACCGTGACTGGAGTACCTCAGTCCCCTCGGCCACCGCGGCCGGTTTAGACTATTCTGAGGCACCTTAATCGTTAGTGGTGTGGTGGTCTAACGATTGCCGGGCGCCGTGGCTCAGCACGCCCGGTCAGAGGGCTCAACGCCTCTCTGTAATAAAAAAGCTGAGCCAGAAACTCATCGAACGACGACGAACAAGAAGGATCAACGACCGCAATGAACTGAATTACCCATGGAACAATTAAAAAAAAAAAAAAAAAAAAAAAAAAAAAAAAAAAAACGGTAAGACGCTTGCCTAGAAAGCATTGAGGTCCGGGTTCGATTCCTGGCCGCATCACAAATTTTAATTCTATGCTTCAGATTTAGCATTGTTGTCTTTGACATATTCGAGACGAAAATCTGTCTCGGGATTGTTTATTTGTGTTGCTTAAAATGTTTGTTAAGCTTAAGGGACTTAACTGCGGGGTCATCAGTCCCTAAATTTACAAACTAACTATGAACTACCTTATACTAAAGACGACACAAACATTCATGCTAGGGACTGATGACCCCGTAGTTAAGTCCCATAAGCTTAACAAACATTTGAACATCCATGCCCGAGGGGGGATTCGACCCCCGACCGTAGCGGCCGTTCATACTGTGATTGGCGTGCCGCAGACCTCTCAGCCACTGCGGCCGGCCATGGAAAGTGGGTTGAACATTTAGTGAGGTTTTTTTCCTGTGCGCGTATGTGAGCAGTTAGCTCTCACAGTATCACATGTTCATTGTTGATGAAGCAAAAAAAAAAAAAAAAAAAAAAAAAAAAAAAAAAAAAAAAAAAAAAAAAAAAAAAAATAAAAAAAAAATTAAAAAAAAATAAAAAATAAATAAATAAATAAATATTCTTTTCATTCTCCACTCCGAGGAGAGGAGCGGGCTGTTTGAGATCCGGCCCATAAAGAGTCGCGGTTCTATTCAGCCAATTATCAGACAAGCTGACAGTGGGGCAAAGGCGGATCCCAATTGGGAATATGTGGGAGGGGCTTACCAGTTCCGGCATACGCCTTACAACCAAGGAAAACCTCCCGAAAACCTTGGTCGGAACCGGGGATTGGGACCAAATTAATTTATCTCTGGGACGTTGCCCCAGACTAAAAATCGATCATCGGGAGAGCACGAGTGCACTCACGACAATCAAGGATCGGACGCCCGAGTTACTCTCGTAAACTCGTAGAGAACAGCTCAATCAACAGTGGACAAGCTTTCCCCTAGAGGAACCGCAACCTAGAGCACGGTGTCCTCTGCGACGAGGAACAAAGCGTCGCTGTCGCTTATATATTGAGAGAGCGTAGTGCAGTGAGTACCAACGTCTGCAAGAGAGTGACAGCGTCTTCTGGCGTCGCTCCATCGCAGTCCCAGCTTAACAACTGGCGAATCCTTTCGTGAAACTACTTTCTCGCAGTACCCTCCCTGCTGTCTCTCCGATGCTTCACACAGTGGAATATTTATAACGTCATAGTTCTTAAAAAGTTTCTCGTATAATGTTACAATTTTGCAGAGACATTCAGTGTGATGGGGCGTACACAAAATAATATGGGCACAATACAATAGACTTCTTCTTGTTGCAGGTTGGCACTACTGAGTACATGACATACGAAATCTTGGACGTCACCATGCAGTATCTAATGCGTTCTGTGCACCGACAACAACGGTTGCACACTTTAATATTTCACTAGCAACAGAATACTCGACAAAAAGGTAAAAGGCGAAGAGGAGCAGTGAATGAAAACCGAAATTAACTGACAACGGGCGACTACCGTGGCCAGATAAAATAAGAAAACACTGTAAAAACGACTGCAAGATGTAACCGCACATCGCGACCACAGCAGTAGAATCACGGTGTTCCGACATTTTTCATCGTTACGTAATTTTAATAATTTGTTAAGAGGCATAATTTTCTCATTTTTCAAAATTTTCAGTAAATTCAAATTATATCAGCGTAATTCAGAGTAATAGTATCCAGGGAATACTTAGGTCGAAACGTCTGCTATATCGGAGATCATTTGTCAGATTGCTTTTATAAATAGTACCCACAGTTGAGTTACTCTCTCTCTATGTGCTCAGCTTTCTCTATGTGCGTAGTTTTCAATGTGATGAGCTTTCAATGCTTAGCTAAAATATTATATGTGGTTAAATTCCAAGATAGGAAAAAAACCCGAAAAAGTATTTGAACTTTTATATAAACTTTCGCGAAAGCGAACATTATATTTGGACTTTGATCGGGATAGGCTAGGATGGAAGAATTAGAAACTTCTGCCTCCCGTAATGAACTGATGCATATTCGTGAGATGAAATTTGAACGTATTGGCTCGTTTAATTCAATAACTTTTCAAAGATGTATCTTAGAAAATTAAAATTCGTAATCATTGTATAGGATCCAATCAACCTTTGACGAAAATAATCACGAATTGGAACTTATAAAGTGTGTACTGTGAAAGTGTAGTGAATATAACTATTGATTTCAAAATAGAGAATCTATGAACCTTAAAAAATTCTTAAACAGTTATTCGAGTATTTATTTCCCTAATACTGACCCAGCATATTCTAAAAGTGAAAAATACATCTGCGACGTTCATAAGAAAGTAATTAATGCGTGAAGGAATATATCTAACAGTTTTGGTCAGGAGAAACTTATGGTGAAATATTCTAAAGAATAATTCTGTAAAGGTAAAGGATCACGCAAAAGAAGAAGGAAAAAAAATAAATAAATAAAATAAAACAGTATCTTTGTGATAAGCGTCAAATTATCTGAACTATCGGGACTCAATTATTCAAATTTTTATTCTTTGGTTTATTAAATTTCAGCCCCTGAGAAACGGATAATCATGCTCAAACATTACAAAAAGTCTTTAAGTTTAAATGAAATACAAAACCAATATTTACAGTGAAAAATTCAACAAAGATATAAATTTTGTTAACTGCGAAGAAGTACCAGGTCTACCAACTTAATTTTCATACTGAGGTGACAAATAGAATTTTGAACCTATGCATTCAATACACCTGTGAAAATCAAGACGTAATCTACAGCTTAAAAGTCGCAAGTTAAAAGCCAAATATAAAACAAAGTCAACACAACGGTTGCTCCAGTCACCAAACCAAGCCGGCCGTGGTGGCCGAGGAGACTAAGGCGCTCCAGTCACGGTCTGCACGGTCACTACGGTCGGGGGTTCGAATCCCCCCTCGGGCATGGATATTTGTGCTGTCCTAGTTTGTAAGTAGTTCATAAGTAGTTTGTAAGTTTAGGGACTGATAACCCCGTAGTTAAGTCCCATAGACTTTACAAACATTTGAACCAAACCAAACCATGTCGCCGCCCAGTCACAAAGACCCTACACTCACTTGAGGAACATTGTTTCGATAACAACAGTACGACTTGAGATGAACACTGACGGAAGGGCTGTAGTTGCTAAACCAACGGGAAGCTGCGAAGTGCCGCGATCATAAAGTGCGAACACTAGATCACTGTATGATATGGTCCGACGAATCATCGTTTACACTGCTTCTTACAAACATTCGGGTTTATGTATCGAAAACTCCAAAATAAACTCACGCTACGACATACTTGCTTCGTTCAGTCAAGCATGGGGGTGGTTACTTCATGAATTGGGCACCTGTACTGTGTCATTCAACTGTTTCTATTATCACCGTCACTGGTCTGGTGAATGTGGATAAATATCTGAGCAGTCGACAGCAAACTGCTTACTATGACTAAAAAACAGCCGGCCGCGGTGGCCGAGGTGACTGAGGCGCTCCAGTCACGATCAGCACGGCCACTACGGTCGGGGGTTCGAATCCCCCCTCGGGCATGGATATTTGTGCCGTCCTAGTTCGTAAGTAGTTCATAAGCAGTTTGTAAGTTTAGGGACTGATGACCCCGTAGTTAAGTCCCATAAGCTTAACAAACATTTGAACATTTTGAACTAAAAAACACTGCCGGATTCCAAAATTAAGCGCGCACGCACGCACACACACACACACACACAAACACACACGTACACACAGGACACACATTTGGCCAAAAACTCTCAGACGTGCTTTCTACAGAATCAAAAAATTATCAGATATCTCCAGTGGACAGCAATATCACCTTGTCTCAACATAATTAAAACTAAGGGGACGTTTAGAGCAGAAAGTGAGGGTCAAAATTACAGCTGAAACGTCGGTCAAGTAAGGCGAATGTTTTGCTTAAAAAAAAAAAAAAGCCGTTTCGGCGTCAGCTTGTGATTTATTTTCCTGAGTTCGCGCCATAAAGCTACAATGACGAGGCTACGTAGTCTTACGTATACTGAGACAGCAATGGGATCTCCACTGTCTCCGGCTGTGGCAGTTTTTCTTTATGGAGCATTTTGAAGAACAGGCACTTAACTCAGCGAGGTTGCGTCCATCCTACTTCGTACGCTACGTTGACGACACTTTTGTGATATGGCCTCATGCCAAGGATACATTGCAGCAGTTCGTAGACCACATGAACGGTGTCCATCCCAACATAAAATTCACTATCGAGATGGAGAAGGATGGTAAGCTCCCATTCTTGGATGTTTTCGTCGAGCGAAAAGCAGGAGGCCAGCTTGGTAATCCAGTGTATAGGAAATCTACACACACTGATTGCTTCTTGAACGGCAACAGCTTCCATCATCCTGTACACAAGAAAGCTATCCTGAACACGCTAGTACACAGGGCAAAGGTTATTTCTGACGACGACCATTTGGAATCTGAATTCCAATATTTGAAGCGTGTTTTCAAGGAAAATGGTTACAGCAAAGGTGAAATTTCTAAAGATTTCCGTTGGTACCAACGTAAAGAAACTCGGGAATCAACTGACGTCGCCAAGCCAGCGGCATTCCTCCCATACTGTGGAGCAACGACCAACAAGATTGGACGCCTCCTGAAGAGACATGGGCTGAGACCAGTCTTCCGGCCCGCCTCCAAGTTCATAGATACGTTACGCCCGGTTAAGGACAGTACAGGTCTGCGTGTTCCGGGTGTATACGGCGTCCCCTGTGAGTGCGGAAGTATTTACATTGGACCGACTATTAGAACTGTTGCTGAGCGTTGTGCAGAACACACTCGGCACCTAAAACAAAAAAAGCTTGAGAAGTCGGCCTTATCAGAACATTGCCTAACAAATGGGCATAAAATTTTGAAAATACGAAAATTCTGGCCCAAACATCATATTTCTGGGATTCTGTTATAAAAGAGGCGGCTGGAATTAGACTAAACGTCAACAATTTCAACAGACCAGGGATAAACACTCAGCAGGGCGTGGGGGCGGGTCCTGGACGTAGAGCGGAAACAGAGGTCTCGCGGTAATAGCGAAGCGAGAGCGCCAGGTTCAAACGTGGCGCCGCTGTTGCGGCACGCTCCACGTGACGTCACGCGGTACCGCGGCCCATCGGACCGCGCTGTTATTCCGCGCAGGCGCTCTCCGACCCTCCAGAAACTTCCAGAAGCAGCGCTGCAGCTATAAAAGCAGGACGCCTTGCCAACACCGGGCCTCCTCAAACTCCTTGTTGGCCGAACATGGGGCCTCAACCCTTCTACCGTCCTCTATACCTACAAATCCCTCATCCGTCCTGTCCTCTGTGTCGCCCATCCCGCCTGGATCTCTGCTCCCCCATCCTTCTACAAATCTCTGGAGATACTGGAGCACCATGCCCTCCGCCTCGTCTTCCGTACCCCCCTTTATCCCTCCTCCCCCACGCATATCCTCTATGATATCATTCCTTTCCCCCAACTCGTTCTCTTTATTGAACATCTCCGCCTCCGTTACATATCCCGCAAATCAGGTCGCCTAATCCTCTAGTCCATCCCCTCCTCTCTGCACCTGGTCCGTTTCCGCGCCTCCACCACTGTATTCCCCCTGCTCTCCACTTGTCCACCCTCCAGATCCTTTCCCGTGACAACTTCCGTACCCTCCCGCTCCCGAATGATGCCCTCCGACCTGACATCTACCCTTCATACAAGCTGTGATCCTTCCCCTTGCTCCCTCTCCCCTTTCTCTCCCCGAGGGACCCGACTATCCCTCCCTTCCCTTCCCTTCTCCCCTCCTCATTCCCCCAGCTGTCCCTCCGGAGCCGGCCGCGGTGGCCGAGGAGACTGAGGCGCTTCAGTCCCGGTCTGCACGACCACTACGGTCGGGGGTTCGAATCCTCCCTCGGGCATGGATATTTGTGCTGTCTTTAGTTGTAAGTAGTTCATAAGTAGTTTGTAAGTTTACGTACTGATGACCCCGTAGTTAAGTCCCTTAAGCTTAACAAACATTTGAACATTTTGTCCCTCCGGATCCTCCTCTTACCGCCCTTCCCTTTCCTTCATCTCCGTGGCTTCCTGTGACATCATCCCCCCCGTCCCTTCCCCACCGGCCCTGTGGCTCCTCCCCACCCTCTCCTCTCATCCCCTTTCCCCCCACACCACATCTTCCATGCTGCCAGTGCTCCACCATCTATAGAACCTTCTTTGTGCTTCCATGTGAGTGCTTCGACAAGTGTGGTGCGTTTTAGCTACTTTGTTTTATTTTCCAACAGTGGACGGCCAACCCGCAGCCGACACCCTCAGTTTTAACTTGTGTATTTCTCCGGGTGTATGTTGTGTTTTTTGTTTTAACTCCATAATAACAGACGGTCTCACCATAGCCGCCTTATTCTCATTTTAATTGTGTGTGTGCCACTGACCTTCGAGCAGCTGTGTTTATTCACCACTTTCGCCGTTCCAAATCTTTTATGTCACCACCGTTTTTCTCCATTTTATGTACGTTGTTTTATCTCCATTTTATATCTCCGTTTTATGTATGTGTTATCTCCAAATTTTATCTCCTTTGTGTTTTTATGTTTCTCCTCTGTCAAATTTTATTTATGAAGGCTGAAGAGCGCCAGTGAGCGCTGCCGGCCCGCCCCCCCTTTTTTTTTAGGGGGATTGAAACCACAATAAAGGAGAAAAAACAACATCGGCAGTGATTTTACTTCTGATGACGACGGCGGAGCTTGCCATCGAAAGCTCGAGGATTTTATCCGATATGACGCGGCTAGTAAACCGAGAATCTTTTATGGTATACTGAGATTGTCTGCTATCTATATTTTACTGACGCAGTCAAGTGACAAATTCGGTAGCAAGACAAGAGCAGAGGAGGACAACGATTCTGTTACAGTAGAACCCGCTGATCAAGCATTTCAGATGCATCAAATGTACGACAAAAATAACAGAAAACGTCTGGCGATATCTTTTGCACAACGTAAGCATGTGCCATTTTACCTAAGTTTTTGAACCAATAAGCGCGCAGTCTTTCTTTGTTCTGTTATTTAGGGCCGGCCGCGGTGGCCGAGCGGTCTGGGGCGTGCCAGTCGCGGGTTGCACCGCCGCTGCGGTCGGGGGTTTGAATCCCCCCCTCGGTCATGGATGTTTGTGCCGTCTTCAGTATAAGCTAGTTCGTAAGTAGTTTGTAAGTTTAGGGACTAATGACCCCTTAGTTAAGTCCCATAAGCTCTACAAACATTTGAACATTTTGTTATTGAGGTGTCGGTTTATGGATCTCTTTATTCTAAGTAATGAGTCAACTGGCTCTCAGGTGAATCACATACTGAGGAGAAACTCCCAGAAACAGTGAGGTTTTATTACGAAAGCAACGATGGAGTGGATGCATTTGACCGAATAGCATGACATTACTGTGACCGAGCTAGCAGCCATTGATGGCCTGTGCATGTCTTTCACAACATTAATGACCTTGCAGTCATCAGAGCTCACACAATTTGTATGTTATTAACATCCATAAAGATGGCAAGGCGAAAGTGTATTGTCAGAGTGATGGGCTTGCTGCCCCCCCCCCCCCCCCTATAAACTGCAGAATGGTGGTAACCTCCTCTTGCAAGCACTCGGCGGTGGGGATGGCCGATATGGGAATAGAAGGCATTTTCAGATCCAGGATTCCTACAAACAACAAGTACGTGTCCAAAAGTTGCCAAGCCAAAACACTTGTGTAAAGTCTCAAGTGTGAGCGTACCGCAGAGTAGAAAATGGTGTCAACTATTTATTCTTAAATATTCCCAAACACTTACAGCAGTAGACTGAAATTACTTTTTGTTATGTTTTTGAACCATTGATTACAAAAAGGAAGAAAACATATAGCATGTTCACAAATACACGGCACTGAAAATAAATAAATAAATAAATAAAAAGTAAAAATACTATTAGTAGTCGTATAAATTATATGTTTTGAGTCTGTTTCAATATTTTTATATAGATAAACATTGTAAAATAATTTTACTTATTTGTTTTAATGATATTTGATAGAAGACTGTGGAATTTATTCTGGAAAAATAAAATAACATTGACTCCTGAAAATTTACTTTTGAACTATGCATGTTAGAGAACAAGTATTGTATTTTTCTTGCACCGAAGAGTATTCTTGAATGTAATACCAATATGGTTGTGACATTACAGATACAGGGGGAAGCTGATTGTTTCCATGTGAAAGGCGGGTTTTGGCAGACTGTTCGGTCGGTTCCCCAGCCGGCCAACTAACAGTTCGGGCCTAGTGAATGGGATACAGGTAGTCAGGGTTTCCCTAATGTGTTCGGAAACAGGGAGCGACTGTCTTGTATGAGCGAGGGCGCCTATTCCAGATTGCAACTGAAATACAATGTAGCCACACACATTATTCTAAAACTCCACATAAAATCAGGGAATGATCATACAGCAAATATAATTATATGAATGGATTCAGGAGACTTGAGAAAATCAAACTCTGTAATTACAATTTCAATATCTCTTACAGATAAAAAGCTGACAAATTTCAGTATTATAATAATAATAAGACTTATATTTACAATTATTGATACATAGTGGCAAGTGGGCAGCGTTGCTACCTATCTTAAAAGACGCACCACATTATTTCCATATAGTAAACTTTATTTTACTCTGTTGTTCTGCTTTTCGTTGAAGTAGTAATATACTTGTGTCAGAACATAGATTCCACCACAGTAACACGAAACATGAACCCAGCAAAGCGCATTATATATATATATATATATATATATATATATATATAATATTTAATATTATTCTTAGTAACGTTCGTTTTTTATTTTGTAGAGTGCCACAGAATATTTCACGGCTAACTAAAAATAGTAGATATGCAGCAGATAGTTTATATATAAATAATTATATGTATTTGTGGACAAGAACAGAAAATATTTACATAAAAAGCCATGATAAATTAAATATTAATTGTTTAACTCTATTTCGTCGGCGGCAATGTATTTTAACAGTGAGACGCTACCTGAGCAAAGAGCTTCAGTCTCAACCGTTTTTAGTATTGTTAAATTGTTGAAAGTAAACAACATTTGTAGAGAGGTGCTCAAAGCATTTAATTCTGTGATATTCAAATGTATAATGTTTTGGAAGGGAAATTGTATTTTGAAGATGAGGCATTGGGATGCGCAGAAGGATACAATTTTGGGAGCAGGAAGAGCATGCTTTCGAACGCTTGGGAAGGGACTTGTAACTTGAACGTGGTGGTGGAAGGTTGTGACGCTGGGCGGTCTGAAGCCGCGTTACGAACTTGTCATTTGAAGAGATAGCCATGTGTGGACTTAGAAAATTTACGGAACTGTGATTGCAGAACTTAGTCTCTGCTTGAAAAGTGATAAAGTATGCGCGGTATTAGGCTGTGGAAATGTGATAAATCAGCAATCGTGCACACTTGTGATTACAAACTGTGTTTTGTAACAACTACTTTAATCACGGGTTAATTTGAAATGCAGTGTTCGATGGACTACACTAATTTACGAGTGATAATTTGGAACTTTTACTATCGAGTGCGTGTGATACTTATAGTGCCTCTCATGAACAATAATTGGGAAAGTATTCAGCTATTTACGGATGTATAAAATAGAACCACATCCGCATTTTCATGTCCAAAATTAGTAATAAACTTCATGTATAAAGAACTACTTCGTGAGTGAACCACTTCTTTATCTTAGAATCCATTTTGTTGGTTATTCAGAGGTTTAATTTATGTTTGTTGAGTTATATTTTCACGTCATCATATGCAGATTGATAGAGTGGCTAAACTACAGATTAATTATTTATCTTATTTAAATAGTTTGGGGCCGGCCGCGGTGGCCGAGGTGACTGAGGCGCTCCAGTCACGGTCAGCACGGCCGCTACGGTCGGGGGTTCGTATCCCCCCTCGGGCATGGATATTTGTGCCGTCCTAGTTCGTAAGTAGTTCATAAGTAGTTTGTAAGTTTAGGGACTGATGACCCCGTACTTAAGTCCCATAAGCTTAACAAACATTTGATTTTTTAAATAGTTTGGGTAGCTGTTTAGGGCATAGAAGCTGACATACATAACTCACCCCTATGAACAGAAACAACGAGCCATGAACCTTTTTTACTACCCTGAGTTATGTATTGCGCAATTCTTATTGGTGAGTACAGATTTGAAGGTCGCATGGTGAAACCCCAAAACGCCAGCAAAATACCAATAAAATGGTAGTTTTCTATTGTTGTTGTTGTTGTTGTGGTCTTCAGTCCGTAGACTGGTCTGATGCAGCTCTTCACGCTACCCGGTCCTGTGTAAGTCTCTTCATCTGACAATACGTTCAGCAACCTACATCCTTTTGAATCTGCTTACTATATTCGTCCCTCGGTCTCCATAGACGAATTTTACCCCACACGCTTCCTTCTAATGCCAGTCAATCCCTTCTCAGTCAGGATATGCCAGAAACTCCTTTTCTCCCCGATTCGGTTAGGCACCTCCTCATTAGTTACGTGATCTACCCATCTAATTTTCATCATTCGTCTGTAGCACCACATTTCAAAAGCTTCTATCATCTTTTTATCTGAATTACTAACCGTCCACGTTTCACTCCCAGACAATGCTACACTCCAGACAAATGCTTTCAGAAAGGAATTCCTAACTTTTAAATTAATATTGGATGTTAACAAGTTTCGCTTCTTTAGAAACGCTTTTTTCCCATAGCTATTCTGCATTTTATTTCTTCTTTACTTCGGCCATCAGAAGTTATCTTGCTACTCAAATAACAAAATTCATCTACTGCTTTTATTCTCTCATTACCTAATCTAATTGCTTCAGCATCGCCAGATTTTCTGACATTCTATTCCATTATCTTCGTTTTACTCTTGTTAATGTTCATCTTATATCTTCCTCTCAAGACACTGTCCATTCCATTCAATTGCTCTTCCAAATCTTTTGCAGTCTCTGACAGAATTACTATGTCATCCGCAAACCGCAATGTTTTTATTTCTTCTCCCTGCACTTTAATGCCTTCTCCAAATTTCTCCTTCCATTCGTTCACTGCCTGCTCAATGTACAGATTGAACAACATTGGGGAAAGGCTATAACCCTGTCTTATGCCCTTCCCAACCTCTGCGTTCCTTTCTTGCCCTTAGACTCTAATAACCGCTGTTTGGTTTTTGTATAGGTTGCATATAACTCTTTGCTCCTTATATTTTACCCATGCTACCTTCAGAATTTGGATGAGTGTATTCCAGTCGACATTGTCAAAAGCATTCTCCAAATCGACAAACGCTAAAAACGTAGGTTTCCCTTTTCTTAGCCTATCTTCTAAGATCATCGTAATGTGAATATTGCCTCCCGAGTTCCTACATTTCTCCTTAATCCAAACTGATCTTCCCCAAGGTCGGATTCTACAAGTTTTTTCATTCGTCCGTAAATAATTCCTGTTAGTATTTTGCAACCATGAGTTATTAAACTGATAGTTCTGTATTTTCACATTTGTCTGCATCTGCTTTCTTTGTGAATTGGAATTACGATATTCTTTTTGAAGTCGGAGGGTATTTCCCCTGTCTCATACATCTTGCTTTCCAGTTGGTACAATTTTTTCACGATTGGCTCTCTTAATGATATCAGCAGTTCAGACGGAATATCACTACTCCAGGGGCCTTGTTTCGACTCAAGTCCTTCTGCGATCTGTCAAGTTCTTCTCACAGTATCATATCTCCTATCTCACCTCCCTCCACTTCGTCTTCCATTTCTAGAATAGTGCCTTGAAGTTTATTTCCTTTGTATAGAACCTCTATATATTCCTTTCGCAGTTCAGGTTTCCCCTTTTTGCTTAGTACTATTTTTCCGTCCGAGTTATTGATATTCATACAGCTGCATTTCTTGTGTCCAAACGTCTCATTTTCTGTAGGCGGTATCTATCTTTCCCCTAGTTATGCATTCTTCTACGGTTCTATATTTTGTCCTCTAGCCACTCCTGCTTAGCCAGTCTGCACTTCGTGTCAATCTAATTTTTCAGACGTTTGTACTCCCTTGTTCCTGTTTCACTTGCTGAATTTTTATATTTTCTTCTCTCATCAATTAAGTTCAGAATATCCTGTATTATCCAGGGATTTCTATTAGGCCTTCTGTCTATACAATCCTCTGCAGCCTTCACTACCCTATCTCTCAGAGCGACCCATTCTTCTTCTTCTGTATTACTTTCCTCCGTATCAGCCAATCCTTGCCTAATGCTCCTTCTGAAACTCTCAACCACCTCTGGTTCCATCTCCTAACTTTTCTACCTTTCTGCAGTCTCTTAAGTTTTAATCTGCAGTTCGTAACCAATAAGTTATGGTCAAAGTCTAAATCATTCAGAAAATTAAGGGTTATGAAAACTTTATTGTGATGGGGGACTGGAACTCGTTAGTTGGAAAGGAAATGTAGTAGGTGAATATGGACTGCGAAAAAGGAATGAAAGAGGAAATCGCTTGGTAGAATTTTGCGCAGATGATTTAATGATGACAAACACTTGGTTTAATCATAATGAAAGAAGGCTGTATACGTGGAAGAGACCAGGAGACACTGGAAGGTACCAGATTGACTTTATAATGGTAAGGAATAGATTTAGAAACCAAGTTCTAAACTGTAAGACAGTTTGCTACAACGGGTCAAGAAATAACCCACATGGTATACTAGGGGTGCGGAAATTCCGGTAGTTAAGCGGCACGCACATACCCGCTGCCCCAGCGCAGCGCCGCGCTGCCTCGGTTGTTTAGCGTGGAGCCGTCCCGCGCCTCGCCGAATATTCATGCAGCGCAGCAGAGCACACGGGCGAGAGACGCAATCTCTGCCGCTCCCCACGGGGCAGTCAGCAGCGCGATCGCAACACCGCCCAACTGCGTTATTCTCCCTTGTTGACCCAGTTTGCTGCACATTCTGCATGAATCGCCAGAAATCGGTCGCTCGAAATGATACCACGTTGCTGGTGTACACATCTTTTACAGGGACGTACTAAAACACTAATCGACAGTTTAACAACAATTACGGCTGTCATATTGTTGAATCAGTTATTTCGAACATCTGTACTTCTTGTGAAAATGGAACTATGCACTGTGAGCGGCGGTGGGGTAGCCGAGCAGTCTAAAGCGCCTCGCTGCGGAATGCGCGGTTGCTCGCCGTGGAGGTTCGAGTCCTCCCTGGGTCATGGGTGTGTGTGTGTGTGTGTTATCCTTAGGTTAGTTTACCTTAGTTTAAGTAGTTTGTAAGCTACGGACTGATGACCACGCAGTTTGGTCCGATAGATTTACAAACATTGAACATTTGAAGCACTGTGATCAAAAGTATCTGGACAACCTGGCTGAAAGTGACTTACAAGTTCGTGGCGTCCTCCATCGCTAATGTTGGAATTCAATATGGAGTTTGCTGACTCTTAAGCCGTCGGCACACGGAGCGTGTGTCTGAACATGTGTGGTCACCGTGCCGAGTCCACCGTGCGGCTGAACGCTCGGAGACGGCGCGACTTGCGTATACTAGGCGTGTGCCTCAACGAGCTACACGCGACCGCAGCGCGCTACAGCGTCAGTTGTCGGCGGTATCAGTTGCTGGAATCACATTGTTTACCAAATCAAAAGAGTTTGGATTCCTACTTTACCTCTATTAAACCGCTCATTTCCGCACTTGTGATTATGTTCTTTATGTTCTGTGATAGTCCTAAATAAATAACAACAAAATACCTATGAACATAAGACTCTTATAAAAGTAGCATTTTATGTCAATATGTGCAGCGAATAATAAATGTTTTATGACGAACTGTGCGATATAAAATTAGAATAGGCCTTCACAACACAAAGATTATTGCAAGAGTCTCGCTTTTCAGCAAATCTTAAAAGATCATGCTTCCACGGTCAATGTTACTATTCAGTAGAATAATGTTAAGAACTTTTAAAATGCAATACGTGGAACAATAAGTGCGTATTTCACTCTAAGTTAGGTGCAAGCTGTCTTATAAAACGAATCCAACAAATTCACTCCTCAGAGGGTGCGCACTTATTTTTACATAGCATCGAATATTATGCAGTATACTTCTAAGAAATTTATAGGAAAGTCTTTTGAGTCTATGAGAAACTGAATAAAATAAGAAAAAATATTTGCTTATGTGGAACCTTGAGCGAACACCACAACCTCTTTTGACTCCACAGTCCACAACTGACTCCCTGTACTACAACCACGTACATTAGCAACGTTTCCTCTCCTACGGTATTAGACGTGTCGTATATGCTACTGGGTGATATGTCAGTTGTTGACATGTAATTACAACAAATGATACAAAGAACTATTCGTGTTGATAGATGTTCAGTCCGCCTTGCCTTGAAACGGCAGATTACTGTAATAAGGAAATTTTTTAACCACGTATAAAACGTTTCCAGTCATTTGTTCCAACAAATAGTACCTTAATGGCCGGTATCTAAGAGGTTCTCAATTTACTCAGTTACTTTTACTTGCTTTGAAATGTCATACATTCATAAGACCTAAGTTATATACATAAAAACCGTGAAATACGATGACGTACATGGCGTCTTCGTCTCTTTACCGAAAAGAGCTTTCCCCTTCCCGGATAGCCACGTGATGTGACGTCGGGGGCGTTCTCCCACCTTATTGGTGATCGTTCAGACGCTCGTTGAGAATATCTGGCATGCTTGATACTGCCGCACACGTTGGGAAAGCCTCGCCAACGTGCGGTACCTCAGACACTCGCCACGTTGGCCACACTCGTTCACATACACGCTTCGTGTGCCGACGGCTTCAGCCTTGATGGCAGCTTCCCCTCTGGCAGGCATACGTTTAATCAGGTGCTGGAAGGTTTCTTGGGGAATCGAGTGCTGCACTGAGGAGAGGTATCGATTTAAGTCAGTGTGGCCTGACGCGAAGTTGACGTTCCGAAACATCCCAAACGTGATCTATAGGATTCAAGTCAGTACTCTGGGCAGGCCATTCCGTAATAGGGATGTTATTGTCGAGTAACCAGTCCGCCACAGGTCGTGCATTACGAACAGGTGTTCGATCTTTTTGAAAGATGCAATTGCCATCCCCAAATTGCCATTCATCAGTGGAAAGCAACATGGTGCTTAAAACATTAATGTAGGCCTGTCGTGTGATGGTTGCACGCAAAACAATAAGGGATGCAATCCCTCTTCATGAATAACACCACCACGCCATAACACCACCACCTCCAAATTTTCCTGTTGGCACTACACATGGTGGAAGATTACGTTCACCAGGCATTCGCCACACCCACACCCTACCATCGGATCGCCACACTGTCTACCGTGATTCCTAAACTCCACACAATGTTTTTCCATTTTCAATCGTGCAGTGCTCCACACAGTGGCGCATCCAGGGAGTCACGGGGGTCATGACCCCCCCCCCCCCCCCAAACCCGAAAAAAAAATTTTTTCTTTTGTAGCCATATTGTTTGTTTCTGATTATTAAGCGAGTATGGAAATATTTATTTTTTGTTGAAATACTTTTATTTATTTTTATTGGTCATGAAAGGTGCATATAAGATGAACATTAACAAGAGCAAAACTAGGGTAATGGAGTGCAGTGTACGAAAATCAGGTGATGCTGTAGGAATTAGATTGGGAAACGAAGCAATAAAGGAGGTAGATGAGTTTTTTTACTTGGGCAGTAAAATAACAAATGATGGTCGCAGTACAGAGGATATAAAATGCAGAATGCCAATGGGTAGAAAAGCGTTTTGAAAAAAGAGAAATTTGTTAACATCGAATATTGATTTAAGCCTAAGGAAGTCTTTTCTGAGGGCATTTGTATGGATGATAAACAGTGCAGACAGGAAGAGGATTGAGGCTTTTGAAATGTGTTGCTACATAAGAATGCTGAAGATTAGGTGGGTGGATCGCGTAACTAATGAGGAGGTACTGAACAGAATTGGCGAGAAAAGAAATTTCTGGCATACCTTGACTAAAAGAAGGGATAGATTGGTGGGACACATTCTTAGACATCAAGGAATTGTGAATTTAGCATTAGAGGGAAGTATGTGGGGTAAAAATAGCAGAGGAAGACCAGGAGATGGATACAGTAAGCAGATTCAGACAGATGTAGGTTGCCGTTCTTATGTGGAGATGAAGAGGCCTGCTCAGGATAGAGTATTGTGGAGAGCTGCATCAAACCAGTCTCCGGACTGAAGACCTCAACAACAACATATTAACCACTTCAGATATCTTTATTGGATATTGTTCACTTATATCCAAGCCTTTAGAACCTCCCCCTGCACATAGGCGACTCAAATAATGAGCATTTCTCTCCTAAACACATTCTTATAGCCACTATCACAATACCAAATTCCAGTCGTGGTGCAAAGTGAAACACTGAATGCACACTTCGATTTGACACTGTAAAATCGAGACGTTATTAACGATCCTATTATATTTCGTAAATTAACTACGTGACAGATGTAGTTTGCAAAGATTTCGAGACATATTTTCCAAAAACGGCATTTTACTAAACTGCAATTTCTTCATTATTATGCTGAAGAATTTTTTTTTTCCACGGGACATGCTTTTTACTCGTGTAAACAAATTGTTAGTTATTATTACTATTATTATCACACTAAAATGTATCCCCAAAGACCTACTCATTGCAAACACTCCATCCATTTCAAAAATAAAAAACGTACTCCAAATATGCAAGGCAAGTTAAAAAGGATATAGAAGAAGCTGAAATTTCATTTGAGGACATTGATGATCAACAAGTTTTCTGATAAAATGTCGGAATTATTAAAGACGTTATTCCGCTTACTACGCCAGTTGCACATCCTGCCGGTAAATGGTCAGAAGAGAGAAAAGAAGTACAGGCAGCCAAAATGAAAATCTTCTGGCGAAAGAGGAAAATACCATCAGGGAAGAGATAGCAGGCGGTGCTTAGAGAAAAAACATTACTCTAATTATCATCTATATTATAAACAACATAAATAATTATATTAAAATTATATACTTTACCGTTCCTAAAAACTTACATTGAAAGGGAGTATACCAAAATATATTTTTCTGGAAGGGAAGGGAGCGGGGCCGAAAACACGATCAGTGACCTGTGAGCCCCTCCAGAATCAAACTCTCGATCCGTTGCTGGCTCCACACAACGTTTATCCACTGTTCAGCGGTCCAATGTTTAGGCTCCTTGCACCAATGGAGGCGTCGTTTGTCATTGACCTGTGTATTGTGTGGCTTAAGGCGGCCGCTCGACCATGAAATCAAAGTTTCTCACCTCTCGCCTGTCATAGTACTTGGGGTGGTTCCTATTGTAGTTTGGAATACATATTTGATGGTCTGAATAGATACCTGCCTATTACACTGTATGATCCTCTCCAACTGTCGGCGGCCTCTGTCAGCGAACAGACGAGGGCGGCCTGTACTAGAGCTCCTAAAAACACAGCCTGGCGCATCCGCCATTTTCATTCCTGCGAGTACTAAACACATCACGCAGCTTATACGAACAGTGTTGTTTTATTTAAGTTTAGTGAAATATTTTACAAGTGCCCGGCATAGAGCCTTAGATAGTGCTACTTTGAGCTTGCATTCCGCTCTTGTTTACATGGGTATGTGGATTAGACACAAAAATCTCGCGTTTTCTTTACTTATTGCTTCTTCTGTTCAAATACAGAAAAAAGAGCAAGAAACATAGTTATAAGAGAACAGACAGACAGACAACAAATGCGTCTTAAAAGTATGCGACCACACACGCAGCCAAAAAGTACAGGCGTTCTTTGTACATCGTCAGAGAATTAGCAAACGTCACCCATGGACAGGAAAATCGGCTTGTGTCAATGCAACTGAAGCGGTATAGGGAGGATGAAAAAGCTGGTAGAAGCCGACCTCGGGGAAGATCAGTTTGGGTTCAGGAGAAACGTAGGGACACAGGAGGCAATACTCACTTTACGGCTTATCCTAGAAGATAGATTAACAAAAGGCAAACCTACATATCTAGCTTTTGTAGCTTTGGAGAAGGCTTTTGACAACGTTGATTGGAAGAAACTCTTTCACGTTCTGAAGCAAGCGGGAGTAAAACATAGGAAGCGTAAGATTATTTACAACTTGTACAAAAACCAGACAAACTGTTCTTTCGGAACAGACGCCACATGTAAATATATAATATGCCCGTGACGGGCATTGATCCTATCGTTAGTACGGAGGGGTGGGCAAGTTTGAAGTGGGCAAGTTTGAAGCCCTTACTCTTACGGGAATTAGTTTAATAACTACGAGTTAGAGTACTGTGGGCAGGGCGAAGCTGGGAATTTGTATCCGACGGGAGGCGTGCTTAGGTAGTCCTTGCAGGTGGGGTGATCACTGTGTCCCCAGTGGTGTAGGGGTCAGCGCAACTGCCTAGAAAGCAGGAGACCCGGGTTCGAATCCCGGCTGGGTACACATTTTCAGCTTTGCCCAATCGCAGTTGTCATATATTCTGTGAATATTAAATAATGACAACTGCAGGATCAGAAGTGACGTCTGTTCTTTCGGAAAAGACGCCACATGTATAAGAAAAAGCTTTGATATTACTTTGCCACTCGCTACATGTAGCGCCCTGGCAGGCTCAGTTGTGATGTGCAGACGGCTGCAGCGGCGACGTCGGTGACAGTCACCAGACTACGTCGTGCCAGCCAGGGACCAGCACTGCCGCAGTAGTAGTAGCCGCAGCAGCAGCAGCAGACTCTTTAAACAGCACGACACGGCACGAGAGGCGCAGCGCGCTGGCAGGCCTGGTAGCGCTACTGTGCTAGACGCTGACACCGTTCAACACGGCGGGTTAAACCCGCGCTAACCTACTCCTTGACACCGTTACAATTGTTTGTTCAATTGTTTGTATAGCTTATGGGACTTAACTACGGGGTCATCAGTCCCTAAACTTAAAAACTACTTATGAACTAGCTAATACTAAGGACGGCACAAATATCCATGCCCGAGGGGGATTCGAACCCCCGACCGTAGTGGCCGTGCAGACCATGACTGAAGCGCCTCAGTCTCCTCGGCCACCGCGGCCGACCACCGTTACGAACTATCCCAAGACTACTGACACTTAAAACTTATTACAGCGGTTAAAAAAAAAAAAGAGCATCATTGGCCGTAGAAATCTTTACATTTTTGTAACCCTTTACCACTTACGTTAGAAGATACGTTAAGGAAAGGGAGGTAATTTCGCACATGTCCCGTATAGCGCGGCTATACCGAGGCTTCGACCTCAAAGCGATATATACAGGGTGAGTCACCTAACATTACCACTGGATATATTTCGCGGCTATAGCGAGGCTTCGACCTCCAAACGATATATATCGAAGCGGTTAAAAATCGAAACGATAGGTATCGAACAGGCGAATGTTATGATATTTACGAGTATGTCGTGATTTTAAAGGATGTGTTTAGGCAGGAACCCAAGAGTACAGCTTTCTGGGTAATTTGCAAGAAAGCTTACACTCTTGTAGGTCGGTCTGAAATGATATATACTGAACGTACTAAAAACGAAACTTCCTGTTTAACCTATACCTAACCCAACTTTTACTTTAAAAAAAGTAATATAAGTATTATTATTTTGTTAGTACGTGAGGGCGCGTAATGCCCGATTCTCCGGTCCAGAAGCACTGAACATTCGCTTTTTCCATACCAGGGAGGTTAATCTCCTTGTTCCACACCTATCGTTTCCAAACATCGCTTCGATATACACTGTGAGTCACCTAACATTACCGCTGGATATATTTTTGTAAACCACATCAAATACTGACGACCGATTCCACAGACCAAACGTGAGGAGAGGGGCTAGTGTAACTCGTTAATACAAACCATTAAAAATGCACGGAAGTACGTTTTTTAACACAAACCTACATTTTTTAAAATGGAACCCCGTTAGTTTTGTTAGCATATCTAAACATATAAACAAATACGTAATCAGTGCCGTTTGTTGCATTGTAAAATGTTAATTACATACGGAGGTATTGTAACCAAAAGTTGACGCTTGAGTACCACTCCTCCGCTGTTCGATCGTGTGTATCGGAGAGCACCGAAGTAAGTAGGGATCCAAAGGGAACGGTGATGTACCTTAGGTACAGAAGAGACTAGAACAGCACATTACGTCCACATGCTAACACCTTTATTGGTCTTTTTCACTGACGCACATGTACATTACCATGAGGGGTGAGTTGAGGTGGTTTCCGTTTTCAATTACTGGAGTGTACAACAGTGCAAAAGTCAGCGTTTTATCCTTTGTGTCTTGCTTGTAAACAAATTTGTGGCTTCCATTCGTGGTACTTGCTCTTTACACCAGTTATTCCGCTGCAGTCTCTGTCCTGAAGCTTAAATTTAGCGCTATTGTGCTTTTTTTTCTTGATCTCTGCTAATACTAGTTGCGCAACAGCAATGATACACAGTAGATAACGATTATCGAGTTCTTGTAATATACCGAATAAATCATTACTATAGGGACACTCTACTGAAATATTTAGAAAACAGCAAAGTACATAATTTGTCAGTCATTTGAGGCTGTCATTTTACAGCTCTGAATTCTTTAAACTGTATGGCTGCAACGGACAGTAATTTTATTCCTTTGTATGTCGTTAGTCGGTTCAAGTTTCATCGATAATTATGAAGTTTAATCGAAAAAAAAAATTGTGCCAGCAAAGAGGGTTTCTCCCTGGCATCAATCATAAGGCACTCTGCTGATGGACTTCTGAGGACCATCCATCATCCCGTAGTCCTCAAGTGCTGACGGAAGTCTGTTGCTCGCCGAGATTTTGTGACGCGCCTTTAATAGGATAAACCTCTCAAGAACAGAAAACTGTTTTCCAATCACTAAGCTTACATGTTACGGTAAATGGAAACAGTAGCGTTTTATCGAATTTGTGACGCAATTATCTATGATGGCTATGAGGCATTGACATCAGAAATGCCGCGCTGAGATAATTAGTGAAAATGCCATCGAACTGAAACTTGCATGTAATACTGTAAATACCGAGTCTGATAAACTTGTGCTGTTTCGGTTTGCATGCCTTAGCCGGCGATTCTGGTGTTCTGGAACTTTCGGAATGCTGCTGACCTCATTTCGGCGGGGGGGGGGGGGACATTGTGGAGCTGGGATGGGCATTTATCCAAGAACGTAACGAGAGGGAAAATAACGAGAGCTACTAGTGATGGTCGCATCGTAAAGTTGGGGTTCGGTTGCAGTAAAAGTTAAAAGCGGCGTCGAGAGAAAGAATTGTATCCATAGGACGATCAGTTGTCAATTAATCAACGTTGGAAAGAGAGAAAATTTTTGCACTGGGCAGAAATCTAGACAGTCGCACAGGATTCAGTATTTATAAACATTCGTTTTTCTTACATACGTGATTGACCTTTCACTGTATATTGCTATTTTTTGCTGAAGCTCATATAAATATCATCAGTAAAAAGCATCAAAAACATAACGGTATTTTCTTTCAAAGAAAGAATGGGTGGTTTACTGAAAATGGAGTTTGAGAGAACACGCAATACTCCTTTAGGTGGCCACAAATAATAACTGCAACAACTGATACGAACAACAACCAGTAAACAGGGCAAAATTCTCAAAACTTTAGGGTGTGCATATTGATGGGCACGGGAACCATTACTGAAGTGTTAAAAAATGTCAGCCTCTTTTGAGCTTCTTATAATTTATAGTCTTGGAAACCAATCAACATATTCTGCACATTTGCACCCAATTATGCCTTGTGTGATGATTTCAACAATTTTTGAGGTGTGGCTGATTACTTAGAACGGAAGTACTTGTTACACAAAAGCGAACATTAATTAGTACAGTATATGCGGTATTTTTCTGCAGTTATTTTGTAATCATATTTTCAAGGAGTTTAGTATTCGAACTGCATCTTTCCACGAAATAGTCGGAAGTTGGTAGGCGTGATTCCTATATACAGATTCACAGATCATTATAATTTCAGAAAACTGGATCATTTATTGACGAGAAAGAGATTCACAAAGTGAGAAAGTTAATAGCACGTTAGTTAACCCTTTTAATTTTTATTTGTTCACTATCTGTAAACCCAGTGTCGCCCAGGTGTTTATTTATCCTAGACTCCCGTAGACCACATTCCCTGACCCTTACCCCTCCCCCTTCTCTCTCTCTCTGCATCCACCTCTTTCTCTCCCATCTCTCTGTTCGTTTCCATCTTTCCCTCTCACTTCAAAGTTTTCTGCAAGGTACCCTCTGTCATGTACCATACAAACATTTATGTACCCAGTGATTTTCCTCTCAGTTCAAAGATCATGTGTGCAAAAATTAATGAACAAAGCTATACATTTTGTAAAATTTCGTAAGAACCCTCCACCATGCAACGAACCAAATTTTATACAGACAGTGACAGTTCTCTTGCTTTTACGGTAGAGTATGCAAAATTTCACCAATAAACAAAAATACGTACACTTTTCTAAAAATTACCATTAGCTATTAGAATACAACGAAAAAGATAAAAGAATGTCACGACAGGATTCGAACCACCGACCCGCCGTTTCTAACGCCAGAACGTTGCCACCTGAGCTTCACCGAAAGATGCTGCAACTTTTTTAATTATTGCTAATTACATGTAATTGCAAAATTTCAAAGTCGATTTTCTCATTAATTTTTGAGAATTGCGTCGAACGGCTTTGATTGTTTATTATTTTAGTTCTGAACTTCATGTACCATAAATATAAAAAAAATTGTAAAATCCGATACCCATGTGGTCTTCTTGTTAGACATCTTGTGAATGCATCAGCGTGAAAGTTGGGCGTCATATTTAATTTTTCATGGAATGAGTTTGAGGAGGGGATGGACGGAGAATGGGCGAGGAATTGGGCCGAAAGTGGGGATTGATGGAGAGAGGGGCGAGACGGACTTTGATGGACGTGGGAAGACGTGATGGACGGAAGACAGGAGAAGAAGGATTAATGGAAGGGTGGGGCAGCTACCATGTGTAAAAAATGTTACTGTGATGACACGTACCGTCATTTATATCAGTAGGAGAAGATGGACTGAGACAGAAAGGAAAGAAAGTGTCGAGGGGAGAGGTGGATGGAGAGAGGGGAGGATGGCACCACTACGGTCGGGGGTTCGAATCCCCCCTCGGGCATGGATATTTGTGCCGTCCTAGTTTGTAAGTAGTTCATAAGTAGTTTGTAAGTTTAGGGACTGATGACCCCGTAGTTAAGTCCCATAAGCTTAACAAACATTTGAACATTTTTTGGAGGATGGCAATTGGCGTGACCTTCATTTCTGTAAGCTGTCATTTTTCTCTCTTTTCGTGCTTCATTTTTTATCTGCCCAGGCAAAAAATAAATCAGATGATCAGATTGAAATGGGTTTTGAATATACCGCTCTTAAATATTCAGTCAGCCAGTTTGCATATCAACTTGCCGAAACTGGAAAAGAATGTTCCTAATTTGTTTCTAATAAAGAGGAATTAGAAACTTCCACGTTAAAATGAATTTATGGCTGTACTCAATCTGTACGATGTCTCCATACACACACAGATATTAAATAAAAAAGGTAAAGCAGTCAACAATCCGAAGATTGGTTTGAACATCACAGTGCTTTACTAGGCATGGTCCTTTTTGGAGGTGGTATGCCGTTGCCTTCCTCCGACATTCGAACTGACTTACCCAGCCAGTTATAGGGGGACCTACAGTTTAACGTGGGTTCCGAACCACGGTGCTACTCGGTATTTTTCACATGAGCAATACTGCCAGAGGTGAAAGAAGTGGAAAGTGACAGATAAAAATCCTAGGACCTGGCGGATTTCGAACCCGCGACCTTTGGGCTTGTAATCTGGCACTCTACCACTGTGCTACGGAGCCGCAAAGATATTAAATACTTCAGTAAATTGTTTCCATCTAGACAGAACTTGAACAGTACGGTATTCTATGCGAAGTTACAATAAGTTTCTCTTATTATCCAGATTATCCATACGCTAAAATCAGTTATGCTCGCCGTACGAGTGTAGGAAATGTCTCAGCACTTGCCACGTGCTTTTCGAATATCTTCGGCCGAGAATGCGAAATTAAACAACGCAACGGAATTACGGCGAATTATGCACACAGATTTTCACACGTCCACGGTCTTCAAAGTTTGCGAAGTGTAGGAACTTATTTCACCAGTAGTTGACGCCCATACGAGGCTAGACTCGAACGGTCAAGTTTAGAAGCCCTACACATTCTCGTGCTTGTCCCGAATGGCGTGGCCTGCGTGCTGCATCGATAGCAAGTAAACTTTCTTTTCTTTACAGATCAACGGAGCAGCTGAAGTAATGGAAGACCTGCCTACGTATAGCCCTTGACACTACAGCAGTGTCCAATAAACAAGTTTTTTTGTTTCGAAAGTACGAATACCATTGTGGTTTGGAAACTTGCAGAATTACTAATATTCCTGGGGCAACATTTAGACTTCATTTTATCAAATTCAGATCAGGAAAGTAAGGATATCGTAATTTGAAGTTTTAGGTGTATTTTATGCTTGAAAAGAACGGCGTAATGCAGCAAAGAACTAATAGATAGCGCTGCGGGTGTTCGTGTGAAGTTCGGGGCAGCGATCGGATTATTACCCATTTTAAAATAATATTTACTCTTTGACTTTTCAAATTTACCATATTTCTGAAAATATTTTCTTGGTTGCTATGTTCTACGAAATACGATTCAACGCAATGAATATAAAACTGATACAATCTTAGCCGTCTTTAATCAAAAAATTGCCAAATGTTTGTAGAGCTTATGGGACCTAACTACGAGGATATCAGTCCCTAAACTTACAAACTACTTATGAACTAGCTACAACTACGGACGTCACAAATATCCATACCCGAGGGGGGATTCGAACCCCCGACTGTAGTGGCAGTGCAGACCGTGCCTGAAGCGCCTCAGTCTCTTTTTTTTTTTTTTTGTCGGGTCTCCATCCTCCCCTACAACCCGTCCTTCCGCTCGCCAAAATAGCCTTCATCGGCTAGCTTCAGTAGCTATGATATAGTACTTGTATTCCTAAAAAGAAAAAGCTAATTTCTTCTTTAGAGACAAATAAAATTTCTTCTTATAAAAGAGTTATATTGTCGCGAGGACTCCTTCTTCTAGAGTCTGTGAAAGAAAACGTTTTTATGAAACCAAATTGAAACTTCTTCTTCGAAGTTTTGGTTTTTAATGTTCTTCTGCGAAAGCCAAATTAAATACAAACAGGACCTAAAATAAATAAACAAAAACTGATTCTTCTCCTTCCTCCTGAACTTCTATGAATGCACATGAGCTGGAAATAAAGGGGTCTTGATGAAGGCTGATAAATCAATCATATCATTCAATACAGGCATTCCTTTCTCAGCGCGGTGTATGCCCTCGGAGTTCGTCTTGTCGAAATTTATTTTGTATTTTACCGTTGATAATCGAATTCGAAATGTTCATCCTCTCATCTAATCAATATTTATTGCAAAACGGGCTTCTCTTAACTCCGATTACGCAACCGGCCGAAAATTGCAGCGCTAAATATTTCATTAAAAATGTCATGTTACAGTCAGCGTTTCAGATGATTGTTCTTCTCAGAAAACATGCATAATGCTTTTTTTAATTTTTTCTTCGAGTTAGTGTATGGTGCTGGGTCGTGATGTAGAGCCAGTAATCTTCCTTGCTCTTGTTATCGTACGTCATGATGTAGTGCACTGTGTGTCCTATTATCCAATTGACGGCATTTCGTTTGGTCTTGGGGTAAGGATTTGCCTGTGGGTTCAAAAAGTCTGATGGTTTGTAGACATTAGGCGTCGTCCTATTGATCGTCGCTAGTTTCTGTGTGACCAACTGCCAAATGTCCTTGACACTGTCACATACCAGCCTGTGTTCTTCTGTATCAGTAAGATGGCATGATGTACACAAGGGAGAGTTGACGAGATGTATGGCATGAAGTTTGTCGTTAGTTGTTATTTTCCGGTTGACAGCTTTGTACCATGTGGCTCTTACTTTAGAAGGAATGTTGGGGTCGTGAATATTTTTCCAAATTATCGGCCAGTCATAAACAGGATATTTTTGTTCGATGGCATTATTTTCCTTGTGTTTCATGAGTTCCTTGTAAACTTCCTTCACGATCATCATCTTCTGTCCTGTTATTTTCGAAGATATATAGCTATATTCAACTAAAAAGTGTCTAAGATCATAAAAGCCTATAAGAATGTGATGTACATCAATTGGAGGTTGTATGCTGACAGGAACTATTTCATTCAGCAGCTGGGCCGTGAGGCTGTTGGGCGACGTTTTCCATAGTTTGTACGTCTTGCACACGTACAAAGATCTTAACTTATAGTTGACATCTGTGAGGTTCAGTCCACCTTTCTGTGTAGGAAGTGTGAGTGTGCTGAACTTCACTTTAAAAATATTGCCTTGGCTGACAAAGTTCCCCAATGCCGACATGATTCTGTTGGCGATGCCGTGCGGTACGGGAAAGGCTTGTACAACATAATTAAGTTTCGACGTCATATATACATTAACAAGAGTGGTTTTTTGAAGTTCGTCAAGGTGCCTCAGTCTGTTTTCTTGAATAACTGCACGTATTTTAGCAAGTAGTTGTCTACAGTTTATAGCGATAGTACGCTGGATATTATTCCTGAATTCAATCCCTAAGCACGTGAGTTGATCTACTTCTGGTAACTGTTCTAGGCTTGGCGTACATTTCCCTCTACCTATATTCATAATGCCTGACATCCTTTTGTTTAGCTTCGCTCCGGATGCCAGTTCATATTTGTGCACAATCTGCAGAGCTGGTGCCACTTCTTGCTCGTTCATAACCAGGAAGCCAACATCATCTGCATACGCGTTACATACTATTTTCTGGCTATTTATCTGTAGTCCTTGTAGTTGTTGTGTAAGCGTGGAAAGCAGAGGTTCGATCGCAATGGCAAATAACGCCATTGACATGGGACATCCTTGTCTTACAGAGGAATCCATCATAATCGGTTGGCTTAATTGTCCATTTATCATTATACGTGCTACGCTATTACGTAATATTTGTTCAAGTATCCGCAGGAAACCCGGAGAGAACCCCACTACTTTCATGGTATTAAGAAGGTATTGATGATTAACTTTGTCAAATGCCTTCTCAAAGTCTAACGACAATATTGCTCACTTTATTTGACAGACTTCCGCAGTTGATATGATATCGCGGTATTCGCATATATTTTGTAAGATACTTCTGTCTTTACCGACACATTTTTGGTACTGGCCAGTTATTGAATTCATGATCAATTTCATTCTTCTTGCCAGAATGCGTGCGAAAATCTTATAGTCACTATTCAATAGTGTGATCGGACGTAAATTTTCAATTCCTTTGCTTGTTGAGTTCTTGGGAATTAGGACTATAACGCCCTCTGGGAATTCTTTTGGGATGTCGACTTTGCCGGTCAGAAGTTCGTTACATATAGTAGTAATTTGCTCTTCAGTATAGGCCAGAACACTTGGTAAAATTCTATAGGGATCCCATCAGGTCCTGGGGATTTATTTTTAGGACTCCGCGCTATTGCATCTTTCAGCTCGTCCTCTTCTATATCCGTTGTGAGATGTCCTCGTTCCTCCACAGTGAGTCTTCCTGTTATGTTCCTTGTCAGCTCATCCTGCATATTTTCATCAGTGGGTTTATGTGACATTAGTTCCGATAAGTAGTTATGAATTGCATCTTTAATTTCATTTTGTTTCGTAAGAGTTTTTCCATTAGGTAACTTAAGTTCTGTCAGGATTTTTCTACTCCCTCTCTTGTTTTCACGCATAACGTGGAATATTGACGTTTCTTCCCCGTCTATATTATTCTGCACTCTAGACCGTATTTTAAAACCTTCCGCTTGCTTCCGTTTTAGAGCTAAAATTTTTGCTTTGATTTTCTGAATCCTTGAGTAATTGTCTATCATTTGTTCATCCATAGTGTACAAATCCCTAAGACATTGAAAATAAAATTCAGTCGTTTTTTGATACCAGAAGTTCCTCTGTCGTGAGTATTCCATCAGCGCTTTTCGTATCTTTGGCTTCGCACACTGCAGCCACCAAGCTGTGATCGAGCTGTATGACGGTATTCTGTTCTCACATTGTTGCCAGACATTGGTGATCACCACGCGACATTCCTCATCTTGCAGATGTGAGATGTTGAGTTTCCATAAGCCTCTAGCTCGGTAAGTCTCTTGTTTCGGCAAATTAATTGTTGTGATGTAAGCCGCATGATCAGAGAAGCAGGTGGGCCACACTTCAGACTGGAGAATGTGGTCCTTCATATCAGCTGATACATAAATTCTATCAAGCCTGCTGGCTGAATGACTTGTAAAGTAAGTAAACCCAGGCGCCGCACCGTGGGTCTGTTCCCAGGTGTCGGTTAATTTCAGTTGATGTACTATATGCTCCAGTTCGACGGATTTATTGCAGTTTGGTATCTGATCTTTAGGACTAAGAACACAATTGAAGTCACCGGCTAGGATAATATGGTATTTATGGTTACGGAAGAGAGGAACGATGTCACTTCTATAAAATTCCGCTCTCGCACGCCTGTTATTATTTCCGGATGGTGCGTACACATTGATAATACGCGTGTTGTTGATAGTTGCTGCAAGTTCTCTACTGCTTACAAGTTTTTCTATTTCTGCGACACGGATGCCTTCTTTCGTTAGAATTGCGGTTCCTAGTTCAGCGCCGTTGCCCGGGTTGGTGATTACATTATAGCCCTGTATCATATCTAGATTGATATCTGATACTTCCTGCAAAAGTAGTATGTCAATTTCGGCTGTGTACGCAAAATCTTTCACGTGTTGGAGACGGATGGAGGAGCGTATCTTATTAATATTCATCGTGGCGACTTTGAAAGCTTGTGTTGCGTTCATATTGTTATTCGTTTATATTAAAATTCGTCATATGAAGTACTGTCAGAGACATCTCCTGTTCCACTCATCTGTTCCAAGGAAGTTGTATCCATCATGTTCAGTTCATCTTCCTGTTGATCAAGGGGCTTCGCGGTTGTAAGAATATCCGCCATTTCTTCATCTGCATTCTTTCATTGAATTCCTCTGCCCAGCTTCTGTGCTGGTTGCTCTTCAGGGTGTCTGCGTTCGAACCTCGTGTTTCGGAAGAAACTTTTACACCGCGAGGGGGTTTCTGCTTCACTTTTCCTTGTGGCAGATGGTCCGGTGGGATAAGACACAATGAACGTTTTTCAACTTGCACTAGTTCGGATTGCTGCGTGCTCGCAACTGAAGTCTTCAGTGATTCCTCACGTTCCTTCTTGCTGATCTCCTTAGCTTTTTCCCGCAAGGGACGTGCTAGTTCTTCAGCATTCTTAGCAGCAAGTCTCCTCTTCTTATTTCTTCTTGTAGGACTTTGTTGTGGAGAAGCTCCACTTTCTTTTATAGTGACAGTTGTTTCTTGAACATGGTCTTTGGATTTTTTGGTTGAAAGCTCTAGCTTTTTGTCTTTCTCGCCGGTCAATTCCGTCAGATTAATATTCAGCTCTGCGCTCGGTGGCGTCTGAGTAGCAGCAGTAGCTTCTTCTTCCTGACGATTTTCTTGAGTCGCCACTGTCGTTGGGCTAGTGTCCATTATTAAATCTGAAACCTGCTCCTCCACGACTACAGCAGATGTTGGAGTTTCAATGTGCGTAGAGGGGTTCTGGTGTGAGGTTGTTACAAAAACGTTATCTGCCTCAGGTACTTCATAAGATGTGCTGGCTTCGGGGTCCGCAGTTGTAGCAGCGGGTCTGCGCGCCGCGGCGGCGTACGTCACGGGCATGGATGTCAACACGGGGGGCCTGTCTGCCTCGCCGGCGGGCAGCTGCGCCACGCGCCGCTGCAGGCACTCGGCTCGCACGTGGCCTGTTTTGCCACAAGCTGCACACGTCTTAGGCTGGTCATCGTACATAACTATCGCACGGTAACCACAAACCTCAATGTACGATGGAATGTGTCTCCGTAGATCGACTTTCAATTGGCGCACCCCGTTTAGAACCGGAAATTTATGGGCATTGGACCATCTCTCGCCAACGTTAGTAATAACTCTGCCATACTTAGAAATCACGTCGTCGATCTCTTCACTGGTTATTTCAAAGGGAAGTTCAAATATGCGAACTGTCCGTATTCCAAAGCCAGCATGAGAAACGTAAACAGTGCTAACTTTTCCGTCACTGTATTTAAACTTTGTCTCGCCTCCACAAGATTCGACAATTTTCGAGCATAAATCAGATCGAGCTAATTTCACGAAAACCATGGTGCTTACAATCGACAGATGGATCCCAATTATGTCGTCTAGTCCTAGTTGAAATTCAGTCTCTAACCATTCCTCAATTTCTAACGATTTTGGTCGGGGCAAGTTCTTATCAAACGTGAACCTCAGGGTATCTTTCCTATCCTTTACAACCGGTTGCGTCATCACGAAATCGTTCTCATTTCCTGTACAGCACAACGAATACCGCTACAGCAAGCGCAACGACTCACCACTCGTAAACAGCGTCAGCGCAGCGTACAGCACGGCACAACCTTCCTCCTCGCCGTCCGCCGGCAGACTGTCCCCTCGGCCACCGCGGCCGGCCGTCTTTAATCCATATAGTTACATACTGATATCACAGTCTAACGTATATGAACAACTGCTATGGAAGTTTAAGTCTCACGCTTGAAGCGACAATAGCGCATCTAACAGAAAGAGCGCCAACCGTAAGAATAATAATTACTGTCAGTGATATTTCTATTTCATTAAGGAAATACTTATTGTATTTCAGCTTTCAAGGCCTCAGCCCATTATCCAAACAAATGAGTGATGATGATATAAATGTTTTAAATGGCAAATATAACTGATGTATGATGTGAGCTACATCATATTCATGAAGATACGCCTATTTCTAACACGTTTCGCAAACGTATTAAACAAAGAAACTACTGACACATTTTCAAGCGTTTTCCACAGGAAATTTGTGCTAAGATTGGGACAACATAGAGGCATGATTTCATCAAAATCAGATCACGGGAAAAAGATACATCGCAATCTTAAGTGTTTTCAGTAACTGTCTGTTCATCTATTCGAAATATCTAATCTCCTAAAGTACTTCAAGTATTTGCATGGAGCAACATCATAAGGGAAATTGTTTTAGATGTAGGTTATGCTTGAAGTATGGATTGAGTAGTACAACAAACATGCAATAGATGCGCTGCAGTGCACGAAATAACTAATAAACACCGCTGCTGCATAATAAGTATGAGGTAGTACATGAAGGAAACGAACGTCTGTGACAGAATTAAGCAATCTTGTGCCTACTAATACCAACAAACACTGAACATAGTGTTACTGATTTCTCTTCGTGTATTAAATACTTAGCGACATTTCTTTGCTTCTTTTGGCACGTTTCACTTTTTGTATCAAAAACTTTATGAAGATACAGCGTGTCGGACAATGACTTTTACTTACATTTGACATCTTGGCTAGGACAACTGAGTTTATGCACAGAGCGATCCAAACAAGGATTCTGATTTTACTGACTGAGGTCCGGAACTCCAAAAAAACGTGATACACACAGGCTCTCCTTCAACAACCATTGCGAAGCACGGGAATATAAGCTAGTCATTAATAAATTGTTCTGGATGAAAACAGTTTCATTTATTCTCCTTATGACGGTCGAAAAGGAGTATAGGGAACCTATACGTAGATAACACGCCTGTGTACTAACCGAACCGATCGTGTACCCTAAAACCGAAGGTTACCTTTATACCGGACGAAATCATCATCATCATCACTTAAGACTCCAGAATGAAACTTCACTCTGCAGCGGAGTGTGCGCTGATATGAAACTTCCTGGCAGATTAAAATTGTGTGCCGGAACCGGGACTCGAACCTGGGACCTTTGCCTTTCGCTGGCAAGCGCACTACCGACTGTGCTATCCCGACACGACTCACGATGCCGCCTCACAACTCTACTTCCGCCAGTACCTCGCCTCCTACTTTCCAAACTTGCCCGCGAAAGGCAAAGGTCCCAGGTTCGAGTCCCGGTTCCGGCACACAATTTTAATCTGCCAGGAAGTTTCATCACTTAAGACTGATTATTCTTTTCAGCGTACTGCCTGAAGCATAGTCCACCTTATAAAGTATATTAATTTTAAATGGTTGAAAATGTCATTGTAAATGTTCCTTTTGCACGTAACACTCTTTCCGAACAATGTCTGATCCCGTTTGCGCTTGCAGAAGCAATTATTCTCACTTTGCATTCGTACGTTGGAATATTGCGCTTTCCTGTTAACTAAACACGCTATCACTATCGACGGTAGCCTTCTTTCGATTCACATTTGTTTAACTACGTGCCTTTCCGCGAATAGACCAGAAACAAAATGTTTGTATAGCTTATGGGACTTAACTACGGGGTCATCAGCCCCTAAACTTACAAACTACTTATCAACTAGCTACTTCTAAGGACGGCACAAATATCCATGCCCGAGGGGGGATTCAAACCCCCGACCGTAGCGCCTCAGTCCCCTCGGCCACGCGGCCGGCTAGACCAGATACACACTCACTTTTACTCTAAGATAAAACGTTTCACTCAGACATTTTCTTAAACTTCTGGAATGACCACGTTGTCCGGGTCGCCATGTCATGGACTGCGCGGCCGCTTCCGTCAGAGGTTCGAGTCCTCCCTCGTGCATGGATGTGTGTATTGCCCTTAGCATAAGTTAGTTTAAGTAGTAAGTCTATGGAATGATAAGGTCAGCCCTTTGGTCCCTTAGGTTTAGAACCATTTCATAATTTATTTAAGTTCTTCAAAGTATAACACCGTGTCCTTCCTTTCCGCACACTAACTTGGGGCACATTTACTAGCGCCGAGGTATTGTTGACTTTATCTAGCAAAACAGTACTCTCTCTAAAATAAAAAACCGCGCTCAACACAGAAAAATCCAGCAAGCAAGGTGTACGATATCGTTGTACTAAATTACCAAACATGGTAGTGCTCCTGTACGCGGCACTTGTAACATCCACCCCTTGATAACCAACTAGACTGCATATTGGTTGTCTTCTACTTTATGAAGACCTATTCCATAAGACAGCCATGATTCAGTTGGCTCATGTGGTAGATACAATAAAATAAAAATCCACTTAATTCGTCTCTTGATATGACGTTGCGTTGTAGCGACGCTTCTGTGATCCTCGTATGCGGTAAATTTCAGGCTTTGGATCCTTTTAAATGACAAGTCAGACGCTTCCACATATTTCCTTTTTTTATGTTTATTTTCTAAGAGACACTTTGAACACATATCTCTATAGTAACATCCGGTTAAACAGTGGATTTAACACGGTTGCCTGTCTTTCAGGTCACAAGTACAGTATTCATCGGTAAAACATATTGTTAATGACTTTAAACATTTCTGTTGAGAGACCGCTAGTGAAATTTCACACTTTAATTGTACAATATTTTAATACTTTTAGTACATTGTAACTCATTCTGATATTAAATATTTATTTCTTATGTGGTCGGTATTTTGGTACATAATTTCAAATTTGTTTTCGGAAGTTTCAAAAGAGCAATTTAAAATTATGAATAAACAATAACACGATAACCTCAACACACGATAAATCTTACTATTAAAATGTATTAGATTTTCTGGGCATATATTTGAAAAGTTTCAAATACGAATTTGCAGTAATTTAACTACAGAGTATTAAATTGTTTATTTTACACTATATTTGTTTATTGGGTTGTTATATGCCACATGAGTGACTGACTTTATCAAGTTCAGTATGTTCGACTGCTGGTACGGTCATAAAGTCTGTACTATTCATAATAATTTTTAAACATCGACCTATGTTCTTGTCTCTGTGCAAATGTTGTGCAATATGACGCGAAATATTTTAATCCTATCATTTTCAGTAACATATTTTGGCAAATATTAAGTTGTATAAGAAATACTTCATATGTTTGTGTTTTGAACCTTAGTTTAGTTAGTTTCAAATGTTCAGAAATCTATCGGACTCAGCTGCTTGGTTATTAGTCCGTAGCTTACAAACTACTTAAACTAAGATAAACTAACCTAAGGACAACACACACACACCCATACCCGTTGAAGGGGGGGAGGGGGTGAGGGACTCGAACCCCCGACGGCGAACGGCCGCGCGCACCGCAGCAGGGCGCCCCAGTGCGCACGGCTAATCCGCAGTGGCTTGCTTAGTTTTTGTACATTTTAACTACTGGTTAGTTTTTGATATTGCTGGCAGGCACATATATCTACTTTGGACATTTGTATGTTATTAGTTTGTTCATATTCCTTGTAATGTTGAAATGACCGACAATTCTGGTATAGGTGTTGCGGTATTATTCGTGTATCGTTGGCACTACATAATCGTTACAAGCTAAGAGGATGGAGATTTTAAGAAAAATGTTCAAATGTTTGTGAATCTATCGGACCAAACTGCGTGGTCATCAGTCCGTAGCTTACAAACTACTTAAACTAAGGTAAACTAGCCGGCCGCGGTGGCCGAGGTGACTGAGGCGCTTCAGTCACGGTCTGCGCGGCTACTACGGTCGGCGGTTCGAATCCCCCCTCGGGCATGGATATTTGTGCCGTCCTAATTCGTAAGTAGTTCATAAGTAGTTTGTAAGTTTAGGGACTGATGACCCCGTAGTTAAGTCCCATAAGCTATACAAACATTGAACATTGAAGGTAAACTAACCAAAGGACAACACACACACACACACACACACACACACACACACACACACACACACACACACACTCCAGGGAGAACTCGAACCTCCGACGGAGGAGCAACCTCGCGCTCCGCAGCGAGGCTCCTTAGACCGCTCGTCTACTCCACCGCGGCGAGATTTTAAGGGATCTGACTTCCCTACTCATTACATTCTATAGCTGTCTATATACGGCGCTTATTTTGACTCAGAAGGGAGTATTTTGGGGAGGGGGTGGGAGGGACAGGAAGGTAATAGAGGAGGATAAACGGAAGATCGACACAAGAAAATGCCCGGGAAAAGAAATGTTCAAAAATGTTCAAATGTTTGTTAAGCTTATGGGACTTACTACGGGGTCATTAGTCCCTAAACTTACAAACTACTTATGGACTAGCTACAACTAAGGACGGCACAAATATCCATGCCCGAGGGGGGATTCGAATTCCCGACCCTAGTGGCCGTGCAGACCGTGACTGAAGCGCCTCAGTCCCCTCGGCCACCACGGCCGGCCTCGGGAAACGACAGGTTTTCAGCGCAGTCATTGTTCACACGATCTTTGATTAATGTTAGAAAATAATGAGAATCATGTGAGCATATGAAGCAATGCAATTCACAGACGTCCAACTAGCGACCCGAATAATGCGGACTGCAGGTGTCTTCTCCGCTGTTCTTTCCTCTGCCGCAAAACCCTTTTTCAGGGTGTGTATTCTTCCAGCCATAAATCTGGTATAACGAAGTCTGTCCTTAATCCGTTTAATGAAATCCGGACAATAACGAAGGCAGCGGAGGCGGGGTGAGAAGTCGCAGTGGTGGGGGCTGCCACCCCCCCTAATAAGGGGTGGCGGCCATTCCAGCCCCGCAGCCCGGAAATTCGCGCTCAAATTCTGCTGACGAGGAAAGCCACTCTAAATTACGGCCGCCGATGCCGCCGGCTAAAGTGTTTACGATGGGACTTTACTCCCGAAATTCAATGCGCCGCGGCGCATGGCTGCAAATTATTAACCTGCGCCGCTCTCAGTGCCCTTCATTACCGACCTAAAGCGCTCGTAACGAGTTGTTACTTTACTTTCCGTCATAATGCTCGGCGAGCAACCAGCGCGACCTTTCAATCGACGCCCTCTTACCCACACTGCGCTTTTAATAGGAAATCTCTGATAAAGAAGGGGCTGCAGTAATTAATAATTCTCAGGCAGTAATTCTCGTGTATTAAACTCACGGAACTCTTTTTCGTGAAAACAGTTTTCTTGTGCCTATGATGAGATCTTCAAACTACGTAGATTCAAGAAGGCATTGACATAACGTAACCAACCACGACTTGCAAATGACAGAGTTTTGTTTACCTCTGATGCAGAATAGTTTCAATTATAATCGAAAAGATCGAGTGCTACAGCAGGCTCGAACATTAACCCGCGGGAATGCGAGTTTTCCTTGGCCGCGGTGAAGTAGCCGAGCGTTCTAAGGAGCGTAGGAAGGTTCGAGTTCTCCCTCGGGCATGTTTGTGTGTGTGTGTGTGTGTGTGTGTGTGTGTGTGTGTGTGTATGTATGTTCAAAATGTTCAACTGTTTGTTAAGCTCATGGGGCCCAAAGCTGCGATGTGCCGCGATCATAAAGTGCGAACACTAGTGTATGTAGGTGTATGTGATATGGTCCGACGAATCATCGCTTACATTGCTTCCTACAATCAATCTGGTTTATGTATCGAAAACTCCAAAATAACCTCACGATACAACATTCTTCCTTCGTTCAGTCAAGCATGGGGGTGGTTACATGATGATTTGGGCATCTATACTGTGGCATTCACCGTCACTGGTCAGGTGAATGTGGATAAATATCTCACCAGTCGACAGCAAACTGCTTACTAAATTAAGCGCGCGCGTGCACACACACACACACACACACACACACACACACACACACACACATGCACACACGTACACATACCACACACATTTGGCCAAAACGTCTCAGACGTGCTTTCTACAGAATCAAAAAAATTATCAGATATCTACACTGGACAGCAATATCACCTTGCCTCAACATAATTAAAGGTAAGGGGACTTTTAGAGCAGGAAGTAAGGACCAAAATTACAGCTGAAATGTCGCGGTGGAGTAGCTGAGCGTCTAAGGCACTTCTCTGTGGAGCGCGCGGTTACTCGCCGTCGGAGGTTCGAGTCCTCGCTGTGGCATGTGTGTGTGTGTGTGTGTGTGTGTGTGTGTGTGTGTTGTCCTTAGATTAGTTTACACTATTTTAAGTAATTTGTGAGCTACGGACTGATGACCACGCAGTTTGGTCCGATAGATTTACAAACATGGGAACATTTTGAACAGCTGAAACGTCGGTCAAGTAATAGGCGAATGTTTTGGTAAAAAAAAAAAAAGAAGAAAAAAAATAGTTCAAATATTTTTAAAACTTATGGGATGTAACTGCGGGGTCATTAGTCGCTAAATGTACAAACTACTTATGAACTAGCTTATACTAAAGACGGCACAAACAATCATGCCCGAGGAGGGATTCGAACCCCGGACGGGGAACGACCTCGCGCATCGCAGCATAGTGCCTCAATGCGCTCGGCCGCTCCGCCGCGGCATGTACGTATGTGTGTTGTCCTTAACATTAGTTAAAGTTACTTTCAGTCGTTTGTTAGGCTAGCAGTTAAGTCCCTTACATTTACAAACATTTCAACATTACAGTCTCTTCTGTTTTCATTTTAACTGTTGTCCACTTGCCGATACTTTCTGCGTGTTATGCAGTGACATTTCTTTCAGTGTTCAGCGTTTACTTGACATGTGCTTGCTTATTATTGCCACTAAGACCTGTCAAGTCATTCCGCGTCCCCATATGCGAGGGTTGGAGAAATAGTGGCAACACTGCTTTGTAGACACTATGCAATGGAATCTACTGTTATCGCACGTATCCACAAATTGTTCACATACCTACCTTACCTCCGAGCAAATGGACTCGCTCGTCCCATGTCACAGAGGGAAACACTGTCACTTGTGAGCGAGCGGTCTAACGTAACGGTGTCACCATGTTTTCGAAACAGGAACAAAGGAGACCGTCAATGTATAGGACTACGGTACGTTTTTGGAGCATCACCTGCGACCAGATTTGGTGAAGAGGCGGCATCACTTTTTGCGCAACCCACCCATCATTTCGCACGACAATGCACGGGCGGATGCAGCGCAAGCTGTGGCTACTCTGTTCGGTCGATGAGACTGAGAAATACTATACCATTCACCACTCTCCCCGGACTAAAGTCCTGACTTTGATTTGATTCCGAAGATGAAGGAACCACTTGGTAGCATTCGCTTCAGAACTGTTCCAGTTCAAAATGTTCAAATGTTTGTATAGTGTATGGGACTTAACTACGGGGTCATCAGTCCTTAAACTTACAAACTACCATGAACTACTTACGAACTAGGACGGCACAAATATCCATGCCCGAGGGGGGATTCGAACCCCCCGACTGTAGTGACCGTGCAGACAATGACTGGAGCGCCTTAGGCCCCTCGGCCACCGCGGCTGGCAATTGTTCCAGAACTGGCAGTAGACCGCTCCATTCGCACCATCAACAGAACAGGCTTTGTGAACGGTATACTACGCCTTCCACATCGCTGGCAACGGGTTCTACACAACGCTGGTGACTACTTTGAAAGACAGTGTCAGGTGCTAACAGTGAACGCTTTTGTATCTTTTGTGAATAAACAGTCGCCACTATTCGTTTTCGAGATATTTAATTTTAATTTTTGGTATGATTTGTTTATTTTTGCCAATAAGCATGAATATGCATTTTTAATGTGATTTTTTAAATATTTTTAATGTATTTTAATTTTTTTTGTCTTTCAAATTTGTTAATATTCAGTGTGTAAAAGTCGTTATGAAATAGTATCTTTGAGTCGGCACTTGACTCACATATTCTTTGGATCGTATCAATATGTTTGGATTTCCATGTGGTCTCGGTCACTTTCCTTTTCGCCATGTGCTAGTGAGGATGTTTTTTTGTATAAATGTGTACAGTTTTGGCATGGACACTGTACATGGCATGTTGATTTTTATGCTTTTAATATTTGTGAAATGAAAATGCTCAAGTGTCAATAAATTCGAGTGATTTTACCAAAATTACGAAGTGTTTGCGACCACAATTTTTTGCTAATGTAGATAACCGAAAAATCCCGCACCTTTTCTGCAACCAAAGTGTAAATGGAATCAAACCCTGACATCAACGCCAAAATTTACAACTAGCACCGAACAGCAGCGAGAACACAAAGTTAAGTGATTCAGTTTTTCACTAGCTACTACATCCAATACTTTTCTGGACACGCTGTAGCTAGGCTGCCGGCAGACACCAGACGGCGCTATTCCACACGTGGTCGGCTCGCTTTCGCGGCCTACCTTGCGCTTCCGCCCCCGCGGGGCAACGGACGGCCTTCCTGCTGGCGTCGGCAAATGAAGAGCGCCATTAACGCCGCGCTCCCGGAAACCACGCGGCTCATTTGTTTTCGCTAGGCTTCGCCTTCCAGCGCTTTAGCTCGCCCGTCTGCCGTAATTATGAAGCATCTCGTCGCGGACGTCACTCGGTTAATTGAAATGCTGCCGCTTCAGAAGTGCCAACCTGCGAGCAGGGCTCCAAAGTAGCGCACAAGTGCTGCATCGCTTGTCTGTGTGGCCACCAGTGGCGGCTCGTACAAAATGTGACCAGTGTGCTACAATATTACAAAAATAAACAGGCAACAAAATGTTGTTGTTGTTTTTGTTATGGTCTTAAGTCCGGAGACTGGTTTGATGCAGCTCTCCACCCTATTCTATCCTGAGCAAGCCTTTTCATCTCCTCATAAGAACGGCAACCCACATCCACTTAAATCTGCTTACTATACGCGTCTCTTGGTCTCCCTCTGCGATTTTTACCCCACACACTTCCATCCAATGCTAAATTTACGATTCCTCGATGTCTAAGAATGTGTCCTACCAAGCGATCCCTTCTTTTGGTCAGAGTATTCCAAAAATTCCTTTTCTCGCCAATTCTGTTCAGTACCTCTTCATTAGTTATGTAATCTACCCACCTAATCTTCAGCATTCTTTTGTAGCACCACATTTCAAAAGCCTCTATTCTCTTCCTGTCCGCACTGCTTATCGTCCATGTTTCACTCCCGTACAAGGCAACGCTCCACACAAATGCCTTCAGAAAAGACTTCCTTACAATTAAGTTAATATTCGATGTTACCAAATTTCTCTTTTTCAAAAATGCTTTTCTTCCCATTGCCATTCTGCATTTTATATCCTCTGTACTGCGTCCATCGCATGTTATTTTACTACCCAAGTAACAAACCTCATCTACCACCTTCATTGTTTCGTTACCTAATCTAATTCCTTCAGCATTCACCTGATTTTCTACGACCGCATTCCATTATTTTTGTTTTGCTCTTGTTAATGTTCATTTTTATACGCTCTCTTCAACACACTGTCCATTCCATTCAACTGCTCTTCCAGGTCCTTTGCTGTCTCTGACAGAATTACTATGTCATCAGCAAAACGCAATGCTTTTATTTCTTCCCCCTGAACTTTAATCCCTATTCCAAATTTTTCCTTGCTTTCCTTCACCGCCTGCTCGATGTACAAATTGAATAACATCGGAGAAAGGCTACAACCCTGTCTTACGCCCTTCTCAACTGATGCTTGCCTTTCATGCCCTTCGAGTCTAATAACTGCGGTCTGGCTTTTGTACAAGTTGTAAATAGCTCTCCTTTCCCTGTATTTGACCCCTGCTGACTTCAGAATTTGAAAGAGTGTATTCCAGTCAACATTGTCGAACGCTTTCTCCAAATCTACAAAAGCTAAAAATGTAGGTTTGCCTTTCCTTAATTTATCTTCTAAGATAAGACGTAAAGTGAGTATTGCTTCCCGGGTTCCTACGTTCCTCCTGAACCCAAACTGATCTTCCCCGAGGTCCGCTTCTACCAGCTTTTCCATTCTCCTGTAGATAATTCGTGTTAAAAAAATATACTAAAATAAAAATTCAACCTTTGTATGATTGCCTTTAATTAAATATCAATTAATACTGTATTGACAGTAAGACCTTCAGGGGAATCTATAACAGCGCTGCCAACTGCATGTATTCACTGCAGATAGTAAATATAACGTTTAAAACATATTAATTTTATTTACAGAAATTAAAAATTTAGACTCTGAGGTATTTGAATACGAGCCTCTCACAGGTAGGTTTGAGAGAAAACGCGCAAGATGCCTTAGCCAGCGCGCTATTTGAGTTTGTATGCCGCAGTATTCGTCATATACTATTCTTCCGCAGCCGTTACACGCAGCGCGAAGAGAAATATTGATCTGGTGCTGCAGTCGGTCTCAGCACACATGAGTCGCCAGGCCTGACGTCTGCGCATGCGCACTAGCGAACAGACGACTACGCCACCTCTCTGCGCACGTACCAGCTGAATCCCACTTCAGCACACGGAGTTGGTTTCCAGCTATCGCGGCGAGAGCGCTCCAAAATGCGTTTTCATCCTTATTACTAGCATTCTAATACGCATTGGAAAGGAATTGGCATAATTTTATTGTGATATCTGGCTCGTATTCCAGGAGAAAGGATGTAATTTTACAGCGATTACTCGCTTCCATTCGAAGAGAAATGGCATAATTTTAGAAATATATTTACAGTGTGCTGCAGCACATTAGCACATTATCACCAGCCGCCACTGGAGGCCACGCAGTATATTAAGGCACACTCATAATCTGAAGTGCATAAACATCTTCATATATCTTCGAGTTACAAAATACTAACACCAATTATTTACAGACGAATGGTAAAACTTGTGGAATCCAACCTCGGGGAAGATCAGTTTGGATTTAGGAGAAATGTAGGAACACGGGAGGCAATAATCACATTACATCTTAGAAGATAGACTAAGGAAAGGGAAACCTACGTTTTTAGCGTTTGTCTATTTGGAAAAAGCTTTTGACAATGTCGACTGGAATACACTTTTCTAAATTCTGAAAGTAGCAGAGGTAAAATATAGGGAGCGAAGAGTTCAACCTATACGAAAACCAGACAGCGGTTATTAGAGTCGAAGGGCAAGAAAGGGACGCAGAGGTTGGGAAGGGAGTAAGATAGGGTTCTAGCATTTCCCCTATGTTGTTCAAACTGTACATTGAGCAAGCAGTGAAGGAATGGAAGGAGAAATTTGGAGAGGGCATTAAAGTGCAGGGAGAAGAAATAAAAACATTGTTTTGCTGATGACATAGTAATTCTCTCAGAGACCGCAAAAGATCTGGAAGAGCAATTGAATGGAATGGACAGTGTCTTGAAAGGAAGATATAAGATGAACATTAACAAGAGTAAAACGAAGGTAATGGAATGTAATGTCAGAAAATCAGGCGATGCTGAAGGAATTAAATTAGGTAATGGGACAATAAAATTAGTAGATGAATTTTGTTATTTGGGTACAAGGATAACTTCTGATGGCCGAAGTAAAGAACATATAAAATGCAGAACGGCTATGGGAGAAAAAGCGTTTCTAAAGAAGCGAAACTTGTTAACATCCAATATCAACTGAAATATTGGGAAGTCCTTTCTGAAAGCATTTGTCTGGAGTGTAGCACTGTGCGGCAGTGAAAAGTGGACGATAAGGAGTTCAGATAAAAAGATGATAGAAGATTTTGTAATGTGGTGCTACAGACGAATGATGAAAATTAGATGGGTAGATCACGTAACTAATGAGGAGATGCTTTACCGATTTGGGGAGAAAAGGAGTGTCTGTCATATTCTGAGAGAAGGGATAGGGTGATTGGACACATTCTGAGACACCAAGGAATTGTCAACTTTGCATTAGAGGGAAGTGTGTAGGGTAAAAATCGTAGAGGAAGACGGAAGAACGAATACAGTAAGCAGATTCAAAAGGATGTAGGTGGCCGAACGTATTCTCAGATGAAGAGACTTGCACAGACTTGCAGACTTGCATCAAAGCAGTCTGCGGACTGAAGACCACAACAACAACAACAACAACAACAACAACACATCTTCGAGTGTAAAGTGTTGTGTTTACGTAGAAAGAAAGATAGTTTACTGTATCACTACAGAAGAGCAGCAGTTACTTGGGACTAGACATAAGGGTCGATTTGAAATGAAACGACCGCATAAAATCATTTGTCGGCAAGGGAGATGCCAGACTCACATTCACAGGAAGCATCGTCGGGAAATGTGGCCTGTCAACAAAGGAAGGAAGATACAAAACTCTCGTTTGCCCGACGTTTGAGTATTACTCTTCAGCAGACCGCGGAATTAGGTGGTAAAAAGTGGGTTTTAGACACCTAAAATAGACTTCTTCATTTAGGCTATATCGAGCTTAAAACAGACTCTAATAAATGTGATGCAGAGTAAATAAAAATAAATTAAAATACACAGTGTTGACATATCGTATGACCCGCCCGGTTAGTCGTGTGGTCTAACGCACCGCTTTCCTAGACGCGGAGGCGTACCGGCCCCGGTTCGAATTCGCCCGGCGGATTAACGAAGGGGTCGCAGTGACGGCCAGCCTAAATGTTTTTAGGCGGTTTTCCACATCCCCCTAGGTGAATACCGGGCTGGACCCAAATTCCGGCCTCAGTCACACGATTCCCACACTTTACACTTGCACACATATAACACTATACGAAACGTTTGGGGTACACATTTCCTCACGGGGGGGCACGGGGTGCCGACAGGAAGGGCATCCGGCCACGCCATAACTGCTAACACGCCAAATCCGACTAACAAAGCCGACCCTGTATGTGCGGAACATAGCGCAAGAAAAAGAAGACAGTGAACATCTTATTAGTCACTAAAAATAAGGAAAATGAAAATATTCACAGTTGCGAAGCATAACAAGCACTCTACTACATTAATGTTCAACATAACTCCAAATATTTCTAGGTTCTTCAAAGTAAATATCTCTGTAAAGATATATGTAACAATAATTTAATTATACATTCGTGCTTTCACACATTCAGACCATAGATGGCTTCACAGTAAATAACCAAACCCTTTTCTAGGTATTCTAGTGAAAAACTGTGGCGCTTGTCAGTCAGAATTGTTATTTATACGCCGATACAGAACGTTCTAGCCGGTCGCGGTGCCCTAGCGTTCTGCGGCGCGCCAGTCACGGTCTGCAAGGCCACTACGGTCGGGGATTCGGATCCCCCCCCCTCTCGGGCATGGATATTTGTGCCGTCCTTAGTAGTAGCTAGTTCATAAGTAGTTTGTAAGTTTAGGGACTGATGAGTCCGTAGTTAGGTCCCATAAGCTCTACAAACATTTGAACATTTTTAGAACGTTCTACATCATCACATATGACGAGGGCGTTCTTCATTTTCGGCAGATGTTGGACAGAAACGCTGCAGTCAGGTGAACTGGGATTTCCACTAAGTGTGTACTGTACGGAGTTGCACACAACTCCTTGAGGCCCGTGTTATATAAAATAGTTTGCAATTTTGCCTGTGCTTTTTCTCGTATTCACCTGGTGCTTCGTTAATTTTTTTCACATCTTCAAGCAAACAAATGTTCAAATGAGTCTTCCAATTGTGAAATTATTTTTGCCATAACTCCATTGCTGCAGTAACGGATGCGGCATCCTCCTGTATATTTTTAACAACCTTCTGGACAGCATAGAGATTCGTACTGTAGTATTTTTAGTTTCTTCGCCAGTGTCTAATATTGAAATCTCCGGACTGTCGAGCCACAAAACCAATTGATCTGATTTCGCAATTGTGTAGCAACGATGAATCCGTGTAGATTTGTGACCGTGCGACCTTCCTACCGGTATTCATCAATAAGCATTGGGCAATGCATAACTCAGGGTAGTAAAACGTTTATAGCTCGTTGTCTCTGTTCATAGGGGTGACTTATGTAAGCCAGCTTCTATGCCCTAAACAGCTACCCAAACTGTTTAAACAAGATCAATAATTAATCTTTTAAGCGGTCTGCCAATAAAACGGAGTCTCGGGTTCGTCTTTCCTACGCCATTATCTACGTGTTAATTCCAGTTTAAGTCTGAAGTAATAGTAATTCCTAGGCATTTAGTTGAATTTACGGCCTTCACATTCGATTGATTTATCTTGTAAATAAAGTTTAACAGATCTGCTGTTGGTTTTCATCTTCAGATGACTTTATTAGACGATAAATTACGGCGTCATCTGCAAACATTCTAGGAGAGCTGCTCAGATTTTCTCCAAAATCGTTTATGTATATAAGGAACAGCAGAGGACCAATAATAGTACTCTGTGGAACGCCGGATATCAACTCAGTTTTAGTCGATGCCTTACCATCGATTACTACGAACTGTGTCCTCTCTGACAGGAAATCCTCTATCCTGTCACAAATCTGAGGGGATATTCCATAACCACGCAATTTGATTAAAAGCCGTTTGTGAAGTACGGTGTCAGAAGACTTCTGGAAATCTAGAAATACGGAATCAATATGAGAATCGTTGTCGATAACATTCATCACTTCGTGTGAGTAAAGAGCTATTTGTGATTCACATGAACGATATTTTCTAAATCCGTGTTGACATTGCGTCAATAGATCATTCTGCTCTAGGTAATTCATATTGAATGTTCGAAAACCTTGCTGCAAATTGACGTTAATGAAATAAGGCCTGTAGTTTAGTGGGTTACTCCTACTGCCTTTCTTGAATATACATGTGACCTGTGCAACTATCCAATCTGTAGGTACAGATCTTTCTTTGAGAGAGCGGTTGTATGTGGCTGTTAAGTAAGGAGCTATCGCATCAGCATAATCAGATAGAAATCTAATGGGTATACAGACCGAACCGGACCGGACAGGACGCTCATTGTTTCCATCATGTGAAAAGGGGGTTTTGTCAGGCAGGAACTGCAATATTCGATGGACTTCATTAATTTACGAGTGGTAATTTTGAACTTTTACTCTCAAGTGCGTGTGATACTTATTGTGGCTCTCATGAATAATATTTGGGGTAATATTCGGTTATTTACCTACGTATAAAGTAGGACGACGTCTGCAGTTTCATGTCCAAAAAGAGTAATAAACTCCATTTATAAAAATTATTTCTTGAATGACTCTCTTCTAAACATTATCTTAGAATCCATTTTATTGGTTATTCAGAGCATTAATTTCTTTGTTTAAATATATTTTTCGCGTCATCATCTGCACATTGATAGACTGGCTAAGAACTACTAAAGAGACTGCATACAATACGCTTGTCCGTCGTATTTTGTAGTATTGCTGCGCAGTGTGGGATCCTTATCAGGTGGGTTTGACGGAGGACACCGAAAGAGTCTAAAGAAGGGCAGCTCCTTTTTTATTGTCACGATACGGTGGAGACAGGATCTGCGATGGGAATCATTACAGCAATGGCGCTTATCGCTGCCGCGTGGGCTACTCACGAAACTTCAATCTCCTCCGAATGCGAAAATATATCGTTGACTCCCACTTAGATAGGTTGAAAATATCGTCAGTATAAAATACGAGAAATCAGAGCTCGAAAGGTGAGATTCTGGTGTTTCTTCTTCCCGTGCGCTATTCGACAATGGAATGGGAGATAAATAGTATAAAGGTGGTTCGATGACCCCGTGCCAGGCACTTAAATGTGATTTGCAGAGTATCCCATGTAGATGTAGCTTCCCCCAGTATCTGCAATGTCACAATCGTTCGGCCTGCCTGGTGCAAGTCTTCTAAGGTGTCGCCACTGCGGCAACTTGTGTGTCAGTGATGACGAAATGACGATGAGAACGACACAGCGCCCAGTCCCCCAGCGGAGAGAATCTCCCATACGACCGGGAATCGAACCGAGGCCCTCTGCACGGCTACCCACCACGCTGTCGAGTAGACTACAGTAGTGGACACTTGTATAGTACTCCGTAAAAAAGCCAAAACCTGTGCAGTCGCAGGCTGCTGGCACTCGTTTCATAGTCTGCGGCCTGGCGTCTAATGGCGCTGACCGCAGCAGTTAGCACGGTCCCCCCGGCTTACCGCGGGAATCCCGGCCACACGCGAGTGTCTGCTGCGGGGGCCTTGCGCCAGGCTGTACCGCGGGGTACAGCAGTGCGCATTGTGCAGTGCGACGCGGCCCACACTGCCGCAGGTCACGCCAACGACCGCAGGCGCCGCCGCAACCCGCGCAGCTCAAAGCACTCCAGGGACCAAGGGCTCGCCAAACACGCCCGCTCTCTGTAACAGGAAGAAAATCGCACTGACGTGTTTTACGGCCCACTTTAGATATGTAGTTTTATACGTTTTTGCAAACATTTTGGACCAAAATAATAACCTAAATAATAAAACATTAATTAATAAGAGTGACGGGTTTCGAACCACTGATCTTTAGCATTATAGGTTAACGCCTTGCCCACTACGCTACGGCTATCAATCGACAGACGCGTCCTTTAATCTCGTACTATTGATGGCCGTTGTTAACTGATGCTAATATGGCATTTGTAGACACTAGATTATCATTTATCGTACGAAGAACGACGTGTTTTTGTTAATTCTTCAGTGCGCCATTGCTTTGAAATGACAACGTGTAAGTTACAATAAGAAAATCATCAAATACGCAACGCAAGATGGCGTATGCCAGAGAGACTTCTGGGCGAGGAAAGTTACGTGACATCTCCGAACGGCTGGTTTTCGTTAATTCAATGGAGAGAGTGAAAACTCCGTTATTTTTGCAAATATCTCTCAAACGATACGAGATATGAAAAAAACATAACGGAACAAAGTTGTAGAGAATTTTCTCCTCTTCAAATTCGTTTATTCAATTTTCGCGTCAGATGAACGGTTTATTTGCAATTAAAAATACATTACAAATGGATTTTTTTGTATTACTAAAGTATTTCTTGTCCGAAATATTTGAAAAAGCGAGGTTCTCGTCTCTGGTAGCCAACAATTATGTCTGCAAAATATGGTGCCGGTCGGTTGAACGGTACGACTAAACAGTGGGAACACTTTACAGCCAGACAGACATCGTCAAATCGCCGTTATTTATGCAAATAACTCTGCAACGATGCAAGATATGAAAAAAAAACATAATAGAGCGAAGTCATAGAGAATTTTCCGCTCTACCAATTAGGTTCTCTACGAATTAGGTTATTCAATTTTCGTGTCAGATGAATGGTTCGTTTGCAATTAGAATTATATTACAAACGGCTTCTTTGTTATTACTACCGTATTTTTTGTCCGAAAAATTTGAAAAAGCGAGGTTCTGGTCTCTGGCGGCCTACAATTATGTGTGCAAAATTTGGTGCTGATCGGTTGAACGGTTAGTCTTAAAAACAGGGAACACGTTACGGACAGACAGACAGACATACATACATGCCAAAATCGCCGTTATTTTTGGAAATATTTTTGAAACTCTACGAGATATGAAAAAAAAAAAAAAAAAAAAAAAAAAAAAAAAAACATAACAGAGCAAAGTTGTAGAGAATTTTCACCTCTACAAATTCGGTTATTCAATTTTAGTGTCAGATGAATAGTTAAGCCGTTATTTTCATTTAAATTTCGAGCTGTCAAAAGACGATCGCAAAGGCCCATTTTTAATGTTACTACCGTAACCTAAAGTGGGCCAAAAAGACAGACCGCGATGATGCGTTATAGACTCTAGAGGGTCAGTTTGCTATTTACAGCCTCTCCTAAGAGTTCGGAGCCATGCAAATACACTGGTCAAAATAATTAGGGGATCAGTATTATCAGCAGAATGAACTAAAATGGTCCCACGTCTTTCTGTCTGTTGCATGGACTGGAGACAACAACGTTAAGGCAACCGAGGCACTGGCACTAACAGAACGTTGATGTAGAGGGGGTTGCAGTTGTATTTACTTTACCAAAACAATTGTAATGTTTTCAGGGTTGTAACATGTCACGTTAATCAAATGGCTAACCTCGGTAAGTATCTCTACATGTAATTTGTCACAATATCCCATCAGTGTCGTATATAATTGATAACTATGTTCCTGTTATGTTTAATTAAATAAAAGGCTACGGACATTAGACGTTTAACAAAGGTATTTGATTGTGTTGATCACAAAACATTCTTGAAGAAGTTGGAACATTATGGAATGCGAGAAGTAGCTCACAACTCGTTCACCTCTTACTTTAGTAATAGACAACAAAAGGTAATTCTCCGCAGTGTTGAAAGTGGCTATGACGTACAATCGAAATGACACAGTATCAAATAATGCAGTTTAAGAGATACGTTCATGGCTTGTAGATAACACGTTGATGTTAAATCACAGTTTTTACAATTTCTAACACATAGTTTGACGAAAGCTGACATTCTGATTACACATAATGGGCATGTGATAAGTGAGACTAAACAGTTCAAATTTCTAGTTATTCATATAGACAGTTTAAATTTCTAGGTGTTCAGATAGACAGTAGGCTGTTGTAGAAAGCCCATGTTCAGGAGCTTGTTCCAAAACTAAATTCTACTTTATTTACCATTAGAACAATATCTCAAATAAGTGATATCTCAACACGAAAAGTAATCTACTACGCTTACTTTCACTCACTTATGACGTACGGCGTTATTTTTTGGGGTAACTCGACTGAAACAAAAAGGATATTTTTGGTTCAGAAACGGGTGGTTCGAGCAATATGTGGTGTAAGTTCACGAACTTCATGTCGACCCCATTTTCAGTAGTTTGGGAATTTTGACACTGGCGTCACAGTACGTTTTTTCTTTAATGTCGTTTGTTGTTAATAATATCAGCCTATTCTCACGAGTTAGTAGCTTTCACTTGGTGAATACTAGACGGAGGTCGAATCTACATTTGCATCACACCACCTTGACACTTGCACAGAAAGGTGTGCAGTATTCTGCAGCATCCATTTTCGATAAGCTGCCACAAGAATTAAAGAATCTTAGCACTAACCCAAATTCTTTCAAATATAAATTGAAGAGTTACCTCATGGCTCACTCCTTTTATTCTGACGAGGAAATCCTAGAAAAATTAATCAATTGATCTAATTCATTTTTTCTTTATTTATTGTTTTAACTTAATCTTAAGAGTGTCGTGTACATAGGACTACTTAAAATGGTCTGTTACTATTCTTGTGTTAAACTTCATCTATTGACTTGTTCCATGAGTCTTACTCTTCAATTAGGTCCTGCGGAACAGAAAACCATATTATTATTCTTATTCTTATTATAGTCGGGAGACTGGTTTGATGCAGTTCTCCACCCTACTCTAACATTAGCAAGCCTCATAAGATCGGCAATCCACATCCATTTTACTTACTGTATTCATCTCTTGGTCTCCCTCTGTGATTTTTACCCTGCACACTTTCCTCCAACGCTAAATTCACAATCCCTTGATGTCTAAGAAAGTGTCCTACCAATCCATTCCTTCTTTTAGTCAAGGTATGCCAGAAATTCCTTTTCTCCCCAATTCTGTTCAGTACCTCCTCATTAGTTACGCGATCCACCCATCTAATCTTCAGCATTCTTCTGTAGCACCACATTTCTATCCTGTTCCTGTCCACACTGCTTATCGTCCATGTTTCACTCCCATACAAGGCAACACTCCATATAAAAATGCCTTCAGAAAGGACTTCCTTATGCTTAAATTAATATTAGATTTTAAGAAATTTCTCTCTTTGAAAAACGATTTTCATCCCATTGCCATTCTGCATTTTATATCCTATGTACTGCAACCATCATACGTGATTTTACTGCCCAATTAACGAAACTCATTTATCACCTTTATTGACTCGTTACCTAATTTAATTCCTTCAGCATCGCCTGATTTTCTTAGACTGCACTCCATTACCGTTGTTTAGCTCTTGTTAATTGATAATTAATGCACTTGATAACTTTTGTCTATATCTGGCTGGCGCTTGACAATGGAGTATTAACAGAAACCGGTAGCTTTGAGCTAATTAATTAAGGAGCTGTGGTCAACATGAGATCCTACAAATTGCACGACATTTGGTTGAGATAGTGTAGTGAGCAGGTAATGCTATGTGACTGAGTGACTTGCCCGAAACTGTGGCACGGAGACAGCGCGACTCAGAGGAAGCTGGCTACAGCTATCGGAGTGTCCCAACTTGTAATTTCCAGGACCTGCACGCGGTTCAGACAACAGGAACCGTTAAAAGTAGACAGGGTCGTGCACGGGTAACATCAACAAGAAATGACCCGTGTCTCTGCTTAACAGCCCGTCTTTTTTTTTTTTTTTTTTTTTTTTTTTTTTTTGCTCTATGTGTAGTTCTGTTCAATGCGGACGCCGATCTTATTTGTTCGTTGAAGTTCGAAGTGTTCTTGGCTCAGCTTTTTTATTACAGAGGGCGTAGAACCCCCTGACCGGGCGCGCTGAGCCACGGCGCCCGGCTTTTTTTTTTTTTTTTTTTTTTTTACATGATGCGATTCCGTCTATTATTGTTTTCTTATTTGTTTCAGTACCTGTGATAATCAACAGTTGGCAAATGCAAACAAGCAAAGCAACTAAGGATATATTTAACTGAATCACTTAGGACACCCTTCTGTGATTTGGAATATTAACTGTATTACCTTTGTGTGCTAAAAATGTCTTGTTCTCAAAAGAAAAGAGGCACAAGTTATTACCGAGAAAACTATAATAGTTTTAACTTCACTCGGGAAAATTTGTTCATTAAATTATAGATGACTAGAAAAATGAGTTTCGAGTCATAGTCCAAGGGATATCAGAAACAACATTTATAAGCCTTCATTATATTAATCTTGGGACAAACGTTTGAAAACAGTACTGAGATACATCTATACATATTCAATACACGCTGATAATTAACGTAAACACATATCTTATAACAAATGATAACTACTGTTCAGTCTTGAGACAACAGTCTCACACCACACGTGTCACAAAAATAGTAATCATGCAGCTTGTGAAAGGGTGAAGGGTAACAATAAACTTGTTATTCATTTGATATCAATAACAGTCTCGGTAAATGTTCGGATTTAACACTTCCTCTGTCACACGAAAAGTAGTAAAGCGCAACTCAACTGAAATGTGGCACGGAGACAGCGCGACTCAGAGGAAGCTGGCTACAGCTATCGGAGTGTCCCACCTTGTAATTTCCAGGACCTGCACGCGGTTCCAGACAACAGGAACCGTTAAAAGTAGACAGGGTCGTGCACGGGTAACATCAACAAGAAATGACCCGTGTCTCTGGTTAACAGCCCGTCTTGATAGGAGGTTGACTGCAACTCGGCTGCAACGCACTCTTCAGGTAGCAAGAGGTCGCCCAATATCGCCTTCGGGAATGGGGTCTCATCATACGCAGACCTATTGTGTGTTCCAATACAACCATGACACCGTCTAGCCCACTGACGTGGAGTCGTAAAGAAAGGCGTCGGGTTCTGTTCACATATTCACAGATAAGATTTTGTGTTCAGCCGGAAAATACATTCCCTCGAAACATGTCCACTGAATGTGAGGTCGTGTTCCATTTCGAGTTACTCATTACTCTTAATCGTTTCTGCGCCATTAACATTGTGTATTTGTATGTCAATTATTTTACTCTTTTATTAATGATCAATGCCCCATGTTGCCGGCCGCGGTGGCCGAAGTGACTGAGGCGCTCCAGTCACGGTCAGCACGGCCACTACGGTCGGGGGTTCGAATCCCCCCTTGGGCATGGATATTTGTGCCGTCCTAGTTCGTAAGTAGTTCATAAGTCGTTTGTAAGTTTAGGGACTGATGACCCCGTAGTTAAGTCCCATAAGCTTAACAAACATTTGATTTGAATGCCCCATGTTTATATACGTTTCCACCCGTGTGATTGAACTTTTGTGTTCATGTGAATGTGGAAGGTTGTTTTTAATATTGACTGACTGCCGCACAATGGCTTGCAGTCGCCGCCTCGCGCCTTAGGCCTCGTTTACTTTAGTTAAGAACGCATGGCTTCGTTTGTCGTCCGCACTGCCGTCTGCTGGGTGGCCAGAGACAAGATAACTTGGCATGTTCTTAGTGTAGTACCAATATAATCATCGTCGAAACAGGTGACAAAAGAGACCTATCTGCAGCTCTAGAAGAGAGTATTATCTTCTTCAGGTAGCGAGGGTTGGTAGACACTGCGCTCTGCATCGCTTTTAGCGCGCCCTACATCCTGTGCGTGGAGGGGAAGACTTTTGGCGTGGCCTTAGACTTTACACTTGCTGCGACCACCGAGGTGAGTATATCATGGAATTATGCTGAGGGAATGGCATGCTGTTAGAACGTTGCTTTCTTTGTGATCAGGCAGTCTTTGTTTATCAGTGATAGTTTTCTTGAGTAATTTTTTCGCCATGCGAGACGAAGTGTTTCTTCATTTACAGGACTCGAGTAATTCAGTATAGATTTAGTATTTGCATTCTCACTCCGGTGATGATTTTGCTATGGTCGGGGGTTCTTATCCCCCCTCGGAGATGGATGTTTCGGTCGTATTTAGTATAAGGTATTTCATAAGTAGTTTGTAAATTTAGGGACTGATGACCCCACAGTTTAGTCCCTTAAGCTTAACAAACATTTGAACATTTTAACACTTGATGATTTTGCGTCCGATTTTCGCAAATTAGAATACACGTGTGTGGCCTTCAGCCTTTGTGTAAATTTATTATGTTTGAACTTCCTTGCTGTTTTTTAACTAACGTTTTGCATTGTGTCTGTATCTGCAAGTATGCTAAATATTTCTCAGATTTTCTGGTGTGATTCCGTCTTTCCTGTTTTGGTACGACCAATTGCACCACATACTTTCATGACGGTCTTTAATTCGACCTTCAGACATACTTTTACTAATACTGGCTTTCTTCTATATGAATTCTCGTGTGTGCTCTACTTGCTTATTCTAAATTAATTTCTTTTTGTAAATTACATATAATTCACCATGGTTGCACTTGGTAGTTATGGATAGTATGCCACTGCCTCCCCACACATAAGTTCGTTTGGTGCATAGATGATTTTTAATTAGTGCTTCAAGACATCTGCCATCTCGTCAAGTGTTGTTGCATGAGTAACGTGTCACAAGCATTATGCATGTGTCTATGAGTGGATGAATGTGCTTTCCTTTATCCACTGTGTATTTGCAACTTTCCTCCCATGTTGCTTCCATATTCATAAAGGGCAGAAACAATTTCATTATGGGCTGTAACTTTACGATTTAATTCACTTTTGTACAAAGTGTGTGCTTTTTTGTGCTTAATTTGGTCTCGCCACATTTATTGATTGTTCATTTTATTGAATAGATGATGATTAAAAGTATCAAACCTCTGCTTTATAATTCATTCTCCCTGTCCCATGTTTACTTATCTATTCCTTTTTTTAACATTGTTTTTGTGCTTGATAAAACGTTGGCTGCTCCTTTAAGGAGTGAACAATTAGATAAATTTCCGTTGCGCAAGTACTGTGGCCACTCGCAAAGTAATTTAGAGCAGCAGTGAGCGTTTTAACTTGCATTTGCAGCTCTCAACTGTCCGAGATCTTGCATAGAAAACTTAACAAGCTGCTTCCACTCTCATTTGGAGAGAACGTTCAACAATCTTGCTTATGTGTAGGAAACACCATATCATCGACGAATGGTGTTCGAAGAAGACAGTATTGGTGGACGTATGGACCTCTGTATCGTTTAGAATGGCGCTTTGACGGCTCAGAGGTAAAGACACGAGATCCTTCGACCTGTTGTTGTGCCCTACGCTGAGCGAATGGAGTGGCCAACTTGTTCACCGGACTTAAACCCCACTGAGCTTGTCTGGGATGCACTTAGCAGACGCAATGCAACCAGACCAGCACCTCCCACAACGGATATTGCACTCGCGGAATAATGGCCAAATATCCCTCAGGAGCTGATTCGTAACCTCATACTGTCGATATCATGCAGGTGTGCAACTCTACTAGCCGTTCGCAGTGATCAAACGCCGTATTAGAGGGCAACGAGAATTACTTTTTTGACTATTTTGGTAGCCCCATGGTGTCTCGCTCTAACGCCATGTAATCCTCAAGTAAAGAGTTGAAACAGCAAAATATCGTACTGTACACACACCAAAAAACTGTAACCAATATCTGAATAAAATACGGTACCACGTGTATATTTTGTATGACGTCTCATCTGATCCCTTAATTTTTTAAGCAATGTAGCTGTTGATTATTCAGGAACGTTGTTTATGGTTGATAAAACTCTTCTGGGTATTGGACCGCATCATCAGTATATCAAACTATGAATTATTGATACCAAAGACGCTGGTTTTTAATAAATTATTTAATACGACAGGCCTGTTTCGGCGTGAATGCCATCGTCAGGTGTACTGTAAAATACAAAGGTGGGTATACTATTTAATTAAAGAAGATAATTGTACTTTATACATACATTGGTAGCTCTTCTTACCCTTGTAAGATCGCTGTTCTCTTGTATGTATCGGTGGTATGTAAAAGAACTGTTGTTGTTGTAGCTCTTAAATAGGTGCATATATCCTTAAAAACATTCTTATGTTGTCGATGTTTGACAGCTATTTTAACATATATGTCAGCGATATTACAAGTTTAGAATGCAATTATTTCTTTGCTATTATATAGAGCATTCTAAACTTGTAATGTCGCTGACATATCTGGCAAAATAGCTGTCAAACATCGACAACATAAGAATTTTTTTAAGTATATATACACCTATATATGAGCTGCAACAACAACAGTTCTTTTACATATGTAGACAAGAACCGATACATACAAGATAAGCAGCGATCTTACAAGGGTAAGAAGAGCTACCAATGTATGTATAAAGTACAATTATCTTCTTAAATTAAATAGTATACCCACCTTTGTATTTTACAGTACACCTGACGATGGCATTCGCGCCGTAACACTCCTGGCGTATTAAACAATTTATTAAAAGCAGCGTCTTCGGTATTAATAATTTACAATGTCTCTAAATGACATAGGACGCAGCGGGCCCAGAAGATTATGAATAAATATATCAAACGTTTCACCGACGTTTCGGCCACTATTCCAGTAGTGGCCGAAACGTCGTAGAAACATCTGATATATTAACGATGCGGTCCATTACCCAGAAGAGTTTTATCAACAATGACAACGGCCCCGGAAGCCTTCGTTTACAAACTACGTTGTTTATGTTCATAAATGTCTACAACATCATAAATAATGATGTTACTTCCATATAGCTCGGAATTCCAGGGTGAGATTTGAAGATGGTCCGAAATAGAAGCGAAAACGATCATTCACTGAAGCAGAATGCTGCGATCTAGTTTGTTTTGCTAATGTAACTGGTCCCAAAATGTTTCCGAAAATAAATTTTCTTACTTACACTCACACAAATATCATTTCAAAATAATTAAATTTCACTGTAATTAGGAAAACCATTCTAAGAATAAAATATTTATTGTTTACGAGCTAACATCTACCTAATATCTGTTTCGTCTTGTTTCAGGTAAGCCACAACAGAATCTGAAGGGGATTTCTTGCTACAACATCGTGTACTGGCTAAATTCCTGCATATCGTCGAGTCACAGTAAGTTTCGTTACAGTATATACGTAAGATTGCATAGGTACAGACGGCGACCAGCACCTGTGATCGGCGAGCTTCGGGTAAATTCTTAACCACTAGAACCGATACAATTTAGAGAAATTCAGGTGAAGAAGTCAGATGAATTCCCATGAGACAAGTGACACTGCTATCTAAAATGATCCTAATCGACTTATCTGTCTAAAATAATTGACTCCAAAGGATCCTTCGTCGACAAGGAAGATATCGGAAATGTGAAAGAACGGTGACACATTTTCAACTCCATAGTTAACAGTCATGGACACTAAATAATTATTATCAAAAGACAAATTCGATTTTTAAAATGAAACCTTCTTGAGTGTTACCAGATGGTTTCGTCCACAGACCGCACTGTTCAACTCAAAACTTCGTACTAAGTTCAGCCTGAAGCAGAAAACACATTATAACCACCGTCAAATTTAATGAATCATGGGGCCTATTTCACACTTCTTTAGGCGACGACATCAATGTTGAAAGAAAAATGACCGAATGAACCAATGCATGGCTTGCATGAGTAATTCCGCAAGATACAAAGAACTCAAATTCAAATGTTCAAATGTTTGTACAACTAATGGGCCTTAACTACGGGGACATCAGTCCCTAAGCTTACAAACTACTTATGAACTAGCTAAGACTAAAGATGGCACAAATATCCATGTCCGAGGGGGGATTCGAACCCCCGACCGTAGTGGCCGTGCTGACCGTGACTGGAGCGCCTCAGTCCCCTCGGCCACCGCGGCCGCCTACAAAGAACTGCTCGGACCAGTTACCAGGGACGTATATGCAGAGGAAACTAATGACGGAACACGATGAGTGCTCCAACACAGTTGCTCTCCGTTAGTTTTGCTGAAACTCAGAAATTGCCTGACCGGTTTCAATACGTTTTTAATTGTAATTTGATTTCATTTTAATTTTTTTTTTTGCTCTAATGCGAGGGTCTCTTCGAAAAATAAATAAAAGCAAGAAAAAGGCAAAACCTAAAGGACCAGCTGAAAAGTCGATACTGATAATTCTATGTGGGCATCATTACTTCGGAATATATTCTTATTCTATTTGCTAAAATATTGCTCATCCCACGGCGAGAAAATTTTGCACACTGAAGTTTCAAAACAAAGAGCGACGAGATAATGAAAGAAGCAGAGGGGTGGGTGTTAGAATAGGGGGAGGGGAGGAGGAAAAGGAGAAGGAGGATAGAGAGAGAGAGAGAGAGAGAGAGAAGTACATGGAGTAATTGAATACTGGATTAAATAAATAACGCAGTAAGTTTTCAGCTAGCTGATACAGAGTGAAGCTTCCGGAAATAGACATAGAGATGGGGGAAGTGATAGATCAAGGGAAGGAGTGTAGGATGTGTAACCGATTACCATGCATGTTTAGCAATGGCTGCATTACATCTGGTTCATTATTTAGTGTTCGAAATATACCGGGTGATCAAAAAGTCCGTATAAATTTGAAAATAAATCACCCCCCAGACCTCAGTCCGTGCCATTATTGGCAAGTGTATCGTGATCGACCGACATTTCTAGGGATGCTGAAAGACAACATCCGACGCCAATGCCTCACCATAACTCCGGACATGCTTTACAGTGCTGTGCTGTTCACAACATCATTCCTCGACTACTGGTATTGTTGAGGAATTATGGTGAACATATTGAGCATTTCGTGTAACGAACGTCTTTGCTTTGCCTTAATTTGTTATGCTAATTATTGCTTTTTTGATCAGATGAAGCACCATCTGTCGGATATTATTTTTATTTTTTTTATTTTTTTGGTTCTAATAAAATTCCATGTCATTCCAAGCATGTGTATCAATGTTTACCTCTCTGTCTACATTATTCCGTGATTAATTAAGTTTTCAAATTTATACTGTCTTTTTGATCACCCGGTATAACGCACACTGACCATTCAAAGTCTGTCCACAGCAGAATACTAGTATTTTTATCACAGTAATAAAAAGTCTTGCAGTTTTTGTAGATACGACCTCTTCATTGCCGTTATTGCGGAAATTATAATTTAATCTTTGCGACCGTGTGTCGGTATATTTTTTTCCTACTTGCATAGGAAATAAGAATAAAGAATAAAAGAACAATAAAATCTTATTTGGAACAAATAGTTCGCGTCACCATAATTAGTCTTTCTTATATTTATTTTCTCTAGATACACCACCAGACTGGCAGAAAACAACAGACCAACATTTATATTTAGACATTTGAAACGTGAAACTAGTGAAATATGTCTAATAACAAAATTGTCTTTGTGAACATTAAACCTCGCTCATCAACACCAAAGATGCACCCAGCTACATAATTACACTATATGGCGAAGTATGGCTGCAGTATCAGTAATTACAAGAGCGCAGCGGACTGCCTGCTCATCTTACCGAGAAGAGAAGAATGGGTCTAACGAGTTCAGTGAAACAGTCGACGAACAAAAGATACAGGACGAGCAAAATTCGTAACAAGATAAAAAAAAACATGCTTTCCACGAGGCAGGGGGAGTGAGATAAAGGAAGAACGTTGGCCTTAGAACTTTGAATAATCCAACTTTATTCTACCATCGTTTGAGAATAAGTGCACTTAGTGACTTATAACAAAATTTACTCAAGATTCCAAACCTCTATAAAACTCTCTCTTATGGAAGGAAAAAACTGTTCCTTTGTCCACGCAGTACATCTAAAGCGGTAGGCAAAATGTTACAAGTTATTTCTCCTACGCTACTAACTTGATTCGTGAGACAACTTACAGTATCCACACACAACACTGAATGAACCTTCGAAATTATTTTGCAGTGCGACATATCAAGAGATATCAGGTCGTAAACAATAAGCAGCATGAAAAAACGGAATCACGTGTGCGGATTTATTTTGCCTTCACAACAAACCCTGTTAGTGGTCCATTTCTCAGTCAGTATACACATTGTCCCCTGAATGTACCTTCGAAACTGAGTATGTGAACTGTACAGTCGTAGTAATTTTAATTTACTTTTTATTCCAACTAATTTTGTTGCACAATAGAATAATCTGACAAGGACGAAACCAACAGTACATTCAATAGATTCAGAAAGATGTTCATCATGTATCAAAGATATGTGAAAGCTTATCACTTATGCATAACTGTGCTCAGACAACATCTCCTCTAAGAAAAACGTGTAAATAATGCGACTACATATACATCTAAATCGTATACTCTGCAAATCACATTTAAGTGCCTGGCAGAGGGTTCATCGAACCACCTCCCATTCCATTCTCGAATAGCGCGCGGGAAGTAAGAACACCTCAATCTCATAGTTCGAGCTCTGACTTTTCGTATTTTATTCTGATGATCATTTCTACCTATGTAAGTGGGAGTCAACAATATATTTTCGCATTCGGAGGAGAATGATGGCGATTTGAATTTCGTAAGTAGCCCACGCCGCAGCGATAAGCGCTGTTGTTTTAATGATTCCCATCCCAAGACCTGTATCATGTCCGTAATTCTGTCTTTCCTGTATCGCCACAATACAAAACAAGCTGCCCTTCTTTGGACTCTTTCGATGTCCTCCGTCAAACATACCTGATAAGGATCCCACATTGGGCAGCAATACTCCAAATGAGAAAGGACAAGCGTAGTGTATGCAGTTTCTTTAGTAGTTCTGTTGCACCTTTTAAGCGTTCTGCCAATAAAACGCAGTCTCTGATTCGCCTTTCCTGCGATATTATCTAAGTGTTCTTTCCAGTTTAAGTCTGAAGTAATAGTAATTCCTAGGTATTTTGTGGAGTTTACAGCCTTCACTTTAGATTGATTTATCTTGTAAACAAAGTTTAACGGATTTCTTTTCCTACTCATGTGGACGACTTCGCACTTCGAATTATTTATAGTCAATTGCCAATTTTTACACGGAGATCCGCACGCTGCGTCGGCTCGAAGGGAACTGGGTTCTAGCCCGGTAGCGGGCCATTTAAATACCCTCGGCCGCGGAGCGACCCCTCCGTGGTCCGCGCCCCGCACCGCGGTCGCGCAGTGGTACCGATTGCGACGGCGTCTGAGATGACGTCGATGTGAGGGCTCTGTCCGCCATTTCTTACATACGTTACGTTTGTTAGATTTAATTAACCCAATCGCTGGTTCCCAAGCTTTGCTAAGATTATAGCCACAGTCACGGTTTATGAAGTCGTGCGAATTTCAATGGCCTCTCTAACGACGCAGTCCCAGTATCTCCACGTCTGTACCAGAATCCTAGTGCGTCCATACTCCATCGCGTGATTCTCCGACAAACAATGTTCACCGACCACCGACTTGCTCGGATACATCAGTCGTGTGTGCCTCTGGTGTTCAATGCATCGATCCTCGACGGTACGCATCGTCTGTCCAATATATGATTTCGTGTCAGTGTGGTAAGCTTATACTCAAATGAATGGTCTCGACGAGTATAATATAATGATCAGAATATGTAAGAAATGACAGTCTGGAGAACACGGCCCCTTGTTCTCCCGATCTCTTGCCTGTCGAAAACGTCTGATGTATGATTGGTCCAGGATACACCACCCGCTTCTAGCAGATCAACTTTGGAAATATGTGGAAGCATCACGGACTGTTATAACTGAACAATACATCAAGAACCCTCTCGAGGCGTTTATCAGGGTCTGTTGTTGTTGTTGTTGTTGTTGTGGTCTTCAGTCTGGAGATTGGTTTGATGCAGCTCTCCACCCTACTCTATCCTGAGCAAGCCTCTTCATCGCCTTATAAGAACGGCAACCTACATCCATTTGAATCTGCTTACTATATTCATCTCTTGGTTTCCCTCTGCGATTTTTACCCCAAACACTTCCTTCCAACGCTAAATTCACAATTCCTTGATTTCCAAGAATATATCACAGTAATCACTTCTTTTATTGAAGGTACGCCAGAAATTCCTTTTCTCTCCCATTCTATTCTGTATCTCTATCCAAAACATTTTTAGTATTCGTCTGTAACACCAGATTTAAAATACCTCTATCCTTTTCCTGTCTGAAGTGTTTATCGTCCAAGTTTCACAACCATACATGACAACACTACTCACAAAAGCAGTCATAAAATACTTCTTAAAGAGCGTTTATAGCCACAAACGATGTCAACACTCAATACTGATTATCATCCTCTAATATCATGCGGCTTCGTTTTATGACCTCTGTACGTGTTACCTCCAAAATAATTGTTTTATTTCGACTTTTTCTTGATGTTGAGTTTTGGGTGGCCAGGTGTGTATGAGTTATAATAATTCTATTCTAGAGCCATCGAACAATCCCTCCCTTTTTCTAAATTCTTTATTTTTTATGTTACTTATAAAACCCACCAGCAATTACTTTATGGATGTCAGTATCCTACATTAGTATGCACTGACCGGTAGTAAACTTTTTCATTACTTAAGTTGATTTGAGTTGCTGGTTTCTAGCTAATGTTCGCTTGTGGATGTTACTGTATCTAATCCTAATGTGCTTTGAAGTTTGGATACCATAGGATAGCCTTCCCCCACACTGCACCTGACCCATAGTATCAGGAGGGTTATTTCCTAACCTTTCTGCTGATCTTCTTATATTTGAGTAGCCTAATATCAAACCCGGACATCTGACCTAATGGTCGAAATTTAGTTAGCGGTCGATCCTAAGGGACGTTTTTCCGCTCTTTTCATTGGTGAAATCCGTTTTTTCCAAAAACTGACGTAAATGTGTTAAATCACACGTTACACTAGACTGTTCACATCAAAAGCGGACACCTACACTATCAAATTCGGACAACTGCAGTGTGCACCAATGGGAACACAGTATATGAGCACATGACCTCGAAAATCAGGCATGGCGACAGTATGTGCCAGGTACGAAGACATATTAGTTCGTACGTAAGTTTTTCCGTAATTTTTTTATAGTGTTATCACTAATAACCATCTTAATGCGAGTAAAATGGAACATAATATATCAGCAGCGTCCGAGCGAAAAGCTAGGAAGCGGTTGAGACAACCTGAAAAGTGGAAAAAAACACTGAAAAGGAACAAAGGTAAGACTGGTGTGTAAACTATACTGTTCTGTTGTAAGGTGTGCTGTACGAAATTATCACTTGTTGGAAAGAAGTTCGATGTCAGAAATAACGTAAGGATGTTTAAGGAAAGATCTCGAGACAGTTTCAACAAACCTTATGCTAATAATTTTAGAGATTCTGTGCAATAACATTTCATTTTGTATATAAAATTAAAATGATTATTGTAGTTTTCATTTTTCCAATATATACCATTTTTCCAATATGTAACAGAGTTCAGAATTTAATATTTTCCACTTTATGTCGATATTCTTATAATTTCCCGGATTATACACCTGTAAAAGATTCTCGTCAGCAGTAAGCGAATCTCTGAGTTTCAAAAACGGACATCTGAAAGCGTGTTCACACACACATTTTGGTTTCAAAGACGGACATCTGTATTTCCAAACACAATTTGAAGGTACTTGAGTAATCAAATTGATATTAGCCACTTCCAGATATAAATCCTCGAGTATTAAATGCTCAAATCAGTTTATAAATATATTAGCTCTACGTTTAGCAATACGTTTCTGGCAAACGACAGGTGTCCGTCTTTGTTCTAATAATAATTGTTCGATTTTTATTCTTTGTGCTATAGTTATAATGAAGATAATGATTCCAACAATTGAGGTTATTTAGACAATTCTTGAAATTACAATTCACAATACAAGCGTCTGGACAAACAGAGTAGCGTCATTGTTTACCTGGTAATTCTTGAAAATGATGGGGGAGGCGGTGTTAATGAACATAATGATAAACTGGAGTTTTAAGTAATTATTTTTTAATGGATAAAACCTGAAAATAATGGATATAATTGAATAATTCTTTTTATACTGTCAAATAACAGAGTGCAGCAGATCAATACTGTAGCTGCTAGCCAGCCCGCGCCCCGTTGGCAAGGTGAGCTGCAGAGAGGCAACTACTTGACTGAAACGAAGTTGCATAGAATTTTGTTGCATTCGTATACTACGAAGATCTACACATCTACATGGGATACTCTGCAAATCACATTTAAGTGCCTGGCAGAGGGTTCAACGAACCACCGTTATACTATTTTCTCTCCCATTCCATTCTCGAGTAGCACGCGAGAAGAATGAACACCTGAATCTCTCAGTTCGAGCTCTGATTTCTCGTATTTTATTCTGATGATCATATCTACCTATGGAAGGAAGTGGGAGGCAACAATATATCTTTGCAGTCGGAGGAAAGTGTTGACCATTGAAGTTTCGTAAGTAGCCCACATCGCAGCGATAAGCGCCGTTGTTGTAATAATTCCCATCCCAGATCCTGTACCATTTCCGTGACGCAATCTCCTCTGCATCGTGACAATATAAAACGAGCTGACCTTCTTTGGACTCTTTCGATGTCCTCCGTCAAACCCACCTGGGCAGCAATACTCTAAAAAAGGCGGACAAGCATAGTGTATGCAGTTTCTTTTGTAGTTCTGTTGCATGTTTTAAGAGTTATGCCAATAAAACGCAGTCTGTGGTTCGCCTTTCCCACGACATTATCTACGTGTTCTTTTCAATTCAAGTCTGAAGTAATTGTAATTCCTAGGTATTTTGTGAAGTTTACGGCCTTCACATTTGATGGATTTATCATGTAAACAAAGTTAAACGATTTCTTTTCGTACTCATGTGGACGACTTCACACTTCTCATTATTTAGAGTCAACTGCCATTCTTACACCATACAGGTATCTTATTTAGATCGTTCTGCACTTGGTTTTGATCTTCAGATGATTTTACTAGACGGTAAATGACGGCGTCATCTGCAAACAACCTAAGAGAGCTACTTAGATTTCCCCTAAATCATTTATGTAAATAAGGAACAGCAGAGGACCAATAACACTACCCTGTGGAACGCTTGATATCACCTCTGTTTTAGTCGATACCTTACCATCGATTAATACGAACTGTGTCCTTTCTGAGAGGAAATCCACTACACAGTCGCAAATTTGGGGCGATATACCGTAACCACGGAATTTGATTAAAAGCCATTTGTGAGGTACGGTGTCAAAAGCCTTCTGGAAATGTAGAAATACGGAATCAGTTTGAGAACCTTTGTCGATAACACACATCACTTCGTGTGAGTAAAGAGCTAGTTTAGTGGGTTAGTCGTACTGCCCTTCTTGAATATAGGCGTGACCTGTCCAACTTTCCAATCTTTTGGCACGGAACCTTGTTTGAGAGAGCATAGCTTACGGAATAATCATCGTACATGTTCTCTAGCGAATTGTCATCAAAATCCGTGATGATAGTTGCAACTTTAACCTTCTTCCCGAAAGACTGTTGGTATTCACTGCCACTGCTTCCATCGCCTCTTCCCGCACTTACCGTAGCAATACCGCTTGCAATGAGTTGCTCGTCATTATCATCCGTATTATCATTATTATGAGTTTGTAACAACAGTATCTAACTTATGCTCATATTTCTGTACCATAACAGATACGAGAATGCATGCAAATGAGTCATTTTCTACACTAATACCATCTTCACGAAGAAGGGTTCTTCGTAACTTCATCTCAACTAATCGCAATACTTTAGCAGGATTGATTACCAATCGCCGCCCTATCTGACACTTCAGCACACAAATAACATCACAAAACGCAACTTCGGAGGCACACTGCACCGTCCCTACTGGCGAACCGACAGGTCAAAGTGCAATGTGGCAAGGCACACGCAGAGGCCTCTAACGGACGACTGCAGAGTTTTGCAGATTCGTGAGTGTCACTTGTGCAATAAGGGATCTTTACATTATATCTCGCGTGATTTTGATATATATGTGTTTGTTCGAGCCCAAGTACGTTGCTTGTAAGATGTCTTCTCCACAGTAACATCGACTGCGGAGACGAGAAAAGCATCCGGCCGGGAGGTTGATTAAGTTTGCCGAGACATCGAGAGCACCTGAGACGGGGTAAGCGATACGCTGGAGAGAGAGAGAGAGAGAGAGAGAGAGAGAGAGAGAAAGAGAGAGCGGTGTAGTCTGCTGTGTGGTGACCTGGGGCAGCAGGTGGGGCGAACGCCCTCGGCCGTATCGGTGTCGAGTAGTTTGCGGCTGCAGCTTTGAGTCTGGCGGCCGCTTCGTTTGGAGACCAGAGCAGACCTGCCCGTGAGGCGGCGCTTCTAATGGCCTGGGTCGTTACGGCGCCGGAGCGGCGCCCCATTACGCTGTGGGTAGCGCGGCCGCGACAACTTAAAAACACGGCCACTCCTTAGCCAGAAACACCTCCACCGAACGGAGAATCTGCCCAACGAGACATGTCTTGGACAAACTACAACAGAAATGCAACTGGCAATCAAGAACATTTCCAAGGAATGTTCGCCAGGGGTCAGATGATTTTTTTTGTATTCGTGTCAGAAGCATCATGTGGACAGAAGTTTATAAAGGTATAACATACAGAGATTACTGACATACATGTAAACTACGAACTATTAACAAACAGACAGAAATATTATATACATTTGGCCCAAAAGCGGGCTACGTCGACAGCATTTGGGGCTGCCAACATCAGGCCCTCTAAGGTGCAGTTCGAAGGACATTCAGGGCAGTTATACATGTGCTGAGTCGTCTACACGTCTCCACAGTCACAGAGGTTAGATACGGTAGAATATCCCCACTTCATAAGATTATCTCTTGACCTTGCAGTGTTGGTGCGTAGCCTGTTTGATTTGATTTTCTCAGGGAAGCCAAAACAGTTTTGGTCCAACCCGCCACTGCCCGCACAGAAACTAAGTTTATTGTGCGGTATCGCTGCCTGTATATGTAGTAAAGCCAACCAATGCCTTTGAACAGTGCAAGGAGTCCCTTTACCAGTTCTTTATTAGACACAATTTCTTCGGGTCTGGTTGTCCAAAAATGTTCTGTGCGGCGTAGCCTGTTTAGTGACTTCCAAACCGTCCAGTCCTCATTGTGGCCTGGAGTCAATTCTTTCTTTGGTTCCATCCAGTGCCTTTCTCTCGATCTCTTCCATTTGTCCACTCTAGATCCGGGTTTGAGGTTGTCGGTTGCTTTGAGGAAGCTCCGTCTGGATTTCAGGCGTCTGGTGACTGGCTGAATGTTGTGGAGGAGGTGGCTCTCAGACAACTCAGCCCTCGCTCTTTCAACGTAGGCTGCAGCTTCTCTACGCACGGCAGGAGATGCAATGCCAGCAAGGTGGTATAGCCTGTCGATTAGCGTAGGTTTCAGACATCCAGTGACGAGCCTGCAGGTCTCGTTCAGAGCGATGTAGACCTGTTTAGCGTGGGCTGAATTATACCAGATGATGATGTGAAGATCATAATATATGCAGACGATATAACAAGAAAATGAACATAAATTTGAAGGACTAAACACCTGACGTAGTGTAAAGCCCTTTCTATACGAGAGGTGCAACACGCACTAGGAAGTCGTTGTCAGCTGCAGCGCCCCTTGCGATGACCGTCGAACTACAAAGAAGCGTTCAAACGTTACGCATTTGTTGAGTCGCCTGCTTCATGCGTCTACTTCGTTTGTTGTCAACTTACAGCAAACGAATCGCCGCGTTAACATCACTTACCGAAACTGTATGATATATTGTGATGATTAAAACATTTGTGTTTTAGACTGCCACTGTGAAACTGTATTTAATTTTTTTCGTGCGTAACTACGTCGCTCACATGTTTTAACGTCCTCATTATAAAATGCGATTACATACTTCCCGCCCCTGCGGTTTGAGGCGCCTATGTGTATGATGAACAGGTGTCTATACATAGACCTTTCACTTTGATTAAGCTTCAAATATGCTCACCAAAAACAAATATTTCATCTGTTAACTACAGCATGTTTCAGGAAAAATAGCAAGTATTTTAGAAGATGGTAATAAAGACGATTTTCAGTTAAAATTTCATATAATGTGTGTCCAATTTTATTGGGTACAGAGATACAGCCCTTGGTATGTACAAGAAACTGATTTGGATATTTTGACTAATTCTTTCGTCGGTTCTTGGTAGATAACCATATTGATTTAAATATTTATTTAAATAACCGGTGTTCTACCTAGTTTGAATATGCCCCAGTAAGCTGAAAACCGGGTAACTAAGTGGAAATGAACGTGTAGAAGATACAAAAAATTCTACTTTTAAGTGTGATGCTCTACTACCAAGAACGGACGGATAAATCAGTGAAAATTTCTTGATTTACATTTGCTCTATGTTTGTTTCGATTTCATATTAACAGCTATATCTCTGTATTCAATAAAATTGTACATATGTTATATTACATTTTTAATGCAATTCCTCTATAGCATCACCTCCTAAAATACTTACGACTGAGTCGAAAATCTACGTTGCTCTGAGTAGGAGACAAGTACACATTCTCAAACAAATTCCCGACTTGGCTTCGTTTGTCAGCTGGGTTTCTAACGCGGTCGTCTGCGCATGCGCGAAGCACTTCCATACGCGTGAGAATAGGATCCATCCTATACCGTCTACTAGCGATCGTATGCGTGCATCGTGTGCAAGTGGACGTTTCTACACTGTACGCGGATGGCGTGACCTGTGCATCATGGGTAATCTCATAAGCTCACACTTCCCGTGTAGAAAGGGCTTAAGTGGAGAAGCATGTACGAAAATAAATTTAAGAGGAAGTGAAGTAATGAAAGCCGCGGTGGAGTAGCCGAGCGGTCTAAGGCGCCTCTTGCGGAGCGCGCAGTTGCTCGCCGTCGGAGCTTCGAGTCCTCCCTGGGGCATGTGTGTGTGTGTGTGTGTGTGTGTGTGTGTGTGTGTGTGTTGTCCTTAGGTTAGTTTACCTTAGTTTAAGCAGTTTGTAAGCTACGAACTAATCACCTCACAGCTTGGTCCGACAGATTTACAAACATTTGAAGTAATAAATACAACAGGAAAAATGAGGCAATGAAGGATGTATTCCAAAGGACAAGATATTAAAGAAGTCGTATCTAGGAAGTAAATTAACCAGGAAAGGAAAAATTAAGGAGGAAATTTGAGACAGAATAAAATATTGTTAGAAATTGTAGAGAATAGAAAAATGATGCCAAAGATCGCATTTTTGCAACTACGGTAGGGGGTTCGAATCCGCCCTCGGGCATGGTTATTTGTGCCTTCTTTAGTGTTAGCTAGGTCATATGTAGTTAAGTCCCATAAGCTATACAAACATTTGAAGTACCTTGCAGACGTTGGTCTGTTCACACGTTTTACAACTTGCTGGATTTGGCTGCAGTAAACGCCTGGGTATTCTACAGTACTCTAAATGAGAAAAATTCAGACGCAGGGACTTCATTCCTACTGCAGGCAGGGGAGGAGCTTGCTGAGAAGTAACAGAAGCCAGCAGGACTAGTGCTTCTGTTATTCCCCAAGATATTCCTGAGACATCAGAAAAGCGCACATGTCGTCTTCTGAAGTCAGAGTACACTGGAAACAGATCATTTGTAAAGTATCACTGTTTGCAACAAATGTAAATGTTCAAATGTTTGTATAGTCTATGGGACTTAACTACGGGGTCATCAGTCCCTAAACTTACAAACTACTTATGAACTACTTACGAAGTAGGATGGCACAAATATCCATGCTCGAGGGGGGATTCGAACCCCCGACCGTAGTGGCCGTGCAGACCATGACTGGAGCGCCTCAGTCCCCTCGGTCACCGCAGCCGGCTGTTTGCAACAAACACACTTCGAAAGACTATTACTTGTGGACATTACGTAATGCTAGCGAGTAAAAACACTCAGCCAATGTGTGTAATTTTTCCTAATAATAATTGATATTTTCTGAAAACTACTGAACATTTGTTTATTTTATAATAAAATCTGAATCATTACAAAGAACTGATTCAGTTATAGCAGCAAACTGACCTTGGAGAATAAAAGGAGAAGGTACCCGGGCCATAAGTGACCCAGCTGCCGTTCTCGATACGCCCAAATATCTGCGGTTCTAGTGTTAGACAACTGGATTGCGGTTTTATTAACTGAACGGCAGTTGCGGAAGCACCACCATCCAGAAAGTGGTGACAATTACTGGTGTACGAAGTGTTGTTGTTGTTGTGTTCTTCAGTCAGGAGACTGGTTTGATGTAGCTCTCCACCATACTCTATACTGAGCAGGTCTTTCATCTCCTCATAAGAACGACAACTTACTTCCATTTGAATCTGCTTATTACATCGCTTGGTCCCCTCTGTGATTTTGTGATTTTTACTCCACACACTTCCCTCCAACGCTAAATTCACAATTCCGTGTCTAAAAACGTGTCCTACCAATCGATCTCATCTTTTAGTCAAGGTGTGCCAGAAATTCCTTTTCCCCCAATTCTGTTCAGTACCTCTTCATTAGGTATGATATCCACCAATCTAATCCAGCATTCTTCTGTAGCACCACGTCTCACAAGCCCCTATACTCTTCCTGTCCGTAGTGTTTATCGTCCCACACAAGACAACACTCCCCACAAATGCTCTAAGAAGGACTTCTTTACCCTTAAATTAATATTCGATGTTAAGAATTTCCCTTTCCTTTCAAAAACACTTTTCTCCCCATTGTCATTCTGCATTTTATATACTCTTTACTGTTAACATCGCGTGTTATTTTACTGCCCAAATAACAAAACTCAATTATCACCTTTATTGTTTCGTTACCTAATTTAATTCCCTCAGCGACGCCCGATTTTCTTATACTGCACTCCATTACCCTTGTTTTTCTCTTGTTAATGTTCATCTTATACGCTCCTTTTAAGACGCTGTCCAACTCGTTCAACTGCTCTTGCAGATCCTTTTCTATGACAGAATTACGTAATCGGCAAAAAGCAATGTTTTTATTTCATCACCCTGAACTCTAATTCTTCCTTGCTATCCTTTGTAGCTTGCTAAAGGTTCAAATTGAATAACATTTGAGAGAGGCTACAACCATGTCTCATTTCCTTGCCAACGTCTGCGTCCCTTTCATACCCTTCAATGATAACTGCCGTCTGGTTTTTGTACAAGTTGTAAATAACCTTCCGTTCCCTATAGTTTACTCCTGCTGATTTCAGAATATGAAAGTGTCTTCATCTACATGGGATACTCTGCAAATCACATTTAAGTGCCTGGCAGAGGGTTCATCGAACCACCATTATACTATTTATCTCCCATTCCATTCTTGAATAGCGCGCGGGAAGGAAGAACACCCGAATCTCTCCGTTTGGGCTCTGATTTCTCGTATTTTATTCTGATGATCATTTCCACCTATGTAAGTGACAGTCAACAATATATTTTTGCATTCGGAAGAGAGTGAGGTTTCGTAAGTAGCCCACGCCGCAGCGATAAGCGCCGTTGTTGTAATGATTCCCATCACAGTCCTGTATCATTTCCGTAACGCTGTCTCCCCTGTACCGTGACAATACGAAACGAGCTGCCCTTCTTTCTTTCTATGTCCTCCGTCAAACCCACCTAATAAGGATCCCACACTAAGCAGCAATACATAAAAAAAGGACGGACAAGCGTAGTGTATGCAGTTTCTTTAGTAGATTTGTTGCATCCTTTAAGGGTTCTGCCAATAAAACGCAGTCTCTGGTTCGCCTTTCCCACGACATTATCTACGTGTTCTTTCCAATTTAAGTCTGAAGTAATAGTAATTCCTAAGTATTTTGTGGAGTTCACAGCCTTCACTTTTGATTGATTAATCTTCTAAACAAAGCTTAACGGATTTCTTTTCGTACTTATGTGGACGACTTCACACTTCTCATTATTTAGAGTCAACTGCAAATTTTTACACCATACTTATATATTATTCAGATCGTTCTGCAGTTGATTTTGATCTTCAGATGATATGCAAACAACCTAAGAGACCTACTTAGATTTTCCCCCAAATCGTTTATGTAAATAAGGAACCGCAGAGGACCAATAACACTACCCTGTGGAACGCCCGATTCACCCCTGTTTTAGTCGATGCCTTACCATCGATTACTACGAACTGTGTCCTCTCTGACAAGAAATCCCCTATCTAGTCGCAAATTTGGGGCGATATACCATAACCACGCAATTTGATTAAAAGCAGATCGTGAGGTACGATATCAAAAGCCTTCTGTAAATCAAGAAATACGAAACCGATTTGCGAACCCTTGTCGATAGCAGCCATCACTTCGTGTGAATAAAGAGCTAGTTGTTTTTCGCATGAACGATATTCAAAAGTGTTCAAATGTTTATATAGCTTATGGGACTTAACGACGGGGTCATCAGTCCCTAAACTTACAAACTACTTGTGAACTAGCTAATTCTAAGGACGGCACAAATATCCATGCCCGAGGGGGGGATTCGAACCCCCGACCGTAGTGGCCGTGCAGACCGTGACTGTAGCGCCTCAGTCCCCTCGGCCACCGCGGCTGGCATGAACGATATTTTCTAAATCCATGTTGACCTTGGGTCAATAGATCATTCTGTTCAAAAATGTTCAAATGTTTGTAAATCTATCGGACCAAACTGCGTGGTCATCAGTCCGTAGCTTACAAACTACTTAAACCTAGGTAAACAAACCTTAGGACAAACACACACACATGCCCCAGGGAGGACTCGAACCTCCACGGCGAGCAACCGCGCGCTCCGCAGCGAGACGCTTTAGACCGCTCAGATCATTCTGTTCGAGATAATTCATAATATTTGAATACAGGAAATGTTCCAAAACCCTGGTACCAATTGATATCAATGAAATAGGCATGTAGTTTAGTGGGTAACTTCTACTGCCTTTCTTGAATATAGGTGTCTTCCAATTAGCTGGTGATGCGCATGTTAAATGCGCGTGCTGTTGGTGCCTTGTCTTGCAGACAATGCTGGCCCCAGTACTCTAGATGGCAGCCCACAGAAGGCGTCTTTGGCGGTGGTGGCTGCGCGTGCGGGGTGAGTGTCCTGCCAGAGAATAGCAGCCAGTCGGCCATTAGAAGCCACCCCACCCCCCAGACTGCGGGCCATTAGCAGCCGTGGCGTGTTGTGGCTGCAGCCAGCAACCAGGTTAAGGCGCCTAGTGGCCCGAGTCTGACTGAGTCCCTAATGCCTCCCAACACTGGCTGCCTGGGGGAACTCAGCGCAACAGCAGGCCTCTCGAGGGAGGCGGGCTTTCTCTCTCTAGAGAGCCAACCAGCGCAGCCACGCTACGGCTTAGGCTGCGTTCACGGTGGCACCGACACCAGACCTTCAGATCTCAAACACTCAGATCGGTACCAAACGTTGTATATCGATAGATTGATTTACAACAAAAAGGTTTAACAGCTGACAAGTCAATGATAATTGTTCTTAAAAAAAAAAATTGCCGGCCGCGGTGGCCGAGGAGACTAAGGCGCTCCAGTCACGGTCTGCACGGCCACTACGGTCGGGGGCTCGAATCCCTCCCTCGGGCATAGATATTTGTGTCGTCCTTAGTATTAGTTGGTTCATAAGTAATTTGTAAGCTTACGGACTGATGGCCCCGTAGCTAAGTCCCATAAGCTCTACAAACATTTGAACACTTTTTTTAGCAAATATAATTTTCAAAGAGTAATTATTCTTCCGCATTTCGCGTTATATTCTTCATATTAGTAAATATCTATCAGATCGCCATAAAACAGCGCCTAAAACCTTCCTCGGGTATAAATTAGTAACTGTGCAAATATTTAAGTCTCTGCGTCTTATCGTTCGGATGTGATAAGCGTACACCGAGAAGACATTCGTATATATATAACAAACAGCTATTCGATCACCATAAAGCCGTGCCTAAAGCCTTCCCCGGGTAGACATTAGTAACTGTCTCGAATATGTTCAAATGTTTGTTAAGCTTAAGGGACTTAACTACGAGGTCATCAGTCCCTAAATTTACAAACTACTTATGAACTACTTACAACTAAGGACGGCACAAATATCCATGCCCGAGGGGGGATTCGAACCCCCGACCGTAGTGCCCGTGCAGACTGTGACTGGAGCGCCTTAGTCTCCTCAGCCACCGCGGCCGGCTGAAAGTAGCAAACCTGTAGAGTATATTCATAGAAGAAACAAACAATTAAACCATACATGCGGCAGTATTAAAGTAATAATAATGAGTGACTGCTAGATAGGCAGGACCACCTTTCAGCGGATATTCGTGTTGTGGCTAGAGTGCCGTGTGTTTGCCCACACCATCAAGTGGGGCTGACGTTGCTGTCCAGTCCGCACGCTACTGCTGCAGCTGACAGCGCTGTTTTGCGAAATGAACCCGTGGAACGTTGTAGACATTCTCTTTTAACAGTTTTCAACATACTGCAGTTAAAAAAAGGCTCTAGGCGAGGCCTGAACCCATGCCCCTCTGTTCGATGAACTAACGCTCTACTAGTTAGCCGACGGTAGCGCAACGTGATAAGCTCTCAAAGTTATGCTTCTCCTTTACTCCGTAGGTTAGGTGTTATTTATTTATTTACACGAATTGGCCAAGTAAGGACCGCGTTACAAATTTTATTTCATATTCAGTTTCTTCTTTCTCTTCTCTAGGGATGCTCTTCTGCCTGCTGCCATTTTTGCCAGATGTTCAGCTGTCAGTTTCCTGTTGGTCTTCTTTCTTGGGGCCTCCTGAAAAACCTCGAATTCAGTTACTGCCTTTCTGTAATTGTCCCTATTCATCGCGTCCATTTCTGTCATTCCAAGTTCCACGAGATCTTTCTTTATTCCTTGCAACCAACAGTTGGGTGTTTTCCTCTGTTGAATTAAATTGAAGATTTTCTTCGTTAATCTGCTGTCATCCATTCGCACCAGGTGACCGAATAACATAAGCCTTATCTTTCTCATCTCCGTTGTATCTGGTTTAATAAATTGATAGACCTTCTCATTGCTCATCTTTACCCATGTTTCGCCAATTTTTTTGTGTCCACCAAGAAGTTTCCTCACAATTACCCTTTCCTTCCTCTCGAGCTCATCTACTAGTCCTTTGTTCTTGAGGGAGAGTGTTTCTGCTGCATATTGTACTTCTGTTCTTGTCACTGTCTTGAAGTGTAATAACTTCGCATTTCGAGATAAGCATTTTTTGTTGTACAGCCTCATTGTTAAAATTTGCGCCCTCTTGAGTTTAGCTACTCGAAGTTTGACAGCTTCTTTTTCTATGCCAGTATCCGTTATTGTTTCTCCCAAATATTTGAAGTGTTTGACCCTTTCGATGTATCCAATAATTGTGAGCAATTTGTTGACTTCCTTAAATTTGTTCGACATGAATTTAATTTTTCCTTGTGATATCTGTAAACCAAATTTAGCTGCTTGCTTTGCTAATATTTGTATTTGTTTAATTGCATCTGGTATATTCGTGGACAGTAGCGCAATATCGTCTGCAAAAGCTAGTGCATGTATCGTAAGCCCTTTGACTGATCCTCCAAAAGAAATTCCCTTCTAGGTGTTACTTATTATTATAGTTTGCGCACGTTCTCCTGGACGGCAGCACACAGCACGAATTATATAGTAGTTTCGCTTGATACTGTATTGATATACAACGTTTGGTACCGATCTGAGTGCTTGACATCAGAAGGTTTGGGCGTGAGCCGCTAGTGCCTCCCAACACTGGCTGCCTGGGGAACTCTACGCAGCAGCCGGCCTCTTCAGGGTGGCGGGCTTTCTCTCTCTAGAGAGCCAACCAGCGCAGCCACGCGACGGCTTAGGCTGCGTTCACGGTGGCAACAACAAACCGCCGTCAAATGCCTTGGCCGGAGGTTGTCTGAAAACCACGGTCGACGCCGTGGCCACACTTCGCCTAATATGCAGGGTGTACAGAAACACAGGCAACACTTTCTATTACTTATTGCACAAGAACCAAACATTGAACATAGACAGGGTGTCCCACTCAACTGTTTCACCCCAGATATCTCTGAAACTACAAGAAATATTGAAAAACTACTTTGTCATGAACGTACGGCAGGGGCTTATGAAGTAGAGCTGAGTTTGAAAATGACACGAACTGTTCGAACAATTTACGTCACAGTTCGAGAAATTTCGAGATATGTTCGAACATTCGATAACGACGCTATCTAGCAATGTCAGGAGGTACTATCTCTACGATTTACAGGGATGATATTCATAAATCATTTAGGCGCTGTGCAGTAAACTAACAAAGATAGTGCCATTAATGGGGGTTAATAAGTGTGAAATGCAGACTGTAGTAGCTTCTAGGTGCAGGTTATAACTGAAAACAGTAACGAATTTAGGCTATACGCTAACGACAGCAATAGCGATTTAACAAAGCCTATTGGTACTACGTACACAGCAGCTCATGCTCTGATTATTCCGTGGTCACAATTACAGTTTATTTTTATATATTTTATTTCCGTTATTGGGTATTAAATTTCTAATGTTTTCCCTATTTCATCTCTTTGATATTAAAAGGTGGTAACATTTTTATCTGTTACTGTACCGTATGAACAGAGAATGGAATGGTTATTTGCAACCTATATATTAAAATCGCATTATTGTAATTTCTACTTATGAAGGATTCATAGTAATGTAACATAAATCCAGAAACTACCTTTTTCGCCTTTTAGCGTTACCTTTGCAGTAATTTGATGCAGTAGTTCTGTTATGGTAGCAAATATTTTATCAATAGAGCATATCTTGTAGTGATATTAGACAGATCACGTATGCACTATTTTAAACAAAATTTACTGTTTTTCATAATGGTACCCTTCTTTTCTCTTACATGAAGGTTACTGTCTACTTAAACTTTCGTTCGATGCTTGCGGGAGAATACTTACAGACTTCGATTGCAATCTCTATGCATATAAGACGCATTTGTTGGAAAACCTTATTTTAAACCCTGAAAACTCGGGTACTTGTAGTTAGTTTACTATAACTAAAGACATTGGGTGCATGTGAAGGAGCTACGTTTTTCTCGGAAACAGAAAGTGGCGAGGATTGTGTACACTGTTCTCTCTTGTACCTTCTACCAGAAAAGTTGTGCTGACATGCTTCAGTTAATGTCCTTGCTAGGTGTAGTTCGGAAAATCGGACAGAATAAATCTTGTGATGTATTTTATCCTAAAGTTAGAAACAGTGTTTTCTCCGTTTTCTTAAAGGTATTGTGCCTCCTGCATTACACAGAATATCACACACAATAATCATGACTTAGGCGTACCGTTATTCAAAATCAACCAGTGCAAGTGCCAGTTTTGTTGATGTGATACCCAGTGTAATGGAGCAGACACAGTACTTGTAAGTAGAGACATAAATACTATTTAGCATAAAACAAACATCCCAAAATTTATTATGTGCGACTTCCCTCATCGCAGTAGAATCAAAGAGACTACAACTGTGGAAGAGCTGGATAAAATGGCACATGGGAACGTCACAGTGTATTTTTGTAAACAAATACAGTATGAGCAAGAATAATTCTCGAAATGCGTCTGCTAACAATAACAAATACATAATTGATGCAGTTTTTCGTTATTTAAATACCTGAATAATACAGTTATAGGATATTCAAAAACATCAGATTATGATAAACGAATTTAAATAACACCAATCTTCAATAAATGTCAATCAGTTTGTGTGTGAAAGACAAGTGTGAAATTTAGAATTAGATAATTTTGCAAACGGAAACCACTGAAAAACGGAAGCACACATACAACACATTTGTAGATCACTTCATAGAACAGAATCCCCTGTTCAAGAACACCACAAACAGTACCAATAATTGCCGGCCGCGGTGGCCGAGGAGACTGAGGCGCTCCAGTCACGGTCTGCACGGCCACTACGGTCGGGGGTTCGAATCCCCCCTCGGGCATGGATATTTGTGCCGTCCTAGTTCGTAAGTAGTTCGTAAGTAGTTTGTAAGTTTAGGGACTGATGACCCCGTAGTTAAGTCCCATAAACAATACAAACAAACAACAACAACAACAACAACAAGTACCAATAATTTGTGGACAGCTTATGCACAGCTAATATCACAAAGCAAAACAACGGAAGGGTGGCACTACAATAACATTAAGATATGCGACAATTCCGAAATGAACACGTTTTTGAGGCTATAAATTACGCTTAAAATTTCTGATAAGACATTTAACCAACTTGCAGTTACCTATAAGCTGCAATTTCAGCCCTGGATCCAAACTATATCTCGATTGTCTTCTGGGTGTCACAATTTCTTTCTTTCTTTCACTAACTTTGTTTCTCACAGTTCATATTCAGTATGTGAGAACATCGGTCAATTTGACCGAAGACATCAAACTGATTTGAATTTCATGGACTGTCGTTCGAATTCTGGACGTTCGGGCGACGAGATCGGCTACACTGTGACCGTGTCCGTAGTGGAGACACAGTCTAACATATACAGTCGCGACACTCACTGCTGTAAAAGTTGTTACCAACTGACAGTTGCTGCGACACTAGCGCTCCTAGCGGTGGGTAAGCTGCCGAAGTAGTTATGTTTGTTTATAATCGCTTTTGTACGTAATTAACGAAATACTTACTATAATTTTTGCTTTACAAGTATTATTAAAATATCGAGAGAAATATAATACGGAAATTAATATAAAAACAGCCTCATTTAAATGATTCAATGGAATAAAGAACAACTCTCATGAACAAATACTTACGAATATGTGTATATTTGCAGCTTATTCCGCTGAAAGTAAGTTGCATATAAACATAATGGAATAATAAATATCTATTATTGTCTGTTCTTACTATGACAGCCAGTTTTTGATGTGTATCAATTCGGTACGGAGTCTAATGATTCTCACATTTTTACACGTCACTCGTCTTTCTTATACGTGCATATTCTTTTAAGTGTATTTACTTTAGCTTTAAAAAACCAATGTTTTGATGATTCTTGCCGTTTGTGGTTCAGATGTAGCAACAATTGTGGAATTGAGTTCTTCTTTGTTGGAAAACAGTTTGGTTGCTTTTATCGTTATATTGCCATGTCTGGGACGTTTTTCCTTAGCCTACAGCTGTGATGGTTGATTTGGTATGTTAAATACCGTATTTATTGCATTCTATATGCGTTTCCTATGGTCCAACCTCACCGATTTTACTGGAATTGTAATGAAGAATACTTAACGTTCCTGCGTAGAAATTGACGTCTCTCGGCTAAAGGGCATGTCTCCTGGTGTTTCCGAGGCATTTTTATTTTTAATAGAAAATGAAATTCCTCATTTAAAGCCTGTATGTTTCAGGATGATTCCAAATTAACTGTCCTGTAATATACCGTTTTTTACCTTATGAGGGATCTTATAAAACCTAAGAAAGACAAATGGGGACCTTTTATTTAAATTATTACCTATTTATAAGGCACTACATACGTTCCCTAATGTAAAAAGTATGCTAAAGTCAATCTAAACAATACTATTCGCACTAATCAACTATGGTATTCAGAAACGTAGCTTACCGGCCGCTTGGAGCGCTGCTATCGCAGCGTATAACAAAAATCTGTGGGAGTGTCGTGACTGTATGTGTTAGACTGTGGTGGAGTACTGATTTTATACGATAGGCCGTCTTCCGCAATTGCCGATCATCTTTAAAACCTACCGAAATTGGAGCCACTGTCAACTCGACCTTAGACACGGTCCTACGTGAGCGACAGAAGCGAGAGACAGCTTCACGCGACAAAAGACGACCGCAGACGGTATGTTCCTACTATATTATAGGTAAGCGACGTCCACCGCGCCGCCTGCGACAGTACTTTAAAACTATGAGACTAATTAACAAGTAATTTACGGGAAAACAAATATATCATGAACGGCTTCTGCTGCTGGCTATGAACACAAATTGCCAAGTACTTAATTATTCCTTCGAGGCCTTATTATTACATTCAGGGCTTTTGAGAATGTGAAACAGTAGGAAGTAAAATGAGATGCACGTAAAATTACATTTCTGAGTAAAATGTATGTATTTAATGTGTTTGGTACAGTGGAAAATGTGTGAATGCAATTACAATACTTTGGTAAAAACTTAAAAAAATAATTAGCGATGTTGTGTAAAAGGCATATATAAAACTTTGTACAAATAATAGATCAACAGGTTGTAATTACAGGAATTAAAATGCAAGATGCAATTGGAACAGAACCAACTACCGTAAAAGTTGACGCTAAGCTACGTCGACACTCAGAATAGGGAAGTGGTATGAGGGAAGTTTATGCCAGTACAACTCATTCGGCACTTATTTGGTAGTTACTGATTTTTAGTCACAAAAGAAATACTCATTGATGACATAGTCGAAAGTATCTGTCATCATCGCCTTATTTTCGAAGAATTTGGATGGTGATCTTCGTACTCGATTTTCGTATTTGAAGTTATAAATGAACATTCCATTCATGCTGACAAATTACAGAGGTCTAATAATTTTTGACTAAATTAACCGCAATTGCTATTTTTTAGCAGCTACACTGTATTAGGCGTAGATGTTTTACAAAATGTCACCATTTAAAAAATCGCAATTACCATTAATTCCGTAAAAAATTTCACCATTATGTAAAACATCTAAACCTAACACAGCGTAGCTGTTAAAAAATCGCAATTGCGATTAATTTCGTAAAAACTGCCACCATTACGTAAAACATCTACACGTAATACAGTGTAGCTGTGAAAAAATCGCAATTGCTATTAATTTCGTAAAAAAGTCACCATTACGTAAAACATCTAAAACTAATTCAGTGTAGCTGTAAAAAAAATCGCAATTGCCATTAATTTAGTCAAGAATTATAACTGAATAGTCCACGAACGATCCTCTATGTGTAACTTTTATGGACAGCACACCTGTATCAACTTATTGAATCATACTGAAGCTTTTAGTATTCTACGGTTTATGGACGCCACCTTTCAGAAGCAGCTGTTCGGTTCTAGCGACCATCTTGTAGCGAGAAGCTGTCGCATTCACTCAGAACACACGGCCGTGTAGTCGAATGTCGCCTCCTGTAGCTGCAGCGTAGCGTAGCTGAACGTCGCGCGCTGTCGCTCGCTTTTCTCGCTCATGTTGTACGCTGTCTTACACTAACAACAGCCTCGGATTGTATGGGGAGGGAGGACTATAAAATAAGTATTTGTGTTATATTTTTAGCACTTGAACTATTATGTAAGGGTAAAACATGTAAAAGAGCAAATATTGGCCCAAATTTGGTTACGGTAGTAACACTAAAAGTGAGCCTTTGCGATCGTCTTTTGACAGCTCGAAATTTAAATAAAAATAACGGATTAACCATTCATCTGCCACGAAAACTGACTCACCGAATTTTTAGAGGAGAAAATTCTCTACAACTTTGCTCTCTTATGTTTTTTTCATATCTCGTATCGTTTCAAAGATATTTGCAAAAACAACGGCGATTTTGGGATGTCTGCCTGTCTGTCCGTAACGTGTTCCCTGTTTTTAAGACGAACCGTTCAACCGATCAGCACCAAATTTTACAGACATAATTTTAGGCCTCCAGAGACCGTAATCTCCCTTTTTCAAATTTTTCGGACAAAAAAATACGGTAGTAATACCAAAAAAGCCGTTTGTAATATAATTGTAATTGCAAACTAACCGTTCATCTGACACAAAAATTGAATAACCTAATTGGTAGAGGGGAAAATTCTCTACAACTTCGCTTTATTATGTTTTTTTTATATCTTGCATCGTTGCAGAGATATTTGCAAAAATAACGGCGATTTGACGATTTCTGTCTGGCTGTAACGTGTTCCCACTTTTTAGGTAGAACCGTTCAACCGATCGGCACCAAATTTTATAGACATAATTTGTGGCTACTAGAGACCAGATACTCGCGTTTTGAAATATTTCGGACAAGAAATACTTTAGTAATACCAAACAAACCCGTTTGTAACGTAATTTAACTGCAAATAAACCGTTCATCTGACGCGAAAATTGAATAAACGAATTTGCAGAGGAGAAAATTCTCTGCAACTTTGTTCCCTTATGTTTTTTTCATATCTCGTATAGTTTGAGAAATATTTGCAAAAATAACGGAGTTTTGACTCCCTCCATTGAATTAACGAAAACCAGCCGTTGGCAGATGTCACGTGACATCCTCGCCCAGAACTCTCTCAGGAATATTCCATCTTGCGTTGCGTATTTGATGATTTTCTTATTTAACTTACACGATGTCATTTCAAAGCAATGGCGCACTGAAGAATTAACAAAAACACGGCGTTCTTCGTACGATAAATGATAATCTAGTGTCTACAAATGCCATATTAGCATCGGTTAACAACGGCCATCAATAGTATGACATAAAAGCACACAACTCCTAACAGTTAGCTGCAGCGTAGTGGACAGTGCGTTGGGCTGTGACGCCGGGGTCAGTGGTTCGGAACTCGCCATTACCTAATTTTTTTCCTAAAATGGTTTCAGACACTCCTATTAATTAATTTTTTTATTATTTAGGTCCAAAATGTTTGCAAAATCTTATAAAACTACAAATCTAAAGTGGGCCATAAAACACGTTAGTGCGATTTTTTATATGTGGTAATATTTATAGATAGTGCATTAATAGTTTTTTCTCTGTGTCTAACAGACGTCCCAAACAACAAAGATTACTACCCAATGTTTCGTGCACCTGGACCGCAAGTGAACGACGCCTGACCATATAGACTTCCCTGTGTTTCCTTCCGATACTCGCTGCCCGACTAGTCGAGGTCATTGGCCTTTACCCCTGGGAATGTAGGCCTCCTGGCGCTACGCATTCGTCGAGGTACTACCTAGCCTGAAAACATTCAACTTTTACTACCTATAATGAAAATTTGCAAATGACAAAACTCCCTTGTATAATGTTGCCTGTTACTCTGTCCTAACTCACCTCTAAAAGTATTTGTACTTATACATGTTACACTCTATGTATAAAATAGTACCATAATACACAGGTGAATGAAAGGGATCTGCTGCTGAAGCAACGAAAAATAAATGCCAAATTCAAATAAACGCAAGATCACCCGCATTAGCGATTAGGTGCTCAAAATTTAGCGTCAACGACAGTGGAGATAAAATTGATTCTACAACGTGATACAAACAGATGCTGATCATACATATACTAAGAGGCAAGACACGATTCATAGCTGCACTGTGCGACGGTAATGGTGATGATATCAATGACAGTGCACCTAATGCACAATTATTAAACACAGATTCCCAAAATTCCTTCAAATAACGACGTAAATATTCCTTAAATTCGGATTAAAACTGCTGCCAACTTAACATAAAAGTCGATTTCATCAGAGTAGTGAATCAGCTTAAATGGCTCCCGGCCCGGATTGTACACCGATTAGATTCCTATCCGAGTATGCTGATGCAGTAGATCCATACCTAACATTCATATTCAAACAATAACTTTAGGAATGATCAGTACCTAAATATTGCAGATGTCACTCCAGAATTGGAGAAAGACAACATGAGCAATCCAGTAAATTACACGCACACATCATTTACAGCGATTTGCAGCAGGTTTGTGGAACATATCCTATGATAGAAAGATTTATTGATGCATGTTGAACACGGATTTAGAAAATACCATTCTTGTCAAACACTAAAGGCTTTTAATAAAACTTCTTGCTTATGCATTATCGTCACAATTATATGATTCGATTCATTTCTTGTCACAGAGTTCACAGTTCATAGTAATCAACACAAATGTATTAAGTAAAACAAAAATAATATCTGGCGTGCCCTGGGCTATTTTTATAGATTCTCTTTATTCTTTGTCCGTATGAACGATCCAGTATAAAATAGTTCCCTCTCGTAATTTGTAGATTTTGGTGTCGTTTGTTGTCTAGTAAAGCCATCAGAAGATGGAAACCAACTTCAGAACGATTTACATGCGATGGAAAAAGATATCGGGCGAAAATTGGTAATGGATTCTAAATTATGAAAATTGGGAGGTCAGTCACATGAGTAGTAAAAGTAATCTGTTAAGTTTCGTTTACAAGATAAATCAATCAGCTCTGAAGGGCATGTATGCTACTAAATATCTAGGAATAATAATAATAATAATAATAATAATAATAATAATAACAGACATTTGGATAGGTGACATAGAACATGTTGGGAGGAAATCGAACCAAAAGCTACGTTACTGGTAGAACACTTAGAAACTAAAGAGACTGGTTACACTTGTTCGTCCTCGTTTCGAGTATTGCTGCGCGTTCTGGATTCCTTATCCTTATCCGACTGCGTTGCTGAGTCTTTTGTATCATTTCAACACATGTGAGAGAGTTTCACGGAAATTATGAGTGCTGGTCGGGAATCATGTAAAAAACGACGTTTTCGTTACGGCGATACCTACTTACGAAATTTCGTACAATACGAAAATACAATGCAGAAATAAATTGTTTTATTTATTGCAAATCGATTTCGACTATGGAATAGTCATATTCAGTGCAACATGCACAATCGAATTGATGCATACCTAATGTTACATGTCAAGCCGCAAGGCATAGCTACAAAATATACAAGTAATTTCATTTATTTATTTATTCGTGTCAAAAGCGTTGAATACAAAAGGTCAAAGACAAGAGTACAACTATAATACAAAACAAAACAGATTATATATAAACAAATTACAAAAACATAGCTTGCCCTTTATTCACATGAAGTGTTAAGTACCATCTACAAGGGATCTCAAATCGATTCCATATTTCTGGATTTCCGGAAGGCTTTTAATGAAATTGCGTGCTCATGGAATATCTCCCCAATTGTGCGACTGGATTCACGATTTCCTATCAGAAAGGACATAGTTCGTTGTAATTGACGGTAAGTCTAAAACAGAAGTGATATCTGGCGCTCCACAGGGAAGCGTTATAGTTCCCCTACTCTTCCTTGTGTTTATAAACTATTTAAGAGACAATCTGAATAGCTCCCTTAGACTGTTCGTGGATGATGCTGTCGTTTATCGGTTAGTGAAGTCAACAGAGGATCAAAAGCAACTGCAAAGCGATTTAGACATAATTTCTACATGGTGCGAAAATTGGCAATTGACACTAAATAAGGAAAAGTGTGAAGCAATACACATGATTACTAAAAGAAATCCGCTGAACTTCGGTTACGCGATCGGTCAAACCTTAAAAGGTCGTAAATTCTACAAAATACCTAGGAGTTACAATTACGAACAACTCTGACTGGAGAGAACACATAGAAAATATTGTGGGGAAGGCGAACCAGAGGTTACGTTTCATTGGCAGAACGCTTCAAAGATGCACCAGCTCCACCAAAGAGACTGCCTACATCACGCTTGTGCGTCCTCTCCTGGAGTACTGTTGCCCCTTGTGGGACCCTGACTAGGTGGGATTGACGGAAGACATTGAGAAGGTTCAGAGAAGGGCAGCTCGTTTTGTTTTATCACGTTACGGGGGGTAAAGCGTCACGAAAATGTTGCATGAATTGGGTTGGAAATCATTAAAAGAAAGACGTTATTCATTGCGGTGTGATCTGTTTGCTAAGTTTCAATCACCGACTTTTAGTTCTGAATGTGCAAATATTTTGCTAGCACCCACCTACTTAGGGAGACATGACCATCCCAATAAAATAAGAGAAATCAGATCGAAAACGGAACGATTTAGGTGTTCTTTCTTCCCGCGCGCTATTAGAGAATGGAACGGTAGAGAAAAGCTATGAAAGTGGTTAATAAACCCTCTGCCAGGCACTTGAATGTGATTTGCAGAGTATCTATGTAGATGTATTTCAGCCTGCTTGGGGGAGTTTGGTGCGCAGCGTTTTGTTCTTCTTTCCTTCTCTTCATTTCACACACTTGTAGAAGCAGATGTAGGAGGAACCACCGCGCCAGTTGTTTGGGGCGATTTTGAAGCACAGTAATCCGGAATGCGTCTCCAGCGTCCTACCCTGCAGGTTTTTGCACCGGTTGACACTCATGTTCCTCTTGGCGCCCCCGTGTTGCTGCTTTACGCGGCAGTCCAGGTGAGGCTCCGCCCTACAGGTCCCCCACAGGCCGCCCGCACTCCGGCAGATTACATGCCACACGGCGAGCGGCCGGCCCTAAAATACTGGCTGTGGCGGTGGTGCTCTGGGGGCGCTCAACACGCCGCCACCTGACTCCTGAGCAGACACCGCGGCGCCACCAGGCAGAACAGTGGGAGCTGCTGCTGCTGCTGCTGCATTAAGAACAAGACACCCGGGGGACAGGTGGCGAGGCAGCCCTCCGGAAATGAGGCGCTGCCTCCTGCCTCCCCTGCCGGTGCGTAGGCTGTTGGCGCGGTATATCGCCCCTGCCTGCCTCTCCCCTTCTCATTGGCTGAGCGCACTGCAGCGACTTCCAGCGGCGTCACCCTCCGCTGCTACAATTTCTGAATTTCTGGAATAAAGTGAATAGAAGTAAAACACACTTACTTCCGCCAAGATCCGTAGTTCATTTCCGTTTTTTTTTTTTTTTTTTTTTTTTTTTTTTTTTTTTTTTTTTTTTTTTTACTGGCTTCGATGAACTATTTCATCATCATCAGACTTTTTTTTATTTTTATTTTTTAGAAAGTTATTTTTTCACTACAAAAACTTACAAAGATTGTTAAAAATCTGTAAAGTTCTTGTTTGCACACAAATAAGATAAAAGTTAACGAAACATGTACAAAACCTTTGGGACTTTTATTTTAGACTGGAAGTCTTGGTACAGGTAAGCAAGCTTCATTGTAAAATTTTAATAATGATTTTAAAAACGCTGGAGATTGCTTGAATAATCAAAAGATGTTATCAGTAGATTATTTATTTTCAGTTCAAGCAATCTCCAGCATTTTTAAAATCAGTTTTAAAACCTTTGGGACTCACATAAAATAGTTACTAATGTAATGTAACGAAAAGAACATTGTCAAATTCAAAAATGTTCAAATGTTTGAATAGCTTATGGGACTTAACTACGGGATCATCAGTCCCTAAACTTACAAACTACTTATGAACTAGCTTACACTAAGGACGGCACAAATATCCATGCCCGAGGGGAGATTCGAACCCCCGACCGTAGTGGCCGTGCAGACCGTGACTGGCGCGCCGCAGTCCCCTCGAACACCGGGGACGGCCCATTGTCAAATGATTAAAATTTACATCACCAAGTGGATCGTCATCTGTATTGCACATTTACAAATTGTGTGTGTTCTTGTCACAAGTAACAAAAAGAGTTTTCTTGTTACTTGTGGCAAGAACACACACAATTTCTAAATGTGCAATACAGATGACGATCCACTTCTTGCCACAAGTAACAAGAAAATCTTATTATAAGTTGTGCCAAGAACACACACAATCTTTAGATGTGCCGATACATACTTTGTTGATGTAAATTTTAATCATTTGACAATGTTCTTTTTTTATATTACATTTTCACAAGTAACTCTTTATTTTATCTGAGTCCCAAATGTTTCGTACTTGTTTCGTTGACTTTTATCTTATTTGTATACAAACAAGGACTGTACAGATTTTAACAATCTTTGTAACTTTTTCCAGTGGTAATAGGAGAGCTTTGTAAAAACAAATTCTGATGATGATGACATAGCTCATCGAAGCCGATAAAAAAACTGCAAATGAGCCAAGTATCTAGGCGGAAGTAAGTGTGTTTTATAGACATTTTCAATCGCTCTCCGTAGGCGTAATATGCCACTTAACTATAAAATGAATAGAACAAAAAAAAAATCCTCCTACAAGTCCAAATGTTTGTAAATCTATCGGACCAAACTGCGTGGTCATCAGTCCGTAGCTTACATACTACTTACACAAAGGTAAACTAACCAAAGGACGACACATACACACACACCCATGCCCCAGGGAGGTCTCGAACCTCCGACGGCGAGCAACCACACGCTCCGCAGCGAGGCGCCTTAGACCGCTCGGCTACTCCACCACGGCCCTCCGACAAGTACGAGTACGTTTCGCACCCGTGGAGTCGTAGAAACTAATATATGTGTAAACAAAATTAATTTTGTGACCGTGCAGTAAGACTCCAGTGTACTGAACTTCTGAGACAACAGCGCTAAAGATTATTTGTTCTTCCAAATGTTCAAACGTTTGTAACTCTATGAGACTTAAGTGGGTGGTTATTAGTCCCTAGCTTACAACCTACTTAAACTATGTTAAACTAACCTAAGGAAAACACACATCCATGCCCAAGGGAAGATTCGAATATCCGACGCGGGAGACCTCGCGATCGGCAACGTGGCGCTCCAGACCGCTCGGCTACTCCCGCACGGCTCTTCCAAATGAAAACGTCGTTTTCCTGCTGCAAGTTATTTTATTCAGATGTTCTTCGTCTTCTTTTATTCGTATACACCATCAGTAGATTCGTTTACCTACAAATTACAATTTTTGTTTACGTTACTCCAAAGTACTTTGGCCTGATGTAGCAAAAGTGAGTCCACATTTGAATTGAAAAGCAGTCTCTGTTGCGAATTATAATATTCCACAGCGAGGACTGCTCTTTCGACGGAAACCCCCCAGCGCCATTCTTCAGAACCTAGACGATAAACATGCAGGTGTGCAAGCAACGCCCGTGGGAAACGTAGGCGCAAAAGCGAGACTGTAATTTCATTCGTCGAAAACGATGTACAGACTGTGTTACTCGTTAATAATAATTTCGTGTGGCTCATTGACCTGGTGCAGGTCTTTGAATTGGACGTCACTTCCACGATTTGCGTGTCCATAGACTACCAGAGTTAGTCACATACAGCTTAACGTCGAATCCGAACCACGTGTGCTTTCTGATGACTCCTCACATCGCTGAGAGGTGAAGGCTGGTTTAAAATGCAGACTGGAAAAATCCGTTATCCAACCGGGTTTCGAAACAGCGATCCTTCGGTTTCCAGTCGAGCGCTGTGCCCGGAGACCAATAGGCCCGACGTTTCACTTGTCTCTTACATGACTACGGAATAGCAGAATAATCACTGTCAGTAGTGAATTCCATAATTAGGATCGATTTGCACTGGAATGATGACCTAGAATTAATAGTGATTAAGAATAAGCGGTAAAAGTGCAGTTTATGAGTCCGCGAGTTGCGGTTCATTGGTAGACGTTGGTAACGGCTCGATAAATGACGCAGGTGAAGGCAGCCAATCAGATTTCGCGTTTCATGTGTTGTGAATTTGGCCTTCCTTCACATGCTTTTTCGTTCAGATTTAATAATTTCTTGCAATGTAAATTCAATTAAGTGTTTCTCTCTCAAGTAATACGACTGACAATTTTTCCAGTGAATTGCAATACGTGAATAATGAACGTTATTAAAATTAGTGTTCACTTCCCTAAGAAAACAAACAGATGTTGGGTAATTTGGAAGAATCCGTGTATCTCTTAAGTTCCGGTTCTGAACTGGAGATTCGACCGCTACGCGCCCTCACGTACTGAAAAGAATGTCTTGTTAAACCTATACATAACCATCTGAAGGCTAAGCTACAGATCACAGAACGGAAATATAAATTCCACATTTATTGCAATGCAATATGTTGATCTAAAGATCTTTACATCCACTCCGCCGATTTGTTTACAAACCATAAAGAGAAAGCTATTTGTTACTGGCCGCGCGAAAAAGACTGCTGATTGGCTCTGTCGCTGTTGCCAACGTCCAAACATGAAACGACACTCGGGGACTCATAAACTGCACTTCAGCCGAATAAGCCAGACAGATTCTTGCGAAACCGTCACGGAGTGTAGTCCATGAAACAAATACTCGTACTCGAAGTTTGCTCCTTAGTGTGGGATGCGAATCGAATAGTATTGTGAGAGGTAAAGGAGAAATCGACTGTGAGGTTACTTGCAGAGTGCAGGCCAGAGATTCCCAAAGTGGTCTATATAGACCCCTCGGGTCTATTCCAACCTGCAAGGGGTCCATGTAAGCTGAAAAATAATGTAGGTTTCTGTTTGTTGCAAATGGGGGTGCACGATGGTGGTTCACATTTAGGAAGTTCATAACTAAACTTCTGAATTCTTCTCAGATTCTTTTTTGTGGGTAGGGGGAGGGGAAGATAAGACATTTATGACGTATATATTCTACTTTGTAAAGCATTACAACATAAGTAAATGTAAAGATGCACATGTATTTCAATAATATTACATTCCCTAGTTTGTCACATACGAACTCTGAGGATGATGTTTCAACCTAAGTTCAACATTAAATTTTCAAAAAATGTTCAAATGTTTGTAAATCTATCGGACCAAACTGCGTGGCCATCAGTCCGTAGCTTACAAACTACTTAAACCTAGGTAAACTAACCTAAGAACAACACACACACCCATGCCCCAGGGAGGACTCGAACCTCCACGGCGAGCAACCGCGCGCTCCGCAGCGAGACGCTTTAGACCGCTCGGCTACTCCAGCGCGGCATTAAATTTTCCTTGACACAGAAATGAGAAGATGTTTGAAGACGTTTTGAGTATGAAAATACCGCATTGGCTTATGAGTCCATATTGTGATATGGAAGAGACGGATGTCGCACTTAAAGAACTCATCGGAAGAAGCACTAATGAAGAACTTAACGTCCAGTTTACAAATGGATGTCAGCAATTTTGGCTTCAGAGAAACGTACCTGTTTCGTACCCTTTTTGTATGGACTAACGCAAGAAAGTTTTAGAATTTCATACCTCGTGGAAAGAGGTTTCAACACTGTGGCCAATCTTTCTGCAAAAAGAATAAACAGGCTGGAAATCAGTGAAATTGGAGACTTACGGTTAAACCTAACAAGACTGAAACCAAATATTGATAATTTACTAAAAATCATCAGCTACATCCCTCCCATTAGAAGCCTGTATGTACCAGTTTAGTTAAATATACTTTTGAGTAATTGTTATTTCACTCCACCTTTTTACAGTTAAAGTTATCAAACTTGGTAGCACCGTATCAGGCGCGAAAACACATTTGAAGTACGTAATTAGTAAAAAATTAAGTACACAAAAGGCAAGGGGTTTACATAGGCAGAAAAAGTTGGCTAAGGGTTGTGAAGAGTCCCTCTAGTTGCCGATCCCAAGATGCATCCAGACGAACTGTGTCCGTATTGCAGGACAAAGTTCTATTAACAGGACGCCGGGGGATGGTGGGGTACACGTTATAAAACAAAAGACCACTTAGCTTGGATTAGATGTTCGTATGAGATGGCCCGTCTGCGTTGTAGTTGAAGTCCGTTGATCCAGGTTTACGTCGGAGCTATATTCACTGAAATGAAATGGTGCTCGACGTTAAATGATGAACTCACTTATTTAAACTTTTCTGAGTAAATGTTTTATTGCCGTTTATTAATGATGCATAATGTCTAAAAATCCAGTAGCAGGTAACAGAGATGTTTACACGTTCGAAACTAAGAACAGAGTGCCAAAACATGGCTTCCACTCAAACATTTTCTGCGTAACCGCGTAATAAGGCTAATAACAATATATTTCAGATATTAAATAAATAATAAAATAATACTTGAAATATGCCAAAATACATAAATTAAGATATTACATTTAAGCTTTAACTATTTATCTCAATGTTTGTATATGTTTTATGAAATTTGTGTTTAATAGTATACGCAAATTAAAAGTAGTGTTTTGACTCACGTTAAATATGTTCAAGTTATGTACAATATTTGTGTTTTTGAAGTGCACACCCATCTGTTTTGGCAATATTGTGTAGGTGTACTATTATTGAGACACGTAATTTTAATGTATTTCAATTTGTGGACTAATTTTTTTATAAAAGCGGATTTATATAAAGTCGCCGTAGTTTTGTTAATTTCGAAGATAGTTTCTTATTACGAAATGGATTATTAATTTTAGTATGTGAAAAATGATCAGTATTTAATTTAGGATCTAGTGATATATAAAACATGGTCTGCCCTAATTTATTGAAACAAAAGGTAAATATGTAATAGCGTTGTGCAATAGTTCATACATGTAGTAGTGTTGTTTTTAATACAAATAAGTATCTTTATAGGCTCAGCATATTCCGTAACTAAACGTAATGAATTGAAAATTCCGTAACTAAATGTAATGAATTGAAAATTACGTAAAAAAGGACAGCCAAAGTTATGTTTAAATCAACATACTATTTCTTAAACATTTTCTACTAATGGTGTTAATAGTATGTTCAAACTGAACGCGAAAATATGACATTTTACATGTCCGGTAGTAAACTTTTATTTAGGTGTCCGACATTTCGTGTTTATGAAGTTGGCAACGGATTTTTAGGAAGCGCAACATAACAGAAACGTTACAGGGTCTACAAGACAAAAATGTTTGGGAACTCCTGGTGTAGGCGGAGACGTGGGTGCCCAGGGCCGGATCTAGGACATTTGCCAAGGGTGGCAAGCTTAAATTTGCCGCCCCTTCTTTCACCCCCTCCCCCTGTAGGAATCCACTTTTTGACGCTAATTGGGTTACTTATTTCTAAATAAATGTCACAATCTCACAACATGAACTTATTTTATTGACTGAATTAAGATAAAAGGAAAACAGAACAACTTTAATACATACAAAAATATTGCAAGTTTACTCATCGTACAAGAATCAATTCAAAATTTCGCTTTTCGAGCTTTTTTTGCTGCAAAATTGTTTTTGATATCATCATAGTTTAGAGAAGCAGCTCGTTTGTGTTCTATGGATATTATACTCAGACTTGTTAAGCAGTCGTACTCCTCAAGTGTATTTCATTAGTTTCAGCTTGCTGAAACGTCTTTCTCCAGATGAAACAGAAACTAGAATGCTAAGATATATTTTAACGCTGTACTAAGGTTGGGATACCCCTCTACCAATTTATTTTTATAAATTAAACTTAATGTTGATGATGCAGTGGAATCTTGCAAGGCTCTGTCTACTGCCAGCACATGTCTGAAACTTTCAACTTCAAGTTCTTCCTCGCTAAGATATTCTGCCAGTTCCGCTGATTTGGCCTCCAAGTCCTCCACTTCCATTTCTCGAATTTTCACACCACACAGAAAACTAATTTTTGCACCAATTTTCTCAAGTACGGTAAACCTGGTACTAAGCTCTGTCAATTGTTCCTTATTTTTCTGTGAATGTTGGATACTTCATCCTCGCAAAGCTCATCGACCAATTTCTTCTTTCTTCGAATTCTTTTTTCGGAGAATACCGTTGATACCTCATTATCTTCTGGTAGCACTTTGTTCTCAGAAATAGCTTCAAAGGTACAAGAATCCCGGGAAGTTTTGAGAAAGCCCAAAAGTCCTTGAATGTTTCGAACAGCTTTATCAATTTTAAAGTATTAACTTCGCAGAAACTGATTAACATTAGCAATTTATTTTAATATTGCATACCAGAAAAAAGTTAAAGTAATGAATTTGAGTTTTCTCATATTTTTTAAAATATATCTTGTCTCTGATTTTGTTTCTGGTGTTGACAATTTATAAGTTTCAGCTTCTTTCAGGGCCTTCAAAACTTTATGAAAATGCTTGTAAACAGCTTCAACCGCATCTCCTCTTGCACATCACCTATTATTGCTGAATGCCTGCTGAATTTGCTCCTACTAAATTTAAAGAGTAAGCAGCACATGGTACGAAATAGTCCAGTTCATTCTTCTGAAGTATTCTTGACTGGACCCCTTTGTACGTTCCAGCCCTGTTTGCCCCATTGTCATGAGACTGCCCCCTTAATGTTCAACCCTTTCGTGTTCCAATTTTTGCAGTATCTCTTGACTAAGGGCTTCTCCTATTTTGTCTGTAACTGTAAAACAGTCAGTAAAACTTTCCACAACCTCTGAGTCATTCGATTTGACATATCGAATTACTTGTGTCATCTGCGCATTGTGGCTGATATCTGGAGTGCATAAGTGAAAAGTATTTAGCAGCTAAAATAACATTAAGTATATCTTGTTTTATTTTGTCAGCAATCAAGTCACGGAACTCATCTTGTATATTTTTGTAAAAATAGCTAATCTGGCCTTTCTTGTGGCGTTCAATAAGCACACGAATGGGGACACTATAGTATGTTATGAGATCAATTGTATTTAGAAATTTGCCGCTATGTGGATCACCAAAATCCCCATCTTTTTTTGTTCCTCTAAAAGGACTTCCTTGCTTAGCTAGAAAAAAGGACACTGAGATTCCACCTGTTTTATCTGGTCTTGCAGCCCAGAGTGCGATACTTATCAGGTGGGTTTTTCGGAGGACATCGAAAGAGTTGAAAGAAGGGCAGCTTGTTTTGTATTGTCGTGATACAGGGGAGACAGCGTCACGCAAATGATACAGGATCTGGGATATGAATCATTAGAACAAAGGCGTTTATCGCTGCGACGTGGGCTGCTTAAGAAACTACAATCGTCAACTTTGTCCTCCGAATGCGAAAATATATTGTTGCCTCCCACTTACATAAGTAGAAAAGATCATCTGAATGAATACGTGAAATCAGAGCTCGAACAGAGAGATTCAGATGTTCTTTCTTCCCGCGCGCTATTTGAGAATGGAATGGGAGATAAATAGTATAAAAGTGCTCCGATGAACCCTCTGTCAGGCAGTTAAATGTGATTGACAGAGTATCCTGCGTAGATGTCTATCAATTCCACCGCTACAGAGAGAGGACTCTAGATCCTTAATGCTTTTGACTTTTAGTAAGAAGTGTGCGCACTTGAAATACTTTTTTTTTTATAACGACTGGAACGTTATACAAATTCACCTGTTCTACAAATATTACCTTGATATGAAATATGAATATTCATTTATCTGAAAAAGGAAATCTATGCAAATTAATAAACATTGTGCATTTACTTATGCAATAACGCAAACATATCCCTCATCCTGGCTAATATCTAGTAGATTTTTAAAGTTTGATTAACTGAAGTACCTGTGACAGGGCAACACTGAAGTCAGCGAATTTTAGTATTATTAAATGATTTCGGTATTTCTTGCAGTCATTTTACTTTTAATAATTCTGTATCAGTTAATTTTATTGAATTGTACCAGAAAGATACATTCTTTAAAAAAAAAAGAAAAAGAAAAAAAAAAAGAGTCGGTCAAAATTTGCCGCCCGGGGCAACTGCCCCCTTTGCCCCCCCCCCCCCCCTAGATCCGGCCCTGGCCGGTGCCTTTTGGTTTCTGTGTGATGGACGTTTGTCCGTAGCTAATAATGACCGCAGAGAGTGCCACGTGTCCTTGTGGTTTATTCCGCTATCGTTATGGGCTGAATTATCGTGGAGCTGATCAGACACAATTCTCTTCCAGTAGAAGTCGCTCTGGGGGTATTACAGGGCCACCTGGCATCTAGTGAACAGCTATCGTTTTCTCTAACCGTCAGAACTACAATGGAATTAAGTCGAAACCTGATCCGTCATTTACAATAAAAACAGGCGGTGACGTTCCATTCCGTAGGCGGAAAAAGATTGCAGCAACACTGGGGGAGTGTTGTTTTTGACGCTGCAGGCGAGGCGCTTGCTGTAACTGTATATACCCCGCGTCGCCCGCCCCTTAACGAGTCTCTTTGATGCCGCCGCCGTCCCTAACTGGAATCGACGCGACGCGGTCGTTATATAGCTCAGGCTGTTCTGTCGTCACAACCAGCTGCCGATGAGGTGAGCTGAGGCGCTGTGTGGCTGATAGCTTCAGGCGTCGGCCTATTGTTTCAACGTATTGGTGGCTGTCACTTCACCTGCCAAAGAACTGCTGCTGCCGATACTTATTAACCACTGATTGTAAGTGACGTTTTACAATATATTGTCTGCCTTACTCCGTGAGCTGTAGGCTTAGATTTGGCTTTTAAAGGGAGAGAGGTTTTAAAGCTCCTACGCAGACAGGGGATTCGGAAATGCTTCCTACAAACTTTCACGACTTGTGGTGGGGAGTGACTACATGCAATCCTGGCCATTAAAATTGCTACACCACGAAGATGACATGCTGCAGACGCGAAATTTAAACGACAGGAAGGAGATGCTGTGATATGCAAATGATTAGCTTTTCAGGGCATTCACAAAAGGCTGGCGCTGGTGCCGACACTTACAACATGAAGAAAGTTTCCAACCGATTTCTCATACACAAACAGCAGCGGCGTTGCCTGGTGAAAGGATGTTGTGATGCCTCGTGTAAGGAGGCGAAATGCGTACCATCGCGTTATCGACTTTGATAAAGGTCGGATTGTAGCCTATCGCGGTTCTGGCTTATCGTATCGCGACATTGCTGCTCGCGTTGGTCGCGATCCAATGACTGTTAGCAGAATATGGAATCGGTGGGCTCAGGAGGGCAATACGGAACGCCGTGCTGGATCCCAACGGCCTCTAACGGATCGTGCAGCCACCTCTCGATCCCTGAGTCGAGGGGGACGTTTGCAAGACAAAAACCATCTGCACGAACAGTTCGACGACGTTTGCAGCAGCATGGACTATCAGCTCGGATACAATGGCAGCGGTTACCCTTGAGGCTGCAACACATACAGGAGCGCCTGTGATGGTGTACGCGACGACGAACCTGGACGCATGAATGGCAAAACGTCATTTTTTCGGATGAATCAAGGTTCTGTTTACAGAATCATGATGGTCGCATCCGTGTTTGGCGACATCGCGGCGAACGCACATTCAATGCGTGTATTTGTCATCACCATACTGGCGTATCACCCGGCGTGATGGTATGGGGTGCCATTGGTTACGCGTCTCCGTCACCTTTTGTTCGCATCGAAGGCGGTTTGAACAGTGACCGTTACATTTCAGATGTGTTACGACCCGTGGCTCTACCCCTCATTCGATCCATGCGATACCCTACATTTCAGCAGGATAACGCACGATCGCATGTTTGAGGTCCTGTACGGGCCTTTCTGGATACGGAAAATTCTCCAGATCTCTCACCAATTGAAAACGTCTGGTCAATGGTGGCCGAGCAACTGGCTCGTCACAATACGCCAGTCACTATTGTGGATGAACTCTGATATCGTGTTGATGCTGCATGGGCGTCTGTACCTCCACACGCCATCAAAGCTGTTTGACTCAATGCCCAGGCGTATCAAGGCCGTTGTTACGGCCAAAGGTGGTTGTTGTTGGTACTAATTTCTCACAATCTTTGCACCAAAATTGCGTGAAAATGTAATCACAAGTCAGCCCCAGTATAATAAATTTCTCCAATGAATACACGTTTATCATTTGCATTCCTTCTTGGTGTAGCAATTTTAATGGACATTAGTGTAATTTAAGCACTTCTTTAATTTTGACACTGTGGAACAGATACGAGTCGTGTTTTTTAAGCAAGTTCCGTTTGAACATAAGTACACAATGGAAGGCTATTTCAAAAAAGTAAATTTATTTTCAGAAAGTACATACATTACTCTATTTTTCGATCTAGTTGCCAAGTTTGTTCAAACAATTATCATACCTCTCAACCAGTTTTAAGACACCCTCTTCATAAAATCTTGACGCCTGCTCCGATAACGAAGAGTCCACTGCAGTTTTCAGGTCGTCGTAATAACTGTAACGGTTGCCTCTGAGGGGTTGCTTCAACAGAAGCCACCAGATTGTCTGTACTTGAATAAGGGCGACCCGCGCGGTCCAGTTCATGGACGTTGTCACGGCCATCTTTGAATTCTCGTACCCACTTAGGCACTTTTCTTTCACTCATAACAGTATCGCCGTCCACTTTGCAAATCTGTCGATGAATTTCAGCAGCAGACAGGGTTCTTGCTTAAATAAACCGTGTCACTGAGAGAGACACACACGCGGCCATCGAGTTGGTAAACATTTTGAAAGCACAGAACAGAACCGTACAGGTCAGCTACAGCGCTGAAACTGAGCACAGTTGTTCACGAGGCATGCCGGTACACGACGCACGCGCTCGTTGCGGTATGCGAGCGAATTACTAGCGTCTACAACAAAACAGAACTTATTTAAAAAACATGCCGGTATCTTATTCGGCAAACTCTTTCATTTCTCTTGCAGGAAGGTAATATGGACGAAAACAAGGAAAAATACCTTATGGTGATTACCTGACTTTGTGAGCTAGGAGGTGATCTCAACGTATTACGTTTTGCACTACTTTTTAAAGATTTTTTAACATCTATCACTTTTCCATGCGCTCTGATTACTACTTTCTAAGAAATTATATCACCATCTGCAAATCATATCACAGTGCTTCCTGCTTCGTCAGACGTACGCCTGTCTTTATATACAGGGTGTTTCACTAAGTGTGTTTTCCTCTGTAACTTATAATAGGTGACGGGAAATTTTAATGCGGTAGGTCAACACAAGAAATGTTACACTTTCTGCGGAGCTATGAACATAGTTTATTGTATAATTTTCCAAAGAGTTACACCACAAAGACATAATTTTTTAAATGGAACAATAGTTTTTTCTATCGTGTATTGGATTCATTGAAACCAGCTGCGTCCAAATCAATTTAAACTACATTCCTATCACTGTTAGTTTGGGAGCTACAACCCTTCAAAAGTTCCGGGGGCGGAGGCTGCGATAGCGTAGCTGACTGGCCGAGTGGCTATGCCCTGGAACACGACCCACTGTCTCATGACCACCAGCCAGTTAGCTACGCTGTCGTAGCCTCCGACCACTAAACTTTGAAGGGTTGTAGCATTAAAATTTCCCGTCACCTATTATTTTATAAGTTACAGAGGCAAACACACTTAGTGAAACACCCTGTATATTACGTAAATCCAGTGTCACGATATTTATCCGCGATGAACTCCGAAACTACTCAACAGCGTATATTATTTTCTACAAGTTAAAAGACAGGACAAATTTTAACTCAATATCCAATAATTGGCGCTGTTTTACACATAGATGCCTGGGGTAGGGGCAAAGAGTTCGCCGAACAAAAGGTAAGGGGTTCAAAACTCGCTATGATCACGGTTTCTTTTTTTCCCCAGTTTCAGTCCTGACCTAGGCTTCACCTCTAAACGATGTGAAGAGTCGCCAGATTCGTATTCCATGTTAAACTATCGCCCCCCCCCCCCCTTTTCCGGGTTGGAAAACTGCGGTAGGTTATGGACATGTTACGCGCCGAAACAGAGTCCAGTCTAATGAGTTTCACAACGCCAATGAGCCACCAGAATTTACGCCTATTATATTCGATTTAGGACGTTTGTATCAAGCTAAAAAATTTTCACATTACACATTTTTTTCGAATTCACATAAGGCATAACCGCGCTCTTTAAAATATTTTGTCTGTTTCATTTCATTCTACTTTGCGATGTATTATCTCTACATATGAAAATAAATTGCTTGTAGTTAGTGAGACTCGATAAAACTCTGAAATGGCTTCACCAAATTAAATGATATATATAATTTCTGGGAGGTTTAGCAGAAAATTGGGAAAAATCCAAAGGCATAGTGGAAACACGAAAAAATCGAAATTGTAATTTTGAAATGGGCTTCGCCACTTTGTATTAGATTCTTATTTTATGCCCTGCTACACCGTTCGTCCGATTGCGATACAATGTTGAACAATTGCACTACGAAACATGAAGAATGCCGCTGTCTGCATAGTAATTGGCACGGTGCTTGGCGGAGGGTGTCTTACTCCAGACTTCGACATCGTTTGACCGATTACCATGAATTTGGCAGGTATGCTGATTTTTCATATAAAGCGGAGGTAGGAGATGGACAGAGAGACGAGATAGATTGACAGAGAGCAGGGGAGGTAATGATGGAGGCTGGGGGATGGGTAGGTGAATAGGGGGAAGTAGTAGTAGTACAGTAAAACTTCTGGATAACGGACACCAATGAGGAAAATAAAACTGTCCCTTTTTAAGAAGTGTCCGCTGTTAAGAAAAGGAAAAAAATACAAAATAGTAAACTCCCGTTTATCCGAAATGATCGGTATGGCGGCCGGTTCGGATAACGAAAATCTCGGATAAAACCAAAGTCTCCTGTTTTAATGCGTGCAACTCACCGAATTCCATAAATACCGCTAAGTATGATCGTAAAACGTGCAAAAGCCACGCCGCTTCTTGAACCGATCCAGCCAACCATAATTTCCGTGGAATTCTCGCTCCTTCACTGAGCTCATAAAAAGTCACAGCTTTTTGAGGAAGTAGAGGACCTTAACTAGCACACCTTTGGCTCTTATTTGTTCATGTCACGAAAATAACGCCTCTTCTGACAGAGGATGTGAAGATTTTCTCATTCTTATTCGAGATTTCATTGCGCTGCTTGACGCTTGAGTGGAACAAAATGTTTAAATTTCTGATCAGTTTGTTTTTCAATCAGTAATCGCACTCATACCGACGTTCAAATCCGCAGCAACTTTTGCGGGTGGCTCACCAGCATCAATTTTCTGCAAAGTGCGAAGCTTATGTTACAACTTCACATTCTTTTTTCATTCGCGCACGTAATCAGTGTTTTTCTTTTCCCCTTTTTTTACCGGCACTCGAATGATTCCTTTTTGGTATTTGGCCACTTTTATCCCTGGGCATGTTAAAGCATGTAGCGCGAGCACGAAACTTCAAATCGAAAACACACAGACGAACGACAAGAAAACACTCAACACGCATTAGACAAAGCTTTTGACTTTTGAAAGCAGGCTGTGGCAGCCATCGAATGAAAACATTGGATACACCTATCGCCTCTTCCCCTGTCCTATCCAAGCCCACGCTGCAACACAACAGTGAGTCTACTATTGAATGCTTGGCTTCGTCTGATGTATCGACAACTGGCGGAAAGTGTTTGGCGCCGCACTCCCATTGTCTGTTTCTGCACTGCATGAACCAATACTGTACGTACTGTACTTTCAACAAGTTCTAACAGATGGCAATGACTCGAAATCACGGAATACGAACAAGAAACACACGTTAGAATTGACGACACTCGGACTTTTGGCACGAAAGCGTGCACTGATTCTTCCACGCTATCCGTTATTTGGAAGTTTTGATTGTTGTTGGGGGAGATATTACGGTGTCCGTGTCCGTTATTGAGAATGTCCGCTATTCGGAATAATTTTAGCATAAGGGCTAATGTTGTTTTGCAGGGGAATTTTAAAATGTCCGCTACTGAGAGGAGTCCGCTATTGGGAAGTGTCCGTTAAGGGAAGTTTCACTGTAGTAGCAGCAGCAGTAGTAGTAGGTAGAAACAAGAAATTTCTAGCTTGGTGGTGCGATATGAAATATTTATTTACAAAAAATTTACATATGAATTTCGTTCAGCTGACTGTTAAAAGTCTTATGCGGAGTACATGATTCGTCAAGACTTGCAATTAGCACTGATCATGTTTCATCATGGGAAAAAAATCTCCATCGTGTGAACAAAATCGATAGCAGCGACAGTAGTGATACAGCGCTGTCTGCTGCCTGTAAGAAGTAGTGCAAGTTAAGTATGTTGATGACGTCATCGTCAGCGTACTTCGAAATGATCAGTGCTCATGGTTCGAAGTGTACAGCTTGAGATACGCCTGCGGTGTAGGCTGCCCGGCGCACTTACCGGTTAAGTGGTTTGCCGGCCCACTAGCGGCTATCCTAGAGCCGTCGTAACACTTTACTGTCCTGCTACCACCCCATCACCAGCACGATAATCAGCGTTCGCCGACGTAATAGTTCTCAGCCTTCTCCTTGTCGGTGCCACGAAGGCGTACTTCAGACATCCATGTCACACATTTTAGCAGGAAACGTCAGGAATTCGTGGTATAATACACATCTACATGGGATACTCTGCAAATCACATTTAAGTGCCTGGCAGAGGGTTCATCGAACCACTATTATACTATCTCATTCCATTCTAGAATAGCGCACGGGAAGAAAGTACACCTATAACTCCCCGTTCGAGCTCTGATTTCTCGTATTTTAATCTGATGACCAGTTCTACCTATGTAAATGGGAGTCAACAATATATTTTCGCATTCGGAGGAGAATGTTGGCGATTTGAGTTTCGAAAGTAGCCCACGCCACAGCGATAAGCGCCGTTGTTGTAACGATTACCATCCCAGATCCTGTATCATTTCCGTAACGCTGTCTCCCCTGTATCGTGACAATACGAAACGAGCTGCCCTTCTTTGGATTCTTTCGATGTCCTCCGTCAAACCCACCTGATAAGGATCCCATACTGGGCAGTAATACTCGATAAATGGACGGACAAGCGTAGTGTATGCAGTTTCTTTTGTAGTTCTGTTGCATGTTTTAAGGGTTCTGCCAATAAAACGCAGTCTCTGGTTCGCCTTTCCCACGACATTATCTACGTGTTCTTTCCAATTTAATTATCAATTAATAGTAATTCCTAGGTATTTAGTGCAATTTACGGCCTTCAAATTCGATTGATTTATCTTGTAAACAAAGTTGATTGGATTTCTTTTTGTACTCATGTGGACGACTTCACAGTTCTCATTATTTAGAGGCATTTGCCAATTTTTACAGCATAGTGATATCTCATTCAGATCGTTCTGGAGTTGGTTTTCATCTTCAGATGATTTTACTTCACGATAATGAAGGCGTCATCTGCAAACAACCTACGAGAGCTACTTAGATTTTCCCCTAAATCGTTCATGTAAATAAGGTACAGCAGAGGACCAATAACACTACCCTGTGGAACGCCCGATCTCACCTCTGTTTCAGTCGATGCCTTACCATCGATTATTACGAACTGTGTCCTCTCTGACAGGACATCCCCTACCCAATCGCAAATTTGTGGTGATATACCATAACCAAGCAGTTTGATTAAAAGCCGTTTGTGAGGTACGGTGTCAAAAGCCTTCTGGAAATCAAGAAATACGGAATCGATTAGCGAACCCTTGTCGATAGCACCCATCACTTCGTGTGAATAAAGAGCTAGTTGTGTTCCGCATGAACGATATTTTCTAAATCCGTGTTGACCTTGGGTCAGTAGATCGTTCTGTTCGAGATAATTCATATGAAGGGGAGCAGAGGGCGCAGGGAGCACTGGATCCCTTGGGAAGGCTGTGGCCCCTGGTGAGGACGCCACGTCACACTTAGTGTACAGCTCGGCTACTTAGCAACTCGTCGGCGGTCTTCCCGGCGCGAGAAATGGCCTTTCTGTGTCCCGGGTAAGTAAGCTGCTAACACCCGGCCCCGGAGACTGAACTTCTCTAATGGCATTTCGCCAATGAGTCTCTGCCCTCTCACGCCACCTCGCCTTTCGTATTAAGGATACTACCCCAAAGTACGTAAGAGCTTCAAACGTCTGATTACTTCACAACTAGTTAAAGTCTTTATTGGTTGAAAATGTAACCCGTAATTATATTGGCATTATTAGTCTTCGACTCCACAGGATAATGGAAAGGTAAAAAGGAAAAGATTTATGAAAACCTAAAAAGCTTGCAATATAGGAATATGTATTTTAGCAATACAATACGAAGTGCTGGGTAGGCAAGGAAACATAGCAAAAATAGTATATAATTACCGCAGGATATATTTCGTAAGGTGCGCCTCGGTTGCGTTTGTTTCTCCTGTTGTCTATTTGTATTTACAAGAAAAGCCATGAAGTTTAAATAAAAGAACACATTATTTCCTTTTCTTTCCCTTAGTTGCATCCTTGATTTAGTATAGGGTAAAAGTGGCGGTGGCACTAGACTTTTTTATTTTTTATTTATTTTATGTTATTTCATTTTTTGGCAGGCGAAAAAAAAAAAAACAAAAAAAAAACTAAATAAATAATAAAACAAGTCGGTAGAGCGCTTGCCCGCAGAAGACAAAGGTCCCAGGTTCGAGTCCCGGAAAAAAAAGTGGTAGTGTGTTTGCTTCACATGCAGAAAGTCCTAGGTTCAAATCCCAGGTCCTTTAATTTTTTAATCAACGCAGGAGTGCGTAATTGGTTAATTGGATGACCAAGAAAAGATCGAGCAAATAAAACCTGGTAAAAACCTAGCCTTATACACACAACGCAATGAAGCGTGCAGCAATATTCCTACATGGAAATATAGTGGTTGAAACTAACGAAGAAGCTACTGTGTGACAATTTAAAAAAAAAAAAAAAAAAAAAAAAAAAAAGTGGCTAGGATACCTGGCTTTCACCCAGGAGGCCCGGGTTCGAAAAAATGAAAAAAAGGAAAAAAAAAAAGTTGCACAGTGGTAGAGTGCCAGACTACAAATCCAAGGTCGCGGGTTCGATCCCCGCCAGGTCCTAGGATTTTTATCTGTCACTTTCCACTTCTTTCACCTCTGGCAGTATAGCTCATGTGAAAAATATCGAGTAGCACCGTGGTTCGGAACCCACGTTAAACTGTAGGTCCCCCTATAACTGGCTGGGTAAGTCAATTCGAAGGTCGGAGGAAGGCAACGGCAGACCACCTCCAAACAGGACCGTGCCTAGTAAAGCACTGTGGTGTTCAAACCAATCTTCGGATTGTTGACTGCTTTACCTTATATTTCGTAAACCACATCAAATACTGACGAACCGATTCCACAGACCGAACGTGAGGAGAGGGCCTAGTGTAATTGGTTAATACAAACCATAAAAAAATGCACGGAAGTACGTTTTTTTTTAACACAAACCTACTTTTTTAAAAATGGAACCCCGTTAGTTTTGTTAGCACATCTGAACATGTAAACAAATACGTAATCAGTGCCGTTTGTTGCATTGTAAAATGTTAATTACATCCGGAGATATTGTAACTTAAAGTTGACGCTTTTCACAACCGGAAATAGAGTACATACGAGTATATCAAGATATGAAGTCCATTTTTGTCAAATAGATCACTTTAAATAGGTAAGTTACGTATTACATTCATATAAAACATGGTTTTCATATTATGCTATTCGTGATTTTATATAATCGTGTATCTGAATGGATTTGTAAAGTCTTCTTCAGGACCTCGTATGTGTTGTGTAGAAGTCAGATTCACTCGGCCGCGTCTTCTATGGACAGTTGGCAGGTACAACGCCGGTCTTGTGTGAGGTGTGGTGGTTCAGTGTGTAACATTCCAAATGCTCCCGCTTTGTAGTTGTCTCCTCTGAGGTCTAATGTACTTTTATCAAATTATTATTCGATCTTAGCATTTGAAGTCATTGAATAGTACAATGCAACATCCGGAATAACTAATAATGATAATAATAATAATGTGTGTGACTTACCTTGGCTCTCGAAATAACATAACGGTCTCGTTGTCTCATCAAGTATGATTCTTGTAAAAGAGATTTGGGTTTGTGCCAAATCAGTAATAACTTTTTCAATAAACACATGTAATTGAGATGTTGCTATTTTTGGCCCACTTTAGGTTACCATAGTAACACTAAAAGTGGGCCTTTGCGATCGTCTTTTGACAGCTAGAAATTTGAATGAAAATAACGGCTGAACCATTCATCTGACACGAAAATTGAATAACCGAATTTTTAGAGGAGAAAATTCTCTACAACTTTGCTCTATTATGTTTTTTTTTTTTTTTTTTTTTCATATCTCGTATCGTTTCAGAGATATTTCCAAAAATAACGGCGATTTTGGGTGTCTGTCTGTCTGTCCGTAACGTGTTCCCTATTTTTAAGACGAACCGTTCAACCGGTCAGCACCAAATTTTACAGACATAATTTTAGGACGCCAGAGACCAGAACCTCCCTTTTCAAATTTTTCGGACAAAAAATACGGTAGTAATACCAAAAAAACCGTTTGTAATATAATTGAAATTGCAAACGAACCGTTCATCTGACACGAAAATTAAATAACCTAATTATTGGTAGAGGAGAAAATTCTCTACATCTTTGTTCCCCCTTTTTTTCATATCTCGTATCGTTTGAGAGATATTTGCAGAAATAACGGAGTTTTGACACCCTCCATTGAATTAACGAAAACCAGCCGTTCGCAGATGTCACGTCACATTCCTCGCCCAGAACTCTCTCCTGCATACGCCATCTTGCGTTGCGTATTTGATGATTTTCTTGTTGTAACTTACACGTTGTCATTTCAAAGCAATGGCGCACTGAGGAACGTCGTTCTTTGTACGGTAAATGATAATGTGTGCAAATGCCATATTAGCATCAGTTAACAACGGCTATCAATAGTATGAGACTAAGGAACCTAACTTCTAACTGTTAGTCGTAGCGTAATGGTCAATACGTTGGACTATGACGCGTAAAGGTTAGTGGTTCGGAACACGCCACTAACTAAATTCTTTTTTTCTTAATACGGTTTCATACACTCTTAATAATCTAAATTATAAGAAATTAATTAATATTTCGTTCCAAAATGTTTGCAAGAACTTACAAAACTACAAATCGAAAGTGGGCCGTAAAACACATCAGTGCGATTTTTTTCACTTATTGCTGTCACAAATCATCCACAAAAAATGGGAGAGGTCTTTACACACTGGGCATGGTCTTTGGCCAGTAATCATAGCGTTTGTGCTTTGAATATTGACAAGGAAAGTTTTACTTCAGCTGCTTTACATTAAGACTTTACAGAAGGAATGTCCGTAGAGTCACACAGTTGTATAACGAATGGTATTTTGTGGAAAGTTAAGGGCCGACAGTGGCCCGCGGCAAGTGACTGAGGCAGCTGATACACGGACCAGGACTCCAGAAATCTAACATATGAAGCAGAGTGTCCGTATGTGTGTACGTGTTGCATACAAATCTACAGTTTTGTTCCAATCTTTGTGAAATTTTGTACACGTAACCTTCAATCGATGATGACGGTTGCCGTAAGTGTAAGAACCACATACGATATATAGTTCACGAGATGTGACGTCATAAACAATGAGATGCGCGAAAAACTGCTGCTAAACTGCTGGACCGATTTCAACGAAATTTGGTACACACATTCCTTACCGTAGGGTAACAATTGCTGTATGGTTAAGAATCACATACGGCACATGGTTCAAAAGAAATTACGTCATAACCAATAGAAATCGCAAAAAAATTATATATAATGCGGCGAGACTTTCGAAACAAACTGTATGAGAATGACAGTACTTAGCGACTTGCAACAAACTTTGTACATAATTTCAAACCTTTATTAAACTTTCTCTCGCTGCAATCATAGTAAAATGACGAAAGGAAAAAAGTTTGTCGCTTACTACCTTTCCACTGTTTATGGGGGTAGGACTACGGCTCTCGGTATGACGTTACAATTTATAATTTCTACACTAAAAATTGTAGAGGCAGAAAATTTTAAAGACAGTATACACACGTATAGCTGAATGTGCCTTAGAAACTGTATCACAGTACGACACTTAGTTCATGAGATATGAACACATAAACAGTAACGTTCATAGAAAACCGCCCTATCACGGACGAATTTTTAATGTATTACTTATTTACTACTGATTGTATTCGCAGCAGGATTTTACATACGTACAGCATTTATACAAGTATACCCCAACAATTATTCAGATTTACAACACATAAATAAATTAAATATCAGATCGTACGCATTTTATACGTAATTTGTATTTTGATTACTATCTTTCTTTGTTTGGATACTTCACTTATAATTTTGTATATTATGCGAGGCAGTCTTATTTCTTACACATTCTCCGATAATTATAACATGTTTTTCGAAAAAGGAGATGGACAAAGGGAGAAGGGGTAGGAGGAGTACTAACTCAAGGCAGGAATAAATAAATAACTACCTGGGCAACGCCGGGTTTATAGCTAGTTCAGAATAAAATAAAATAATCTGTACAATTATTTACCGTCAAAATTTAAGATATGTACAATGTATGAATAATTACATGATTCAGTATCTCAGAATTTACAATTTTTTTTGGCTTCTATGTATCAAAATATAGAAAAATTCAAGTTACCGAGGTGGAGTAGCCAAGCGGTATAAGGCGCTTCTCTGCGGAGCGCGCGGTTGCTCGCCGTCGGAGGTTCACACACATGTTCACATGTTTGTAGAGCTTATGGGACTTAACTACGGGGTCATCAGTCACTAAACTTACAAACTACTTATGAACTAGCTACAACTAAGGACGGAACAAATATCCATGCCCGAGGGGAATTCGAACCCCCGACCGTAGTGGCCGTGCAGATCGTACTGGCGCGCCGCAGTCCCCTCGGCCACCGCGGCCGGCGTCGGAGGTTCGAGTCCTCCATAGGGCATGAGTGTGTGTGTTGTCCTTAGGTTAATTTACCTTAGTTTAAGTAGTTTGTAAGCAACGGACTGATGACCACGCAGTTTGGTCCGATAGATTTTCAAACATTTGAACATTTGATTTTTTTCAAGTTTAAAATAACCAAATTTTGAAATTATCATGTGATTTCAACCAACTCTGCTTTAGATGATAGCTTTTTGTATTAAACTATCATATCGAAAACGTCAGGCTTGTATAATTTATTTAATGACTGATTTTAAATGATATAATTTTATAATTGGAATATAAATAGATCATTATATTCTGTACAATAACAATGAAAATGTAAGGAACTTGATTTACCTCTCGTATATTTAATTTAGTGCGTCGATTCGTTGTACATTTTGCCAGTAATTTACATAAATATTTTATGACATGAGCGGTGAGATTCGTGAAAGGTGGTATGTTTATTTATTTCAGAGTATATGTAATAATAATTAACAAAAAAACATTCAAATATGTGTCAGGCGTTATGCGACCAAACTGCGTGGTCATCAGTCGCTAGACTTATTTAACTAACTTAAACTAACTTACGCTAAGGACGGCACAAACATCCATGCCCGAGGGAGGATTCGAACCCCCGACCGCAGCGGCCGTGCACACTGTGACTGGCGCGCCGCACACCGCTCGGCCATTGCGGCTGGCAATAATTAACAGTCCTTTTACTTAAATAATGTTACATTGGTAAGGAAGTGGTTTCAGAAGGTGAGTTTTTACTTAGAGAAATATTTTGTATTAAGATATATACAGTTTTAGAAGGGATGCCGATCGGCCCACTGAAAGCGACCAAGTGACAGAACGTGTTGGGAGGGTGTGTTTGGAAGGGAAGACAGGTGAGTGAAGAGGGTGCGCGGGACAGTCCTCCATGTCTGGTCGTGCCAGGAGGAGGACCCTCCTAAGTGGTGGGGGTGATTCGATGAGGGAGCGTCTTAAGATTTGCACAGAGGACGGTCACTTCTTGGGACTCTAAATTTGGCGAGAACAAGTGTACGTCAGCGCAGCGGATAATTGTGTGTGTTTTTACACAAGAACTTGCGAGTGTAGAAATGGTGTTCGGGAAACTTAAACTATTTCGAACTGTTCATAATTTCATGTTGAGTGCCCGTCAAATATACAGCGTTTCTGTGTTCCTTAAAGTTATGATTACTTAGTTGCGGGAAAGTGCTACCAATTTCTTATCGCTTACAATTTTATTCTATTTATGAGTAACTAGCTTAAACCCGCGACTCCGCTCGCGTGTTGATTGATTATGATAGATAAGCTATCTTTCAGTAGTGTGCTATGAGACTGATTTTGAAAGATGAAATGAAATACAATACCTTCTTTAGAAACGAACTTTATTAATTAACATTCAAACAAAAAAATAAAATTACGTGAAGTGCTTAATGATTTACAATAAATAATACATACATTATTCCTAATAGCCTGTGTTACAATATCTCAACACGTATGGTAAGAGTAATGTCCAAATTCATTTGAATTTCATTTTAGGGCATTCTGGTAAACTACGTTATTTGTAGTATTGTTTGGAGCGTAAATGTAGAGATTTTATTGGGTTGCCCACCCTTGAGCAAGCGACGTATAATTGACCATGTGGAAAACATGAGGGCTGTAAATGGATTCCTGCGACGTTTAATGATTGTGTGGCGGACCCGAGTGTTAAGCTATGTAAATTATATCTCTGAACTTCATTCAATTTTTATTACTTCAAATGTTTTTAATTCGTTTTCTGTTCTTGTTTCTTGTCTGCAATGTTTTGAGTGATCATTAAAAGTTATAAACACATCCTTTCTCTCATTTTATGAACTTGTACATAAACAATAACCATATTGGTGACCCCGACGTGATTAATACGGAGCGGAACGCATTTTTAATTTGTGAAGTGCAAAAATGACCGACAACGGCAACGACGCAAATTCACGGCCTACATCAGCATGGGACGAAGCGGGTATTGCTCGTGTTTCAGTGAAGATCCCGCCCATCTGGAAGAAAAACATACAGGTATGGTTTCTTCAAATTGAAGCTCAGTTTACCACGTTGGGTATCACTAACGAAACCACGAAATTTAATCATGTTGTGGCATCATTAGACGCGGATGTTGTGGAATTAATTTCCGACTTTTTAACTCGACCATTATCTACCACTCCATTCACAGAGCTTAAAACAAGATTAATTCAGGAATTTGAAGAGTCAGAAAATAGAAAAGTAACAAAATTATTAACAGAACTGGAATTAGGTGATAAGAAGCCAACTCAGCTGTCACTTGAGATGCGAACTTTAGCTGGTATACAGGTCAAGGACGATTTTTTGAAAACCATATTTATGCAGCGGCTGCCTGTTACCGCACGTTCTATACGAGCTACAAGTAGAGATGATCTTGATACAATAGCCACAATGGCTGACGAGATTGTTGAATTTTCACACCCAGGATCAAATATTTGTGCTCAAACTTTGCAGACATCATCCAGTATTTCAACCAGTAAAATAAATGATGCAAATAACGACAGTATCTCAAGACTAGAGAAACAAATCGCCGAATTAACGCTGACTGTCAATGAATTGAAAACACAGTCACGTTCAAGAAGCAGCTCACGTTCATCTCGTTCCTCACGAAGTAGATCACGAGACAGGGCACGCTCATTCCAGCGTTTTAATCCTAATGGCGCGCTATGTTGGCATCACTTTAAATATCGCCACAGGGCAAAGAAATGTCAGAGCCCATGCTCGTATCAACCACCTCCCGCTCAAAATTCCAACAAGCAGTCAAACTCAAACGCTCCACATTAGCGGCGGCAAGTGATCGGAGCAGTTTTTCACGCGGCCTATTTCTCACAGACAGAAGTAGCGGAAGACGTTACCTAGTCGACACCGGAGCTGACATTTCTGTGATTCCGCCTTCGGATAGTGACCGCCGAAGAAAAACAGATCGTAAACTTTATGCGGCAAACGGCACTTGTATTAATATTTATGGAGAGCGTCTATTAGTACTCAATTTGGGTTTACGGCGCAGTTTCACGTGGAATTTCGTAATTGGAGATGTGCAATCGCCGATTATCGGAGCCGACTTCATTCATCATTACAATCTTTTAGTAGATCTCAAGAACAGACGTCTCATCGACCCATTAACGTCAGCAGCAACAACTGGCACACTGATTAAAGTCCCGGGCATAGAAACAGTTCATGTAATGCCTCCAGATCAAAAACATGCTGACATTCTCAAGAAATTTCCCAGCTTGCTTCAAGAAAACATCCACTTTGACATTCCAGATACCACTGTTTTTCATACGATTGTCACAGAAGGACATCCTGTAGCAGCAAAGGCACGACGACTACCACCACACAAACTCAAGGCAGCTAAAGCAGAGTTCCAACAAATGATTAATATGAAAATCTGCCAGCCGTCAAAGAGCGCCTGGTCAAGTCCCCTCCATTTAGTTCCCAAGAAAGACGGATCCTGGAGACCTTGCGGAGATTACCGTGCTCTCAACAACATCACCAAACCTGACAGATATCCTATTCCTAACCTTCAAGATTTTAACAGTCAACTGCATGGAAAACAAATATTTTCAAAGATAGATCTGGTCAGAGCTTACCATCACATCTTTGTACATCCAGACGATGTACCTAAGACAGCAGTGATAACTCCATTTGGTTTGTTTGAATTTTTACGACTTCCATTTGGACTCCGAAACGCGGCTCAAACTTTTCAAAGATATATCGACAATATACTGAGAGATCTCGATTTTGTGTACTGTTATATAGATGACATTCTAGTAGCATCACAAGATGAAGAAGATCACAAGAAGCACATTCAATTACTTTTCGAACGCCTCAGTAAGTTCAACATCAGAATCAATCTGAATAAATGCATTTTCAGTTCAACAGAAGTACCTTTTCTGGGATATATGGTAGCTGCAGAAGGAATCAGACCACTACCAGAGCGAGTACAAACAATTATTGACTATCCGCTACCTACAACAATAAAAGAACTACGCCGATTTCTTGGCCTCATTAATTTTTACCGAAGAGCACTACCAAATTCAGCCGGTAAACAAGCAGATCTTTTGAACCTACTCCATGGGACGAAGAAAAATGATCAGAGGAAAATTAATTGGACAGAAAATCTTCGACAAGCCTTTAATGACCTGAAAAATAGCTTGGTTGATTCAGCACTTCTGGCTCATCCATCTTCAAGTTTACCTTTAATTTTAATGGTTGACGCCTCAGATTATGCTATTGGTGCATCTTTACAACAAATTAGTGACAATAATCTGCAACCATTAGCATTCTTCTCCAAGAAACTATCAAAAGCAGAAAGGAATTACTCGACCTATGACAGAGAACTCCTCGCTGCCTACTCAGCCGTGAAGCACTTTCAGTACATGCTTGAAGGACGAGATTTTCCGATTTACACCGACCACAAGCCATTCACCTTCATGTTCAAGCAACGTCCAGACAAAACTTCTCCACGTCAGATCCGACACATTAGTTTCATTGGACAGTTCACCACAGACATACGTTACACTGCGGGGAAGGAGAACATCGCAGCTGACGCATGTTCACGAATTGCTTCAATTACTATACCTCCAACTGTTACCTTGGAACAAATTGCAGAAAGCCAACAATGTGACGAAGAGCTTCCACACATTAAGAATACGACATCTCTTGCACTTCAAACAATAATGTTGCCAAATGGTAGAGAACTTGTTTGTGACATGTCTGAAGATATGATTCGTCCATACGTACCCCAACAACTACGACAGGCAATTTTCAACTCACTGCAAGTCTAGCTCATCCTGGTGTCCAAGCAAGCATTAATTTAGTGAGAAAACACTTCATTTGGCCATCACTAAAAAGGACGTGAAGACCTGGACTTCAACATGTATTCCTTGCCAAAGAAGTAAAGTCTGGCGACACACCAATAGTGCAGTGGGACATTATCCACCAACGACAGCAAGATTCAGTCACATTAACATAGATATTGTTGGACCCCTACCTCCATCACAGGGATATTGCTATTTACTAACAATCATTGATCGTTTCTCTCGATGGCCAGAAGCAGTTCCATTAGCTGACATCACAGCAGAAACAGTTTCATTTGCCATCATCTCAACATGGATATCTCGTTTTGGTGTGCCTCATATCATAACTACTGATCGCGGAAGGCAATTTGAGAGTCAACTTTTCAAATGTCTCACAAGCACACTGGGCATTGTCCACATTAAAACTACAGCATATCATCCTGCAGCAAATGGAAAAATTGAACGCTGGCACCGTCAGTTAAAATCTGCTTTAAAAGCACAAATGTCAGATGATTGGGTTTCGAAGCTTCCTCTGGTCTTGTTAGGACTTCGCTCCTACATAATTCCGCAAGTCAATACCTCACCAGTGGAAATGACTTATGGTTCAGCAATTAGGTTACCAGGAGCATTTCTCAATGAACAGAAATTAGTAACTGACATCCCAACCTTTGTCTTCAAATTGAAGGAACAGATGAGAAGCCTAAGACCAGTTCCAACAGAACATCACGCCCACAAAAAGATCTTTATTCACCCTCAACTGGCGACAAGCAAGTTTGTTTTTGTGCGACATGATGCTATCCGAACACCGCTTCAGCCAACATATGACGGGCCATATCCAGTCTTGTCTCGCAGTGACAAGCACTTTGAGGTAGAGATGCCAACAGGAAAACAAACTATTAGCATTGACAGATTGAAACCTGCCTTTCTTCTGACAGACTATTCATCGAATAACATGGACGACACATCAAGAGAAACCACTTCGGACATTCCGTCACCTTCCATCCCAAAGACTATCAACCTTCAGAAGACAACAGACAGCAATCAACCCAGTGCACCTACTCCACGGGTCACCAGATCAGGTCGACAGGTCACCTTCCCTCGAAAATACATGGACGCTGTCACTGCGGAGGGAGTGTGTGGCGGACCCGAGTGTTAAGCTATGTAAATTATATCTCTGAACTTCATTCAATTTTTATTACTTCAAATGTTTTTAATTCGTTTTCTGTTCTTGTTTCTTGTCTGCAATGTTTTGAGTGATCATTAAAAGTTATAAACACATCCTTTCTCTCATTTTATGAACCTTCTACATAAACAATAACCATAATTGTAATAATATCACAGATCGATCACTCGATGTAATGAGCGAAACGTCAAATCGATTTTTTTAAAGAGATGTATTAAATGAAATTTCTTTTTCACTGTTTATTTATTCTTATATTTCCTCATTGGTATGCCTATCCTTACAGAGAAAAAACTGAAGACATTGTAGCATGCATAGACCAAAGATATGGTCTGTGACATCACGTTTCGCTGTATGTAACCTCCTTGCTATAGTCGCAAACGTCATCGCTGGCCTTCAGTCCGAATTTTTTGTATATAATTTGTAACTGTACAAATTTTTAGCTCTTTACGTCTGTGGTTCAGACGTGATAAGCGTACACCGAGCAGACATTCACATTAATATATATAGGTAAATAGCTATCCGATCGCCATAAAACCGTGCCTAAAGCCTTCCCCGGGAGACATTAGTGACAACACATTTTTAGCTCTTTATGTCTTGTGGTTCAGACGTGATAAACGTACACCGAACAGATATTCAATTATATATAGACTAGCTGAAAACCCGGCGTTGCCCGGGTGTTTATTTATTCATTTATTCCTTCCTTTTTTCAGGTAACTATTCATTTAAACAGGAGCTGAATGTCTGTAAAATCTCTTAGCAATACAATTAGTAGTAAAGAAGTAATAGATTAAAAATTGGTGCGTGATGGGGCGGTCTTCCATGAACCTTACTGTTTATGTGCTCATAGCTCAAGAACTACGTGTCGTACTGTGATACAAGTTAGAAGGTACACTCAATTATATGCTTGTATACTGTCTGTAAAATTTCCTGCGGCTACAATTTGTAGTGTAGAAATTATAAATTGAAACGTCATAGCGAATACCGTAGTTTTACTCCATAAACAGCGGAAAAAGTAGTCAGCGAGAAACTTTGTTCATTTCATGATTTTGCTATGGTTGTCTGCGAGAAAAAGGTAATAAACGTTTGAAATTATATTTAAAGTTTGGGGACATTGAGTAGGGTAAGGTGATTATCTAAAATGATTTCCAATCCATGGTGTACAGCAATAAGTAAGAATAAATATTCCGTCAAAACGTCTTGATTGCAAATTATTTTATTAATTAATGACGCGTTTCGCCCTTTAGCAGGGCATTTTCAGATTATCTGCGTGACAGAATTTACATAAAATTACAAGGCGGGATTACAAACGGGTATAATGGGGCATGGGCTTATTTTTTGTTAAGAAGACAGTATAAATGGTAAACAAAGGTTACAATGCGCTTTCCGTGGTGTGACACCGTAAGTTGTTATTGCGGTATTTCTATTTTTCTGGAATTTTTGGATTTCCTAGTCGCCCTACAAATGATCGGGTAACAACAAATTACAGTTGGAACATATCTTGTATCACCAGATGTTTCTCACATCTTTACCGAGTATGTTCCAACTGCAATTCTTCTTAACACAAAATAAGCCCATCTACCATTATACCCGTTTGTAATTCCGCTTTGTAATTTTATGTAAATTCTGTCACGTACATAATCTGAAGATGCCCTGCTAAAGGGCGAAACGCGTCAATAATTAATGAAATAATTTGCAATCAAGACGGTTTGAAGGAATATTTAAGGTGATTATCTGTATTTCTAACAATATGTAGCTGCAATTATTGTACGAGTCCGTAACACTACGTTTTTTAATAAACTAGCTCAAAACTTTGCGTCACCCGGGTAGTTATTTGTTCCAGTCTTACGTTAGTCCATCTCTCCTTCTCTTTTTGTTGCGTCCTCCATCTGCGAAAAATCATAAAACTGCGTTAAAGTTCACGGTATCAGTGAAGTGGTGTGTAAGTTTATAGCCAAGTACCCTCTGCCACGCACCGTATGAAATCTTAGGTATAACGTGTTGTTCCTCTTGTTTTGAAGGTTAAGTGTTCAAAGGTCCGACTCAATCGGACGAACGGTACGGCAGCCTATAAAATATGAATAAAAGTAATGCGGCTGTTTCCCATGCGACTCAGTGTTTATGATGTCATAGGTCCTGAACTATAAGCCGTACAATCAAAAAATTTCATAGGTACATTAGCTGATATAAATGGACGCCGTTTGCGAAATATGTTGCAAATACATTAAAATCAAAGTCGCGATAAATTCAAATGTCGTACATAATTCGTCAGTTTCCCACGCATGTCAGTGTTCGTGATGTCATATCTCCTGAAGTATGTGTAGTTTAGTGATGTAATTATGCCGATAACCTTCCAGAAAGTGCAAAAAATATGGTGACAAAGTTTCATTGTGCTCGGATGCACGGTACGGCAACACACAAAATACGAACGACTTTACAAACAAACATTTATGAAAATACACCTTCTGGAGGTTATTGGGCCAAGACCGCGAACAAAGTATTATTTGATGTATTTTATGTCTTTTATTAGAAGTTATATTATTTATTTGTCTTTACCCATTTAGATTATATATCATCTTCAGAATGTTGTATGGCTTTAAAATATATTCACTTTCGAGAACTTATAAAATAAAGGGTTTCTTGTCAAAATATGAGTAAAACTACATAGTCAACTTGTTAAAGTACACGTCACCAAAATGGAACGTATAAGGCAGTCTGACGCCAGCCGCGGTGGCCGAGGGGACTGAGGCGCTCCAGTCACGGTCTGCACGGCCACTGTCGGGAGTTCGAAACCCCCCCCCCCCTCGGGCATGAATATTTGTGCCGTCCTCAGTGTTAGCTAGTTCGTAAGTAGTTTGTAGGTTTAGGGACTGATGACCCCGTAGTTAAGTCCCATAAGTTCTACAAACATTTGAACATTTGAGTTCAGCGAGGCAGGTCCCTACAGATACGCTTTTCCTGTCCTCCGAAGGACAGGTGTTACATATTATATCCCGTTTATGCACGTTCTCCTGGACGGCAGCACTTAGCACGAATTATATAGAAGTTTCGGTTGATACTCTATCGATATACAACGTTTGGTACCGATCTGAGTGTTTGAGATCTGAAGGTTTGGTGTCCGTGCCAACGTGAACGCGGCCTAAGCCGTACCGTGGCTATACAAACATTTGAATCTAAAACAAACATTTATTAGATAATAACAGAGACAGAGGATGGAGAAGTAGGAAGAGGATGTGGACTAACAGAAGACTCGAATAAACAAATACCAGTACAACCCCTGGTTTTCAAATGGTTAGTAGCAGGACCGATACATATACGACCCAAAGTTGAGACCAACAATGTCAGTATTGGGTCCAGAGAACTTTCCACGACCGCTGCACTAGGAGCTACTCAGTGTGTCGCATGGCGTTCTGTTACTGTCGAACTCGCCTACCGAACCAAGCGGGGTTGTCGCCCTTCAAATGCAGAAAACGGTACTCCGTTCTGCGAGTGTGCTGAGGCAATTTTGTTCTGGCTGCTTTTATAGACGCCCATCGTTGCTGCCGCGGTAGGATTTCATTGATTAGACACGTACATGCAAACAAACAAAATAAACTTAACCGGGTATCTTTGTATTTTCAAGGTACTCATTACAACTTTGACTGCTTCCACAGTGTGATTTAACCAGTCTGCACCAATTTTGTAAAAAAAAAAAAAAAAAAAAAAAAAAGCTTTACTGAACTTTCGTCTGGCACAACTTGTAATTTATTTACAGTCTTCGTCCTCTCGGTATAATTTTACGTAACTTATGGCGTGCAACTACGTGACTGCTCCACGTTTGTTAATGACCCCGTCGACGTGCACCGAGAACTTGGCCAATGGTTCACTGCCGCCAACCACGCGATCTATTGGTCTCATATGGCTTTAAAGTAAGGATCTATCGATTCAGCATAATCAGGTATCAATCTAATGGCTATACAGTTAATTTCTATATTCTTCAAAATATAAGACGCACATCAGATATTAAACTATTAAGTTAATAATTGTTCCTATCTAAACAGCACTGTAAAACAGTTCAGGTACGTCTTCCACACGAACTCCCAAGCACTTAGCAACACTAGCACCGGGAAGTTTAAAATTTCTGCGAGCTGCAAAGCGAAATAAAACACGGAAAAAGTGTGCCTGCTGATATCGGCTGCCGAGTAGTAAGTGCGAACTTAGCTTGACATGAACTGCCCTCATCTACGCTGAACGTTCTTTCATACCGTGTTTACCACTAAAACCTTTCACCTAAAATATCTACGGAACAACAATAGATATTTAAAAAAATGGTTTTCACTCTCATGAAGGTACGGCTTGGTCTTACGAAAGTAAGTATTACGAGACTGTGTAATACGTAAGCAGGTATTATTTCAACATAAAGTTACATCATGAAGATGACGTGTTACAGACGCGAAATTTAACCGACAGGAAGAAGATGCTGTGATATGCAAATGATTAAAGTTTCAGAGCAAAGGCTGGCGCCGGTGGCGACACCTAGAACGTGCTGACAGGAGGAAAGTTTCCAATCGATTTCTCATACATAAACAGCATTTTACGTGCGTTGCCTGGTGAAACGTTGTGATACCTCGTATAAAGAGGAGAAATGCGTAACATCAAGTTTCCGACTTTGATAAAGGTCAGATTGTAGCCTTTCGCGATTGCGGTTTATCGTATCGTGACATTGCTGCACTCGTTGTTCGCGATCCAACGACTGTTAGCAGAATGCGGAATCGGTGGGTTCAGGAGGGCAATACGGAACGACCGTGCTGGATCCCAACGGCCTCGTATCCCTAGCAGTCGAGATGACAGGCATCCTATCTGCATGGCTGTAACGGATCGTGCAGCCATGTCTCGATTCATGAGTCAACAGATGGGGACGTTTGCAAGGCAACAACCATCTGCACCAGTAGTTCGACGACGTTTGAAGCAGCATGGACTATCAGCTCGGAGACCATGGCCGCGGTTACTCTTGACGCTGCATCACACAGAGGAGCGTCTGCGATGGTGTGCGCAACGACGAACCTGGGTGCACGAATGGCAGAACGTCATTTTTTCTGATGAATCCAGGTTATGTTGACAGCATCATAATGGTCGCATCCGTGTTTGGCGACATCGCGGTGAACGCACATTGGAAGCGTGTATTCGTCGTCGCCATACTGGCATATCACCCGGCGTGATGGTATTGGGTGCCACTTGTTACATGTCTCTGTCACCTGTTGTGGGCATTCACGGCACTTTGAACAGTGGTCGTTACATTTCAGATGTGTTACGACCAGTGGCTCTACCCTTCATTCGATCCCTGCGAAACCCTACATTTCAGCAGGATAATGCACGAACGCATGTTGCAGGTACTGTACGGGCGTTTCTGGATACGGAAAAATGTTCGACTGCTGCCCTGGCCAGCACATTCTCCAGATCTCTCACCAATTGAAAACGTCTGGTCAATGGTGGCCGAGCAACTGGCTCGTCAAAATACGCCAGTCACTACTCTTGATGAACTGTGGTATCATGTTGAAGCTGCATTAACATCTGTACCTGTACACGCCATCCAAGCTCTGTTTGACTGAATGCCCAGGCGTATCAAGACCGTTATTACGGCTAGAGGTGGTTGTTCAGGGTACTGATTTCTCAGGATCTATGCACCCTAATTGGTTGAAAACGTAATCACATGTCAGTTGTAGTGTCCAATGAATACCCGTTTATCATCTGCATTTCTTCTTGGTGTAGCAATTTTAATGGTCAGTAATGCAGATACTTCATATTTTATGTAATCAATAGTATCATAAATGACAAAACGAATGACGCTGGTAGCATTGACATAAGTCAAAAACATCCTGAGAAATTGCGAAGTGAAGTTGGCGCTTGAAATAAATGAATCGCGCAGCTAGCCCACGATTGATGGCAGCGTGAGGTTCACGGCTGGGTATGGGGACGGGCGGACGCCATCAGCGCTTGGCGATCTCACGGAATGTACTTGACTGAATGCGAAAAGTTTAAGTCGATCACCCGACACGGTTTTCGACGTGGCTCGGCCAGACACTCCAACTTGCTGGCTGCGTCCAGTGCTACAGCAACCCTCTTTATACGGTACAAAGTACTTATATCGTTGCACGTTGAAAACTTACAGGAGTGCTGATTCTCATTGTAGTACGTATTGAAACAAATGTTAAATAACATTTACAAACAACTATCTCGCAAATTGTGTTTTATGGAATTCTTTAAACGGCAACCCCCAGTGGATTACGAGTGCTGACTGTTCCTAACCTAACTCCCTGTATATTTTCTGTTAATTCTATCTTCTTGAAATTTAGCACGGTTTCATCCTTCTTCTTAACAACTCCAGTGCTATGGTACTAACCCTATAACTTAATTCTAAAAGGCATTGAATCCACATCGTTTTTATACTTTCACGAAAGTAATTTTCCAAAATGCCTAGAGGTATGCAGGCACGTAGGAAATATGACATCCGAGTAATTGCGATGAGAAGTCCCATATCATCTATCAATCTTAATTCCATGCAGGACTTTGAAGAACGTCCATTGCGGTCAGTGGTGTTGAAACCTACTTATTTCTTCACATTATTATGTAGACGATCCGTTTGTTATTTGGCTTATGGTATTAACAACTTGAATAATTTTCTGCAACATCTAAATTCAATCCATCGTAACACCCGTTTCACCATTGAGGTGGAAGAGAATGGATGCCTTCAATTACTTGATGTGTTGGATAGCAAGAAGGTACATAGTACGTTGGCACTTACTGTTTTATACACTACTGGGCATCAAAATTGCCACACCAAGAAGAAATGCAGATGATAAACGGGTATTCATTGGACAAATACATTATTCACGAAATTTGGGTGCATAGTTTCTGAGAAATCAGTACCCAGAACAACCACATCTGGCCGTAATAACGGCCTTGATACGCCTGGGCATTCAGTCAAACAGAGCTTGGATGGCGTGTACAGGTACAGATGTTTATGCAGCTTCAACACGATAACACAGTTCATCAAGAGCAGTGATTGGCGTATTGTGAAGAGCCAGTTGCTCGGCCACCATTGATCAGACGTTTGCAACTGGTGAGAGAGCTGGCGAATATGCTGGCCAGGGCAGCAGTCGAACATTTTCCGTATCCAGAAACGCCCGTACAGGACCTGCAACATGCGGTCGTGCATTATCAGGCTGAAATGTAGGGTTTCGCAGGGATCGAATGAAGGGTAGAGCCACTGGTCGTAACACATCTGAAATGTAACGGCCACAGTTCAAAGTGCCGTCGATGCGAACAAGAGGTGACCGAGAAGTGTAACCAATGGCACCCCATACCATCACGCCGTGTGATAAGCCATTATGGCCATGGCGAATACACGCTTCTAATGTGCGTTCTCCGCGATGTCGACAAACACGGATACGACCATCATCATGCGGTAAACACAACCTGGATTCATCAGAAAAAATTACGTTTTGCCATTCGTGCACCGAGGTTCCTCGTTGTGTACACCATCGCAGGCGCTCCCGTCTGTGATAAAGTGTCAAGGGTAACCTCAGCCATGGTCTCAGAGCTGATAGTCCATGCTGCTGCAAACGTCGTCGAACCGTTCGTACAGATGGTTGTTGTCTTGCAAACAACTCCATCTGTTGACTCATGAATCGAGACATGGATGCACGATCCGTTACAGCCATGCGGATGCCTGTCATCTCGACTGCTAGTGATACGAGGCCGTTGGGATCCAGTACGGCGTTCTGTATTACGCTCCTGAACCCACCGATTCCATATTCTGGTAACCGTCATTGGATCGCGACCAATGCGAGCAGCAATATCGCAATCGCGATAGGCTATAATCCGACCTTTATCAAAATCGGAAACGTGATGGTACGTATTTTCCTTGTTACACGAGGCATCACAACAATGTTTCGCCAGGCAACGCGGGTCAACTGCTGTTTGTGTATGAGAAATCGGTAGGAAACTTTCCTCATGTCAGCACATTGTAAATGTCGCCACCGGTGCCAACCTTGTGTGAATGCTCTGAAAAACTAATGATCTCCACATCACAGCATCTTCTTCCTGTCGGTTAAATTTCGCGTATGTAGCACGTCATCTTCGTGGTGTAGCAATTTTAATGGCCAGGAGTGTAGGAAGCCAATTCACACAATTTGTATCTGCAAGCTGATAGTTGTCACGATGACAGCATGAAGTGGCTCAGCGTACTCGGATAGTTTTCTACCGCAATGTCCCATCTGGAAGTTACTTTTCGCCAGAATGTTTATAGTGATGGGCAGGTGAAAAGAGCGTTGCGCTATCAACCAAATATGCAACGGGCTAGAGATGATAGCACAGATGTGGTACCCAAGGCGATGGCCTTTCTGCCATACGGTCGCAGAAATACTAACAAGATTAGCCTATTGTACGGAAATGTGACGTGAAGTGTGTCTTTCGACCTCCTAAAATTAAGGATAATTTGGGGTTACGCAAGGTCAGTCTCTACCGTATTCCATATAGCTGTGGCATGTCCTATTGGTGAACAATTAGATTTAGCATAAAGGCCACACACGTTTACAACAATCGAATAATTTTCTGTTGCCGAACACTGCTTGAACACAGGTCACTCGATGGAATACAACAAAACGGATTTTTGGCATGCACTTCCAAGGAAGCAATTGAGATAACAGTAACGGATAAGCTGTTGAATGAGGATGGCGATTTTTGCTTAAATTCTGCATGGAATCCTACTCTCTCACTTGTCCAAAAAACGTCATCCGCTGAAAACTGATGTTTACTATCGATATTACTGTTGTTAGGTCGTGCTTGCCTGCTAGCTGTGTATTGTCTTTGTGTTGTCATCGAGAACCGAGGTTGTAAACGTCGTTGCACATCGCTCCCTCGCTGCAATATTGTCTTGAGAAGAGCAGGGTGTGCTACAGCCGAAATATCGGCCTATGTCTAGTTTCCTCTGTGGATACATACCTGTAAGTTTTCTGAATATTCTATACGCTTGGAAAAATAAAGTAATCACAATTTCTTTCTTTGTTTAGAATTTGTGAAGTAATAAAATATAGTCACAAAAACACTTCTGTTTTCTGTTAATGTAGACTTAAATATAAAATTATTGTTTTTTTTACCATTAACGTTGTAGGGACTGAAAGTTAAGCACAGTTGTGCAATTCTTCGGAAGTGCTAGAACCAAGTGTGGATAGGATGTTATGTACGGTTGTGCAATTGTAAGTGTGGCTATGTACCTGGTGCACATCCCGTGATATTCAAGTGATATACGAGAGAGTAGGGAAATCTCGCTTCCCTGCAAATTATGTGGCCTGGGATACACACCCGCTGCTACAGCAGAAGCAGGGACTACTGTACCCCAACACCACACGCAGATCCTCTTTAATGCGATGCCGATGCGTGTATCTTCAGTTATAATCAGCAATGGGGATAACAATACTGACTCCATCTTCTTCCTTCTCAAGGCATTGTGCTTCCCATCATACAGGGTGTCCAGAAAAGAGACTCCCTGATTTCAAAATTAAATATCTCGAAAACAAAGATCGATAGAGGAGTGCAGTAAACGGTATGTTTATTGTGAAAAGTTTAAGAAGTTTATACAGCAGTTTGAAATAATAGTTACAAAAGCTGGTAACAATGGCGCTGTACGCTCTACAACTCATATCAACATACATGATATAATCGTATGAAAACACTCTTTGCAAACAATCACATCACAATGTTTTCAAAATGTTCACTATTGGCACTACAGAGGTGGCGTAAACGAAGAATGAAATTCGCCATCACATTTCTTAGTGTCTCAACCGAAATGGATTCACATGCCACAGAGATCGCTGATTCAAACTCGTCCAGCGTGGCGGGATGCTTCGGGTAGACCATGTCTTTCACTGTGCCCCACAAAAAAGTCACAAGGAGTCAAATCCGGCGAATATGGAGGCCAATCCATGCCTGCACCAGTAAATTTGGGATATTCCAAAGCAATGACTCGATTCCGGAAGTATTCCTCAAGAAAGCGAAATACTTGTTCGGTCCGATGTGGTCGGGCTCCATCTTGCATAAACCATTCAGTACCTGGTCGATCCTCTAACGCTTGCTGTGTGGCGACTAATTGTTCCAAAATTGCAACGTAACGTGCACCAGTGACTGTTTCTCGAATGAAAAAAGGGCCAATAATGCCTCTGCTGCATACTGCAGCCCAAACAGTAACGTTAGGAGAATACAAGGGTTTCGCTTCACACCAAAATGGCATTTCGGAACCCCAAAATCGCCAGTTCTGCTTATTCACGTATCCATTCAGGTGGAAGTGGGCTTCATCTGTAAACCAGATGCAGCCAACATCAAATCCTTCACTATCAATCATTGTGAGCATCTCATTAGCAAAGGCAACCCTTTGTTGCACAGCTCGTACGGGTATGGCATGGTGCGTTTGAATTTTGAATGGAAACATGTGTAGGCTCTTTCTCAGTATTTTCTGCGTGCTGGAACGCTTCAAACCAGTCTCAGATTCTACGGACGGATCACATTGGATTTCGCTGAATAATTCCAGAAACTGTGGCGATATTTTCAGGCGTAACTGCGGTTTGCTTGCGGCCAACATGCCCCACTAGATCATCAGTTACGCTGCCTGTTCGTTGAAATTTTGCGAAGAGCGTACGAATGGTTTTCGCATCATGTCCTTTTGGAACATTAAATCGTGCTTGAAAACTTCGCCTTGTTGTCGTAGGACTCTCTTCTAACCTGTGGTACTCTAGCACCAGTACATGGTTCTAATCTCTTCATTCGGTACGCTAACCTCCTTTCACGTTTCAATAGTGGAACTGATCGCTCTGGGCTACGGATCACTATTTATACTAGGCATTACGTATGACGATTACAGCGCCATCTGTTAGCAGCTTTAGTAACTATTATTTCAAACTGCTGTATAAACTTCTTACAGCATTCACAATAAACATACCGTTTACGGCATTCCTCTCTCGATCTTCGTTTTCGAGATATTTAATTTTGAAATCAGGGTGTCCTTTTCTGAACACCCTGTATTATCTGCACAGCTGTTTAAGATCTTTGAATGTAAACTTCCAGCTGCATCGCTATATCTCTGTAGTGTTTACCTGATCATGGCGTAACAGTCGAAATCTGGTTAGTGAAAACAATAAATATGCAGTATATTACATGGTTATCTCGTATTTCATTCAAAATGAAGTATTCTGTCAAGAACCTACGGAACAGTCAGTGAATTCTATTGACAGCACACCTACTTCCCTCACTGTGGAATCTGCAGTCTTCTGATACAAACCGAGTTTTTGTAGTTATGCAATTTATTCCGGCATTGTATTTTCGTATTGTACGAAATTTCGTAAGTAGGTATCGCCGTAACGAAAAACTTCGTTTTTTTTACATTATTCACGACCAGATCTCATAATTTCCGTGAAACTCGCTCACATGTGTTGAAATAATACAAAAGACTCTCCCTTCTTTGTACATTTTGGATGTTCTCCAGCAACGCCATCGGATAAGGAACCCAGAACGCGCAGCAACACTCCAAACGAGGACGAACAAGCGAAGTGTAACCAGTCTCTTTAGTAACTATTATTTCAAACTGCTGTATAAACTTCTTACAGCTTTCACAATAAACACACCGTTTACTGCATTCCTCTATCGATCTTTGTTTTCGAGATATTTAATTTTGAAATCAGGGAGTCCTTTTCTGGACACCCTGTATGTTCTCTTATAGATAGTGTTATCTCTCAAATAAAAAAAACTCTTTCTCGGTGGTGCATTTTGGATGCTCAGTGCGTACATTAGACACACACACTTATGCATGGTTCCAGGGGAGTGTTGAGAATATTACATACGGAGTGATAGCCATCGCGTGTCATTATCCAAGTAGCGCAGCCACCTGGGCCTTTGAGCGGACTAGAAAGCAGGCTGCAATCATGGTGTCGCGCGTGTGATAGGGGCAGTTGCGTAGCCACGGCGGCTACTGCTGCTGTAACGTGGTGCAGCCAGTGACCACTGTGCGTGGCACGGGCCACAGCGATGTTGTGATAAGGAGCCGTGGGGAGGCCAGGCGCCGCATTACGGCTAATGGCCTGTCTGCCGCACGTTATCCGATACAGATTGTGGCCGCGCACGCATTTGCCCCCTCCCCACGAAATTACAGCTAATTCATATTCAATCTTTTCACTCGTCGCCTCAAAGAACTTTCTTACGTTATCCCAAAGTCTTTAGTGTAATGGCGTTGAGTGAGGAACGCCGAAAAAATGGATATCCAAAATATTCAAATGTTTGTATACGTAAGGTACCAAACTGATGAGGTCGTACTACATAAATGAATCTATACTAACAACAACACACGTACACACACAAACACACACACACACACACACACACACACACACACGCATGCACACGCACATTGAGACCCGTGTTCGAGGGAGGTCACGAACCTTCGACGTGATAGTAAGACGACTCACAAGGAAAGTACATGGGCTCGAACAAACATATCTGTATCAACATTTGGTTACAGGATCTCTACGTACACCTCAATGGGCTGGTGGTGTCGTTTTTCTGTAAAGCTCTGCAACCATGCTCTAGATAGCACCGTAGATGTAATTGTAGACACCATACGTAAATCAGATATCTTAACTATAACTGATGTAATAATCATCGTACGTGTTCTCTAGCGAATTGTCATCAAAAGCAGTGATAATAGTTGAAACTTTAACCTTCTTCCCGAAAGACTGTTGGTATTCACTGCCACTGCTTCCATCGCCTCTTCATCATGAGTTGTTCGTCATTATCATCCCTATTATCATCATTAGTTAGTGTTACAACAGTATCTAACTTATGCTCATATCTTTTCTTGTGCCACTTACACCCCATTTAAATCCTTTGAGTTTCATTTGTACAGTATGTAGATGCGTCTTCATATTAAGCAGCGGTCATGATGAAAATTATGGGAGTGCATTTTTTCACAGTGCCTTTTAACTTCAGCTTACATGTGATGAGAATATTAGTGGAATATGTTTCATGAAGTAAATCACTAACATCCATACTACTTCTTAAAGTAGTTTTCCAAATTAATGTTGAAAATAACAAATGTTTGCTAAGCTTATGGGACTTAACTACGGGGTCATCAGTCCCTAAACTTACAAATCAAACGTTTTTAATTCTCATGGAACCAAACTACGTTGGTCATAAGTCCCTAAAGTTACGAACTATTTATAAACTAACTTGTACTGAAGCCTACACAAAGCCGCGTGGGAGTAGCCGAGAAGTCTGGCGCGCCACGTTGCGGATCGCGCGGCCTCCCGCGTCGTTCGAATCCTCCCATGGGCATGGATGCCTGTGTCATCTTTAGTATAAGATAGTTCATAAGTAGTTAGTAAGTTTAGGGACTGATGACCCCACAGTTAAGTCCCATAAGCTTTACAAACATTGGGACATTTTTTGAAGACTACACAAACATTCATGTCCGAGGGAGGATTCGAACTTCCGACGGGGAATGGCCTCGCGCAACGTAGCATAGTGCCTCAATGCGCTCGGCCACTCTGCCACGGTTCTAAATGTAAATTAAAGTACGTACTCGTAAGTAACGAATATCATTTCTTGCAAGGGAAGTACATGGGCTCGAACAATCATATCTGTATGAACGTTTGCTTACAGGATCTCTAAGTACTCCTCAATGTGCTGGTGGGTATCGTTTTTCTGCAAAACTCTGCAATGATGCTCTAGATGGCACTGTAGATGTAATTGTAAACGCCGTATGTAATGCAAATATCTTAACTATAACTTATGTAATAATCATCGTACATGTTCTCTAGCGAATTGTCGTCAAAAGCCGTGATGATAGTTGCAACTTTAACCTTCTTCCAGAAAGACTGTTGGTATTCACTGCCACTGCTTCCATGACCTCTTCCCGCACTTACCGTAGCACTGCCGCTTTCAATGAGTTGTTCGTCATTATCATCCCTATTATCATTATTATGAGTTTGTAACAACAGTATCTAACTTATGCTCATATTTCTGTACCATAACAGATACGAGAAAGCATACAAATGATACATCTTCTACACTAATACCATCGTCACGAAGAAGGGTTCTTCGTAACTTCATCTCAACTAATCGCAATACATTATCAGGATTGATTAGCAATCGCCGCCCCATCTGACGCTTCACCACACAAATAACATCACAAAACGCAACTTCGGAGGCACACTGCACCGTCCCTACTGGCGAACCGACAGGTCAAAGTGCAATGCGGCATGGCACACGAAGAGGCCTCTAACGGACGACTGCAGAGTTTTGCAGATGCGGGAGTTATCACTAGTGCAATAACAGATCTTTACATTATCTCTCATACGATTTTGGTGTATATGTGTTTGTTCGAGCCCAAGTACTTTCCAAGTACTTTCAGACAGCACGGCCATTCTCGCAGAGCTTAGATTTCCCTGTTATCTTCTTTACATTACCTAGAGCGTCTGTCTGTTTGAATTGCGTACAAATGTACAATTTTGTTCCAAACTTTATTAACTTTATCAAACTTCACCCTCAAACCGAGAGAACGGGCCGCGGCGAAGTGGCCCATAGCATTGAGGCGCTATGCTCCGATGCGCGAGGCCGTTCCCCGTGGGAAATTCGAATCGTCCCTCGGGCATGGATATTTGTATTTAGTAAAAGTTAGTTTATGAGTAGTTTGTAAATTTAGGGACTGATGACCCCGCAGCTAAGACCCATAAGTTTAACAATTATTTTTGAACAAGAGGCCGGTTGCCGTAAGTGTAAGCATCACATACAACATGTTGTTGTTGTTGTGGTCTTCAGTCCGCAGACTGGTTTGATGCAGCTCTCCACGCTACTCTGTCCTGTGCAAGTCCTTTCATCTGAGACAACGTTCGCAACCTACATACTTTTGAATCTGCTTACTGTATTCGTCCCTAGGTCTCCCTCTACGATTTTATCCCACACGCTTCCTTATAATGTTAAGTTGATAATTCCTTGCTGTCGTAGAATGTGTCCAACCAATCTATCCCTTCTCTTGGTCAGGATATGCCAGAAACTCCTTTGCTCCTCGATTCGGTTAAGCACCTCCTCATTTGTTACGTGATCAACCCATCTAATTTTTATCATTCGTCTGTAAAACAACATTTCAAAAGCTTCTATTATCTTTTTGTCTGACCTCTATGTCGTCCACGTTTCACTCCCATACAACGCTACTGTCCGGACAAATGCTTTCAGAAAGGACTTCCTAACATTTAAATTAATATTGGATGTCAGCAATTTTCGCTTCTTCAGAAACGCTTTTCACCCCATAGCCATCCTGCATTTTATATCTTCTTTACTTCGGCCATCAGAAGTTATCTTGCTACACAAATAAAAAAAATTTTTTTGTACCACTTTTATTGCCTCATTACCTAATCTAATTCCTTCAGCATCGCCTGATTTTCTGACATTGAAGTCAATTACCTTCGTTTTACTCTTGTTAATGTTCATCTTATATCTTCCTTTCAAGACAATGTCCATTCCATTCAATTGCTCTTCCAGATCGTTTGCAGTATGTGACAGAATTACTATGTCATCGACAAACCGCAATGTTTTTATTTCTTCAAAATGTTCAAATGTTCGTATAGTTTATGGGACTTAACTACGGGTCATCAGTCCCTAAACTTACAAACTACTTATGAACTACTTACGAACTAGGACAGCACAAATATCCATGGCCAAGGGGGGATTGGAACCCCCGACCGTAGTGGCCGTGCAGACCGTGACTGGAGCGCCTCAGTCCCATTTGGGAATGGCTACAACCCTGTCTTATTCCCTTCCCAACCTCGGTTTCCCTTTCTTGCCCTTCGACTTAATAACCGCTGTTATAAATCTTCGCTCCCAATATTTTACCCGTGCTAACCTTCAGAATTTGGAAGCGTGTATTCCAGTCGACATTGTCAAAAGCTTTCTCCAAATCGATAAACGCTAAAAACGTAGGTCTCTCTTACCTAGCCTATCTTCTAAGATAAGTCGTAATGTGAGTATTGCCTCTCGTGTTCCTACATTTCTCGTAAATCCAAACTGATGTTGCCCGAGGTCGGATTCCACAAGTTTTTCCACTCGTCTGTAAATAAGTCGTGTTAGTATTTTGCAACCATGATTTATTAAACTGATAGTTCTGTAATTTTCACACTTGTCTGTACTTGCTTTCTTTGGAATTGGAATTACGATATTCTTTTTGAAGTCGGAGGGTATTTCCCCTGTCTCATACATCTGGCGTACCAGGTGATACAATTTTTTCACGACTGGTTCTCCTAACGATATCAGCAGTTCAGACGGAATATCATCTACTCCAAGGACCCTGTTTCGACTCAAGTTCTTCAGCGCTCTGTCAAATTCTTCTCGCAGTATCATATCTTCTATCTCAACTTCCTACACTTCGTCTTCCTTTTCGAGAATACTGCCTTCAAGTTCATTTCCTTTGTATAGGCCCTCTATATATTCTTTCCACAGTTCAGGTTTCCCCTCTTTGCTTAGTACCGGTTTTCCGTCTGAGTTCTTGATATTCATACAACTGCTTTTCTTGTCTCCAAATATTTCTTTTATTTTCCTGCGGCAGTATCTACGTTTCCCCTAGTTATGCATTCTTCTATGGTTCTGCATTTGTCCTCTAGCCACACCTGCTTAGCCAGTCTGCACTTCCTGTCAATCTCATTTTTGAGACGTTTGTACTCCCTTTTTCCTGTTTCACTTGCTGAATTTTTATATTTTCTCCTCTCATCAATTAAGTTCAGTATATCCTGTGTTATCCAGGAGTTTCTATTAGGTCTTGTCCTTCTGCCTATATGGTCATCTGCAGCCTTCACTACCCTATCTCTCAGAGCTATCCATTCTTCCTTGCCTAACGCTCCCTCTGAAACTCTCAACCATCTCTGGTTCCTTCATCTCCTAATTTTTCTACCTTTCTGCAGTCTCTTAAGTTTTATATTGCAGTTCATAACCAATAAGTTATGGTCAGAGTCTATATCTGCCCCTGGAAATGTCTTACAGTTTAGAACCTGGCTTCTAAACCTATTCCTTACCATTATAAAGTCAATCTGGTACCTTCCAGTGTCTCCTGGTCTCTTCCACGTATACAGCCTTCTTTCATGATGATTAAACCAAGTGTTGGTGATCATTAAATTGTGCTCTGCAAAAATATCTACCAAGCGATCTCCTCTCTCATTTCTGTTTCCCAGTCCATATACACGTACTACATTTCCTTCCCTTCCCTTTCCTACTGCCGAGTTTCAGTCCCCCATCACAATAAAGTTTTCGTCTCCCTTAACTTTCTGTATGATTTCTTTTATCTCCTCAAACATTTTTTCAACATCCTCATCATCGGGCCTGCTAGTTGGCATATAAACTTGCCCTACTGTGGTCGGTGTTGGCTTCGTGTCTATCTTTACTACGATAATGCGTTCACTATGCTGTTCATAGTAACTTACCCGCATTCCTATTTTCTTATTCATTATCAGCCCTAATCCTGCGTTACCTCCAACTGATTTTGTATTGAGAACCCTGTACTCACCTTACCAGAAATCCTGTTCATCCTGCCACCGAAAACTTCACTAATCCCTACCATATCTAACTTTAATCTATCCATTTCTCTTCAAATTTTCTAGCTTACCTACGCGATTAAGGGTTAGAACATTCCACGCTCCGACCCGTAGAATGCCTGTTTTGTTTCTCTTGATGACATCCTCCTGAGTAGTCCCCGCCCGGAGATCCGACTGGGGGACTATTTTACCTCCGGACTATTTTACCCAAGACGACTTCATCATCATATAGTCATACAGTAGAGCTGCATGTCCTCGGGAGAAGTAACGACTGCAGTTTCTCCTTGCTTTCAGCCGTGCGCAGTAACTGCATGGTATAGCCTGTTAGCTGATGTTACAAGGCCAGCTCAGTCAAACATCCAGACTGTTGCCTCTGTAACTACTGAAAAGGCTGCTGCCCTGCTGCAGGAACCACACGTTTGTCTGGCCTCTCCACAGATATCCCCCCACTGTGGTTTCATCTACAGTACGGGCATAGTTGAGGCACGCAAGCCACCCCACCTCGGCAATGTCTGTGGTTCATGGGGGTACAACATAAAGTTCAGGAAATAGGACGTCATAACAATGAAATGCGCGAAGGACTAATGTATCACGCGCACATGTTGCACACATCCTCCTAAACCAATGGTATGGGTAAGAACCACATACAACACATGGTTCTGAATTATAAAGTCATAAACAATAGCAGTTTCAAAAACCTGATACACAATGCAGCGGTACTTCATTCATGCATTGTATGAGGAAACATGTTTCTCGCTTACAACTTTTCCGTCGTTTATGAACCTGTGGCATTCGGTATGGCGTTCCAATTTATACTTTCTACACTGCAAAATTTCCCCCCCCCCCCCGAAATTTTTCGGTCTATACACACATATAGCTGAATACATTTTCGAAATTGTAAGACAGCACAACAGGTTGTTTATGAGATATGAGGACAGTGTACAAATGGTTTAAATCATACCTGACAGGAAGAGTACAGAAAGTAGACATAAGTAATTGACATGACATAATATAAAAAAAAAAAAAAAAGGTTCCTCAAACTGGGGAACAATCTAGGGTGCCACATGGTTTTGTCTTGGACCCTTTGCTGTTCTTAATATATGTTAATGACTTTCCATTCTATACTCACGAATATGCAGAGCTGGTTCTTTTTGCTGATGATAAAAGTATAGCTACCACACCTGACAGACAATAACTAACTGAAGAAATTGTAAACGATGTCTTTGAGAAAATCATTAAGCGGTTCTCAGTAAATGGACTATCATTAAATTTTGATAAAACACAGTACATACTGTTCCATAAAGTAAATGGAATAACGCCATTAATAAACATAGACTTTGATAAGAAATCTGTAGCAAAGGTAGAATGTTCAAAAATTTTAGGTCTATGCATTGGTGAGGGTATGAACTGTGAAAAACACATTGAAGATCTGCTGAAATTTTTGACTTGAGCTACTTATGCTATTAGGGTAATTGCAAATTTTGGTGATATACAACTCAGTAAATTAGCTTACTATGCCTATTTTCATTCTCTGCTTTCGGATGGCACCATTTTCACTATATGAAATTTGAAAATTTCCATGTATAAAAGGAATTGATAAGAGAGAGATTAATAATGTGAGTTTGCCTGGACATGGAATACATGAAAAATAATATGTTGAACGGAAGAACTATACCAGTTGGCGAAAAAGAAGTATAAAACAGTCGAACCTCTGGTGGCATTGGCCGCCCAGTCAGTTGCATAACGCCTTAGACCTCGCGGCCATTCGACGTGGCTTATACGTTACTACCTCATAAATTTGCTAGTATCATCCTTACACGTGACAATGTCGCCTGTATATTCTTATAGCGCTGTAGCAGGGTAATAAATATGTTTGAAAATGGCGATTGCAGTAGTGCGATATTAAGGGTTCCTGGTACGCAGTTCCGATTTGTATGGCCATTAGAACACTGTATTTTTACTGTAGTTGTGTTACAGTACGTCAGCGAACCAGAGCGGTTGTCCTTGCAAATTATCCTGATCGATTAATTCCTTTTTCAAAAGACGTCGGGTTGAAATTAATGTTCAGCTAATGATACTATTCTTATGCGTGCCGCACGAGTTTTGTGTGTAAAATATTGTTCTCTGGAAGGTTTTCCGAAGCTCGGTTTTTTGCACTTTAAACTTCTACCATTCGGATCAAACTCTTAAAGAAGACTGATAAATGGATAAAATCGAATTTAGTACGATACTGACTCTCGTCGGACATCCAGACAACGGTTAGCTTAAACTCTTAGCATTTGGTCAGTTAAGGGCCTTTATTTGCAGTAAAATAACCGTAAAAACAGCATTTATTTCATTTTTCATGAAGATATTTTGAAGACCTAATCCAGAAACTCTGTCAACTACGACAGCTAAGCCACTTTGGCAGACTAAAAGTTTCGGACCAGAATCAAAAGTGCTCCATCATTGCACAATAAAAGCAGCATGTGGCCTGGCCACACTCCAAGACGTGAAAGACGAAAACTCGCTTCTTCACTAATGTAGATGCTTCAAAAACATTTAAATGAAAAAAAAAAATAATCTAGATTTTTCTTACGATTTAGGCGTAATTCTCCAACACAGTGAGGATGTTGTATCAGTGACGCATGCACCCTAAATTTGTTCAAATGTTTGTCAAGCTTTAACTGCGGGGTCATCAGTACCTGAACTTGCAACCTACTTACGAACTACCTTATACTAAAGACGACACAAACATCCAGGCCCGAAATGGGGATTCCAGCCCCCGACGGGGAAGGGCCTCGCGCATCGGAACATAGCGCTTCAATGCGCTCGGCCTTACCGCCGCAGCTGAATGACATGTAGTGTCATATTCCACGGCATGTAGAATGGCAAGTTGGATAACACTATGACATGTGTAATGTTATGCGAGGTGACATTCTGTATCGTGCTATTCACATGTATCCAACTACTCACATGTCAGCCGGCCGCGGTGGCCGGGGGACTGCGGCGCGCCAGTCTTGGTCTGCAAGGTCACTTCGGTCGGGGGTTCGAATCCCCCCTCAGTCATGGATATTTGTGCCGTTCTTAGTATTAGCTAGTTCATAAGTAGTTTGTAAGTTTAGGGACTGATGACCCCGTAGTTAGGTCCCATAAGCTATACAAACATTTGAACATTTTGAACTCACATGTCAAGTGTGTTTAGTGTTTACTTTTATACGTGGTGGATAAGTATAATTGCGTAGATGTCTGCGGCATGACTCAGTTGACATAAACGTTCTCTGGGTGTTGTACTGCGTCATAATCTAAGATGGCTATTACTTTAACAACCAACATTTACGGCAACGTTAAGTGGCCTTCTTCTGGGTATACTGATGTCAGCTGGTGGGTACACGACACTATATTTTGGTTATGAATCTCTCATCTTTATTTGCCATAGATCGCTTATATACATTGATTTTACATTGATAGCTTGCCACAGTGATGTTAGCTCATCTTAAACATATGTCTTACCATGCCTGGACAATTAAGATTTGATAATGACTGTTTAACGAGTTGAAACTAGTCATCAATGTAAAATCAATGTATATAAGCGATCTATGGCAAATAAAGATGTCATAAGAGATTCAATAATAGAAAAATCACGAGAGTTCTGTGTTCTTGTTTTCATCTGCTTCCTTGACTATAGGAAAGCCTTTGTGTTGTGTGGGAAAAGTGGCAGGTACTTGCAGAGATCGGTGTCCCTCCCCACTTGACAGCATTGATAAAAAATCTGTACAGTGATCACTCCGCAGTTGTAAAGACAAGTGCTGGCACGTCTGATTCCTTCAGAGTTTAAAAAAGGTGTGAGACAGGGTTGTGTTTCATCCCCACAACTGTACAACATCTATGCAGAACACGTCATTAGGAAAACTCTTGATGGTTGGACCAAAGGCATCTCAATTGGCGGGAGAACTGTCAACTACCTCCGTTTTGCAGATGACACTGTACTTTTAGCCAACAGCGAAGATAAACTTGCTGAGCTACTAACTAGAATAAAAGACATTAGCATATGGACTAGACATCAACCTCAGTAAGTCAAAACTCATGTTAATTGATCGAGAACAACAGATCCAGCTCACAGGACAATTAAAGGAACTGGAAGTCGTGCAGTCCTTCGCCTATCTTGGGTCAACCATCTGCAGCACAGGTAGTTTTGAAGAGGAGATAAGAAGACGGATCACGCTAGGACGAGTGGCTATGAAGAAGCTCACGAAGATCTGGCAGAGCAGAGAAATAACAAATAGCACAAAGATCCGGCTAGTTGAAACACTCGTCTTTTCTGTCTTCTTTTATGGCTGTGAATCATGGACACTCAATGCCAGAAACCAACAACGCATGGATGCGTATGAGCTTTGGTGCTGGCGTAGGATGCTACGCATAAAATGGACCGAAAGAAGAACAAATGTGTCCATTATTGAACAACTGAATATCACCACACGCCTTTCTTCTCGAGTCGACGAAAAAATTCTCCAGTTCGTTGCCCGTATTGTGAGAAGAGACGGAGAAACCCTAGAAAAAATAATCTTACAAGGAAAGATCGAGGGCACAAGACCAAGAGGAAGAGCAGCGAGCAGATGGATAGACCAAATCAAGAAGATCTCCGGTCTACCTCTTCAGCAGGCACTGAGAGAAGCTGACAACCGTCCGGGATGGAGACGCTTGGTTCGTGGGGTCACGACGATCAGTAATGAGCACGACGACTTATGATGATGATGATGATGATAATGAAGATATTCATAAACATTACATTCAAGATTGCATCCTATTAAAAAACCTGAATAAGATGTCAGTTAATTATAACACTATATTTTGTCATTACTGTGAATTAAGTGTGACATTAAACAATAATTTTAAAAATCTACGATGTTATTGGTAAATGTTGGCGGAGGAGTGGAAAAATTTTGACGTGGAAGGAGAGTGGTCAGCAGTTGTTTTTTCTTATGATGCCGCTATTGTATGATTTTTGAAGCATTGCTCGCTTGCTGTATATCTAACTGCCGGCTAGCAGCTAATTAACAGCGAAATATTTACGGTCTCTTGTGACTCTTTACAGGTAACTGCCGTTATGCACTTAACATGCAAGCACGTAATAATACGACTGCAGCGACAGCAAAAACACCGCCTTTTTTCAGGAGAAGAGTACTCTGTTAAGGATGTTTTATTGGAACGAAAAAATGTTTAATTTCCATTTCCATTAATGAGGATTCTGTTGCCGCGCAGGATCGTTATTAAAGTTCAGCGATCTAAACCTCAGAGAGCCAAAGCTAATTATAACTTGGCTTGTTTTGATCTCTCTGGCAAGTTTCGCTGGGCGTTCCTTTAGCAGAGCAAATGTTAGGAGTACCAATCTTCTCTGCGAAAGCGCTGACGTCACACTGCTGGAAACTGATTCGCTTACTTCGTGATTATTGCATACCCAGCTGAAAACCCGGCGTTGCGCGGGTATTTATTTATTTATACCTGCCACTTTCACGTATATATTCATTTGTATATGGGCCGTATGTCTGTAAAATCTCTTGGGAATGCAGTTAGTAGTAAAGAAGTAATAGATTAAAACTTGGTGCGGGAAGGGGCGGTTTTCAATGAACGTTACTGTTTATGTGTTCATATCTTATGAACTACGTGTCGTACACTGATACAATTTTGTAGGTACACTCAACTATATGCATGTATACTGTCTGTAAAATTTACTGCGGCTAAAATTTGTAGTGTAGAAATTATAAATTGTAACGTCATACCGAAAGCCGTAGTTTTAGTCCATGAACAGCGGAACTTTACGTGCTCATATCTCATGAACTAAGTGTCGGAATGTGATAGAAGCTACAATTTGTAGTGTTCAAATTATAAATTGTAACGCCATACCGAGAGCCGTAGTTTTACTCCATAAAGAGCGGAAAAGTAGTAAGCGAGAAACTTTTTTTCCTTTAATCATTTTACTATGGTTGCCAGCGAGAAAAGTTTAATAAAGGTTTGAAATCATGTTTAAAGTTTGTTGCAAGTCGCGAAGTACTGTCATTCTCATACAGTGTATTTCGAAAGTCTCGCCGCATTATATGGTATTTTTTGCGATTTCTATTGGTTATGACGTAATATCTTTTGAACCATGTGCCGTATTTGATTCTTAACCATGCAGCAATTGTTACCTCACGATAAGGAATTTGTACCAAATTTGGTTGAAATCAGTCCAATGGTTTAGGAGAAAATGGGCAGCATTGTCGCAAGATGCAGCAGTTTTTCGCGCATCTCATTGTTTATGACGTCATATCTCGTGAACTGCATATCGTATGTAATTCTTACACTTACGGCGACCGTCCTCATGGATTGAAGCTTACGTGTACGAAATTTCATAAAGATAGGAACAAAACTGTAGATTTGTATGGAACACGTACAAACATACGGACACACTGCTTTATATATTAGACATTCGGAGACTGCCTCTCTGGAGGGTCGCATGTACCGTGTTTCCGATAACAATAACAGCGGAAGTGATAGTGCAAAAGTATAGTAGGCCATCTTTTCAGTAGTAACTGGACTGCAGGTACCGCCAACTTAACGTTCTTGTGCGTTGTTTGTCGTATGACCAGTCTGGTGCTACCCGACAAAATCGTTCTCCTCCGCCAACCTCTTCACTTCTGAGCAACACTCGCACCTACGACCTCAGTTATTCGTCTTCCCCTGCAGTTTTTCCCTCTACATCTCCATCTGCTCTCTAGTAGCATGGACTTTATTCTGTGATGCCTTAACAAACGTCCTCATATCCTGTCCCGTCTTGTCAGCGTTTTCCATACGTTGCTTTCTTCGCCGAATCCGCGAGGATTTTCCTCAATCCTCATCTTCAACATTCCTCTGTAGCACCTCATCTCAAAATTATTTGATTTTCTAGCAGTTTTCCTGTGACATTCATTCACTACCGTAGTATGCTGAGGAATAAATTTACGTTCTCAGTAATTTCTTTCTCCCCTTAAGGTATATACTGTATGGCATACTATATATAATTCTAATAGGTTGAACAAACTTTAAATTACAAATACTCTTATAGAAATTTTAAATTGCATTTGAATTAATAAAATCCCATACTGATTGCATTAACTTTTTATAAGCGAAAATTTGGTCTGGATCAAGTGTACTTAAGCTTCTTTGACAATAGATATTCTTTTCATCTGTTAGTAGCATGTACACAACAACCAAATGCAGATTTAGTATTAAATTTGTTCCGTATTAACAGATGGTACTATAATGCGGCACCTCTAACCTAGTTGTTGTTGTGGTCTTCAGTTCGCAGACTGGTTTGATGCAGCTCTCCACGCTACCCTGTCCTGTGCAAGTCTTGTAACACCCACAATTACGACTCGCAATTCGCAAGAAATTACAGAACAAGTCTGAAACCTTTCACCAAACCACGAAACGCAACTGCTAATGTTACACCCTTTTACAGGATTTTGTTATGACCGTGAAGTGTGCACTAATGGATAAGGAATCGTTTATGTGACTGCCTTTCCGAAGATTTTGAATTTTGATAGGTAAAGGATATGCAGAATTAATGTCACCAGGCACGATGTAAACTAAAGTGAATAACTGCAGTTATTAAAGAAAAAGGTCGCCAGCCTAATTAGGCAAATATTTACCAGCAACTAACTGTAATAAGCACTCTCGTTTTAAGCCTACACCTGGTACTGAAGTACATTGAATTTTGAAAATGGACAGTCTATAGTTAAGTAAATCACCAAGCACACAAAAGCTAGATCACTGCTATAGCAATTAAGTGGTTCAACAGATTTACAAATAAACAGCATTCATTTATAATGGACATTATGGATTCAAGAATTGTGGTCTAATTAAGTATGAAAATTGTAATACAAACTATTCTTTCAGTGAACTATGGAAAAATAATAAATTTGTGTTATTGTGAATTGCTTGACAAAGGTAGGAATGTAAGAACTTTGTACACCAAGTAAAGGAAAACAAGATTCTCTCCTATTGCTGAAATCCTTAAGATCAAGTTTCTGAAATTTATCTTTTCAAATAATATTTTCTTTCCTACTGAACTGAATGATTGTTAAGAGGGTTTGGCCAAAGTCAACTAGAAATTTTCACAGATTATACGTACACTTTAGGGGAGAGCATTAACTTTTGTATGTAATGTCATTGTTGTTCACAAAACAGTCTATCGGTATCAAAAACAAAGTACACGCACACCTTACCTTGTTGAACTGCTCTAGGGCTCTTAGTCATAAGTTACAGTAATGGATTCATTGCAATGAATGATAATCTACTCTCCTTTTGTTTTATAATAATTATTAGTGCCACCAGTATAATTTTTGGTAGCAAGAAACTTTGCATGTGAAACTATTGAAATTTAGCTAAATGCTTATTATTTCTGCAATTATCTTTAACTAGCAGCTACAACAAACTGTGCCAATGCTATAATAATAAGATGAAATGGCAACTGGCTGCTATACAAAAATTGTCATGTAAATGTCTCTATAGCCACACTTTGTAAAATGATCAAAAATTCATACTAAATTGTATAAATGACACAAATAAAAAAAACTAGCAATGGCACTATTTGAAGTCACATTTCAGTTTTTAAAAACAGGACCCCCGGAAAAGTATTCACTAGAAAAGGACCCTGTCTAGGAACAATGATGAGGATAAATCATGGTGCTTAACACAAAGTTGAGGTCAATTCAGTAATTATTAGCCGGCCGCGGTGGCCGCGGCGACTGAGGCGCTCCAGTCACGGTCTACACGGCCACTACGGTCGGGGGTTCGAATCCCCCCTGGGGCATGGATATTTGTGCCGTCCTTAGTATAAGGTAGTTCGTAAGTAGTTTGTAAGTTTAGGGACTGATGACCCCGTTGTTAAGTCCCATAAGCTTAACAAACATTTGAACATTTGAACAGTAATTATTATTTAAACACTTTGCTGGTCCATTACACTACATGCTAAGAAAAACTCTACTTGTTTGTCCTTTAGTGATGGTGGTGAAGACGTCGAAGTTTCTGGTGGTAACAACTTTTTGGCGGTAAGCGTGGCCTACTTCCATAATAGCTTTGAGCTCACAAAACTTCTTCTTGGCGTTGCAAAAATACATTTTTGAGGTCTATATTAAACGGCCAGCTTAAATAGGACAACTCCGGTGACATCCAAGGCAAACTTGCGGTTACTTCCAGAAATATATGCCTCAACAACCGACAGTTCGTCACCACTACACCGCTCAGAACTCGACTCCTCTTTTTTCACTTACAAACAACGCTACCCGAAGATTCTCCTGCCAATTCCCACCTTTTACATCGCGTGCGCGCACACACAGTTCCGTTTCCTGCCAGCGGCAATACAGGTTATATATATATATATATATATATATATATATATATATATATATATATATATAATTTTAACAATTTTACTCCCTGTGCATGAACCAGCGAATTATAAACTTGTTAAAAATTATTTAAAAACAGTGTCATAATATACGTTTTCATAATATTACTATTAAAAAATAAGTAATAATTCCCTATACAAAATCTTTACAATATGTACATGGCCATAAATATCTTAATACAGACATTACATTACATCCATATATTACATTCTTAATCGATACTTCTCCCATCGAATACATAAAAGCAATAAACAGTAATAGGTATAAGAACTATAGTGTTACAGCCTCTTCATCTGAGAATACGTTCGGCGACCTACATCCTTTCGAATCTGCTTGCTGTACTCGTCCCTCGGTCTCCCTCTACGATTTTTACGTCTGACAGTTGCTTCTAATGCTAAGTTGACGATTCCCTGATGTCTCAGAATGTGTCCTTAGTCAAGATATGCCAGAAACTCCTTTTCTCCCCAATTCAGTTAAGCACCTCCCCATTAGTTACGTGATCTACCCATCTAATTTTCATCATTCATCTGTAGCACCAAATTTCAAAAGCTTCTGTTATCTTTTTGTCTGAACTCCTTATCGTCCACGTTTCACTGCCATACAATGCTACACTCCAGACAAATGCTTTCAGAATGGACTTCCCAATATTTCAATTGATATTGGATGTTAACAAGTTTCGCTTCTTTAGAAACGCTTTTCTTCCCATAGCCAGTCTGCATTTTATATATTCTCTACTGCAGCCATCAGAAGTTATCTTTCTACCGAAATGATAAAACTCATCTTCCATTTTTATTGTCTCATTACCTAATTCCTTCAGCGTCACTTTATTTTCTGACATTCCATTCCATTACCCTCGTTTTACTCTTGTTAATGTTAATCTTATATCTTCCTTTCAAGATACTGCCCATACCATTCAATTGCTCTTCCAGATCCTTTGTAGTCTTTGACAAAATTACTATGTCATCGGCAAACCGTAAAGTTTTTATTTCTGCTCCTTAAACTTTAATTCCCTCTCCAAATTTCTCCTTGCATTCCTTCACTGCTTGCTCAATGTACAGATTAAACAACAATGGGGAAAGAGTACAACCCTGTCTTACTCCCCAACTTCTGTGTCCCTTTCTTGCCCTTCGACTCTAATAACTACAGTTTCGTTTTTGTATAGGTTGAATGTAACTCTTCGCTCTCTATATTGTACGTCTAATACCTTCAGAATTTGAAAGAGTGTATTCCAGTCGACATTGTCAAAAGCTTTCTCCAAATCTACAAACGCTAAAAACGTAGGTTTGCGTTTTATCAAATGTTCAAATGTCTGTAAATCTATCGGACCAAACTGCGTGGTCATCAGTCCGTAGCTTACAGACTACTTAAACCTACGTAAACTAACCTAAGGACAAACACACACACCCATGCCCCAGGGAGGACTTGAACCTCCACGGCGAGCAACCGCGCGCTCCGCAGCGAGGTGTTTTAGACCGCTCGGCTACTCCACCGCGGCTGCGTTTTATCAGCGTATCTTCTAAGACAAGTAGTAATGTGAGTATTGCCTCCAGTATTCCTAAATTTCTCCTAACTCCCAACTGATCTTCCCTGAGATCGGATTCCACGAGTTTTTTTCCATTCGTCTGTAAATAATTCGTGTTAGTATTTTGCAACCTTGACTTATTAAACCGAGAGGTCTGAAATTTACGCTTATTTCACACCTAGCATTTTTATACATTTGTGTGATTTTGAAAGCAGGCGTTCGCTGATTTCTTTATTGAACTTTGCCTCACAAGTTTCTTTGTAAGTGAAGGTGTTTAAAACACAATCTCTTTCCCCTAATTTCTCTCTCTCTGCTCAGAGAAGAGGCGCCCGTCACTTTTGCTGACAGCACCCAGAGACTTGTTTGCTTTGACCGCTTTCCACGATCTCCGCATCATCCACGTGGACGGTGCACGTAAAAATAGCAAACAGTCGATGTAATTTTGTCGTTGCAAAAGCAACGCCAATTTCTTTTATGTCGCTGAAATGTCTCACCAAAGTGTGGGTGGCCAACAGCCAATCATACCACCTTTTACATATGGTACCAGTCTGCAATGACATGAGCTGACGTCCATCCGTAGAGACTTTTCGGAACAAACTTTGTGACAAACTTCGGAGGGCAGTGAACTGGCATGTTCACGGCTGATGCCTGGCATTACGGAGTAGCGAGGCCAGCAAACACATGACTTAGCAAGACATACAGTATTGCTTCCACCGCTCCAAACCACTTCTCACTCCATATTCGCCCCATATCTGGAGGATAGACAGTTACTCTGTTCTCAGACCCCTCTCATTCGGAACACAACTAGCTCTTTATTCACACTAAGTGATGGGTGATGTCGACAAGGGTTCGAAAATTGATTCCGTGTTTCTTGATTTCCAGAGGACTTTTGACACGGTGTCTCACAAATGGCTTTTAATCAAATTCCGTGCTTATGGTATATCGCCCCAATTTTGCGATTGGATGGGGAATTTCTTGTCAGAGAGGACACAGTTCGTAGTAATCGATGGTAAGGCATCAACTAAAACGGAGTTGATATCGGGCGTTCCACAAGATAGTGATATTGGTCCTCTGCTGTTCCTTATTTACCTAAACGATCTAGGGGAAAATCTAAGTAGCTCTGTTAGGTTGTTGCAGATGACGCCGTCATTTACCGTCTAGTAAAATCATCTGAAGATCAACACCAGCTGCAGAACGAACTGAATAAGATATCAGTATGGTGTAAAAATTGTCAATTGACTCTAAATAATGAGAAGTACGAAGTCGTCCACATGAGTACGAAAAGAAATCCGTTAAACTTTGTTTAGAAGATAAATCAATCAAAAGTGAAGGCCATACATTCCACAAAATACCTAGGAGTAACTATTACTTCAGACTTTAAGTGAAAAGAACACGTAGATAATGTCGTGGGAAAGGCGAACCAGAGACTGCGTTTTACTGGCAGAACCCTTACAAGATGCAACAAAACTACAAAAGAAACTACATACACTACGCTTGTCCGTCCATTTTTGGAGTATTGCTGCCCAGTGTGGGATCCTAATCAGGTGGGTTTCACGGAGGACATCGTAAGAGTCCAAAGAAGGTCAGCTCGTTTTGTATTGTCACGCTACAGGGGAGACAACGTTACGGAAATGATACAGGATCTGGGATGGGAATAATTACAGCAACGGCGCTTATCGCTGCGGCGTGGGCTACTTACGAAAGTTCAATTGCCAACATTCTCCTCCGAATGCGAAAATATATTGTTGACTCCCACTTCCATAGGTAGAAATGATCATCAAAATTAAATACGAGAAATCAGAGCTCGAACGGAGAGATTCAGGTGTTCTTTCTTTCCGCGTGCTTTTCGAGAATTGAATGGGAGACAAATAGTATAACGGTGGTTCGATGAACCTTCAGCCAGACACTTAAATGTGATTTGCACAGTATCCCATATAGATGTAGAAAGGATTCGTTTCATCGACCCCTGGCGTGCTTGCAGCGGCGCGCGATGCAGACGTGCTGGCTTTCCTTTCCGGGAAGGCCATCAGGTTCCCAGTTAATTCGCTTTGGCTGACGAGGTGTTCTGCTGGTTGGCTTACAATATTTTGTACAACCTCTCCTTAATAATTATTTAACTCTATCTCGGTACTGTCACAATTATATGTGCACTCCAAATAATCTCATACAGTTAACATTAATGTCGCTCTCTCACGGAACGTGGAAACGCACGTGGAGGAGGACGTGGTGCCGTTGTAGCTTGGAATTCCATGTTCCACTGCCCCGCGAAACGTGGAATGAAGGACCCAGCATGTTAGATTTTTGCTTCGTGGAGTGGAACGTGGCTAATGAAAAGCGACCTGGTTTTCACGTGTCAGAAATAACTTTTGATCCGCCATATTGCAAACGGAACTCCGTTTTTCGTGCCTTTTATCGTTTTAGTGTACGATGTATGAATCATTTTAAAGCGCCAGAAAATTGAAGAACTTTTGAAAACGCAGTATTTTAGGTATGATTTGTTATAATAAATTACCGGAAACTATATATTCATAGCTTTAAAGGGTATTGTATTTGACTGATGACCCCGTAGTTAAGTCCCATAAGTTTTAAGGGTATTGTATTTAACGTTAGTGAGTGTTATAATTCGTATACCGTGAAAGAATATCGTTCCTATGCTACCGTTCAACGCCATTCTATCAAAGGAGCGTCTTTATGATACTTTGTCATAGATAAATAAGATATCACTATCATAAATACAGCCCACTGTCTCCTGAGGAGAAGTAGCGTAGTTGGTAGCGAAGTGAGATGCGGAGCGGAAGTTGAGAGTAATTCGGATTCGCGACCGCATGCTTCTAAAATATTTTTATTTTTTCCTTTTTTGTGTCCTTATCGTTTCTGGTTCTTTCTTATTAATTTTAGTGTAATATCCGATATTCGTTGTTATTTCTTTTTAGACGACGGATTAGCGTGGTGGTTAGCGTTACGAGCTAAGGAGGAAAATAGATGTAAATAACAGGTTTGCATAAAATGTTCAAATGTTTGTTAAGCTTATGGGACTTAACTACGGGGTCATCAGTCCCTAAACTTACAAACTACTTATCAATTACCTTATACCAAAGGCGGCACAAATATCCATACCCGAGGGGGGATTCGAACCCCCGACCGCAGTGGCCGTGCAGACCGTGACTGGAGCGCCTCAGTCCCCTCGGCCACCGCGGCCGCCAACAGGTTTGCATCTACACTCTCGGAGATATTTTTTAACGGTTTCGTTTAATTACGGTTTATGTAATTTATTTGTTAATTTAATGCAATTATAATAACTAGTATTTGACGTTATTTACTACAAACATGAACGAACTCTGCCGACGAGAGAACTCGTTGAGTATTTCGTGCAAGGGCACAGGTACCAATAAATTTCGATACAATATTCCACGTCATTCGGTTTTCGCCACGGTGTTTTAATTCTGTTGCAGTTCAGTACAGTGCTGGAATAGTTCAGTTTCACAGTGCAGAGAAGGTGTGGTTATGGAAACAGATGAAGTAAGGGAGCAAAAGAGTTTACGTACAATACTAAAAGCGAACATTATCACAACGAACTGAGGCGTTGTCCCGCGTGTATGAACAAGTAGACTGTGTCAGGCAGAACTTAATTATCTTCGAAGGAATGCGAAAGTAAACATTTGGATATGCAGAATGTATACATCGTGAAAAATAGCAATATAAGAGAGCAAGACAAGTGGAACTGGCGCAAATGAAGGATTTCACCGTTTAGAGTTTTTTAATGATATTTTGCCAAAAGTCATTTATTCGTACATTTTGTTATTATAAAACACTTTCAGTTAATGTACCGTCTTTGTGTTTCTTGAAGAAAAGAAATTGCAATTTTTGGAAGAGTATTGCATGCAACGTGCAAGCGTAAGAAAGCTACAGTATTAATTTTTTTTTCGGCGTTCGCTAACAGATACCGTGTAATTTTACGCACGTCCATGTTTGTAAAGACACTGATTACGCTCCAGCCCACAACGGGCGCTGGAGGGCGCTGCGGTCGCAAATCGCGATGAGCAGCACGCTGTGTTCCATGGGATGCGGCGGGTCGTTTCAGAGCGTGCTGTAGCTAGGTAGACAGCACGTCTGGCCTGCGCCACGTTCGGACAACACGTTCCGTGTGAGGACGGCTTTAGACTTCCATGCTGAAGTTCGCTTCAGTAGTCTAGTGGACAGCGTGCTTGATTATCACGCAGGAGGCCCGGGTTCGATTCCCGGTCGGGTTAGGGATTTTCTTCACTCGGGAACTTAGTTTTGTGTCGTCATCATCATTACATCATCACTGACATTTAAGTCGCCCACGTAGTGTCACCTGAATACTTGCACGACGCACACCGAACAGCCGGAATCATCGACCGTGCTAAACAAGACGAAATTAGACTCACATCAAGTTTGCGTCATCAGTATACACGTTTCCCTCTCCTGTGATCTACTTCTCACAAGGAAAGTACTTGGGCTCGAACAAACACATATACACCAAAATCATATGAGATATAATTTAAAGATCCCTTATTCTATTAGTGATACTCCTGCATCTGCAAAACTCTGCAGTCTTCCGTTAGAGGCCTCTGAGTGTGCCTTGCCACATTGCACTTTGACCTGTTATTCGCCAGTAGGGACGGTGCAATGTGCCTCCGAAGTTGCGTTTTGTGACGTTATTTGAGTGTTGAAGCGTCAGATGGGGCGGTGTTTGGTGATCAATCCTGCTAATGTATTGTGATTAGTTGAAGTTACGAAGAATCCTTCTTCTTGAAGATGGTATTAGTGCAGAAGATGAATCATTCGCATGCTTTCTCGTATCTGTTATGGTACGGAAATATGACCATAAGTGAGATACTGTTGTTACAAAGTCTTAATAATGATAATAGGGATGATAATGACGAACAACTAATTGCAAGCGGTAGTGCTAAGGTAAGTGCGGGAAGAGGCGATGGAAGCAGTGGCAGTGAATACCAACAGTCTTCCGAGAAGAAGTTTAAAGTTGCAACTATCATCACGGCTTTTGATGACAATACACTAGAGAACATGTACGAATGTTATTACATAAGTTGTAGTTAAGTTATCTGCATTAAGTATGGCGTCTACAATTACGTCTACAGTGCATGATTGCAGAGTTTTGCAGAAAAACGACACCCACCAGCACATTGAGGTGCACGTAGAGATCCTGTAAGCAAATGTTCATACAGATATGTTTGTTCGAGCCCATGTACTTTCAAAAAATGTTCAAATATTTGTAGAACTTATGGGACTTAACTACGGGGTCATCAGTCCCTAAACTTACAAACTACTTATGAACTACCTTATACTAAAGACGGCACAAATATCCATGCCCGAGGGGGATTCGAACCCCCGACCGTAGTGGCCGTGCAGACCGTGACTGAAGCGCCTCGGTCTCCTCGGCCACCGCGGCCGGCAGTCCCTAAGCTTACAAACTACTTATGAACTAGCTAAGGTCGGCACAAATATCCATGAACTTTCCTTGTCAGTGATAACTTTTCAATAAAGTGAAAAGGTACCGAGTGGGCAACACTGCTACCTTCCAACCTCCTGTCAGACGTTGTTTCAGTAAACCGAAGACAATAGATCTGTGTGACTTAAAGAGCGGTGCCAGATGCCTCGCAGGCGTATGCGTGAACCGTGCCAACAAATCAGTAAACTCGAAAGGGAGCGCATTATTTGAAAGAGAATGTCATACATCAATCCGGAAAATTGCTACTCATGTGGGACGGCAGTGCAACGGCTGTCTGTAGAATGGTTCACAGAATCCCGGAGAACGCGACCAGGTGGGTCCGACCGCAACAACAAAATCGCCTTACCACAACAGCCAACTTGGCACTGCAGCAGAGGTTTGCGTTCTCCTCGCCTCTGGCGCAACAGTGACGGACCATCTTCCGTTTATACAGCCTAGGTTACGTGCGCGTCGCCTAGTTCTACTATCTTTGAGTCATGTGCAGAAACGTGTATAACCGAAAACGTGTATGGAAAAACGTTAATGAGGACTGGAATAGCATCAGCAACTGTTTTAGGAGGGATCCAGGTTTTATTTGTAGGTCTTATTTTGGTCACCTCCCCCCCCCCCCCCCCCCGCTGATGTGAGACATGTGACTCGCCTTCGGTTGGTCGACTTGTATTTGGCTTTAGTTTGTGACTTGTATGCTGTACATTTCGGCTTGACTTTCACAGTTTGTAATGGATGTATTCGTAAATTTTATTAGTCATCCAAGTGTGAAATTTAAGATGGTAGACCTGGTACTTCTTCGTAATTAATAAAATTTGTATCTTTCTCGAATTTTTCACACTGTATATATTGGTTCTGTGCGTAATTTAAACTAAAAGACTTTTTGTAATGTTTGAGCATGAAATTCCGTTTCTTAGGGAGGAACAGGATATCTGGTCAGATGAGTACAGGATTATAAATACAATATCAGTTGATGGTATTACAGGAGTTGGTCTGATAATGTTTTACTACCAGTTTCGGCATTCCATTATGCCATCTTCAGGTCCCTACATCGGAGTATAATATCCATTAAGTAGGGATATCGAAACGGGTTTCGTGGAATTGTATCAGTAGGAAACAGCAACAACAACTGTGACAACAAGGTCCTTGTTGTCACATTGTTGTTGGTTCCCACTGAGAGATAAAATTCCACGACACCCGTTTCGATATCCCTACTTAATGGATATTATACTCCGGCCGTTACGCATGTGCAGTATTTAGTTTCGCCTGTCTTTACGATCGACGGTTCTGGTTCCATTCGCCGAAATTTATTGTCAAAGATCTAATATATAAAGCAGAGTGTCCGTATGTTTATACGTGTTGTATACAAATCTACAGTTTTGTTTCAATCATTATGAAATTTTGTACACGTACGCTTCAATCTATGAGGACGGTCGCCGTAAGTGTAAGAATTGCGTACGATATATAGTACACGAGATATAACGTTATCAACAATGAGATGCGCGAAAAACTGCTGCATTTTGCGACAATGCTGCTCATTTTCTCCTAAACCATTGGACCAATTTCAACCAAATGTGGTGCACACATTCCTTACCGTGAGGTAACAATTGCTGCGTGGTTAAGAATCACATACGGTACATGGTTCAAAAGATATCACGTCATAACCAGTAGAAATCGCAAAAAATACGATATATGCGACGAGACTTCCGAAATACACTGTACACTTAGCGACTTGCAACAAACTTTAAACATAATTTTAAACCTTTATTAAACTTTTTCTCGTTGGCAACCATAGTAAAATGATGAAAGGAAAAAAAGTTTCTCGCTTACTATTTTCCGCTGTTTATGTAGTAAAACTACGGCTCTCGGTATGGCGTTACAATTTATATTTGAACACTACAAATTGTAGCGACAGGAAATTCTACATACAGTATACACATATATAGCGGAATGTCGCTTCTAAATTGTATCACATTCTGACACGTAGTTCATGAGATATGAGCACGTAAACAATAACGTTCATGGGAAATTGCTCCATCCGGCTGGAAGCGAAAGCAGTTTACTTCCATAGAGCTACAAGGAAAGGAACACAAATGTTCAAATGTTTGTAAATCTATCGGACCAAACTGCGTGGTCATCAGTCCGAAGCTTACAAACTAGTTAAACCTAGGTAAACTAACCTAAGGACAACCACACACACCCATGACCCAGGGAGGACTCGAACCTCCACGGCGAACAACCGCGCTCTCCGCAGCGAGACGCTTTAGACTGCTCGGCTCCTCCACCGCGGCGGAATGAAACAGAGTACACCCAACGAATACCCATTATATCCCACAATTATTCCTTGAAGAGACTGCAGTTTCCATTCGGACTTGCATTTTTGTAATATGTGCTTTCCATCTAGAGCTACTGCTGTTTCACATGCAGCCTGGCAGATATTTAACATACCGGACAACGCCGGGTTGTCAACTAGTTGTGCTGTATATAATGCAGTGTACTGGTCAGGTGGTAATAATGGATTGCTCGTCAGTGTAGAGTCATTTTTTCCACGTGAACAGCGCAGGTCGTGTAGACACGTGCGAAGTGCCCACCGCCACACAGTGCGGAGTGTACTCTCGCTGCTCCTTTCGGCCCGGAGGGCAGAAACGTGTCGGCGACGGAAACGCAGTTGGTGGCCCAGTGCGGCGGGCTTCCGGGGTGTGACGAGGTGAGGTGAGGCGAGGTGAGGGCCGTGAAATGTGTGGGGGAAGGGCGGCAGGCGAGGGCGAGGCGAGCGGAGGGCGTGGCCGCGAGGCGAGCCGAGTGTGCCGCGACTCTGCCTGGATCGATAGGCGCGGACGACCGCCGGCCGGCGGGGCGGCGGCAGCGCGAGGGCGAGCGGAGCACAGCACAGCACAGCCGTGGGGACAGCACCACCACCTGCACCTGACAGGAGACTCCACTACAACACTTCACACGTCCATTCATTTATCAACTTAAAAACACAATACAATTAGCAATATTAAATGCAAATCTGATTCTCTCTCTCTCTCTGTTGATCTCCACCTTCCTCTCCTTGGCTCCATTTCTTCCACTTCTCTCTGCTGCCTCCTCGGTTTATTTCCGCCTCACAGCTAGAACCTCCCCCCCCCCCCCCAAATCTCTTAAATGTTTCTTAATCTTAAGGGACTTAACTCCGGGGTCATCAGTCCCTAAACTTACAAACTACTTATCAACTACCTAATACTAAACATAATACTAACATAAACATCCATGCCCGAATGGGGATTTGAACCCCCGTCGGAACATAGCGCCCCATCTATTTCTCTCTCTCTTATATTTCTCTCTCTCCCTGTCTCCCCCTCAGTCTCCCCTCTCCCCCCTTCTCCCTCTCCCCTCGCTCTCTCTTTCTCTCCCATTCTCCCCCCTCTCTCCCTCCCCCTCTCTCTCCCCCCTCTCTCTCCACCCTCTCTCCCTCTCTCACCACCCTCTCTCTCCCTCTCTCTCCCCCTTTCTCTCCCCCTCTATCTACTGCCCCGCTATCTCCCTCCACCATCTCTCCCCCCTCTCCTCCCTCTCCTCCCTCTCTCCCCCTCCCTCCCCCTATTCCTCCCTTCGTGCATGAACCATATGTTGTGTCGTACTTGTAAAGCCACATGTTCTAGCAGCACAGGTAGAGTATCGCGTATGAAATCATGATAACGTGCTCCTGTGAGCGTAGGTGGAAGAACAGGAGGCCCAATCAAGACTTCGCCAACAATTCCTGCCCAAACGTTCACAGAAAATCCGTGTTGATGACGTGTGAATCGAGGAAGTACAGTATATACTAACGAAACAATTGGGTATTTTGACAATTGTCTGCACGAATTATTTCAATTTACATTTAAAGAGAAATATTAAAATGAGCTCTAAAATGGAAATTAAGCGTTTCCGAACACATGTCCACATAACATATTTTCTTTCTTTGTGTTTGAGGAATATCTCCTTTTTTGTAGTAACACCATGTATATATAGGGTGTCCCATTCAACTGTTTCACCCCAAATATCTCTGAAACTATAAGATATTGAAAAACCACTTTTACGGTCATGAAAATACGGCAGGGACGTATAAAAGTAGGTACTACGAGATAGTCAAAAACGTAAATAAATATTATTTTCCACACAAACTTGCGTTTTTTTTTAAATGGATACCCTGTATTATTTCATAAGCAATCAATAGCACGAAAAATGACAGAAAGGACGGCATTGGTTGTATCGCAATACGTCAGTTACACCCGGAGAAACTGCGAAGCGAAGTTGACGTTTGAAACACATGAGACTGATGCTATCGCGTGTCCGACACTCAACCGCGAGTTTCATACAACTTCGCTTCGCAGTTTCTTCGGGTGTAACTGACGTATTGCGATACAACCAACGCCATTCTTTTTGTTGTTTTTTTATGCTATTGACTGCTTAAGAAATAATACAGCATATCCATTTAAAATAAACGTAGGTTTCTGTGAAAAATAATATTTATTTACGTTTTAGACTATCTCATAGTTCCTACTTTCATAAGACCATGCCGTTCGTTCATGACTGTGACAGTCGTTTTTCAACATCTCTTGTACTTCCAGAGTGGGACACCCTGTAACTATCTTGACTACGATAATGCAATCACTGCGCTGCTCATAGTAGTTTACCGCATTCCTATTTTCTTATTCGAATTTATAATCCTTTATTCACCTGACCAGAAATCCTGTTCTTTATTCCACCGAACTTCGCTAATCCCCACTACGTCTAACTTCAACCCATCCATTTCACTTTTTAAATTTTGCAAATTCCCTATCCGGTTAAGAGATCTAACATTCCACGCTCCGACCCGTAGAATGCCTGTGTTGTCTTTCCTGCCGCGGCGGATTGGTCGAGTGCATTGAGGTGCTATGCTGTGATGCGCGAGGCCGTTCCTCGTCGAGGGCTCGAATGCCCCCTCGGGCATGGATGTTTGTGCTGTCTTTGGTATAACGTAGTTCATATATAGTTTGTAAGTTTAGGGACTAATGAACCCGCAGTTAAGTCCCATAAGCTTAACAATCATTTGTACATTTCTTGCCGCGGTGGAGTAGCCGAACGGTCTAAGGCGCCTCGCTGCGGAGCGCGCGGTTGCTCGCCGTGGAGGTTCGAGTCCTCCATGGGGCATGGGTGTGTGTGTTGCCCTTAGGTTAGATTACCTAGGTTTAAGTAGTTTGTAAGCTACGGACTGATGACCACGCAGTTTGGTCCGATAGATTTACAGACATTTAAACATTTTGTACATTTTTTTTCTTTAATGATAATCACATGCTCCTGAGTAATTCCTGCCCGAAGATCCGTTCGCAGTAACTGTGTGACAAAGTCACGTTAGCTGATGTTAGATGGCCTGCTCAGTCAATCATCCAGACTGTTGCCCCTGTAACTACTGAAAAGGCTGCTGCCCCTCTTCAGGAACCACACGTTTGTCTGGCCTCTCCACAGATACCCCTCCGCTGTGGTTGCACCTACGGTACGGCTATCTGCATCGTTGAGGCACGCAAGCCACCCCACCTCGGCAATGTCTGTGGTGCATGGGGGTGGACAGTAAAAGGAAAATAAACTGAATATAATTTTTGATACAGTTGTGTTGCAAAAAGAGGAAATGGTTACTTGTAAGTAATGCACAATAACTAGGTAACTAGTTGATTTTCTACTTATGGAAACACATTTTCTTTGCTATTAGCTTTTCTTTACTGCCATGACCTTCATAATGGAACTGTAAAAGAGAAAAGGCTGACAGTACTTAATTTATGGAAAATGAATTGACAACACAACAGCTGTTCAAAGGGCTTGTTTCAGCAGCACCTAGTCGGCGTGCCGCGTCGTTGTACACGTCCGATGTTTACATTTAACGTCGCGCAGTGCATTCGCGCTCTCTCTCGCGAGCCCGTGTTTACTGGGACACTTTGTTATAAGTGTACTTTCAACCGGGTAAGTTGGCGCTACGCTTTTTGATACACCTGTATATAGGGTGAGACAGGAAAACGGTATAAGCTTGAGGGGTGATACTAACGGTGATTCTGAGAAAAAGTCTTCTAATAAACATAATGCGCTTTTGTTAGCTGTTTGCTAGTAAACCAATGAAAACATCTTGCAACGGTAAAAGTTCAGCCAAACAGCTTTCCTTCACAGTTCTGTCTGTTTGACCAATGTAGCTGGTCGTAGTGGCCGAGCGGTCTGCGGCGCGCCTGTCACACAGTCAGCACGGCCGGGGGTTCGAATCCCCACTCGGATATGGATGTTTGTGTCGTCTTTAGTATAAGGTGGTTCGTAAGTAGTTTGTAAGTTTAGGGATTGATGATCCCGCAGTTAAGTCCCTTAAGCGTAACAAACATTTGAACATTGAATTTTGACCAATGTAGTAACATGAACAGTTGTCACAGATTAACACAAGTGTTTCAGTGACTATGTCGAAAAATAGCTCAAACATTGTGCCTGTTGCCAATAAAGTTTTTCAAGTAAGAACGTGTGCGTAAAAAAAAATGAGAGGGAGAGAGAAAGAGAGTGAGAGAGAGACATAAAAGAAAAGAGAAATGGGACTCTTTGGTGAAACGTGAAATTGTGTGTGTATTTAAACTAGAATTTGTCACTGGTTATGTGTGACGTAACTGTTACTGATTTAATTTTTCAAATGTAAATCTATCGGACCAAACTGCGTAGTTATCAGTCTGTAGCTTATATACTACTTAAACTAGGGTAAACTAACCTAAGGACAACACACACACCCATGCCCCAGGAAGGACTGGAATCTCCGACGGCGAGCATCCGCGCGCTCCGCAGTGAGGCATTAAGTTTCAATAATATTTTGTAATTAACCTGTCTATGAAAATTAATATTTTTCTGTTTCCCAAATAGATTAAACGCATCTGGCATTAAACCCCGTAAAATTATGTATATATGATTATTTGACAAACAATGGATAAAACTGTTAATGAAGGCAACACTGTTAATGATAAATCGGTAATTACACACGTGATATGATTTAATACGAATCCTGTATGTTTAATACGCAATGTCTGCTGAAATTAATTCAAAATTAACTGCGTGCACAGTTTAGAGGTGACCAGGTTAGACTCAAACAATTTAGCTGCGAATGCAAGAACAATAACTATCTACGGGTTACCGGAATAATTTATCAGTTTACATGAATTAATACTTCACTGAGAGTACTCAAAATCAATTAAATCTCAATATCGGATAGGTTGCTACTCACCACAGAGACGTACGATGAGCCGCAGAAAGGCACACAAAACAGAATAAACAAAAATTATAGTTTTCGGCTGTTAAGCCTTCATCTGCCACAGAGAAGATGGCAGATGAAGGATTAACAGTCGAAAGCTTCTGTTTCTGATTATTCTGTTACGTGTTCCTCTCTGCGGTTCATCGGGCGTCTCTGTGGTGAGTAGCAACCTATTCTTGAATCCTTTGAGGTATTTCCATTGTTCACTTCGTTCTCAGTGTCACTGAAACTGGTAACGTACATAGCACAACAATCGCTACACTGTCTCATTTGTACTTAAGTAATTTTTAAATCTGATTAGCTTTAAAAGAAGACAACTGAATACAAATGATTTCTTTCTCAAAAGACAGCCGAGTTTGTTTGTATTAAGCTCGTTATTAACCTAACAATATGATGTTTCATGAATGCAACAAAACACTATTTATGAATTTCACTTTGGCATCCTGTGTGTTATTCTTGATTCTCGTTAGTTACGCAAACTGATCCCGTGGAAATTATACCTTCATTGCTATTCTTTTCAATCTGTAAGTCAGTGACTTGCTTTGCCACACAACAGTTACACATAACACAAAGAATTGACTTAATTCAAAAATTAATCTTCAAAATAATGAAAGGAATGGGGAACTGGTAAATGACTTCAGGTTAAAACTATTCACAATTAACTTCAATAACGAGAAAGACTCAGGCACCTAGTACAAAGATGGCCAAAGAATAATTTAATTATAAGCAATAAATTCACATGAATTTACATATTTTACACTTCAGTGTCATGTAACACGTATTTAATTAATCCTAGGAGCAATTAACTTAATCATAACAGCAATGAATATACGATCAAATAACAAAAGTGTAGAACAAATACCATTATTTGTTTGATCAGTAGCATTATTATGATTACTATTAACATACAAATATAAATGTCTCCTCAACAACTGACACAGTTGCCTCCCGCAGTGGGCAGGCTTTCCTCCATCCGAAAGTAATCACATCGACTTGCAAACGTGCAGAATGGCCACCACATTCTTTGCTTCTAACGAGCTGCTTACGCAGATCCTGCCTGCTGACAGCCTGTTTGCTACTGTTGGCAGCGTAACGCTAGATTCAGAGATGATTCATAATGTTTGGCTTATGATACAGATTACCAACTTATCCATATTAACAAATTGAAGCCAGAATATTACATAATTAAGAAACTGGAAATAATATTTCATAAAAATGTGCCCAAGGCAGAATATCGCAGAAAATAGCGACTCGTTTATAGATCACATGATTAAATCAAATGTCAAAATGTTTGTAATTCTCTGTAAGTCCCAAGACTTACAAACTACTTAAACGAAGTTAAACTAACCTAAGGGCAACACACACATCCATGTCCGAGGGAGGTCTCGCGATCCGTAACGTGGCGCTCCAGACCGCTCGGTTACTCCCGCGTGGCACTTGATTAAAAATAGAGCTTCATTCTGTTTTCTGCCAAGAGACACCTTTGATCTCTAACGCTGGGAACAGCACGAAACCATACTTAGAATAACGAGCAATCATAAGCAATACAGTGATGTGCGCCATTTCCGTGCAAAACGTTGCACTGTACCGCAAGTAACGTTGTAACAGAGAAAAACAAAATTATAAGATATCAATACCACTGTTGTTTTTGTAGACTTCGGTCCGCAGACTGGTTTGATGCAGCTCTCCACGCTACCCTGTCTCTTAATCTGAGAATACGAACGGCAACCTACATCCTTTTGAATCTGCTTACTGTATTAGTCCCTCAGTCTCCCTCTACGATTTTTACTCCACACACTTCCTTCTAATGCTAAGTTGACGATTCCTTGATATCTCAGAATGTGTCCAACCAATCTATCCCTTCTTTTGGTCAGGATATGCCACAAACGCCTTCTCTCCCCACTTCTGTTGAGCACCTCCTCATTAGTTACGTGACCTACCCATCTAATCTTCATCATCCGTCTGTTGCACCACATTTCAAAAGCTTCTTTTTGTCTCAACTCCTTATCGTCTACGTTTCACTGCAGACAAATTATTTCAGAAATGACATCCTAACATTTAAACTAATACTGGATGTCAACAAATTTCGCTTCTTCAAAATGTTCAAATGTTTGTAAACCTATCGGACCAAACTGCGTGGTCATCAGTGCGTAGCTCAACAAACTACGTAAACTAAGTTAAACTAACCTAAGGACAACAGAAACATGCATGCTCCTAGGAGGACTCGAACCTCCGACGGCGAGCAACCGCGCGCTCTGCAGCGAGGCGCCTTAGACCGCTCGGCTATTCCATCGCGGCTTCGCTTCTTCAGAAACGCTTTTCTTTCCATAGCCATTCTCCATTTTACATCTTCTGTACTTAGGCCATCAGGCGTTATCTTGTTACCCAAATAAATCTCATTTACTACTTTTAATGTCTCATTAAATAATCTAATTCCTTCAGCTGCGCCAGATTTTCTGACATTACATTCCATTACCCTCGTTTTACTCTTGCGAATGTTGATCTTACGCCTTCCTTTCATGACACTGTCAATTCGGTTTAATTGCTCTTCCAGGTCCTTTGCTGTCTCTGACAGAATTACTATGACGTCAGCAAACCACAAGATTTTTATTCGATCTCCGTTTCATGCCCTTCGACTCTAATAACCGCTGTCTGGTTTTTGTATAAGTTGACTATAACTCTACGCTCCCTATATTTTACCCCTGCTACTTTCAGAATCTGAAAAAGTGGATTCCAGTCAACATGTCGAAAGCTTTCTCCAGATCCACAAATGCTAAAAACGTAGGTTTTCCTTTCCTTAATCTAAATGATCATCCCCAAGGTCGGATTCCGCCAGTTTTTCCATTCTTCTGTAAATTATTCTTGTTAGTATTTTGCAACCGTGACTTATTAAACTGATAGTTCTGTAATTTTCACATTTGTGTACACTTGCTTTCTTAGGTATTGGAATCTATATTCATCTCGAAGCATCAGGGTATTTTCCCCATCCCATACATATTGCAAACCAGGTGGGACAATTTCATCATGACTAGTTCTCATAATGATATCAGCAGTTCAGACGGAGTATCATCTATTCTAGAGGCTTTGTTTCGACTCAGATCTTTTAATGCTCTGTCAAATTCTTCTTGCAGTATAGTATCTCCTATCTTATTTTCCTCTACTTCGTCTTCCATTTCTAGAATACTCGCCTTCTATATATTCCGTCGATCTTTCAGCTTTTCCTTATTTGTTTAGTACTGCTTTTCCCTCTTAGTTCTTGAAATTCATACCGCGGCTTTTCTTGTTTCCAAATGTCTCTTTTTTTTCCTGTCGTTCTTGTACTTCTCCTCAAGCCACTTCTGCTTAGCCAGCCTGCACTTCCTGTCAACATTTTTTACACGTCTGTAATCCCTTTTGAATGCTTTACATGATGTATTTTTATATTTTCTCCTTTCATCAATTCAGTTCAGTATCTCCTATGTTATCCAAGGATCTCACGTCACGGTGTGGAGGGCCAGTCAAAAAACCGTGACGTAATGCGCGTGCCCGCATACTCTTCGTTCGCGCCACGCCGGAGAGACTCACTTTAGTATACAGCCACACGACCAACGGATCTCAAACACCGCCAATAAGCGACAACATGACAACGACTAACGACGCCGGGTTAAGACATCAGCGTGGACACATACCATCAGGCTTTCTTCATCGCCACAGCACACTGTTATGATGAGTATTGGGGGCTTTCCACAACGATTTCTTGAACGACGACAATACGTATTCAGAAGTATTGCACTTCTGAACATACCATATACTATCAGTGCACATGAATACTTTTCATAGTTTGAATGACAACAAAACTTTTAAACTCCCAACGTGCACCTAATGATTTCTAGGAATTTTCTAATTTTGATAATCATAACAAGGACCACAACTCCAAAAAGCTTCTGTTTTTTCAAATATTTTAATAGCATATGACGCAAACCTTTGGTACAATTCTTGTAACTAGATTCCATTTTGTGCCAGCCCACCACAGAATTATAATGAAATAAAAGGTTTTCGCTTGGTAGGCGATGTGAGATGTTTCTTTTATTAAACTTCAAAACATCGATTTCGTCCCTATGATGGGACATCATCAGTGCTAGGTGTGATTTTCAATGTGCATGTGCAGCATTTTTTAAATTCAAGAATCTGAAGGTCAGACTGGCGGTTACAAGTCAACACACCCACTTCAACAAGGAATGTATCACCAAGAAAATCACACCTAGCACTGATGATGTCCCATCATAGGGACGAAAGCGATATGTTTTGAAGTTTAATAAAAGAAACATCTCACATCGCCTACCAAGCGAAAACCTTTTATTTCATTTGGTACAATTCGTTTTACTTTAGATTCAGGGGATACTGAACCCACCCCTACGTTCAATTTTAAATTTTAAGCAGTAATCTTGGTATACGCAACCGTTGCCCATATAGACGTTTACTGAAGGGAGTCCCTTGTAAAATTAATTAACATCTTTGAAGAAAACCTTCATAAAACCCGGCAAACCATCATGAACGTTGGGACACGCAACAAGTCAAACCACCCCATGTAAATTAAAAGATACCTGAAGATGTACCTTTAACGGTACGAAACCGGTAGTAACGCAATAAAGGCGTATAAAAACCTAAGGCAGACTGCAATAATTCATAGAAAGACATCTTGATTGTTTATATTACTTTCTAGAATTGATTTACAATGTAACTACTGTAAATAAATTAGGCCTAATATCCAACAAAATTGTTGAAGCAAACAACTCGTCTAGTTGACTGCATAACCAACAACTTTGTAACATGTTATTCTAGAAAATAAAAGCCAAAACCCCCGTAAGATTGCACAAGTGCCGAAACATGTTTGGGCGTTAAAACAAAACAAGGTGTCTGGCATAAGGCGGATTTGACCGCACATCTACCCTATCTATTCTTTCGCGGTGGACCCCGAAACGAGCTCAAAAGACGATCCCTAGCTTCTCGAGGCCTAATGAAGTTTCTTACTCGAAAATAGCTGGACGGTCATCTTTTTTCGCCCTTTATACAGCGCTTGCAGGTAGAGCAGATGAGCGCAAACGTATGTTGCAAATTTCACTTCATTTGGATTTAGGGTAGCCAGGAGTGTAGAGCAGTGATGCCTTTTTCGACAGTTGAATCTAATTTGAAACGAAAAGTTGATGTATGAAGTTTGATTTAGTTCGTTATAAATAAGGTACCTGCTGGATTTTGCATAATGTAGTTACGTATTTCAGCGGTGGGCAAGAGTACATCGGGCCTGTTTCTGACAGCAGCTGAAAAGTGGGCAGAAACAGACGGCGAGTTGCGTAAGCGCGAGAGACGTGTGTGGTGGACGTGACAGCTAGCTGTGTAGCTCGCCGTGCAGGCAAATTACACGCGTGTTACAAATGAGGCGCCGCCTCTGCGGCTTTCATAATGAGCCCGCTTAAACGAAACGTCACTCACGCCCGTGGAGAGGGCCAGTGCGCATGCTGTTCGCGACAGCGCCATATTTTGTGAGTAACCAGTGCTCCCAACATTTATGAAGAGGACATTATTCTCTTCAGTGTTTATATGCGTGGGCTATGGAACACAGGTATTTTAACCTATTTTGAAAGTATTTCCATGATATTTTATTAATGTCTCTATCCCATCCCTGTTCTACATCCACATCGGATAATCAGCAAATCACATTTAAGTGCCTGGCAGAGGGTTCATCGAACCATTTTTATACTATTTATCTCCCATTCCATTCTCGAATAGCGCGCGGGAAGAAAGAACATCTGAACCTCTCCGTTCGAGCTCTGGTTTCTCGCATTTTATTCAAAATGTTGAAATGTTTGTATAGCTTATGGGACTTAACTACTGGGTCATCTGTCCCTAAACTTACAAACTACCTATCAACTAACTAATACTAAAGACGGTACAAATATCCATGCCCGAGGGGGGATTCGATCCCCCGACCGTAGTGGCAGTGCAGACCGTGACTGAAGCGCCTCAGTCCCCTCGGCCACCGCGGCCGGCCGCATTTTATTCTGATGATCATTTCTACCTATGTAAGTGGGAGTCAACAAAGTATTTTTTCGCATTCCGAGGAGAATGTTGGTGATTTGGAGCTTCGTAAGTAGCCCACGCCGCAGCGATAAGCGCCATTGTTGTAATGATTCCCATCCCAGGTCCTGTATCATTTCCGTCACGCTGTCTCCCCTGTATCGCGACAATACAAACCGAGGTGCCCTTCTTTGGACTCTTTCGATGTCCTCCGTCAAACCCACCTGATAAGGATTCCACACTGGGCAGCAATATTCTAAATGAGGACGGAAAAGCGTAGTGTATGCTATCTCTTTAGTAGTTCTGTTGCATCTACTACGAGTTCTCTGGTTCGCCTTTCCCACGAGATTATCTACGTGTTCTTTAAGTCTGGAGTAATAGTAACTCCTAGGTATTTTGCGCAGTTTACGGCCTTCACTTTTGATTGATTTGTCTTGTAAACAAAGTTTAACGGATTTCTTTTCGTACTCGTGTGGACGACTTCACACTTCTCATTATTTAGAGTCAGTTGCAAATTTTTACACCATATTGACATTTAAATCTTTCTGCAGTTGGTTTTGATCTTCAGATGACTTTACTAGACGATAAATGACGGCGTCATCTGCAAACAACCTAAGAGAGGTACTCCGATTTTCCCCTAAATCGTTTATGTAGATAAGAAACAGCAGAGGACCAATAACACTACCCTGTGGAATGCTGATATCACTTCTGTTTTAGTCGATGCCTTATTACAAACTGTGTCCTCTCTGACAGAAAATCCCCTATTCAGTCACAAATCTGCGGCGATAATCAATAACCACGCAATTTGAGTAAAAGCCGATTGTGAGGTACGGTGTCAAAGCCTTCTGGAAATTTAGAAATACGGAATCAATTTGAGAACCCTTGTCGATATCATTCATCACCTCGTGTGATTAAAGAAATAGTTGTGATTCGCATGAACGATATTTTCTAAATCTGTGTTCACCTTTCGTCAAGAGATCATTCTGTTCGAGATAATTCAAAATATTTGAATACTGGATATTTTCCAAGACCCTACTGCAGATTGACGTTAATGAAATAGGTCTTTCTTGAATATATGTGTGACCTGTGCAACTTTCCAGACTTTTGGTACAGATCCTTTGAGCGAGAGGTTGTATATGGCTGTTAAGTAAGGTGCAATGGCATCAACATAATCACACAGGAATATAGTGGGTATACAGTCCGGACCAGAAGACTTGTTCTTGTTGAGTGATTTCAGTTCCTTCACTACTCCGATGATGCATACTTTTACGTTATTCATTCTGGCCTCTGTTCGTAATTCGAAATCTGTTCTGTGACTATCGTCGTCCTCCGTCCAGAAACTGGTTTTATGCTGCTCTCGACGCTACAGTTTCATGTGCAATCGTCTACACCTCCGAATAAGAACAGAAACCTACATCCTTTTGGACCTACTTGGTGCATTCATCTGCCGATCACATTTTGCGATTTTTACCCCACCCCCTTCCCCTCAACGCTATATCGACGGTACCTGAATGTCTCAGAATGTGTCCCACCAATCGAGCCCCTCTTTTAGTCAACATATGTCAGAAACTTCTTTATTCTCCAATTCTGTTCAGCACCTCATTAGTTACACAATTTACCAATCTAATCTTCAGCATTCGCGTGTAGTACTACACTTCAAAAGCTTCCATCATTTCTTGGTCTGAACTGATTATCGTCCACGTTTGACTCCCATACAATGCTACACTGCAGACAAATGCCTTCAGAAAGGACTTTATGAACATTTGCATTAATACTGGATGTCAACAAATTTCTCTTCTATTGAAACACTTTTCTTCCCACGACCATTCTACATTTTATCATTTCTTTACTTCGGCCGTCAGAATTATTTTCCACCCAAATATCAAAACTCACCTACTACTTCTTTAGTTCCTTCAATTTCATATTTCTTTTAATGAAATGGCCAAATCTATCATCATCGCCGAGTACAAAAGAATCTGGTCAATCCCATGTCCTAGTACGCACTGACGGTACGTTAACAATCAGTAATTCATCTCTGAAGTATTGGAACCTCTTCTTCTACAATCACATTCTCACATTCCGAGTTTTTCGACAGCCATGTTTTGCCTAGTTATTGGTCGAATAAGAAAATTTCAAGTGTCGTTATGATCTACTCATCAGAATATAAAATCTTAACGCCACAAGACTAGTATTACCAAATTAGTGTGTCTGCGTGCTGACGGCATTCAAATGCGTTGCTGTTTTGCTCACCCATAACTCTAAAATGTTAACTTCCAAAGAACTTTGCGTATAATTTCAAACTTTTACGACAAGTGTTCTCCCTGATGAAAGGAAAAACTTCATCAGTATTTAGTTCATTTCAATAGTTTGTAAGCCTACGGTTCGATGACCTTAGCAGTTTGGTCCCTTATGTTTACATCATTTGAACATCTGAACTGATGTGCAATACGTTGCATCTACATCACGGAATGCAATATCAAAATGATATAAAAAATTGGTGGTCGACACGTATCATTCGTCTTTCAGAAATTAAGGACCGTTTTAACAAAACTCAACATACATCATTTTTCGAATTTTACAGGAGAGGAATTTTTTAATTTCACACAATGTCGCCAGTTCAAAAAATTTCAAAATATTCGTATTGATAGTCTATTTAGGCAGGGATTGATTCAGGAAAAATTTAAGTTTATTACTGAAGTCCTTTATTGAGAAAACTATGGTTGAAAATTACTAAATTTAACAAAACTCAACATATCCATTTTGTCATTATTGTTTTTGTCTTATTAAATGAGCTTGCTGTTATAAATATAAGGTCTAGATATTTAGATATGTTACATTTTCCAGCTAATATCAGGATAAGAAGTTAACAATATTTCAGTAAATTTAAATTTCTGTTATCTTTAACGTAAAGGTTCTTCATAATACTGAATTTTGTCCACAATAATATTAACATTCCCTTGTAGAACTTTTGAACAGAACTCACTACTTTCCTCAGAAACATTTTCCACGTTTTACCTCCTGAAGTGTTTCAGAATTTTCTGAATCTTCGAACACATTAATGATGCTGAATCAGCGAGAGTGTTATAGAACAGGTACTAACCTGATGCTAGCGAAACAGTGACAGAATATCACAGAGTTACGTGGAAGAATACGCATTGTTGTCCAACAATAGCTTGGCAAACATTTTATCTTGTAAGGCAACACGCAAGTATCAAGGCTATCATGTTTGAATTTTCAACCACGCTGTGTAAAACTTGGATTAGTTGAGTTTTGTGGAATCATTGAAAAATGGAGAAGTTGAGTTTTGTGAAAATTCGCTATATGCAGGTTTATTTTACATGGGAAATATTCAGTTTTGTCATATTTTCTGTGCCATTGTGTGAAGCTGACATAAAAGTATCCGTTGAATACGCATTTTGAGAAACTGGCGTTGAGATTTGTTAAAACGGTTCTCAATTGGTCTTTATTTAAGCCGACCCAGATTTCTTTCAATAACTAGCTATTATAAATGCAGAATTTCAGTATCTGAACTGTGACAAGTGAATGTAGACGTGTCCATGGCGTAAAATAAAATAATTTACGTCTCCTTTTGAAATGCTGCATCCACAATGACCAGTTACTGGCTGAAATCTAGATCTTCATACATGACTGATAGCTTTCGACCGCCAAATTTTTCAAATCATACACTCGTGGGGCGCACCTCTTCGTTGTGGAAGGAAGGTATCTGAACCATATTGTATCACCCCCACTGAGTCGTGAAAGAGTCGCTCAGCCGGTAGTGCGTTTTCGCGCTAATTGCAAACGTCCAGGGTTCGAATCCCGGTAGGACACACAATAACAATTTGCCAGGAAATTTCGTATCAGCGCACACTCCGCTGCAGTGTGAAAATTTCTGGTAACATCCCCTAGGCTCTGGCTATGACATGTCTCCACATTATCCTTTCTTCCAGGAGTGCTAGTTCTGTAATGTTCACAGGAGAATCTCTATGAAGTTTGGATGGTTTGAGGCGATTTACTGACAGAACTAGAGCTGTGAGGCGTGCCAAGGTAGCTTAGTCGGTAGATCGCTTGCGAAGATCCGGAGTTCGAATCCGGGGTAGGGACACAGTTTGAGCCTCGTATTATGTTTCAGTGCATAATCCTCTACAGTGTGAAAATATCATTCTGTATCAGTGTAAAACATATATCGAGGAGATATACACACAGAAGGGTAAAAAAACTACCTTAAAATTACATTGGTATGCACTGAAAAAATTTCATACGTGAGGTTTAGTATTTATATTATGCGCAATACTTTTGCTTGTAGTATTTCTACATATATAAGTGTACGCAACTGCATAGTTATATCACTGCACAAGAAATACGAGGGTTGGAACAAATAGTGTCAACTACTTATTCAGGAACGATACAAAAGCGTTACATGTTTGCAACTCATACTGTCGTTCAAAGTAGTCACCAGCGTTGTGTAGAATCCGTTGCCAGCCTTGTGTAAGGCGTAGTACACCGTTAGCAGATCCTGTTCTGTTGATGGTGCGAATGGAGCGGTCTACTGCCTGTCGAATCTCTGGAACAGTTCTGAAGCGAATACCACGAAGTGTTTCCTTCATCGACGCAATCAAATCAAAGCGACAAGGACTTATGTACGGGTATTATGGTGGATGTTGCAGTACTTCCCAGCCCCATCGACCGAACAGAGCAGCCACAGCTTGCGCTGTATGCGCCCGCGCATTGTCCAGCAGAATCATAGGTGGGTTGCCGCTTGAATACATGTACTGTAAGACCTCTGACACGTTCGATCTTGATCTAACTGTTTCTGTTTCGAAAACATAGTGACCCCATTACATCAGACCACTCGCTCACAAGATTTTCCCTCGATTGTGCGCACGCTATTGATGTGCGAATCCATTTGTTCGGAGGTAAGGTAGGTACGTCAAAAATGTGTGACATCAGCGACAATAGTAGGTTCCATTGCAATGTGTCTCCACAGCAGTGCTGCCACTATTTTAGTTCCAACCCTTGTATGTAGGGGAGAAGACGTCATAATGAGATGTGTTAAAGACCTGCATTTGGTCAATATGGCCGGCCGCGGTGGCCGAGGGGACTAAGGCGCTCCAGTCACGGTCCGCACGGCCACTACGGTCGGGGGGTTCGAATCCCCCCTCGGGCGTGGATATTTGTGCCGTCCTAGTTCGTAAGTAGTTCATAAGTAGTTTGTAAGTTTAGGGACTGATAGCCCCGTAGTTAAGTCCCATAGACTTTACAAAAACATTTGAACATTTGGTCAATATGGAGCGGAAATTACTCAGCCTATAATTATCCATTGTTTAATAATGAGAGCACTGGTCGATTTCCAATAAACTCTAAGCATAATTTCAATTATTTTGTATATTATAAAAATAATAAGTATTTAGACGCGAAGACGATGTCAGCTTCAATTGATTCAGCGCAGATGCTATCATACGTTCGACCTCGCCCGGGAATTCGTAATGGCGAGTGGGCATTAACGATAGGGGCGCTACAGTCATAGCGCGCGACTTGTGGGAATTTGAGACGACCAGGAGGCGAGTATGGGTGGCCAAGTGGCTAGCCAAATATTCAACGAACAACCAAGAACGAACTGAACATACGACCGCCATGAATAGATCTACGAGAAAAAAAAGTGTTTAAGGCGACCGCTGTCCCAAAGCGGGAGACCCGGGTTCGATTCCCGGTTAGGTTCACATTTTCACTTGTCGCCATTGGTTCATTTCAGTGCCCTAAAGCAGCCTCTGTCAATCCTTTCCTTCTTAATCCTTCTTCCTTCCTCTCCTTTATCATTCATTTGCAAATATTTAGTATATCTTTTCTCACTTACATGCTAATCGTGTAGAATAAGGAAATTAGAGCACTATTACAATTGCTGCATTGTATTGGAAACAGTACGTAACCACGCCGCCTAACTATTTGCTTTTTTAGGTTACGGTAGTAACACTCTATTATGTTTTTTTTTTTTTTTTTTTTTTTTTTTTTTTTTTTTTTTTTTCATATCTTGTACCGTTTCAGAGACATTTGCAAAAATAACGGCGATGTCTGTCTGGCTGTAACGTGTTCCCACTTTTTAGGTCGAACCGTTCAACCGTTCGGCACCAAATTTTACAGACATAATTGTTAGCCACCAGAGACCAGAATCTCACTTTTTGAAATATTTCGGACAAGAAATGCGTTAGTAATAGCAAAAAAGCGTTTGTAATGTAATTTTAATTGCAAATAAACAAGTTCTTCTGACGCGAAAATTGAATAAAAGAATTTGTAGAGGAGAAAATTCTCTACAACTTTGTTCTCTTATGTTCTTTTCATATCTCGTATTGTTTGAGAGATATTTGCAAAAATTACGGAGTTTTGACATCCTCCATTGAATTAACGAAAACCAGCCGTTCGCAAATGTCACATAACATTCCTCGCCCTGAACTCTCTCTGGCATACACCATCTGTCGTTGCGTATTTGATGATTTTCTTATTGTAACTTACACATTGCCATTTCAAAGCAATGGCGCACTGAATAATTAAAAGAAACACGTCGTTCTTCGTACGATAAATGATAATCTAGCGTCTACAAATGCCATATTAGCATCAGTTAAACACGGACATCAATAGTATGAGATTAAAGAACGCATCTCCCAACTGATAACGGTAGTGTAGTGGGCAACGCGTTGGATTGTGCCGGCGAAGGTCATTGCTTCGGATCCCGCCACTACCTACATTTTTTTTCGTAAAAGGGTTGCAGACACACTCATTAAATAATTTTTTATTATTTAGATTATTATTGTGGTCCAAAATGTTTGCAAAAACTTATAAAACAGTCAAACACGTCAGTGCGATTTTTTCTTTCTTTCTTTTTCAATTTGTTTGTTGACTGGAAACATCAGATGGAACTCATCGTGGGCTTTGTACTGGTTTACAATAAAGCCCTCAAGTGAATCTCCTCCTGTCCTTTTAATTTGCAGTGTAACGAAAACAAGCAATACGGGTCGACATAGCAAGGTACAGACCCGCAGGTGTCAGTGCAGACAGACACCGTAGCTCCGACTAATAATGCGTTCCAGAGCGGGAAAACCCACTCCAGTGCGTGATTGCAGAATTAAGTGGCAATCTATATTCGGATGTGGAAACAGAATGGAGTGTTTGCCGTCTGCGTTCGGAAATCGACTTCCCGTTGGAGGAGGCGGCGTTCTTTGCAGGGGCCTTCAGGGGTGCGAGGGAAACATTTGTATAAATGGTGGGGCGCCCGGGGCAGTTTATTATTCAGCAGTTGGCTGCGATGGGCGCGCAGTCCACCGCTCCCAGCGCAGAGCTCTGCTTGCTGCATATTCACGCCCTGCCGCGCCGGCGCCAGCTGCGGAATGTTGTCACCCTGACGCTGACGCGCCAAATTAGCGAGTTCTTTGATTTGCATGCCATCCGGAAGAGAGCCGCAAATTGAGTGGCAGCCTATGACGAATCCCAAGAAAATGACCACATGTGGCAATTGCGGAATGAGCTAAACACAGAATGTGACGACTACAGTGTTCAGAACAACATGCATGCAGAGAGATCGCTCATCGGTGTTGCCACACTGCCGAAATAAAGAAAACTGCGACACACTCAAGGACAAGACAGTTTTCGTGATCAGTAGGGTTACAGGTATGAACTGATTATACACTCCTGACCATTAAAATTGCTACACCACGAAGATGGCGTGCTACAGACGCGAAATTTAACCGACAGGAACAAGATGCTGTGATATGCAAATGATAAGCTGGAATCAAACTTTCAATCTGCAGTGGAGTGTGCGCTGATATGAAACTTCCTGGCAGATTAAAATTGTGTGTCGGAACCGGGACTCGAACCTGGGACCTTTGCCTTTCGCGGGCAAGCGCACTACCGACTGTGCTATCCCGACACGACTCACGATGCCGCCTCACAACTTTACTTCCGCCAGTACCTTGCGTCCTACTTTCCAAACCTTCGCAGGAGAGCTTCTGTGAGCTTTGGAAAGTAGGAGGCGAGGTACTGGCGGAAGTAAAGTTGTGAGGCGGCATCGTGAGTCGTGTCGGGATAGCACAGCCGGTAGTGCGCTTGCTCGCGAAAGACAAAGGTCCCAAGTTCGAGTCCCGGTTCCGACACACAATTTTAATCTGCCAGGAAGTTTCAAATGACAAGCTTTTCAGAGTATTCACACAAGGTTGGCGCCTGTGTCGACACCCACAACGTGCTGACACGAGGAAAGTTTCCAACCGATTTCTCATACACAAACAGCAGTTGACCGGCGTTGCCTGGTGATACGTTGTTGTGATGCCTCGTGTAAGGAGGATAAATGCGTACCATCTCGTTTCCGACTTTGATAAACGTCAGTTTGTAGTTTATCGTATCGCGACATTGCTGCTCGCGTTGGTCGCGATCCAGTGACGGTTACCAGAATACCGAATCGGTGGGTTCTGGAGGGTAATACAGAACGCCGTGCTGGATTCCAACGGCCTCGCATCACTAGCAGTCGAGATGACAGGCATCTTATCCGCATGGCTGTAACGGATCGTGCAGCCATGTCTCGATTCATGAGTCAACAGATGGGGACGTTTGCAAGACAACAATCATCTGCACGAACAGTTAGACGTCGTTTGCAGATCGGAGACCATGGCTGCGGTTACTCTCGACACTGTATCCCAGACAGGAGCGCTTGCGATGGTGTACGCAACGATGAACCTGGGTGCACGAATGGCAATACGTCATTTTTTCGGATGAATCAAGGTTCTGTTTACAGCATCATTATGGTCGCATCCCTATTTGGCGACATTGCGGTGAACGCACATTGGAAGCGTACCATTGGTTACACGTCTCGGCCACCTATTGTTCGGATCGACGGCACTTTGAACAGTGGACGTTACATTTCAGATATGTTACGACCAGTAACCTGCCAAACCCTACCTTTGAGCAGAATAATGCACGACCGCATGTTGCAGGTCCTGTATGCTCATTTCTGGATACGACTGCTGCCCTGGCCAGCACATTCTCCAAATCTCTCACCAATTGAAATGGTGGTCGAGCAACTGGCTCGTCACAATACGCCAGTCACTACTGTTGATGATCTTTGGTATCGTGTTGAAGCTGCAAGGGAATCTGTACCTGTACACGCCATGCAAGCGCTGATTCAAAGCCCAGGCGTATCAAGGCCGTTATTACGGCATAGGTGGTTGTTATAGGTAGTGATTTCTCAGGATCTGGTCACCCAAATTGCGTGAAAACGCAATCGCAAGTCAGTTCTAGTATAATATATTTGTCCATTGAATACCCGTTTATCATCTACATTTCTTCTTGGTGTATCAATTTTAATGTCCAGTAGTGTACCTGTAAATATGAGATCGAAGCTCATTGTTATAGAACTCCACAGCCACGGGAGAATAGCTGTGCGCACTGAGGCGCCCTGCTGCTGTGAGCGCGGCCGTTCGCCGTCGGGGGTTCGAATCCTCCCTCGGGGATGGGTGTTTGTATTGTCCTTAGCAAAAGTTACAGTTAGTGTAAGTAAATTTGTAAGCATAGGAACTAATGACCAACATATTTCGGTCCCTTAGATTTGCAAACAGTTGTACATTTGGACTCCACGTTACTAACTCAAACCAAAAGAATCATAAATGTCACAGGAAATGGTGGGTAGACAGTTACAACAGGACAAGTATGTTGCATCTCAGTAGATGAATGTGGACGTGCATTATCCTGCTGAACAAACACATCGCCTGGAATGTCAGTAGTGGAGCATTGTCCCACTGAAAGCAGCTCAAAAATGGCAGTGCTACTGAATTGTATTCCAGAAAGAAGCATATCACTTTCCTTCGTATAATTGCAAGGCAGCAGTCCTTTGTCATACAGAAAAAAGCATATCACCTGACTGTCGAAAAAATGGGAGTAGCCCAATGAAATTGCAGCATTAGTGCACTGTCCTAATGAAAGAAGCACGTTATCTACACTGCTACAGGAAACAGCGTGTGAATTTAACTACTGGCTACTCGACCTGCGAAAACACTAAATGTGGCTCTGAGTTGTAGCTTTCAGTCACACAAACCATGAAGCCTAAGAGGGGACCTCTTGTCCACAAAATATTTGAACCATTTATCAGAACTTTAAGAGGACTGTGCCTGCATGTAATAAACACAAAAGTCCAGTAGTCTTTCAAAATACGTCATTTGTAGTGTATCTTTTCATGTTAGTTTTACGCTCCAGAAAACGTTGCTCAACTTCATGTACACGAACTTTAACAGCGTTCATTAATATGAACCTATTAGTTACCAAATTCTGACGGCGAGTCTTACAACACAATATTGTCAACGTTGTGGTTAACATGGGCAACATATTTTTGAATATATATTGAATGTGTCTCAAATCGTTTGGATAATACTAGGTGTGCAACGGTTAAGATAGTGAAGAAACTGTCAGAAATATATGTTTATTATTGACAGACAGCGTATGCTGCATAACAATAACATACATCATAGCAAAGCAATGTAGTCAAGAGCAGCTTCATACATTAGTAAAAATAAATAACAAAATATCAGTTTGGTTTTCAGAAACGCTTTTCAGCACAAAGTGATATATACGATTTTACTGATCATATGTTAAATGCTTCGAACAACCGGACATCACACGTTGGGATTTTTTTAATGACATCTCAAAGGCTATTCACGGTGGAAATCCTCCAGATTAGTTCAAATATTGTGGTACGTGTCGGATAGTTTGCCAATGGTTTTGTTCTTACTTAAATGAAAGAATACAGAAAATTGGTTCACATAAAGTGCAAAAATCGTACGTTTCTTCAAACTGGAAAGCTATCAAGAATGGGGTTCCACAGGGCTCGGTCTAGGGTCCTTTGCTGTTCTTAATATATTAATGACTTGCCATTCTCTATTCACGCAGTTGCAAAGCTAGTACTTTTGCTGATGATACAGTTATTGCAACCACACATGACAAAGATGAATTATCTGGTGTAATTGTAAATAATGTCTTTTAGAAAATCATTAAGTGTTTCTCTGCCAATGGACTCTCACACGTTACAAATCATTACGAAATATATTCATTATCTATATAGAAGCACGAATCTAATAACTAATCTAATTGCTCAAAATACCAGTCACTAATCCTAGTACATGTACCTATTGTCTGCATTACAATAAAAATTCATTTCCGTTTATTGGTTTTTCATGTCTGAATAAGTTATAATCGGTTGAGGACGCAATATAAGGTGTTTTTAAGATTTGAGACATCTTATATATATACCTACTATATAGTAGTATTTACAAACGATATGCATTTTCCTAAAAAATAGAAAGTTGGTTGGCCGATTTACTGCGAATATTTAGGTAATGCAGTGAAAAACATTGAAACGATGGTACGCTTTGTAGTTTTATAGTTTTATTATATATATATATATATATATATATATATATATATATAGGGTGTTTCACTAAGTGTGTTTGCGTCTGTAACTTATAAAATAATAGGTCAACACAAGAAATGTTACACTTTCTGCGGAGCTATGAACATAGTTTATTGTATCATTTTCCAAAGAGTTACAGCACAAAGATATAATTTTTTAAATGGAACAATAGTTTTTTCTATCGTGTATTGGATTCGTTGAAACCAGCTGCGTCCAAATCAATTTAAACTACATTCGTATCACAGTTAGTTTAGGAGCTACAACCCTTGAAAGTTTAGGGGGCGGAGGCTACGACAGCGCAGCTGACTGGCTGGTGGTCATGAGACAGTGGGCCGTGCCCCAGGGGATAGCCACTCGGCCAGTCAGCTACGCTATCGCAGTCGCAGTCTCCGCCCCCGGAACTTTGAAGGGTTGTAGCTCCCAAACTAACTGTAATAGGAGTGTAGTTTAAATTGATTTCGACGGAGCTGGTTTAAACGAATCCCATACACGATAGAAAAACTATTGTTCAATTTTAAAAATTATATCTTTGTGGTGTAACTCTTTGGAAAATGATACAATAAACTATGTTCACAGCTCCGCAGAAAGTGTAACATTTCTTGTGTTGACCTACCGTATTAAAATTTCCCGTCACCTATTATTTTATAAGTTCCAGAGGCAAACACACTTAGTGAAACACCCTGTTTGGGTGTGTGTGTGTGTGCGCGCGCGCGCACTTATGTACATTGATGTACGTATGTTTCTGAGAAATTAAGGTTGGCAAACCCTGATTTATCGCCTTAAAAGTTATCACATTCAATTTTTTATTCCTTAATTTGTTTTTCAGAACATTCCTACGTTGTGGTATATTCAGTAAAATACCGTTTGTCCGATCACGATGAAAGATGATAGAGCTACAGAATTTTTACAACCCATTATCAGAGCTGTACAGAGCACTATTGAGAGTCTTACAAATTGAATATAATTTTGTGGAGGAAGCAAGTGTCTATGTAGATAAATATAAAAATAGATAGAGGGGCAGATGCAGTGAGAGATGATGGAGATGCTGGCGAAAAGAGGAGGTGGAAAATTGGAACAAATACACATAGAATTTTTTGTATCATTAGGTGAGGACGAGATGGACAAGGTGCGGATGGAGTGAGGTGGAGAAGGACGGGACGAAAGTAGACATGGGGGGGGGAGAAAGACGTAGACAGAGAAGGTGGATATAGAGTGTACAATATTATTACAATAACTGGGCAACGCCATTGGTTTGCCTAGTTGAGACAATTTACAGACACCAGTGCACTGATTACAAAAGTCTTTGTTCTTCATTAGAATAATCGTCAGAGAGGAGCAGAGGAGAAGGTTTTGTGTAAGAAATGTGTTGTTATTGGAGACCGCTGGTCGCTGGTTCTGCGAGTGCTCTGGAGGGATGGGTGGAGGGGGGAGAGTGTCCTGGCCGAGAATCCAATAAGGCTGTGGCGGCGGCAGCGGCCTGCAAATCGCGTTACGCCGTGTCTGGGGGGGGGGGGGGGGGGGGCAGGCGGAGGTGTCTGCTGTCTAAACGCGCTGCAAACATCCTCCAGTTTCCTATTAAATATCATCAGCTGACTTCCTATAGCGTATAAAATGAACATTAACAAGAGCAAAACAAAAGTAATGGAATGCGGTCTTAGAAAATCAGGCGATGCTGAAGGAATTAGATTTGGTAACGAAACAATGAAGGTGGTAGATGAGTTTTGTTACTTGGGTTGTAAAATAACATGCGATGGTCGCAGTACAGAGGATATAAAGTGCAGAATGGCAATGGGAAGAAAAGCATTTTTGAAAAAGAGAAAAAAGGAAGTCTTTTCTGAAGGCATTTGTGAGGAGTGTTGCCTTGTATGGGAGTGAAACATGGACGATAAGCATTGTAGACAGGAAGAGGATAGAGGCTTTTGGGTAGATCGCATAACTAATGAAGAGGTACTGAACAGAATTGGTGAGAATAGGATTTTTGGCATACCCTGACCAAAAGAAGGGATCGCTTGGTAGGACACATTCTTAGACATCGAGGAATCGTAAATTTAGCATTGGAGGGAAGTCCTTTAAGCTTTACAAACATTTGCACATTTTTTGGGGATGAGGGTGGACGAATATACAGAAAAACTCCTGACCACAACCTCTGGTTCCGAAGCTGCGATGTAGGAAGTTGTTGTTATGGTCTTCAGTCCGGAGACTGATTTGATGCAGCTCTCCACCCTACTCTATCCTGAGCAAGCCTTTTCATCTCCTCATAAGAACGGCAACCCACATCCACTTGAATCTGCTTACTATACGCGTCTCTTGGTCTCCTTCTGAAACAATTAGAAGATCAGTTCAGGTATTTGGGTTGTGACGTATTGCCATCGGCAGGATGAACTAAAACACGCTGGACGTCTTTCTGTAGGTTCTATGGAGACAGCAACGTTGCAGCAACCGAAATACTGGTCATGACAGAAAGTTGCTGCAGGGTGGGTTGCTGTTGACCTTTGTTTACTCTACCAAACGAATTGCACAAGCAGTTGGGTTCAGATACGGTAGTGAGCAGCTAGTTCAATTCAGCAACAACGTAACTAACGCATGGAGAGGCATAGGAAGGTAGGAAGCGGGTCAGACGCAGATAGAGGTGGCTGCACCTATTGGAGTGTTCCAAAGTGTGATTTCCAGGACCTGGAAGCGATTTCGAACAACAGAAACCATTAAAAGAAGGCAATGCTAAGGTCTATCACGGATAACATCAGCAAGACATGACCGTAACCTCCGGGTAACAGCCTTCTACGGACAGACACCTATGGAGTGTGTCCCATTAAAACGACGACACCGTGGAGCCATGGATGATTGGCAACGGGCGGATTGTGCTTTTTCCGACTTCAAAACGGCGTTTGACGCGGTCCCACACTGCAGACTGTTAACGAAGATACGAGCTTCTGGAATAGGTTCACAGATTTTTGGCTGGCTGGAAGACTTCCTAAGTAATAGAACATAGTACGTTGTTCTCGACGGCGAGTGTTCATCAGAGACGAGTGTATCGTCAGGCGTGCCCCAGGCGAGTGTGATAGGACCGCTAATATTTTCTGTTTACATAAATGATCTGATGGACAGAGTAACTTGTAAATTGCTTCTATTTGCTGATGATTCTGTGGTGTTATGGGAGGGTGTCGTCTTTAACTGGCTGTAATAGCATACAGGATGACTTAGACAAAATTTGTAGTTGGTGCGAAGAATGACAGCTGGCTCTCAATGGAGAAAAATGTAAGATGATGCGCATGAATAGGAAAAACAATCCTATAATGTTGGAGTACAGCATTAGTAGTGAGCTTCTTGATGCAGTCGCGTCGTTCAAATATCTAGCCGTAACATTGCAGAGCGATATGAAATGGAACGAACATGTAAGGACAGTTGTGAGTAAGGCGGAAAGCTGACTTCGGTTTATTGGGAGAATTTTGGGAAATTGTACTTCATCTGTAAAGGAAACCGCGTATAAAACGCTCGTACGACCACGTCTTGAGTATTGTTCAAGTGTTTGGGCTCGCAGCACATCAGTTTAAAGCAAGACATAGAAGCAGTTCAGAGGCGAGCAGCTAGGTTTTTTACTGGTAGGTTCGACTAATGCGCGAATGTCTTGGAAATGCTCCGGCAACTCAATTGTGGATCGCTGGAGGAAAGACGACGTTCTTTTCGTGAATTTCTCTTAAGGAAATTTAGAGGGCCAGAATTTGAAGCTGAGTGTACTACGATCTTGCCGCCACCTACTTACATTTCGCGTAGTGATCACTAAGACAAGATAAATTAGTGCTCATACGGAGGCATATAGGCGTTCTTTTTTTTCCTTGTTCTATTTGGGAGTGGAATAGGAAAGGAATTGCCTAGTAGTGGTACAGTGTACTCTCCGCCACGCACCTTACGGTGGATTGCGGAGTATGTATGTAGATGTGGAGGAACGATTGGAATCGTAATGAATGTCGCCGGGTTCTGTTCACAGATGAGTCAAGACGGACAATCGTCGTTCCCTCATCTGGACAGTCCCATATGATGTTGTTGGAAGAGTGGTGTGCGTAGGAGTTGGTATAGACTGACGTACGGTCCTCTATGTCGTTCAAAATGGATCTTTGACTGGTCAGAGGTATAGAGACGACATTTTGTCATGTCCTACCATAGTAGATGGCTTTCTTCTAGTAGACAATAACGCTGCTCCCCATAGAGTTGAATTCGTGGACAACATGCTTGAAGCTGAGAAAATTGAAAGAGTGTACTGGACAACTAGTTCAACAAACGTAAACCCAATTCAGCATATCTGGGATGCACGTGGCAGACGCATTGCAGCCAAACTAGCACCTCCCACAACGGTTGCAGAGCTGTCTCATGCACTCATGGAAGAATGGCCAAATATACAAGAGCTGATTGATAACTTCATAGTGATCATGCGACGCAGGTGTGCAACTGTACTGGCCGTCCGTGGTAATACACACCATATGAAGGACAAACAGCATGATTTTTCACTATTATGGTAGCCCCATGGTAGCTTACTCTAAATAAACGCCATGTTCTGCCTGTTCTGCTAGTGGTTTGTTGCAGGTATCTCGTTCCCACGACTGTTAAAGTTCTTCTGGCCCTTTTCTCTTACTTCGCGTCTCTTACGTACAATCACCTTCTTCTACATCTACATGGGATACTCTGCGAATCACATTTAAGTGCCTGGCAGGGGGTTTATCGAACCATCTTTATACTATTCGTCTCCCATTCCATTCTCGAATAGCGCGAGGGTCGAAAGAACATCTGAATCTCTCCGTCTCACCTCTGATTTCTCGTATTTTATTCTGATGATCATTTCTACCTGTGTAAGTAGGAATCAACAGTATATTCTTGCATTCGGAGGAGAATGTTGGCGATTGGACTTTCCTAAGTTGTCCACGCCGCAGCGATAAGCGCCGTTGTTTTAATGATTCCAATCCCAGAGCCTGTATCATTTCCGTGACGTTGTATTTCCTGTATCGTGACAATACAAAACGAGTTGCTCTTCTTTGGACTCTTTCGATGTCCTCCGTCAAACCCACCTGATAAGGTTCCCCCACTGGGCTGCAATACTCCATATGAGGACAAACAAGCGTAGTGTATGTAGTCTATTTAGTAGTTCCGTTGCATCTTAAGGGTACGCCTTTCCCACGAAATTATCTATGTGTTCTTTCCAATTTAAGTCTGAAGTAACAGTAATTCCTACGTATTTCATGGAGTTTAGGCCTTCACTTTACGTCTCCTAGAGGAGCTCCTCAGTTTATATCAACTAGAACGAAAATTCATCTAATCTAAACTCGTCCTCCTACTACTCATCTTCCTCGTCCTTTTCTACCCATATCTATCCATCCTGCTGCCTCTATCATTACCTGTCTCTCCTGTGTACATGAATAATTCCAGATATCTGCCAAATTTCTTGGTGATCAGTCAAACGAAGTTTGTAATTACCCTTTGCCGTACTCCATATAAAATCTTATTTAGTGCATGCCGTTCCTCTAGTTTTGAAGGGACATTTGAAGTGGCGATGCCCAAACAAAATTACCAATACTTTTCAGCTGTTCCTTTCGGTTTACCCCATTTTTCTAAACCACACTGTATTCAAGTGAGCAAGACATAAGAGAAGAAAATTATTCAAATCAGTCAAACCATTTTAATTTTAGCGAGTGTAACACACATCAACTGATACATATACAGGGTGTTCCACTAAATGTGTTAACCTCTGTAAGTTACGAAGTAATAGGCGACGAAAATATTTATTGCGGTAGGTCACCATAAGAAACGTTATTCTGTCTGCGGAGCTATGAACATAGTGTATTGTGTTATTTCAAGTGCCTGGCAGAGGGTTCATCGAACCACCATTATACTATTTATCTTCCATTCCATTCTCGAATAGCGCACGGGACGAAAGAAAACCTGAATCTCTCCGTTCGAGCTCCGATTTCTCGTATTTTATTCTGATGCTCATTTCTACCTATGTAAATGGGAGTCAACAATATATTTTGGCATTCGGAGGAGAATTTTCGCGATTGGAGTTTCGTAAGTACCCCACGCCGCAGCGATAAGCGCCGTTGTTGTAATGATGCCCATCCCAGATCCTGTATCATTTCCATAACGCTGTCTCCCCTGTATCGCGACAATACGAAACGAGCTGCCCTTCTTTGGACTCTTTCGATGTCCTCTGTCAAACACACCTGATAAGGATCCCATACTGGGCAGCAATAGCCCAAAAATGGACGGACAAGCGTAGTGTATGCAGTTTCTTTTGTAGTTCTGTTGCATGTTTTAAGGGTTCTGCCAATAAAACGCGGTCTCTGGTTCGCCTTTCCTACGGCATTATCTACATGTAGTATCCAGTTTAAGTCTAAAGTAATAGTAATTCCTAGGTATTTTGTGGTGTTTCCGACCTTCACTTTGGATTGATTTATCTTGTAAAGAAAGTTTAACGGATTTCTTTTCGTACTCATGTGGATGACTTCACACTTCTCATTATTTCGAGTCAATTGCCAAGTTTAACACCATAATGATATCTTATTCATATCGTTCTGCAGTTGGTTTTGATCTTCAGGTGATTTTAGTAGACGGTAAATGACGGAGTCATCTGCAAAAAACCTAAGAGAGCTACTTAGATTTTGTCCCAAATCGTTTATGTAGATAAGGAACAGCAGAGGACCAATAACACTACCCTGTGGAATGCCCGATATCGGAATCGATTTTCGAACCCTTGTCGACAGCAAGTACATAGTGATGATACAAACAAACGTTATCCTGCAACGTAACATGGTTACAGAGTGAGCTCCACACCTGACTTTGTGCTAAGGCTGGATGGCGTTGTGTTGCAGGATGAGGGCTGGAAGCTGAACCGCACCAACTACTACCAGGAGGGGTGGCTGGCGACGGGCAACGTGCGCGGCATCGTCGGCGTCACCTTCACCACCTCCCACTGCAAGAAGGCCGGGGACTTCCCGCTGCGCACCAACTACAACCTGCGCGGACACCGATCAGAGGTAGGCCTAGGCGCGCGCGAACCAACCCCACCAGGGAGGCCACAGCAATTCTCTAGCACTGCCGATTACAACACGATCGGCAGCCGACACGAGTTAAAAGTGCCACTGTCATCACTAATACTGTTCAGCCCTGCAACAGATAGTTACACCACAATATAATGCGGAATACGAGGCGAGTTCCGTTTGGTTATATAAACCAAACGTGAACAGATACAGAAAAAATATTTATTGTATAAAAATCTACAACTTTTCAACTACTTTTCTGCATAACTTCCGAATTTTGTAGGCACTTATAGCGTGGCACAAGTTTTTGTGTGCCTTCTTCATAGGTTTCCGCCTGTGTATTCAACCATGTGGTAACATGTTCTTTCAGCTCATCGTCGTTGGAGTGTTGACCACTAAGGACAGATTTTAGGTGTAAGAAGAGATGAAAGGAGTTTTCTTTTTCCCTTCATGTTACCGCTCGACCTCACAAGGCGAATGTAACCAAACAACTCTTACGGGAATTTCACTGGGACGTGTTTGATCATCCTCCGTTCAGCCTCGTTCCAGCGACTTACTTCTTACCTATCCATGGTGGTCAACACTTCAGCAATGATGACGAGCTGAAAGAACATGTTACCACATGGATGAATACACAGGCGGCAACCTTCTACGAAGAAGGCATCCAAAGACTTCTGCCACGCTATGACAAAGGACTACAAAATTTCGGAAGCTATGTAGAAAAATAGATTAATAGTTGTATATTTTTGTACAATAAATATTTTTTCTGTATCTGTACACGTTTGTTTTATATAACCAAACGGAACTTATTTTGTGGACATACCTCGTATTAAACAAAACAAAAAAAAAGTGTGGCTCATGAAAAATTAATAACTGGTTGTAATAATTCTTTTGTCAAGAAAAGAAAAAAAATATTTATTCTTTTTTTTTTTAATTGAAAAGTAGTCTGTTGCGAATCGTAATATGTACTACTTTTGAACGCGTTTCGCGCTTTTGGCGCATCATCAGAACACTCAGAAACAGTTGGGCGGCATTAGTTGGTGTAAAAGCACACGATTCTCAGCATTTTGGACTGGACAAAATCACATCAGCGTTGTGATGGATAGGTTTGCATTCAGAGAATGAATATCTATACATTACATGAGCAAACGTTACTATAGTCTATTCACCGAGAGCTGGGACGAAACATAAACAGTATCACGTGGGCGACTACGCTCGTTTCCAGCGAAAGCATTCGGTGTTCACGTGATATGTAGGGGTGTGCAAAATCCTTGGCGCACGCTTTGCAGCTGGTGGCGTTGGCTGGCTGCTGAGCTGACGTCACAGCGAACCTTGAGAAACCTGGGCAACAATGTAACGAAACAACGTGTAAAATAAAACACAGGCGGCATTGAAGATTCAAAGCCAGTTTTCATTCGGGTTTCTAACAAAACGTTCCATTCCAACAAAATCAGTTTTCAATAACAACATAAGTAATAATAATGTTAATGGACAACGAAACAAGGTTTACTCTGTCGAACTTGAACTGTTTTCATTGAGGTTTATAACAAATCCTCTCTCTCCTCTTTAATGCCGTGTAATTTCCACATTTGGATTTCAAATTTTTCTACCACATGGAGGACGCACTTGTTCCAATCTTCTGCAGTATCTGTTCTTACTGCTTCTTCTAGCAGTTCTTTAACTTCCGGCATTTTGAATGTTTTGTTTTTCGCTGCAACGTAGACTTTGTTTATGGCCCACACTACCTCGGTGGCGTTTAATTCACAGTGGTGTGGGGGAATTCTAAGAACAGTTTGCCCTGCATTCTTCGCCATTTCATCTCTTGTGTATTCTTTATGTGCTGTTCTGCGATTTTTAACTATATGTAAAAGTTCTTTCTTCAACATACTGTGTTCAAAATAGATATTTTTAGATTTTAGCCATTCTCATATTTCGTTCTTATTGGAATCAGCATTGAGAACTTGTTCTTTTCTACGAGAACATCTTGAAACCACTTCTGGAAGGTTTCGGCGCACATCTCACCATGATAGTCACCACTTTTCTTGGATTCGAAAGTCCACAAACATTCTTCAACAAACGCTGTTTTGCTGCCAATGTGTGCGGTAATCAGACGTTTCCCTTTACCTGATACGCCTTTGCTTCCGGTGGATAATCCGGACAGAAACGCTTGTTTTCAGGACTTTATGGTGTCATCTTCCCAGACGTTACTTCGGGTATGAACTTAAAAGATCCCGTTGTACAACACGCACTAACGACCTCATACCTATAACTGAGACGTCCACGCTGCCTTGTACACCCCTCGACGGCAGCGCTGTGGTCACGCACCTTGCCGTGTTTACAGTACGTCTCTCGTTTCGTTGAATGGAGTATAGGTGGACAGCTGATAGTCAACCTGTTTATGTAATGTATCTATATTCATACTGTGAACGTGGACCTATCCATCACAACGCTAGGCATCGTGTGCTTTTACAGCAATTAATAATGTCCAGCTGTTTTTAAGTGTTCTGATGATGCGCTAAATGCGCGAAACGCGTTAAAAAGTAATAAATATTATAATTTGCTACAGAGAGTACTTTTCAATTCAAATATGTATTCACTGTTGCTACACCGGGCCAGCGAACTTTGTAGTAACGTATACAAAATTATTTACGTTAGTGTGTTCTCCCCTGTGCACCGTCTTTTCACCTTAGACTTGCTTAACATTTTTTAGGTGGTGTTTTCTCATATTTAGTAGAGTTTGGAATTTTATCTTTGAAATATTTTCCTTGTCTATCAACTTTTACGTCAGGTACGACTTTCCTCTGAGAACACTTCACTGCTTCAATAGGAAGAAGTAAAGGCAGGTACTCAGTCCACATCAAACCAGTAGAGGGCACAAATTGGTTTAACATCAGCAGATGTGCAACACAGAGACAAACAAACAAATTAAGTTTTCTCTGCCCAAGAGCATAATGAATAGTATAGTGTTACGAATTTATAAATTGTATTGGTTGACAGCACATAAGCACGAGAGCACTCATATGAAATTGTCTAATTTCGCAGGTGGGAGAAGGGGTAGAAAGACCTGAGGCTATCAAGAATTTTTCATTGTTTTAGGGAGTCATATAAAAAGTTCCATCTGTGACTCTAACAACTATTTTCTACAGCTGAAATAATAACTTTTAAGTATTTTATTGGAAGGAAGTCAACTGATAGCAACAGGAGTGGGGAGGGGAGGGGGGTACAGGTAGCCCACGATGGGTACAGACACCCATGCGTAAAACACTTAAGCAGCTGTATGACACAATTAAGTTAATTTCATTCATTTCAATGAGATTATTGTCATCAGACACATTGATCCATTCAGATGAACGTCAGTAAAACTGCTGAGCTTCGCTTTAATTGAGGAAACACTTTCACACGAGTTTGATGTACTACACATTTGCCTAGTAGAGACTCTAGCAGCCATGCGAAACAATTGCTAGAACCTGTCTCAAGAGAAGTGTTCGAAAACAATTAGATATTTTCGCTGAAAATCACTGACCTCCAACTGAATTTCATAAAGTGTACTTAGAACGTCGACTATAAAAGAAGTAACAAAAATTCCTAAGTCATTTTCAAATTCTTATAGTACACTTACAAAGATTAACTCTGTATAAAAATTCGCCAAACTGTTCTGACAATGATTCATTTCGAATATTTATTTCATTTATAAGCAGTGCAACATTCGATAAATTTGCAGATGATCTTTGTAAGAGTTGTCTTATCTACAATATCAGTGTGCTATTAAAATCCAAAACTGAACTCAAGATATTATGCCTTACGGCAGCCCAATATACTCATTTCCCTTCTTTCCCTATTCCTTCTCCCTGTAGAAGTCAATTACATAACATGAAATAGTTCTTTACATGTAAATGAATCACCTGTTTTTCCAGTCAAATTTCAACCAGCGGAAAAATGATCCTGCCGGAACTCAGAAAAGGCGAATATGTTCTCTGACACAAAAATGTGGAACCAGCTGCCTCAATCCTCATTCCGATTTCCTCACCAAACATTTTGGCATGCGAACATATTCGCGCACCTTTAGCGCATCTTCTAATATATAAAGCAGAGTGTCCGTATGTTTGTACGTGTTGCATACAAATCTATAGTTTTGTTGCAATCTTTACGACATTTTGTACACGTAAGCTTCAATCCATGAGCACGGTCGCCGTAATTGTAAGAATCACATACGATATATAGTTCACGAGATATGACGTCATAAACAATGAGATGCGCGAAAAACTACTGTATTTTGCGACAATGCTGCTCATTTTCTCCTAAACCATTGGACCGATTTCAACCAAATTTGGTACACATATTCCTTACTGCTGCTGCACAATTGCTGTACGAGTACGAACCAGATACAACACATGGGTCAGGAGATATAACACCATAAACGATAGGAGTTTCAAGAAACTGACACATAATGCGGCGAGACTTTATAAATACACTATATGAGGACGACAGTACTTAGCGACTTGCGACAAACTTTAAACATAATTTCAGACCTTTATTAAACTTTTTATCGCTGACAACATCAAAATACTGAAAGGAAAAAAGTTTGTCACTTACTACTTTCTGCTGTTCATGGACTAAAACTACGGCATTCGGTATAACGTTACAATTTATAATTTCTACGCTACAAACTGTAGCCGCAGAAATTTTTTTAGACAGTATACACGCATACAGCTGAATGTACCTTCGAAATTGTATCACAATACGAGCACATAAACAGTTACGTTTATGGAAAATCACCCCATCACGCACGAAATTTTAATCTACTACTTCTTTACTAGTAACTGTTTCGCAACAGGTTTTACAGGCATACAGCACTTTTAGAAATGAAAATATACCTGAAAAATTATACAATAGTACAGAATATAACTCAATAAATATGAGACAGTACATTTGTATTTTGTTTACTATCTTCCTTTGTTTGGATACAGCACTTATAATTTTGTACATTATGCAAGACAGCGTTATTTCTTTTCTGCTTATAAATGTAGCATGTTTTTAGAAAATAGGAGATGGACAGAGAGAGAAGGGATAGGAGAAGTACTAACTGGAGCCAGGAATAAATAAATAAATACCCGGACAACGCCGGGTATTAAGTTAGTAACTTCGTAAATACTTTGTCGTCTCACTGTCAGTGTCTATATATGTCTCTAAAAAAAAATGTTCAAATGTTTGTTAAGCTTAAGGGACTTAACTACGGGGTCATCAGTCCCTGAACTTACAAACTACTTATGAACTACCTACAACTAAGGACGGCACAAATATCCATGCCCGAGGGGGGATCGAACCCCCGACCGTAGTGGCCGTGCAGACCGTGACTGGAGCGCCTCAGTCCCCACGGCCACCGCGGCCGGCTATATGTCTCTGTTCGTTTGTTTGCTGTCTCTCCTATAGCTGCTTTCTGTCTGTGTCAAACTTTCAATGTTTCATCCCTTTCCCTCACGATTCCTCACCGCTGTCTGTTTCTGCCACTTTCATCGTCTCTCTGCCCCACTGACGTCCCATTCACTTCCTGTCTGTTTGTTTGTATAGTCTGTGGGACTTAACTACGGGGTCATCAGTCCCTAAACTTAGAAACTACTTATGAACTACTTACGAACTAGTACGGCACAAATATCCATGCCAGAGGGGGGATTCGAACCCCCGACCGTAGTGGCCGTGCAGACCGTGACTGGAGCGCCTCAGTTTCCTCGGCCACCGCGGCCGGCTTCACTTCCTGTCCTGTTGCCAGTATCCTTTCTTTCTTACTTACATAGGAAATCTTCCAGCCAGTCACAAACCTGTGAACTTATTCCTTCGCTCGAACTGTGATGGATGCCAGGTCTTCCACACTGTACATACGCTCACTGATACTCCACGCGCCGTGCTCTGTCTCAGTAGCAATAGTTCCTCGCCAGCCTGCGCAGATTTATATCGATGGCCCTGAGACAGCCGTAATGCCCTGGCTGTGCTCATGAGTTCGGCTGTAGGGGGAGCGGGACGTGCTCCTCCATGCGTTGGCCGGCTTGGCGCCGTTAAACGCGGAATCATCGGACGCCCAAAGCTGACGCAGGAGGGTTGCTGGACTGTGACGAGGCTGCGTGTTTACAGGGGCTGCCGGCACCAGCACAGCAGGCTGCAAGCGCCGTGGCTCAATGGGGTGGGGGGAGGGGGGCGTGGCCTCACTGCCCCACCAGCCCTTATCGTGCTGCCTCAGCTCAGCTCTCGTTACGTTCCAGCAGGGGGGCGCAGTAAGCGATGCGCAGTAGGAAACGCGTTTTCAATGTTCTGCGCATGACGTCACTGTGGGACACCTGGGAGCAAAACCACAGTCTGACATCAATAAGCAGTGTTGGTTTCTAACTCGTGAACGTGTGTGTCACCATTTCTGCTGCATTTGCTTAAACCTCTCATTCCCACAAGCGCTGGAAAATTTAAAATTCAGTGTTTTCTGTATTAATACTGTGCACTAAACTTCAAAATACGTGTTTTAAAATTTTTGATCGAACTATTGTTTTTTTATGTCATGTATTTCATGCGTAACACACGTTTGTATCGAGGTATTTTATTACTTGGGACGATATTTTCTTGATTGTTGACACTGTCAGATCAATAATCGTTGCCACAGCACCAAAGACAAGACAATTTACTGCTGGAATAAAATGAAAGGAACCACACTCACGCTCACACTCTCAGCCACGTGCAGACGGCAACGCTACACAACCTCCAAGACGGACAGATTAATGCCTCATAAGTGGCTACGCGCCGTACCAAGCGGCAAAATGCGTGCTAGAAGCATGACGCTCATCAACAATAGTGCGACGTTAAGGACTGATACACAAAATACGGTATAAATCAGCTTTTAATACGTTGTTGTCGAGGAACAACACTGGGAATTAAAGGGTTAAATAGTTTGTTTCGCTTCATAGTTTGTAAGTAAAAAGTTTATAGCGGGAAGTCTATTGATTTCCCGAGTGCTTGTCGCGCGTGCTATCGTTTCTGCTGTAATTCTTAGAAATACTTCTGTTATTATTTATACAGTGCCAGGCTGTGCTATGACGTGTTGTAAACCCCACAGGCAGAACACAAAGAGAACTGAAATAGTTTCATATTCTTCAACGAGACGAAACGTTAAAGAAAGTGTGGCTCTCAAAGTGCTACAGGAAGGACACTGTAAAGGCTGCACATTCTCGAATATACTCACAGCATTTCAAAGACACTGATTACGTAAGGGATCTACAATCGGAATTGCTTGATTTTCCGGGAAAAAAGTGTTTCAAAGATTCCTGTTCTTTTAAAGTCAGCAGTTCGTATTATAGACATTGTCAATATGTTTGTGACGTGATAATGTTAATCATATGTAACGTGTAAATCTACGATAGAATATGACCCAACAGTCTTAACTGCAATATTTTACAGCAGAATAGCACTTTGTATAACAGGTAGAAACAATATCTTTCGTCAAAAACTTGATATAAATGCACATTCCGAGCCATAGCGGACTAAGTGTGTGCAGGCCGTTTGGTAGCGCGCAGTCCCACAGTGACGTCACAGCGCTTACTGCCCAACCTTATATTTATTAGCCTTGCGTTCCAGCGTGTAACTCTGCTCACAACCACCGGCACTACTACTGCGTACACACTGCCTGCGTCGGGTTCCGCCCCACTATGACCACCTGTCAACTTCACACTCGTCCTGTAGCATCTGGAGTTCCTACCCAATGACTTTAACCCTTTAATTCATAGTGTAGTAGATCAGCTACGTACATTATTGGCCCACTTTTAGTGTTACTAAAGTTCGAAATTTACATGAAAATAACAGCTTAACCATGCATCTGACACAAAAATTGAATAACCGAATTTGTAGAGGAGAAAATTCTCTACAACTTTGCTCTGTTATGTTGTTTTCAAATCTCGTATCGTTTCAGAGATATTTGCAAAAATAACGGCGATTTTGGGATGTCTGTATGTCTGTCCGTCTGTCTGTCCGTAACGTGTTCACACTTAAACGACGAACCGTTCAACCGATCAGCACCAAATTTTACAGACATAATTGTAGGCCGCCAGAGACCAGAACCTCCCTATTTCAAATTTTTCGGACAAAAAATACGGCAATAATACCAAGAAAATCCGTTTGTTATATGATTGTAACTTCAAACGAACCGTTCATCTACACGAAAATTGAATAACCTAATTGGTAGAGGGAAAAATTCTCTACTACTTCGCTCTATTATGTTTGTTTCATATGTTGCATCATTGCAGAGATATTTGCAAAAATAACAGAGATTTGACACCCTCCATTGATTTTACGTAAACCAGCCGTTCGCAGATGTCACGTGACATTCCACGCCCAGGACTCTCTCTTGCATACGCCATCTTACGTTGCGTATTTCATGATTTCCTTATGATAACATGCACGTTATTTCAAAGCAACGGCGCACTGAAGAATTAACAAAAACACGTCGTTCTTCGTACGAAAAACGATAATCTAGTGTCTAAAAGTGCCACATTAGCACCAGTTAACAACTGTCATCAATAGTACGTTCGTCGTATTGTAGTAGGCAGCGTGTTGGATTGTAAAGCACATGGTTCAAATGTTCAAATGTTTATAGAACTGATGGGACTTAAGTACGGGGTCATCAGTCCCTAAGATTACAAACATGAACTAGCTAAGACTAAGGACGGCACAAATATCCATGCCCGTGGGGGGATTCGAACCCCCGACCGTAGTGGCCTTGCAGACCGTGACTGGAGCGCCTCAGTCCCCTCGGCCACCGCGGCCGGCGCACATGGTTCGTGGTTCGGGAGCCGCCACTACCAAAATTTTTTTTCTTTTTTTTTCCCTTAAAGGGTTACATGTTGGGTGCATAGATATTACCACAATAGTAGAGTCGTAATCATATCACTATAATTTTTTATTATTTACTTTTTTTTGTCCGAAATGTCTGCAAAAAATTATAAAACTACAAATTTAAAGTGGGTCATAAAACACGTCAGTGCGATTTTCTTCAATTATCTCTCTAACTTGTGACATCACAGATACAGGGCGAAACTGTTTCCATGTGAAAGGTGGGTTTTTTATGGCTATTGGGTTCCCCAGCCAGCCGGCTAACAGTTTTGACCTAGTGAATGGAATACAGCAGGTAGTCAGGGTTTACCTAACGTGCTCGCAAACAGGAAACAGTGGTCTTGCACTAGCGAGGGCGGCTATCCCAGATTGCAACTGAAATACAATGTAGCCACACACATTATTCTAAAAAGCCATATAAAATCAGGGAATGATGATACGGCAAATACAAATATACGAATGGATTCAGGATACCTTGGAGAATCAAACGGCGTAATTATAATTTCAATATCCCTTAAAGATTAAACCCGACAAATTTCAGTACTATAATAATAATATTATAAGACTTATATTTATAATTATTGATACATGGTGTTTATCAGTAGCAATTGCCGCCCGCAGTGGCAGAGCTGTCTGTGGCGCGCCAGTCACAGTCTGCGCGGAAGGATACAATTTTGGGAACAGGTAGAGGACGCTTTCGAACGCTTGGGAAGGGACTCTCGTAACTTGCACGTCGTGGTGAAAGGTTGTGACGCTGGGCGGTCTGAAGCCGCGTTACAAACTTGTGATTTGAAGAGATAGGCATGTGTGGACTCAAAAATTTACGGAACTGTGACTGCAGAACTTAGTCTCTGGTGAAAAGTGGTAAATATGGACGTTAGTAGGCTGTGGAACTGTGATGATTCAGCAATCGTGTACTCGTGTGATGACAAACTGTGTTTTACAACAAATACTGTAATTAATCGCGGATTAGTTTGGAACTGCAATGTTGGATGAACTTCACTAATTTACGAGTGATAATTGGAACTTTTACTCTCGAGTGCGTGTGATACTTATAGTGCCTCTCATGAACAATATTGGAGAAATATTCAGTTATTTACCGATGTATAAAGTAGGACCACCTCCACATTTCATATCCAAAATGGGTAATAAACTTCATTTACAAAGAATTACTTCGTGAGTGAATCACTCAGCAGGTAAACACTATAGACATATAGCAATGCAACTTTGAAGTTTTACGTTCAAAGATATTAAGTTGCTGTACAGATAATTCACGTACATAAATTTTCAAAGACTACTGAAGTGAGAATTATTCAACTCTAGCTGTAAACCCGGCGTTGCCCGGGTGTTTATTTATCCTACACTCTCGTAGTCCACATCCCCTTCCCTAGTCTCTCTACACCCATCTTTTTCTCTCCCATCTCTCTGTCGTTCCCACCTTTCCCTCTCTCGGCAAAGTTTTCTGCAAGGTACCCTCTGTTATGTACCATACAAACATTTATGTACCCAGTGAGCTTCCTCTTGGTTTAAAGGTCATGTGTGCAAAAATTCATAAAGATTGGAGCAAAACTATGCATTTTGTAAAATTCCGTAAGTCAAGTACCCTCTACTATCCACCGAACGAAGTTTTATACAGTGACATTCCTCTAGCTTTTAAGGTAGAGCGTGCAAAATTTCATCAATATCGGAAGAAAACTATAGATTTCTATGCAATAGAAACGCAAGGCCACATTGAAAAGCGCACTTTGTTGTTCTCAAATATTACAGTTTTATTTCATACAACCCTTGTTTTGAGAATAACAAAAAAAAGAGGATGGATCTGTGAAATCGGTCCATCTGTTCTCAAGTTATGGCGCGATCTAGGTATTTAGGGATCCATTTTTATGTTGCAAAGTACCCTCCCCCATGCACCGTATGAAACTAAAGGTAGACGGTGACCTTCCTCTTGTTTTGAAGGTCAAGCGTACGAAATTTTGTGAAGAGCAGAATCAAACTCTAGATTTCAGTAGGAGTTTGCTCCACCATGCACCTATCACAAAATACTTTCTTAGCTGACGTTTTCTACCTATAAACGACATTCCTGCCAAATTTTAGCTTCATAGGTGTAGTTTTCGAGATTTCGTGTTTAGTCAGATTCAGTGTTCTTTAGCTTTTAGATTAAGAAAACAGATTGCTTAATTTTGGATGGAAGAGAATTTAGCGAGACTTGCAGACAAAAATAAATAGTAACATGCAAGTCTGTAATTCTAACTGTATTTGATACAAGGTCATGCCTGATGCGACAGTTTTACTGCATCTAAAGCGAAACTGTTGTGAGCGGTATACTTATTTTCGTTTCATCATTTTGTGGAGTGGGGAGTCAGTTACAAAACGCTTCATAAACGTCCGAAATTACATGCAAACTTTGTTGCAGAACCATAACTACTCCCATTTTCCAATAATTGACGCATAAATCTGGATATTCTCACGCGGCGGCCTCTCATTATTTATGACCTCGTATCTCCTGAGCTATGTGTCGTGCTCTTCTGTTTTTGGGTTAGGAACCTTTGTGAGTGTACGGTGAACAGTTCACAAAAATTTCATTGCAATCGAATGAATGGTTTATGAACACGTAGCGGACATACAGACAAACATTCATATATATATATATATATATATATATATATATATATATATATATATAGATTGATCAAATATGACACAAGACACAGTAGTAAAAACAATAAATTTTCAGAAATTACATATTTATCTCGTGTGTTTCATCCAAAAAGAGACATATTCGCTCACCTGCTGATATACTGTGTAGGCTATGGGGTTCTCATTCAGGGATCGTAGTTGTCTACCCTTTGTTGAAAGCGCGCAAGAGAAGGTACAGACAATATGAGCCTTTCTCAAAAGGTAAATATCGTATACATGGTGTTTTTTTTCCAACGATAATTGAATCATACTTTGTTACAGTGACTGCACTCTGATATGCGCTGTAGCATGCAGCCAGAGATTACGCATGGTTTCCTCCTCGTATGTCCCTCTCCTGTCATAGTAATTGGTGATTACGTGTCGATTAACTTCTCTTGTAGTGGATGTGGCACTGCGTTGTACACAGTGATTCAGTATTCGAATTGAGAGCTTGCCTACATGGTGGTTACTTGCGGAAAGGAATATAGCAGCAACATTTCGTCGGTACACCTATCCCCAACGACAACAACTACAGCATTCAATGTTCGCCACAGTGTTTCGCCCTTTGAGACAGGAAGTAGGTAATTCACGAAGGGCGTACCAGATGTGTTCAGACATCAGACCTTGCAGAAAATGGGATTGACACTGTGGAAGGCGACACCTGTTCAGGATCAGGAAGTGGGCCCACGAGTATTTAAGAAGACAACTATGATTTCGGAATTTATGTCATTCAAAGATGATACCACCATCTTCAACTTACATAACAGTTGCAAGTAGCCTGTTATTAAAATAAGCAAGATCTCAGGCAGTTGAGATCTGCAAATGCAAGTTAAAACACTCACTGCAACTCTAAATTACTTTAAGAGTGGCCACAGTACATCCGCAACGGAAATTTATCTAACTGCTCACTCCTTAAGGGAGCATCCTACGTTTTAACAAACACAAAATCAATGTAAAAAAATTAAATGAATAGATAATTAAAACATGGTATGGGGAGCATGAAATCATAAAGCAGAGGTTTGATACTTTAAAATCATAATCTACTCAGATAATAAGAAGCAAAATAAATGGGGGAGCCCAAATTAAGCACACATCATAAAATTACTGCCCGTAAATTGTTTCTGCCTTTTTTTGAATATGGAGGTAACGTGGGAGGAAATTTGTAAATATACAATACATAGCTGAAAGCACATTCATTCACAGACACATGCATAATGCTAGCAGTATATTACTCTGCAGGAAGACATGATAAAGCGGCGAAAGGAAGCGTTGGCAGCGTCTTGAAGTGATGGCAGGTGTCTTGATCACAAATTTTTAAATATAATGCGCAGTGGGGTGGCAGCAGCTCACTATTCTTAAGTACCACGTGGTGTCGACCACGCCGAATTTCATAACATTTACAAACATAAATTATTCTTGAATAGGCGAGTAAAGCACACGCGAGAATTTATGTAGAAGAAAGCTAGTATTAATAAAACCATGACTGAAGGCTGAAGTAGCGACCGTTACGAAAGCACGTGGTGCAGTCGCTCATTCAAGATGGGAAACGCTGAATCAAATCAGAAAATCTGAGAAATATTTAGCATAGTCGCGGGTACAGAAATGACACGAAAAGTCTGTTCAGCAAGGAAATTCAAACACACAAAGGCTGAAGGCCACACACGTGTATTCTAACCTGAGCAAAACTGGACACACAGTCATCACTGGAATGAAAATGCAAATAATAAATTTACACTGAATTTACTTGAGTTCTGTAAAGAAACATTTCGTCTCACATAGTGAAAGAATTACTCAAAAGAACTATCACTGTAAAACCAAGACTGCCTTATCACAAAGAAAGCCAAGTCCTAACAGCATGCCTTCCCTTCAGCATGTTTTGACTAAGTACTTACTTCCAAGGCTGCAGCAAGAGCTCTAGGTCCACGGGATAAACCTCCCCCCGCCATATACCGGATGTAGAGCGCGATGAAAGCGACGCAGCGTGCGTTCAGAGACTAGTGTTTACCAACCCTTGCTACCTGGCGAAGACAATTCGCTCTTCAATCGCTCCTAGAGAGGTCTACTGTCACCTCTTTTGTCCAAGATTGCCAAGTAAGCTTGTCTCTGGCCATCCAGCAGATGCCATCGTAGACGAAAAACGAAGCCATTTGTTCTTCACTACAGCAAAACGAGGCCTAAAGGGGAAGGCGGCGACTGTAAGCCATTGCGCGGCAGTCAGTCAATATTAAGAGCACACATTCGCATTCGCATTCGCATTCACATGAACATACAAGTTTAATCACACTGATGGAAACATATATAAATATGGGGCAAACATACATAAACATGGGCCATTAAAAATTGATAAAAATAATAATTAACACACAGATAGATAACATTAATGGTGCAGAAACTCTTTAAGTTAGTGAATAAATCAAAACGGAACACGACCACACATTCAGTGGACGTGTTTCACAGTGATGATGATCGTGTGGCATTTATGACCGTTAGACCCCAACTGGGGTCGTGTTCAGCCTGCCTGGCGCAAGTCTCTTTATCTGACGCCACTTCGGCGACTTGCATGTCAATGATGATGAGGACGAACAACACCCAGTTCCCGAGCGGAGAAAATCTCCTACCCGTCCGGGAATCGAACCCGGGCCCCCTGCGTGGCAACCAACCACGCTGTCCACTGGACTACGGAGACGGACGTGTTTCACACTTATATAGGAACAGAACGCAGAACAACCATGTGGTGACAGCGAATCATGAACATTGGTGCAGTCTGAATGTGTGGACTGGGATGATTGGCGACCGTATTTTGGGTCCAGTCCTCCACGTCTCCTAACAGGACAGAACTATCAGCGTTCTTTGCGGGTGACCTTGCCTCCACCACTTCAGTAAGTGGCACTGGTGATTCAAATAGTCACGTGGCTGCTACATGGTGCTCAACCCTCTTCGCCGTTGTCAGTACTCCTACCAAATCGTGTCTTTCCTGATCTGTGGATCGGGCGATGAGGTGAAGTTGGAAGATCTCCTCATCCACATGATCTCAATCCATGCAAAAATCACCTTACTCCTCCAAATGAAGCTCCTCTATGAAGTCAATATATCGGTCGTGTCTGTGAACCTGGAAAATTAATCATCATTATCTATATCTATAAAGTGAATGTCTGTTCCGTGTACGTTTATCACGTCTGAACCACAAGACATAAAGTGCTAAAAATTTGTATAGTTACTAATGTCTACCCGGGGAAGGCTTTAGGCACGGTTTCATGGCGATCGGATAGCTATTTATCTATGTATATTAATGTGAATGTCTGTTCGGTGTACGCTTATCACGTCCAAACGACAAGACGCAGAGACTTAAATATCTGTAGAGTTACTAATTTATACCTGAGGAAGGTTTTAGGCACAGTTTTATAGCGATCTGATAGATATTTAGTAATTTGAAGAATATAACGCGAAATGCGGAACAATAATGATTTTTTGAAAATTATATTTACTCTTTGAAAATCGGTTTTTTTTTTTTTTTTTTTTTTTTTTTTTTTTTTTTTTTTTTTGGTTGCCCTGTTGCTTGAGGGTTGATAATGACAAAAGGGTGGAGTATATTGGGATGGAAAGTTATCGGTGTATATAAAATTTTACTCGCGCGCGCGCGTGCGCGCGTGTATGTGTGTGTGTGTGTGTGTGTGTTAATATTTCGCTCTGCAGCGAAAACTACAAAACGCAAACGAATGGTGTGTGTGTGTAATTGTTGTCTGAAGACTCCCGTTCTACACCATAGCAGTTCCAAACCGACAGCTATAAGGGAGGTGGAAGATATGGTGGTTGCAAGTTGTCAAATTATAAAAAAAAAATCGGACTCAAGGCCAGCGATGACGTTTGCGACTGTATAGCAAGGAGATTACGTACAGAGAAACGTGATGCCACAGACCATATCTTTGGTCTATGCGTCCTACAATGTCTTCAGCTCTTTCTCTGTAAGGATAAGCATACGAATAAGGAAATATAAGAATAAATAAATAAAGCAGTAAAAAAATTCTTTTAATACATCTTTTTAAAAAAATCGATTTTACGTTTCGCGCATTACATCAAGTGATCCATCTGTGATATTATTACAATCATTATTGTTGAATTTCGTGATTGGATTTTTCGAAACGAGTGCATTTTTACCTGTGATTTCTTATGTATTCTCTGATAAATGTAACATGATTTTAGAAAAAAGGAGATGGACAGAGAGAGAGAGAGTGAATAGGAAAAGTACTAACTCAAGGTTCGAATAAATAAATAAATACCCGGGCAACGCCGGGTTTTCAGCTACTATAATTATAAAAGTAAGTGTACAATGTGCGTGCCGCAAAAACTCAAAAACAATTTAAGGTACGATCAAGGGACATACACGGGACGATAGCCCTTTATCTCCTCTCGATCAAGATTATCTTTGTTTTTACCTAAAGGGCGTACAGGGCGTACCTTCGTAAATACAATTTTGAATAGACGTTCGATTTGACGTTTGCAGTTGCACCCGGCGGTGGCCGCGCATGCGTAGTACAGGTAGTCAGAAACTGGCAACTGGTAAATTTCTCGCTTTTCGAACTAACCTAACATGACAGCTAACATTTCTTTCACATACAATACTCATCCATTATATATTCTACTTTAATATATCGCGCACAGGGCGAACCTTCGGAAATATTATTTTAATGTTAAAGAAATCGAACCTGAAATCATATCTGTGGCCACGCATACAAATACTTCAACATTCAAAGAATATGTGGGCTGCACTATCGAAAGACGAAACAGCAGCACACTTTTGTGAGCTGTATTTACAAATAGAGACGACGCCTCAGCGATCTCAACAGTCATTTCGGCAACACTGAAAACGTGCTCATCGGCCACATTTACCTCGAAATTGTTCCTAATTACACCAATTCGGAGTGGCAACTCGAAAGGGCGATTTTGACAACTAAAAATAATATTGTCGACGATATAAAATTTTAACATTCAAAAGAAATTTCCCTGTGAAGAGAGAATACATAAATCAGTCGTTATCATGATGGACGTTGAAGAAAGTGTAAACTTCACTACATAATTTCTAAACCCTCTACGAGTACCAGGAATGCCGTTACACTGCTTTCGACTTAAAATTGGATCTCCGATCAGACTACTACGAAATCTTAACTCGCCAAAACTATGTAATGGAACAAGGATGATCGTCAAACAGCTGTCAAATCACATCATCAAAGCTCAGCTTATAACTGGAAAAGATAACCCTGATTTCTGCTAAACCGCCAATCCAGTTTTATAGACTGCAATTTCCCATGTTACTGTTAATAAAGCACAAGTACAAACTACAAAATATTGCGGCATCAATCTTAAAGACTCTTGCTTCTCTCAAGCTCAACTGTATGTCGCTTTCTCTACAGTAGGAAATCAGAAAAATCTGTATATACCGGGTAATCAAAAAGTCAGTATAAATTTGAAAACCTAATAAATCACGGAATAATGTAGATAGAGAGGTAAAAATTGATATGCTTGGAATGATATGGGGTTTTATTAGAACAAAAAAAAGTATTGCTAGCCGCATGAAAGATCTCTTGCGCGCGTCGTTTGGTGATGATCGTGTGCTCAGCCGCCACTTTCGTCTTGTTTGGCCTCCCAGGCCCCCAGACCTCAGTACGTGCGATTATTGGCTTTGGTGTTACCTGAAGTCACTAGTGTATCGTGATCGACCGACATATCTAGGGATGCCTCACCATAACTCCGGACATGCTTTACACAGTCCTGTTCACAACATTATTCCTTGACTACAGCTATTGTTGAGGAATGATGGTGAACATATTGAGCATTTCCTGTAAAGAACATGTCTTTGCTATGTCTTAATTTGTTATGCTAATTATTGCTTTTCTGATCAGATGAAGCGCCATCTGTCGGACATTTTTGAACTTTTGTGTTTATTTTTTATTATTTTTTTTCCTATTAAAACCGCATGTCATTCCAAGAATGTGTGTCAATTTTTACCTTTTTATCTACATTATTCCGTGATTTATTAAGTTTTCAAATTTATACTGCATTATTAGTCATCCGCTATAATATTTTATTCCTTTATTATTACACTGTTTATTCTTTTATTCCAAGTACAACAAAACATATGAAGTCCCGATGCGAAGCTGGCTACTGCAGCTATTTTAATAGATAAATGACACAATGAAGTTTGAAGAGTTGCTAATTAATTGAACAGTTTGAATTTGTTGTGAGCTTTCTCGGATCTTCTTTTGTAAATAGAATCTATGAGCAGAGGTACAGTATTATTTGTACAGCTCTCTTTGAAGACTGGTGTAAACAGATGCTGTGATCTCGCCGCGTGTCTTTCATGCTTCGCAAAGTTACAGCGTTACAATATTTGTATCACCTTCTCGATCAATCCCTGGACTTTGTACACGGTGGAGAAAAATCATCCTGTACAGTCTATATTGTATCGAAAGTAGCAGAAAATTATTCAGCCCTGCTACAAAGAAAGTAATAGCAGGAATAGTGCCGTTCATGCTAGGCTTCTACCTGCTGTGAGCAAGGCGACATCAGTGCCAAAGAAATGAGATTCAAGTAAGCGAGACCTTTGAGAATCGGACCTTATAAGGTTTGCGAGAGCGTTACCTGGTTCATATTAAATGTAATACCACGCGAGCTGAGGTGGCAAGCAGAGGCAGAGGCGGCAAGACCTAGCAGTAAACCGGTGGCAGCCTGTAAACAGGACGCGTAGGCGATGCCGCAGTCGCTGCAATATCGCGCTGTTTGCTGACAGCACACGACAGCAGTCTAGCGGTACACGAGACTGCTGCAAAGAACTACCTGGCGGCCACTACCGCTACTAATGAAACGGTACGTCTTTCATCCGCGAAGAGCCAACTGCAGCGAATCGACGATACGCGACTAGCTGGTCCGTAGCTACATAAGTGGAAGAGGAATTATCTGAGAGTGGCTGTAGCCACAGCTGTTGGCGTGGCTTCACCGTCTATATCATCTCTAACTCAGGACACTGCATATTAGAGTTCCTGCGTCACCGCGGCATGCTGGACTTGTTTGAACCGAATAGCTACCAAATCCAAAGGAACTCGCCACCTTCACCAATTATACAGGGTTTCCAGAAAAGGGCTCCCTGGTTTCAAAATTAAATATCTCGAAAGCAACGATCGATAGAGAAATGCAGTAAACGGTACGTTTATTGTGAAAGCTGTAAGAAGTTTATACAGCAGTTTGAAATAATAGTTACAAAAGCTGCTAACAGATGGCGCTGTGCGCTGTACAACTCATATCAGCATACATAAGTGAAATAATCGTATGAAAACACTCTTTGCAAACAATCACAATGTTTTCGAAATGTTCACCATTAGCACTACAGAGGTTGCGCAAACGATGAATGAAATTCGCCATCACATTTCGTAGTGCCTCAACCGAAATGGATTCACATGACACAGAATCGCCGATTTAAGCTCATCCAGCGTGGCGGGATGCTTCGGGTAGACCATGCCTTTCACTATGCCCACAAAAAAAAAAAAAAAAAAAAAAAAAAAAATCGCAGGGAGTTAGATCCGGCGAATATGGAGGCCAATCCATGCCTGCACCAGTACATTTGGAATATTCCAAAGCAATGACTCGATTCCCGAAGTATTCCTCAATAAAGCGAAACACTTGTTCTGTCCGATGTGGTCGGGCTCCATCTTGCATAAACCATTCAGTACCTAGTCGATCCTCTAACGCTTGATGTGTGGCGACAAATTGTTCCAAAATTGCAACGTAACGTGCACCAATGACCGTTTCTCGAATGAAAAAAGGGACAATAATGCCTCTGCTGCATACTGCAGCCCACACAGTAACTTTAGGAGAATACAGGGGTTTCGCTTCAGACCAATATGGCTTTTCGGAACCCCAAAATCGCCGGTTCTGCTTATTCACGTATCAATTCAGGTGGAAGTGTGCTTAATCAGTAAACCAGATGCAGCCAACATCAAATCCTTCACTATCAATCATTGTGAGCATCTGATTAGCAAAGGCAACCCTTTGTTGCACAGCTCGTGCGGGTATGGCCTCGTGCGTTTGAATTTTGAATGGAAACATGTGTAGGCTCTTTCTCAGTATTTTCTGAGTGCTGAAACGATTCAAACCAGTCTCTGATGCAATTCTACGGACAGATGACATTAGATATCGCTGAATAATTCCAGAAACTGTGGCGATATTTTCAGGCGTCACTGCGGTTTGCTTGCGGCCAACATGCCCCATTAGATCATCAGTTACGCTGCCTGTTCGTTGAAATTTTGCGAAGAGCGTACGTTTGGTTTCGCATCGGTTCCTTTTGGAAGATTACATCGTGCTTGAAAACTTCGCCTTATTGCCGTAGGACTCTCTTCTAACCTGTGGTACTCTAGCAACAGAAAAACGCGTTGTTCAATGGAATACATGGATTTAATCTCTTCCTTCGCTACGCTAACCTCCTTTCACGTTTCAGTAGTGGAACTAATCGCTCTGGGCTTCGGATCACTATTTATACAAGGCATTACGTATGGCGATTACAGCGCCATTTGTTAGCAGCTTTTGTAACTATTATTTCAAACTTCTTTATAAACTTCTTACAGTTTTCACAATAAACATACCGTTTACTGCATTCCTCTGTCTATCTTTGTTTTCGAGATATTTAATTTTGAAATCAAGGAGTCCTTTTCGGGACACCGATATATATATTGAAGAACCAATAAAAGTTCATAATTGGGTTAAAATACTGTGTGGAAAGATTTCAGTGAAAAAATTCTGTGATGACATTGCAGTCTCTTGTGAAAGTGGGGAAAAACCTCAGGATTTGGTGAATGAATAAACAGTTCAGAATAGGCCTTCGGGGTAGTAGTGTAAAAGACGATTAAAGTAATGAGAAGTACCAAAAAATGAAAGAACAGGTAAAGCAAAAACTGCTATGACGGACGATAGGATATAAAATATATTGACACCGGCGAGAATGCCATTGATGGCCGAAGGGTATCAATCGAACGTTGTACTTCAAATGAGGAAGAAAATGTACCTTTGGGTTGTAGCTTTGCATGGAAGTAAACGTGGCGAGTGGAAAATTTGGAGCAGACGAGAATCGTACAATTTCAGTTGTGGTGCTATAAAACAATTTTGAGAATGAAACATGTACCAGATTTTAAGTTAGACATTCAACAATACAACCGCGAAAACTGCATCCAATTCTGCCCCGTATTTTTTGCATGATGTGCAAAAATACATGCTGCTAGACAGACAGTCCGGAAAACAAGAATGGTAGAAATTGTTTTGGCTTCAATTGCTTTTATAATGAATTTGTCTTAAATATCTCCTATGTACTATAAGTCGAATGTATAGCCAATATTTTTGATAATTGCTAGATTAGATAGTGAAAGACGCAGGGAACCTTTTGGGAAAGTCAGAGAAGGCAACTTCTCGTAGCTGAGTCGGGTTTCACCGTCCTAGGCACCAATGGCAGCCGTTCCGATCGGCAAACTTTACGACTATTGAGGTGAATCACGCGAAGTTTGCGTGAAATGTGCGAGCAGAGCGGATACAGATACGAATTTCGTGAGGAGAAACTATTTAGGTCGGACTCCAATGTTTCTTGGCCAATGCTCAATCATTGCATAAGACACCTCATCGATTAGAATTTTCTTTCATGATGAGTGAGTATAGTCGTGTAAAATCTGCAGAAGCTACCTTGTGAGACAAAAGCTTCGTTAGAATTATGCACTGCCTGACTGGTATTGTGGTATTCTACTAGGCGTATTGCGACTTGCTCACCTTACGGCAGCAGCGTGGCATACGTCTCCAGCCCTGTGATGCATGAATTACCAACGAATGACGAGAAAACTTTGAATTTGTCTTTATATCTAAAATATAAAGCAGAGTGTCCGTATATTTGTACGTGTTGCTTATAAATCTACAGTTTTGATCCAATCTTTATAAAATTTAGTACACGTAAGCTTCAATCCATGAGGACGGTCCCCGTAAATGTAAGAATCACATACGATATATAGTTCACTAGATATGACGTCATAAACAATGAGATGCGCGAAAAACTGCAGTATTTTGAGATAATGCTGCTCATTTTCTCCTAAACCATTGGACCGATTTCATCCAAATTTGGTACACACATTCCTTACTGTGAGGTAACAATTGCTGCATGGTTAAGAATCACATACGGCATATGGTTCAAAAGATATTACGTCATAACCAATAGAAATCGCAAAAAATGCCGTATAATGCGGCGAGAGTTTCGAAATACACTGTATGAGAATGACAGTACTTAACGACTTGCAACAAACTTTAAACATAATTTCAAACCTTTATTAAACTTTTTCTCGCTGGCAACCATAGTAAAATGATGAAAAGAAATAAGTTTCTCGCTTACTACTTTTCCGATGTTTATGGAGTAAAACTACGGCTCTTGGTATGACGTTACATTTCGTAATTTGAACACTACGAAATGTAGCGACAGGAAATTTTATAGACAGTATAAAAACATAACTGAATGTACCTTCTGAATTGTATCACTGTGTGACACGTAGTTCATGATATATGACTACATAAACAGTAACGTTCATGGGAAACCGTCCCATCGCGCACCAAGTTTTAATCTATTACGTCTTTACTGCTAACTGTATTCCCAAGAGATTTTACAGTCATACAGCCCTTATACAAATGAATATATATCTTAAAATGGCAGCAATAAATAAATAAATACCCGGGCAACGCCGGGTTTTAAGCTAGTAGTAAATAACAAGGTGTGCTACTTATGGGAACTTACTATCAACACGGAAAAATACAGTGAGGTCCACAAAATTGAGCACTTGAGACCTACACAGTCCTTTCTGTAAGTTTCCTTCTTCTACAAAAATTTTCCTATAAATTCGGACGTCGAGGATCCTTGCACTGTGTGCAAATTTTCTTTGCCTCCTCTTTATGAAATTGGTGGAATGCATTTCGAAACCATTCTCTAGCAGTTCACGCTCGCCATCATGACACACTAATACCTTCGGGTGGAAAACAATCGATTGTCAGTTCATCTCGCGACACCTGTAGTGCAGCACCAAAACCCTGGAATTGACTCCGTGATACTCTGGGATACTCTGCAAAATATTTAAGTTCGTGGAAGAGGGTTCATCGAACCACCTTTATACTATTTATCTCCCATTCCATTCTCGAATAGCGCGCGGGAAGAAAGAACATTTGAATATCTCCGTTCGAGCTCTGATTTCTCGTATTTTATTCTGATGGTTATTTCTACTTATGTAAGTGGGAGTCAAAAACATATTTTCGCATTCGGAGGAAAATGTTGGCGATTGGAGTTTCGTAAGTAGCCCACGCCGCAGTGATAAGCGCCGTTGTTGTAATGATTCCCATCCCAGATCCTGTATCATTTCCGTGACGCTGTCTCCCCTGTATCGTGACAATACAAAACGAGCTGCCATTTTTTTGGACTGACAGCAATACTCCAAATAAGGACAGACAAGCGTAATGTATGCAATTTGCAATTTTTAAGGGTTCTGACTATAAAACGCAGTCTCTGGTTCGCCTTTCCCACGACATTATTTACGTGTTCTTTCCAGTCTGAAGTAATAGTAATTCCTTGGTATTTTGTGGAGTTTCGACCTTCACTTTGGATTGATTTATCTTGTAAACAAAGTTTAACGGATTTCTTATAGTACTCATGTGGACGACTTCAAAGTTCTCATTATTTAGAGTCAATTGCCAATTTTTACACCATACTTCAAATAGAAATGCGACCATTAACAGCCGTTCACGACAGTCGTCGCTATAAGCCACAGGGATAGAGCAGCGAAGTGTTCTTATGATACGGAAAACAGTGCAGGTCATATCCGTGTGCAATAACGGTCCTCGAATGACAGATACCATCGATGTCTCTATCGTGTCAAATTTGGGAGTATATTTTGTATATTGACATTGCTGAAGAACAGAAAATGCTGCCTGTAGCGATCACCTTCGGTGAATGATCGTGTGAAATCCAGGTCGCTCGATTCGTCTAACAAGGAGACAACATGGGTATCGGATAATAGAATTTCAAAAGTAATAGCAGTATCCATAGCTACAAAACTAGGATAAATGGTAATATTCACTATTCAAGGTTAAATCTGGCACAGAAAGAGTGAAATATGCTGCCATAAAGTTTTCGGTCACTTACCAAGTAGCATCAAAAGTCTGACAGATAACCAACTAGCATTTAAAAAGAAATTAAAGGAATTTCTGAATGGCAACTCCTTCTACGCTGTAGATGAATTTTTAGATAAAACTTAAAAGGAAGAAAAATAAAATAAAAAGCACATTTAAATAAAAAATCCTGCAACATTGATTGTCATATATAGACAACATTTACTATAGTCGAGCCGAAATACGATGATCCCTGGTGGTTGCGCCAATCTGTTTTGAGCGCCGGCTGCGGCAGCAGACCACTGGAGTATGTTCAAATGTTTGTAAAACTTATGGGACTTAACTACGGGGTCATCAGTCCCTAAACTTACAAACTACTTATGAACTACTTACGAACTAGGACGGCACAAATATCCATGCCCGAGGGGGGATCCGAACTTCCGACCGTAGTGGCCGTGCAGACCGTGACTGAAGCGCCTCAGTCTCCTCGGCCACCATTGGAGTAAGTCAAATGCGAACGTCGCTCTGCGCATGCGCGCGTCCGGCTGCGTTGTGCCCTTTTGCCAGTTCTGTCACACAACAGCGACCTTTAGCTGTACTGTCCGGCAGTGAACTCACTATTTGGCAACACGGTTGCATTACGTTTTTCGAGTGGGGCGGTCTCTCAGCCTAGTAGGTGGAGCCAGAGATCATAGCATTACATCTAACTGTGGAAAACAATGTATTACAGACCATGCTAACATAAAAGAATGTATGGTACGTAAACTACATCTTGTTGACTCTTTCCTAATTGTTCAATGTTATATTTCATGTAATGTATTTATACAGACGGTGACTTCTTGTTATTTTAGCATTGATAATGACGAGTCACTTACCGAAATCTAGATCTACAAAATAAAGCAGTTTCTTACCAATAACGACTGACTGCTGCAAAACATCCATTTGAATACTGTCGTGGGCGAAAAAAAAAAACCTTCGTTATGGAAGGCATTCTGATGAGAGGTCATCGTGTTTCGGCCTGACTATAAACTGACACGTTCCACATCATTACGAAAAGTCGTATACGAGGCGCGTCCAGAAAGTAAGTTCCGTTTCAATTTATCTCCGCTGCAACGCTGCGATTGCAGTTCTGCACATGCGCTGTAGACGATGTGTATCAAGGAGAAGATCGTGCGCCATTTGGAGATCGCTGTCAGTTACGTACGCTTTGTTGTGCTTGTTTGAAATGTCGGCGTTGATTGAAAATCCCGCCGCCTGTGAAATCAGGTCGGTGATTCGGTTTCTGAATGCGAGGAAAGTGAAACCAAGTGAAATTTATCGGAAAATTTGCGATGTTTATGGACCAAATGCGATGAGTGCGATGGTAAGAAGATGGATCCGACAGTTCAATGGTGGGCGTAGTGATGTGCACGATGAAGAACGAAGTGGGCGTCCACCTTTGGTTGCAGAAGAACTGGTTCACGCGATTGATGACAAGATCCAGGGGACTGCTGTGAAAAGGTGTTTTGCTTCACGACAACGCACGACCACACTGCAAATGTGACGAAAAACCTCCTACAGGGATTTGGCTGGGACGTGTTTGACCATCCTCCGTACAGCCCTGACCTCGCTCCTAGCGACTTTCATCTGTTCTTACATCTCAAGTCTTTCCTTGGCGGTCATCACTTCACCATTGACGACGAGCTGAAAGAAACTAACTGGTTGAAGACACAGATGGCAGATTTCTATGAAGAAGGTGTACAAAACCTGGTGCCACGCTGTGACAAATGCCTGCAAAATTTCGGCAGTTATGTGGAAAAGTAGTTTAAGAGTTGTAGAATTTTGTGCAATAAGAATTTCTTCTCTATCTGTGTACAGTTTCATTTTATTACCAAACGGAACTTACTTTCTGGACCTGCCTCGTATTTTAAACGTTTGTAAATCTGTGGGACTTAACCACCGTCGTTATCAGTCCTCAGCCTTGCTACTTAAACTAACCTAAAGACAACGCACACATCCATTTCCGACGGAGGACTCGAACCTCCGACGGGGAGTAACTGCGCGTTCCGCAGCAAGAAATTCTTTTCACCTTACTGAAAATACCATAATTTGGCTAGATATTTCAAACTGAATAGGTGAAGTCATGCCAATAACAGATTGCTGTCCTATCTGACGGATAGTAGATGGCCGGCCGCGGTGGCCGAGGAGACTGAGGCGCTTCAGCCACGGTCTGCACGGCCACTACGGTCGGGGGTTCGAATCCCCCCTCGGGCATGGATATTTGTGCCGTCCTAGTTCGTAAGTAGTTCAGAAGTAGTTTGTAAGTTTAGGGACTGATGACCACGTAGTTAAGTCCCATAAGCTTTACAAACATTTGAACATTTGGATAGTAGATGAGGCAAATAGTCGAGTCGTGAGATGTTGCTATTCAGGCCAACTGTCTTCGTATACTCGGACAAAGATTTGCCTGCGCAGGCTTTAGCGCGATCGCTATTGCGTAGTGCGAGCGAAACGACGCTGTTCTCAACTAGAGATGGCTCTTAAAGGATCCGGCGTCTAGGTTTTTCCGAGAGCGCTGTGTAAACACATCCCTGCCAACAGCCGCCAATCCACTGTGAGACGTTTCCCATCCGTCCACTTAAACTGCAGCGGTGGGTAAACGCTTGATGGAACCCAAAAAGGCGGCACTGTTATTTCAACATTCGACATAGTCTGTAAATGCTATGTAGACTTCACACAGAAGTAATAATAATAATAGTAATAATAATAATAATAATAAATGATTGCACCGCCAGCCGCGGTGGCCGAGGGGACTGAGGCGCTCCAGTCACGGTCTGCACGGCCACTACGGTCGGGGGTTCGAATCCCCCCTGGGGCATGGATATTTGTGTCGTCTTTAGTATAAGCTAGTTCATAAGTAGTTTGTAAGTTTAGGGACTGATGACCCCGTAGTTAAGTCCCATAAGCTATACAAACATTTGAACATGTTTACTTTCTGGACGCGACTCGTATATGATCGATGGAACAAGTATTAATCTATTCATCCCCCTAGGTGAATACCGGGTGTGTCATCAAGTTCCGCATCAGTTACACGATTCGCGAACATTTCGTACCGCTGCACACTTTTACACATGTAACACTATACGCAAAATTTTGGGATACACATTTCCTCCCGGGGGGAGGCCACCCCGTAGATATTAACACGCCAAAACCGAATTTACAAAGTCGACCCCGCATATGCGGGAACATGGATAAAGAGACGGAATAAATACGCCGGTTAGTGAGGGTAGCGGCACAATGACTGTCGTTTCTGTGTGTTTGCTATACGCAGAGTACGCAGTCCGCTGCGATAACACGACGCAAAAGCAGCGCAGTGCGCAAATGGAACTTTTTGCGGCGTGTAGCTGTGCGCGGTGTGTGAACTGCGGCATAAAACTCGGAGTGTCGGCTCTGGCCAGACAAACAGGCAGAGTGTACGGGAGCGAGCGGCGGCAGCAGAGGCAAACACCCCACCAGCGCCACCACTGGGGCCACGGCCTTTTACGACTGTTGGCGGACCGTCTACAAGCTGCGCACCTGTGGGGTCAAGCCAAGCCCCCACAATCGCGTAAGCGGCCGACTGCCAACAGCGGACAAACTGAAGAGCGCCTCGGCGGCCATTGTGGTGGCAAACTTCCGCCCCAACTTTAAATGTGCGTAAGATTCTTTTGTTTGTTAAGCTTATCGGACTTAACTACGGGGTCAACAGTCCCCAAACTTACAAACTGCTTATAAACTACCTTATACTAAAGACGGCACAAATATCCATGCCCGAGGGGGGATTCGAATCCCCGACCGTAGTGGCCGTGCAGACCGTGACTGGAGCGCCTCAGTCTCCACGGCCACCACGGCCGGCAAGATTCTTTTGATTAGAGAGAGTATTCATTTGAGTTAAGTCGCGAAAACTATGTCTAACCTATCTATATATAAAAATGAATTGCTGTTCGTTAGTCTCGCTAAAACTCGATAACGGCTGAACCGATTTGGCTAATTTTAGTCTTGAAATATTCGTGCAAGTTCGGGGAAGGTTTAAACGGTGATAAAATACTGAAAAGTTACAGAATGAAACTTTCACTCTGCAGCGGAGTGTGCGCTGATATGAAACTTCCTGGCAGATTAAAATTGTGTGCCGGAACCGGGACTCGAACCTGGGACCTTTGCCTTTCGCGGGCAAGCTCACTACCGACTGTGCTATCCTGACACGACTCACGATGCCGCCTCACAACTTTACTTCCGCCAGTACCTCGCCTCCTACTTTCCAAACTTCACAGAAGCTCTCCTGCGAACCATATGAAAGGGTATGGTGGAGATATGGCTTAGCCACAGCCTAAGGGATGTTTCCAGTGCCGGTTCCGGCACACAATTTTAATCTGCCAGGAAGTTTCATATCAGCGCACACTCCGCTGGAAACATCCCTTCGTCCAATTGCGATAAAATTTTGTACATATCATGTTGAAACCAAGAGCAGGGTTCGCATCAAATAAAAATTTGGAAAAGTCGCCAGGAAAGTAGGAAAATTTAGGAAAAACCGAAAGCGATTTTTTTCTATGAATAAAAATCAATTGCTACCTGGTTGTAAGAGCACCACTTGAGTACGGCTTGACAGGACAAGATTTGAATGAAATAAATATTTTGGAAAATGTACTGGAAAAATCTAAAATTCGAGAAAATCTGAAAGTGCCTTTTTCAATGTGTTTTTAATTGAATTCAGCACTGTAACTGAGTATTCACACGACGGAGAGAATAATTCTTTTTTTGTTTTGTTCATTGTGGTCTTGGAAAAGTTTTGAGTAAAGAGGGTCAGTTAAAAGCAATGTCGCAAAATTCGAACCAAGTTCCTTTTTCAATATGTTTCTAAATGTACTTAACACTATAAGTTGAGAATCGTTCATCCGATAGCGATAAAATTACGATCATTTGACGTTCAACGAAAGATGAACGTTTTTATGAACTAAAAACTTGGGAAAGTTACTCGAAAATTTTGAAAATTCGCGAGAAACTAGAAGAGCTTTTTTCAATTGGATATCAATATCATTCGTCTGATTGCAATAAAATTTTGCATATTTGACGTTCATAGCAAGAGTAACGTTCTTATAAAATAAAAGTTTGGAAAAGTTTCCCGGAAAATTCAGAAAAAATAGAAAGAGTTTTTTTTCTATGAAATATCAAAACCATATATCTGATTGCAATCAAATTTTTCACATTTGACATTCAAAGCAAAATTACATATTAGCAATAGCGAAGCATTTCTGGGACGACTAGTTGAAATATATAACTACAAAACAGATTCAGACACCTTGAATGTGCAATAACTATCGGTTGTGTGTAAATTTATTACACTTACAGTGTAGAAATTGGCCAACAGCGTTTCTTCTTTCTAACCAAACCGAACTGTAAAATTTAGTTTTTTACCGTTCTAAGTGCAGCATATGAACGGAGTTTATCGTCGGACACGATTTTTGGCGGTTTCTCAGTGTGTTCTACGATTGTGAAACATTTGTACAAACATTAATTTCGGGAGAGTTTCACATTTTACCTCTTTGCTTTAGTGCAGTATTCTCTAATATTTAGATATTTCATAGCATCAAAAAAATCAAACAGGGCTGCCTGAAACAGCTAATGTTAAAAATCGATCGTGAAAGTGAAATATGACATCAGATACGTAACTGAAAAATAGCTTCTTACCTTGTGAATACAACAACCAGCCACTACCAAATTCTTTTAAGAACAGGAAATATACTACAACTTTCTCTTAACTAATGCATCTAACATTAGCATTAGGGTATCTAGCAAGAATTTAGCTCGTTTAATGCTGTAAGCCAAATATCTTACAGTAGCGTGAAAAAATGTTCAAATGTTTGTAAAGATTAAGGGACTTAACTACGGGGTCATCAGTCCCTAAACTTACAAACTACCTGTGAACTACTTACGAACTAGGACGGCACAAATATCCATGCCCGAGGGGGGATTCGAACCCTCGACCGTAGTGGCCGTGCAGACCGTGACTGAAGCGCTTCAGTCCCCTCGGCCACCGCGGTCGGCACAGTACCGTGAACTGCTCAAAAGTCAACAACTATTGTCATAGGGTTCAACTTCACAAAGCGCATCCAGTGTGACTGTGTGTCTTGCTATATTGTCTTGACTAACAGTCTGTTAAGCAAGAGTAACTATCTCTTGTGGGAGGGATACTTGTATTCCTGAGAAATATAAATGGGAAGACAGTCTTCGTTCTTTTTATTCCTTTCTTAAATCGATTTACGCAGTTAAACGCTGAGCAGCTGTTCACCATCGTGCTTAATGTGCACTGCAATAGACAAACAGTACAAACGTGACTCAGTTGTGTATATACCGCAGTAGCTATATAATACACGATTTACTTGCTAACAACACTCGTATTTATGTGACGCTTGCCACTACCATGGCGGCCGGGCGAAGGTTCAAATTATCCCGCGACAGCAGTGCCGTCAGGGAGTCTAGTTATTTTTACACAGTCTTTGGTCAAACAGCACGGCGGCAGCAGCAAAAGGTAAGGGGAGGGCGTACCCCACACACCATCACAGCAAGCCAGCATCTTCATTTCGCTTAGGCCGGTATTACAATATCAAATTATTGGACAAAGAATTGGACGAAAAATTGCATGAGGTATTCCTGCTATTCTTTGACAAAGATATTGAATGAAGCTCCAAAGGGGGTAGTGTACTATCATCCAGTATTTTGTCAATGTTCCTTCAAAATGGCAGTGTAACGCTCAGCTGTCACTTATACTACAGCTACGTTGTCTCTGCATTTAGAACAGGAGGAGGCAAAACACAAAAGGAAACGTGCTTGGATGAAACCGTGCATGTCACGGCGGGATAAATAAGTGTTCGATTAGATTATTAAGTGTTCGATTTATTACGGAAACGAGACGATTTTCTTTGTTATATCGTCAGTAGTACAGCCGGTCCGTAATTCAGTGCAAAATTTTGTAGCTCTCCATTCTTCACAATCTGTAATAGAATAACAGAAAAGGCTGACGCAAACAGTGTATCGGAATAAGCTTGTAGGTTGATGAAGCAAGTTTCATCAAATGTTGTTTTATGTATGAATTTTGGGGCCTCAGCCGTACATATAGTAATGAAACCAATGAATAACACCACCGTCAGCTGTATTTTCATATCGTCATTTACTGGCAACCCGTTTCGATAGATCTCGCCATCACCAACAATACGTCTTTTGGTGCGGACTATATACCCATTAGATTTCTAGCTGATTCTGCTGAAGAGATAGCTCCTTACTTAACAAACACATACAACCGCTCGCTCAAAGAAGGATCTGTACCAAAAGATTAGAAAGCTACACAGGTCACACCTATATTCAAGAAAGGCAGTAGGAGTAACCCACTAAACTACAGACCAGTGTGAAACATAACTAGCTCTTCACTCACACGAAGTGATGAGTGCTATCGACAACGGTTCGCAAATTCATTCCGTATTTATTGATTTTCAGAAGGCTTTTGACACCGTACCTCACAAATGGCTTTTAATGAAATTGCCCCAAATTTACTTTCGCCACCCCCACAAACAAAAATCCGACGGTGTTAGGTCTGGGGATCGTGCTGGCCAACGAGTGAGGCTACCTCTACCAATCCACCGGTTGGGGTACACTGCATTTAAATGTTGTATAACGGGTCTTGTGTAATGTATTGGCGCACCATCGCGCTGCATGTACATACGACACCTCGAATGCAAGGAAACATCTTCCAACAATGCAGGTAATTAATTTTGCGGGTATTATAAATACCATCACGTGTGAATTTTGTCTCATCTGTAAATAACAAAAATGGCAAGACATTGTGGTTATGTGGTACCAATGACAAAACTCCAATCTTTGTACTTCATCGTCAGAATGTAGATGTATTTTTTGAAGATGAAATGGATACAGTCCTTCTTTATGCAATGTTCGCCACACTCGACTTTGTGCAACATATATACGTCTGGCTATTTTACGTGTACTAGTTGACGGGCTTCTTTGTACAGAATTCACTATTTGTTCATGTTCATGTAAGGTTTGTTGTGCAGCTCGTTCGGAAGTCACCTCTGCACTTGGAACTTTAGCAGTTTCAAGTAATGTGCGATAAACATTGGAGAAAACTGCCCGGCTTGGTGTTCTTCGATTTGGATATCGGTCCTGATATTCAGTCACAGCCTGAAGTGCATTTCTATTACAATAACCGTACACAAAAAGCATGTCCGCATACTCTTCATGCGTAAATGTATGCGGCATTTTCAACCGTTTCTTCAAAATGCTCACACAGACACAGGACAGATCTAACTTTTCACACGAACTACGCAGCACTGAACACCACGGAACACTGCGCGTGGAGAACATTGCTGCCATCTGTGTTTCTACTGCTGATCTTCGGCGTCAGCTACACTTTAGCGCAAGAGACGCTATCGTGGTCAAGTTTAATTTCATGAATCATGTCATCAATGTACAGCATTTTTAATAACGTACAGGTAAGAATTAAGTAACCTACATGTGTTTACATTGTTCGAAATGAATGGATACACTTCTCAGTTGTAAACAAACATGACACATACTTTTCCATATAATTTTTCTCTGTTTTCATTGAAAATACATTTTTCTCGGTAACCATTGGAAATCGGATATATGTTCATATAACGTTTTTTGTTCAGAATTACCCATACTATCACCTCCCACAGTATTGCAGATTCCTCCTGAATCACCCTGTATTTGAATACAGGGTATGTCCCAAAACCGTGCTGAAAATTGACGTCAATGAAGGGCTGTAGATTAGTGGGTTACTGCTACTACCTGTGCAGTCTTTTGGTAGTGATCCCTCTTTGGGACAGCGCTTGTATATGAGTAGATGCAGGTGTCGGCCGCTCTCTGGCTGATAGCCGCTGCCTACCTGCGGCTAACTGCCGCCCCCAGTAATGGGCTCGCTGCGCCGTGTCTGATCCGCGCCCCGCCGGTGATTAAAAAAGCCAGCCAGCCCAGCCTGCGCACTCATCTCGAAAACAAACGACGCGCCGCACCGCTCTGCGCTGTTTGCTGGGCCCGCGTATTTTGCGCGCGTGTAATAAAGCCGTCACGCCTGCCGATACGCGTGCTCGGGCGGCTCTGGCCGCGGAGCGGTAAGCGCGGTCGCGTGCCGCCCTCCCCCCCTCCCCCCACCCACAACACTTTTAATTTCCACGAAACGCGGCGCATAGGCGCGACCGCCCCTCATAAATTACCCCCGTTCGCACTTATGGCCGACGAGCGGAATTTACGAGCAGAATTATTTCCACACCTGCGCGAAGGACGCAAGAGCGAGGCCCATTAAAACTGCGCACGTGGAACAAAACACACAGCGTGCTTCTACTTGTGGCATCCTCCAGACTACATCCTGTAATGTCACAGATGATTACTGCTGGATTACTGCAGGCAATCACTATGTCAATCTGTAAATCCTGTAAGGAATGAAACAAAAATAGAAGAAAGGGGTTTGTAATAATAAGAGGTGTGATTAAATTTTGAAACAATTAGCAACAGCCGGTCGCGGTGGCCGAGGGGACTGAGGCGCTCCAGTCACGGTCTGCACGGCCACTACGGTCGGGGGTTCGAATCCCCCTCGGGCATGGATATTTGTGCCGTCCTTAGTATCAGGTAGTTCATAAGTAATATTCATAGAATATATGACATCAACTGCGATTGGGCAAAGCTGAAAATGTGTACCCAGTCGGGATTCGAACCAGGGTCTCCTGATTTCTAGGCAGTTGAGCTGCCCCCTACACCACTGGGGACACAGTGATCACCGCACCTGCAAGGACTACCCATGCACGCCTCCCGTCAGATACAAATTCCCAGCTTCGCCCTGCCCATAGTACTCAAACTCGTAGTTATAACTAATTCCCGTAAGAGTAAGGGCTTCAAACTTGCCCACCCCTCCCCACTAACGATAGGATCATTGCCCGTCACCGGCATATTATATATACATGTGGCGTCTATTCCGAAAGAACAGACGTCACTTCTGATCCTGCAGCTGTTATTATTTAATATTCAAAGAATATATGACATCAACTGCGATTGGGCAAAGCTGAAAATGTGTACCCAGCCGGAATTCGAACCTGGGTCTCCTGTTCTCTAGGCAGTGCGGAGGGGGAGGGGTGGGCAAGTTTGAAGCCCTTACTCTTACGGGAATTAGTTATAACTACGAGTTTGAGTACTATGGGCAGAGCGAAGCTGGGAATTTGTATCTGACGGGAGGCGTGCGTGGGTAGTCCTTGCAGGTGCGGTGGTCACTGTGTCCCCAGTGGTGTAGGGGCCAGCGCAACTGCCTAGAAAGCAGGAGACTCGGGTTGGAACCCCGGCTGCGTACACATTTTCATCTTTGCCCAATCGCAGTTCATGTCATATATTCTATGAATATTAAATAATAACAACTGCAGGATCAGAAGTGACGTCTGTTCTTTCCGAACAGACGCCACATGTATATATAATTCATAAGTAGTTTGTAAGTTTAGGGACTGATGACCCTGTAGTTAAGTCCCATAAACTATACAAACATTCGAATTAGCAACACAATGTTATTAACAAAAACTGTGGCCCTATCTGACACACTTTTCAAAAGATCACTCACCTTTCCTTTCCTCACAAAATCTCCAACGGAGACTGTGCACACACTGATAGCTGAAGATGAACTACCACGTATGTTCAATGAGTACGACTTTATTACTACGCCAGTGGTAGTAATAATTTTGAAATAATAATAGCAATAAATTCAGTGCGAAGTGGTTGGCAAGTGGGTGCAGTCCAACCACTGAAGTCAGTATTTGATAAAAATTAATGCTTTTAAGCAAACAGTAAATTTACGTAAATCAGTCTTGGCTGATAAAATGAAATCGATAATGGTATGAGTTTGGTTCTTTATAGGATAGATGTGGCGGTGGTAATTATCGTTGAACTCAGTTATAAAATAATAGAATTATTCATTAATCTGCATTAATTACTATAATGAAGTTCGATTGTTATTCTTAATTTTATCCTCAGTTTCACAAGAACATTTTTTTTCTCTTCTTTTTTTTTTCTTTTTTATTCAGTATCGTAACACTGGCATGCGACTGTCTACGATCAAGTCTCATTATAATAACTATCACTGTCTCTATTCTAGGTGATCTCACTTTTTCTCAAGATGATCTATTTAAAATGTTATTCGTTCATTATTGAGGATTGTCATACTAGACAAGATTGGTTAATTATTTGTTTCAAATAAGCAAGTAAAAGTACAATCTAATTTTCATATATACATATTAACAAAATTCAAACCGGCATTCACAGTAAATTACCACAAATTGCAGCCACCTTATCTTAGTCATCAGTCCAGCGTTGTGCTTCTCTGTAATTCGACAATGGTTCCATTACAATATAGTGGTTACAAGAATTCATACAGAAAGTGTTACGGTAGTGGCTCCTCCTTGGGCAGCTTGCTGGCAGTATGCCGAGATAATTCGCGAATCGCGTAATTAATCGCGACCGTTAGCGTCCGCGATGACACTACCGCGTTTCGGACGTCTGGGCGGATACCGAACACGTAACGAATTTCTTCCTCAGCAGAACGAACGAATGAATATTTCATTAATGTCTGTTTTTACTTCACTTGGATACTCTTAAACACAGGTTTCATTTCGTAGCACATTAAACATATTATATCTTCCACATATGATAGCACTTCGTTACATATATTGTTTGAGCACTCCGCGGACCGCGTACGAACGTTTGATCTACGTCACTGGGCGGCAGATACTGCTGTTTGCCTGCTCTCCCACCGACGAGCGCTGCTGTTCAATACAGTCTCTGACCAGAGAAGAAATTTCGACTACCATTTTTATATCGATTTTTGATCTTGTTCACAGTGAAATATTTAACATACACAAATTAAACCAGACAAGTAATTACAGTGAATAGAAAAGCATTCAAAGTACAGAAATATTTATAAAATATACATAAACAAATACAGCACAGACAATAAAGAAATGACATGAAATGTTTACAATTGTGCATTGCATACATACATTACGCATCACAATCATTAATTAATTGTCATCTGAAGATCATAATTACTATGAATACACTACCTACAGGTTCAAATAAACAAAATCTGTCAAAATGAGGCTCATATATCGTTGTAATGTAAGGCTTACTGTAAGGGTTACCTTACAATCCTTGTACATTTGAACTTTTATTTCGTGTATTTTTGTAATTGGTTATTTTTATGTGTACTGTCATTTGTTTGATGTATATTTCTTATTTATATGTGTAAAGAGACTGAGCAGACATGTATATGTAAAAACAGTAGAAAGTCAGTAGCGCGCTGTACTGCCTAGTATATTGTTAACTGAGAGGCAGTCAGGCAGTGTGGGAGTGGGTGTCGTCCTGTGCGGACGCCATCGCCGGCACGAAAACCGACCGGAACATTCATTAGTAACTTGAAAGAAGGAGGAGTATTGATTGAGAAAGTTTATTTTGAAAGTGCGGGAGTGTCGTTTACCGTAACAGTGTCTGCAAGTTTCAGACTCGGTTATCGCGTTGTATGTGATTGCGTCACGCATGTAAAAAAAAGGCGGTATTCATAACGAGTCTCTGTCTTCAGACAATTTGGCGTATCGCGGAATTGACCCACTCAAATAAAATGGGCACTTGATGAACATTTCTGTAAATTTGTCTTGCCTCGAAATTTTATTCATAGGAAACGCACACATACCGTGCAAAGGATTACATACACATTACATTACATTTTTTACTTGTCTATGCTATAAGCTACGATGCATTTCTGTCTATTCCTGAATTTGATAATATGGTATCGATCACAATATTCTACGCACAGTTCACTCATACACTCGTCATTCGGTTCGTGAAATAATTTCTTGCGACACACCTTGTGGTGAAACCCATGGGTTGCCAGTCTCGTTGTCACGTCTCGAATTTCTTACCTCCAGGCCCTGTATTGCACAGCAGACGTTGCATAGAACTCCCCCGGTACCTTGTTTTTCTTCTCATGTAGATCTTGTAGAAGCTGAAGTCGGCACTAGCTAAGAGTATGATCTCGTATCTTAGCTCCTATAACAGGAAATGTCTCCCTGGGAAGCTCGTACACTAGCCTCGATCTTGAGATCTGTGGGACTCCTAAGACTCTTCAGGTATCTAGCCTTTACTTGCTCTAGTTCTTCAAGTTGTTTGTATGTGAGGTATTCTTTCACTGATTCAAGGCCATACTTCAGGATAGGTAGTATCTTTAGCTTGAACAGGTCCATAGCTGTGCTGATCGAGAGTTGATTTCTTTCGTAGCTCTAGTGGCCACCACTGCTCTAGATTTATATGTAGTCTGAAACTTTTTCCCGTTGTTTCGATTGTGATGCCTAGATATTTGAAATTGTTAACCCTCTTGAGTAATTTTCCGTTTCATCTGACGTTCTCTGCATCAGTGAGTCATCCTCCTTTCCTGAACACTAGTAGCTCCGTTTTCTCTTCGTTTATCTTGATGTCGTTTCTCTCCGCCCATTCGCTTAGTTTGTTTACAGCTACTTGTAGCTTCTCTATATCTGTCGCCGCGATGGCCATGTTATCAGCGTATATGTACGAGCTTGTTCCTGTCATTTCTTTCGTGACGTCGTGCGTGAGGACATTAAACAGGATGGGGCTGAGTGGATCGCCTTAGAGGACATCATTCATCTGTGACACCAATGTGAACATATTCAACAAAATTACTCTATCGATGTCTGTGATTGTTGGTGAAATCTTAATTGTACTGGAAGATATCGAGGAGAATTCTCGCCAAAATTTGAGTACTAATCTGTTTTGTATGGTGGACTGATTTAGCATTTGTGTTAAAATACAAGAGTTAAGAGTTATAAACGTTTTTTCAATTGAAAATCCTTGATCAACCTGACAAACATTTTGATAATAAATTGCAACAATAATTTAAAAGTGAACAGATAAGAAAATTACTTCGGTTGTAAACTTTTTACTGGCTAAGACATTTTATGTTCCGTCATTCATTGCCGATTAAATTTGAACAGAAACAACCTTTTTATTTATTTAGTTATTTATTTTTCTTATTTGTGATACGCCGCTATGCTTCGATGCGCGAGGCATGGATGTTTTTGCTGTCTTTAGTATAATTTAGTTCATAAGTCAAAAATGGTCAAATGTTTGTAGATCTATCGGACCAAACTGCGTGGTCATCAGTCCGTAGCTTACAAACTACTTAAACCTAGGTAAACTAACTTAAGGACAAACACACACACCCATGCCCCAGGGAGGACTCGAACCTCCACGGCGAGCAACCGCGCGCTCCGCAGCGAGACGCTTAGTTCATAAGTAGTTTGTAGGTTTAGGGACTGATGATCCCGTAGTTAACTCCCATAAGCTCTACAAATATTTGAATTTTTGAAGCTCTACAAACATTTGAATTTCATTAATAACTGTTAACTATACAAGGACAAACCATTATAGTCATTCTCATGTCAAAATATTTAACAACAGACATTTTCAAAGTAGTTATCATTTAGTTAGCAAATCATAAGATACTGTGAGACCTAATGAACAAACATAATTACTAAAATTAATCAAAGTAGTTAACGCCAATCATATATGTTTCCTGCAATTGTCATGGAATAACAAAACCCACAGCAAAGATCAAAACTCAGTTACTTTCACAACGATAATCAAAGTTGTACAATTTCAGTCACGATAGAAAAAGAGGGGGGGGGGGGGAGGACACAGAAAGAATTTTTCTTTCGTGTTAACACTTTTACAGCTAATCCAGCTTGCATCACAATGTTCCCACTAGATACATTATGACGTGGGGTGGCAAGAAGAATCTTCAGTGGAGTAATCACATGCATAAAAATCAAAATTATTAATCAGATTGTACAGGTCATCAATTCACTAATTACAGGACATAAATTTAGAACTGAAGTGTATTTTCGGATGTGCAAAGTTGACAGTTACGATCTTTTATCAGTATTTTTCCAGTTTAAAAATACAAACGATGGGCATTTATTTCTATTTTTAATCAAATGCAATATTTAAACCTCTACCCCACCTCCACACCTACATCCAAACTCCGCAAGCCACCCGACGGTGTGTGGCGGAGGGTACCTTGAGTACCACTATCGGTTCTCCCTCCTTTTCCAGGCCGCGGTGGAGTAGCCGAGCGGTCTTAAGCGTCTCGCTGCGGAGCGGTTGCTCGCCGTGGAGGTTCGAGTCCTCCCTGGGGCATGGGTGTGTCTGTGTTGTTCTTAGGTTCGTTTACCTAGGTGACCACGCAGTTGGGTCCAATAGATTTACAAACATTTGAACATTTTCCTATTCCAATCACGTATTATTCGCGGAAAGAGTGTCGGTATGCCCCTGTGTGGGCTCTAATCTCTCTGATTTTATCCTCACGATCTCTTCGCGAGATATACGTAGGAGGGAGCAATATACTGCTTGACTCCTCATTAAAGTTATGTTCTCGAAACTTCGACAAAAGCCCGTACCGAGCGACAGAGCGTCTCAAATCAAATGTTTGTATAGCTTATGGGATTTAACTACGGGGTCATCAGTCCCTAAACTTACAAACAACTTATGAACTAGATAACACTAAGGGCGGCACAAATATCCATGCCGTAGTGGCCGTGCAGACCGTGACTGACGACAGAGCGTATCTCGTGCAGAGTCTTCCACTGGAGTTTATCGATAATCTCCGTAACGCTTTTAAGACTACCAAATGATCCTGTAACGAAGCGCGCTGCTCTCCGTTGGATCTTTTCTACTTTCTCCATCAGCCCCACCTGGTGCGGATCCCACACCGGTAAGCAGTATTCGAGCAGTGGGCAAACAAGTGTACTATAACCTACTTCCGTTTTCAGACTGCATTTCCTTAGACTTCTTCCAATAAATCTAAGTCTGCCATCTGCTTTTATATGGTCGTTCCATTTTAAATCACTCCTAATGCCTACTCTCAGATAATTTATGGAATTAACTACTTCCACTTGCTGACGGACTATAGTGTAGCTAAATGAGAAGGATCTTTCTTTCTATGTATTCGCAGCACATTACCCTTGTCTACATGGAGATTCAATTGCCATTCCCTACACCATGCCTCAATTCGATGCAGATTCTCCTGCATTTCAATTTTCCATTGTTACAACCTCTCTGTATACTACAGCATCATCCGCAAATAGCCTCAGTGAACTTCCGACGTTATCCGCAAGGTCATTTATATATATCGTGAACAGCAACGGACCCACGACACTCCCCTGTGGCACCCCTGACATCATTCTTACTTCGGAAGACTTCTCTCCATAGAGAATGACATGCTGCATTGTGTTATCTAGGAACACCTCAATCCAATCACACAATTGGTACGATAGAGCCCATATGCTCTTACTTTGTTCATTAAACGACTGTGGGGGAACTGTATCAAACGCCTTGCGGAAGTCGAGAAACACAGCATCTACCTGAGAACCCGTGTGTATGGCTCTCTGAGTCTCGTGGACGAATAGCGCGAGCTGGGTTTCACACGTACTCCTTTATCGAAACCCATGCTGATTCCTGCAGAGCAGATTTCTAGTATCCTGAAAAGTCATTATACTCTAACATGATACGTGTTCCAAAATTCTACAACTGACCGACGTTAGAGATATAGGCCTATAGTTTTTCACATCTGATCGACGTCCCTTCTTGAAAACGGGGATGACCTGCGCCATTTTCCAATCTTTCGGAACGCTACGCTCGTCTAGAGACCTGCGGTACACCACTGCAAGAAGTGGGGCAAGTTCCTTCACATACTCTGTGTAAAAACGAACTGGTATCCCATATGGTCCTGTGGCCTTTTCACTTTTGAGCGATTTTGTTTTTCTGTCCCTCTGTCATTTATTTCGATATCTGTCATTTTGTCATCTACTAAACTAACTTACACATCAGACAGTAAACACACACCCATCCCGAGGGAGAACTCAAGCCTCCGGCAGGAGCGGGTGATCAGTGAGTAGCGCGATGCCTTAGACCACGCGGCCACGAGCACTATTGAGCGTTGGCCGGCCGCGGTGGCCGAGGAGACTAAGGCGCTCCAGTCACGGTCTGCACGGCCACTACGGTCGGGGGTTCGAATCCCCCCGCGGGCATGGATATTTGTGCCGTCCTAGTTCGTAACTAGTTCATAAGTAGTTTGTAAGTTTAGGGACTGATGACCCCGTAGTTAAGTCCCATGGACTATACAAACATTTTAACTTTTTTTTTGAGCGTTCTGTCGGCTTCTTGTTTAGGGCAGACACAATCTCTCTCAACTTTTTATCGCGTTTTTTACGGTAAGCCGGAATTCGCTGTACGCAACTTCCAAGCTGTCGCTGCTTTTATGGAACATTTTTATGGCTAAAGCTCGCTGTTGGGCGTTCCACTTCTTAATGTTTACTAATATAGCAGAATGTTTACCAACATCACCCCGCAGTGCTACCACCCGCTCACGGCTGCCACTACGCGTTACTAAATTAATCATTACTGAGTCGTGTGTCAAGTATACTATCGGTAAAACACAATCAATACCTTCAATACGCGATAGTAACGGTGATGCTAGAATCAGTATTCCTAGATTTCCTGAAGGCTTTCGACACTGTACCTCACAAGCGTCTTCTAATCAAACTGCGTACTTATAGAATATCGCCACAATTGTGCGATTAGATTCGTGATTTCCTGCCAGAAATGACACAGTACATTATAATTGATGGAAAGTTATCGAGTAGAACTAAAGTGATATCTGGCGTTCCACATGGAAGTGTTACAGTGTCCCTACTGTTCCTCTGAGTAGATCCGTTAGACCGCTTACAGATAATGCTGTCACTTATCGGTTAGTGAAGTTACCAGAAGATCAAAAGCAGCTGCAAAATGGTTTAGATAGGATATCTGCATGGCGCCAAAAATGGCAATTAACCTTTAATAATGAGAAGTATTAATCATCCGTATGACCAGTAAAAGAAGCCCGTTGTATTTAATTCACACGATAAATCAGTTAAAGCTACAGCCGTAAATTCAATTACATTCCTAGGAGTAACAATTACAAACAACTTAAATTGGAAAGAACACATAGAAAATATTGTAGGGAAAGCGAACCAAAGACTATGTTTTGTTGGCGGAACACTTAGAAGATGCAGCAGTTCTACTAAAGAAACTGTCTACAACACACTTGGGCGTTCTGTTTTGGAGTATTGCTGCGCATTGTGGGATCCCCACCAAGTGGGACTGACAGACGATTTACAGAAAGTTCAGATAAGGGCAGCTCGTTTTGTATTATCGCAATAGAGGGGAGAGAGTGTCACGAAAATGGTGCACGAGTTGGGGTAGAAATCATTAAAAGAAAGGCGTTATTTGTTGCGACAAGATCTATTTGCGGAATTACTTTCATAAATTTCTCTTCCGAATGCGAACATATTTTGTTACCACCCATCTACAAAGAGTGACCATCAAAATCAAATAAAAGAAATCGGATCGAGCTGTAGAGAAACATGATAACAGCTGTCGATGAACCCTCTGCCATGCACTTCAATGTGACTTGCAGAGTATTTATGTATATGTAGTATCACCCTTTATTATTAGTACAGCTAAACATGGTTGGCGTTCAGTAACGGTGGAAAACAATCCAAAAGTAAAAACAATTTAAGCCGACCAGTTGTATAAAAATGGTTTACATGCGTAAACCTTCACCCTGGCTTCGGCAAAAGTAATTTTGCCTTCATCAGAAGTATTTAATTTAGCTCACATGAAAATAGTTGACTTTATTTAACAACTGTTTTAATGTGATCTAAATCAAATACTTCTGAAAAAGGCAAAATTATTTGCCGAAACCTGGGTCAAAGTTTATGCATGTAAACCATTTTTATGCAACTGGTCGGCTGAAATTTTGTTGTCTTTTGAAGGGTATTAAGTACATTAACATGGATCCGCAAATTCAGTAATTTTAAGTTACCATGAAACGTCATTTCTATGGTAGCCTTATCCCACAATAACGTCCCCGTCGCGGAAGCTATAATTTATGACTTCATGCGCTAGGCAGTCTTAAAAAACCAGGCGATGCTGAAGGAATTAGATTAGGTAACGAAACAATAAAGGTGGTAGATGAGTTTTGTTACTTGGGTAGTAAAAGAACATATCACGTCGCAGTACAGAGGATATAAAATGCAGAATGGCAATGGGAAGAAAAGCATTTTTGAAAAAGGGAAATTAACTAACATCGAATATTAATTTAAGTGTAAGGAAGTCTTTTCTGAAGGCATTTGTATGGAGTGTTGCCTTGTACGGGAGTGAAACATGGACGATAAACAGTGCGGACAGGAAGCGGATTGAGGCTTTTGAAATGTGTTGCTACAGAAGAATGATGAAGATTAGGTGGGTAGATCGCATGACTAATGAAAAGGTAATGAACAGAATTGGGGAGAAAAGGAATTTTTGGCATACCTTGACTAAAAGAAGGGGTCGCTTGGTAGGACACATTCGTAGACATCGGGGAATTGTAAATTTAGCATTGGAGGGAAGTGTGTGGGGTAAAAATCGCAAAGAGATGCATATAGTACGCAGATTCAAATCGATGTGGGTTGCCGTTCTTATGAGGAGATGAAAAGGCTTCCTCTGGATAGGGTGTTGTGGAGAGCTGCATCAAACCAGACCATAACAACAACATGCGCTAGGGACTAATGACCACTTATTTGAGAACGATAGATTTACAAACATTTGAACTTTATTTTTTATTATTTTTTTCCCCTGATACGGCAGTTTATAAAGCACTTAGTGGGCCACGAAACGTTGTCTGTGCTTATGTATCTGTGTATGTCTTGATTTATTTTGAACCCTCTTCCACTGAGGGAAGTTATACGGCCGCGGGGACTGCGGCTCGCCAGTCACGGCCTGCATGGTCACTACGGTCGGGGGTTCGAATACCCCCTCGGGCATGGATATTTTGTGCCGTCCTTAGTGTTAGCTAGTTCATAAGTAGTTTAGTCCCATAAGGTATACAAACATTTGAACATTTGATTTGAGGGAAGTTACCTGGGAAGCGCGTTTCCCTTTCCGCTGGACCTTCGCCGGCTGAACCGCCATATTCGTTGCGGGCGACCACTTTTGGAGCAGCCCGCTATAAGTTACCGAGGGGGCTAGTTGCGCCTGGCGGGCAGGCTGCCCGCGCAACCGCCGCTGATGGAGGGAGGCGGACTTGCAGGGGTCGCGGCTTGCGCGCGGAACATTTTGCACTTCAGTACAAACGACGAACAGCCACCTTAAATCGTGCGGGGCCTCCTGTAACCCGGCGAACTGCGGGGAAGCAAGTCCCTGAACGAAGCTGACTCAGATTGTAGTAAGACATCATAATCATGGCTGCAGTTCAGTAACGGTGGAACACGATCAAATTGTGAACAATCTTCAGGCGACCGTTGCATAATATAGTTAATGTACTTAAACCTTGACCTAGGTTTTAGCGAAAATAATTTTACCTTCTTCAGAAGATTAGCTAAACACTGATGTAGTTGTAAAATAAACAGAATCAAGTCCCCATTTGTGGGTATCTCCATGTTATGGAATAAAATATTATAACTGTAATGTCTGCAAAATAAAAATAAAAATTGAGGAACAACGTCACACACAGGTCGAGTGAGCACCGTGTGCTGGTATACTAGTGTTCCTACGCCACTACCAGTAAAAGACCAACTACCGGCCGACCAGCCATCGTCGATGATTGTGAACGACGACATCTGACATAACGTACATTGTCCATAGTGACAGAAGAGCAAAAGTGAAACAAATCTCAACTCACAAAGCGACCACAAGTGTATCGGATTAAAGAATTGTTTGATATTTATGCTACGTGAAGATCAGAACTCAAATAACAATCAGCCAAAGCCATTAGACGCAGCTCTAAAAAATTCTCGAGAAAATGACTTTGAAAAATGTTCAAATTTTTGTAAATCTAATGGACTTAACTATATTGATCATCAGTCCCTAGGCCTACAAATTATTTACAATAACTTAAAGTAACTTGTGCTAACGACAACACAAACACCCATGCCCGAGGAAGGACTCCAACCCCCGACAGCGAACGACCGCGACAACCGCAGCAGGGCGCCTTAGTGCTCACGGCTATTCAGCCGCGACTTAATTGGCTTCCAAGTTTTGGAAGGTACACGTAAGTACCAATTATTAAAACAGTTGCAGCATCTGGTGGTGTGGGTGAGCTGGTAGCGTTCCAGCCTTCCAACACTGGGGACGGTGGTTCGAATCCTGTCGCGAAAGAATTTTTTTTTTTTTTTTTTTTTTTTTGGCTGTGTTCGAATACTTACACCATTTTAATATCTAATGGTAAATTGTAGGTATTTTCGTTTATTTGTAGAAGTGTCCCGTTTTACTGACTGAATGACTCATCATCGCCCAGCCCAAACCACTGAAGATATAAACTTGAAATTTGTCGAGGGTGTTGATCTTACTCTGTAGGCGTCATTTAAGAAGCGATTTTTCGATATTTCGTCCGTAAGGGGGTGAAATATGGGATGAAACGTTTTTTTGAAAATACGTAGCTATTTAGGCAATTTTGAAGCTGGAACTACAAAATTTCGGATTTTAATTCAAAAATGTTCACATGTTGTAAAGGTTATGGGACTTAACTTCGAGGCCATCAGTCCCTAAACTTACAAACTACTTATGCGCTATCTTATACTATGGACGGCACAAATACCCATGCCCGATGGGGGATTCGAACCCCCGACGGTAGTGGCCGTGCAGACCGTGACTGGCGCGCCACAGTCTCCTCGGCCACCGCGGCCGGCGATTTTAATTCAGGGTTCGAATTTAAAAGACACGTATTTCGGCATTTTTTGAAATTCGACAAATAAGGGGGTAAAATAGGTGACGCAAGAAATTGATTTTTAAAAATATGTTGCTGTTAACTCAAATTTTAAGCTAAAACTACGAAACTTCGGATATGGGATCTTGGTCAGGATAAAAAATCCATGACTTTTAGTATTTTTGGAAATTCAACAAGTAAGAGGGTTCTTTTTGAAAACACGTTGCTATTGATATAATTTTGAAGTTAGAGCTGAGAAAATTGATATTTGTATAGTTGGTTAGACGTTAAAAAATACGTGTTTCGGTATTTTTGGAAATTCAACCATCAACGGGGTTAAATTAGAGAGGGGGTGTTTTTCGAAAATATGTTGCTATTTAGGCAATTTAGAAATTATAAACTACAAATTTTCGGATTTGGATTCGGCGTTCAAATTTAAAAGACACGTGTTTCGTGATTTTTGGAGATTCGACCAATAAGGGGGTGAAATACGAGATACAAAAATTGATTTAAAAAAATAAGGTGCTGTTAATTCGAATTTCAAGTTATAACTAAGAAACCTAAGCTATGGATTCTTCATCAGAATTAAGAAGAAACAACTGGTGCAGACCAACCAGCCTACGCATACGAAGCAGCGGGGGTTCAGCTAGTTTTCTATATTTAATGTTGCGGATGGTGACACCCTCATTCACGATGCACCCTACACGTGGCTGAAAGTGTGAAGCTGAACTCCTGCACCACTGATGAAATAGAAAATTGCATTCGCTGGGCAACGACCACCACACCATCTTAGAAAGACGTCAGCTGACGAATACGTGATGTGAAGAGACTTGGACAGGACAGTGTAGCATGGAGAGCTGCATGAAACCAGTCTCCGGACTGAAGATCACAACAGCAAGCCAAGAGACTTACAACTATACAACTAAAGCAATTTGATTATTAATGGTGTAGGCTGTTTTTACGTGATCCCATACAAATATTACTCAAATTGCGAATTCTACCGACAGCTGCCTTTTTTTCGTCACTAGCATTCTGTTGGTAGCTCATACGCAACTAAAAATTTTAGAGGAACAAATTGTATTTTCACGTGGAATGTACTGCGCCCTCTTGTCCAACCGAAAAGATGATTAATTGGAAATGGTTATGGAGACCATTTGCAGCCATTAAACGACGAAATTTTGATGTTTATTCATAATAAACATCCTACAGTGCAATGATTTTTATTTGTGTCAAATAGTTTCGGTCGTTTTTTGGGCCATGTTCAGGATTGCAACTCCATTGATATCGTGGATCTGTGCAGCTGCTTGGTACCCTGCAGTGACGCGCTGGAAGACTCTCAAGCACCTGCCCAGCTCCACGACAGCACTGGAGTTGCAGTCCTGAACATGGCCCAAAAAAACGACCGAAACTATTTGACACAAATAAAAATCATTGCACGATCTGCTGTTTCCTACATGTACATTTAAAAAAATACAGGGTGTCCAGAAAAGGGCTCCCTGATTTCAAAATTAAATATCTCGAAAACAAAAATCGATAGAGGAATGCAGTAAACGGTATGTTTATTGTGAAAGCTGTAAGAAGGTTATACAGCAGTTTGAAATAATAGTTACAAAAGCTGCTAACAGAAAGCTGTAAGAAGTTTATATAGCAGTTTCAAATAATAGTTACAACAGCTGCTAACAGATGGCGATGTAATCGCCGTACGTAATGCCTAGTATAATTAGTGATCCGAAGCCCAGAGCGATCAGTTCCACTATTGAAACGTGAAATGAGGTTAGCGTACCGAAAGAAGAGATTAAAACCATGTACTCCATTGAACAACGCGTTTTTCTGGTGCTAGAGTACCACAGCTTAGAAGAGAGTCCTTCGGCAACAAGGCGAAGTATTCAAGCACGATTTAATGTTCCAAAAGGACCCGATGCGAAAACCATTAGTACGCTCTTCGTAAAATTTCAACGAACAGGCTGCGTAACTGATGGCAAACCACAGTTACGCCTGAAAATATCGCCACAGTTTCTGGAATTATTCAGTGAAATCCAATGTCATCCGTCCTTACAATTGCATCTGAGACTGGTTTGAAGCATTCCAGTACGCATAAAATACTGAGAAAGAGCCTACACATGTTTCCATTCAAAATTCAAACCCACCAGGCCATACCCGTACGAGCTGTGCAACAAAGGGTTGCCTTTGCTAATAAGATGCTCACAGTGATTGATATTGAAGGATTTTATGTTGGCTGCATTTGGGGTTGGCGATTTTGGGGTTCCGAAAAGCCATACTGGTGTGAAGCGAAACCACTGTTTTCTCCTAAAGTTACTGTGTGGCTGCAGTATGCAACAGAGGCATTATTGGCCCTTTTTTTCATTCGAGAAACGGTCTCTGGTGCTCGTTACGTTGCAATTTTGGAACAATTTGTCGCCACACAACAAGCGTTAGGGGATCGACCAGGTACTAAACGGTTTATGCGAGATGAAAACCGACCACATCGGACCGAACAAGTGTTTCGGTTTCTTGAGGACTACTTCTAGAATCGAGTCATTGCTTTGGAATATTCCAAATTTACTGGTGCAGGCATGGATTGGCCTCCATATTCGCCGGATTTGACTCCCTGTGACCTTTTTGTTTTTTTGTGGGGCACAGTGAAAGACATGGTCTACCCGAAGCATCCCGCCATGCTGGACGAGCTTGAATCGGCGATCTCTGTGGCATGTGAATCCATTTCGGTTGAGACACTACTAAATGTGATGGCGAATTTCATTCTTCGTTTGCGCCACCTCTGTAGTACCAATGGTGAACATTTTGAAAACACTGTGATGTGATTGTTTGCAAAGAGGGTTTTCATACGATTATTTCACTTATGTTAGCTGACATGAGCTGTACAGCGTTCAACGCCATCTGTTAGCAGCTTTTGTAAGTATTATTTCATACTGCAGTATAAACATCTTACAGCTTTCACAATAAACATACCGTTTACTGCACTCCTCTATCGATCTTTGTTTTCGAGATATTTAATTTTGAAATCAGGGAGTCCTTTTTCTGGACACCCTGTATGATGGGAAGCACAACCCCTTGAGAAGGAAGAAGATGGAGTCAGTATTGTTATCGCCATTGCTGATTATAACTGAAGATACACGCATCGGCACCGCATTAAAGAGGATCTGCGTGTGGTGTTGGGGTACAGTAGTCCCTGCTTCTGCTGTAGCAGCGGGTGTGTATCCCAGGCCACATAATTTGCAGGGAAGCGAGATTTCCCTACTCTCTCGTATATCACTTGAATATCACGGGATGGCCGGCCGCGGTGGCCGAGTAGACTGAGGCGCTCCAGTCACGGTCTGCACGGCCACTACGGTCGGGGGTTCGAATCCCCCCTCGGGCATGGATGTTTGTGCCGTCCTTAGTCTTAGTTAGTTCATAAGAAGTTTTTAAGTTTAGGGACTGATGACCCCGTTGTTAAGTCCCATAGACTTTACAAACATTTGAACATTTTATCACGGGATGTGCACCAGCTATATAGCCACACTTACAATTGCACAACCGGACGTAACATCCCATCCACACTAGGTTCAAGCACTTCCGAAGAATTGCACAACTTTGAATAACTTTTCAGTCCCTGCAATATTAATGTTAAAAAAAATTATATTTAAGTCAACATTAATAGAAAACAGAAGTGCATTCCTCTATGGATCTTTGGTCTCGAGATATTTAATTTTGAAATCAGGGAGCCCTTTTGTGGACACCCTGTAAGAATGCTGTTTATCCCAAAAATAAAACCAAAAAGTTTCAAAAATAAGAAATCCTTATGGCTTACAATGCGAGTGATTTGGCCCCAGGGACCGCCTGCCATGCTTCCCACTAGACGTGGCATGCTGGAGAGGTGAGTGGGCGCGCCCTGCCCCGCCACCACTTTGTCAGTTACAGAGACGTGCCGGCTTTCATAGCCCGGCCCACGTCCGCGGCGCGGCAGCAGCGTCCGTATCGAGCGTGGGCTAATTGATGCAGCGTCGCCATGGCAACGCCTCTCCCACGTGCGCCGCCCACGCAGCCCGGCCTCCCCGGCTCACCTCAGCTCGGCTCGGCTCACCTCTCGCCATTAAAACTCACCCCCAGCGCCAGTGCCAGGTGGTACAATCTGCAGTGCGGCAGGCGGCCGCCAGAGTCACCCAGCCGCCAACATCTGTATGCCACGCACACATTGCTGCTTCACTTTGACATGACCCGAAAAAATTTGTCGTATCAGCTGTCAGTTATATATGTAAATCATACTTTTTATAAAATTTTCTCAGGCTTCCAGCCGCTTCATGTGTTCTCCTGTCCACGACGTTTCGGCCGACGATTGTCAAGTGGTTGGCTGTCGAATGATCACGCTCACGCTTTTATGGACGGGCCTCGACCTTGGCCCGTTGTTTGTAGAGTCTAAGCAGATAGTTGCTGTTCCTCTTTTATCCTGGCTTGTTGGTGTTGATGTTGCCTGGCTTCTTGGAATGTCCTAGACTTGCTGGTCCTGCAACAGATAAATAAAATCCTGGCTGCTAGCAACAGCTAGCGGTTTGTTTTCGCGCGTGCTCCACTAGGGAGCGGGTCTCTTCGCTCCTTACTCTTGACACATCTTGTGTACACAACTGCCTTGCGGCAGATGTCTTCCCACTGATCAGGGGAAAAGATGGGGTGGGAGTTGAGAAGTTTGAACTTCTTGTTTGACAGGTTCGTTGTCAGATGCTCTCGCAGATGTTGAGAGAGACGGACAGGTTTGCCGGCCGCGGTGGCCGAGGGGACTGAGGCGCTCCAGTCACGGTCCGCACGGCCACTACGGCCGTTCTAGTTCGTAAGTAGTTCATGAGTAGTTTGTAAGTTTAGGGACTGATGACCCCGTAGTTAAGTCCCGTAAGCTTAACAAACATTCGAACATTCGGACAGGTTTGTGTGGGAGGTTTCAGATGGGACGGTAGGAAAGGATAAGGATTGTCAAGGTGGGGATATGTCTGGTCTCGGATGGAGGAGACGAGCTTGTCAAGAACCTTCTTGACACTGCTTGTCCAGCATGGGCAAGCACTCTTACGCTTCCGGAGTCTTAGTCCATATCCATACGTGCTCCTCTTCATCGGGCTCTTCGTGTTCAGGAGGAGATGTGTCCACCTCCATGTGCGCCCCCTCGGCCTCCTGCATTGCTGCAAGGACCGTGGAAACGCCTGTCGGTGTGACTTCTTCTTCTGTCTGCGTCCACCCCTGCTTTCCTCCCCGCTTGTGGGTTGTCAACAAGGGCGGTCGCCTCTTCTTTCGCGGCGCGAAGTTCCCGCACCAGTTCCTCAACTTGGCGCCGCGCCGCGTCGAGTTCGGCGCGAAGCAGCGCTCTCTCCTCCGCCGTGGCGGATTTGAGAGCGCACATCGCGTCGACGGCCGCAGACGTCTCTTAGTAGCTTGGTCCGCTGTCCCCTCTTGGAGAGAGGGCGGATCAGCAGCGGGTTCTTCTTGATTCTCCATCCCTTCAATGGAGCCCTTGTCGGTGTGCCTACTTCCTCCGCCGCTCCAGCTACAGATGTAGCTGCAGCGGCGAAAGTTGGCGGCGTGTGGGCCACCACAGTTAGCACACTACTTCGCGGCTTCCCGCGTCTTCTTACAGTAGCTTGTGTCGTGCGCCTCAGCGCACTTCATACACGCAACTGCGTTCTTGCAGCCCTTGGCCAGGTGGCTGCTTCTTCCTCTCGTTTCCGGCCATATGCAACACCTCGCAAGCGAGATGCTTCATAATGGCCGAAAGAAGGCCGCCTTTTGAATTTCCCGCGCCTCCTCTTCCGCGTACGGACATGGCTGCTGGAGAAGTCGGTTGCGAGACGAATGCTGCTGCTGCGCTGCCGTGCGTGCGCTCCGCTCGGCTGCCTGCTGCCGTCTGTGTGTGATCGTGGCAGTCGAGGATTGTTTTTTTTTTTTTTTTTTTTTTTTTTTAATGGAACAAGTTAAATGAAGTCCCATCGTCAGCTGACGATTTCCACTTCATGTAGTTACAATTTATTTGGGGACGTAATAGCTTTATTTCACAATAAACTTTGGGGGTGGACTCGTGTGGGCCTTTATCTTGGTCCGTAAGATACCCCAAATGATGTATTAAAACTTTACAATTTCAAGTACATGATACAATACAGTAATAATTCAAACATCAACATCGTCGAAAAAAGTTTTTTTTTTTTTTTTTTCATTTAATTACTTAAGGATCGTGGCACTTTATGTCTGTGCCAGGGTAATGAAATGGTCCTTCCTAGTGTTTGAATGTTGTGAACGGTATGCCGAAGGTGGTCCACTTTGTTGTGAATCATAGTCGCCCTCTTACGTATTGCTTCCATTATGGTATCCATACGGAGTGCTTCATGGATGTCTACATTCCTGGTGTAGCGGTCTGCCCTGAGAATCCAACGCAGGGTCTTGTTTTGGACTATTTGTATTCTTGCAACCTGTGTTGCACTAGTTAGGCCCCAAACGGAGCTGCCATATAATATTTTAGACAGTACTGTGGCCTTGTACAGTCGTAGCTTGGCGCCTGTGCTCAGTTCTGTACTCAAGACCAGTGGCATTAAGCTCTTGGACATAGCGTAAACCTTCGGTCTTAGGTTATCGATGTGTTTATGCAGGAAGAACTGCATGTCTAGGGTAACTCCCAGATATCTAACTGGTTCCCCATGGGATGTCTTGCCCATTGAGACGCAAGTTGGACCTCATCTGCGTTCGCTTCCTGGTAAAGTAAATCGCTGTGGTTTTCGCTGGATTCAGCTTCACCTTGTTGGTCTTACACCATTCGGTGATTGCATCCAATTGCTGTTGTAGGCGTCTAATGTTGGCTCTGATGTGTCTTCCGCTGGTCATAAATGCCGTATCATCGGCGAATTGAGCAATCTGAACCCTTTCAACCGTTGGGATGTCGTTGGCATAGATGTTGAAGAGTATCGGGGACAGTACCGACCCCTGTGGCCACAGTTCGAGTGTCCGATGATCGGGCTTCTACCGTTACTGTCATCTTCCTTTCAGTTAAGTACTTCGCAATTAGTTTGATGTAACAGTCCTGTACCGTGGTTTTTTCATGAAGTTTTCTGAGAAGCTGCTCCCTCCACACCTTGTCATATGCCTTTTCCACATCTAAAAAGACGGCAGCTGTTGCCTTCGTGACGTTAAGATTCTTCGTGATGTGTTCAGCCAGACGAAGCACTTGCAACTCAGCTGATAGTTTCCGTTGGAACCCATACTGTTCTGCTCGATCGTTCCAATAAGTGGCTCCATAGTCGAGTGATCGCTGCTGTCGTCCTTATATAGATGCATTGCAGGCTGTGACGTCACTGGTGCTCCACGACATGACCATAAAAGGCAATGTTTTGGTTGCGTGCCTGTCGCGCCCGCTTCAACCTTCCGATCGCCAGGTTCCACCAAGCCGTGATCAGCTGCATGCCGCCGTCTCTATTAAGAGTATTGTCAGCTATTTTGATCTCAATCGCCTCTAAATAGCTGACAATACTCTTAATAGAGACGGCGGCATGCAGCTGATCACGGCTTGGTGGAACCTGGCGGTCGGATAATATATAATAACTAGATGACCTGGTGAACTTCGTATCACTTACCTCTTAATATAAGCCATATTAATTTAAATCGTATGTATGTTAGACCCAGTAGCTTTATAAAGGCATCATTAGATAGTCCAACTATTGGTGAACGTCAAATGTACAAAATTTTATCGCAATCTTACGAATGATATTGATATCATAAAGAAAACAGCTCTTTCAGTTTTCACCAAATTTTCAAGTTTTCCGGGAAACTTTTCCAAATTTTTACTTCATAAGGACGTTACTCTTGCTCTGAACGTCAAATATGCAATATTTTATGACAATGAGACGAATGATATTGATACCCCTTTGAAAAAAAGCTTTCACCTTCTCGCGAATTTTCAAATTTTCCGGGTAACTTTCCCAAATTTTTAGTTCATAAGAACGTTCATCTTTTGTTGAACGTCAAATGTTCAAAATTTTATCTCAGTCGGATGTACGGTTCTCAACGGACAGTGTTGAGTACATTTAGAAACACATAGAAGAAGGAACTTCGTTTTTTTACTGAAAACTTTTCCAAGACCATAATGAAAAAACAAATTACCCCTTTACGTCTTGCGTATATAGTGCTCAATTCAATCAAAAACACATTGAAAAACGCACTTTCAGTTTTCCTCAAATATTCCAATTTTCCAAAAAATTTATTTCATACAAACCTTGACCTGTCAAGCCGTACTCAAGTGATGCTCTTACAACCATGTGGCAATTGATTTTTATTCATAGAAAAAAATGTTTTCGGTTTTTCCTAAATTTTCCTACTTTTCTGGCGACTTTTACAAATTTTTATTTGATGCGATGCTTCCTCTTGCTTTCAACATGAAATGTACAAAATTTTATCACAATTGGAGAAATGGTATTGATAACTTACTGGAAAAATCTGCTTCAGTTTTTACAGATTTTCCTCTTTTTCGGACAACTTTTCCATATCTTATCATCGTTTAAACCATCCCTGGACTTACACGAATATTTCAAGACCAAAATTAGCCAAATCGGTTCAGCCGTTCTTGACTTTTAGCGAGACTAACGAACAGTAATTCATATATATATCGAGCTGCTTTACGACAAGCTGTTTTTACTCTATCGAAACCGTGTGATTCCTTACCAACAGGCATGTATATTAACTAACATTACGTTGCAAAACATACCGGGTAAATTTGCAGTTTGCCTCAAACATGGCTGCACCTTAGTCAGTTTATAAGCTCTTTATGTAGTTCGCTGGACTGTAGCCTAAAGTGACGTCAGTACATTCGCTATAGGACTAGGACACATTGAAACTGGTGAGGCGGGGCAAGCAAAAGGTCGAGCTGGCGGCGCGCAGGACCCGGGCGCGCTCGCGTCTCCATGGCAACCGCGCCCCTCCCCTCCCCCGGCTGTGACATTCCCGCGTCCCCCCCCTCCCCCCTGCCACGCCACACCACACCGCTCCCTCCCCCCCTTCCAACCCATCTCTGCGACAGCATCGCTACGCTCTGTATTGGCGATGCGATTACGCTGCACACGAGAACACAACAGGTTTAGCGGTCTCGACTGAATGCGTTCGGTTCCATTCAGTGTTTAACAGAGGGTCCGGACCGCGGGCATTGCCTGCGTTGTCTCCACTCGTGCGTCTACGCTAAGCCCCGCTACATGCTTGGACTTGCTACTCTTTTGTTATCTCAGGGACGCTAATGTTTGCCAAAGCATTGTAGATCAACACTGTCGTGCAAATGTTCCCTGGTCTATACCAGTGAAAACTGCAGAACGGACAAAACTTTCTCGTTTAATAGAATTTGTCGAACGAATTGTTATCGCTTTTGATTTACATCGCTTTTCAAGAATTTTGAATCTAAATTCGGCTAGCATGTTAAAGATTCGAACAAAGATATTTTTTTGTGCTCGGCGAGTAGCAGCCAAACCTTCAATACAATGCTGCCGTGCATCTTAGTGTAAAATTCAAATTTAAATGAAAATATCAGTCTCTAAATATATTTAATATTGATGTTCAGGTCAATATTCTGAAATGAAATCTTTTTTCTTACCTCGCTGGCCTGTCAGTTTTAAGAACACCGTAAAGTGAATAGTGAAAGAGGTCACAGCTGCAAAATGTACGCACACAGCTGGGCAGCGCATAAAATAATAAAACTTTCACATTAGAGTCGGAAATCTCAAAAATTGTTTGTAAAGCTTATGGGACTTAACTGCGGGGTCATCAGTCTATAAACTTACAAACTACTTATGAACTACCTTACATTAAAGACGGCCGGCCGCGGTGGCCTAGGGGACTGAGGCGCTTCAGTTACCGTCTGCACGGCCACTGCGGTCGGGGGTTCGAATCCCCCCTCGGGCATGGATATTTGTGCCGTCCTTAGGATTAGCTAGTTCATAAGTAGTTTGTAAATTTAGGGACTGATGACCCCGTAGTTAAGTCCCATAAGCTATACAAACATTTGAACATTTTTAAACATTAAAGACGGCACAAACATCCATGCGCGAGAGGGGATTCGAACCCCCGACCGTAGCAACCGTGCAGACTGTGACTGGTGCGCCGCAGACCGCTCGTACAAATAAATAAATAAAAAAACGGAACATTATCCTTTTGGTAGGACTTCAGTATCATCTGGGTTAAATTCCTCGTGGACTCATTGCGATTCCGCTGATTACAGCGTCATCTGTGGCGAAACGGAAAAATGTTTAAGACTAAACGTATGTAGTTTTTGCCGTACAGTCGTAATCTGCGATAAAACGCGGGGGTTGCCATTGAAGATTTCAAGGTTGCCCACCGCCACCCACGCATTGGGTTGGGTGCGCCGAGGGGCGAGTGTAGTATCTTTGGATGTCGCACTCCGATACAAACAAATTAGTATTGTACCCTGTTTTTAGATCCGACATGTAGTTTCCCTGATATCTGAATGTCTTCAGTTAAAACGAACACCATGTATATATACGAGGGTTGGAACTTAAATAGTGGTAACAAGCGGCAACACTTTCTGCGCAACGCACCCGTCATTTTGTACCACAATGCGCGGGCGTACTTGGCGTACGTCTAGTGCTAATCGAAGAGAAATCGCAGACTTGTAGCGCACGATTTAGAGCGTGCTGTAACAGATGATCAATGACCGACACGATCTCCAGAATGCTGTTATTGCTCGTCTGTTTTTTCCTCATCTATATAAACGATTTTATAGGAAATCTGAACAGTTCTCTAAGGTTGTTAGGAATTATATATAGTTATGAGACCAAACTGCAGTGGTCATTAGAACCTAGACTTATCAACTATTTAAACTAACTTCATATAAAAAAGGAACAACTTCCTGATGTTCTGAAAAACATATTTATTCGTAACAAACCGGCTTCTTCGGCCATTATCAGGTGACAACTGACTGTAGTATACATGTTTTCAAAATGTTTCAAATGTTTGTATAGCTTGTGGGACTTAACTACGGGGTTATCAGTCCCTAAACTTACAAAGTTCTTATGAACCAGCTAACGCTAAGGACGGCACAAATATCCATGCCCGAAGGGGGATTCGAACCCCCGACCGTAGTGGCCGTGCAGACCGTGACTGGCTCGCCGCAGTCCCCTCGGCCACCGCGGCCGGCATACATGTTTTCAAAGATGTTACAAACATGTTACGATTTACAAAGATGTTATCACAGAAAATGGATACTTCACAGGAAAGTTCATTACAAGTACATATTTATGAAAATGATTAACATTTATATTATTTAATATATGTTTATAAAGGAACAACTTCCTGATATTCTGAAAAACATATTTATTCGTCACAAACTGGCTTTCGGCATCTTTAGCCATTATCAGGTGACAACTGATTGTAGTATACATGTTTTCAAAGATGTTACAAACATGTTACGATTTACAAATATGTTATCACAGAAAATCGATACTTCACAGGAAAGTTCATTACAAGTATATATTTATGAAAGTTATTAACATATATATAATTTATTATATTTTATGTACATGTTAATTACTTTCATAAATATGTACTTGTAATGAACTTCCCTGTGAAGTATCGATTTTATAATATCTTTGTAAATCGTAACATGTTCGTAACATCTTTGATAACATGTATACTACAGTCAGTTGTCACCTGATGATGGCCTAAGAAGCCGAAAGTCGGTTTGTCACGAATAATTATGTTTTTCAGAACATCAGGAAGTTGTTCCTTTTTTATATTGTTATTATGTTCTGTCAAGCACCGACGGAAAAAATCAATTACTTTTAAACTAACTTATGCTAAGGACAAAGGGCGCCCCCATTCCCGATGGAGGACTCGTATCTCCGCAGCCGCGCACTCCGCAGCAAGGCGCCTTAGGACGCACGGCGACTCCCGTGCGACAGTTTCCAGATGCTGCTGTGCTTTATCTAGTAAAGTCGTTAGTACATAAAAAACCAACCGCAGAACTATTTCGATAAGATAACTGTACGGTGCGAAAACTTGCAATTGACCCTACACAATGAAAAATGTAAAGTCGTCCACATGAGTACTAAACGAAATCTGCTAAGACTGTATATAAGATTTTAAAGCTGTAAATTCAACTGATTACATAGGGATTACGATGGACTTAAATTGGAAAAACACATATCCAATTTTATGGGGAAGCGATTCAAAGATTCCGTTTTATTGGCAGAAAACTAGTAGATGCAACAGAACAACTAAAGTCTCTTTCCTCTTTTGGAATATTATTGTGCGGTGTGGGAAGCTTATCATATGGCACAGACGGAGAACGTCGAAAGAGTACAGTGTTACGATACTGGAAGAGAGTTTGAGAGGTGTTGGAATGGGAATTATTATGACAATGATATTTTTCGTTGCGGCAAAACCTAGGCAGAAAATTTCGATCGGCGACTTTCTCCTCCGGATACGAATATATTTTGTTAGCGGCCATCTACATTGAGAGAAATGATCATCAAGGTTAGGGCTATATTATAATAACAAGCCGTCCTCAGTCACAATACTTTTATTGTTTTTATTGTCCGACGCGTTTGGAAGTTATAACTCCATTTTCGAAGACTTTATTAACTGTATTTTTTGTTGCATCTGCTTCAGTTTTTCACCTGCGTTTGTTGGGATGAAATTATCTCTTGCATTGCTGAAATAACTTCCGCATTTGCACACATTTTATAACACATTTTCGATACTGGCATGTTTATTCCGGTAATATATGCATCAATGCAACAGGTAATTTCATTTCGCCAAACGCAGGTGAAAAACTGAAGCAGATGCAACATAAAAATACGGTAATAAAGTCCTCAAAAATAGAGTTATAGCTCCGAAACGCGTCGGACAATGAAAACAATAAAATTATTGTGACTGGAGACGGCTTATTATTATAACTTTATGACCCGGTGATCTTCGTATCACAGTGGGCAAATCACGCACTCATGTCCAGTATGATGTTCATGTCACATTCGTAGAAGTTCAGGAAAGATGGTGATAAAATATGGAAAAATCGCGAAAAAATTTAGATTTAACACATGTAAAATAATGATTTGGTTGTTGGTTTGGGTGCGTTCAGAAATATACTTTAAAAGAGTAAAGTTCGTTTTACACAATCTGAACCCGTATATGAACTGTCAAAGATAAAAATGAATTACTGTTCCTCAGTCTCGCTAAAACTTGAGAACGGTTGAACCGATATGGCTATATCATTACATAAACCATTGAATCTATTGTGATGAAATCTGGTGTAGAGTTAGCTTGAGCGCTGAAGTACCGGATAAGATACTTTAGAAAGTGTGTAATTCAAGATATTCTTTGCTTTGAAGTATATAAAGCGAAATATCGAACAATAATTACTCTCTGTTTAAAAGGTATTTGCGCTTTGACTTCTAAAATACACATAAGTTAAATTAATGTGGTTTATATTAAGAGGTAAGTGATACGATGTTCACCGGGTCATCTAGTCGACCCGGCAATGCTTCGCAATTGCTAATATGTATGCACTCTTGCTTTGAACGTCAAATATGCAAAATTATATCGCAATCGGATGAACGGTTGTGATAGCTCACTGGAAAAAAGCTGTTTCAGTTTTCCCCGATTTTCCTCTTTTTCAGATAACTTATACATATTTTATCCCCGTTTAAACCTTCCCTGGACTTACATGAATATTTCTAGACTAAAATTAGCCAAATAATCGGTTCAGTTGTTCTCGAGACTTACGAACAGCGGTTCGTTTATATCTTCTAATATATAAAGCAGAGTGTAATATGTTTGTACGTGTTGCATACAAATCTACAATTTTGTTCCAATCTTTATAAAATTTTGTACACGTAAGTTTAAATCCATGAGGACGGTCGCCGTAAGTGTAAGAATCACATACGATATGTAGTTCATGAGATATGACGTCATAAACAATGAGATGCGCGAAAAACTGCTGCATTTTGCGACAATGCTGTTCATTTTCTCCTTGGACCGATTTCAACCAAATTTGGTACACATTCCTTACCGTGAGGTAACAAAGATATTAGTCAAAAGATATTAGTCATAACCAATAGAAACCGCAAAAAAATCTAAATAATGCGACGAGACTTTCGAAATACACTGTATGAGAATGACATTACTTAGCGACTTGCAACAAACTTTAAACATAATTTCAAACCTTTATTAAACTTTTTCTCGTTGGCAACCATAGTAAAATGATGAAAGGAAAAACGTTTCTCGCTTACTACTTTTCCGCTGTTTATGGAGTAAAACTACGGTTCTCGGTGTGACGATAAATTTATTATTTGAACACTACAAATTGTAGCGACAGGAAATGTTATAGACAGTATACACACATATAGTTGAATGTAGCTTCTGAATTGTATCACAGTACGACACGTAGTTCATGAGGTATGAGCACGTAAACAGTAACGTTCATGGAAAACCGCCCCACAACGCACCAATTTTTAATCTATTACTTCTTTACTACTTACTGTATTCCCAAGAGATTTTACAGACATACAGCCTTTATACAAATGAATATATACCTGAAAATGGCAGGAATGAATGCATAAATACGCGGGCAACGCCGGGTTTTAAGCTATAGACGAAAAATTCCTAGCAGGAAAAATTATATATAAAAAATAGACGAAGATTACTCACCAAGCGAAGGAGTACAGGTGTGACAGCAGCACAAATAAATAGAACACACACACAAACGCAAGCTTTCGCAATCCAGTTGCTTCTTCAGGCAGAAGGGAAGGAGAGGGAGAAGGAAATGATGGGTGTTTTAAGGAAGGGGGTAAGGAGCCATTCCAATCCCGGGAGAGGAAAGATTTACCTTGGCGGAAGAAAAGGAAGGTAAACAAATACACACACACACCCATACATTTACACAGACGCAAACACACCTAGGCAATACTATAGAAATCAAAGATGTGTGTGTGTGTGTGTGTGTGTGTGTGTGTGTTTAATAATGTAATGATATCAAAAAAGAGAGTTGAGAGCTCAAACGGAGAGATTTAGGTGTTCTGTCTATCCGACGGTATTATTCGAGAGTTGGATGGCAGTGGATCGATGAATCCTCTGTCAGGCACATCACAGTGATTTGCAGAGTAACCACGTAGATCTAGGTGCCCTTTGACGATCTGTGGCGACCACAAATTTAAAGTTGAAAGGCAGTGAGTTTGCTGGACCGTGTGAGCCCTGTACTTGGTGGCACGGGATAACGGCTGGGGAAGATGAGCAGAGTGTCGTGGGTGAGGGCGCGGCTGCTGCGTGGGAGCTGCTGCCCGTTGCCATGGCGACGCCGGGCGGCGCGGGCGCGTGCCGCGTCCGTATCGACTGCGCCACAATACGTGGAAGCCGGGCCGCGCAGCTGCACCTGCGGAACAGGTGGGCAACCACTTGCTGTCTGCCCGTGCAGGCCAGCGGTGCGATGGGGCAAGCAGAATGCGCTGCGGTCGCCAAACACCTGGCCAGAGATGAGGAAACTGAAACATCTGACGGTTTAGATGCATTTATTTATTTATTTATCGGATGACATAAACACTTGAACACGTAAGATACATTACACAATGACATTTCCCCAGGTGGGAAGCAGAGACAACAAACAGCTTATATCAAAATTTAAGTGTATTAATTACAGGGAAGTATACAGATATGCAGTAAAAAGTCCATTACTATATGTGATGCAGTAGAATGTGGAAAAAAAAAACAATTATAAAATATTAATGAAAATTTATGAAAGATATATTACATCGTACAGTAAGATGAACAACTGAATCAACACTAATAAAAGAATATTAAGTTAGGAAACTAAAATAAATAACAAGAAAAACAACAATGAAATGAGCAGTAAATTTACACAATTTAGATAACATAAAAGTTTTCTGAGTGTTGTACCGCGTCATGATGAAAGAAGGCTATTACTTAAATAACCGACGTTTCGGCCAACGTATACCCATCTGAGTATGAAGGCCACTGTAAGTTGGCCGAAACGTTATTTAAGTAATAGCCATCTTACATCATGACGCGGTATAACACCCAGAAAACTTTTATGTCATCTGACTCTGGCCGCAGAAGCCTACGTAATTATTACACAATTTATATTAACTGAATTAAGAAAGATAAGCAGCAAACATGGTCCTTATATATTAATGTCTAAACCAGCCAGCCATGAAACTGCATCATCTGTCACTTTATAAGGTCTGTTTTTGGACCTGGGTAAGACCTGATGTTGCAGTCATACACAATATGGTCTATTGTCTGACGCAAATCACCGCAGTCGCACTGAGGACTTGTCGATAAGCCCCACTTGTACAGAGAATCCTGACAGACTCCGTGAGATGTTCGGCTTCTGTTAAGTGCTTTCCATTGTCGGAGGGGAAGTTAGAATCCAGTGGGTCTTTCTGTGGGGTCGGACCAGAGAGCTGTGAAGTTGTCAGTGCTCCAGTCCGTTCGCCATTGCTCAGTGATGCTGAAATCCGCATCTTGTAGTTGTTGCGCTGAGACTATTGGAGGCTTCCTGAACTTCAACCTTCTCAATGCACTGGTAGGTCTGGGTCACTTTGGATCGTCTTCAGCTGTCGGACCAAGCAGCCCTTTCTTCGTAGCGGAGGTGGAGCAATGTGACTCAGCTTAGGTAACCATTGCACAGGTGTGCTTTTGATGCATTCGGTGATGGTACGCATGGTGTCGTGTAGTCTGGCATCTAGTTTGCTTACATGACTACTATTCAACCATGAGGAGGAGCAGTATTCTGCAGCAGAGTACACAAGTGGTAGGGCAGAACCTCTCGGAGTGGAAGTATGTGCTCTCCATCTGCTGCCACACAGTTTGTGCAAAATGTTATTGCGAGTGTTGACTTTAGCTGCCTTTGCTTCCAGGTGTTTCCTGAAGCAGACCTGGAAGCAATGGGAGCCAAAGTCAACACTCGCAACAACATTTTTCACAAACTGTGTGGCAGCAGATGGAGACCACATACTTCCACTCCGAGAGGTTCTGCCCTAGCACTTGTGTACTCTGCTGCAGAACACTGCTCCCCTTCATGGTTGAATAGTAGTCATAGATAGTAGATACAAATGAAACCGCACGGTGCGAGGTTTCGAAACACTGATCCGAAACCATGAAACAGTGTGTGTTTTGTTATATTATGTGGCTGTTTATTTTAACATCGCCAATGTGTACAGTAAGTTGTTGTTGTCGTCTTCAGTCCGGAGACTGGTTTGATGCAGCTCTCCACCCTATCCTGAGCAAGCCTCTTAATCTCCTGATGCAACCGACATCCATTTGAATTTGCTTACTATATTCATCTCTTGGTGGCGATTTTTACCCCACACACTTCCCTCCAATGCTAAATTCACAACTCCTTGATTTCGAAGAATGTGTCCTACCAATAGATCCCTTCTTTTAGTCAAGGTATGCCCGAAATTCCTTTTCTTCCCATTTCTGCTCAGTACCTTATTAGTTACACAATCTACCCACCTAATCTTCAGCACCACATTTCAAAAGCCTCTATCCTCTTCTTGTCCGCACTGTTTACCGTCCATGTTTCACTCCCGTACAAGGCAAAACTCCACACAAATGCCTTCAGAAATGACTTACTTACGCTTAAATTAATATACGATGTTAACAAATTTCTCTTTCTCAAAAACGCTCTTCTTCTCATTGCCATTCTGGATTTTATATGTTATTTCACTGCCCAAGTAACAAAACTCATTTACCACCTCTATTGATTCGTTACCTAATTTAACTCCTTCACCATCGCCTAATTTCCTAAGATTGCATTCCGTTACCCTTGTTTTGCTCTTGTTAATGTTCACTTACATGCTCCTTTCAACACACTGTCCATTCCGTTCAATTGCTCCTCTAGGTCCTTTGCTGTCTCTGACAGAATTACAATGTCATCAGCAAAACTTAAGATTTTTTTTATTTCTTCACCTTGAACTTTAATTCCTTCTGAAAATTTCTCCTTGCTTTCCTTTATAGCTTGCTCAATGTAAAAAATCAATAAATTGACCCTCAGGGGTCCGTTCTTGGTCCTCTCTTGTTCGATGTAAACATTGCTGACATCCCTGCAACACAGTCTGAGAAGTTCATTTACGCCGATGACATTGCTGTAGCAAAGCATGATACTGACCTATGTACCACAGAAGCAACACTCACGAATTATCTTGCCACACTCCAAGTATGTTTCAGAACCTAAAAGTTAAGTCCAGATCCAAACAAAACAGAGGTATCCTGCTTCGATTTAAATAATAAACTAGCCAACCAGAAACTTAACATCTATCTGACGGTGTGAATCTCAAACATAAGAAACACCCAAAATATGTGGGAGTAATATTGGATCGGTCTCAAATTCAAAGGCCTCCTTCAAAAAGCAGCATCCGCGGCGGAGGGCCGAGCGCATTGAGGCGGTATGCTACGATGGGAGAGGCCATTCCCCGTCGGGGGTTCGAATCCCCCCTCGGGCATGGATGTTTGTGCCGTTTTTAGTATAAGCTAGTTCACAAGTAGTTTGTAAGTTTAGGGAGTGATGACCCCGCAGTTAAATCCCATAAACTTTACAACCATTTGAACATTTGATATGAACTTATGCTAAGGACAACACAAAAAAACAACCATGCCCGAAGGAGGACTCGAACCCCCGACGGCGAACGGCCCCAGTACCGCAGCTGGGCGCCTTAGTTTACGCGGCTGTTCTGCTGCGGCACTTATTTCTTTTACTGCCTTATTTGATCCTACTTCAATGTTGACAACAACATCCTTCGCTCTTTTCCTTTTTCTTTGGTCATGTTCCCACACATGCAGGGTCGGCGGTTTTGGCGTGTTAATATTTACAGGGTGGCCGGATGCCCCGACGACATACTTCACAACCGAACAGAAATATTTTAGAAGCACCAGATATACTTGAAGGCATGTCATTTATATAAATGAGAAACAACAGTGACCTCATAACAGAACCCTGGGGCACTCCCCACTTAACTGTGCCTCATTAAGAGTGCAGAACGTTTTCAACACTTCAGAGGATCACCTTATGCTGTCTGCTATTGAAGTAAGGAGTGAACCAATAGTAAGTTACTCTCCTTCACAAACTACTGCAACAATATCTGGGGGTTAACACAATCAAACGCTTTGTTAACTCAATGAATATGCCTATCGTTTGCAGTATTTTTATTTAATCCATCAATTGCCTCGTAGAGAAAAGAGAATATACCATTACCAATTGTTAAACCACTTCCGAAACCATCCTGTTCATTTGAAAGCAAATTACGTCAACTGAAATGATCAATTAACTTCGAATGTAGAGCCTTTTCCGTAACTTTAACAAAACTGATGGCACAGAAATAGGTCTAAAGTTGTTTACATTAACCTTTTACCAAAGTGGTTTCACTACTATTTAAATCTGTTAGGAAACTAAGCAACTCAAAACGAAAAATTACAAATCTGGCTATCCACTGGACTAACAGAGGAGTCACAGCAATTAAGGATTCTGCTAGGTATCCCACCTTATCTCCAGCAGTTTGTAGTAATTCAATTATCGACTGTGTCTCACCCTTTTCAGTATCACAGAGTACCTGTAGGAAATAATCTTCTGTTTAATTCATTTGCTTTATTCACGAAGTGATTATTATATTCAAATCCTCAACTCCGTGCTGTTGACCAGATACTTCTTTCACGATTGACCATAAGGTTTTAATTTTATCCTGGGAATTAACTATTCTCTCTGCATACCACATACTTTTTGCCACCTTAATGACATTTTTAGAATCTTACAGTACTGTTCGTAATGCGTTACTGCTGCTTGATTCTGACTGCTTCTGACGTTTCCCGCGGGTGTTCAGCAAATGTGGAGTTGTTTGTTCCAGGCTGTAATGTGTTCCTTGTACCTCAAATCAAACGTTCTGCTTGTTTGTCCCATATATCTGCTATCACAAGTGCTACATTTTAATTGGTATATTTCAGATTTTTGGTATAAGCCCGTATTTTATGACAGTTTCAGAATTCCCTGCTGTGTATTCTATGTTTAAACCTTATCTTTTGAAAATATTGGTTATTTTATGTGTGAGTTTGTATGTCATTCACTCACACGAAAGACAGGGTATAAAAATAACATACGCTACTGATAGTTCTATTAAAAAGTACACCACAAAACCGACAACAGAGACACAAATATACAAAAAAAGTTGGAATATACCGATGTATCACCTGTGAGGCAGATATGTAGGAGAAACAAGCAGAACGTTCAACGCATAGAAAACAAATGAATTATCAAAAGAAATATAGCGGCAAGTCTGATAAATATAATACATTTTAAAAAAGCACGTGCCATTACGTACCTAAACTCATAAGACGATGAATTTTTCAAATAAAACGACGTGAACAACATCAAAAATAACAAATGTAATTTACAGATAAACCAACTGACTGCTGATGCCTTGAAGTAAAGTTTAAAAAAAGTATAGCAGCAAAAGGGTTTTTTAATTTCCAAAAGTTGGGCCTGGTTGTCTTGGGGTGAAGCGCTCGACTGGAAACCGAAGGGTCGCGGGTTCGAAACCCGGTCGGACCTCAGATTTTTCTCAGTTTGCACTTTAACCCATCCTTCACCTCTCAACGATGTGAGGAGTCGCCAGGAACAACACGTGGTTCGTACTCCACGTTAAGCTGTTACTTTTGGAGATACGTTTGCTCGAGCTGAGCAACTGAATATCTGTCGAATGTGTTATTAGTGGACATGTTGTCAGCTTAACCGGTCTAACGTTCGACTTTTAGGCTGTGGTCACAGTGGCTGCGATATCGGTGGCTTTTACCGACGACAGACATCGGCGGAAAACGGCCGATTGTTTCAAATCAGTGCTCCACTACAGACACGGTCACAGTGTAGCCGATCTCATCGCCCGAACGTAGAGACTTCGGACGACAGTCGGTGAAATTCAAATCAGTTTGTTTTCTTCGGTCAAATCGACCGCCGTTCTCACATGCTAGATATTGACAGCGAGAAACTGATATGCTTTGTGAAAGAGAGAAAGCGATTGAGGAGCCCAGTAGACGATAAATATCACAATCGGGATATAATTCGGAATCTATGGTCTGATATTACAGTTTATTGTAAACTCCAAGTTAGTTAAATCCTTTAGCAAAAATTTTAGGCGTAAATTATAAACTCAAAAAATGTGTTCAATCTGAGATTGTGGCGTATCTTAATGTTATTGTAGTGGCTCTCTTATGTTGTTTTGCAGTGATAATCGGGTATTAGCTAACCACAAATAACTTCATTTCGTTCATCATAATCGGATGTTTCTGGGTGTCCTATAACCGTGTTCTTCATGGATTTAAATACTGAAAACTGCATCCATTATGTATTTTTATGCTTAGCACAACACATTTCGAGAATTTTTCTCTCTTTTATTTCCTTTGTGTACATAAATACATCGTGACTTTTCCATGTGTGATTTCAATATGCAACTCTTTCACAGATGTAGTTTTTTGAGGTTACTGTAATGAGGGAAATCGTAGCATACATAATAAAATCGTCGCAACGTTTTTACGTACTAAATAGTACATCTGTCTATACTTGCAGGAATTGTCTGCTCCATTAAACTGGATATCACAACACAAAAATCGTCACTTATCTGGTTTTTCTACACAGGTACGCCTAAGCCACGATTATTATGTTGCATTCTAACATTAGGATAAAAACACACACCTCAATGTTTATTCTGTCCAATTTTCCGAACTTCAGTAGTTAACCTAAAGAGACAACTGCAGTTCATCAGCAAAGCACACACTGAAACGTCGAAAAAGTACCGTTCTTCTGTAAACAAATGCACTAGAAGAAGCGAATAAATCTTCGAAATTCGTTGTGGTAAGCAATAAACTTCTCTAATTGGTGTAGTTTTTCATTATTTAAAGCATGGAGGTTAACTGGTGTATGTTTGCACAACTTCAAATAAATTAAGCAAAACTGTAATATTGCTTGTCAATGAAACCACGAAATATCACAATATGTAACATAAATTTCTTCTTTTCCGGTACCTCATATATTCGTAAAGATTGTCTGAGAGTAGCAATAACTGAGCACAGTACACAATCCTCGCTACTTTCTTCTTTCCAGACAGGTATAACTCATTGGTATGCATTCGAAGTCTTTATTAATAACAAAAGCCGCATTGTAGCACTAATTTCGAAGCATAAAAATCTCGGTGGAATCCATTGCATCCCATGGAATTGGAATCTAATGTACTTCAGACAAAGAATACATTCAAACCTAACCTAACTTTCTCTTTAACCCGACTAAAGTTGGCTACGGTTTCATGGTTTCGAAACCAGGTTTCGATACACACAACAGTTTCAGTGTTTCAAAACCGGCTTCTTTCACGGTTTCGAAACCATGCGGTTTCATTCCGTTCTATTTCGGATCACATTAGTGGTCGATTGTCGATACACTGAAACCGTTTCTTCCTGTCGGTTTCACGGTTTCGTGTCGGTTTCACGATTTCATGTCGGTTTCACAACACAGGTGTTTCAAACCACTAATGCAGAAAGGCGGAACAGACTAATGGTATCGAAATGTGGTGTTTCATTTTACTGAAGCTCCACACAGATACACATATAACTTGCTAGTATATACACCATTTAGAGAGTGTCAAATAGTAGTTGACACTCTTGAGTCTGCAGCTTATGATCACTGATACCAAGATTCGTTTGCAAGAGACTGCTGTATTCCGAAATGACATAATGTCTGCTATATAAATGTAAAAGAACAGTAAAACAACGTTCACTATTTGCATTGAAAAACCAGTTAAATTCTAGGTTTATCTACCATATTAAAGACACATGAGTGAAACTACATTCTTTAAAATAAGATACAACATGAAGCCTGAAATGACATTTTTTTATACTAACAAGGATAGATCGCATATTTAATCTTATGTTAAAGAGTTGGTTTCTTATGAGCGAAATCGAAGTTACCTACTGTCGTTATAATTTTTCGACACTCATGTTAAAAGAATTGCGGCGGTGGTGTAACGGTCAAGACGTACAAGTAATGAACTTGCCTCTTACTTTATTATTTTTGTAATTCCATAGCATTAGTTGTGATTATTTAGTGTGCCCTTTATTCCCTATAATTTATTTAGTATGTATAGAAAGTAGCATTTATGATCCATCACTGTAATATGCGTACCGTATTGCAGTTTGTGAGTTCCTAACGGGGTAAACTTTTACCTACCATACCGGCGGCCTCGTGTGACTATGTTGGCAACATCAACAACACGGGAGAAAATCTTTATCAACATGTTCCGTACAGACCAAGAAGTAAATATTTACTCTAATGGTTGACAGGTTCTTGTATGTACCATTGTCCACATAGTGAAAAATAATGCCTTCCTAGAACGAAGATTTCATGACAAAACATACATTGTTTTACGGTTTCATGGTTTCGAAACCACAGATGGTACGGTTTCATTCGTTTCGAAACCGTCAGATGTTTCAGTTTTCCCATCTCTAAACCCGACCAAGTGACAAGCTATATCGGATGTAGTGTGACCATGCCGTCGGTCGATATTTTCAGTCGAAGTTGGTCGACGGCGTCTGACGATGGTCTGTCGGTGCCATTGTGAACACATCCTTAGTGTGTAATTATGGCTGTTGCACGTCGGTGCCCTCCGAACAGCGGCGAGTGGGATGTTCAGCACACTCCAGCTAATTAGAGTCAGAGACGCGAAGAGCACAGCGCCGTCCCCCAGCCAACACGCCGACTGCCTGGAGTGCTCGGTTCGATTCCCCTTGCGCGACAGGAAGCACTCCAATCACAAGGCGAGGAGGCCAACCGGGTTCAAAGGCAAATGTTTGCGCTGCCCGGGGCGAGGTTTAATTTCTAGTTAATTTGCGCCCCTGTGTGCCGTCGCCATGGCGACGCGGCCCCAGCTGACAGGTGGCGAGCAAACAAAAGCCGAGCGCTCCCCCCTGCGCTGCGCCTTGTTTATCCGACAGGCGCGGAAGTAATACGTGCACAGCTATCCCGCCGTCCTTTCTGCGTGTGTCTGCTGCGCAACAAAGCGTATCACAGCTACTGTATTCTCGCGGGAACTCCACGCAGATTCCAGGTCTGCCGCGCAAAGAGGTCAGTTCCGTTGACATGCAGTTTTGAGAGCAATCAAAACATTGTCCGAACAGGTAGCAATAGCACGTCTTTTCAGGTTTGTTTAAGCAGCTGCCAGCGAGCTATTCGCGCATGCGCGGAGCTGAAATTAGGTTCAAGCAGCGCCTTCTCCCGGTTCTGGCTACTTACCGAGTGGCTGTTTGCTGTTTAAGCAGTAACCGTAAGCTACCCGGAAAAATATTTGTAGTGCGCTCAAGCTGCCAGATTCGCGCATGCGCAGAACTGTCTGAGTTGTAGGGGAGAGTGCTGTGATAGTCTCCACTTGATCAGTGTTTAAGTTTCGTGATATTTTCATTTGTTTGCCTTCGTGTACAACTATCTCGTCATACAGAAACAAAACGGATTTCTGTGACTGGGAACTGTTAGGTGAATTTATTCACAAAATAGCGGAAGCCTAATAAAATAAATATTATTTCAATTTACTAATTCTATTTCCACGTTATTAACAGAGATCAAACTTTAAACATGTAATGCACACTTGAAGGTCATTTTATAAACTTCAGCTGTTAAAAAATTGTGTGGAGCACATGAATGAGTTCCCTGGACTTGATTCTATACTGAAATTGTTCAGTCAGTGAACGAAATTGACATGCTATAGTCAAACATAATTTTTTATATAATAACCACCAAGCGGAAATGTCTATTATTGTTATCATATTCTAGTGATTTGGACACATGACACATTATCGAGTGTTCATACAAGAGCAAGGATTATTCGATCTGAAGAACATTAAAGTTATTTTTCTAGGTTTGCTAAAAAATTTGACGTTTATCAATCGACTACAATAAACCGTTCTTTGCCACTGAGGCAGTCAATTTATTTGAAACAATATTCCAGACTGTTGTCTCGTTTAAATAGTTCGCTGTGTTTTAAAGAGCTCACGTTTTATTTCACAATGCATATAGTGTTAACAGATTTCATATTCTGCTATAATAAAGAACTAAAAATGAGGGAATACTTCAAGGAAATTGGTATCATGAAAACCGCAAAGAAAAGCTTAATATCAGTTACATCTAAGTGAATGTGGACATGTTGATATACTCTTAAAAGGCGAATAGTGCTTTGGGTAAGGTTACGAAATTGTGATACTCTTGGTTTATCGTCGGATGTGTTGTTTGTTTTATGAGACTATGTAGGAACTGTTAATGCTGCACGTAAGAATATTAGTAAATGTTTACCTGAAGGTTAGTAAGGAGGCGATTTAATCAGTAATGTAAAATATAAAAATGTATGTTTGTATGTTCGTATTTCATGCGAGGCCGTACCGTTCAACAGATTGTGATAAAACTTTGTCAACATATTGCTTGCACTTTCTGGATGGCCATAGGCACCGTTTAAAGACTGTACGACAAATAGTTCAGGAGATATGACGTAATAAATAATGAAATGCGCGGAAAAGTCCTTTATCATGCAAAGTCTGCTTCTAAACCACTGTACCGATTTCAATCAAATTTAGTACACATATTCCTTCCACGAGGAGACAATTGACGTAGGGGTAAGAACTGCTTACGACATATAGTTCAGGAGATATGACCTCATAAACAATTACATGGTTGAAAAGCTGTGGCATCATGCGACATGCGATTAAGGACACTTTATTCATCCTAAAATCTTCATGACATTTTGGACACTTGACCTTTAAAACATTAGGTATGTCACTGTCACATAAAATTTTGGTTGGTGCATGTCGTAGTTTTATACTTTACACATGGACCTCGTCAGATTCTACAGTTGTATTCTGATCCTGATGAAATTTTTAAATATGATTGTACATTTCAGTTTATCAGTGCAGTATTAATATATTCAGATAACCTCTATCTGAATATATTAATACTGCACTGATAAACTGAATGAAAGTGCAAGCAATATGTTGACAAAGTTTCGTCACAATCGGCTGAATGGTACAACCGCGCACAAAATACGAACACACAAACATTCATTTTTATATATTAGAAGATTGTGAAGTCCCTTCTAGCAGACAAGGAAGGAAGAAAGCTATATTCGGGTTTAGCGTCCTATCGACATCCTGGTCATTAGTGACGGCTGAATAAGAACTCTTAGGTCTTAACTTTCGCACTTTAGGAGTTCATTTTCCTCCGAATGTTTGTTATTTTCCGAGACAATCGGAGCTGCGTTCTTGTTGTTAGATTGCTTGCAGTTGATGGATCATTTACCGTTACGTAAAGTTGTCGAAATATAAAAAATCTTTGTTGTCAGAAAAGTTGCAACTTGATCTTACGGAATAGAAAGTACGAAGTCGTCCATATGAGTACTAAAAGAAATTCCTAAAATTTCCATTAGGCGGTACATCACACAAACCTCAAAGCTGTCAACTAAACCACTACGGTCGGGGGTTCGAATCCCCCCTCGGGCATGGATATTTGTGCCGTCCTAGTTCGTAAGTAGTTCATAAGTAGTTTGTAAGTTTAGGGACTGATGACCCCGTAGTTAAGTCCCATAAGCTTAACAAACATATATATCTGTCAACTAAATACATACCGACTACAAACAATGTTTTGATTAAAACTGTTCTGGTTATTAGGCCGCATCATTTTTAAACACTTAGAAAAATGTTCAAATATCTGTAAAACTATCGGACCAAACTGCGTGGTCATCAGTCCGTAGCTTACAAACTACTTAAACTAAGGTAAACTAACCTAAGGACAAACACACACACACACCCATGCCCCAGGGAGGACTCGAACCTCCACGATGAGCAACCGCGGGCTCCGCAGCGAGACGCTTTATACCGCTCAGCTACTCCACCGCGGCCACTTAGAAAAGGAACTGTCGAAGTTTCGACCGCTGTGCAGTGGTCCTCTTCAGGGCGGTTAACTGTTGGATACAGTTGAATGTTTGCCCCCAATATACTGTGCAATTTTCGGTTAGCAAATGTCAGATCTCAATGGTTCGCTACTGCCTATCAATCACCATCTTATATGTATGACGTCGGTATCAGATAACCGAAAAATTCACGATTCATTGAAGCAAACATTCACTGTAAAACGTTACTAGGTTACTAAGTAATTGCAGTTCATTCATACTACCAAATTCAAACATATCAAATACGCTATTCAGCTTTTCATCATTATGATTTATGAGGGTTCTGCTCGCAGCAAAGTTATCCACCTTGGGCGTAGTGGTAGAAATAAATACTCACATGTAGAATTTTCACTTATTGTTTAATTTGCAATCAAATTGCTTCTTGCTCCCGGAAACATTACCACTTCCATAACTTCCGTACACAATTCACCAGAACTTGACTGGCAGTACTTCCATTTCTAAGCACCGTCTGACATAGTTTCCAGAGCACTTTACAACCGCGAATCCCCAACCTGACATGCAAGGCGGTGAGACAAATTTATAACATTGACAATAATGACATTCCCATATGCATTGTTCATAACAATTAAACATGCTAATTTACAATTAACGAACAAACAAGTAAAACATTTTATGTACAGAAAAATATTCACAATATAAAATGAAAACTATACATAAAGTAAATTTAGATGGTGCATATCTTTCCAAGTGTTAATCTGAGTCCTTTTTGTTTGACGACAAAGCGCCATATTAAATGTCAATTAATTAGTTAATGAGTGCATCATAGATATTCCTAAAATATATTGAACTATCAAATGTCTTGCCAATTCTCATAATAGAATCCAAATCTCTGGTCAGTCAATATATACAGAGAATCACAATATTGAAATCTCGACTATTACATTAATTAACATAATTAACAGGTGAACACAACTTATTAAGAGCCTAACATATATACAATGCTATCTATTTTCATGTCTTTCGGATTCACATAAAGTTTCTATAGATAATCTGTCTAGTTCTTGAAATAAAGTACAATGACAAAACTATTGTTTATAGAACTGTCTGGAAACACATATACTAATCTCTTAATTAATGAAATCTATCACTTGTTAACTAATCACAGTGTCACCAAGACACTGTCCTTACTATGTGCATTCCTACACTAATTTCTAGACTGGATATTCCGTTTGTAACTAACTTCACACGAAACATATATCACTATTAGACCACATGATTCCGGGTCCGACGCAGACGGTATCGTAAGATAGAATTCAGATGAGAGGGCCAGCAGTATCATCACAAATGGTATCCAACAGTTAACTGCCCTGAAGATGACCGTTGAACAGTGGTCGAAATGTCGGCTATTCTTCTGCTAAGTGTTTATAAAAATCACGCGATACCCAGAACAGTTTTATTCGAGATGACACCAGCAGTGGAATCCTTCGAACTTATAACAAACAACGTTAGTTGAAACAATCACACAGTGATGATGCGAACCAAACGAAGACCACGTTTCATTGGCAGAACACGCGAGAGACTGCCTACACTACGCTAGTCCGTTGTCTGCTGGAATACTGGTGTCCTTACCAGGTAGAATTGACAGACGACATCGAGAAGGTTAAAATAAAAGGACATATTGCCGCGATATTGGAGGGAGACGGTTGGGGTGTCAATCATTAAAACAAAGGTGTTTTCCGCTTCGGAAAACTTATGGCGAATTTTCTCCTCAAAATGTGAAAATTTTATTGCAATAATGGAAAGTCGGAATTAAACAACATATTCAAGATCTTTCGCAACTCATCGCAAAAACGTACGGCCAGGCACATAAAAAACACGCATACAACGCTTTACCTATCGGCCAGTAACCTTCGTCAGAAAAGAGAGCATTGCTGTGTGAATGCTATATTTTCTGATGAAGGCTAATGGCCGATATGTAAAACGTTGTATGTGTGACTTTTTCATGTGCCTGTCGCACTTCGTCGTACACATTTGCGATAAAGCAGTCAACAATCCGAAGATTGGTTTGAACACCACAGTGCTTTACTAGGCATGGCCCTGTTTGGGGGTGGTATGCCGTTGCATTCCTCCGACTTACGAACTGACTTATACGGCTAGTTATAGGGGGACCTACAGTTTAACGTGGGTTCCGAACCAAGGTGCTACTCGGTATTTTTCACATCAGCAACATTGGCAGAGGTGAAAGAAGTGGAAAGTGACAGATAAAAATCCCAGGACCTGGCAAGGTTCGAACGGGCAACCTTTGGATATTTAGTCTGGCTTTCTACCATTATGATACCGAGCCGCACTGCATTTTCGGTAAATACTCTTTTTTTTTTTACCCCGACCTACTCATGTAGACAAGATTGTCCTAATTAAATAAGAGCTCACACGAAAAAGCTTTTTCATTTTTTTCCGCGAGATGTCTTGGGACTGAGTTAGCAACCAGTTAGGACCTTCGTAATCAGATAGGCACCAGTGAAGACTTTGCTATCGTACAGGCACTAGGCAGGCCTCTAACAACTATGTATCAACATTCTGCAGTACTATGTAAAAGTTAAGTATTGTTACATTCTGTGCAATATATATCTCTTTCTAATTTACTCTAGTGTTTATAGTTTCTGGCTGCTCCCCTCCGTACCTGCACCAGCGTGCTATCTATATTCCTGTGTCGGTCTCATTCCACTCGGCCACCGACACCTACGACGAGGCTGGGACACAAAAGCGGCGACGAAGTTGGGACACAAAAGTGGAAAGGTGGACAAATTGCCTTAAAGTGTTGGATGAATTCTCTGTCAGGGATTTAAAGTTGACCGCGCGGGAGTTCAAAATGTTCAAATGTTTGTAGAACTTATGGGACTTAACTACGGGGTCATCAGTCCCTAAACGTACAAACTACTTATGAACTAGCTACTACTAAGGACGGCACAAATATCCATGCCCGACCGTAGTGGCTGTGCAGACTGTGACTGGCGCGCCGCTGCCCCCTGGGCTACCGCGGTCGACATGCGGGAGTAGCCGAGTGGTCTGGAGCGCCACGTTGCGGATCGCGAGGCTTCCCACGCCGTGGCTTCGAATCCCTCTTCGGGCATGGATGTTTGTGCCGTTTTTAGTGTAAGGTAGTTTACAAGTAAGTTTGTAAGTTTAGGGACTGATGATCCCACAGTTAACTCTCGTAAGCTTTACAAACATTGGAACATTTTGAACTTAACGTTGTCATGCATTTTATTGCGCCAACATGTATGACTTGAATAGCAAAGTAATGTCAGTGAAACGAAGTATGACCTAATGTTTTGATTGCGGTTACACGTTGTGCCCTACTAACGAGAGTCCCTCGCAGTATCGCGCCATTTTGCGTTTTCTCCATGTTCCCCATTAACATTAGGCAGGGCCTAAGAAAAATGAACAAGTCATTATTATTATTAGCCACAAAGCTCCCCTCACTCCCCTCTCCCTCCTGTGGGTGAATGAGGAGCGGAATGACTGCCTTGTAGTGAAGAGCAATCTTCATAGGCCAAGGAAAGAAACCCCGACAAAAATTGAGCCTGGTGCCCCCAGGCTTAAGATGGCAGCCCCATCAGGGCACTCGGAAGCAGTGGGCTAATCACTCGCTATTCGTAAACAAGCTGAGTACAGTAAACTAAACGAACGTACAAAATCAGACAGATAACCTGACGACTACCTTTTACATGAAAAGAAGGAAAATTGTTTCTGGAATGTGAGGACCTTAAAGGAGAATAGCAGACTGAAACAAGCGACACGGGAAATGAAGAACTACAGGCTGAAGATTTTGGGATTGAGCGACGTGAGGTGTCCAAGATTTGGTGAGATAAAAACAACAGATGGAAGGAATTACAGCCGGCCGCGGTGGCCGAGGTGACTGAGGCGCTCCAGTCACGGTCAGCACGGCCACTACGGTCGGGGGTTCGAATCCCCCCTCGGGCATGGATATTTGTGCCGTCCTAGTTTGTAAGTAGTTCATAAGTAGTTTGTAAGTTTAGGGACTGATGACCCCGTAGTTAAGTCCCATAAGCTTAACAAACATTTGAACATTTGAAGGAATTACATCTCTGTATTCTGGTGATGATGATGAAGAGCACAGGAATGGAGTGGGTTTGCTGCTCAGTAGAAATGCAATGAGAAGTCTTATGGAGTGGAAGCCGATTTCTAGTAGGCTACTGACTGTTAGGTTCAAGACCAAGGTCAGAAATCATTATCCAATGCTATGCACCTACATAACAATCCGATTTGGAAAAAAAGGAAGAATTCTACCAGATGTTGCTAGATGCCACAAAGAGGAAAAATAAGAAGTATATTCTCATTGTTATGGAAGACTTCAAGGCGAAGGTTAGTTCAAAAAGTGAAGGACTGGAGCATATCATGGATATACATGGTCTTGGCGAGATGAATCAAAACGGGGAAACGTTTACGGAATATTGCGGTCAATTTCATAATGACTGACTCCTGACTTTGAACTAATATTCTGATAACATCGCACGACGGAAATCGATGTTTTGTACCTCGTCGTAATCGATGAAATGTCTACTTTCATTTGTTGTATGAATATTACATTTTATTTGAATAGGGAACGACGTACGCGGGAATATTTAAGTGAAAATGTGCTTTTTCTGGCTTTTTTTCGGCGAATGTCAACTATAAGGATGCACAGAAATCAGACCGTAATTAGTAGAATGTTTTCGTTTGCACACTTTAAAGATGCACCCTTGTCGTGCGATGTGACCAGAATATGAGTTCAAAAGTCAGGGGTCAATCATTATGAAATGGTGACAGGAGGCACGGTGTTCCCTCATAGGCGGTGTCACGTGAGTATCTACTGATCAAGTCACTGATCACACTGCAGTGAGTAGAAAGTTCAGAAGAAATCTTGAAGATGTTAGGAACAAGAGAGGAGCAGACACTGGAAGTCATCCTCATCTTGTCGGCAAATTTCGAATAAAAATCGTGACAGTCTACCAACACTTCAACACTCGACACAACAGACTCGATGTTAGCAAGCTAAGGCATCAGCAGACATTGTAACAATTTCAACAGGAAATTAGAAACAGATCCGAGGTGTTGGATTCTGAGTCAGAGAAGGATGGAGAGACTGTATGGAGCGAGGTGAAGAACATCTTTGTGGAAACAAGTGAGAAACAGCTCACAAGAGATACCTGCGGAAAGAATGTGTAACGAATAATGTTGGGATTTATTCCCATCTGCTTGCATTACGGAACCTCCCGATACCACTGTTGCATAATTGTAGATATTCGAAGATTATCATTTTCTTTTCCAAAACTTTTCTTATTTTTTATAACGTAACTTGCTGAAGTAATTTTCGACAGCTAGGTGTTGCAGTTGTTTGTATAATTAGCAAATATTAATTAGTTCAGGCCAGAGGCGTATGGTTAGATTTCCGATAGTATGCTAATTAGTATTTCTGATATAACTAAGTAAATTCTTTTCTCACATACTAAAATAGGTATTATTATCTCAGAAAAGTTTTGCCCTAATTAGTCTCTCTCTACAATTACAGTTAATTACAAAAGTATTGTTGACATACCTATTTCATAAAATAAGTAAATGAAACTCAATTGACGTGAGATTGATATATCAATTTACTCAGTATTATTTACGCTATCTTTTACTAAAGCATGTAACTGTTTACTTTTCCATTATAATAAATTTAATGGACATAATTAACAATACGTAACCGTCAGTGTAATTTTTTGGAAGATACAAATAGGATGCTTTCGCGCCATGTAGGGGAGAGTCTTGTATCGTCTTTGTTAGGAGGCACAATCCATGCCAGTAAGGAGTCTTGTTTCAACCTTGATCGGAGGCATAGTCCACGGCAGTGGGGAACCACATGAACCACAGACATTGCCGAGCTGGGGTAGCTTGCGTGCCTCAACGATGCAGATAGCCGTACCGTAGGTGCAACCACAGCGGAGGAGCTAAAAGAAATTATTCAGACCGTTAAAGGAGAAGAAAACTTAATTTTGATGGGGAACTGGAACTCTGTAGTAGGAAAGGGAAGAGAAATAAATGTATTAGGTGATTATGTACTGGGGAAATGGAACAAAAGAGCAGATCACCTGGTAGAATTTTGCGCAGAGCACAATTTAATCAACACAAATACTTGGTTTAATCATCATGAAAGAAGATTATATACGTGGAAGGGACCAGGAGACGCTGGTAGGTACCTGATTGACTTTAAACTGTAAGACATATGCAGTGGCAGATATAGACTCTGACCGTAACTTATTGGTTATGAACTGTAGATTAAAACTTAAGAGACTGCAACAAGGTTGAAAATTAAGGAGATGTAACCTGGAGAAATTGAAGGAATCATAGGTGGTTGAGAGTTTCAAAAGGAGCATTAGGCAAGGATTGGCTGAAACGGAGGGAAGTAATACAGTAGAAGAAGAATGGGTAACTCTGAGAGATAGGGTAGTGAAGACTGCAGAGGATCATATAGGTAGGAGGACAAGTCCTAACAGAAATCCTTGGATGACATACGAGATACTGAACTTAATTGAGAAAATACAGAAATGGATCACGTTAAGCAGGCAAAAGGGAGTCTGAAAAATGAGGTTGACAGGTAGTGCAGACTGGCTAAGCGGTCGTGGCTTTCCCCAATCCAGCTTGCATTCCTGCTGCATGGTATGGAGTAAAATATGGCCGCAAATGGTTTGACACGGTATGCTGTGAATGTAGCCGACAGTTGGGGGTCACTGACTCCTCTAGATGGCCTGGCTGCAATATATTTATTTACATGATAACCTCAGTTTATGCTTAGTTTCTTGTAATTTGTGATGGTCTTACGTTTGATAATGATAACAAAGGTCATCGAAACTAGTTACTTTATGTGAATAAAAGGTTTTTCTACTCCTTGTGACTATGGCTTAACGACTACATATGTGGTATATAATGAAAAATTAAATTCATATCATTTGTCTACAAACTGTCGGTCATTCACTTACACACGTTTGAAGTGACGTTTATGAGCACACATTGCAAGATGTCATGTTAAAGTTGTAGCTGAAGTTAACAGACTAACGTCACTCCAGACATGTGTGAATGACCAACACTTTGTAGACAATTGATCTGAAGGTGATAACATAGTGCACTGAAACCGGTAGTAAAATAAATAAAGAAAGAAGCGTAAAAAAACTATCTTGGCTACATTCCGTTAATGGGAGTTGTTTACAACTGGATGACATTTGCGGACATGGGTCCCTTATCAAAATATTATAAACGGATTCTCTCTACAAGTGCTGGAAGTCTATATCGATGGCTTCTGAACATCCCGCATTATCCGTTAGCGATTTTGTCAAATTTTTCTGTCGCCCTTTACAGCTGATCTTGTGGTTAGGGCTGGAAGCTGCACGGGCGTGTCTTCTGATGACGCGGTCGCCTTAGGCCTACATTCTTTGGAGTAATTTTAACTTCCCTGGTGTGCAGTTCCAGTAATTCAGTGGTTGACCGTCGTCAATTGAGTAAAATTGTTGAGATGGATAGTCGTGGTGTTTACTAGCCATTAAAATTGCTACACCAAGAAAAGAAAAGGGTATTCATTGCACAAATATATTATACTAGAACTGACATGTGATTACATTTTCCCGCAGTGTGGGTACATAGGTTCTGAGAAATCAGTATCCAGAACTACCACCTCTGGCCGTAATAACGGTCTTGAAACGCCTGGGCATTGAGTCAAATAAAGCTTGGATGGCGTTCACAGGTACAGATGCCCATGCAGCTTCAACACGATACCGCATTTTATCAAGAGTATTGACCGGCGTATTGTTACGAGCCAGTTGCACGGCCACCATTGACCAGAGGTTTACAATTAATGAGATATCTGGAGAATATGCTGGCCAGGGCAGCAGTCGAACATTTTACGTATCCAGAAAGGCCCGTACAGGATTTGCAACAAGCGGTCATGAGTTATCCTGTTGAAATGTAGGGTTTCGCGGGGATCGAATGAAGGGTAGAGCCACGGGTCGTAACATCTGAAATGTAACGGCCACTGTTCAAAGTGCCGTCTATGAGAACAAGAGGTGACCGAGACATGTAACCGATGGTACCCCATACCATCACGCCGGTTGATACGCCAGTATGGCGGCGACGAATACAAGCTTCCAATCTGCGTTCACCACGATGTCGCCAAACACGGATGCGACCATCATGATGCTGTAAACAGAACCGGGATTCATCCGAAAACATGTTTTGCCCTTCGTACACTCAGGTTCGTAGTTGCGTACACCATCGCAGGCGCTCCTGTCTGTGAGGCAGCGTCAAGGGTAACCGCAGCCATGGTCTCCGAGCTGATAGACCACGCTGCTGCAAACGTCGTCGAACTGTTCCTGCAGATGGTTGTTGTCTTGCAAACGTCCCTATCTGTTGACTCGGGGATCGAGACGTGGCTGCACGATCCGTTACAGCCATGCGGATAAGATGCCTGTCATCTCGACTAGCAGTGATACGAGGCCGTTGGGATCCAGCACGCCGTTAGGTATTGCCCTCCTGAACCCACCGATTCCATATTCTGCCAACAGTCATTGGATTGCGACTAGCTCGAGCAGCAATGTCGCGATAAGATACACCGCAATCGCGATAGGCAACAATCCGACCTTTATCAAAGTCTGAAACGTGATGGTATGCATTTCTCCTCCTCACACGAGGCATCACAACAACGTTTCACCAAGAAACGCCGGTCAACTGCTGTTTGTGTATGAGAAATCGGTTGTAGGTGTCGCCACTGGCGCCAATTTTGTGTGAATGCTCTGAAAAGCTAATAATGTGCATATCAGAGCATCTTCTTCGTGTCGGTTAAAATTCGCGTCTGTAGCATGTCATCTTCGTGGTGTAGCTATTTTAATGATCAGGAGTGTACTTAGTCATTCTTGGACGTAAGATATTAGATGGTGCATGGTCGGATAGGGAGTAGTAATGACTTTAGGTGTAGCTTGTAATAAATGTTCAGAGAGTAGGCAGCCTGTATGAAGGCAGTGGGGCAGACGGCGGCAGCGCACTGCAGGAACACTGCAGCGGATCGATGACTTGTGCACGCCTGGCAGCTCACTACCGGCCTAAGTAACTTACCGAGCCAGGCTGGGCTTAATTGCGCATGGGAGCCCACCGCCTCCAGATGACAGCACTTGCCGCGTACTTGTTAACTGTCTGCGGCTGTCAGAAGTCAAGGTTAGGTTGGGCTGTTGTTTGGGATACGGGGACTAAACTACTGAGGTTATCAGTCCCCCAGTGGGGAGGGGAAGGAGTGAGGATAGGAAAGGAGGGGAGGGGAAGGGAAATGCAGTCCGGGAGGTAAAGAAGGAAGGAAGACTGCATTAGCTCGGGGGCCCGTACTCGCCACGCACGTACTGGCTCCCTGGAGGCCAGAAGTCAATGGACGCCCTGTAACGAAATTAGACTCAATGTTGGTAACAGTCTACACTGGTAGAACTTGGGTTACATAAAGCAAAAAAGTAAGGGAAGAGAGTTGCCAACTGCCGATTCTCTCGGCGATGGTCCAAGGGTAGGAGTTTCGCTTCAGAGAATAATCAGGTAACTGAAACTTCCTGGCAGATTAAAGTTGTGTACCGGATCCGGGTCTCGAACCTGGGACCTTAACCTTTCGCGCGCAAGCGCTCTACCACTAAGCTATCCCCGATATGACTCACGGTGCCGCCCCACAATTTCTGCCAGTACCTCGCCCCCTACTTTCGAAAACTTCACAGAAGTTCTCCTGCGAAATTTGCAAGACTAGCACTCCTGGAAGAAAGGATATGGCGCAGACATGGCTTAGCCACAGCCTAATGGATCTTTCCAGGATGAAACTTTCTCTCTGAGGCGGAGTCTGCGCTGATATGAAACTTCCTGGCAGATTAAAGTTGTGTACCGGAACCGGGACTCGAACCTGCGACCTTTGTCATTCGCGGGCAAGCGCACTACCGACTGTGCTAACCCGACACGACTCACGATGCCGCCTTAGGCTGTGGCTAAGCCATGTCTCCGCCATATCCTTTCTTCCAGGAGTGCTAGTCTTGCAAGGGTGGCAGGAGAGCTTCTTTGAAGTTTGGAAAGTAGGAGGCGAGGTACTGGCAGAATTGAAGTTGTGGGCGGAACCGTGAGTCGTGTCGGGATAGCTCAGTGGTAGAGCGCTTAACCGCGAAAGGCAAAGGTCCCAGGTTCGAGTTCCAGGTTCCGGCACACAATTTAAATCTGCCAGGAAGTTTCATATCAGCGCACACTCCGCTGCAGAGTGAAAGATTCATTGTGGAATCAGGTAACTGATTAGACCCTGTTGTAAGGTGTGTCACAGTAGTGTATGGACACCGACGGACATCTAATATCCGTACAAAGTTTCACACCTGCTTCTGAAAGCAGCGACGTCGTAGTTACGCAAGGGTTCGAGTAAGGAAGGAATTGAATAAAACTGGTGGTGCAGCTGTCCAGACCAAGAAAGCTGTCAGGGTTAGGCTAAATGACGTCAAATATAGATGCTGCTTAGACATGGAAGGTCAGCGATGTTTTGTTTCTGCCGAATACTATTTCTGCGAGCCGTGAAGTTTGCTAGTGGAAAGGCTACTGGCAGGCAAACCTCAGGCGTAGCGTACAGAAAGTAACTAAAACGTCATTAGCCAGAGGACTCCGAGGGGTGGCAAATTACTGAAGGGTATTTGCGGAGTGTGATTGTCACGGTACGTATTAGTGGGGAAACATCGATGCTCTCATGGCACCCTTTAAAACTTCTGGATTTTGTCTCCGAAACAGAGTTCTCACTATGACGATTTTCGCACCAGATCCGTGTAATTTCCACCATAAACTTGGTGTACCGAAACTAACACGCTGTCTTTACATCATCTACATCTACATAAATACTCTTGAAGTCGCATTGAAGTGCGTGGCAGAGGGTTCGTCGAACCACTTTTATTATGTTTTTCTGCAGTTCCGTTCTCTAATGGCTCGCGGAAAAAAGGAACACCTAAATGTTTTCGTTTTCGATATGATTTCTAAAAATTTTCAAATGTTTATAAATCTATCGGACCATATTGCGTGGTCATCAGTCCGTAGCTTACAAACTACTTAAACCTAGGTAAAGTAACCTAAGGACAAACACACACACCCATGCCCCAGGGAGGACTCGAACCTCCAGGGCGAGCAACCGCGCTCCGCAGCGAGACGCTTTAGACCGCTCGGCTACTCCACCGCGGCATATGATTTCTATTATTTTATTTTGATGATCATGTCTTGCTATGTAGGTGGGTGCTAACAAAATATGTTCGCATTCGGAAGAGAAAGTTAGTGAAAGAAATCAAATAGATCTTGTCGCAGTCTTTATTTTAATGATTTCCAACCCAACTCGTGTATCGTTTACGTGGCACTCTCTCTCCTATGTCGCGATAATACAAAACGAGCTGCACTTCTCTGTACTTTTTCTAAATCGTCTGTCAATCCCACTTGGCGGGGCTCCCACAGTGCGTAGCAATACTCCAAAATAGGAAACATAAGTGTGGTGTAGGCAGTTTCTTTAGTAGAACTGTTGCATATTCTTTCTGCCAATGAAATGTAGTCTTTGGTTCGCTTTCCCTACAATATTTTCTGTGTGTTATTTCCAATTTACGTTGTTAGTAATTGTTACTCCTAGGTAATTGAAATGAATTTAGGGCCTGTAGTTTTGACTGATTTATCGCGTAAACGAATTTTAACGGGCTTCTTGTAGTGGTCATACGGATGACTTAAAATTTCTCATTATTAAAGTTCAGTTGCCCTTTTTTTCTTTTCTTTTTTTTTCTTTTCTTCAGCATGCAGATATCTAAACCATTGTGCAGTTGGTTTTGATCTTCTGGCGACTTTACTAACCGATAAGTGACACCATCATCCGCGAACAGCCGGCCGCGGTTGCCGAGGAGACTAAGGCGCTCCAGTCACGGTCTGCACGGCCACTACGGTCGGGGGTTCGAATCCCCCCTCGGGCATGGATATTTGTGCCGTCCTAGTTCGTAAGTAGTTCATAAGTAGTTTGTAAGTTTAGGGACTGATGACCCCGTAGTTAAGTCCCATAGACTATACAAACATTTGAACATTATGAACATCCGCGAACAGTCTAATGGAGCTACTCATATTGTCTCCTAAAACGTTAGTAAAAATAAGGAACAGTAGGGGCCCTATAACACTTCCCTGGTGTAATGTCCTTCCGATTTGATTACTTTGTGACAATAAAACTGTGTATGTAATGAAAGATTATTTCAAATGCGCCACTTGTGTAAAAAGGAAATGCTACCAAAGACATTTATGTTCGGTAACGCGCAACGACTGTAATGAAATCTTAATAAAAATATTATTATCTCTCTTATAATTAGTTGCCCAAGAAATTGTTCTCTTTGTTCTTGTTCTTCTAGTCGGATTGTCGATGTTATAGGGCGTACGAAAGTATAATTTTACATCGGGCGTCATTAGATTGTTTTTCGAATATTATGGAATCACTTATAAAAAAAGGAGTGTAATGTTTAAAAGAAAAGATATAGGTATCAAAAATAATACGGGTGTTAATTTCAATTAGTGTTGGGCATTTTAACCCACTTTCAACAGATTTCTTTTAGAAACGATGTTAGCAGTTGTAGCAGCGAGCAGCCGTCGACCTGGATTGCAGCATCCTGCCACCATTACGTGGGTAAAATAAAAACAGCAATTCATATAAATCAGGGTCGCGTGCTAACCAAACTATTAATGATTTACTAATGTTATTTCAGCTCATCTGGACGCGATAGTAAGTTTAGTTTACCTAGGTTTAAGTAGTTTGTAAGTTACGGACTGATGACCACGCAGTTTGGTCCGATAGATTTACAAACAACATGAAGAAATGCAGATTGTGGCGTGTTATTAACCCTTAACAGTGACTTATTTTTCAGAATAAATGGAAAGAATTAAATACTTAACTTGTTTAATAATTTTCTGAATAGGCAGATATTAGAAAGCAATTATAGTGAATCAGTTTTCATTTCAGGGGACTTTCATTCTGGTGTGTAGTAATATTAATCTGTGGACAGTGAAATAAAATTTTCAAGCTCTCTAACAAAACTATCCTAGGTTCGTTGCAGGTGTTTAGTTTCACGTAACATTTCACATAACTACTAACAAACTTCAATGGAAAGATATTTTACCATTAGTTATGTGGAACTGTGTTGTAAAAATACCCTTACAAATCGGAGACCTTAAGTAAAATTTAACCCATACTGAGGTAGCCGAGAATCAAAAGCAATAAAATAGACAATAACCTATTTAAATAAAATAATAATAATCAAATACTATCCATTAACGATCATTTTTACACTGGGGAACGCCAGATATCACTTCAGTTCTACTCGATGACTTTGTCAACTTGAACGTACAGTGTAATAGTGCTACGATTCTCTGCTTCAGTTATCATCCACCGCAGATGACTTAGACAGATTTATAAAGCAGCCTCCAGTTGTAGTAAATAGGTTTTCTCAGTTCTGCTGAGTATTTCTACCCACAATCTGCTCCGCTCAAAATGACAGTGCTTGGAGCCGAACGACGTCACCCAACTACCCTCACTGCAAGTCTGTCGCATGCTTTCGCTCATAACCGCTTGGGGACCGCAACTGACCCACAGTCCCTTCTATCCCAGGTAAGGCATATATTGACAGAAACTCTGGAATCATCAATTACAGTAAAACAACCAGGAATGGCCGAGTCGGGATGAAATTCATTCTCGTAGCTTCTGAGATACCGTTAATCCAACCAGATGGATACATTTCGCAGAGACGTAAACTTGTCTGGAGTATTTGCTGATCTCTGAATGCATAAATATCAAATGATAGTCAAGCATTAGTAGTGACATCATTATAGATTTAATTACACAACACTTTGAACTTCCTGTGAGGTGCTTTGATTTTCTTCGGTGGAAATCTGGTCTTGCAGTACCCTATCGTGTGGAATAGGTAACCTCGGAAACTTCCCGAATAAAGGGTAAAAAAATTGCTTCAGTACACTGTCAGGCGCATACAAGAACAGTTTTAACTTTTCCATTAACAACAGGAAATTCTTGTCTTTGGTCACGAATACCAATACGAACATATTTTTTCAGCCTCCACTATTTTAGTGAGATATCATCATCATAAAATAAGAAAAATCAGATCGAAAATGGAAATATTTAGATGTTCCTTCTTCCCGCGCTGTATTAGAGAATGGAACGGTAAAGACATCGGAAATATTTCGAAAGCTTTTCGATAAACCCTCTACAGGTACATTGCAGAGTAAATACGTAGATTTAGATGATGAAATATATGGGGTACAAAATAACAACAAAAATTATATACATATTTTTAAGATTGTGCATGCTTTGTACTTGCTTCCAAACTAATTTCTTTGGTTACATAAAAGCGAAGAATTTGGGCACTAAAGATATTTTTTATTATCTAAGGATATGAAACATACTTTACACAGTGGACAAATACTGATCTAGATACGCGATTCTAATCAGGCGCAAAACAAACAAATAAATAAGAATAGAATGAAAAGTTGTCAGCTCGATTTTCTCGCTCACAAATTTATGTTTCTTTCCCTACTAGTAATACCAAAACTACTCGTAATTTTACCGTTTCTCACGTCATGTATGTAGTACCGAATCGTAGTCGTCGTAAATCGCTACTCTACTCTTGATATTGGGCAGACTTGAGCAACATATTGGACAACCTGGAACCTTACAGATGATCTTTCAATAGTGCAATTTCCTCTTTTCTTAAAGAGGAGAATGAAATTTGTAAACATTTCTGCTTGTGCCTAACCGACCGTTATTTTATACGTAGAGCTCTCAACAGTATGCAGTTCCTGCGTCGGTAGGTAAAGAGAAAAAGAATGAGTCAGCTCCGCACTAGCAAAGTTTACCGATGAGGCGGAACCTGTGTAATTATAGAAGCGCCGTAGTTCTCGCTGCTCTCTGAGAATTAAAGTCGTAACTTCAGTGGTATTGCTTTGGCTATCACAACCGCTAGCCTTTTCCGCGTATGCAAATTATACGCAAGCCACTGCTTGGTTTTAATCTGTTTTTTAACTGTGCACCCAAAACAGGCGCCGACAACAAAACACAGAGAAATAGAGTCCCGAAATTATGAAAGGAAAACAAACCAGCAGCATAGAGTCCAATTTTACGGTCGAAGTAATTCCAGTCCGTTCGCAGGCCGGCATGTTCCGTGAAGGCGAACGCTATACATTTCGTTTACATATATATAGCAGGACGGAGCGCTGCACGTTTTGAATAACACTCATTTCTTTCTGTTCTCCATGAATATAATTTCCTTCCGTAGTCCTTTCCAGTGCCAGCTGCTGTGAAATTATACCAGTGTGCTACAATATTACAAAAATTAAGATTCTGTTTCTCATTGTACTCACGTCGGTGTGATACTATCTTTACCTAAAGTTTAACATCAAGTCTTTTTATGTGTTAATATGTCCTACATCTATCACTCCCTAGGTACCTAATCATCATTATCCCTAAATAACAAACATAGACAGAAAAAAGTGCATTGCGAAACTAACATCTGCAGTTCCAAATGTCTACAAACACTTTCAAACTAAAAATGGTTGATATACTAGGTTCCTGTACCACCAACATTTTGTAATAATTTTTTTGAAATAGGAATATTTTTTAATAGGTAGCAGTGTCAATGGAACCAGAGCTGTGAGCTTAACCACAATGGATGCCATTCAGTTCATTCAGTAGACAATAACTCCTCTCAAGTTGTACGTACTCTACTTTTAACTTGCGAAGGCCACAAGTTTTCCTACACACCTTTGATTATCTCTCGAGCGGTCTAAAGCGTCTCGCTGCGGAGCGCGCGGTTGCTCGCCGTGGAGGTTCGAGTCCTCCCTGGGGCATGGGTGTGTGTGTTTGTCCTTAGGTTAATTTACCTAGGTTTAATTAGTTTGTAAGCTACGGACTGATGACCACGCAGTTTGGTCCGATAGATTTGCAAACACTCTTTTTTTTTTTTTTTTTTTTTTTTTTATCTGGAATACTGTGCATCGGGGAAGAAGGATATCTGAGCAAGAACGATACGTACAGAAATATGACTTTCACAGGCATGAACTTATGGCAGGGGATTTTTAAAGGCCGACCGCGGTGACCGAGGGGACACGTAGAACCAAAACGAACGAACAGGATCAGCGTCCGCAAGGACAAGAACTACCCGTAGAACGAAAAAAAAAAAATAAATAAATAAATTAAAGTGGATTGAGGCGCTCCGATCTGCACGGCCACTACGGTTGGGGGTTCGAATTCCCCCTCGGGCATGGATATTTGTGCCGTCCTTAGTGTTAAGTTAGTTCATAAATAGTTTGTAAGTTTAGGGATAGGTGACCCCATAGTTAAGTCCCATAAGCTTTACAAACATTTGAACATTTGATTTTGAAAGTAATTATTTTGAGAAAATCTAGAACGTAAACCAATATTACTTTCAAACCATTCTCAAAATTCTCAAATTCTCCAAATGCATTCTGTATCTGTTTCTCATGCAATCAAAGCCACGAAAAATCACAGCCAAATGTATTAAACGTAAGGAGAAGCATCGGGACTTCCTACTTTCTAGGTAGGCGCTTTAGACCACTTAGCTAACACAGCATTACAACCAAAGCGACTGCACGGACTGTTTTAGAGCACGTCTCTCTCCACACCACATACTTTAATAATTGGTATAACGAGAAAACGTTGTCTCATGAAATTGTATTATTTGTTGATATTTATAACATCTTGGCCTGAAAACAAGGCGGGATTGTTCCCATTCGCGTTCTTTGCTGCAGTGCTATTCCAGTATAGGAGAGCCCCGGCAATTTGATACACATTTCACAGGGAACATGAGGCAGAATTAAAGTATTAAAGTATGCGGTGTGGAGGGAGACGTGCTTTAAGACAGTCCGTGTAGGTGCTTTGGCTGCAACGGTCTGTTAGCTGAGTGGTAGTCTGCTTGCGGCAGCGGCGGTGTACGCAGCTCGTGCGGTGCTTCGCTGCGGCAGCGGTTTGTTTACTTCCTGCAGGGGTAAGTCTGCTCGCTCACGCCAGCGCTTGCGGTGACATGGAAAGGTTATAATGGATCAAATTAGTAGAAGAGACACTCTGAAGTTCACTTCCGAACGAAAATTTTCCCGAATAACTTCTTTTGAATTTGAAGATTGGTTGATTGCTGTTGCAAAGATTCGATTAGAGGACATTATTGGATACCACATGTCGATTGTAAAAAGTGTGATTTTCGTTAAGTTGACATCTTCCGAACTATGCGAGAAGGTCGTTCTAGACACAGGTGGCTCCTTGAAATTTAACCACAGAGATGGTAATGTAGGTAACGTCACTGTCAACCATGTCGGTTTTGGAGTGAGAACCATTAGAATTTTTAAGTTGCCATTTGAGGTACCTGCCAGTGAAATAGACGCCGTCATTGCTCCCTATGGCAGAGTTCTCAGTAATGTTGCCGAGAGGTGGTCTTACGCACATAAACTTCCCGTGCTGAATGGTGTAAGGCAGTTAAAAGTAGAGCTATGTCGCCACATTCCGTCTTATATAAACGTCTGCGGGTTTCGAGGCATCGTTATGTATGACGGTCAACCAAAGACCTGTGCACTTTGTAATAAGCCAGGTCACGTGCGTGCTGAGTGTATTCAACGACGCATTGCACAGTTACCAACCGGTGACACTGTTAAGACTTCAGAAATGACGATTTTGCCAAAAACGTATGTAGCAGTGGCGCGTGGTCAACTGACTGCGCCACCGGTTAGTGACATTTGTTTAGATGACTTGCCCAGCGATGTCGTCGCGAACGACTTAGGAACACCAATGGAAATTTCGGAAAGTACGACAGAACAGGCACCAGAATCTGAAGTAGTGCAGCAGTCGCCCACACAGACAACGGAAGACACCGCAATACGTACAGAGAATATGGGGGCGGAGGAAACAGCTGACAGACAAACACCAGAAACTCAGCCCGCGATTTCGGAGACTAGGCAGGACAATGAATCTGCTAAGTCACCTCGCAGACGTAAGAAACGCAGATTGGCGCAAGAAGGAGCTGCGGAGAAGTCAGCTCCACTGCGTGAAAACGCGAAACAAGTTAAGGATAAAATTACCGAAAAGCCACCCACTGTTGCAGTTACACAGAATCAGCCTCCGTCACATAAACAGATAGAACTTGCCGTGCCATTAAAAGCAGACACTGACAAGGTAATAGTTAACAAGGCGTCTCCCAAACACAATGATGAACCGGCGCAGAAGTCACGTGAACAGGACCCACGCAAGACAGTGTCGGCTCAGTTTGCCACCGGTGTGGACTGGTCAGACGAGGTAGAGGATGTAGACAAGGACACCGTTCTGGGAGATGCTTCCGGGGATGCTGGCAACGTAACGCAGTGACAACGGATCCTGCTGTTACAGATACCTCGGCCATGGAAACCACGGACGCGGAGAAAGACGCTGACTCTGATTTCTATTAATCTGTAGATCTTTCACATCTCACATCTATACATGTGTGATCGCCAGGCCTACAAAATTGCCACATTAAATATTAATAAGTGTCGTAGCTCCATCCGGTTACAACACATTCAAGATTTTTTATATTCCGCAGATATAGATATTCTATTACTTCAGGAGGTTGCAGACATTAATTTAGAAAAAATATATGGATACAATGTCTTCGCCAATCCGGGTACTGGTGCGGATTTGGGTACCGCCATCCTATTAAGAGAAGGAATTGTGGCATATAACATCGAAATGCTAGTCAATCACAGAGGGATTGCAGCAACAGTTAACAATGTTAGAATAATTAATGTATATGCTCCCTCCGGATCCAGTAACAGGCGTCGCAGAGCGGAATTTTATACGGAAGAGATTCTTCCTTTATTTACAACAACGTATGACCAGCTTATCTTGGCGGGAGATTTTAACTGCGTTTTGCACCCCAAAGATCAGACACCAAATTTTAGCAAATCTGTGGAATTAGAACGGATAGTCAAGGACTTATTTTTAATCGACACTTGGGAGCACAAGTATGGACCAACGCCTGGATTCACGTACGTAACAAATCATTCTGCAAGTAGGCTAGATAGAATATATGTATCAGATAATCTAAAACAACGAATTCTGCAATGTGAGGTCTGGCCAGCTATCTTCACAGACCATGCGGCTTATATCTGTACCGTAAACTTGCAGAAACAGGGTACGTACCGCAGTAAGGGACCCTGGAAACTTAATGTGTCACACTTAGACGATCAAGGTTGTCATGAGGCCTTCACACATGCGTGGAATGAAAGTCTCACCAAGTTTCGGTCATATGATTCGGTTATAAAATGGTGGCTACAATGTGCCAAACCCAAATTACGAAAAGCCATGTTACAGTACTCACGAGAAAAGAACTGGTGGCTTAAACGAACCATTGAATTCCATTATTCAAGTTTACGAGAACTATACAAACTGGACGAGACAGTCATTGAAAACTACGCCCAAATTAAAAAAATGAAAGCCAAACTATTACTCCTTAAAAAGAAACAGTTGGAAGGATTAAAAGTCAGATCCCGAATCCAGGACTCACTACGACTTGAAGCGACGTCAATCTATCACCTGACACGTGAGAGTAAACGAAGTAAAACTAAGATACTGACGGAATTGCAAACTGGAGACGGCACGCGTTTAACTCACCAAAATGACATTCGAAATGCGATTCAAACTGCTTACACGGATTTGCTGTCTGAGAATATGATCGATGACAACGCATTTCAAGCATTAGCAAATACTTTAACTAACAGACTTACCCCTCAGGAATCAGACGAACTAATAACACAAGTGACTGAAGACGAGCTGGAAGATGCGCTGTTTCACAGTCCGAAGAACAAATCGCCCGGGTGTGACGGACTCCCTGTAGAGTTTTATCAAACCTTTTGGACACACATGAAGACGAAACTGACAGAGATATGCAATGAATTGATGACACCTGATCTTAATATCCCGCAAGAGTTCAGTGAGGGCCTGGTGGTATTAGTTCCAAAACGTGCAAATAGTAAAACTATCGCCAATCTGAGACCGATTACTCTTTTAAATAGTGATTACAAACTTTTTGCACGTATTCTTGCAAAAAGGATGAAGAACGTAATGAATAAAGTCACCGGTCCTTATCAAACCAGCGTCGGCAGAGATAGGTCCATTTTCCAAACGCTAGTGGACTACCGCGACCTAATATCAGTGGCGGAGGCATACAAGATTGAATGTGCAATGGTCAGCTTGGACTTTGATAAAGCCTTCGACAGAGTCAACCACCAGTATTTGTTTAAAGTTATGCGGTCGCTGGGTTTTCCCGTGCATTTCCTCGCTGTAATACAAAACCTGTTACGGAATAGCACATCACGAGTGGTTGTCAATGGACGGCCAGGTGGCATGATCCCCGTAAGAAGCTCCGTAAGACAAGGTTGCCCGATGTCAGCATCACTCTTTGCAATCGCCATAGAACCTTTACTAACGACATTGACGGCGCAGTTAAACGGCTTACAGATACATGGACACAAGTTAGCGTGTCGGGCTTATGCTGATGACGTTGGCTTCCTGATCACCAACGCAAATGACATCCACACTGCCCTGCAGATCATCATGACATATGAAAAGGCATCTGGTGCATTAGTTAACTGGCAAAAATCGGGTGTAATGAACATAGGCAAAGGCATAGGTTCGACTCATCATCCCCGTTTGCAAGAGGTGCACAAGATGCAATGTCTCGGTGTCGATTTTAGAAAGACAATTCGAGAAACCGTTGCCGCAAATTATAAACAGTTATTGGCTAAAATTCGAGCGTCTGTACAACAGCACAGTGTCCGGAAGTTGGATGAGTTGCAAAAAGTTGCACTGGCGAATACGTATATCACCGCCAAGGTCAACTACGTGGCTCAAGTCCTGCCAATACCACGCAACATAGCACACAGAATGTTGGCAGAGCTTGGCCACTTTGTATGTCGCGCACATATTTTCAAAATTAAATACGACACCTTGACTCTTCCGACGCTACTCGGTGGCCTGAATCTCGTCGATGTGTACAAGAAGGCGCAAGCACTATATGTATGCCAAACATACAAGCAATGGAAACTGTCCACCAACGGTCTGACTTCCCACCTCTTGGAAGAAACTGTGCCAGCAGACCTACGACCGCCAATCGATGTAAGTCATCTGTTGCACGCTTTGCAGCACTTACAGTATTTCCTACTCGAATACAGTTACCTACGAACAAAAGTCCCAGAACGGAAAATGACAAAAGTGAAGGAAGTATACCAGGCGTTGATGAAAAATAAACCACGAAATGTGATAGAAAGGAAACTCCCGAACCATGACTGGAAAACAACGTGGGAAAACATCCACAGCCCTGACTTACCTTCCCAAGTGCGGGCCGCGTGGTATATGACGGTCAACAGAAAAACCCCGACGATGTCCCGTCTCCATAAGATACACCTACAAGACTCTCCCTTGTGCCCGACATGTCAATTAGTCGACAGTGATGAACACAGATTCGTCTGCAGTATAAATGCAGGAATATGGGAGTATGCGAGGCAAAAACTGGCCCTCATCACGAGAACCTCGCCACACACAATATCGCCAGCGGATGCCCTCCATCCCGATAGCATCCCATTCCCAAGGACAAAGAGGAACGCGGTCAACTGGGTAATGGGACATACAGTGTACTTTATCTTCAGTACAGAATCAAAGAGAAAGGAAGATTTCATACATTACCTGACAATGCAACATGACATGATCCAAAGAAAGAAAAAGTACAAGGAATGTTACGCTAATTTCTTGATTAAAACGACAATGTAATTACAAACAGAACTTTAACAAAGAGAAATTTAATCAACATTAATTTACACAGAAGAATTTCAGTTATTATCATTATGCCTTTTGCAATTCAGAAGCAATTTTACCGGAATTCTTTGATCGCCGAAGAAGGCATTTATGTTTTTATCTTTTATTTTTTTATGTAGCTAATACATCCCAGAATGGTATGGATTGTATATGTGTCTGAAGATCTCTGTTTTGCGTCACAAGCTAAGAACGCATATTCAGTTAATTAGAGCTAATTTCTGTGCCTGGAAATTTTTATTTTTTTACGATTTTTTATCTCTAGCAAGTGGAAAAAAATGACGAAGTTACACTTATTTCTCACTTATTCGTTCAATTCGAACTGATTTTTCTTTGGCTGTCGAAGAAACGATAATAATGCAGAAATGGACATTAACAGTAGTGTATTGCTACGCAGTAAAGACAACCTCGTTTTATCTTCAAAGAAATATTTTGTTTAAAGGCATAGAAGCCGGGCCGAGAAGGCACCAATTGGCGAGCGGAAGGACGGGTTGAAGGGGAGGAAGGAGACCCGACAAAAAGAAAAAAAAAAAAAAGTGGTCTACAGCGCCTACGTAGTAAGTAGGAGGTTCTGGGTTCGAATCCCGGCCTCAGCACAAATTTTAATTCAATGCCTCTCCTTATGTTTAATACCTTTGGTATAACTAGACACTATTGTGTCTAGGAATTGTATTATTTGTTAAAAGTATTTACGTTCATAAATCTCCCCCCCCCCCCCCCCCGTAGGTCCAACGCTGAGAAAGTCGTGTTTCAATACCTTCTTCTTCCAGAGATATCCGGTTTGAATAGTGGTACACCCTTTATATTAATGGGCGGTTATATCCTCGACGTAAAAGTAAGCTGAAGAGTGCGAGTACATCAGCTTCCCATGATGCTTCATACACTAACGATGTATTTCGTGTTGTCTGATACATTTACGCTACTTCGCAAAAGTTGTAATAAATTAGACTCACACCCTGTTATAGCAGTGTGGTGTCGCACAAGTCTGAAGTGCGCGCCACGTACTTTCGCCGCGCGTCGCCATACATGCACGGCGCGGCGTTCTTACGACGTCAGCCACGAGCGCCCTCTACTACAATCCCGCTCGTGGCCACCACTGAACGGCATCTGTCACTTGGGAATCAGATAGGCACCAGTTAACACTTGGGATTAGGACAGGTACCGATTAGGACTCTCATCAGTAGGCACGCTTCTACGTAGTTAACCTTTGTCTCAGCAGTACACTTAGTTGGCAGTCATGAACTTTGTAAAAATTAAATATATCCTATTTCTACGAAATATACATCTTTTTCTAATCTAGCTCAGTGTTTCTAGTTTCTGCTGTCCCACTGACTGGTCATCTCAGACTCTTTACCCGCACACTCGTGCATCCTATTTTCCTTTGTCGGTCTCTCTACTCGGTCACCGACACCTAAGACAACTGGCGGAAACGAGACACAAAAAGCAGTGTGGCTCGGAGCCCCCTGTACAAATGTGCAAAATAAAAATGTGATAATAACACGATTACAAGTTTAAATAAAATCTTCCCGGGCCTCAAATCGCGCCAAGTCGTTAGAATCCCACCAATCCTTGGCCATAGTGACTGCTGCATTGTTGATCGTCGTTGCCTTGCCGTTAAATAGTGGCGCTGCTGGCTGTGACGTAACTAGAGCTTTCTGCTTCGCCATATAAGGTAATGTTTACGTTCCGAGTCGGCTGCGTACGCTTTTGGCTGCTCGCTGTGCCGTCACTGGGACTCGCTCTTGGTTCCGTGCCGGCCGCGTCCGCTTCCACCTCACTATGGCCGGGTCCCAGGCGTTGCTGATCAGTAAGCCGACGTCATTATCACTTCGTTCCTAGTCCAGACAGACTGGCAAAATGGTCGTACGCACTGATGTGCCTTCCGGCGGTGCGTGCGGCCGTTCGAAAGAACAGACACCATTGTACATCTGCCCCAACAGGCAATGACAATTTCAATGCGGACGCATTAATACGCTCGATCCCTTGCAGGGATACAGTATAGGCTGCAAGCAAGTGGAATCAAATGAGCAGCGGGCACTACAATCTTAGTCTGATACAAGGCGAGAATTTAGGTTGCAACGTAAGTGTGCCTGGACAGCCACCTTGGTTAAGGCGACCGCTGGCCCAAAGCGGGTAATCCGGGTTCGAATCCCGGCCCAGCACAAATTTTCATCTTTGCCACTGGATTTATTTCTATGCCCTGAAACGGTCGGAATGTTTAAATATTTCGAATTAGGAAAATTATGATCGTTGTCAACAAATCGTGTCTGTTCTTTCGGACATGCACTGAGCAGCCTGTGAAGTAAAATCAGCACGATGGAGATCCAAAATTTGTGTGGCTGTAGCCACCCCAGTTGGGCGTATGCAGCACTGACATACTCATAGCGACGAATGCTACAAATGTTGGGTACACCAGCATTTATAATTAACTCTAATCGTCTTGTATTTTCGCTGCTTGAATTATAGCGCGATAGTGGAGGTTCAATCGTATGATGATTCCATGAGTTTGCTTGTGGACAGATGTTACTTTTTGAGCTCATAGAGGCAAGCGGAGGTATTCCGTCACATGGTGATCTTATTATCTGCCCAATTTTTCCGACCAAATATTACAACTTGAACTCAGGCCCATCTCGACAAGGATGATGTGAGAGCGTCTTAGGATGCCAGCTAGTTTTGCCGAAACTGGTCAGGAACTGAAATAAAATACGTTTCAACGAAGCGGCCTTGGCAATCCACAAAACAAGTATGAACTTATTAATTTATTGTGTGACTACTTGCGACTTTTTCGCATTTAACATTAGTCCCAGCTTTTAGCCCATGCTAAAAGACCGATTATCATTCATCTGGGCAGTCACAGTGTTTATATTATGACATCTGTCACTGCGGTAAACTGGACCACGTCGCCATAGACCTGATATTTATTGAAAGATACACAGATAAACTATCATACATATACAACAAGAACAGATGTGCGACTCTGATCCCTGTGGCGCCCCAGAGACAACTTTTAACTTCCGCAGAGAAAAGTTTGCAATCTGTCTTTTAAGTGCCTTTCAAACCACTTCATCGTACTAGCTGAGAACTCGAGCTGTTGCATTTTATCCAGGTATATGTCAAAGTTTACGAAATGAAATGTTGAAATGTTTGTAAATCTATCGGACCAAACTGCGTGGTCATCAGTCCGTAGCTTATAAACTACTTAAACCTAGGTAAACTAACCTGAGGACAACACACACACACACACACACACACACACACACACACACACACACACACACACCCATGCCATAGGGAGGACTCGAACCTCCACGGCGAGCAACCGTGCGCTTCGCAGCGAGACTCTTTAGACCGCTCGGCTACTCCATCGCGGCCAAAGTTTACGGTGTCAACATCTCTGTAGAAGTCTGGTAGTGCCATATATAGTGGCCTCGCAGTTGTTCATGGCGAATTTCAGGTCTTGAGTTACCTTGATTAGTGCAGTATTTCTGCTGTGATGTTTACGAAAAATGGACTGATATTTGTCAAATACATTCAATTTGAACTCGAGTTCAGTAATTTGATCGTGAAATATATATATTCAATATTGTGGATGCGGCAGTTAATGCTGATTGGTCTAAAATCACCAGTTGATTACGGAACCATGCTTCTTTTCCAAGAGGTTTAGATTTAGTAAGATTAATGGAATTTTCAGTACAGTAGCGTTTACTTAATAATTAAAAGTAATTACAGGGAATTGCATTTTTTAAACATAAGTGCCTTACATGAGTGCTTTAAAGAGAAAAGAAAAAAATACAATCCTTGTGATATATGAACTCAACCACTGGTTTCCCTTTTTAAAAATTTTACTCGTTTAGAAATGTTTCGCCTTGTGTTTACTATTTTATCATCTACGTTAGTTTAGTTATCAATTGGCTGGAGAGCAGCTTTAATGTTAGGGTACGAATTCACAAAACGTTATCAGCAGCAATATGAGACTTCGATGGCGGTGGAGCCGTGAGGAACTGCAGAAAAACGTGGACAGTATCTATATAAATGAATTGCTGTTCGTTAGTTTCGCTAAAACTTGAGGACGGCCGAACCGATTTTGCTAATTTTAGTCTTAAAATATTTGTGTAAGTCCAGGGAAGGTTTAAACGGTGATAAAATATGGAAAAGTTGTCAGGAAAAGAGGAAAATCAGGAAAAACTGAAACAGCTTTTTCCGGTGAGCTATCCATACCATTTCTCCAATTGCAATAAAATTTTATACATTTCATGTTGAAAGCAAGAGGAAGGTTCGGATCAAACAAAAATTTGGAAAAGTCGCCCGGAAAGTAGGAAAATTTAGGAAAACCCGGAATCGATTTTTTCTATGAATAAAAATCAATTGTCACATGGTTGTAAGAGCGTCACGTAAGTACGGCTTGACAGGACAAGATTTGTATGAAATAAATTTTTTGGAAAATCTACCGGAAAATTGGAAAATTTGAGAAAAACTGAAAGTGTGTTTTTGAATGTGATTTTGATTGAATTCAACGCCATAACTGATTATTCGCATGACAGAGTGTGTTTTTGAATGTGATTTTGATTGAATTCAACGCCATAACTGATTATTCGCATGGCAGAGAGGGGAACCAAGTTCCTTTTTCCATGCGTTTCTAAATCTACTCAACACTATACGTTTAGAACAGTTCATCCGATTACGATAAAATTTTGATAATTTCACGTTCAACGAAAGATGAACGTTCTTATGAACTAAAAATCTGGAAAATTTACCCGGAAAATTTGAAAATTCGCGAGAATCTGAAAGAGCTTTTTTCAATGGGATATCACTATCATTCGTCGGATTGCGATAAAATTTTGCGTATTTCACGTTCAAAGCAAGAGTAACGTTCTTATGAAATAAAAAATTGGACATTTTTCCCGTAAAATTGGATAATTCAGAAAAAATAGAAAGATTCATCTGATTGCGATAAAATTTTGCACATTCGACGTTCAAAGCGAGAGAAAGGTTTGAGTGAAGTAAAAGTTTGGAATAGTTGACCAGAAAATAGGAAAATTTGTGGAAAACTGAACGAGTTCTTTTCTTTGGGATATCAATATCACTCGTACGATTGCGATAACATTTTGCACATTCGAAGTTCAAAGCAAGGGTACATACATTTTAGCAATTGCGAATCATTGCAGGGTCGACTAGATAACCAGATGACCCGGTGAACTTTGTACCACTTACCTCTTAATATAAACCATATTAATTTTAATCTAAACTTTCCTCGCGATTTTTCCATATTTTATCACCGTTTAAATCTTCCCTGAACTTCCACGAATGTGACATGAAGATTATCCTGGACATATGTGCGTGATTTGCCCTCTCTTTCCGCCCACGATCGAACCGATACTTAGACTATCTGATGATGCCTTTATAAAGCTACTGGGTTACTAATAAATATGATTTAAATTAACATGGTTTATTTTAAGAGGTAAGTGATAGGAAGTTCACCGGGTCTTCTCGTCTCCATATAATGAATTTAGCAGATGAAAATCCTTCTGACGTTATTTTTTATAATTTTTAATCAATTACATGTTTCGAGATTCCAGTAATCTCACCTTCAGACCCTTATAAGATCCATGCAGTAATATGAGAACTAGCCATCCATTTATAATCCTACATTTACCGGCTCACCCCTAGATGTAGCTGAAAACTGTCATACCAACCATGTTGACACGGTGAGCGGGTATATACAGGATTATAAATGGATGGCTAGTTCTCATATTACTGCATGGATCTTATAAGGATCTGAAGATGAGATTATTAGAATTTCGAAACATGTAATTGATTAAAAATTATTAAAAATACCGGCGGAAGGATTTTCATCTGCTAACTTAATACATCGCCGTTGTCCCGCCGTCCATCTGAGATGGATATACAGAGACTTAAAGTAATGAATGATTTCTCTCCTAAGATGTGAAAATGTGACGAATAGAGACTGTTTAAGACGTGTTCTTCTTTCACACAGGAGTTTTATCGTTCCGTTTTGATCGAGAAGAAAGATTGTTACTCTGCTAATTAGTGTAATTGTATCTTCACAAATCCTACGTAAGTTTTCGTTAAGTGGCTGTAAAATATTCTCAGATTCCTTCCTGGAAAAGCTGCTGTTTGTATTTGCGAAATACGTTTTCACGAGTTTTTTGTTCAAATGTCTTCCTGTTGTTTGCCGATGAGGAGGCTATTAGAGGCGAAGCTGAAGCTCAAAATGGGAGAAAACTGCGGAACGTCGGTTGTGCCATGTGCAAGAGAACCTTTGCGGACTTTCCTTAAGCGATTTGTGGATATTATCCAGAAATAGGAACAGGTAGAAAGTGGCACCAACTATTTGTTTGTTAAAGACACTTTAAAATACCGAGTACAGGCTCATTTAACATCATCCACCTTTTCGGAATGATGAGGACTACAAAAAATGTTAGAAATTACGCGACTGATAACGAAGAGGCACTAATACGAGTTGTTCACGGAAAACGTATCGACTTGACAGTGAAGAAATTGTTACAGGAAAAAATGTATAAGTATGAAGAAGAATATATAAAATACATTGTTACAGACATCAGTTTTACCAGACGTCATGTTTACCATAAGTAGGAAGAAATTATAGGACAGCTTACCAAAAGTCCAAATTGCCATTAAAAAAAAAAAAAAAAGTCGGTAACTGAAGCATTTATGCGTATGAATTCACGCGGTTCCGTGTTATCGGACGTGATTCGCAATATCGACTTTTACTCCACTGCAGATGAATGAAACTGCAATTAAGGTTAACTCCCGCTTTAATCTCCATTATTGTGATTGCCACTCTTCGCTCACGCTAAAGTGCCTCTCTGCTGAACTCGTGCGCACAATTGACAATTACCCAGACGCGAGCGTGCAGTCGTGAACTAAAGAGGCTTGCTTGACGAGAATACGCGCACAAGGATCGCGACAAATCAGTTCACATAGTTGTTATGTTCGAAACTACCGTCGGATTTTACAAGGGGGCGTTTTCTTCTGGAAACGCTTACTTTTTAGTCAACTTCAATCATTGCTCCTAAATATAATTTCAAGTTTACTAACATTGATGCCAAATATCACTTTGGAATATGATGAGCAGTTGAACCTATATGATCTAAAAGACAAACGGCGCACAAAACACGGTAGACCCACATATGTGAGATAGCTAAGTCGTAGGTGGGAGGGTACAATGCAGTTTACAATATGCAGCTTCAAACCGTGTAACCACATCGCGAACATAGCATAGGAATCACGGTATTCCGACATTTTTCTTCGTTACGTGATTTTAATAATTTGTTAAGAGGAAGAATTTTCTCATTTTTCAAAATTTTTAGTAAATTCAAAATATATCAGCGTAATTCAGAGTAATAGTGTCCAGGGAATACTTTGATCATTTGTCAGATTGTTATTATGAATAGTATCCGCAATTGAGTTACTCTCTCTCTATATGTTTAGCTCTCTATGTGCTCAGCTATCTATGTGCTTAGCTTTCTCTGCGTGCTCAGCTCTCAGTGCTTAGCTTAAAGTACTATAAGCGGTTTCTTTCCAAGATAGGAAAAAACCCGAGAAAATATTTAAATTTTTTACTGTAAACTTTAAATTCGTGATCATACGCGAAAGTGAAAATTATCTTTGGACTTTGATCGGGATAGGCTAGGACGGAAGAATTAGAAACTTCTGCCTCCCGTAATAAACTGATGAAAATTCTTGAGATGAAAAGTGAACCTTTTGGCAAGTTTAATACAATATTTTTTCAAAGACGTATCTTGAAAAATTAAGGTTAGTAATCAACGTATAGGATCCAGAGAAATTAATATAAACAAACTTTGACGAAAATAATAACGAATTGTGAACTTATAAAGTGTGTACTGTGAAAGTGTAATGAATGTAACTATTGATTTCAGAATAGAGAATCTATGAACCTTAAAAAAAATCTTAAACAGTTATTCGAGTATTTAGTTCCCTAATATTGTCCCTGCATATTCTAAAAGTGAAGGAATATATCTAACAGTTTTGGTCAGGAGAAACTTATGGGGAAATTTTCTAAAGAATAATTCTATAAAGGAAAAGGATCAGGCAAGAACGGTATCTTGTGACGGGCGTCAAATTATCTTTGGTTTATTAAATATCAGCCCTTGAGAAACGGATTATCATGCTCAAACATTACAAAATGTATTTAAGTTGAAATGAAATCCAGAAACGATATTTACAGCGAAAAATTCAACAAAGATATAAATTTTATTAACTGCGAAGAAGTACCAAGTCTACCAACTTAATTTTCATACTGAGGTGACAAATAGAATTTTGAACCTATACATCCAATACAACTGTGAATATCAAGACGTAATCTACAGCTTAAAAGTCGCAAGTTAAAACCCTAATATAAAACGAAGTCAACACAACTGTCGCCCCAGTCACAACCGGTATGCGAGGAGGACATGTCGGAACGAACAGACACCACATACTCTTTTTTTTTTTTTTTCTTTTTTTTTTTTTTCGATGACAACGTTAGGGTGCAATGTCATTAAATGATACAGCAATAATAAACGAACGTCTTAAGAATGACAATTTGCCTTATTACCCACTGCATACTGGTTTCAGTATGAGCTGTAAATTGTCTTTTATACCGGTCGTCGGTAGTATATAAAAATTGTGATCAACACGAGTTTTGTCGATAATACGCACATTGGTACCAAGCGTGGATCATTTGCATATCGGAACAAACTGTACTTATTTGAAAAGTTTCGCGTTTGTACCTTTGTTCCCCTGACAAGGAACACATTAGACGTACAACGCTCGCAACAACACGAAGCCATATTACAACAAACCCCGATGATAGGAGTGGTCTATGCCATTCCCGCGTAAAACGTTACATTCTACCATAAGTGACTTGTTAATAGAAACAAATAGAATAGTCATCAGTACCTTAGGTGGGATGGGGAAAGACTGTACGTGACGTCATCGTATTATTAGGGCGCTTTTGCACCAGGCGCTGCGAGCCGATCTGCACTTCCACTCATTTCCTCAGCGACATTCTGCAAGTCCGTTGCGATTTATTTCATTAGATGAATGCTGTAAAGTCGTCAAAAATATATATTATTTTATTGTTTAGGTGATAGAGGGGGTCCGGACCCCCAAGACCCCCCTCTTCGGCTACGTCCTTGCCGCCACCCTTTCTATGGTATTGATACATCGTTACTCTGTATCTGTTTATTAAAATGTCAATTTTTCTAGAATGCAAAGTTTTGCACAGACCCAGACCAGAGCCTTTTAATAATCGAGTGTTATTGTCAGCACAGCCGTAGGATTCCAAGCCTTCTAGACGAAAAGTGTCCCCTTAGAAGCACTGCCGGCTTCGGCAGTTCCACAGTACATGGTGGGGGTCAGGAGGGCAGGCGGTGGAAGCACCCTCTGCCGCGCACCGCAGCGCAGAGCACCTGTTGTGCCCCCGGTGGCGCGCTCCCCTTTAAAAAAAAGCGGAACAGCGCAGAGCGGAGCAGGCGGGTGTCGCTTTGTGGCTGCGACGTCAAAGCACTGTGCTTGGCTCGCACCTCTTTTGTTCGACTGTGCCGCTGCCGGCAGCCGCACACTGCGTCATTAACGACCGCCTGCTCTCTGTACAGGCCGCCACAAGCTGAGACAACCGATACAATGACGCGGGGAGATCCGTACTAACAGTTAAATTTTAATGCTCGTCAGTCTTACAATCCAATCTTCAAAACTGCCAGACGGATTACTTTGATGTGGTTTCTCACAGGAAAGTTAGCTAACAAGGAAAGTACTTAGTTCGAACAAACACATATACACCAAAATCGTATGAGAGATAATGTTGAGATCCTTTATTGCACTAGTGACACTCCCGCATCTGCAAAACTCTGCAGTCGTCCGTTAGAGGCCTCTGCGTGTTCCATGCCGCATTGCACTTTGACCTGTCGGATCGCCAGTAGGGACGGTGCAGTGTGCCTCCGAAGTTGCGTTTTGTGACGTTATTTGTGTGTGAAGCGTCAGATGTGGCGGCGATTGGTAATCAATCCTGCTAATGTATTGCGATTGGTTGAGATGAAGATACGAAGAACCCTTCTTCGTGAAGATGGTATTAGTGTAGAAGATGAATCATTCGCATACTTTCTCGTATCTGATATGGTACAGAAATATGAGGATAAGTTAGATAATGTTGTTACAAACTTATAATAATGATAATATGGATGATAATGACGAATAACTCATTGAAAGCGGTAGTGCTACGGTAAGTTCGAGAAGAGGCGATGGAAGCAGTGGCAGTGAAAACCAACAGTCTTTCGGGAAGAAGGTTAAAGTTGAAACTATCATCACGGCTTTTGATGACGATGATTATTACATAAGTTATAGTTAAGATATCTGCATTACGTATGGCGTCTACCATTACATTTACAGTGCTATCTAGAGCATGGTTGCAGAACTTTGTAGAAAAACACCACCCACCAGCACATTGAGGTGTACGCACGTTCATAGAGATGTTTGTTCGAGCCCATGCACTTTCCTTGTAAGTTTGGGTCAACGTATAGGAAGGATTTTACCGAAAAACGGATCACGAAAAGACGATATAATTTTAGCCATATTCACGGAATGTATGACATTAACTGCGAATGAGAAAAGTTGAAAAATGTGTTCCAGCCGGGATTCGCCCTCGGAGTCCGCTTCTTTCCAGGCGGTTGGCCGGCCGCAGTAGCCGAGCGGTCTGCGGCGCGCCAGTCACAGTCTGCACGGCCGCTACGGTCAGTGGTTCGCATCCCCCCTCGGGCATGGATATTGGTTCCGTCCTTAGTGTTAGCTAGTTCATAAGTAGTTTGTAAGTTTAGGGAGTGATGCCCCGTAGTTAAGTCCCATGACTCAGCGATCACCACATCTGCAAGGCTAGTCAAGTACGCCTCCCGACAGATATAATTTCACAATTTTACCTCGCCCACTATTACTCAAACTCTCGGTTTTTCCAAACCAATTCCCATAAGAGTAAGGACCTAGAAGTGCCTCCGCAATGAAAAATATGATAATTGCCCGAATCGGCATATAAGCTATGTGTGCAGGTGGTGCCTGTCAGAAACTTATATAATTTTAAGAGTTTTCAGTATGCATCGTGACTGTCTGTTCATATATTAGAAACCTCTAGTTTCCAAAAGTACTTCCCGAATTTCATGACGTTTCCATAGGTAACTTCGGCGTACTTAAGAGACAACATATGGGCTTCGTTTTATAAAAACCAGAACAGGAGGGGGAAAAGATATCGTAACTGTCATGTCTGTCTCTCTGAACACGTTATTCCCCAGACTACTCGACTAATTTTCATAGAATTCTCACAGGTAACTGGAACGTATTGTGCGGTTGCATAATGGCTTCGTTAAAAAAAAAATCAAATGTTCAAATGTTTGTAAAGCTTATGGGACTTAACTACGAGGACATCAGTCCCTAAAGTTACAAACTACGTATGAACTAGCTTACACTAAGGACGGCACAAATATCCATGCCCGAGGGGGAATTCGAACCCCCGACCGTAGTGGCCGTGCAGACCGTGACTGAAGCGCCTCAGTCCCCTTGGCCACCGCGGCCGGCTTCATTTCAGCAAAATCTGTTCAGATATCATAATTTAAACATTTGTCTAAATGCTTCATGTGTGTCTGTCTTTACAGGCGAATCTCCAAAAGTACTCCGCGAACTTTCATGGGATTTCACTGGTAAATTGAGAGTACCTTGGGCTAAATATAGCCTCAGTGGCGAATATAGTATATACAGAGTGGCGCACGAAATGTGTTACCATTTTGTTTTTGAATATATACTTTATTGTCAATACAATCTGAAAGAAACATATACTAGATGAAGATCCGTCCATGGAGATTTGTTCTAATGCTCATCACATGCTCAATATGTCTACCATTTCGTTACCTTACTTCCTTTCAACGAACATTGAAGTAGGTGATTACCCTACGGCACATGTCGTCCGTAATTTCACTGCAAGCTTGAAGAAGAATTCTTCTGAGCTCCATCAAATGACGTGGACGTTTCGGGAAAATTTTTTCCTGTATGTACCAAAAAATGTTCAAATGTTTGTAAAATCTATGGGACTTAACTACTGGGTCATCAGTCCCTAAACTTACAAACTACTTACAAACTAGCTAATACTAAGGACGGCATAAATATCCATGCCCGAGGGGGGATTCGAACCCCCGACCGTAGTGGCCGTGCAGACCGTGACTGGAGCGCCTCAGTCCCCTCGGCCACCGCGGCCGGCTGTACGTACATCCAAAGAAAAAAAGTCACATGGACTATTGGGGAGCCAATTTTGTCCTTCGTTGAAGCGACCTGGAAACCTGAGTGAAATGATCCGCATGTCGAAACGCTCGTGTAAAAACTCCAACACAGTGATAAAAAAAAAAAAAGGCCAATAAGTCCGTGCCTGGAAATTGCTGCCCACGCTGTAATCCTGGGAACATAATGTTGTCGTTCATGAAGCACTTGGGGGTTTTCAGTGGCGTAAAAGCGTATATTTTGTCTGTTAACCACACGGTCTAAATTAAAATGCGCCTCGTCTGAAAACCAAATGTTGTTGAGAGTTTCTTCCCTATCCTCCGCCCACTGAGCAAACAGTAGTCTCTGCTGCTTGTGTTCTTCATTGACCTTCTGTGCACGGGGCATCTTGTATGCATACATATAGAGGTTAGCCGCGGTGGAGTAGCCGAGCGGTCTAAAGCGTCTCGCTGCAGAGCGCGCGGTTGCTCGCCGTGGAGGTTCGAGTCCTCCCTGGGGCATGGGTGTGTGTGTTGTCCTTAGGTTAGTTTACCTAGGTTTAAGTAGTTTGTAAGCTACGGACTGATGACCACGCAGTTTGATCCGATAGATTTACAAACATTTGAACATATAGAGGTTACTTTTAAGAAAGTGTTGAACGAAGCGTCTGGATATTCCCATTTGCACCGCTGCTTTTCTACAAGATTTTCCGTGACTTCTCAGTACAGCAACTCGTACCGCTTCAATATTCTCCGGCGAAAAAACAGGCTTAGGCCGAGGTCGCTTCGCTTCCAATATTATTTCGTCCTGTAGAAATTTATCGTACAACCTGTGGCTGGTCTTCTTGCAAGGGACCCATCGTTAAACTGTTGTCGAAAACGCCTCTTAGTCACAACAAGGCTTTTCGTTTCATGAAGAAGTAACACAATTGCCGATCGTTGCTGTGTCGTCAGTCTTCCATTGTAGCCATTGCTGCTTACTAGTCTCCTAGCGGCAGTATCGTGAATTACACTTCATTTAGTAATTCATTTGTTTTTCCAAGCTCTTCTGGTATTGAAACTTCCTGGCAGATTAAAAGTGTGTGCCGCAACCGGGACTCGAACATGGGACCTTTGCCTTTCGCGGGCAAGCGCACTACCGACTGTGCTATCCCAACACGACTCGCGATGCCGCCTTAGGCTAAGCCATGTCTCCACCATATCCTTTCTTCCAGAAGTGCTAGTCTTCCATGGTTAGCAGGTGAGCTTCTGTGAAGTTTGGAAAGTAGGAGGCGAGGTACTGGCGGAAGTAAAGTTGTGAGACGGCATCGTGAGTCGTGTCGGGATAGCACAGTCGGTAGTGTGCTTGCCCGCGAATGGCGTAGGTCCCAGGTTCGAGTCTTCCTGGAAGAAAGGATATGGTGGAGACATGGCTTAGCCACAGCCTATGGATGTTTTCAGAATGAAACTTTTCACTCTGGAGCATAGTGTGCCAGCTTCTTTGAAGTTTGGAGAGTAGGAGGGGAGGCACTGGTGGAAGTAAAGTTGTGAGGCGGCATCGTGAGTCGTGTCGGGATAGCTCAGTCGGGAGAGCGCTTGCCCGCGAAAGGCAGAGGTCCCAGGTTCGAGTTCCGGTACACAACTTTATTCTTCCAGGAAGTTTTAAGTAATGTGTATATTAATGACTCGGAATACTCTGCCGCAACGTCCACGTTATTTCAGATTGATTTCAGGCAGTGGTCCAGTCACTGTTCGTGCCGACGCTGACTACGATGTAAACAACAACTGCGAAACGGAAATGTAGCCAAGATCACTTTTCATAGTCTTTCATTTTCTGAACCAGTTGCTTACAGCCGGTGTTGTAGCATGGATTTTTAATCTTTATCACTCGGTGCTACGTCTGCACATGAAAAATTTTAACCTTACTTCAAATGTGTACAAGCGAGTGACCAATATATATATATATATATATATATATATATATATATATATATAATGTCGTCTCCTTCTTGACTACGAGACTTTGGGACCCAGTAAATGTATGGCACTAGCTGTTCAGATACATTGCTGCTGATGAATTAATTGGCTTTCATGATAATCGTACAGTTAATAAGTTTGATTTAACTTGCCGAGCACCAGTTGGCCGCGGTGGAGTAGCCGAGCGGTCTAAGGCGCCTCGCTGAGGAGCGCGCGGTTGCTCGCCGTCGGAGGTTCGAGTCCTCCCTAGGGCATGTGTGTGTGTGTGTGTGTGTGTGTGTGTGTGTGTGTGTTTGTCCTTAGGTTATTTCACCTTAGTTTAAGTAGTTGTAAGCTACGGACTGATGACCACGCACTTTGGTCCGATAGATTTACAAACATTTTTGAGCACCAATTAATTAACTCAACAAAGACTAAAGAGCGAAATGACTATTTTTCTTTGCTCGGGCTGTTGCTATTATGAATTTCATACCATTAACTTCCTCAGTTACTGCATGCAGCCATTCTGACACAAGTCAGTACGAGCAGCCACAGCAGTGTGGTAAGACCAGCAGCCTGCCCTTGGCAGAATCAGCGACCCAGCTCTCGCAGTGGGAAACATGGCCGACGCTGTCTCCCCGTTCCGCTGCGCTGTGCGGAGCTGACGCCACGGTTTTTCTTTGGGGAACTTACGGCGGCTGTTTCTCCCGCTAATGGATTGTGGCCGGAGGTCGTTCATTTTCCTCTGTGGCCACAGGGACTGCGGGGACGTGTTTCTGCAGATAAGCGACCGTATTACTTCCTGTGGCTGCGCGGGGCCGCCGGCGAAAGAATGGCGGGTCGAAAGAAGTGCGCAACTGTGGCCGAAAACCCGCCCTACACTGCTTGAAGTCGGTAGCTCGTGAATGTTTTTGAGCTATCCACAGAAAGGTGATTCGGATTTTACAGATATGTAAAAATCTATATCTATAAATGTGAATGTCTGTTCGGTGTACGTTTATCACGTCTGAACCACAACACATAAAGAGCTCAAAATTTGTATAGTTACAAATGTCTACCCGGGGAAGGCTTTAGGCACGGTTTTATGGCGTCGGATACCTATTTATGTGAATGTCTGTTCAGTGTATGCTTATCAAGTCCAAACGACAAGACGCAGAGACTGAAATATTTGTATAGTTACTAATTTATACCCGAGGAAGGTTTTAGGCACGGTTTTATAGCGATCTGATAGATATTTAGTAATTTGAAGAATACAAAGCGAAATGCGGAACAATGATTACTCTTTGAAAATTATGTTTACTCTTTGAAAATGGTTTTGTTGGTTGCATTGTTGCTTGAGGATTGATAATCATAAAAGGATGGAGTATATTGGCATGGAAAGTTATCGGTGTATATAAAATTCTACGTGGTCTGTGTGTGTGTTAATATTTCGCTCTGCTGCGAAAACTACAGAACGCAAACGAATGGTCTATGTGTAATTGTTGTCCGAAGTCTCCCTTGTACACCATAGCAGTTCCATATCGACAGCTATAAAGGGGTGGAAGATATGGTGGTTGAAAGTCGTTAAATTATTAAAAAATTCGGACTGAAGGCCAGCGATGACGTTTGCGACTCTATAGCAAGGAGTTTACGTACAGCGAAACGTGATGCCACAGACCATATCTTTGGTCTATGCGTGCTACAATGTCTTCAGCTCTTTCTCGGTAAGAATAAGCATACGAATAAGGAAATGTAAGAATAAATAAATAAAGAAGTAAAAAAAGAAATTTCTTTTAATACATCTCTTTAAAAAATCGATTTGAAGTTTCGCGCATTACATCAAGTGATCGATCTGTGATATTATTATAATCATTATTGTTGAATTTCGTTTTCTTGACTGTATGTGTTGCATAAAGAACAAAATTCCTTAGATTGTCACTCAAAAAACACACTTGAGAATTGTCAATGTGGAGGGGTATGTAAGACGGTCGATCAGTTCCAGTCATTAGACCAGGAAATGAGTACACTACTTGTGTTGACAGCAGTTCTACAAGGTCAATTCCGAAGTTGATCGGATCCGTATACTTACTTTGCGTCAGGACGGACTCTCATCAAGGGAACTGCACGGCCACTACGGTCGGGGGTTCGAATTCCCCCTCGGGCATGGATATTTGTGCCGTCCTAGTTCGTAAGTAGTTCATAAGTAGTTTGTGAGTTTAGGGACTGATGACCCCGGTAGTTAAGTCCCATAGACTATATAGACATTTGAACATTTTTTTCATCAAGGGAAAATTCTATATGTCTCGAACTCAACAAAAGCACCGAAATAAGGAACTCTCGATTTTTCCAAGCTCTGGCCGCCCGAAGGCTACCACAGCAGCCGATTGTGACGTTATATAGGGGGAAGCTGAATGTTTCCGTGTCAAAGGCGGGTTTTGCCAGGCTGCTGGATTCCCCACCCGGCCGGCTAACAGTTTGGACCTAGTGAATGGGATACAGCAGGTAGTCAGGGTTTCCCTAATGTGCTCGTAAACAGGAAGCGACTGTCTTTGATGAGCGAGGGCGACTAACCCAGATTCAAACTGAAATACAATATAGCCACACACATTATTCTAAAAATCCATATGAAATCAGGGAATGATCATACGGCAAATATAATTATATGAATGGATTCAGGAGACTTGAGAAAATCAAACGCCGTAATTACAATTTTCATATCGCTTACAGATAAAAAGCCGAAAATCGATGTACTATAATAATAATAATAATATAAGACTTATATTTACAATTATTGATACATAGTGTTTATCAGTAACAGATTAAGAAGGAAATGAGCAGCATTGCACCTCGCTACCTATCTTAAATGACGCACCACGTTATTTCCGTATTCTTTCAATAAAGTTTATTTTACTCTCTTGTTCTGCTTTTCATTGAGGTAGTAATATTCTTGTGTCAGAACATAGATTCCACCACAGAAACACAAAACATGAACCCAGCAAAGCGCATTACATTTATATATGTATGTTATTATATTTAATATTATTCTTAGTAACGTCGGTTTTATGTTATAGGCTGCCACTTAAATATTTCTTGGCTGACTAAAAATAGTAGATATGCAGCAGATTATATATATATATATATATATATATATATATATATATATATATATATATATATATATATAAGCATTTGTGGACAAGGACTGAATATATTTGTGTAAAAATCCATGATAAATTAAATATTAATTGAGCAACAATATTTGGACGGCGGAGTATATTTGAACAGTGAGACGCCACGCTTAATGGCTATCTGAACAAAGAGCTTCAGTCTCAACTGTTTCCTAGTATTGTTAAATATATATTTGTTCGTTAAATGTAAACAACATTTGTAGGGAGGTGGTCAAAGCATTTAATTCTGTGATATTCAAATGTATAAAATTTTGGAAGGGAAATTATATTTTCAAGATCAGGCGTTAGGATGTGCGGAAGGATACAATTTTGTGAGCAGGGAGAGCACGCTTTTCGAACGCTTTGGAAGGAACTCGTAACATGGACGTGGTGGTGAAAGGTTGTGACGCTGGGCGGTCTGAAGCCGCGTTACGAACTTGTGATTTGAAGAGACAGGCATGTGTGGACTGTGACTGCAGAACTTAGTCTCTGGTGAAAAGTGGTAAACTATGCACGGTAGTAGGGCTTTTGAACTGTGATAATTCAGCAATCGTGTACTCGTGTGATGACAGACTGTGTTTTATAACAAATACTGTAATTTGGAACTGCATTGTTCGATGCATTTCACTAATTTACGAGTGACAATTTTGTTTGCTACCGACTGCATATGATACTTATAGTACCTCTCAAGAACAATAATTGGGGAAATATTCAGTTATTTACCAATGCATAAAGTAGCACCACCTCCGCATTTTCATTTCCAAAAAGAGAAATAAGCTCTATTTATAAATAATTACTTCGTGAGTGAATCTCTTCTGTATCTTAGAATCCATTTTGTTGGTTATTCAGAACTTTAATTTATATTTGTTAAAATATATTTTCACGTCATCATATGCAGATTAATAGACTGGGTAAAGTACAGGTTAATTATTGATCTTGTTTTAACAGATTGGGTAGCTGTTTAGGGCATAGAAGCTGACATACATAATTCAGCCCTGTGTACAGAGACAACAAGCCATGAACTTTTGCTACCCTGAGTTGTGTATTGCCCAATTCTTTTTGGTGAGTACCAGTAGGAAGGTCGCACGATGACGGTTTCGGGTGGCAATATTGGCCGTTAGACCCGAGCTGGGATTGTGTTCGGCCGGCCTGGTGCAAGTCTTTAGGTGACGCCACACGGGAGACTTGCGCGTCGATGATGAGGACGACACAACACCCAGCCCCCGAGTGAAGAAAATCTCCAATCCGTCCGGGAATCTAAACCGAGTCCCCTGCGTGACACTCAAACACACTGTACCCTTGACGGAAGCGGACACAGCAGCCGATGACCGCTGCTTACGGATTTCAGCTCTGAAGAACTCTGAAAGGAACGCCACCAAAATTTTCGTCCAGCCACGGGACGCCATGTTGCGACTCAAATTGTACGTAACAGACTGCACGAAATGCAACTTCACTCCCGACGTCTATGGTGAGGTTGAGGTTTGACACTTAGACACCATGCGGCGTGATACAAATGGGCCCAACATCGTGCCAGCTCGTCACCTTTCACAGGTCAGACTCGCATCTGCCTTCGACCAGACTGTCAACGGACACGTTTTCGGAAGAAGGCGCGTCAGTCTGAACAACACCCATGTGGCCACATAACTATCAGCCAAAGCCATTCGACGCAACTCTCAAAATATCTCGAGATAATCGACTTTCAAGGTTTGCAAGTACATATAAGTACCAATAATTAAACCAATTGTACCATCTGTCGGTTTAGCTCAGGTGGTAGCGTGCTGGTCCGTGCATTCGATAATCCTTATGGTAATTTTTACGAAAAATCCACGTATTTTTGCTTATTAGTAATTTTCTATATTTTATATTAGGTTGTAATTATTGGTGATTTTAATTTAAAAAGCACTTTTTTTAGTGTATTGGCTTCACGATTAGTTGACGACGATAGTCTTTCATTGTTCAGTTCATGAAGAGCTACGACGGTGTTTTTGGAAAGTCATCTCCATAGAATGGCTTTCCAAACAGCTAACCTACGTAAGTATCGTTTTAGGCGACGACAGTGTGTCTACATACACATAAAATCAAACTCTGACACAACATATGGAATTATAGATTTCAAAATGTTTTATATAACAGATTTCGAAAACAACAACAAAATCGCACTGACGTGTTTTACGGCCCACTTTAGATTTGTAGTTTTATAAGCTTTTGCAAATATTTTGGACAAAAATAATAATCTAAATAATAACAAATTAATTAATAAGAGTGTCTGAAACCCTTTTAGGAAAAAAGAATTAGGTAGTGGTGAGTTCCGAACCACTGACCTTCAGCGTCACAGTCCAACGCATTGCCCACTACGCTACTTTTTTTTTTTTAATTTTTATTTAAAATGGACAGACATAAAGTAAAGAAGTTGAAGTAAAACATTTTCAGAATTAAAACTGCTATGGTGGTAAAAATCGCACAGAGATAGAAGTTAAAAATCCAGGGTAGTTAAAATCACATTGGTGGAGCACACTACACGATGATGAATACACTGTTTAAAACACACGGCCTGCAAGTCATAATGACTCATGTACTGCGCATACAACAGTCCGGGCCACAAAATAACTAAAAAGGTCTTCCTAGTACATATTACAAGTTATGTACTAGGAAGACCTTTTTAGTTTTTTATAGACCTGACTGTTTTATGCGCAGTACATGAGTGATGACTTGCATTTTACACTGATGATGTCCCATCATGGGAACGAAATATATGTATTTTCTTTAAATAAATACTTCATATCGCCCACCAAGCTGGGAATTTCTCGATTATATTACAACACTGATGTGGGCAAGCAGAATGTTCATTATGAAATCAAATTACCCTTTCTAGTCGGATAACTGTGACTGAATATCTAACGCACAGTGCTTACTATGACAGAGATAGTGGTGCCATAGTCGGGACCGGTGGTCTTGGGGTAAAGCGCTAGACTAGCAATCGAAGGGTCCGGGCGCCGTGGCTCAGCGCGCCCGGTCAGAGGGCTCAACGCCCTCTGTAATAAAAAAGCTGAGCCAAGAACAAATCGAACATGAACGAACAAACATGATCAACGTCCGCAACAAACAGAACTTCCCATAGAGCAAAAAAAAAAAAAAAAAAGGGTCGCGGGTTCAAAACCCGGTCGGACTTCAGATTTTTTCGGTCTGCGTTTTACTCTATCCTTCGCCTCTCAACGATGTGAGGAGTCGCCAGAAAAGACAAGTGGTTCGGATTCCACGTTAAGCTGTAGGTCCCCTTTCCCCGGTTCAATAACTGGGGTAGGCTAGGGACACACTAGTCGCCGAAGTGGCTTGCAGCAGGCCAATGAGCCACACAAAATTATTATTACTGGTACCAAACACTGCCATATTTCAAAATGGCAATGTGTCCACACACACACAGCCAGGAAGGAAAGGGCGTGCATTGTATAGCACCAGAATACGATCAGTTATCTCCCCTGGAACGTAAAATCGACACGCCTCAACATAACCGCATCGTTATGCGGAACTTCGGAAATTGAGGACTAAATATATAGTTCCAGATGTAATTGTCGGATGGTTTGTTTCTAGAATGGATAACAGTCTGATGGAAACTATGAAGACAATTTACAAATCGGATCCTCGAAGAGTAGCAAGTGTTCTCAAGTGCTTGCTAATAAATCATTACTGCGTGTATGTGAGGTGTTGCTATGACTTTGTCCACGGCTTGTATACTTGCGTCATGGCCGTCTACTGTTTACCTGGTAGCGCCCGCACGGCCACCGCCTCGGCGCACGGACGGATTAGACGGCCAAGGAGCTTACGGCCCCGCATACAGCGGACCCCCGCTGTTTGCTTGGCTTCTGCAGCGCGGCCGTCGCCTTAGCAGTGCCGTGAGACCCACTTAAGACCATCCGACTCGGCACTTCGCCAGTCTTGGCCTGGGAGACAATTCACTCTCCTCAAGGGACGATCACCTGCAGCTCCAAGCCGACACATCGTAAACTTGGGTCTGCACACAGTAGTTTTCATACTGCCTTCCATAATTTAATGTTATATCAGAGCCAGTAGCAGAAATTAAGCAGGGAGCAGATTTTTTTTAATTTTGTTACATTTTAACGCGAATTATTTACAGAAGGATGGAAAAGTTCATAGAAGCCGAAGTCGGGGAAGATCAGTTTGGGCCGGCCGCGGTGGCCGAGGCGACTGCGGCCCGCCAGTCATGGTCAGCAGGGTCACTACGGTCGCGGGTTCGAATCCCCCCTCAGACATGGATATTTGTGCCGTCCTTAGTGTTAACTACTTCATACGTAGTTTCTAAGTTTAGGGACTGATGACCCCGTAGTTAAGTCCCATAAGCTTTCAAACATTTGAACATTTTGCTCAGTTTGGGTTCAAATGTTCAAATGTTTGTTAAGCTTATGGGACTTAACTACGGGGTCATCAGTCCCTAAACTTACAAACTACTTACGAACTAGGACGGCACAAATATCCATGCCCGAGGGGGGATTCGAACCCCCGACCGTAGTGGCCGTGCTGACCGTGACTAGAGCGCCTCAGTCACCTCGGCCACCGCGGCCGGCAGTTTGGGTTCAAAAGAAATGTAGGAACACGGGAGGCAATACTCACTTTACGGCTTATCCTAGAAGATAGATCAAATAAAATCAAACCCACATTTCTATCTTTTGTGAATTTGGAAAAAGCTATTGCAATATTGATTCGAAAAGACTCTTTCCAATAATTCTGAAGTCAGCAGGAGTAAAATATAGGGAACGGAAGTTTATTTACAGCTTGTACAGGCAGAAGTTATCAGAGTCTAAGGGCATGAAAGGGATGCGGTGGTTGGGAAGGGAGTAAGGCAGGATTGTAGCCATACTGCAATGTTATTAAATTTGTACATTAAGACAGCTATAAAGAAAAGCAGGGAGAAATTTGGAGAGGGAATTAAACATGAAGAAATAATGCGTTTTGCCGATGACACTGTTATTTTGTCAGAGACAGCAAAGGACCTGGAAAAGCAGTTGAACGGAATGGACGGTGTGTTGAAAAGTGCGTATAAGATGAACATTAATAAGAGCAAAACAAGGGTAATGGAGTGCAGTCTAAGAAAATGAGGCAATGCTCAAGGAATTAGATTAGGTAATGAAACAATAAAGGTGGTAGATGAGTTTTGTTACTTGGGCAGTAAAATTACTCACGATGGTCGCAGTACAGACGATATAAAATGCAGAATGGCAATGGGAAGAAAAGCATTTTTGAAAAAGAGAGTTTTGTTATCTTTATCAATTTACAGAATTCCTTTCTCAAGGCATTTGTGTGGGGTGTTGCCTTGTGTGGGAGTGAAAAACATGGACGATAAACTGTCCAGCCGAAGAGGATACAGGATTTGAAATGTTGTGTTACAGTAGAATGCTGAAGATTAGGTGGTTGTATCGCGTAACTAATGAGAAGGTACTGAACAAAATTGTGAAGAATAGGAATTTTTGCCTACCTTGACTAAAAGAAAAAAATCGCATAGGGAGGCCAAGAGGTGAATATAATAAGCAGATTCAAATGGATGTAGGTTGCCGTTCTTATGAGGAGATGAAGAGGCTTGCTCAGGATAGAGTAGGGTGGAGAGCTGCATCAAACCAGTCTCCGAACTGAATACCACAACAACAACAACAACAACATGCTGTTATTAGTGTGCTGTTTGATTCATTTTATTCTCTGGTTTTATTTTACTTACACAATTATGTGATAAGATTCATGCCTGAACATGTGATCACTGGCTACTCAATATTTCAGGTTGCACTGGCGTATTTCATACGAACGCCCCCCCCCCCCTCCCCTAGCAGCCGTAAATCGCACGTCTGTAAAGGACAGAAGCTTTCCTAATGACTAAAAAGAGCGTAGGTCATTCCCGTTCCAAGAAGTGCCGTCGAACACTCGTGCAAAACTATGGGCTTCTATTTCTGACGTCCGTCTGTTGCAAAATTTTAAAACATTTTTTATGCCGAGTATTATATTGCCGTGAGACACCATGTAAACCGACTGCCGGCGTGGCGCAGGGGATAGCGTCACCGAATGCGATGCTGAAGGTTGAGAGATGGCAGTCCATCTCTCATTTTTATTATCGATGTTTATTGTTGACGTATTGTCTTAATGAGTCCTATACATACAATTTTTTTATTGCTGTCGGGAATACCATCAGGGAAGATTTTTGCTAAAGTGAGATGCAGAGCTGACTTGGCCCTGAGGGGGCGAATTCCTTCCTACGTGCGCCCTGCGACGCCGTAGGAGGCCGGGCGCGCTGGCCTTGGGCACAGACATACTCTGTGCCTTGGGTGACACACTGGCAGGGCAGTAGGTCGTAAAAATGTAGCCTTGTGTCCCAAACCACAGAGTAACATTTAGTAACATATACAGAGAAGCAGCCCGCCCTAACCCACTGTCCTACGCTCCCCTCGTAGTTCCGTAAGATGCTAGCAGGTGTCAGGCGGTTCGCTGGCTTATAGGGTGCCTCTCGCACGTCAGAGGGTAGCGTGGAGGGGAGGCTGAGGGGAGAGCTCGTGCCACCTGCCACGAGGCCACGGCTGTGTCCGGCTTGCCGGCGTTTGAGGGGAGGTGGTGGTGGGGACAGCCCATACCTGCCGCCTGCTCTGGCCAGTTTAAAGAGCTGCTTCTGACCGCAGCGCCATCATGGCACATCTGACGGAACTGCTGGAAAACCTCCCTCCCCGCACCCCGGAGCGTAGTACCGGGCCCCTACGGAGGTTTACCGTCTGTATATATTTGTCTGTGCCCAAACTGTGAAGGAGAGGCATCGTCTGCACTTTTTAGAAGAAGATAGCAGGGCACACGGCTGTGGCCGAGGGTCCGAAAGGGAAAGCGACGGAATGTTTGCTGGAGGCTAGGCAGCCGCTCTCACGGGCGACGGTTAGAGCCGTTTAGTGAGAATCGCGCCAAAAGCGTGGGAGGGATGACGTCTTTGATTTGCTGATGTTCAAAGCGCCAGCTTTTCGAAATCAGCGGTTTTTTTGTGAGATTTTACTAGCTGGAGTTCGAGAACTCGACACTGATTGGCGTTACGTAAAAACGGCGTTTCTCGGAGGGGTCTTGCGCAGAGAGGCGGTGATAGAAGTGGACTTCGTGTTTCGTAGCGCTGGAGTACGGACGCGTCTGGTGGTGTCCTGTCCTCCCAGTGTGCGGACTTGGAGATTTTGCTTATTGAGCCGATAGTTGGACGAGTGAACTCAGGGCATACTCTGAGATTTATTCTTGAATTGATTGTTCTGGCTTTCGGTTTGGATAAGGTCAGCCAGCCAATACTAGTGCACCGAAGCAGTAGTTGCGATATACTCAACTTCTGGAGTCATTTAGACATTCAGTACTTGTGCGTACTTGTCTGCGCTCACTGAAGTGGTCCTGACTTGGCAGATTTGTTTGAGATCGTAGGCACTGTGTATTGCCGAGCGCACAGAGGCTGATAGCAGGGAGTACAGCTTCCGAGCGACGGAGCGACGTTTTTTTTTTTTTTTTTTTTTGTTCAGTGGTCCCGCAAATTTTCAGCTCACAGTCGCCCTTCCCCCACGCCAGCAGCTTAGCACCTTCACACGCAAGTCGTCAGTTTGGTAATGTATGGCAAAGCGATCGCCAGCAACATATAGTCGATACGTCAGGTTCTGCCTTATAGTGGGGATTGTGCAGTTAGGAAAGTCAACCCTGCTAAGAACATTATATTATTTCATGATAGGGGTTTCTAACTTGCCAGTCGTTACTAATTTCCAGTTTCGTAATAATTTGAGTAACTTCATATACATTAGATTGTTCCTTCTTATTTGGTTATAAATGTATTCTTGTTGTTTATGATTTTAGTATTGGATTTATCATTGTGTGTTTTATCCTGCTAATAAATATTGCTGGATTTGAAAGATATTTTTTTAACATTATTAGTCGTTAGATCACAGTTAGTTCGTTAGATTTTTGGTGGGGACAAATAATTAATTATATTTTACGCCACTTGCAGGAAGTGGAAGTCTCATTACAATTAGAACTGAAACAGGGCAAATCATGCAAATTATTCGATGTGATGTTAAATATTAGTTATTAATTCAGGGTCAGCCGCTCCTGGCTTCCTATTGTATTAACCCACATTAACCTTGCCCAGTCGGAATCATTCCTATCCATTTCATTCTTTTTTATTTTTCACCCCCACACCTTACAAGGTCGCCGGTTCAATCCCCTCCGTCGGTAAAAAAAATTATTTCTTTGTAGTTAACAATTCCAGAAGGTTCTACATCTTTCTTATCTTCACTTGTAAATTATACTTGTTTCTTATGTTAACTATTCTTGTGATTTCTGGTACATTCTGTCTGTGTATAAGTAGCAGAGTACTCTCCCCGAGAGGCAGTCAGTGCTGCGTGTATGTTGAGTTCGTAATAAACCTGCTATCAGTATACGTGCTGTGTTCAGTTGCCTTCGAAATCAAGTCTGCTTCCATTTCAACGCGACAGTATTTCTGGAGACCGGAAATTTCCTTTGTAGCAACCTACATTGGTTTCGAAATCAAAGGTCATGCGAAACCAATTCGCTCTTTACGTCCTCGAGAATCACAACGCAAGGTGCCGCGTCGATACCTTGTTCTTCCACTTTAGGAAGGCATTCCATACGGTCTAGCACTGTCATCTATGAACAAAATTCGAGCGCATAGAGTATTAAAGGGTTTCTACCGAACAGAACACAGGCTGTCATTCTCGACGGAGGAAACTTTTGTGATGGGAAAGTAATTTATGGCTTACGCTATGGAAGTGTTACTTTTCACTAAGTCCATTCACAGAAAAGAAGAAAACGTTGAAAGACGTTCATATTCAAAGGCTGTGTTCGTTACTACCTGCCGGAGGCACGATTAACATCTCAATCACCACGGATGAGCATGTGTCAAGATGCCAAGTAGACAAGTAGAGCAATCACTCCAAGCTGTTATTTCCGTGAAATATCAGGTGGTACGCAAGTATAGTGCTTTGTAGCAAGGTACCCTCAACCGAGTTTTATCTAGACAGTAGCCTTCCTCTTGCTATGATAGTCAAACCTATAAAATTTCATCAAGATCTGAATAAAACTGAAGATTTAAATGAATTACAGACAAATAAAGAGAGAAACAGACGCTCTTCGTTTTATAAGACTAGCTGAAAACTTGATTGGCCGGTTAAGTATATATTCCGACCTTCTATTACAGAAGTAAGTTGGTTCGCAAATAGATCTCGCCGCAATGAATGACTCCTTTCTTTTAATATTTTGCACTCCAACTCGTGCATAATTTCCGTGTCACTCTCCCCCAGTTATCACGATAATACAAAACGAGCTGTCCTTCTATGAACTGTCTCTATGTCCGTGGTGATGATTCCACAATACTCCAAAATAGACGGCGGATTAGCCACGCGTACTGGAATATCGTGGCTGCGGTGCGCGTGTCCTACCGCCGTCGGGGGTTCGATTCCCCTCTCGAGCGTGGGTGTTTGTGTTGTCCTTAGTTTAGTTTACCTTAGATTAAGTAGTTTGCAAGCTAGGGACTGGTGACCAAGCAGTTGAGGCCCATAGATTTACAAACATTTGAACATTTTTGAACTCCAAATTAGGATTGTTGTTGTTGTTTATTAAGCTTATGGGACTTAACTACGGTGCAAGCGTGAAGATCGGGGTGAGAGTTTAAAATTGGGAATGATTAATTTTTAAAACTCAGAACCACCAACTGCAAACCAAATTCCTAAACATGCAAAAACACTGGAACTGTGATTGCGACTGTTTGACTCGTTTTCTAGGGGATGATATAACACGTTCACAGCTTTCCTTCCCTGCATATGATTAACAAAACAAATTCAAAATAAAATCAAGTTCATGAGAGAAAAGGGTGTACTAACTACTATTTTTGAAAATATGTGAAAGTTCACTTTATGTTGTTTAATTCACAATCTTAGAACCCTTTGGCTGATACGTCTGTATGTCGACACATTTATCAAATAAAGTTATAGCTCGTGAGCCCCCAGACAAAATGAATATTTGTCGCAAATTGTTTTCACATCATGTGGCTGTCTCAAACACTGTTCATGTTCATGCCTATGCGACGACACGTTTTACATTAACAAATCACAGTCACTTTAATTCAATGCGATGCACACCTTGTTCCACCGGCTAAATATTCACCAACACACAGTAGCACTCGATTCAACTTGGTGCAGTCTACAATGAGCAACCACACGTGGCGATTACCACACACAACTCTATAACCTCCACCTCGCGATCCACATGCCGACTGATGCAGAGCGACGCCGCCCGGCCAGCTCCCCACGTGCTCCCGCCTCGTCACTTCCTACCCACGCGCGCGTGCGCGCCAAAAGCTCAACTGCTGGGGTTTTTTCCCCACGTCATCAACTTCCCCCTGTGAGTTGTTCTAACCGACTTGCCAACGTACAGCGCTCAGCCAATACATTACTAAAACTTTACTTAAAATCAAAATAATTACACTACACATTAAACAAATATCTTCTTAAGTTTTTATATTAGTATAAACATCCTTTGTACTATTTATTATAATCGTGCAATTTCTTATATCACAGATAAGTGATTTAACTGAATATTTCAAGGTAAAAATACACAAGATTAATTGAAAATAAAATGAGAGATAGTTAATATATTATTTTTATAAACAAACATTGCCATGCTAGTTGTGTAACTGTCTTGTCTTCGTTGGAAATTTATTACTTTTCATTGTCAATTAAACATATGTGACTATATCAGCTAATGTATTGTTTATTTATCAACATGCTATTTTAAAATGAGGGCCACTACAGTCGGGGGTTCGAATCCCCCCTCGGGCATGGATATTTGTGCCGTCCTTAGTCTTAGCTATTTCATAAGTAGTTTGTAAGCTTAGGGACTGATAACCCCGTAGTTAAGTCCCATAAGTTCTACAAACATTTGAACATTTCATTAGACAAATCGACGGTACTTTTATTATTGTACTTCCTAATTGGATTCTTTTCACTTCGTTGTGACATTTTCTACCCAAAAACAAAAATTAAAGGGAGACAATAAGCAAACTGAACTCGATTCAGTGGAATCTCGATATTTCGAGTCTCGGAATTACGAGTTTGCGATAAATAAGAGCGTCATATAAGAAAACAACTGGTGGTACATTCTGTCTTCACAGAAAAATGAACTGCACCAGTGTAACGCGAAGTAAGTATTGAAAAGACTTTAGAACTTTAGTCTGACAATGTAAATTACTGTTTAAAAATTTTGTTTTAAAAAAAAGGTAATATTTTTTTACACATATATTCTTTTCAAAGTCGATTTTCTTTTTCAAACGCGAATTTGGATAGTTCGAAGTGATCCCTGTCCCGTCACCTCGAACTAACGAGACTACTGAATAGCTACAACAGATTCCACAGTCCTGCATACCTTCTTGGAGGAAGATAGTCTTTAGATACACAACAAACATGCCAAATGGATAGTACAAAATTCCAGAGCCTCAACATGATTACCACAATACAATATACGCAGAAAGTAATCATTTGTTTCTTTCCATTTTCAGCCTTTACGATTTTGTTCTTGAGTGCGTTTGCTTTATGTTGCCATCTTAACTCCTTTTTTTTTTTTTTTTTTTTTTTTTTTTTGCAGTCGACATACAAGTTTACAAGTCTCCTTTTTGGCATTTCAGATGACATATCAGCTCAATCATTACTGCAGAAAGTATTGAGAGAAATAAAGTCACAATTCCTACTACCAATATGACTGTTGTCAGTATAAATTTATGCAAACTGGACAGGAAAAGATGTGTATTAAATGATGAATGATCAATGTTTCCTACAACCATATTAGTTATTACAAAAAGCTTTTCGCTTTCAAGGAAATTCATAAATAAAACTTCACAGCATGACAATGCGAAAACCCGTTCAATTACGTGTTTTAAAACCGTCTGTGTAGCTGCTTTGGATGCAACGCTGTGTTAGCTGAGTGGTACAAAGCGCCTACTTAGGCTCATTGCATGCAATTAAGAAGGGAAATCCGAATTTAGAAGACTACATTCATTTTGCAATGAAGAGAATTTTTCTCTGAGGAAGCATTATAAATATGAACAAAATTTTCAGAGATTTTTAATTGCCTTTTTATATCAAGACTGAGAAGTAAATGAAGAATATTAAGTGGTACACGCATTATCGAAACATGGAGTCTAAACAAAATTGGTTTTTTAAGTAAACATATTGAGTGCAGTGACAAGTATTTTCAGACTTCATGGAGAATGATTTGTATTGTAATTATAAGTTTATCAAAAATGTAAACCAAGAAAGTTGATTGTATTGAAAAAAAAATACTTAGTAAGTAGGAGGTCCCGTGTTCGAATCCCGGCCACAGCACAAATTTTAATGCAATGCCTCTCCCTGTACCTTTAATACCTTTGCTATAACGAGACAATGTTGTCTCAAGGAAATGTATTATTGTTGATACCGATTAATTAATTACTAACGGAGTATATCACTATAAGATAAGATTGCTTTATATTGTGCTTAACAACAAAATACCCGCAATTTTCACGCGGTATGAGAGACTGCTAGCAGTTAAACGGCGCACCGTCAACTGAGGTAACGCGTCGTTGTTGACTTTTAATGATACATTTTTTTCCGGATTTTACCGCTGGTGTTGTCACAAGATCAAAGTTGAAAACCGGAATTGAAATTTAACTAAGCGTTAGATCAACAATGAATATTAATTTTTGAAATGGTTAATACACTGAAAAGGTCACATAAGATTCTGCCGTCGGTTTTCAGTAGCAAAGTAAGTTAAAAATTACGACAATACCAGAAAGCACCATTATATAAGAAAATAGCGGAATCAGTTACCTGGTATGCATTCATTGGTGGAAGCCGTGACACTGCAGTTGAACCTGTATGAATTGATTAATATCTTCGTTCTCGTAAACTGATGCTTGGTTTCATGCCTATTAATTATTAAAGTCTTAAGACCGTGTGCAATTTTGATCACTATGGTTATTGAAAGTTAAAGAAATTATCGGACTTCGCTTTTAACAGAATGAAGATTTCCTGCAGGCATTGAATTCAATTTTTAATATAAAAGAGAGTAAATAAATTTTGCATCGAGAATGTTCTTTTGTCATCATGAGACAATAGGCAACAATGACCAAGCATCAATTTACTAATATTGCTGAAAATCAAGTCATAAATTAAATGAAAGATGTGGAGAAATAGTAATTATTTAAATAAAATAGGAATTCCAAATGAAATTTAAAGTTTATTAAGTTAAAGGATGCTAACCAGGGCTCACACTTACATAGTTCGGGAGAGAATAAAATACGCCCGCTCAGTATAAAGGTAGAAAAACGAGACGACAAGCGATTCCGTTTTCTCTCCAGATCGTTTGAAATAGTTGAACGATTACTTGAAACAAGGATAATAAGAGATTTATTTGCCAGAGAGAACGGATGCTAGCGACAAGCGTCGCAGATATGATTTTCAATAAAAAAAAAAAAATATATATTAATGTATCGCTACAGACTGAATCCAAACAGAACGCGACCAGACTTCATCAGTAAGTTCAAGAAAGGTAATTTCGGCCAAACCGAAGATTCTGCTCATTTCCGGGCGAATGCGAAACTGCGACCGAAACCAATTTTTTGCCGAAACTGGCCGTAACCGAAAACGAATATTCGGTGGGTCCTTAGGAGAAACTCAATGTTCCAGAATCCTGCTGCAAACCGACATCATTTTATCGATCACTGCTGTTGCCTTTGTTGAACACTGAAGTGGCATATGGAGCTTTCCGGTCTTCGGGTACTACTAATCTTCCACTGAGCCTCGCGAGGAACCTTGCCCCAGAGGTGTTCTCGACAGAGGCGCGGCGACCGGTGACCGCTGACGTCACCAGCGCCTCAGAGCAACGCCCTGCCCTGGCAGTGACGTCACGCCGGCTGGGCCAGACCGCCCCAATCTCCACTGTTCGCCAGAGACATGTGCACCATAGACCAAAGATGACAGACTGCGCGTGTCCCGCAGACATATATTACTAGACTGGCAATGCCTTATACAGTATCATTGGTGTCAGTGAAGTCTCGCCGCCATATTTCTATACTATAACGTGAGAACAGTCGTTTGCGTTATTACGGAAAACAGTTGAAAAATACCGATGAACCGACGTAACTACGCTGTCTTTAGACTTTTGACATATGGGAAATTCGTGTGTTGTATGTGGCTATAATTTTTTCAGCTGGATTAAGCTTCGACACATGCCGTAGAGTAATGAGTTGTATTGATTTGCTGTTATTACTGATCTGTACAAATTTCATTCAACTTCGGAGTTTCTTTCAGTAGTATGGTCATCAAAAGTGTTGTTTATTGTGGATAACACGCATCGTTCTTCTTTTGAGAGTTCTTACGAAATCTACAGTCTGCTTTGACACACACCACTAATGAGTCGCATTTCCTGTTTCTATTAATCGGTTACTAATTTCGATCAACTTCGGTTTTCTTAATAGTATGGCCGTTATAAATGTGATATTTGTCGTGGATGACAAACATCTTTATTCTTCTGAGTATTTTTCAGATAAGTACAGTCTGTTTTAACTGTACATAACAGTAAAATTTTACTGTTCAAAATGTTCAAATGTTTGTATAGTCTATGGGACTTAACTATGGGGTCATCAGTCCCTAAACTTACAAACTACTTATGAACTACTTACGAACTAGGACGGCACAAATATCCATGCCCGAGGGGGGGAATTCGAACCCCCGACCGTAGTGGCCGTGCATACCGTGACTGATGCGCCTTAGTCTCCTCGGCCACCGCGGCCGGCAAAATATTACTTACCGCACAGCGGCCTCACATGATTATGTTGTCAACATCAACAAAACGGTAGAAAGCCCTCACCAAGATGTTAATATTCTTATAAATCCACACAGACTAACTTGATTAGTGTTTTGTACAGACTATGAAGTAAATAAATAATGCTGTTTCTGCTCTTTGGTAGACAGGTTCTTGAAAGTACCCTCGTTCACTCAGTAAAACTAACTGCCCTCGTAAATGAAGACTTCATGACAGAACATTTGCGTTGTTATGCGATTGGCTAATGCCAGCGTCACATGATTGACAGCATAATCACTCGAGGCCATGGCCGCCAGGACGCTAAGTAAAATTTAACCGTACATAACACATTCTTCTCATAACAAGATTCAACAGTGTACGCATATGTGTTAAACTAAATTATTGCGGAAGTATAAGCCCAAACGGAAATCATGTTCAAAGCAGTTAGTAAAGTTTACAACGTCATGTAGTATCAGAAAATCATAGTAGTATCGTACGAAAGCTTTTTGAGGTGAGGTGAGACAAGATGGCGGCGTCAGGCTTCAGTCACAAATGGACGTTTGCCAGTCTAGTAATGTATGTGGCGTGTCCCTATCTCTGCTGTGTTGTGGTTTGAAACCAACATCTAAAATTGCCCCTAGTCACGTGACAGTTTTCCTCATTATGAGCAACAGTTTTTCTCTTTTACAGGTGAAATCAAGCGTTGATTTGAACAATAAAACTACTTCTCGTATTCCTATTACACATCTAGTAGTAATGGTAACGTAATTTCATCTTATTAGTAATATTAATACAGTGATTGTTGTGTTTACATGTGCTCAGCTGAAAAGTACCGTATTGTCAGTTATTTTTAGAAGCAACAGAAGTACATTTGTTCGGTGTTTGTGTTACGCTATGAATGTTTTACTATTTGCAATTTATGAATGTGATTATCGATGGGGAGATACTTCAAGCTGCTCTTGAGCAATTTTATATGTCAGCAGGTTAGTCATTTCTGGTGAAAATCTGCTTTCAATAACGTTATACAAAGCCAAACATTCATACATACTATTCACTATACCTATATAGTCACTTCATGCCGTGTGCATCAATAATGTTTCCTCGCTACCGCGTTGTTTACATTAAACAGCCAATACTTTGGTTGTTTTACGTTTTGGCATCGCGGTCTGCGGAAAAAGTCTTAAAATATAAACGGCTGTATTTTGTTAAAATCGTACGTTATGGATGGAAACAAATTTCATTTCTTATAGCCGGCCGCGGTGGCCGAGGGGACTGAGGCGCTTAAGTCACGGTCTGCACGGCCACTACGGTCGGGGGTTCGAATCCCCCCTCGGGCATGGATATTTGTGCCGTCCTTAGTATTAGCTAGTTCGTAAGTAGTTTGTAACTTTAGGGACTGATGACCCCGTAGTTAAGTCCCATAAGCTATACAAACATTTGAACATTTGATCATTTCTTATAAAAGCACAACGAAACATGTCATATGTATTGTGAGAAATCGTAAGGAAGCTGATGCTCCTTTCAAACTGATATTTTGCCGCGGTGGAGTAGCCGAGCGGTCTAAAGCGTCTCGCTGCGAAGCGCGCGGTTGCTCGCCGTGGAGGTTCGAGTCCTCCCTGGGGCATGGGTGTGTGTGTGTTGTCCTTAGGTTAGTTTACCTAGGTTTAAGTAGTTTGTAAGCTACGGACTGATGACCACGCTGTTTGGTCCGATAGATTTACAAACATTTGAACAACCTGATATTTGATCTTCTACTCCTGTGTATAATGCAAACTGAAAGACTAACAGTACAACGACAATAATCTTTCGCATACATTATGTAGATATGTTGCTTATAACATGACTGTCAATACGTTTCAGCTAGGGATATGTAAAAAACTGTAGCTATCGCATTAATTCCTGCACTTGCGGAGAACTAACGCCAATTTTACTATTAAAGATGTAATAAGAAAACACTAATACGTTTTATTGTTCAAATATACGCTTAATTTCCACTACAAAGATAAAGAACTGCAACTCTCAGCTATATTTCGCATTACTCATAATGATGAAAACGGTTTCCTGCCCCGAGTCACGTGACTCAGATGTTGGTTTCAGTGTAATGACGTCACGTTCAGTCTATATTATCTATGGTCTATGATGTGCACCGTTAAACGTTAAAGTGTTACTCTGCGGACAATTTAACGGAAGTTAACGTTAATCGTTAACGCGTATTGTACAGCCACGAAAATATATTCATTCATTTATGTTGTTATATTATTGAAATCAGCAATCAAGAAAACGTGTTACGCTACCTGATATGTAAGCAAAATGTTTTGGATCCGCGATTTTAAATAGGGCTAGGAGTATAAATAATAACTAGTATGCCTCGGCCACTTTATCGTGGAAGTTGGTCGTGAGTGTAAACAAATAATGTCTAATCACATACTATAGTGTAAAATAGCCTTCGCAAGAGTAATTTGCTTTGGGGGGAAAAGTCTTGTTCTTTGATATTATTTGTCTTGTACTCAAATATTATGAATTATCTCGAACATAAAGATCTATTAACCCAAGGTCAACACGCATTTAGAAAATATCGTTTATGCGAAACACAACTAGCTCTTTATTCACACGAAGTGATGAATGCTATCTACAAGGATTCGCAAATACATACCGTATTTCTTGATTTCCAGAAGGTTTTTGACACCGCACCTCACAAACGGCTTTTAAGTAAATTGCATGGTTGCGGTATATCGCCCCAAATTTGCGACTGGATAGATGATTTCCTGTCAGGACACAGTTTGTAGTAATCGATGGTAAGGCATCGACTAAAATACATGTGATATCGGGTGTTCCACAGGGTAGTATTATTGGTTCTATGCTGTTCCTTATTTACATAAACGATTTAGGAGAAAATCTAAGCAGCTCTCTTAGGTTGTTTGCAAATGACGCCGACATTTACCGTCTAGTAAAATCATCTGAAGATCAAAACCAACTGCAGAACGAGCTGAATAAAACACCTCTATGGTGTAAAAATTGGCAATTGACTATAAATAATGAGAACTTTGAAGTCGTCCACGTGAGTACGGAAAGAAATCCGTTAAAGTTTGTTTACAAGTTAAATCAATCAAATGTGAAGGCCGTAAACTCCAGAAAATACATAGGAATTAGTATTACTTCAGACATAAACTGGAAAGAACACGTAGATAAGGTCGTGGGAAAGGCGAACCAGAGACTGCATTTTATTGGCAGAACCCCTGAAAGATTCAACAGAAGTACTAATGAAACTGCATACACTACGCTTGTCAGTCCTTATTTGGGGTATTGCTTCCCAGTGTGGGATCCTTCTCAGGTGGATTTGACGGAGGACATCGAAAGAGTCTAAAGAAGGGCAGCTCGTTTTGTATTGTCATATACAGCGAAGACAGCCTTACGGAAATAATACAGAATCTTCTTGGATGGGAATCATTACAACAGCGGCGTGGGCTACTTACGAAACTCCAATCGCCAACATTCTCCTCCGAATGCGAAAATATATTGTTGACTCCCACTTACATAGGTTGAAAAGATCATCAGAATAAAATACGAGAAATCAGAGCTCGAACGGAGAGATTCAGGTGTTCTTTCTTCCTGCGGGCTATTCGAGAATGGAATGGGAGATAAATAGTTTAACGGTGGTCCCATGAACCCTCTGCCAGGCACTTAAATGTGATGTGCAGAGTATCCCATGTAGATGTAAAAAGAAGATTGTTTGTCATTTTTTTACGCTCGTGGCCGGCGGTCACGATATAGTGTCCCAGTAATATATAAATCTTAATTTTCAGTAATAATTACTTAGCAATAAAAAGCAATTTACAGCAGACTCGAAATATATAATTTCACTTGATGTCATTTGCCATAAAGTGCATATTTCCTTTAATAAACATTAGCATATCAAAATTCTCGTCTGGCAGTGAGGCTCATTTGGGTGTCAAAATACCTTTTCTCACGGAAAAAAGACGTTTGACTGCAGCACGTGATGGTATAGCAGTATTATATTGAATGAAAATATTTATTGAAATATTTTTCCCAAGAAATGCCGCATCGTTAAATGCGTTGTCGGATTTCATGTCCAGCCACATCTTCACTAGACTTTCGGCTTTACTTCTTGATCATCTGTGGCCTGCAGGCTTCTGCCTAAACAGAAATAAAATAAAAAGTCTTGCTCTTTGTCCTCACTGTTGCTGCTTCCGTCTCAGCCACTTAAATTGTCTTTGTCCTTCGAAGTTTCGGCGCGTTCTCACATTTGTGCAACTTGTACGTTTTCCTGCATGCGTTGTCTTGCAGCTTCCACCCGAGAGCTGTCGGACATTTAAAGCCGTATCAGCCGGAACTTTGGGTGGAAAGCCGCAGCAAGTTGCCATTGTTCATCGTCCACAAGACGTCCAAACCTCTTTTCTGTGCCACTTAATAAGGCATTGGCTAAAGCTGTACGACACACAAGACATCTAGCCTGCACTAACATGAGCATAATTTACGCGGCAAGATTTTTTTTTCATGAGAAGTGGGTACAAAAGTTACGGATTAACGGACTTACGGCAAATTAACGGAATTTAAAGAGTCCGTTAACGTTTTTTTAAAAATTAACTAAAAAGTTAATCCGTTACTCAAAAAGTAAACTTCGTTAATTAACTTACTAACGGACTTGTGTCCAGATCTGCAGCCGCTCAGTTACCTCAGAGTGGTGCTTTTCAACCTGTGGGCCACGGTAACGCTGGGTTTTAACATGACTCGATCTGTTCGAACCATTTACGTCACAGTTCGGGAAATCTCGGGATATGTTCGAAAATTCGTTCACGACGCTATCTAACAATGTCAGGAGGTACAATCTCTACGATTTACACCGATGATATTCGTAAATCTTATCGGTGTTGTGCAGTAAATATTTTCTAACGAAGATAGTGTCATTAATGTACTATGGGGATTAGTAAGTGTGAAATACAGTCTGTAGTACCTTCTAGCGTGCAGTTCATAATTAAAAGCCGCGGCGGAGCGACCTAGTGCATTGAGGCGCTATGCTACGATGCGCGAGGCCGTTCCCCGTTGGGAGTTCGAATCCCCCCCCCCCTCCTGGGGCATTGATGTTTGTGCCGTCATAGTTCATAAGTAGTTTGTAAGGTTAGGGACTGATGACCCCGCTGTTAAGTCCCATAAGCATTACAAACATTTGTACATTTCATAAGAAAATTAATAATTAAATAATTTATTTTGCTAAAGAAACAAACCTTAGTTGTTGACTCGTCAGTAATGATGATTACAATGGGTTTGTACAATATCTTTCCATACAAATACTCTTGTCATCTTAATACAAAATTCCTCTTCCAATTTCATCGCCCCCTGGCGGGATATATTTATAGATACATAATCCAATCAATCAAACTCGGCACGTAACTCGTTGCTCATCAACCGAACCATACAACCCGGTAACTACCATACGACTGTACTCTAGACTAGCTCCCAGTCGACCCTTTTACTAGCTTACTCTCCACTGCCCTCCTCAGCGGTCAAAGATGCTGCTGTAGCGCATTTACAAAGATATTATGGTGTGCAGTAGTTACAAACTGAGAATATCGAAGCGTATAATAGATGAATTTTACGTACAAAATAAAGCCGTAAGGCAAATAAACGTCCAGATTCACAAAAATATCACAGAAAAATCCATAAGTAATGATCTTCAGCCTATACCTACATACTTTCAAATAGCATATCATCTATTCAATAATTAATGTTACACAAGATACTCCGTAAATTTACCATTTAATAAATATAAATTTCACTTATGCATAAGTTTGTGTATTACAGAATCACTAGTTATTTTATCGTGCAAGTACTTACTCCTGCCACGGCGACCACACGAGCAAGACTTCGGTTCCCCATGGCGGTCGTGACCTAGGGCTGAGCAAACGGTACATGCTCGACATTTCCCGATACATCTGAGAACTCGATACAGTATCGAACTGTACCAGCACTCAGCTAACAAATCACTATTGCTATCTACAAAAGATACGCGGGAAATTTTTAAGTTACCGGGATATCTATTTACTCAGATCTAATTTCATGTCCGTGAAGAAATGCATACTGTAAACCATCAGCTGTTTATTATTTTTCAAACTTCTACCGGTTTCGGTTATAAACCATTTTCACGGAAGACTATTAAATAAAAATACAGAAACAGAATTGTACACAAGCTGAAGTAAAATACATAATATATTTATGTATTTTCATTTAGTAAGTACTTTAGAACTAGACAGACTAATTGAACAGGTCCATTATGTGCCTCCTTATGCATACTGGCATGCATGTCACACATTAAAAATAAATAAGACGTCACTAGGCATCAAGTCTTGGTTAAAAACATAAAAGCAATGCCAGGCTGTGTGATGGTGAACCAAGGTCTATTACAAGAGAACCTAACACAACTATTGAACACATCAGTCAATGAGATAAAATTAGCGATGATCAAAGTATACAAGGAGTGAAAATGATATATCTTAGGCAACCATCATAGGTTATATCTTTGACAAGGTGTTATGGCGACATGTTACAGAAAGCAGTATAAAAAATTAAACATTACGAAAATAACAGAATGGATTATGAAAACAATAAAAATGTGTAACAACAACAATTATCTGTGAAAGTATAAAAGTAAGTGAACAAAGTATACATCAAAGACCTAATGTTAGGAAATAAAGCAAACCTAACCCAGTAACAGTATCGTAAAATCGTAATTAGTTTATGTAGAGGAAGGCCAGAGGCTACTAATGAGCATAGTGGATCACACAATATTTCAACATTATAATACGCATGGATACATCTTTCAATGAACAAGATCTGATATATTATGAACAAGATAAGAGTAACATTAAATGAAGTAAACATGTAAACCTTAGGCTACGTAACATAACAGGTAAAGCATAAAAGCGACAGGGTATCACAATTACATAGTTCAGGGTGTAAGCGATTTCATGTAAAAGAAAAGAAGGGCATCACTATGAAAAACTGTATATTTCGTTTAAAACAGTGGATACGTGTCCTGTCTGATATCACTACAAGATATAATCTATTGCTAAAGAAAATATCTGCTACTATAACAGAACTACTGCATCAGATTACTACAAAGCTAACACTCAAACTAAAAAATTTTATTTCTGGAAGTATATGACTGAATCCTTCATCGGTAGATATTACGCGCTATACGTAAACGATAGTAATCGCGATTTAAAATTCTAGTGCTGCGATCTAGCGATACGTGATGATACCACATACACAGCAGATCGCGCACCGTTTATTCCGTGCTCGCTGATTACCTTTTATTTTCATACGACTTATTTCCGTTATTGCGTTTACATTTCTAATGTTTTCCCTACTTCATCTCTTTTAATCTTGTTTTCAAGGCTATTAAATGGGGGTAGCATTTTGATCTGTTACTGTACCGTATGAACAGGGAGTGGAATGCTCATTTGTAATCAAGGAGGTTGAAATAATGGGAGATGGCGTTATCTGTGCCAAGCACACACGTCAGTTGAAACCTGTCTGCCATCTTGGCGTGTTCTCGAATGCTATTTCTCCGTTAAAACTATGCTTTAAGACGACCGTCCTATTGTTAATGCACTGAACGGACAATCAGAGCAATGTATGTACTTTCTTGAATAAATAGTAATAAATACTCATCATAATATACTTGAAAACGTAATTGATAACGGCTAATTTGGACTCTTTTAACACGTTTTACATCACGGCAAAACCGCCGGCCGTTTTATTCCTGTTTTAAGTGACCTGAAACATTAGCTCTACAATACGAACACGTCTCCAAGACACAGCAGTATGGAGGAGGCAGACTACACTACTTCAGCGCAAGGGCGTCTCTCTGAATTCTAACCTCCTTGTTTGTAATCTATCTCTTATAATCACATTAAACGTAAATCTGCTTATGAAGCATTCACAGTTATGTGACGTACTTCCAGAAATAACACTTTTTAGTTTGAGTGTTAGCTTTGCAGTAATTTGATGCAGTACTTCTATTATAGTAGCAGATATTTTCTTTAGCAATAGACCATATCTTGTACCGATATCAGACAGGTCACGTATGCACTGTTTTAAACGAAACATACGGTTTTTCATAGTGATGCCCTTCTTTTCTTTTAGAAGGACTTCCTATGAAATTAGTTCTAAGCAAAGCGATAGCCCGTTAACTTAAAAAATTTCCCGCGTATCATTTGTAGATACTCAGCGCGAGTCATTTGTTATCTGAGTGCGAAAACAGTTCGATACTGTATCGAGTAATACAAAAGCTTATGCCTAAGTGAAATTTATTTAATGGTAAAATTACGAAGTGTCTTGTGTAACATTAATTATTGAATAGTTCATATACTGTTTGAAAATAGGCAACTATAGGCTAAAGATTATTATTTATGGATTTTTCTGTGATATTTTTGCGAATCTGGACGTGTATTTGCCTTACGGCTTTATTTTGAACGTAAAATTCATCTATTATATGGCTCGATAATCTCAGTTGATGTTTGTGATCACTGCAAGCCATAATATCTTTGTAACTTCGATGTAGCATCTGCGCTGCAGCAGCATCTTTGATTGCTGAGATGGGCAGTGGACAGTAAGCAGTTGAACAGTAGAGCGGAAGCTAGGCTGCAGTTTAGTCGTATGGTAGACAGCTTGTTGTACGGTTCGGTTGGTCGGCTAACATTCACGTACCGAGTTTGGTTAATTGGATTACCTCGGCCGGCCGCAGTCGCCGAGGAGACTAAGGCGCTCCAGTCACGGTCTGCACGGCCACTACGGTCGGGGGTTCGAATCCCCCCTCGGGCATGGATATTTGTGCCGTCCTAGTTCGTAGGTAGTTCATAAGTAGTTTGTAAGTTTAGGGTCTGATGACCCTGTAGTTAAGTCCCTTAGACTATACAAACAAACATATGGATTACCTCTGAATTGGGTTACCTCTGAATGTATCCCGCCAGATGGCAATGAAATTTAATTTGATGTTGGAAGAGGAATTTTGTATCAAGAGGACGAGAATATTTGTATGGAACGGAATTGAACAAACCCATTGTAATCATCATTATTGACGAGTCCACAACAAAGGTATGTTTCTTTAGCAAAAATAAACAATTTAATGATTACTAATTTTCTTATTGCAGCTCAACTTAGTCCCTCATTTTCCTGATTGTGGCAGTTTTCTATTCTTCGTGCATGGTACGTGTCGAGTTTCAGATTTTCTTTAAATGTAAATGTCACGTGCCAGTAAAGTAATCTCGTATCGCTTTGCACGTGTTCTGGTGCGTCAGCAATAGCGCGATTCTGCCGGCCGACAGGGCAGTGTCAGACTATTGTGCATGCGCCTGGCTGCCGCTGCCCGCAGCACACGGGAGCCGCTACCTGCCATCGGCTGATTGGCCCGTCGGGAGACTCAGTACTGGACGCGACACGACAGCGGTCGCACCCCGCCAGCGCACGCTAAACAGGCGTGCGTGCAAATGCCGCGCAGCGCAGCGTACCAGTTCTCCACTAAACGGCTACACTGCTGCACTGCCCATAGCGGATTTGTTCACCGACTGGGGGATGCCTCGATTGGAACGCTGCCTCTGATCATATCGACTCCCGTATTTAAGGGATCGCACATTATTCTACATCTACATGGGATACTCCGCAAATCACATTTAAGTGCCTGGCAGAGGGTTCATCGAATCAGCGTTATACTATTTATCTCCCATTCCATTATCGAATAGCGCACGGGAAGAAACAACACCAGAATCTCTCTGTTCGAGCTCTGATTTCTCGTATTTTATTCTGATGATCATTTCTACTTATGTAAGTGCGAGTCAACAATATATTTTCGCATTCGGAGGAGAATGTTGGCGATTAGAGTTTCGCAAGTAGCCCACGCCGCAGCGATAAGCGCCGTTGTTGTAATGATTCCCATCCCAGAGGCTGTATCATTTCCGTAACGCTGTCTCCCCTGTATCGTGACCATACGAAACGAGCTGCCCTTCTTTGGATGTCCTCCTTCAAACCCACCTGATAAGGATCCCACTCTGGGCAGCAATACTCCAACAAAGGGCGGACAAGCGTAGTCTATGCAGTTTCTTTTGTAGTTCTGTTGCATGTTTTAAGGGTTCTGACAATTAAACGCAGTCTCTGGTTCGCCTTTCCCACGATATTATCTACGTGTTCTTTCCAATTTAAGTCTGAAGTAATAGTAATTCCTAGGTATTTTGTGGAGTTTACGGCCTTCACATTTGATTGATTTATCTTGTAAACAAAGTTTAACGGATTTCTTTTCGTACTCATGTGGACGACTTCACACTTCTCATTATTTAGAGTCAATTGCCAATTTTTACACCATACTGATATCTTATTCAGATCGTTCTGCAGTTGGTTTTGATCTTCAGATGATTTTACTAGACGATAAATGACGGCGTCATCCGCAAACAACCTAAGAGAGCTACTTAGATCTTCCCATAAATCGTTTATGTAAATAAGGAACAGGCTAAGTGTCCTGTTGCCCCTACAAAACACATACGGGACGTATTTTGAAACTTACTGGCAGATTAAAATTGTGTGCCGGAACCCGGACTCGAACCTGGGACCTTTGCCTTTCGCGGAAGTTTGGAAAGTAGGAGGCGAGGTATTGGCGGAAGTAAAGTTCTGAGGCGGCATCGTGAGTCGTGTCGGGATAGCTCAGTCGGTAGAGCGCTTGCCCGCGAAAGGCAAAGGTCCCAGGTTCGAGTCCCGGTTCCAGCACACAATTTTAATCTGCCAGGAAGTGTCATATCAGCACACACTCCGCTGCAGAGTGAAAGTTGCATTCTGGGGACGTAATTTCTCCCGTTTTCTGTTAAGCAGCTAAGAAGCTAAGAAAAACTAAACCCCCCCAGTAAAATCATCTGAATATCAAAACCACTGCAGAACGATCTGAATAAGATATCACTATGGTGTAAAAATGCCAATTGACTCTAAATAATGAAAAGTGTGAAGTCTTCCACCTGAGTAGGAAAAGAAATCCGTTAAAATTTGTTTACAAGATAAATCAATCAATAATGACGTCCATAAACTCCACTAAATACCTAGGAATTACTATTACTTGAGGCTTAAACTGGAAAGAACACGTAAATAATATCGTGGGAAAGGCGAACCAGTGACTGCGTTTTATTGGCAGTACCCTTAAAAGATGCAACAGAACTACTAAAGAGACTGCATACACCACGCTTGTCCATCCTTATTTGGATTATTGCTGCCCAGTTTGGAATCCTTATCAAGTGGGTTTGATGGAAGTCAGCCGGCCGCGGTGGCAGAGGGGACAGCGGCGCACCAGTCACGGTCTGCACGGCCACTACGGTCGGGGGTTTGAATCCCCCCTCGGTCATGGATATGTGTGCCGTCCTTAGTGTTAGCTAGTGGATAAGTAGTTTGTAAGTTTAGGGACTGATGTTCCCGTAGTTAAGTCCCATAAGCTATACAAACATTTGATTTGATGGAAGTCATCCATTGTCACAATACAGGCGACACAGCGTAACGAAAATGATACAGGATCTGGGATTGGAATCATTACAACAACAGCGTTTATCACTGCGTCGTGGGCTACGTAAGAAACTCCAATCGCCAAGATTTTTCTCCAAATACAAAAATACAGTGTTGACTCCCAAAAGATCATCAGAATAAAATACGAGAAATCAGAGTTCGAGTTCAAGAATGGAAAGGGAGATAAATTGGGTAAGGGTCGTTCGATGAACCCTCTGCCAGACCCTTACATGTGATTTGCAGAGTATCCCATGTAGATGTAGACCGGACGCCGTGCCATCCTCTGCCTGCAAACGTTTACGGATGCGGTATGCAGGGGAGCGTGGTCATCGCCCCGCACTTCCAGTCGTGTCTATTTTCGTGACCGGCCGCTACTTCTCCATCAAGTAGCTCCTCATTTGGTCTCACAAGGACTGAGTGCACCACGCTTGCCAACAGCACTCGGCAGGGCCGTGTGCTAGCCAAGCTCGACAATGCTTAACATCGGTGATCTAAAGGGAACCGGTGCATCCACTGTGGGTAGGCCGTTGGCTTTTAAGAAACATGTGCCATAATAAAACAAAGGACTCGATATGTGATCTTAACCAAAGGATAAAGAAAAGCACACTTCCTGATTAAATCAAAAAGTAGGATGAACGATTTATGATTGTTTGGTACTATATAATGCTTTACATACCGATCAGTTGTGCATTGTTTATTGCCTCAGGACATCATATACAGGGTGTCCCAGCTATCTTGTCCACCCAAAATATCTCTGGAAAAATAACAGCTATTGGAAAACGACTTTCGCCGATATCAATGTACGGCTGGGGGACCTGAATGTACATATTTGGAAACATTCTAAAACGAAAGCAAATGTGTTTTTTAACACCATATTTTATTTCCTCGGCAATCCATAGCTTTACAAATCACATAAACAATGGCGTTGATTGCATCGCAATATTACAATTACATCCCGAGATATTGCGACGCGAAGTTGACGCTTGAAATACGCGAAACGCGCGGCTAGCGCTCGTCCTGAGCAGCATGGGATTCTCGCTTGAGTCTCAGGACGTGCGCTAGCCGCGCGTTTCGCGTATTTCAAGCGTCAACTTCGTGTCGCAATATCTCGGGATGTAATTGGAATATTGCGATGCAATCAACGCCATTGTTTATGTGATTGCTGGAGAGAAATATAGGGTGTCCATTTAAAAAAAACATAAGTTTATGTTTAAAATACATTTGTTTCGATTTAGAATGTTTCCAAATATGTACATTCATGGGCCCCAGCCGTACATTGATACCGGTGAAAGTCGTTTTCCAGCAGCTGTTATTGTTCCAGAGATATTTTGGGTGGACAAGTTAGCTGGGACACCCTGTATATTAAAAGATAAAATTTCAGATGTTTGTAAATCTATAGGAGTCAACAACGTGGTTATCAGTCCGTATCTTACAAACTACTTAAACTAAGGAAAACCAACCTAAGGACAACACAAACATCCATGCCCGAGGGAGGATTCGAACCCCCGACGCGGTAGGCCGCGCGATTCGCAACGTGGCGCTCCAGACCGCTCGGCTACTCCCACGCGGCTTGTTAATAGAACCTACGAAAACTAAACTCAGTCGGCCAGACCAAACTACCCGGCCGATTTCCTTAATTTTTGCTTTAAACGAAAGGTATTCATTCGTAAATTTGTCATCAAGTATCAGAATTTACTTAACTACCTCAATCCTTTATTTTTATTCAAACGCTGTATCCTTCTGACCTTGCATTGAATATTTTAATCGGTTTGCTTTACGATGTATTCGGTTCTAATTAAGGTACGCAGTTCTTTTTCACCTAACAACACTCAGCGAATCAAGATCTTTTATTTGCTCTTTTAAACACTTGTATTGATTGATTCTGAAGAAAGCTATGCGTGAACATTCAACTTGAGTTCCATTTTTTCCAAATTTTTGTCATTACACTAACGGTGCAAAGTATTCGTACGCGCCGGTCGCGGTGGCCGAGGAGACTAAGGCGCTCCAGTCACGGTCTGCACGGCCACTACGGTCGGGGGTTCGAATCCCCCAACGGGCATGGAGATTTGTGACGTCCTAGTTCGTAAGTAGTTCGTAAGTTTAGGGACTGATGACCCCGTAGTTAAGTCCCATAGACTTTACAAACATTTGAATTTTTTTTATTCGTACGCTTCCTCTAGTTACAATTTCAATCTGTCGTTTTAAACCATGTAGAGACGCTAGTTGCATTACTTTTTCACATAGATACCAGAAAGAATGTGTAGTTTTAATAACAAATTCAAATGTTTGTAGAGTCTATGGGACTTAACTACGGGGTCATCAGTCCCTAAACTTACAAACTACTTATGAACTACTTACAACTAAGGACGGCACAAATATCCATGCCCGAGGGGGGATTCGAACCCCGACCGTAGTGACCGTGCGGACCGTGACTGGAGCGCCTCAATCCCCTCGGCCACCGCGGCCGGCTTTTAATAACAGATTTAAGGTGAAATTATAATAGCAAAGCGAGAAATTATGTTCATCTGGAATAACAGTTGCCTGCTTTTTCAGTCGACATAGAGGCCTGTATGACAATGTGCAGCACACATACACAGAACAGCTCTTTAGAGCAAAACTTCGTCATAAAGTATGCTGTCTTTTGTTGCAAAGCGTGAGAATAGTGTAATCGTAAATGGTGAATTAAGCGTCTTGCTGTTAAGGAAGGCTTCCTTGCTTTCCATGCAACAAAACTTTTCCTCAGGTCAATGGAGAGCACTAAGTGAACAATGATAAAAATATTTGTGAAGCTGTAAATCACGAATTTGGAAATACTGTCATTATGAAAAATATGTGTGTCATTTTATTTCATGTCGTGATATCTGCTGCAAAACTTGCAGCTCATGAAACGTCCTGGCAGATTAAAATTGTGTTTTGGAACCGGGACTCGAACCTGGGACCTTTGCCTTCGCGGGCAAGGGCTCTACCGACTGAGCTATCCCGACACGGCCCTTAGCCTGTGGCAAAGCCATGTCTCCACCATATCCTTTCTTCCCGGAGCGCTAGTCTTGCATGTTTCGCAGGAGAGCTTCTGTGAAGTTTGGAAAGTAGGAGGCGAGGTAATGGCGGAAGTAAAGTTGTGAGGCGGCATCGTGAGTCGTGTCGGGTTAGCTCAGTCGGTAGAGCGCTTGCCCGCGAAAGGCAAAGATCCCAGGTTCGAGTCCCGGTTCCGGCACATAATTTTAATCTGCCAGAAAGTTTCATATCGGCACACATTCCGCTGCAGAGTGAAAAGTTTCATTCTTGCAGCTCATAATTACCTTTGCCCAGTGACTGACGCCATTGCTTTATGAACTGACGAAAGCAAGAGGCTTAATACTGAAAGTGTTAAGGATATAATAAGTATAACTAAGACATATGTACTTCATATGATAATTTTCACAAAACTGTATCTCATATTATCATATTCCTGAATGACATGCGTTCTCCTGAAAAATGTAGTTGAGATAGTGAAAAATGTGTAACCTATGTATAAAATAATAGCTACCAGCCGTAATGAAAGATGTCGTTATATAAATTGACATATTGTGTTTGCATGTGACAACCATAAAATATTTACGACATTAGTAATCCAACATATTTTTACGCTTTTTTTAAGTTTGAGTCTAACCAAAAACGTATAGTGATGTACGTAGCCTTAGTATGGACCAAATATTTGAACTCAATTCTATTTTACTCATTCACATTTTACGAAACGTTTAACAAAATGTGACTTCAGTTCGACTTCTAATTTGTGTCCCGCATTTTGATTTCTGAAATCTCGTCACCTTAATTTAGCCGCCACGTAGGAATATGTCATCCGCAGCCTCTCCCTCCACCACACCTTCCTTTCACTTCTACATACTGTCAACCTTCTCCACAATGCGATGCATGGACTATAGCATTTCAAATCGGACGAAAAATGAAAAAATTACTACATATTTGTTTTAATGATTTGTTTAATCCCTTAAATGATCACTATTTTTCGAGTTAAAATTTGGGAAAGTTGGCGTTTATGTCCGAACGCGACACTTTGTGTGCTATGTAACTCAAGAACCTCGTATCAGGCTTTTGTGGACCAAGGTTCATTTATAAGCTGAGTACCTAAAGTTGAAGCAGCTATATTATAATAATAATATGAAAACAATTAATGTACTGAGAATGAAACTTTCACTCTGCAGCGGAGTGTGCGCTGATATGAAACTTCCTGGCAGATTAAAATTGTGTGCCGGAACCGGGACCTGGGACCTTTGCCTTTCGCGGGCAAGCGCTCTACCACTAAGCTAACCCGATACGACTCACGGTCCCGCCTCATAAATTTAATTCCTCCTACTTTCCAAACTTCACAGAAGCTCTCCTGCGAATCATGCAAGACTAGCAGTCCTGGAAGAAAGGATATGGTGGAGACATGGCTTAGCCACAGCCTAAGGGATGTTTCCAGAATGAAATTTTCACTCTGCAGGAGTGTCGGGATAGCTCAGTCGGTAGAGCGCTTGCCCGCGAAAGGCAAAGGTCCTAGGTTTGAGTCCCGGTTCCGGCACACAATTTCAATCTGCCAGGAAGTTTCATAATTAATGTATTAATGTGCTTTTAGGTGGTATTCTACAGCCGAGATGTATTTTGAAAAATCATTCTTGTGACCAGAGCTGTATAACATTTCTGTTCGTTATACTCGACCGGCTTCGGCAGTTGCTGACAACAACAGGAGAGTAACAAAATATTCTACATCAGTAACAACAACATTTTTGCCGCATATGGCAACATGAATGTTAAAGTAAGGATTACGACTGCTTCTTAAAAACTATTCATATAAATGGATAGTTTTCAAGAAGCAGTCGCAATCAATACTGCAAAATTGATGCCATATTCGGCAAAACGGATTAACATTTTCGAAAACTTCAAAACGACTTTTTAGATAAATGCCTAAATCATAACATACAGGACAACATACAACCTCTGACAATAAAATTCGGTCAACAGCCCTGTAACGCTAACGTAGATGAGCTATGAACTACAGTTACCTTACTGTCCTTGGAAACAGTCACCTCCCATAACGTTACACTACACACCACTGCATTACATGTCCTGGAAACGAAGTGTGAAATGAAACTTCCTGGCAGATTAAAATTGTGTGCCGGAACCGGGACTGGAACCTGGGACCTTTGCCTTTCGCGGGCAAGCGCACTACCGACTGTGCTATCCCGACACGACTCACGATGCCGCCTCACAACTTTACTTCCGCCAGTACCTCGCCTCCTACTTTCCAAACTTCACAGAAGCTCTCCTGCAAACACGCAAGACTAGCACTCCTGGAAGAAAGGATATGGTGGAGACATGGCTTAGCCACAGCCTAAGGGGTGTTTCCAGAATGAAACTTCACTCTGCAGCGGAGTGTGCGCTGATATGAAACTTCCTGGCAGATTAAAATTGTGTGCCGGAACCGGGACTCGAACCTGGGACCTTTGCCTTTCGCGGGCAAGCGCACTACCGACTGTGCTATCCCGACACGACTCACGATGCCGCCTCACAACTTTACTTCCGCCAGTACCTCGCCTCCTACTTTCCAAACTTCACAGAAGCTCTCCTGCAAACACGCAAGACTAGCACTCCTGGAAGAAAGGATATGGTGGAGACATGGCTTAGCCACAGCCTAAGGGATGTTTCCAGAATGAAACTTCACTCTGCAGCGGAGTGTGCGCTGATATGAAACTTCCTGGCAGATTAAAATTGTGTGCCGGAACCGGGACTCGAACCTGGGACCTTTGCCTTTCGCGGGCAAGCGCACTACCGACTGTGCTATCCCGACATGACTCACGATGCCGCAGAGTGAAGTTTCATTCTGGTAACATCCCTTAGGCTGTGGCTAAGCCATGTATCCACCATATCCTTTCTTCCAGGAGTGATAGTCTCGCGTGTTTGCAGGAGAGCTTCTGTGAAGTTTGGAAAGTAGGAGGCGGGGTAGTGGCGGAAGTAAGGTTGTGAGGCGGCATCGTGAGTCGTGTCGGGATAGCACAGTCGGCACACAATTTTAATCTGCCAGGAGGTTTCATATCAGCGCACACTCCGCTGCAGAGTGAAGTTTCATCTAGAAGTGTGAAATGTTTCCATTTTAACCTTGTACTTCAGGATAGCTACCGTTTGCTAATTTTGTGATAGGTATAGAAATAATCATTAGGCCAAGGTCTATGCAGAGCACTTTAACCGTTATCTCTGCTATCAACAGAACATGTGACATGGTCCCTTGAATAATAGCATATTCGCACATGACGTTTCCGAAAATATTATTACCTGCACTTGAAAGTGTCTTTCTGTTTTTTCTTTTAATTCGTCACCTTTTTTGCCGTTTATTTGTTAATTATGCTTCCCTTTACTGTCGTAACTTTAACTGTCCATATACGCATGACAGCGACATAGAGTTGAGCGCTTAAGGGACTGTAAATAAAAATTACTACGACAAAGTAGATACAATTGCGCACCGTGAACTGAATAAGAAGTGAGCCCTCTCCGAAGATTAAACAATCGAAGGAGCACACGTACTGGCGAATATTGTTTGTCTAGCAAAGTGACTTTGTAAATTAATTTTCTTACCTCAACAGATTCTGGATAATGCTCTGCTATCTCACTCGGTGCCTCACAAAAACTAATACAGCAAAAATTCTGCGGAATTCGAGTGTGCAATGCATCCGTAGTCTCTACACTACTTGCATTATATTTTTGCCATTGAAAAAATTACTTTGACGAAAATTAATTCAACGAAAGATAAGGAAGATGCTGCTAGGTAAATGATCGTTTCCATTATACCAAAACAAAATGATTTTAATGGCAATTGTTAAGTAGTAAGTCTGTATAATATTCACAACAAAACTTGTAATTGTACGGCAATATTATTTTAAATAAAACATTGTAAGTAAAGACTGAACTTGTTCTTCGTTAAATGAAAACCTTATAGCAGATATGAAAACCTAATAGCAGAATTGAAAACTTTTGACTCTGTTTCGTACGCCTCACTCAATAATAACTTTGAAACTAAGCTGTAACGGGAATAATTGAAACTACTACCTTCCATTCCACATCGAAAAATCCTCTCATAATATTATAGTCTTCATCCTAAAACTTTCTCTATCGTCATGCCGCGTAATTATAACCTGTCATTGTTGCACCTTACTCTATTGTTTCCGATCACTGTTACACGTCCCTTCTGTCTGATTATATCTCCACGTCTGTCTACCGATTGACAAACTACAGTTCACCACGATTCACAAATAATTTGGTACGTCGTTGACAATGCAACTTGATCACCTGGCGCCTCGTCTTCTCCGATACAGACTGTTCGCGTAAATCAGTGCTACTCAGATGTATCGTTGACTTTGTCAGACATCCAGCACAACTACGTTTCTTCAAAGCACTGACAAAAACCATCTCTTCCACGCCGTCGTTGCTCGATATAATAAACATTAAGATTCAGGATGTGCATCTTCATGTTATCGCGGCGCAATGACTGTTCAAAGAAGTTTCGGGCATGCAGCCCCATAAAGTTTACTTCTTCTAATATTTCGGCTGAGAAACGTTCAGCCATCTTCAGAGACGCCCGAAACTTCTTTGAACATTAAGATTCAGGAGTCTACGGCACTGAGTTTTGTGATGTGTTCATTCAATGTCATGCACGTAATTTATCACATTATTTGTATATTGTAGTTTGTAAGTTGAAGTACTTAAGGAAGCAGGCCGTTAAACAGTATGTGTGTAAAACTAAAGAAACTTGAAATACTACTTACGTAATTCTGAGTGCTAGATACAAATTTATTTTCTATCTCTTTTACAGGTACGTTCCGAGCTGATGACTGCACCTTTGTACCTTGATGATCATGAAATGGTAACGTACAAACGTCAACTTATGTACACATTAGCATTCGTGATAAGGCCACTGTGTATAGAACATTGTGCGAATGTTTAGAGCAGGTGTTCGTCGATTCTTCAGCTGCTGTAACAAAATTCTACCTATGGTTTAACAACTACAGACAACAGAGAAATACTATTTTAACAAAACTCGTTTGCAGCCGATTCAAGATTTCCGCCACATACATCAGTAAACTGAGTGGTCTGTCTTTAATTTATTTTCATGAAAGATAATCTGCGTGAGAAAACAGACATCCACATACTGTAGAAGAAGATATGAATGTGTGAAGCACACAGCTCAGAACAACTAGGGGACACAGTATACATATGGTAAGGTATTTTATTCAGATATTGGCTACGATTCTAATTTGTGTGTGAAACAGGACGATATTTTGCTGTATCAACTCTTTACTTGAGGGTTACATGGCGTTTACTTATGAGGCACCATGGGACTACCATAATAGTGAAAAAGACATTCTCGTTGCCCTGTAATATGGTGTGTGACCACCATGGACGGCCACTACATTGCACACCTGCCTGCAATGGCCAGTATGAGGTTATGAATAAGCTCTTGAGGCACATATTTGGCCATTCTTCCATGAGTCTGATATCCAGCTCTGCAACCGTTGTGAGAGGTGCTGGTCTGGCACAGCTTAAGGTCGAAGGATCTCGTCTCTATACCTCTGAGCAATCATTGCGTCATTCTAAAAGACATACAGGTCAGTGCGTCCGCCAATGCTGACTGACTGCTGCCCACACCATTCGTCCACCACTATGACATGGTGATGTTTCCTGTATATAAGCATGATTGTGCCGAGATTCACGTTCTCTCCAGATGAGGGAATGACGATTGTGCGGCTGAACACAAAATCTTGACTCATCTGTGCACATAACCTGGAGCTATTCGTTACGACTCCAACCTTGGTGCTCCTTCGCTCAGTTTCTGCGGGCTAAAGGGTGTCGCGGTTTTAATGGCACACGCCATAGGCCTTCGCGCATAGAGGCCACATTCCCGAAGGCGGTTTCGGACTATTTGCGTTGATATTGCTAGCTGTAAGGTGGGTTGCATTCAGCCTCCTGTCACGACAGGCTGTTCACTGAAGATAACGGTACTACCTACTCACTATACTATCTGAATTCAACTTTTTGTGTAATTCGTAAACACAAGTCAACAATCTTACGACTCAGTTGCGGTAATGTTGTTGTCTCTACTCCGTAGACCCGACAGAAAGATATTGAACCATTTTAGTTCCTTCTGACGGTGACAATACTCAATATCTCGACTGATTCGCTATTTATTTTGACAAGATTACATCTGTTAACGGAGGTCACCGATCAACCAGCGAAAGAAACCTTTCGATATCCAAACTAGTTCGGACTTTGTACACATATTCCTCACCTACGAGTTATGCCTACGACGTGTAGTTCAGGTGGTAGGTGATCATAAACAATATCAAGCGTCATAAACTTCTGCCGCATGACAATCACTACGTAGTCTGAGGCGTGAAGCCACGGACTGCATCGCCGCCGCTGTCGGAGAATCCAGTCCTCTCTCGGACATGTATGTGTGTGTGTGTGTGTGTGTGTGTGTGTGTGTGTGTGTGTGTGTGTGTGTGTGTGAGTGAATGAGTGACTGTGTGTGTGTTAGCATAAGTTAGTTTAAGTAGTTTGTAAGTCTAGGGAGCGATGATCTCAGCAGTTTGGTCCCCTTCTGTTCACAAAAATTTCAATATTTTAAAAAAACTTTTGCATTATGCGACGCGTGAATAACGAGACGTTATTCGTCCACTGATGGAAATTGATAACATTAAAAAATCTTCAACTAACTTTATACATAATTTCAAACGTTTAAGAAAAATTTTATAGCTGTCAACCTCAGTACAATTATGAAAAAGAACTTCATGGCTTACTACTTCCGCTGCGACGTAGTACCACTAAGACGTTAGACTTCTGCAGTACCAGTTGCAATCGACAGACATGTTATAGACTTTATGTACAAATAGCACTGAATGTATTTTCTAAATTACATCATATTACGTTACACACTTCATGAGATATGAGTTCATACACAATAATGTTCATCAAAAAGTGCCCCTCACGCATGAGCTTTCGGCATATTACGTCTGTTACTGCTATCGCTATTCACATTTTGCAGACAGTACGCACATACATTCCTGAATGTAGCTACAACGTTATATTACAGTATGTTATGAAGGTATGGCGTCATGAAGATTGAGATACATGGAAATCGGTCCAACCTGCAAGAAATTTCATTACGTCTTTACTACCAACTGTATTCCTAACACATTTCGCACGGAGTTTCCTAATATTAAAGTGTACGTACAAGCAAAATTATATTACCGTGGGACACATTATAAGGATTGAGCTCGCGAGAAACGGCCTTATCTTCTCGGCCGCAGATTTACAGGTGTGAAAAAGAAATTACGGACCGAAATTCACTACACAGTGTGTGGCTGAAGGCGGTGGGTAGTGGCAAAATAAGGAGGCGGACTAACATAAGAATGTAGTAAAACACCAGGGTCCAAATGTTAAAATGTTTGTAGTGCTTAAGGGACTTAAATGCGGGGTCATCAGTCCCTAAACTTACAAACTACTTATGACCAACCTTATACTAAAGACGACACAAACATCCATGCCCGAGGGGGGATTCGAACCCCCGACGGGGAACGGCCTCGCGCACCGTAGCGTAGCGCCTCAATGCGCTCGGCCGCTCCGCCTTGGCTACCAGGGTCCTCCACGAAGTGAGTTCCGTTTCTCTTTCTATCCATGGCAACGCTACGATCGCAGTTCCGAGCATTCGAGGCAGTTACTGTGACTCAAGAAGAAGACATATACGCCATTTTCATATCGTTTCTGAGGACGTGTGCTTTGTAGTGCTCCTTTACAATATCAGAATAATTGAAACTGATGGATTGTGGCTTTCTCCATAACAAAAGGCGTTTGACGCGGTGCCACACTGCAGACTGCTAAAGAAGATACCAGCATATGGAATAGGTTCACAGATTTGTGACTTCCTAAGTAATAGAACGCAGTACGTTGTTCTCGACGGCGAGTGTTCATCGGAGACGAGTGTATCGTCAGACGTGCCCCAGGGGAGTGTGATAGGACCGCTATTATTTTCCGTCTATATAAATGATCTGATGAACAGAGTAACTTGTAATTTGCGGCTGTTTGCTGATGATGCTGTGGTGTATGGAAGGGTGTCGTCTTTAATTGACTATAATAGCATATATTTTGCTAGCACCCACCTACTTAGGGAGACATGACCATCCCAATAAAATAAGAGAAATCAGATCGAAAACGGAACGATTTAGGTGTTCTTTCTTCCCGCGCCCTATTAGAGAATGAAACGGTAGAGAAAAGTTATGAAAGTGGTTAATGAACCCTTTGCCAGGCACTTAAATGTGATTTGCAGAGTATCTATGTAGATGTAGATGACTCAGTCAAAATTTCTAGTTGGTGCGAAAAATGGCAGCTAGCTCTCAATGTAGAAAAATGTAAGGTGATGCGTATGAGTAGGAAAAACAATCCCATAATGTTCGAATATAGCATCAGTAGTGAACTTCTTGATGCAGTCGCGTCATTCAAATATCTAGGCGTAACATTGCAGAGCGATATGAAATGGAAAGAACAGGTAATGACATTTTATTACCATTTTATTACCAGGTCTGTGTCGTTCACAGACTGAGTCAGAGTTACAATATAAATACATTAATTTACAGAATTACATCTTATTTACTATATACACAGTATAATGCAATTATTACTGATTCTATTCACTTCATTCATTTAAAATGTAAATACATATCACTGAGTCCTAGCTCTCAAAGAACTCTTGGATTGAATATAGTTGATGTTGTTTAAGAGCGTTTGTCATTTGCTTTCTGAACATCTCCAGTGGAAGAGTCTGCAGTTCTGTGGTTAGTTTGTTGAACATTCTTACAGCGATTACTGGGAAACTGTCTCTTGATTTGGATAGTCGACAGGTTGGTAAATTTATGTCATCTTTGTTTCGTGTGTTATATTCGTGGATGTCACTCCTCTTGATGTAAGTATCAAGGTTTTCCCTTACATGGTTGAGGCACTGTAATACATAATGACTATAAACAGTCATTATTCCCAATTTTGCAAATAACGGCTTGTAGTGTTCCTGTTTTCTGCTGGATGTAATAACTCTTATTGCTTTCTTTTGATGCAGCAGCACATCCTTGCAGCCTGCTGAGTGACCCCATAGGGGTAATCCGTATGTAATGTGGCCTATGGAACAAAGCATTATACACAGTTAACAAATACTAGTCTGTTAAGACTTTCTTTAATCTTCTTAAGAGGTATATCACACGAGAAGGTTTCTTGCATACTTGTTCAGTGTGTTGATTCCATGAGAGTTTGTGGTCTATCGCAAACCCTAACAGTTTTACAGTTTCTGTATGGTCCAAGTATGTGTCTTTGCTGAGGCGGCATGCCATACGCTGAGTTTTTTCGTCCTTTGTTTTCATTTTATTGGTGATGCACCATTCTTTAGCATTTTTCAGTAGTGCATCTGACTTCAATACTGCTGGGGCTGGATTTTCACCCTTGACAATGAGAGTGGTGTCATCTGCAAATTGTAGTGTGCAACCAACTTGGCTTAAAAAGAGGAGAAAGAGGAGCGGGGCGATGACGGAACCTTGTGGCACACCGTGTTTCACCTTCTGTTCAAGTTGTGAGTTAGGCGAACAGACGATTTTGGTTTATTGGAAGAATTTTGGGAAGATGTACTTCATCTGTAAAGGAGACCGCGTATAAAACGCTTGTACGACCACGTCTTGAGTATTGCTCAAGTGTTTGGGACCCGCAGCAGATCAGTTTAAAGGAAGACATAGAGGCGGTTCAGAGACGAGCAGCTAGGTTTGTTACTGGTAGGTTCGACCAATGCACGAGTGTCACGGAAATGCTCCGGGAACTCAATTGGAGATCGCTGGAGGAAAGACGACCTTCTTTTCGTGACTTTCTGTTGAGGAAATTTAGAGGGCCGGAATTTGAAGCTGAGTGTAGTACGATCTTGCTGCCGCCTACTTACATTTCATGTAAAGATCACGAAGACAAGAGAAATTATGGCTTGTACAGAGGCATATATTCTTGTTTTTATCCTCGTTCTATTTGGTATTGGAATAGTATTATGTAGATGTAGCTGAAAGTTTTCCTTCATATGTCCGTTTTCTAATTTCTCTGTGAGGTACCGTCTACTGCAGTAGTGTCTGGTCGGCAGTTGTTTCTCAATAGAAATCGACATGCAAGTAGCCGAAGTGGCGTCAAGCAATAAGACTTGCACCAGGCGGACGAACAATCCTACACGGGATCTCCCGGCCAGAAATGCAATACGACCATTTCATTTCTCAATCGAAGTCAGTTTCACTAGCCTCAACAACCGAGTTTTGGAAAATTATGCACTGCGACTGGTATTATTTTCACTTTCTAAAATAAGCTGCTCTATCTCTCAATCTGATAAATGTCTTTTTTTTTTCGCTATTGCATAAGATCACTGAATTACTTTGGTGCTTCACTGGACGCAACTGTCGACGCGGGACCTAGAGCTAATTATTATTAGTCCAGAATACGCTGTGTTGCCTGATGAGAGCTACCTGTTGCCATGTCAGGGCGAAACCTCGCCTTTCCCACAACCTATTGGTTCCAGGATATATATCCCGCACTTAAAGGGTTAAGTATCGTAGGCCGCGGTGGCCGAGGGGACTGAGGCGCTCCAGTCACGGTCTGCACGGCCACTGCGGTTGGTGGTTCGAATCCCCCCTCGGGCATGGATATTTGTGTCGTCCTTAGTATAAGGTAGTTGATAAGTAGTATGTAAGTTTAGGGACTGATGACCCTGTAGTTAAGTCCCATAATCTTAACAAACAGTTGATTTTTTTTTTTTTTTTTTTTTTTTTTTTTTGTTAAGTATCTAGGCGTAACACTGCAGACCGATATTAAATGGAACCAGCATGTAAAGGACAGTCTTAGGAAAGGCAGATGCTACACTTCGGTTTATTGGAAATATTTTTGTAGATATGGTTCCTTTATAAAGTATATCACCATTATAACGCTAGTGCCAGCTATTCTAGAGTAGTGCTCGATTATTTGGGATTTCCAGCAGATTAAAGAGAGAGACTGAAACAATTGATAGGGGCTGCAAGCTTTGTTACTGGTGGCGCAGATCAACACGCAAGTGCTGCGGAGATCTGGAACGCAAGTGGGACTCCCTGGAGGGATGACGACGTTCTTTCTTAACGTGTTCAAATGTTTGTGAAGTTATGGAACCTAACTGCAGTGGTCATCAGACCCTAAACTTACATACTACTTAAACTAACTTAACCTAAGAACAACACACACACACACACACACACACACAAACACGCACGCATGCTCGGGGGAGGAGTCGAACATCCGACGGTGAATCGCCGCGCGCACCACAACAAGGCGCCTTAGTGCGCATGGCTATTTTGGCGCTGGCGCGTTCGTTCTACGTAAAAAATGTGTTGATGTGCGTCGACAGTTAAGAGATGTACACTTTTACTGTACATATTTTAATTCATTCTACTTTAACACACCATCTGCTGTACGTACCTGTAAGTAAGTGAGATCTCAAGCAATTCTAAGGCGGTACGACTCTAGTGACTTTATTAGATCAGAGGGTTACCGGTTGTCATAAATACGGCATAATTGCAATCTCGGTGAAGGTTCAGTATCTTGTTTCAATTTTACTGTGCATTCTTAAGAGCTTGCTGTAGTTAACGCACCTAATGATTGTCAACCGACAATTTTCAGGTTTGAGTCCACGATTACCACGTTGTTAATTTAACTCCAATTACAAGCATTTTTCTCATCAACGGATAATTATTATTGCTTTAAAATTGCTTTTGACTGTATCCATTTATATCCTGTTGAGCAATGTCTGAAACAAATCGTACAAGTTTCAAGGGTAGAAGTGGTGTGCTTCAACCCCCCCCCCCCCCACCCCCCGGTAGAAAAAATATGTTTTTGTATATCAAATACGAAGGGTGCACATGAAAATTGTGTTATTATCTGTGCACTAATTTAGCCCATTTAATATCTTTTACAAATGGAATAAATCGTTTCAGAATATATTCCGGGTCGCCAGCTGCATTTGTTCAAACTTCGCTTAAATTTCGTAACACAGCTACTTGTAATGGATTGTAATTTCGGCGGCCGCGGTGACCGAGGGGACTGAGGCGCGCCAGTCACGGTCTGCACGGCCACTACGGTCGGGGGTTCGAATCCCCCCTCGGGCATGGACATTTGTGCCGTCCTTAGTGTTAGCTAGTTCATAAGTAGTTTGTAAGTTTAGGGACTGATGACCCCGTAGTTAAGTCCCATAAGCTCTACAAACATTTGAACTTTTTTGTATTGTAATTGCTAACAGATTCTAATTACTTTAAAAATGGACGCTGATTCGTGATAAACCATAAACTTTAGAGTCCGTGTTTCTAGCTCAAATAGGAACCCAGCACACTGACCCTTAAATTGTGCGTTCGGTGATGTTTGTCACACCGTTACCACGGTGTTCCGATTGATAATACCCGAGTTACAGAAACTGACTGCCATACTCGCCTCTTAGAAGCAGTCGCATTGTGTTGAAATTACGTTTTCCCAAGTTTCTTGCAATCTAAGCGCATGAGTCAGACACCTTCTTGGAACAGCGCTTTGGATAGACTAAGTCGCGGTTGCTCAGGGGCCAAAAAGGTCATGTCTGCACTCTCTCAGCTGCTGACGACGATTCGAATGACAGTCCTTCCGCTGATGCTGAAATGCAGGCAACTCGTTGAACACGTCCGTAGTGGGGATTGCCGCGCTCACAGGCGAAGGCCGTGACCGAGGCAGACTGGAATGATTACAATCTTGCTTGAAATTTCCGCTACCAGTCACAACTACAATATAAGAGAGCTGTGCATCAACATCAGGCTACAGGCATACAAAACATATTACTAAAGGTGTACATCAATTTATATTGATAACATGTTGATGTTTGTGAAAATGAACCTGTGAAAACAGAAAGAAGACCTGTGTAAGGTTATGTCTCTTTATGGGCTGAGATACAGTCTGTTTGTAAAGGTTTTTGTTTTAAACACATTCCTGTTGAGCAGCTCTCTCTCTCTCGTTAGAGTGCGTAGCACTTATACTTCTGGGCTTGCTGGCCCCACACAATTTCACTGTCACACTAAACAAAATGGCGATCAAAACAAAGTTTGTATCGATTAGTCGATATTTAGCGTCGAGAGCTACTGCTGTTCTTGCTGCCATATAATTGATGAGATGTAGATATTTAATATATAGCGCAGCTATCTTAGTAAACACAAATATGCCACAATACATCATACAACATAAATAATTACATGGGCACTGGACAGTGTGTACTTTAATTTGAATGCTATTTTAAAGGTAAGGGAGTGAAGTTACTGAAGAAATGGGAATTTTTGAACTCTGTCATTTCGTTCAAGATTCCATTACTCAGTATGGCTTTAAATTCTTCAGACTGGAATGACTGTAACCTCCGATGTAACTCGAACCGGTCACTTCAATTGCCTTTTTCTTTCGTTTTATTATTATTATTATTATTAGATCTAACAGCAGTTACACAGACTCCTTGTGAACGTCATTCCCGTGTCTTAAGCAGAGTTTCACCAAAGAAGACGAAGTGAGCAGAATTCGAACCTAGAACAGCTACCAGCACGCGAAATTTAGTAGTAAAACAACTTACGTCACCAAACAAAAGCAAATCTTCCGGGACAGATTGTATACCAACTAGATTCCTCTCAGAATATACTGATGCAATAGCTCCGTACTTAACTATAATTTACAACCGATCACTCAGCGATAGATCCGTACCCAAAGGCTGGAAAGTTGCCCAGGTCAGTCCAATATTCAAGAAAGGCAATAGGAGTGATCCTCAAGGTTAGAGGCCCATTTCACTGACGTCGATTTGCAGTAGGATTTAGGAACATATACTTTTTTCGAACAGTATGAACTATCTTGAAAAGAACGACCTATTAACCAATAGTCAAGTCGGATTCAAAAAGTATCGCTCTTGCGAAACACAGCTTGCCTTTAATTCACATGAAGTGAAGGGATCTCAAATCGATTCTATATTTCTGGATTTTAGGAAACCTTTTGTCACTGTACCTCAGAAGCGGTTTGTAATGAAATTGTGTGCTTATGGAATATCGCCCCAATTGTTGGATTGGATTCACGATTTCCTATCAGAAAGGACACAGTTCGTTGTAATTGACGGTAAGTCATCGACTAAAACAGAAGTGATATCTGCCGTTCCACAGGGAAGCGTTATAGGTACCCTACTCTTTAGGAGACAATCACAATAGCTCCCTTAGACTGTTCGCGGATGATGCTGTCGTTTATCGGTTAGTAATGTCAACAGAGGATCAAAAGCAACTGCAAATCGATTTAGACAAAATTCATACATGGTGCGAAATTGCATAAATTGCAAAACTACATTATTACATCAGTAATTTTGTCATGTTAAACAAACATAGAAAGCTGTAAGGTAATGTAGGTTAACTGTGCACACTTACTTTATTGATAATCGTTTAGTAAATAAAGAATACGATTAAACACATTTCCCAACGAAGGTAACTACCCTCTTCAAGTAACGCAACGATAGGAGATTCATAAAACGCGTTGATTCTCGACCGAAGAACAATAATTTACACAGCAATCATCACAGGTACGCTACTGAGAGAGGTTCATTTGTAACATAAACACCACTAAAAGACGAGATCAATACGCCACAACCCTAATACATAACCATATTACTAAATATCAATATGCATTTCCACAAAGGTGGAACAGCTGTGTTGCAAAGAATCGTACGACTAACCTGTTCGAAATCGGTATTTCACGCAAGCCAGGACACATTGTCCACACCAGATTACTAATACACGAGAGCAAATTTTACGAAGACAGAATTACTTGGCTCTTAAAATGTTCAAATTTTTGTAAATCTATCGGACCAAACTGCGTGGTCATCAGTCCGTAGCTTACAAACTACTTAAACCTAGGTAAACTAAACTACGGACAAACACACACACCCATGCCCAGGGAGGACTCGAACCTCCACGGCGAGCAACCGTGCGCTCCGCAGCGAGACGCTTTAGACCGCTCGGCTACTCCACCGCGACTTCTTGGCTCTATCAACAGACATAAATTAAAATAATATCGACTTGTCACAAGTATACCATCGGTCTTAAACTAAATGTTTTGTATGCATAAATTGCAAATCTACCTTTTTGTCATGTTATTCAACGAACACAGTAAATCGTAAGATAATGTTGTGTAACAGTGCACACTTACTTTGTTTATAATACGCAATTCGACACGCATGTTCGTGCTCAAATTTAGTATCTTAATTTGTACCGCAAAATGGAGGACTTTAAACATCCATTCAGTTCATCCGCTGGTGTAGACCGTGGAATAACTGGTAATTTTTGACGAAAATGTCCTGCTAACAAAATCATCGCTCCACCGAATTGGTTTTGAATGTTTCGCAGATCTTTCAGAGTTCCGTATAATGCCTCCAAAGACTTTTTTATGTTTGCATTGTTCTTTTTAGATTAGGGTGGTTGTTAATCAACGCACGTATAAATTTGATAGAAAATTATACAAAATACTCGCTTCAAAACTCTTCAAACACTAATTATAATTAGCAAACGATTTTTGGTAACACAATATTAACTCGAAACTTTCAACAGTCACGCGCGATAAGAAGACATCATACACACCGACGGCAACATGCTGATATCTTCGACCCAAATTGCTGCGCCGGCGTCTTATAGGCGGCACGGGTCTATGAGTGTTGTTTTTATTATTTTCCTTGTAATTTTTACGTTGTTTATCCCCATAAGAATCTTCCTTGTGCTTTAACAAAAACGTTAAAAAGTAGCCGTTCTCGAGTTTTACGCTCAGCAACACATTTGGCGATTCATTTTTATTTATATAGATAACTAGCTGCAAGTACCCGGCTTTGCCCGGGTTTAAAATAAGGTTTTCCAACAAATGCGTCTTATTTGTATAGAGATTGCAATCTAAGTCTGTTATTAAAGTACTCTCCCCCATGCATCGAACGGAATTTTATGTAGACAGCAACCTCCATCTTGTTTCCAGGGTCAAGTGTGCAAAATTTCATCAGGATCGGAGCAAAAATGTTGATTTTGGCGAAATCCATAAGTACCCTACACCATGCACTGAACCAAATTTTATGTAGACAGTGCCCTTCCTCTTGTTTTGAAAGTCAATTGTGCAAAATTTCATCAAGATCAGTGCAAAGATCTAGATTTACACCACGGACACATTGAAAACGAACTTTCACTTTTTCTCAAATTGTCCGGTTGGTTTTCCAAGAAATGGAACGAAACCTGTTTAAGAACCTTCCCCATGTAATTCTTCATCTACATGGGATACTCTGCAAATCACATTTAAGTGCCTGACAGAGGGTTCATCGAGCCACCTTTATACTATTCATCTCCCATTCCAATCTCGAATAGCACGCGGGAAGAAAGAACATCTGTATCTCTCCGTTAGAGCTCTGATTTCTCGTATTTTATTGTGATGATCATTTCTACCTATGTAGGTGGTAGTCAACGATATATTTTCGCATTCGGAGGAGAATGTTGGCGATTGGAGTTTCGTAAGTAGACCACGCCGCAGCGAGAAGCGCCGTTGTTGTAATTATTCCCATCCCAGATCCTGTATCATTTCCATAACGCTGTCTCCCCTGTATCGTGACAATACAAACCGAGCTGCCCTTCTTTGGACTCTTTCGATGTCTTCCGTCAAACGCACCTGATAAGAATCCCACACTGGGCAGCAATACTCCAAGAAAGGACGGACAAGAGTAGTGTATGCAGTCTCTTTAGTAGTTCTGTTGCATCTTTTAAGGGTTCTGCCAATAAAACGCAGTCTATGGTTCGCCTTTTCCATGACATTATCTATGTGACTTTCCAGTTTAAGTCTGAAGTAATAGGTATTTTGTGGAGTTTACGGTCTTCACGTTTGATTCATTTGTCTTGTAAACAAATTTTAACGGATTTCTTTCTGTACACATCTGGACGACTTGACACTTCTTATTATTTACAGTCAATTGCGAATTTTTACACCATAGTGATATCTTATTTAGATCGTTCTGCAGTTGGTTTTGATGTTCAGATGATTTTACTTGACGGTAAATGACGGCATCATCTGCAAACAACCTAAGAGTGCTACTTAGTACGTGTATGTGTACCAAATTTCACGTTATTTGGTTGTCTGGATCTTGAGTTATAAGTTATATAAGAAATGCGTCTTATAGGTTTATAGATAATGTATATAATTTCGCATATTAAAACCTTTTCTAGCGTCGTCGTAAAGTTACAGTCAGTGATATTTTCTTACCTGCATCAAGATAAGAAATGCGTAAATAAAGCACTTCTACGATTACACCATCTATTCATACCAAGGACGTTAGAATCTCTGGAGATGCCCTAACATTGAAAAAGTGAAGCCAGCGAAATGCCTATTTCGGCATTTGTTTGTGCCCAAAACATTAGTCAAATTGTGTTGTACAGTAGTTCCAGTCGTTGAAATGTATGTCATATCTAAGTAAATATTCCAATATGACTACCAATTTAGTGCTTTGCGTGAAGAGGGCAATATTCACACAGAATAGTAAGCGAGAAATCCTTGTTTTGGGCACGAAAGCATGGCCCCAGGCGTCAACCAATGACTGTTCTCAGCATAGATAACGCCATCTCCCTAGATTCTAACCTCCTTGGTGCACACAGCTTAGTACTGCGCCTGTGGTATTCGTTGGTACTACTATAGTCTGGCAGCAGTTAGTCAGTGTTGCCACCACCTTGTAAAATAACTGTCCTCGCTTACCCGATTGCCCACAGATCGCTGCATTACGTCACGTATCCGCAGCATAAAATTTTGAACTCCGCGGCTGAATCAGTTCGGTAACGCGGCTGTACAGGCAGTGTGTGCTCTACGCATTATGCGGACCGTGCAAACACTCGACGGTCGCGCCGCTCGCCGGCCACGCCCTGTTTGCGCCCGCGGCCGCGAGGGGCGCTGCCGTCGCGCTGTGATTGAGGCGCGTTAACCAGAGCGCTGACATCGATTGGCGGGATGGACCGACAGCCAGGCCCTGCTCTCCTCCCAGTGTCCCCCCCCTCTCTCCCTCTCCCTCCCCTGCCCCCTCTCTGGTTATTGGAATGTGGCTGTCGCCTATATTCCGCAGCTGTCGATATCCGACGCGCTACGAAAACTGTCTCCGGCACGAGCCACAACTTACAGCGGAATGGAACGTCATACAGTTTTACCAACCTCGTCTCTATCTTCATACGATGCCGATGCACCGCCGACTCAAGCCTTCTTTATATATAAAGCAGAGTGTCCGTATGTTTGTGTGTGCGTCTAATATATAAAGCAGAGTGTCCGTATGTATGTACGTGTTGCATACAAATCTACAGTTTTGTTCCAATCTTTATGAAATTTTGTACACGTAAGCTTCAATCCATGAGGACGTTCGCCCTAAGTGTAAGAATCACATACGATATATAGTTCACGAGATATGATGTCATAAACAATTAGATGCTGCTCATTTTCTCTTAAAGCACTGGACCGATTACGACCAAATTTGGAACACACATTCCTTACCGTGAGGTAACAACTGCTGCAGGGTTAAGAATCACGTACGACACATGGTTCAAAAGATATTACGTCATGTTGTTGTTGTTGTGGTCTTCAGTCCAGAGACTGGTTTGATGCAGCTCTCCACCCTACTCTATCCTGAGCAAGCCTTTTCATCTCCTCATAAGAACGACAACCTACATCCACTTGAATCTGCTTACTATACACGTCTCTTGGTCTCCCTCTGCGATTTGTACCCCACACGCTTCCCTCCAATGCTAAATTCACAATTCCTTGATGTCTAAGAATGTGTCCTACCAATCTATCCCTTCTTTTAGTCAAGGTATGCCAGAAATTTCTTTTCTCCCCAATTCGGTTCAGTACCTCCTCATTAGTTACGCGATCCACCCACCTAATCTTCAGCATTCTTTTGTAGCACCACATTTTAAAAGCCTCTATCCTCTTTCTGTCCACACTGCTTATCGTCCATGTTTCACTCCCATACAAGGCAACACTAAATACAAATGCCTTCAGAAAGGACTTCCTTAGGCTTAAATCAATATTCGATGTTAACAAATTTCTCTTTTTCAAAAACGCCTTTCTACCCATTGCCATTCTGCATTTTATATCATCTGTACTGCGACCATCATTTGTTATTTTACTGCCCAAGTAACAAAACTCATCTACCTCCTTTATTGTTTCGTTACGTCATAACCAATAGAAATCGCAAAAATGCCCTATAATGCGGCGAGACTTTCGAAATACACTGTAGGAGGATGACAGTAGCCTACTTAGCGACTTGCAACAAACTTTAAACATAATTTCAAACCTTTATTTAACTTTTTCTCGCTGACAACCATAGCAAAATTATGAAAGGCAAAACGTTTCGCGCTTACTACTTTTCTGCTGTTCATGAACTAAAACTACGGCATTCGGTATGACGTTACAATTTATAATTTCTACACTACAAATTGTAGCCGCAGGAAATTTTACATATAGTATACACACATATGGAAAACAACCCCATCAAGCACCAAGTTTTAATTGATTACTGCTTTACCACTAACTCAAATGTTCAAATGTTTGTAAATCTATCGGACCAAACTGCGTGGGCATCAGTCCGTAGCTTACAAACTACTTAAACCTAGGTAAACTAACCTACGGACACACACACCCATGCCCCAGGAAGGACTCGAACCTCCACGGCGAGCAACCGCGCGCTCCGCAGCGAGACGCTTTAGACCGCTCGGCTACTCCACCGCGGCTATCCAGGACACTTGGCGGCAAGTTACGTGCAATAGGTTTACATCGTTAAAGTTTCACCTACCGCACCGTTCCCAGCCGATTCCCACAATTACGCAAAGTTCCTGAACAGTAACAGGATTACCGTGTGCTTACTAATGGATAATGTCATCAAACCGTATGTTTCGTCTCTCGAAGATTTCATACAAGGAAAACTTTATAAACTAATACACTACTGATGTGAAAATTAATGTTTCTTTGTGCTGAGGTACCACAAAATTTAATAATAAATACGGTCACCAGACTATATAGTCAAATTAATGTTTCAAATGATTATATAAGCAGTAGCATCAACTATGTGAACATTTTTTTAACTTTGGAATAGGCATACCAAAGAGCAAAGGCTGCCAGTATCCAAGTATGCACCCTGTTATGAAAGTAACATTGCAAATAATTAATTTATATGGTAAATTTTTGTAACCAGAAAGTGAAAAATATGTCCCACAGTAATACACACTGTTCTTAACATGTTATGCCAAATATTTGGGAGTAAATTTAAGCGGTTTTTATGAAATATCAAACTTTGTATATTCTAGGCCTAAATTTCCTGCTTGCATATACACTAGCAAACTTGTTTGTATCAATGAGTGACGTGTATATTTTCATGTAGACTATGTACTGCCGGCCGCGGTGGCCGAGGGGACTGAGGCGCTCCAGTCACGGTCTGCACGGCCACTACGGTCGGGGGTTCGAATCCCCCCTCGGGCATAGATATTTGTGCTGTCCTTAGTGTTAGCTAGTTCATAAGTAGTTTGTAAGCTTAGGGACTGATGACCCCGTAGTTAAGTCCCTTAAGTTCTACAAACATTTGAACATTTTGAAGACTATGTACTAAAGTAGTAGAACACTTGTCCTACATTAATAATTTACTTATATGAAACAACCTTTTTCATTTCATTCAAATAAGATGACTTTCAAGCTAAGTAGTTGCAATATAAGACTGTAATTATCTTAAAATAATTTTATTGTTCACTTTCAGTAAAATTAAATGGCTGTAGGATAGTTAATTTGTAAAGCAGAAAAGTCTACACTGATATACCAAATCTGAACAGAGTATGAATTACAAAAGCTTATTCTGTTGTTCTCTGTTTTAAATAGCCTGAACTGAGTAAGCTACTTTCTGAATCAGTAAACAGTAAAAAACACACTGTACAAACTAACTAAATTGCTGGTTGTTCATAAATATAGCACTGTCTTTGAATATCTTACATATCAACATTATTATAGAGAATTCTAGCTATCATCTGATTTTTAATTTAAATAATTACTCTTTACCTAAATCTGTTAATGTAAACTTTTATCTAAACTGTCTGAGAAAATTCACGCGTATTTTTTGTTGAGAATGCAATTATAAGGAATAAAATCAGTTTCTTCACTGCATTATTAAATATTTATGATACTCGGGTAATCTTTTGCACGTATAAGGTTAGGAACCTACATAGGTCAGTGACTTAGGAAAATAACGGGTGGAACACAGGTTAAAATGAAATTTAGGTGTTATTCACAATACATACAAAGGTGAGTCTCTGGCTTAGAAAAGTAAGAAAGATTGCATTGCTTGTGTTCGCAGAAAAGAGCAGGTGCGTGGTTCGTCTTTGCGCAGTTCTACAAGTATGGGCTCACGCAGTGCTGTGGCTTTTGCAGTCTTCTTGGCGTCGGAAATTCAAAACAATTAAGCCACCAATATTGGCGCCATTGCCCACAATATGCAGCGTTCGTCATCCGAGGTCATTTCCAGGAAACCTTGCAATACTGGCCTGATAAAACACAGCCTCAGCTGCACGCTGCCCACCGGTCTCAGTCTCAGACACTACACTCTCGCTGGTGCGCGGCTACGGATAGTCAGGTTTAGTCTTTGGTACCATACGATCCCAAATGCAACAAATTTGTTCTATAAAATATGCGCATTCATAAAGATACCAGTTAGTTCAATAAAGTCATTTACTATTATTGGAAACAGAATGGGAGAGGAAGAGGCACATTGTACTAGAATTGGCTGCAGAATGCCTTGGAACAAAAGTGCGTAAAGGCAGGAAGAAGCAGACAGCTTGGTTGGCAGACACAGTCAGTGCAGCCTGTAAAAGAAATTAGAAGGCGTTTCAGAAACAACTCCATATAGAAAAACTGAGACAAAAATATATAATGAAGAACGAAACGAAAGCCAAACAAATAATTATAGCATTTAAGCAGAAATCGTGGGAAGACTTTGGAAACAGTTTGGAAAAATTAGGTCAAGCCGCAAAAACCTGTTTGGAGACTAATTAGCAGTCTTCAAAGGAGGGGAGAACGAAACGAAAAGCGTTTTGGACAGACCAGGAAAGTTGCTAATGAATCCTGTGCATGCCTCGAGCAGATGGAGGGGAATATTTTGAATAGTTGTTCAATATAGGTGAAATTTTCAATAATATATCAGATTTCGATGCACAATGGGATAGAAATGATGATGGAAATGAAATCACGTATGAGGAATGGTAGATAGATGGCCGTACAGTAAAGCGGCTGGGGTAGATGAAATTTGGTCGTAATTCATGAAACTCAGTGTACTTTCAGGTCTCACTGAATAAATTAAATGGCGGGGACAAGTTCCGCCTGACTGAACGACAGCAGTAATCACGTCAGTTTTCAAGCGTGGAAACAGGAAAGATTGTGACAACCACAGAGGTATCTCCAAAAAATTGTTCAAATGTTTGTAAATCTGTAGGACTCAACTGCTTGGTTATTAGTCCCTAACTTACGAACTACGCTCCAGCGCTGCTTTTGGCCCGCTTTCCCACCTTTTCCATTCACACACGCTCTCTCCGTTTTTTAGTTCTTCCCACAGGCTTTTACATTACACATACGTTTATAAATCCCTAAGCCAGATCCTCTATAAAGCTATTACAATAAAGTAATCACAAAATTATTAACATTTCAATCCACACAAGACTAAAATATACATTTTCAAAATACATTAATAAAATATAAAAATGTTCAAAACTTTTATGAGTACAAAGACACCTCATAAATAGAACATTACTACACATACGTTAACACAATTATGAGAAAAACATCTATAAGCAACAAATTTGTACATTTTGATGAAGTATAGCAATATTAAAACACTGTATTTTATTGTGTCACAAAATCTTTCCTTGTTCCTGCAGTTTTTTTTTATTCATGGACTACCTCTGCATCTACATACATCGCAATCCACCGTAAGGTGCGTGGCGGAGGGTACACTGTACCACTACTACGCATTTCCTTTCCTATTCCACTCCCAAATAGAACGAGGAAAAAAAAATGCCTATACGCCTCAGTACGAGGATCTTATCTTGTCTTTGTGATCACTACGCGAAATATAAGTAGGCGGCAGCAAGATCGTACTACACTCAGCTTCAAATTCCGACCCTCTAAATTTCCTCAACAGAAATTCACGAAAAGAACGTCGTCTTTCTTCCAGCGATCCCCAACTGAGTTGCCGGAGCATTTCCGTGAAACTCGCGCATTGGTCGAACCTACCAGTAACAAACCTAGCTGCTCGCTTCTGAACTGCTTCCATGTCTTCCTTTAAACTTATCTGCTGCGGGTCCCAAACACTTGAGCAATACTCAAGACATGGTCGTACAAGCGTTTTATACGCGGTCTCCTTTACAGGTGAAGTACATCTTCCCAAAATTCTCCCAATAAACCGAAGTCGGCTGTCCGCCTTACTCACAACTGTCCTTACATGCTCGTTCCATTTTATATCGCTCTGCATGCCACCCCCATGAACCACAGACATTGCCGAGGTAGGGTGGCTTGCGTGCCTCAACGATGCAGATAGCCGTACCGTAGGTGCAACCACAGCGGAGGGGTATCTGTGGAGAGGTCAGACAAACATGTGGTTCCTGAAGAGGGGCAGCAGCCTTTTCAGTAGTTACAGGGGCAACAGTCTGGGTGATTGACTGATCTGGCCTTATAAAATCAGCTAATGTGGCTTTGCCACACAGCTACTGCGAATGGCTGAAAGCAAGGGGAAACTACAGCCGTTATTTTTCCCGAGGACATGCAGCTCTACTGTATGAACATATGATGATGGCATCCTCTCGGGTAAAATATTCCGGAGGTAAAATAGTCCCCCATTCGGATCTCCGGGCGGGGACTACTCAGGAGGATGTGATCATCAGGAAAGACAACACTGGCATTCTACGGATCGGAGCGTGGAATGTTAGATCCCTTAATCGGGTAGGAAAATTAGAAAATTTAAAAAGGGAAATGGATAGGTTGAAGTTAGATATAGTGGGGATTAGTGAAGTTCGGTGGCAGGATGAACAGGATTTCTGGTCAGGTGAGTACAGGATTATAAATACAAAATCAGTTGGGGGTATCACAAGAGTAGGACTGATAATGAATAAGAAAATAGGAATGCGGGTAAACTACTATGAGCAGCACAGTGATCGCATTATCATTGTCAAGATAGATACGAAGCCAACACCGACAACAGTAGTACAGCTTTATATGCCAACTAGCTCTGCCGATGATGAGGAGATCGAAGAAATATATGAAGAGCTAAAGGAAATTATTCAGACAGTTAAGGGAGAGGGTAACTTAATTGTGATGGAAGACTGACCATAACTTGTTAGTCATGAACTGTAGGCTGAAACTGAAAAAAGTGCAGAAAGATAGGAAAATAAGGAGATGGGACTTAGATAAATTGAAGGAACGTGAAGTTCTGGAGAATTTCAGAGGGAGATTTAGGCAACAATTGACAGAAACAGGGGGAAATAAAACAGTAGAAGAGGAATGGGTAGCATTGAGAAATGAAATAGTGAAGGCAGCAGAGGACAAAATAGGTAGAAAGGCAGGACCTACAAAAATTCCTTGGATATTGCAGGAAATACTAAATTTAATTGATGAAAGGAGAAAATATAAAAATGCAGTAAATGAAACAGGCAAAATGGAGTACAGACGACTAAAAAATGAGACTGACAGGAAATGCAAAATGGCTAAGCAGGAGTGGCTAGAAGCCAAATGCAAATCTGTAGAAGAATGTATAAGAAGGGGAAAAGTAGATACCGCCTACAGGAAAATAAAAGAGACATTTGGGGACAAGAAAAGCAACTCTACGAATATCAAGAACTCAGATGGGAAACCAGTTCTCAGCAAAGAAGGGAAAGCTGAAAGGTGGAAAGAGTGCATAGAACAGCTCTACAAAGGAAATGAACTTAGAGGCGATGTTGTAGGAAGGGAAGAGGAAGTAGATCAAGATGAAATAGGAGATACTATACTGAGAGATGAATTTGACAGAGCCTTGAAGGACCTAGGTCGGAACAAGGCCCCAGGAGTAGATGACATACCCTCAGAGCTACTAAAGTCTCTGGGAAAGACAGCCATGACAAGACTATTTGAACTGGTGTGTAGGATGTATGAGACAGGCGAAATACCCTCAGACTTTAAGAAAAATGTAATAATCCCCATTCGAAAGAAATCAGGCGCAGACAGGTGTGAAAATTACAGAACCATCAGTTTGATAAGTCATGGTTGCAAAATTTTAACACGAATCATCTACAGGAGAATGGAAAAGCTGGTAGAAGCTGACCTCGGGGAAGATCAGTTTGGATTCAAGAGGAACGTAGGAACCCGGGAAGCAATACTCACTTTACGACTTATCTTAGAAGATAGATTAAGGAAAGGGAAACCTACGTTTTTAGCTTTTTGTAGATTTGGAGAAAGCGTTTGACAATGTTGACTGGAATACACTCTGTCAAATTCAGAAGTCAGCAGGGGTAAAATATAGGAAAAGGAGAGTTATTTCCAACTTGTACAAAAGCCAGACTGCAGTTATTAGACTCGAGGGGCATGAAAGGGAAGCATCAGTTGGGAAGGGAGTAAGACAGGGTTGTAGCATTTCTCCGATGTTATTCAATTTGTACATCGAGCAGGCGGTGAAGGAAAGCAAGGAAAAATTTGGAATAGGGATTAAAGTTCAGGGGGAAGAAATAAAAACATTGCGTTTTGCTGATGACATTGTAATTCTATCAGACACAACAAAAGACCTGGAAGAGCAGTTGAATGGAATGGACAGTGTGTTAAAGAGAGCGTATAAAATGAACATTAACAAGAGCAAAACAAAAATAATGGAATGCGGTATTAGAAAATCAGGCGATGGAATTAGGAATGGGATTAGGTAACGAAACAATGAAGGTGATAGATGAGTTTTGTTACTTGGGTACTAAAATAACATGCGATGGTCGCAGTACAGAGGATATAAAATGCTGATTGGCAATGGGAAGAAAAGCATTTTTCAAAAAGAGAAATTTGCTAACATCGAATATTAATTTAAGGGTAAGGAAGTCTTTTCTGAAGGCATTTGTGTGGAGTGTTGCCTTGTACGGGAGTGAAACATGGACGATAAGCAGTGTGGACAGGAAGAGAGTAGAGGCTTTTGAAATGTGGTGCTACAGAAGATTGCTGAAGATTAGGTGGGTAGAGCGCATAACTAATGAAAAGGTACCGAACATAATTGGTGAGAAAAGGAATTTTTGACATATCCTGACTAGAAGAAGGGATCGCTTGGTAGGACACATTCTTAGACATCTGGGAATCGTAAATTTAGCATTGGAGGGAAGTGTGTGGGGTAAAAATCGCAGAGGGAAACCAAGAGACGCGTATAGTAAGCAGATTCAAGTGGATGTGGGTTGCCGTTCTTATGTGGAGATGAAGAGGCTTGCTCAGGATAGAGTAGGGTGGAGAGCTGCAGCAAACCAGTCTCCGGACTGAAGACAATAACAACAACAACTGCAATGTTATGCCTAGATACTTGAACGACGCGACAGCATCAAGAAGCTCGCCACTAATGCTGTATTCGAACATTATGGTATTGCGTTTTCTACTCATGCGCATCACCTTACACTTTTCTACATTGTGAGCTAGCTGCCATTCTTCGCACCAACTAGAAATTTTTTCTAAGTCATCCTGTATGCTATTACAGTCAGTTAAAGACGACACCCTCCCATACAACCGCAAATTACAAGTTACTCTGTCCATCAGATCATTTATATAGATAGAAAATAATAGCGGTCCTATCTCACTCACCTGGGGCACGCCTGACGATACACTCGTCTCTCATGAACACTCGCCGTCGAGAACAACGTACTGCGTTCTATTACTTAGGAAGTCTTCCAGCCAGTCACAGATCTCCGAACCTATTCCATAAGCTCGTTTTTTTTTTTTTTTTTTTATGTTTGTTAAGCTTATGGGACCTAACTACGGGGTCATCAGTCCCTAAACTTACAAACTACTTATGAACTACTTACGAACTAGGACGGCACAAATATTCATGCCCGAGGGGGGATTCGAACCCCGACCGTAGTAGCCGTGCAGACCGTGACTGGAGCGCCTCAGTCCCCTCGGCCACCGCGGCCGGCGTATTTTATTCAGAAGTCTGCAGTGTGGCACCACGTCGAACGCTTTTTTGAAGTCGAGAAAAACACAATCCGCCTGTTGCCCTTCATCCATGGCTTACAAGATGTCATGTGAGAAAAAGGCAAGCTGAGTACACGTCCTTTCTAAATTTACATGCGACATAAGCGTGGTTCATAATTTTTACGTGTATTTCACTTACATTCTAATGGTCCTGGGCACACTGTTCCTAGTTTAAACACCTCCACTGGCCGCCAAAATAGCTAGACGTGAACATAATTCAGCATATCTTGGATGCCTTACATCTCCTCCTAAACTACTGGACCTATTCCAGCCAAACGTGAAACACATGTTCCTTACTATCAGGCAACTATCTTGTAGGGGTTGCAACCACTTACGACTCATTGCTCAGGAGTAAAAAAATAAAATTTGCTATAAACTTCCACGTCATGCAACACTGCACATTTGCTAAAGCGATGGACCGATTTCAACCGGGTTAGGTACAATCATTCTGTGCCGTGCTGTTCAGACGAGATCTCCACACCCTCTTACTCTTACGGGTTTTTGGAGAGCCCAACAAGATATATGGTGTTAATATACTAGCGGCAAAACACAATCAATACCTTTACTGCACAATAGAAATGGTCATGCTACTGATGTCAGTTCTCCTAAAACAGAATTGCTTAACACAATTTTCCGAAATTCCTTCACTAGAGAAGAGGAAGCAAATGCTCCAGAATTCGTTTGAAGAACAGCTGACTGCATGCGTAATTTAGACGTAGATACCCATGGAGTGTTAATACAGTGTGTTTCACGAATGACGCCTGCCAGGCGTCCACGGATCGCGCAGTACGGCTCCCGGCCGCCGCCACCGCATCCGCCGGCCACGGCAGCGCCCGATTCTCGGACTCTATTGTGCCCCGGGCGCATACTCTGAGTTATAGTCTAAAAAACATTGCCATCTGTGTCAACTAAGCTTACCTTTATTTACAGTAGATGTTCAAAATTATGTCCCTCTACTGAAAGAGCGACCTGACATATCTTTGAACACATATTATGAACTACCTTGAAGACTACGAGCTATTGACCCTTAGTCAACACGGATATAGAAAATAACATTCTTGTGATACAAGGCAAGCCCTTTACTCACATGATATGATGAGTGCTATCGACAAGGGATGTCAAATAGATTCCGTATTTCTAGATTTCCGGAAGGCTTTTGGTACTGTACCTCACAAGCGTATTCTAATCTAACTGCATGCTTATGGAATATCGCTACAGTTGTGCGACTGGATTCGTGATTCTTGTCAGAAAGGGCGCAGTTCGTTGTAACTGACGGTAAGTGATCGAGCAGAACAGAAGTGACATCTGGCGCTCCCCAGGGAAATGCTATAGGGCCTCTATTGTTACTTATCTTTAAAAAAGGGTTTAGGAGACAATCTGAGTAGCTCTCTTACACTGTTGGAGGATGATGCTGTCATTTTTTGATTAGTTAAGTCACCAGACGATCTAAAGCAACTGCACAATTATTAAGATATCTCGATGGTGCAAAAATTGGCAATTGTCACTTAATAATGATAACTGTAAGGTCATCCATATGCCCACTAAAAGAAATCCGTTAAACTTCAGTTACACGATAAATCAGTCAAACCTACAATCCGTCAATGCTACTAAATATCTAGGAATAACAATTACGAACCAGTTAAAATGCAAACAACACATAGAAAATATTGTAGGGAAGGTGAACCAAACACTACGTTTCATTGGCAGAGCACTTAGAAGAGACAACAGTTCTCCTAAAGAAACTGCCCACACTACACTTGTGCGTCCTATTTTGGAGTGCCGCGATGGAGTAACCGAGCGGTCTAAAGCGTCTTGCTGTGGAGCGCGCGGTTGCTCGCCGTGGAGGTTCGAGTCCTCCCTGGGGCATGGGTGTGTGTGTTTGTCCTTAGGTTAGTTTACCTAGGTTTAAGTAGTTTGTAAGCTGCGGACTGATGACCACGCAGTTTGGTCCGATAGAATTACGAATATCAAATCTATTTTGGAGTATTGCTGCGCATTGTGGGATCCACACCAAGTTCAGACTGACAGACTCTTTAGAGAAAATTCAGAGAATGGCATCTCGTTTTGTATTATCATTATATAGGGGAGAGAGTGTCACAGGAATGATGCCCCGGCTGGGATGTAAACCATTAAAAGGAAGCATTTTTTTTTTTTTTTTTATTTTTTTTTTTTTTTTTTTTTTTTGCAGCGATATCTATTTGGGAAATTTCTTTTATCGGTTTTCTCTTCAGAATGCGAACATATATTGAGAGCACCGTCCTACATAGGGAGACATGATCATCATAATAATATAAGATAAATCAGATCGAAAAAAGAAAGATTTAGGTATTCATTTTTTCCTCGCAAGCTATTAGAGAGTGGTGCCATAGAGAAATATAAAAGTGGTTCGATGAACCCTCTCAAATGCATTACATTGTCACTTGCGGAGTGCCCATGTATGGAAATTTTCTGTAGCAGTACTTTAGACATTAGTGAAGTCCTCGCCTCGTCTTGTTGCGGCCAACTTCTTTGGCTCTTGAGCAAGCACCCAGATCAGGTGGAATTTGCAGCTGGCGCCAGAGGCGACGAAAAAGTACATTTATATATAGCCCGTCCACCGAGAGCTGGGACGAAACGTAAACAATAACACGTGAGCGACTACGCTCGTTTCCCGCAAAATCTTTCGGTGTTCACGTGATACGTAGGGGTGTGCAAAATCCTTGGCCCACGCTTTGCAGATGGTGGCGTCGCCTGGCTGCCGAGCTGACGTCAGAGCGGACCGTGAGAAACCTGGACAACACACGCAGACGGCATTGAGGATTCAAAGCGAGTTACAATCTACATCTACATGGGTAACTCTGCAAATCACATTTAAGTGCCTTGCATAGGGTTCATCGAACCACCGTTATACTGTTTATCTCCCATTCCATTCTCGAATAGCGCGCGGGAGGAATGAACACATGAATCTCTCCGTTCGGGCTCTGATTTCTCGTATTTTATTCTGATGGTCATTTCTACCTATGTAAGTGGGAGTCAACAATATATTTTCGCATTCGCATTCAGAGAGTCTGCACAGCCACTACGGTCGGGGGTTCGAATCCCCCCTCGGGCATGGATATTTGTGCCGTCCTAGTTCGTAAGTAGTCCATAAGTAATTTGTAAGTTTAGGGACTGATAACCCCGTAGTTAAGTCCCATAGACTATACAAACATTTGAACATTTTTTGCATTCGGAGAAGAATGTTGGCGATTGTTTCGTAAACAGCCCACGCCGCAGCGATAAGCGCCGTTGTTGTAATGATTCCCATCCCAGATCCTGTATCATTTCATTAACGCTGTCTCCCCTGTACAGTGACAATACGAAACGAGCTGCCCTCCTTTCGACTCTTTCGATGTCCTCCGTCAAACCCACCCGATAAGGATACCACACTGGGCAGCAACATTCCATAAAAGACGGACAAGCGTAGTGTACGCAGTTTCTTTTGTAGTTATGTTGCATGTTTTAAGGGTTCTGCCAATAAAACGCAGTCTCTGGTTCGCCTTTCCCACGACATTATCTACGTGTTCTTTCCAATTTAAGTCAGAAGTAATAGTAATTCCTAGGTATTTTGTGGAGTTTACGGCCTTCACATTTGATTGATTTATCATGTAAACAAAGTTTAACGGATGTCTTTTCGTACTCATGTGGACGACTTCACACTTCTCATTATTTAGAGTCAATTGCCAATTCTTACACCATAGTGATATCTTATTCAGATCCTTCTTCATTTGGTTTTGATCTTCAGATGATTTTACTAGACGGTAAATGACGGCGTCACCTGCAAACAACTTAAGAGAGCTACTTAGATTTCCCCCTAAATCGTTTATGTAAATAAGGAACAGCAGAGGACCAATAACAGAAATCACCTCTGTTTTATTCGATGCCTTACCATCGATTACTACGAACTGTGTCCTCTCTGATAGGAAATCCCCTATCCAATCGCAAATTTGGGGCGATATTCCGTAACCACGCAATTTGATTAAAAGCCGTTTGTGAGGTACGGTGTGAAAAGCCTTCTGTAAATCAAGGAATACGGAATCAATTTATGAATCCTTGTCGATAGCATTAATGTTAATAGTACGATTAAACTGTGTTCATTCTGTCGAAGCAGTTTTATTTTCATTCAGGTTACTAACAAAACGCCCCATTATCACATTTTTAATAAAAATACGAGTAATAATGTTAAAAGACGGAAAAACAAGGTTCACTATATCGAACGTGAATTGTTCTGATTGAGGTTCATAACAAACCGCTCCTCTCTCCTCCTGTAATTTCCACATTTGACTTTCACCTTTTTTCTATGACACGGAGGATGCACTTGTTCCAATCTTCTGCAGTCACTATTCTCACTGCTTTTTCTTGCTGTTCGACTTCCGGAATTTGGTATGTTATGTTTTCCGCTGCAACGTAGCCTTTGATTGTGGCCCACACTAACTCGATGGTGTTTAATTCAGTGGTACGGAGGAATGCTAAGAACAGTTTTCCCTGCGATCTTCGCAAAATTATCTATCACGTATTCGTTGTGCACTGTTCTGTAATTTTTAACTGTATCCAGAAGTTCTTTCTTCAACATACCATCGATGCTTTTAGATTTTAGCCACTCTGATATTTTGTGCTTAATGTAATTCGCATTGGGAATTTTTTCTACGAGAATGCTACGGCGCGTTATCAATTGCGGTTTCCTGAAGCCGAGAAAGAATACCTTGAAACCACTTCTCGAAGGTTTCGACGCAAATTACAAGCTTCCTAGGGTTTTATTTGCGGACGGAGAAGTTAGTACTGCTTCCTCCCACAAGTCCCCTAAAACCTCCACATCCTTGCGGATGCTGTTGCGTAGCAGTGTGCGTTTGTACCGCCCTACAGTACGCACGAGGTGCTGTAGTTGCTGTCCAAGACTTTATGGACAGCTTAGAGTTCTGACTAACCTGTTGTCTTCTATAGTTGTGTCCCCAGCGCAGAAGACAGCACACAGGTCGTTGGTTCTTCTACAGCATACAAGTGAGGCTACAATAAGTTCTGTATGATGGAAACATAATAAGCGACTCGCGAGATTTTTAATTGTCAGTGATGCCATTTATTAAATAAATAATAAAAAAAATGAGCAACCATTGTTAATATCATACGCCCTATGCTGCCCATAGTTCATGTTGAGACCTTGACTGTTATCACTATTACAAAAATCTTTACTCATGACCGGCGCGGTCCGGCGCGTGTAGTGGTCAGCTCGAGACTGAAACTGCGGCGAGAGGGCACCTGACGCTCTATTTCGCGCCAAAACAGGGCCGTCGCGCGCCTTCTGCAAAATCGCTCTTCTCTTATTACAATAAGAGAAGGCACCTTAAACTTTTTAAACTGTCAAAACGTAGCCTGTCCTTGAGAGATATTTATTACACATTGTCAGCTCTGAATAATTAATATTTAGTTTATAATAAACAAAAGTAATTTCAAAAGAAATCACGTGACGTGAAATGCAGCAGCCAATGCGAGGAGAGCACCAGTAACATAGGCGGGCTTTCCCACGGGAACAAGCACCTACTGCGCCATATGCTACTGCTCCCCACCCCACATTTCAACATATGCTGCACTGCTGTCTTTCTTCCGCGTTTAAGACACGTTCGATCTCAGCAAAGAAACGGCCAGCGGCCAGAAATATGAAGTGGCCACAGGCCAGGAATATCACACATCCCCTTCCTTCGGAGATTTCCAAACTTGGGATGTTCTCGAAGACAACAGACAATTTGGAAATAAGAAACCTCTAAATTTTGAAAAATAGTACCCATTATCTCTCAAGAACTTACATAAATATTGAAACCATTACTTCTAAATCTCCCCATCTAAATCAAAAATGATTACACAAAAGGGTAAAGAAACATCAAAATTATAACCCTGCCTAATTGAATTTGGGCAGCTACGAATTAGCTAACTTTACAACATATGAAACTACATGTAAATGTTGATATATACCTAAATATCCTTCTGAAAATACACACACAAAAACTCAAAGTTACAAATTACTTAAAACATTGTACGAAAATGTGAAAACGATTGAACAACAGATAAGTAACACTGAATAATTACAGGAAATACAGCACGCTTAAAGCCTCTCAATAGTTGTGATTTGAAATCGGCGCATTGCCGTCCATGTTTACAAAATTTTTTGGCACTTGCCATTTGAATATCTGACATTTAGACTTTCGGCTCATAGCCGCTTATAACACCAACTAAATTCTCGGCACATTACCGTCCATCAATTCCACCACAACACATAGTACATATCCTTACGCAAAATTACTAACTTTCGGCGCATTGCCGTCCATCAAAGCCACACAACTCCGATTGTTGACAAAACAAATGAAACTATTTTTGGCACGAGACCATTTATCACTTATATCGGCACAATGCCGTCCACCAAGCCTATCAATTGCCTACTCACTTTCGACTTTGCAATTTTGACACACGCATTGAGTGCAAATTCAACACTAGGTACTCATGACCATGACTTTATACTTTTAATAAAATTTCTTATAGCCTACATTGCACTGCTGGCTTCACACGCTTGTACATACAAAGGATATACATAAAGTGGTACATCAAATTTATGCATACAAATACATTTATAAAATGAAATCTATGCAGACCTTTTGCATATTGAATAAAGAATAACACACATTCAGTGTTTGGCAATTACCATCTAGTTTAAGTTACTTTCGGAGGTCATTGACCTTTCCCATATTTCTTCAGTTACCTATTCTGTCATACATCTAATTATCTTTCGTGACACGCTTTCCTAATTGGATCACTAACCCTTTATTCATTCACAATATATTGTCAACATAGTATGTTACCTCTATTCCCATATTACAATTGGCAACACATGCCACGTCTAATATTTAATACCGTACTGTTGGCAAACAGATGTCACTATTATATTCACCACTTATAGCTCGTGATAATGCTTAATATTTAATGCAAAATGCAGATCACAGAAATCAACAGAAACCATTTGCTGCATAAAGGCAAAATATAATTCCGACTGACGGATGGTTGCTTTCATTGACAGCTGAAGGTGAAATTCCATTGTGTATGATACACATATTCCATAGTATATGTTGTTTATCGCTCTGATGTTTTATTATTTCCTGAGGTTTATATGGAGGCGAAACAGGTCAAAAAATATCATATAATTTATATATATTCTAATTCATAGATGTGTATGTGTAAGAGCATAGGACAAATGTATTTCAAAATGGTGCCATTTCTGCTACTGTGTATTCCTAATTTAAAAATTGTAGAGTGAGGCACACACTGCGTCCGCTACCTATTTTCAATATTCCACAAATGACGACTTCACTGCCGTCTGAAACACTATATATATAATCAAAATGAGTCGACTTCCAGGCCGGATCCTCCAGTCACCTGTACTTGACCCTTTCCTACCACTTCACTACATTCCCCAATAATGAGCCTATTTCCAGGCCGAATTTATCAGTCACCTGTACTTGACCCTACTTACCACCTTCTCAGTACTTGCTTAAAATTACACATAGCAGACTATACACCTAGTTTCTCATACCATTTATAATAAAACCATGTTTTACGTTGCCTATGTCCAACAGTCATTTTCATTAAGTTCACTGACATGTTGTTGCGCCGTCCTCTTCTCAGCGTCATATATTACCTTATAATAATCAGAGTAAACAATATTGGAATAAAATAAATAAAAATCCTTCAATAATGTAGTCAGCTGTTATGTTTCGTTTTGAGAAGATCTGTGACTGCCACTTAACTTTGTAATGGTAATTCGTGCTATGCAGATGTTTACTGCTGAGTTAAAATATTTACCATACTCCATATTGTTACATATCCACATTAAGCCAAATTCAGTACGTATTAAGTCTGTCAATCTCACATTCTTGCTTACTTATGTCAAATCCTGTTTTTTATTTACTCGTCTAAATTAGTGTTTTCGTGCAATCTGGTGTTTGGATAGAGAAGAAAGTAAAGACGATAGAAAAGAGTTCAGACTGAATAGTAAGAGGAAGAACTAACAGAATGAAAGGAAAGGAAATAAGCTGCTAGTTGACTAGGGTACCTGGTAGGCGTCAGTTACCTGGCAAAGCGAAGAGCGCTATTGCCCCCTGAGGTACGGATAGAGAAGAAAGTAAAGACGATAGAAAAGAGATCAGACTGAATAGTAAGAGGAAGAACTAACAGCATGAAAGGAAAGGAAATAAGCTGCTAGTTGACTAGGGTACCTGGTAGGCGTCAGTTACCTGGCAAAGCAAAGAGCGCTATTGCCCCCTGAGGTACGGATAGAGAAGAAAGTAAAGACGATAGAAAAGAGATCAGACTGAATAGTAAGAGGAAGAACTAACAGAATGAAAGGAAAGGAAATAAGCTGCTAGTTGACTAGGGTACCTGGTAGGCGTCAGTTACCTGGCAAAGCGAAGAGCGCTATTGCCCCCTGAGGTACGGATAGAGAAGAAAGTAAAGACGATAGAAAAGAGTTCAGACTGAATAGTAAGAGGAAGAACTAACAGAATGAAAGGAAAGGAAATAAGCTGCTAGTTGACTAGGGTACCTGGTAGGCGTCAGTTACCTGGCAAAGCGAAGAGCGCTATTGCCCCCTGAGGTACGGATAGAGAAGAAAGTAAAGACGATAGAAAAGAGATCAGACTGAATAGTAAGAGGAAGAACTAACAGCATGAAAGGAAAGGAAATAAGCTGCTAGTTGACTAGGGTACCTGGTAGGCGTCAGTTACCTGGCAAAGCAAAGAGCGCTATTGCCCCCTGAGGTACGGATAGAGAAGAAAGTAAAGACGATAGAAAAGAGATCAGACTGAATAGTAAGAGGAAGAAGTAACAGAATGAAAGGAAAGGAAATAAGCTGCTAGTTGACTAGGGTACCTGGTAGGCGTCAGTTACCTGGCAAAGCGAAGAGCGCTATTGCCCCCTGAGGTACGGATAGAGAAGAAAGTAAAGACGATAGAAAAGAGTTCAGACTGAATAGTAAGAGGAAGAACTAACAGAATGAAAGGAAAGGAAATAAGCTGCTAGTTGACTAGGGTACCTGGTAGGCGTCAGTTACCTGGCATAGCGAAGAGCGCTATTGCCCCCTGAGGTACGGATAGAGAAGAAAGTAAAGACGATAGAAAAGAGATCAGACTGAATAGTAAGAGGAAGAACTAACAGCATGAAAGGAAAGGAAATAAGCTGCTAGTTGACTAGGGTACCTGGTAGGCGTCAGTTACCTGGCAAAGCAAAGAGCGCTATTGCCCCCTGAGGTACGGATAGAGAAGAAAGTAAAGACGATAGAAAAGAGATCAGACTGAATAGTAAGAGGAAGAACTAACAGAATGAAAGGAAAGGAAATAAGCTGCTAGTTGACTAGGGTACCTGGTAGGCGTCAGTTACCTGGCAAAGCGAAGAGCGCTATTGCCCCCTGAGGTACGGATAGAGAAGAAAGTAAAGACGATAGAAAAGAGTTCAGACTGAATAGTAAGAGGAAGAACTAACAGAATGAAAGGAAAGGAAGTAAGCTGCTAGTTAACTAGGGTACCTGGTAGGCGTCAGTTACCTGGCAAAGCGAAGAGCGCTATTGCCCCCTGAGGTATTTGTACCAATTTGTGTATGAAGGCAGATGTAGATATTTTCAGAACAAAAGGCAACACTCTGAACTGACAACACCTTCTTCCATATATAAAAGCAGTGTATTTGCAACAATTTTCTATTAGCTGTATTTGCCAGAAGCTAGCAGTCAAGTCCATGCTTGTTAATATCTTGACTCCATGAAATTTCTGAACAAGTTCCTCAATTATTTTGGGCCTGACTTTAAATTTATACTTGCAGTCTTTCATGCGGGCTTCAGTGTGTATATTATTTTGTGTGCTTTCAGACCAATACTGCTTGAGAAATGTAGTGACAAATTCCTGATATGTTTTACAGATGTTTATAGCTCCTGTTCCCCACGAAATTATGTTGTTGTTATGGTCTTCAGTCCAGAGACTGGTTTGATGCAGCTCTCCACCCTACTCTATCCTGAGCAAGCCTTTTCATCTCCTGATAAGAACGGCAACCCACATCCATTTGAATCTGCTTACTATACGCGTCTCTTGGTCTCCCTCTGCGATTTTTACCCCACACGCTTCCCTCCAATGCTAAATTTACGATACCTCGATGTCTAAGAATGTGTCCTACCAAGCGATCCCTTCTTTTGGTCAGGGTATGCCAAAAATTCCTTTTCTCACCAATTCTGTTGAGTACCTCTTCATTTGTTATGCGATCTACCCACTTAATCTTCAGCATTCTTCTGTAGCACCACATTTCAAAGGCCTCTATTCTCTTCCTGTCCACACTGCTTATCGTCCATGTTTCACTCCCGTACAAGGCAACACTCCACACAAATGCCTTCAGAAAAGATTTCCTTACACTTAAATTAATATTCGATGTCAGCAAATTTCTCTTTTTCAAAAATGCTTTTCTTCCCATTGCCATTCTGCATTTTATATCCTCTGTACTGCGACCATCGCATGTTATTTTACTACCCAAGTAACAAAACTCATCTACCACCTTCATTGTTTCGTTACCTAATCTAATTCCTTCAGCATCGCCCGACTTTCTAAGACCGCATTCCATTATTTTTGTTTTGCTCTTGTTAATGTTCATTTTATACGCTCTTTTCAACACACTGTCCATTCCATTCAACTGCTCTTCCAGGTCCTTTGCTGTCTCTGACAGAATTACAATGTCATCAGCAAAACGCAATGTTTTTATTTCTTCCCCCTGAACTTTAATCCCTATTCCAAATTTTTCCTTGCTTTCCTTCACCGCCTGCTCAATGTACAAATTGAATAACATCGGAGAAAGGCTACAACCCTGTCTTACTCCCTTCCCAACTGATGCTTCCCTTTCATGCCCTACAAGTCTAATAACTGCGGTCTGGCTTTTGTACAAGTTGTAAATAAGTCTCCTTTCCCTATATTTTACCCCTGCTGACTTCAGAATTTGAAAGAGTGTATTCCAGTCAACATTGTCAAATGCTTTCTCCAAATCTACAAAAGCTAAAAATGTAGGTTTGCCTTTTCTTAATCTATCTTCTAAGATAAGACGTAAAGTGAGTATTGCCTCCCGGGTTCCTATGTTCCTCCTGAATCCAAACTGATCTTCCCCGAGGTCAGCTTCTACCAGCTTTTCCATTCTCCTGTAGATAATTCGTGTTAAAATTTTGCTACCATGACTTATTAAACTGATGGTTCTGTAGTTTTCACACCTGTCTGCACCTGCTTTCTTTGGAATGGGGATTATAACATTTTTCTTAAAGTCTGAGGGCATTTCGCCTGTCTCATACATCCTACACACCAGTTCAAATAGTCTTGTCATGGCTGGCTCTCCCAGAGACTTTAGTAACTCTGAGGGTATGTCATCTATTCCTGGGGCCTTATTCCGACCTAGGTCTTTCAAGGCTCTGTCAAATTCATCTCTCAGTATGGTATCTCCTATTTCATCTTGATCCACTTCCTCTTCCCTTCCTACAACATCGTCCCTAAGTTCATTTCCTTTGTAGAGCTGCTCTATGTATTCTTTCCACCTTTCAGCTTTCCCTTCTTTGCTGAGAACTGGCTTCCCATCTGAGTTCTTGATATTCGTAGAGTTGCTTTTCTTGTCCCCAAATGTCTCTTTTATTTTCCTGTAGGCGGTATCTACTTTTCCCCTTCTTATACATTCTTCTAGAGATTTGCATTTGGCTTCTAGCCACTCCTGCTTAGCCATTTTGCACTTCCTGTCAATCTCATTTTTTAATCGTCTGTACTCCATTTTGCCTGTTTCATTTACTGCATTTTTATATTTTCTCCTTTCATCGATTAAATCTAGTATTTCCTGTGATATCCAAGGATTTTTTGTCGGTCTTGCCTTTCTACCTATTTTGTCCTCTGCTGCCTTCACTATTTCATCTCTCAATGCTACCCATTCCTCTTCTACTGTTTTATTTCTCCCTGTTTCTGTCAATTGTTGCCTAAATCTCCCTCTGAAATTCTCCAGAACCTCACTTTCCTTCAATTTATCTAAGTCCCATCTCCTCATTTTCCTACCTTTCTGCAGTTTTTTCAGTTTCAGCCTACAGTTCATGACTAACAAGTTATGGTCAGAGTCTATATCTGCCCCTGGGTATGTCTTGCAGTTTAGAACCTGGTTCCGGAATCTATGTTTTACCATTATAAAATCTATCTGATACCTTCCGGTGTCTCCTGGCCTCTTCCACGTATACAACCTTCTTTTGTGATTCTTAAACCACGTGTTTGTTACGATTAAATCATGTTCCGTGCAAAATTCTACCAGGCGACTTCCTCTTTCATTCCTCCTGCCCAATCCATATTCACCTACTATTTTTCCTTCTCTTCCTTTTCCTACTACCGAATTCCAGTCTCCCATCACAATTAAGTTTTCCTCTCCCTTAACTGTCTGAATAATTTCCTTTAGCTCCTCATATATTTCTTCGATCTCCTCCTCATCGGCAGAGCTAGTTGGCATATAAACCTGTACTACTGTTGTCGGTGTTGGTTTCGTATCTATCTTGACGATGATAATGCGATCACTGTGCTGCTCATAGTAGTTTACCCGCATTCCTATTTTCTTATTCATTATTAGTCCTACTCCTGTGATACCCCCAACTGATTTTGTATTTATAATCCTGTACTCACCTGACCAGAAATCCTGTTCATCCTGCCACCGAACTTCACTAATCCCCACTATATCTAACTTCAACCTATCCATTTCCCTTTTTAAATTTTCTAATTTTCCTACCCTATTAAGGGATCTAACATTCCACGCTCCGATCCGTAGAATGCCAGTATTGTCTTTCCTGATGACAACATCCTCCTGAGTAGTCCCCGCCCGGAGATCCGAATGGGGGACTATTTTACCTCCGGAATATTTTACCCGAGAGGATGCCATCATCATATTTCCATACAGTAGAGCTGCATGTCCTCGGGAAAAGTAACGGCTGTAGTTTCCCCTTGCTTTCAGCCGTTCGCAGTAGCTGTGTGGCAAAGCCACATTAGCTGATGTTACAAGGCCAGCTCAGTCAATCATCCAGACTGTTGCCCCTGTAACTACTGAAAAGGCTGCTGCCCCTCTTCAGGAACCACACGTTTGTCTGGCCTCTCCACAGATACCCCTCCGCTGTGGTTGCACCTACGGTACGGCTATCTGCATCGTTGAGGCACGCAAGCCACCCCACCTCGGCAATGTCTGTGGTTCATTTTGTTGTTCTGTCATGTTATTAGGAATAACACCATCGAACTGACTGATGAAAGCAACAGGATGTACATTACCTGTCTTAGAAAAATTATGAAATTTGTATGAATAAGGATCATTTTCAACATCAACTATGTTACTAATACGTTCCTTACATTCTTGTTCCACCCACGCTTCAAGTTTTCTCTCAAGTTCATTTTCATTGGTGCTAATATTTTCCACTAAATTACATGAATCGGGCAGCTCATTCAGTTTCTGCTCGATCTCTGTTAATTTACTGTGAGGTGCATTTGCATTACTTGTACATGATGTGCCTACCTGTGACACTTTACTGTCAATTAATGCTACATATCTGTTCAGTTTTTCGATGTCTGATTGCTGTGACAGATATCCATCTTTACATGTTTTACTAACGCTAGCCTGTTCTTTTCTCAAACACTCTACATTAGTTGTAACTGTATGCAGCGTGTCACTATTAACCTGTAATCTTTCGTTCATTTTGCTTACTTCAGAGTCCACCCTGTGCACTACGTCATTTTTACAAATTTCCAAATCTAATTGTTTAAAACACTTTTCTGTTTCTTCTTTATTATTAATTGCTCTGTTTTCTAAGCCCTGGAATTTATTATTTACACTAGCCATTGGTGAACGTATTTCCTCTATCACACGGTCTAATCTTTCAATGTTTAGGTCAAGTTTTGCTACTAACTTATTCATGCCTTGTTTTTGTTCTTTAATTTCATTCTCCAACTTATTCATGCTCTGATTTTGTTCTGTTTTAATTTCATTTGCCCAATTATTCATGCTTTGATTTTGTTCTTCTTTGTTTTGATCTAACTTAGCAAGCATGTTATGATTTAATTTAGCTAACATATCACTAAGCATTGATATAATTTTATTGTCAATACCAGTTTCCTTTTCTCCACTGCTTTCTACTGGCAACGTATCAGCTGAAGCTGTGCTATGGCTTCTGTCACTTGATACCTCCATCTGCTCCTCTGTTATGCAGGCGCCAGACAAATCTTCTCTGACAGCTGCATCCAGATTTACCACGTCAGTATGGTTAGGAGCGACAGATTGACAAACTTGTGTATCTCTCTGCACATCACTTACAAAATTTTCAACAACACTTTGTTCTACATTATGTGTGCTATTGATCTGATTAATCTCCATATCCTGGATAATATTAGATCGCAATTCACTCATATTCGCTACAAAATATGGACTGACATTGTCACCCTGCATCTGAGGTAGTTGACCTGAATGATCATTACCTGTATTTTGAACACATTCTCCGTCCCTACTTCTGAGATAATACCTAGTCTTTCCCTCATTTTCCATTTCTAATATAGTTTTTACGCTAGTTTTTAATTTCCAAATTTAATTAACAGACATACACAATTAATTATAATTTACAGGAGTTGGACTTCCTCCTGTTTTTTCCTCGCGTCGCGATGTGCAGTTGTTGCGACGTGAAGGCTGGTGGTTGTAGCTCCGCTAATAGATGGAGGCGTCGTCTGCGGCTGCTGGCGATGTTTACGGCCGTTCCTTTTAGGCGCCGCACCCCTCTTCTGACTGCTATGGCGCTGAGCGTGGCTGTTCCGTCGACGTGCCCGGTGAGGTGTTGCGACGCCGCCGTTCTGTAGCTCGTCGATTCTTGAAGTTACGTAATCCAATGGACCGCAAACTCAACACTTGCACTTGCTTCACTCGCGTACTTCAACTGGCTAACGGTCACTTTATTTGTAAAATTCTTGATGTCTAACAGTTCGCGAATCACTTCCACCGTTTATGGCCTCACTGTATCTGTCTATTTCGTTCCGAAATGTTGTTCCCCGCAAGGGATGCCATGTACAAGTTTCCTAGGGTTTTATTTGCGGACGGAGAAGTTAGTACTGCTTCCTCCCACAAGTCCCCTAAAACCTCCACATCCTTGCGGATGCTGTTGCGTAGCAGTGTGCGTTTGTACCGCCCTACAGTACGCACGAGGTGCTGTAGTTGCTGTCCAAGACTTTATGGACAGCTTAGAGTTCTGACTAACCTGTTGTCTTCTATAGTTGTGTCCCCAGCGCAGAAGACAGCACACATGTCGTTGGTTCTTCTACAGCATACAAGTGAGGCTAAAATAAGTTCTGTATGATGGAAGCATAATAAGCGACTCGCGAGATTTTTAATTGTCAGTGATGCTATTTATTAAATAAATAATAATAAAATGAGCAACCATTGTTAATATCATACGCCCTATGCTGCCCATAGTTCATGTTGAGACCTCGACTGTTATCACTATTACAAAAATCTTTACTCATGACCGGCGCGGTCCGGCGCGTGTAGTGGTCAGCTCGAGACTGAAACTGCGGCGAGAGGGCACCTGACGCTCTATTTCGCGCCAAAACAGGGCCGTCGCGCGCCTTCTGCAAAATCGCTCTTCTCTTGTTACAATAAGAGAAGGCACCTTAACCTTTTTAAACTGTCAAAATGTAGCCTCTCCTTGAGAGATTTTTATTACAAATTGTCAGCTCTGAATAATTAATATTTAGTTTATAATAAACAAAAGTAATTTCAAAAGAAAGCACGTGACGTGAAATGCAGCAGCCAATGCGAGGAGAGCAACAGTAACATAGGCGGGCTTTCCCACGGGAACCAGCAGCACCTACTGCGCCATATGCTACTGCTCCCCACCCCACATTTCAACATATGCTGCACTGCTGTCTTTCTTCCGCGTTTAAGACACGTACGATGTCAGCAAAGAAACGGCCAGCGGCCAGAAATATGAAGTGGCCACAGGCCAGGAATATCACAAAATATCCTCATGATAATCTCCACTTTTTTTGGATTCTTAAGTCCACAAACATCCTTTAACGAACCCTGCTTTGCTGCCCATGTGTGAGATAATCAGACGTCTCCCTTATCTGATGGGTTCTTTGTTTCCGGTGGATAATCGGGACAGAAACGCTTGTTTTGAGGACTTTATAGTGCCTTCTACCCAGACCTGACTTCGGGCATGTCCAGCGTTCATCGACGTCTCGTCCAAATAGTAAATGGATCTTCCTTCATCTGTCAAGCCTCCTGCCTTAGGCATTGTGTTTCTTAAGTGGTCAGAGAAGTAACATTGTCAGTTACACTTCCGCATTGTTTTAAGATGATTATACATTTCTATAATAATCAACCAGTTGTCTTTCGTCTTTAAAGATGTAAAAAATGCGAAGATTGGTTTGGACACCACTGTGCTTTACTGGGCATGAACCGGTTTGGAGGTGGTATGCCGTTGCCTTCCTCCGACCTTCTAACTGACTTACCCAGCCAGTTATAGTGGGACCTACAGTTTAACGTGGGTTCCGAACCACGGTGCTGCTCGGTATTTTTCACATAAGCAGTACTGCCAGAGGTGAAAGAAGTGGAAAGTGACATATAAAAATCCCAGGACCTGGCGGGGATCGAACCCGCGACCTTTGGATTTGTAGTCTGGCACTCTACCACTGTGCAACCGAGGCTGGAGATGAGAGATGCTCAAATCGCCGCTGTACAGTACGCAGTAACGAGCTCCGCCTGTAACAGACACGGCCATGCTGACTGTGCGCCCCTGCCTTGTACACCCCTCGACGGCAGCACTAAGATCACGCGCCTTGCCATGTTTACAGTACGTCTCTCGTTTCGGTGAACGGAGTATATAGGTGGAGAAAAGAAGAAAAAGTCGCACTGACGTGTTTTACGGCCCACTTAAGATGTGTAGTTTTATAAGTTTTTGCAAAGATTTGGGACAAAAATAATAATGTAAACATTAAAAAATTTATGAATAAGAGTGTCTGAAAGCCTTTTAGGAAAAAAAGTTTAAGTAGTGGCGGGTTGTGAACCACTGACCTTCAGCGTCACAGTCCAACGCATTGCCCACTACGCTGCGGCTAACACGTAGAAGTTGAGTTATTAAATTTCATACTATTCATGGCCGTTGTTAACTGATGCTAATATGGTATTTGTAGACACTAGATTATCATCTATCGTACGAAGACCGACGTGTTTTTGTTAATTCTTCAGTGCCCCATTGCTTTGAAATGACAACGTGTAAGTTACAATAACAAAATCATCAAATACGCACCACAAGATGGCTTATGCCAGAGAGAGTTCTGGGCGATGAATGTCACGTGATTTCTGCGAACGGCTGCTTTTCGTTAATTTAGTGGAGGGCATTAAAACATTTGCAAATATCTCTCAAACGATATGAGATATAAAAAAAACATAAAGGAACAAAGCTGTAAATTTTCTCCTCTACAAATTCGGTTATTCAATTTTAGCGTCAGATGAAAGGTTTATATGCAATTAAAATTACATTGCAATCGGCCTTTTTTTGGTATTACTAACGTATTTCTTCTCCGAAATATTTGAAAAAGCGAGGTTCTGGTCTCTGGTAGCCAAAAATTATGTCTGTAACATTTGGTGCCGATCGGTTGAACGGTTCGACCTAAAAAAGTGGGAACACGTTACAGCCAGACAGACATCGTCATATCGCCGTTATTTTTGCAAATATGTCTGAAACGATACGAGATATGTATAAAAAAATAAGTGATCAAAGTTGTAGAGAATTTTCTTCTCTACAAATTCTGTCGGCCTACAATTATGTCTGTAAAACTTGGTATTGATCGGTTCGTCTTAAAAACGGGGAACACGTTACGGACAGACGGACAGACAGACAGACAGACAGACATCCCAAAATCTCCGTTATTTTTGCAAATATCTCTCAAACTATACGAGATATGAAAAAAACATAAGAGAGCAAAGTTGTAGAGAATTTTCTCCTCTACAAATTCCGTTAGCAGGTGAATGGTTAAGCCGTTATTTTTATTTAAATTTCGAGTTGTCAGAAAACGATCGCAAAGGCCCACTTTTAGTGTTACTACCGTAACCTAAAGTGGGCCAAAAGCAGGGACTTGGGGAGAGACAATTTGATACATAGTTCAGTGGTACCGTCGTCCCACCGAAATCCGTCTGTTGGAGCGCTGCTTTCCGTCTTCTTTCATATGTAAATACTGTGCTGCTCTCGAAGGTGATTCTTTCCCGGACGCGTCACTGGAGAGGCGGCGCTTATCTCGATGCCTCTCGATCGAGACTGGTTCGATAGTCGGCGTAAACACGGCAGGCCGTCCGGCGGCGCGCTAACGACCAATCAGGTGCGCGGCGGATAACAAACGCGCTATTCTGGGCACCAGGGGCTTCCCCGATAATTGGCAGCGGCAGCTGCAGCGCCGCCGGCGGTCGATGCCGCAATTACCGACCCCCACCCCCTCCACACTCTGCTCGTCTCCCTTAATCACGGGCGGGCCTCCACTTTGTCCCTAAAGGGCCGCCCAGGTCCACGTATGGCGCCGCTGCCTGGCTGTTGCAGTCTGCTGGCTGCGGCTCTAGACGAGCACAGTGGAGGCACGTCTTCATCTGCCGGCATACGCCGCGAGGCAGCGGATGGTGCGTGGCGGAGGCTACTTCCAACCGCTGGTACTCATTTCCTCTCCTGTCCCATTCCGAAAATAGAGAGAGAGAGGGGGGGGGGAAACCACAGTCTATATGCCTCAGTACTGTGGTGTCGCACAAGTATAAAGTGCGCGCCACCTACTTTCGCCGCGCGCCGTCATGCACGCACGGCGCGGCGTTCTTACGACGTCAGCCACGAGCGCCCTATGCTGCAACTCCGCTCGTGGCCACCACTGGACTGCATCGTTCATTTGGGACTGAGATAGGAACCAGTTAACACTTGGGAATCAGATAGGCACCAGTTAAGACTTGGCTATCGGATAGGCACTAGGAATCGTCGGCAGGCCTCTATCTAATCTATGTATCAGCATTCTGCAGTCAAGAACTATGTAAAAGTTAAGTATTACTAAGTATCTATGGAATATATATCTCGTTCTAATTTATTCTAGTGTTTCTAGTTTCTGCTGTCTCACGGGCTGGTCACCTCCGTACCTGCACACGCGTGCATCCTTTATTCGTGTGTCGGTCTCTTTCTCCTCGGCTACCGCCACCCTGCGGAAACGAGGCACAAAAGTTGGCGACGAGGATGGGATACAAAAAGTACAGCCTCCCATTTCTAAAATGTTCAGATGTTTGTAAATCTATCGGACCCAACTACGTGGTCTTCAGTCCGTAGCTTACAAACTACTTAAACCTAGGTAAACTAACCTAAGGACAAACACACACACACACACCTATGTCCCAGGGAGGACTCGAACCTCCACAGCGAGCAACCGCGCGCTCCGCAGCGAGACGCTTTAGACCGCTCGGCTACTCCACCGCGGCCCTCTCATTTCTCTTCTGTTTACGCGAAATATGTTGGTTGCAGTAAACTCGTTCTGCACTCAGGTTCAAACGCTCATGCTCTAAATTTCAATAACAGTGTGCATCGGAAAATGGCGCCTTCTCTCCAACGATTCCCATTTGCGTTCCCCACGCATCTCCGCAATAGTCTAGGGTAGTTCGCGAACTAGTTCGGAAGAGCGCTCCCACAGGCGAACTACGCGAACAAGTTCGCAGATCCCTCGCCTCTTAGTTCGTCCGCTCCTTTTCCAAAGACTGACGGGGAACAGCGAGAGGACGCGAAAGCGAGCAGAATCGCGTGATTCTCTTCTGCCAGTTACCGTCATTTCGAGCTGAGATGCAGCTCAGCTGTAGTTTCATAGTTCACTGTGCTACAAAGATCGTAGCATCTATATCTATTCAGACAGCCAGGCAGCCCTGATATCACTGGCAGCTCCTGCAACAAGGTCTAAAATTATTGCTGAATGTCACATGGTCCTGGTGGAGCTAGGGGAAAGCAATAGAGTAAACCTATTGTGGGTCCCTGGCCACTCGGGGAGCAGTGGCAACGAACATGCCGACAGATTAGCCAGGTTGGGGGCAGAGACTCCATTTATTGGACCGGAACCTCTCCTGACTATCACCAAGGCAATGATCAAATCGGAGCTACGTCACTAGCTCAGAAGACAGCACGTAGAATATTGGAACAAAGTCTATCAACAAAAACATGGCAAGGTAATGATGCCAAAGCCATGTTTTAAATAAGCTCTGCAATCCTAGGCCTGAACAGGAGAGAGATTAGACTCATGGTTGGATTGCTGACAGGCCATGGGAATTTCAAAAAACACCTATATACAATGGGAATAACAGAAGAGGACCCTAAATGTAGGATCTGTGATGACGGTGATGAAACTGCATCACATCCAATCTTCGAATGCATTGCATTGGAGAGTAAAAGTCACAGAACATTTGGGACAACCAGACCCGAAGAAATTGTGTGCAATAAAGAACTGGTAAAGGGACTCCTTGCACTGTTCAAGGGCATTGGTTGACTTTACTAGATATACAGGGAGCGATACCGCACAATAAACTTAGTTTCGGTGCGAGCAGTGACGGGTTGGACCAAGACTGTTTTGGCTTCCCTGAGAAAATCAAATCAAATCAAAATCAAAATCACTGCCACAAATTTTCTTTTCTAAGGCATTCAGCAGTGTCTAGATAATATTTACTACGAGTACTCTGAAGCCATTCTATCACCCATTCGTGTAAATAACTGGTTTATTTGCTGAAGTATTTGATTTCCAATTGCCCAATCATTATATAAAAAGTCAGAACAAAAGAAAGAGTTCTTTTAGCAGCGGTAGCAAAAGCCAAAAAAGTGCGGACGAACTAAAAGGAGCGACCTACTTCGCGGCCTAGCTGCGAACTAAAATATGCGCGATCGGTCGCGAACTAAAACATGCGTTACCGGTCGCGAACTATTATGTCAAACGTATCTCGCTTCTTAGTTCGTTCGATTCTTTTCCGAATACCGACGGGCAATAGCGAGAGGGCGCGCAGCAGAATTAAAAATCACGTGATGAGAGCCATTTCGATGTGAGCGTCTGCCTGCTACATTACATAGTTCATTGCTACAAAATTTCTGTTTTGAAGTATTCTGCACTCTACAATATCTGAAAAATAATGTCCATAATGCCAAGATATAGAGATAACTCTAAACTTAAACGCGAGAAATTATCCATAAACTGTTTCTTTTGGGTTGCGTGATATCTTTAGCGGCTCAAGCAGCAAGCGTTTAAAGCATCTAGGTGGCGGAACTTCTCCCTCCACCTGCACGCGCAGACCACGCCGCTCAGCCGTCACTGGGAGCGGACAAACTAAAAGAACGAACTATCGCGAACTATTATGCGCAAGTCCACTCTGCAGCCCTGGCGCCTTGATCGAACCTACCAGTAACAAACGTAACACCCCGCCTCTGATTTCAGTTTCCCTTTAAACCGATCTGGTGGAGAGCCCAAACATTTGAGGAGAGGATTTTGTACGCCGTCTCCTTTTTAGACGAACCATATGTTCCCCAAATTATCCCAATAAAATGAGACCCACTATCCGCCTTCTTCACAACTGTCCTTACATGTTCAATGCATTTCGTATCGCTCTGCAACGTTGCACCTAGATATTTGACGCGACCGAAATGATCAAAATGTTCAAATGTTTGTATAGCTTATGGGACTTAACTATGGGGTCATCAGTCCCTAAACTTAAAAACTACTTATAAACTAGCTAATCCTAAGGACGGCACAAATATCCATGCCCGAGGGGGGATTCGAACCCCCGACCGTAGTGGCCGTGCAGACCGTGACTGGAGTGCCTCAGTCCCCTCGGCCACCGCGGCCGGCCCGAAATGATCAACGAGCAGAATACGAATGTTGTATCGGACATTATCATATTCTTCTCCCGAGCTATTATAGTTTTCTATATTTAGAACTAGTTGCTATTGTTCACAGCAAGTAAAACTTCTGTCAAGTCACTTCTACAACGACATAAATACTCTGTAATTCACATTGAAGTGTGTGGCATCGAACCACTTTTATCATATTTCTCTACAGTTCCATTCCCTAATATACACTTTGAATCACCTAACACTTGCACCGCAAATATTGCGGAAACGGAAACGGCAATTGATGTACGGTTTTCACAGACGGATTTGTAGTCAAGGACTGGTATTGTTAGCCAATAAACAAATTGTAAAAACACATAAAAAGTGTATATTTTATGCAAACATATAGTTTTTTAAATGGAGCAATGGTTGTTTCTATCATGCACTGGAATTTTTGACACCAGCTGTGTACAAATAATTTTTAATGACATTTTTATCACGTTTAGTTTGGCAGCTACAACCAATCAAAGTTTTGGAGGCGGGGCTAGCTGACTGGCTGGTGGTCATGAGACAGTGGGCCGTGCCCCAGGGGCTGGCCACTCGACTAGTCAGCAACGCTATCGCAACGCAAAACTTTGAACGGTTGTAGCTGCCAAAGTAAACGTGATAAAAATGTCATTCAAAATTCTTTATATACAGCTGGTATCAAAATTTCCAGTGTATGATTGGAATAACCACTGTTCCATTTAAAAAATATGTTTGCATTAAAAATACCCTTTCTAAGTAATATTACAATCTGTTTGTTGGCTAAAAATACGAGCTCCTAACTACCAATCCATTCTGTGAAAATCTCACATCAATCGCACTTTCCATTTCCGCAATATTTGCGGTGAAAGTGTTAGGTGATTCACCCTGTATAGTGGGAAAAAGGAACACCTAAATCTATTCGCCTGTATTCTTTAATTTTATTATGACGACAATGTCACCCTACGTAAATGGGTATTAACAAGATATGTTCGCATTCGGAAGAAAATTTGGTGAAAGAAATTCCGCCAGTACGGTCGGGGGTTCGAATCCCCCCTCGGGCATGGATATTTGTGCCGTCCTAGTTCGTAAGTAGTTCATAAGTAGTTTGTAAGTTTAGGGACTGATGACCCCGTAGTTAAGTCCCATAAGCTTAACAAACATTTGAACATTTGAAAGAAATTCCGCAAATAGATCTCGTCGCAACGAATGACGCCTTTCTTTTAATGATTTCCGCCCCAACTCGTGCATAATTTCCGTGACACTCTCTCCCCTATATCGCGATAACACAAAATGAGCTACCCTTCTCCGCTCTCTAAATCAGGCTTGATTCCACGATGGAACTCTAAATCGCGAGCTCTCCCACAGTCAGAAGTCGACGAATACCCAGAATAAGACGACTTGCAATAGTCGCCGAAAGGTCTATTGGTTTTACACGATGGCGATGCGGCCTAATACCCTAAAGAACTTTATTGAAAGTTTCCCTAAATCGTCTGTCTGTTCCACCTGGTGTGAATCCCACAATGCGCAGCAATACTTCAAAATAGGGCGCACACGTGTGGTGTGGACAGTTTCTTTAGTAGCACTGTAGTTGAATCTTCCGCCTATGAAGTGTAGCTATTGGCTCAAACTTTACAAGAAGGTATATAAATACATAATTCCAAAACGATCTTTGTAATAGAAGAACATATACTGCCGAGAGATCACGCTTTAAAGGATAGCTAAAGCTGGCGCTTGCTCAGTGACGTTGGATACACAGACTACGGTGGACTTCCGAATCTGATAGTTTTTTATCAATTACTTCTGGTTTCCGTCTTTAAACTTTAGCAGCAGTAAGCTTTTAAGGAAGTACAGTAAAACAGTTTTAAAAAGGTTGTTTATTTAATGTTTCATGAGGGACTTTTTCTAATTCGCAACCGCTGTAGAATACTACACCTAATCAGCTACGGTAAAATAAATGGTAGGAACCAGAATAAAAAATGTTCCTACCATATCATAACGGAAAGTGAATACATTCTGGGCAGAGTCAAAGATGAAATACGCTTTAATAACTTATTTTATTATTACATAAGAATATTTACGGAAAGTAACAAAAATCTATTAAGACATATCTTCCAAAATTACAAAATAGTTGCCGGCCGCGGTGGCCGCGGGGACTGAGGCGCTCCAGTCACGGTCTGCACGGCCACTACGGTCGGGGGTTCGAATCCCCCCTCGTCATGGATATTTGTTTTGTCCTTAGTATAAGGTAGTTCGTAAGTAGTTTGTAAGTTTAGGGACTGATGACCCCGTAGTTAAATCCCATAAGCTTAACAAACATTTGAACAAAATTGTTTCGGGGTAGTCAAAGCATCCTGACTGGTAAAGTAAAATTGAAGAAACGTATGGCGCTGAGAGGGTTAATAGCGTCATCTCGTTGTCGAAATGTCCATCTCCATACTATTGCACCGTGCTTCACTTAAAAGGAGCTGCGGTGGAGTGGCCGGGCCGAGCGCTCTAAGGCACCTTCCTGCGGCGCACGCGGTTGCTCGCCGTCAGGGGTTCGAGTCCTCCCTCGGGCATGGGTATTCGTGTTGTACTTAGGATAGTTGAAGTAGCTTGTAAGCCTGGAAACTGACAATCTCAACAGTTAAAACAGAAAATAATCACGTTAGAGTATCTTTCTCTCATGTGACATTTAACTGAATGCGTAGGTTACACTGCGGACTTGGAGATGGTGTAGCAACGCTTGTGAGCGGCTTGCCCATTGGAGTGTTTCTGTAGCTCCGTCGCCATCTGTAACTGCAATTATCGTTGCTCCAGTACGATTTCCGAAGATTTTAATTTCTCCCTCCTGTGGCGCAACACAGCTTTCCGTGCTACCCTATCCTGTATAAAGCTCTTCGGCCACGTCTACGTCTAGATGGGAATACCTGCAGATCACATTTAAGTGCCTGGCAGAGTGTTCATCGAACCACCTTTATACTATTTATTTCAAATTCCATTCTCGAATAGCGCGCGGGGAGAAAGAACACCTGAATCCGTTCGAGCTCTGAATCTCGTATTTTATTCTCATGATCATTTCTACCTATGTAGGTGGGAGTCAACAATATAGTTTCGCATTCGGAGGAGAATGTTGGCGATTGGAGTTTCGTAAGTAGCCCACGCCGCAGCGATAAGCGCATTTGTTGTATACTATATCATTTCCGTAACGCTGTCTCTCCTGTATCGTGACAATACGATATGAGCTGCCCATCTTTGGACTCTTTCGATATCCTCCGTCAAACCTGCCTGAAAAGGATCCCACACCGGGCAGCAATACTGCAGAAAAGAACGGACACCCGTAGTGTATCCAGTTTTTTTAGTAGTTCTGTTCCATCTTTCAAGTGTTCTGCCAATAAAACGCAGTCTCTGGTTCGTCTTTCCCACGACTTTATCTACGTATTATTTCCAGTTTCAGTCTGAAGTAATATTAATTCCCAGGTATTTTGTGGAGTTTAAGGCGTTCACTTTTGATTGATGTGTCTTGTAAATAACGTTTAACGGATTTCTTTTCGTACTCATGTGGAAGACTTCACACTTCTCATTATTTAGAGTCAATCGCCAATTTTTTACACCATAGTGATATCTTATTCAGATCGTTCTGCAGTTGGTTTTGATCTTCAGATGACTTTACTACACGGTAAATGACGGCGTCATCTGCAAACAACCTTAGAGAGCTGCTTAGATTTTCTCCCAAATTGTTTATTTAAATAAGGGATAGCAGAGGACCATTAACACTACCCTGTGGAACGCCTGATATCACCTCTGTTTTAGTCGATGCTCTGTGTCCCCTCTGACAGGACTTCCCCCATCCAGTCGCAAATTTGGGGCGATATACCATAGCCAAGCAATTTTATTAAAAGGCATTTGTGAGATATGATGTCAAAAGCCTTCTGGAAATCAAATCTGTTGCAACTCATATGCAGTTGAACCCAGTTACTGTGTTCAATTCTTCATTCTTCCCATATAAAATGCAACACTAAGGACCGGAGATATCAAAGCCAAATTTATTTGGGAGATAACACTCAGTACAAAGAATACAAAGAACAAATGTTAAACGATGTGAGGTGAAGCAGATGATGATATAAGTGTTCAGTATTTTCGGGCATTGCAGATTGTAACGTTACTATACGACTCGACATTAAATCAAAAAAGCCTGGGAGTGTTGTTGGGTAATAGCAGTCCGCGGAGCATGCCTGTCACTCAAACAGAGCATCGCATTGTCGATGCGTGTTCAGCAGTTATAGCCAGCAGCGGTGACAACACGCGACATTCCTCACTTGACGTGAGGCTGCAATTTTAATCGTGTTACCGTTATACAGCGTGTTATCTCCCACATAAATTTGGCTGTGTTATCTCCGGTCCTCCATGGAGCTGCATTTTTGATGGCCAGCAGTGTACATCACCCCTCCACAAGCCGCATGACGGAGGACCACGGCTCTACTAATGGATTCCCTGATCCTGTGCCACTTGCGAATGACGAGCGGAAAAGAGGGATTGTCGCTGAGTGTATCAGCTCTTATTTATCAAATTTGCTCATTGTGATCACGTCACGTGACTTATGGCGGGGGCAGTATTACCACAAAGCTACATTTCTCAATACGATGCTTTATGAGTGCCCATTATTTTAACATACTTTTTACATGAGGGGACTTATGTAGTACAATAGAAATAAGTTATAACTTAAAAATAACTCCACATTAGTCTTTCTTAGGTTTCCTAACATTCTTGACAAGCTATGAAACCCTGCACTACGGAAGAGTTTATTTGTAACTAGCTAAAAACCCGGCATTGCCCGGGTATTTATTTATTTATTTTCGAGCCTTGAGTTAGTACTTTTCCTATCCATTCTCGGTCTGTCCATCTCCTTTTTTTTCTAAAAACATGTTAAATTTATCAGAGGATATATAAGAAATCACAGGTAAAAGGATCAAATGAAATACAATACCTTATTTAGAAACAAACATTTTTAATCAGGAAAGTAAGTACTGTAGATTAAATCACACGTAAAAATGCACTCATTTCGAAGAATCCAATCACGAAATTCAACAATAATGATTGAAATAATATCACAGATCTATCACTTGGTGTAATGCACGAAACGTGAAATCGATGTTTTTAAAGAGATGTATTAAAAGAAATTTCATTTTTACTGCCTTATTTATTTATTCTTGTATTTCCTTATTCGTATGCTTATCATTACAGAGAAAGAGCTGAAGACATTGTAGCAGGAATAGACTTAAGATATGGTCTGTGGCATCACGTCTCGCTGTATGTAACCTCCTTGTTATAGAGTCGCAAACGTCATCGCTGGCCTTCAGTCCGATTTTTTTTTATAATTTGACGACTTTCAACCACCATATCTTCCACCCCCTTATAGCTATCGGCTATGATGTACAACGGGATACTTCGGACAACAATTACACACAGACCATTCGTTTGCGTTCTGTAGTTTTCGCTGCAGAGCGAAATATTAACACATACACATATAGAATTTTATATACACCGATAAGTTTCCATCCCAATATACTCCACCCTTTTTGTCATTATCAACCCTCAAGCAACAATGCAACCAATAAAATCATTTTCAAAAAATAAATATAATTTTCTAAGAGTAATTATTGTTCCGCATTTCGCGTTATATTCTTCAAATTACTAAATATCCATCAGATCGCTATAAAACCGTGCCTAAAACCTTCCTCAGGTATAAATTAGTAACTGTACAAATATTTAAGTCTCTGCGTTTTGTTGTTCGGACGTGATAAGCGTACACCGCACAGACATTCGCATATATATCTATCCGATGGCCATAAACTCGTGCCTAAAGCCTTCCCCGGGTAGACATTAGTAACTGTATAAATTTTTAGCTCTTTATGTCTTGTGCTTCAGATTTGATAAACGTACACCGAAGAGACATTCACATTTATAGATATAGATTATGTTATAACCTACTGGTTTTTACTGAAGAATTTAATTTTTTTTATTTAAAAAATATGGCTAGGAAACACCAGAAGACCTGCCCTCTGGGAGAAAGACATCGCTTTCCTACTAAGGAACGTTAACGTATCTTCACTACAATTTCAGTAAAATCGGCGAGACTAGGACGTAGGAAACGTATACAGTACAGAATGTAATAACTACAGTATTTAACGTACTAAATCAACCATCACAGCTGCAACTTAAAGAGAAACGTCACAGACGTGGCAAGCAAACGGGAAAACCAATCAAACTGTTTCCCGGCAAAGAAGAAACCATTTCCACAATCGTTGCTACAGCTGAACCATATACGCCAAGAAACTTCAAAACAATGGCTTTTTAAACTAAAGTAATTACACTGAAAAGCATATATGCGTATAAGAAAGGCCAATGACGTGTAAAATATGTGCGAATCATTAAACTCCGTACCAAACGGATACGCGTAATAAACTGTCATACTAAGTTTATGTGTATCCATTTGAAATTGCATTAACATCTGTGACATACAGATTGCGATATGTAAGAAGTTAGGTGTTGATGTTACTGTTGTTCCTAATTTAGTTTCAACCTCTGCCTACTCGAACCCCGCGCTTTAGTATATAATAAGACATGAGTTTTGTTTAGTTCCAAAATGTTTGTAGATTAGTAGTTTTATTTCAGTCAATGCTTACGATGAATGGCTTTTACTATACTGAAGGACAGTGTTTTAATTCATTTAAAAGGCAGTACTTAGTTTTGAATTGACCCATCTTCCCATTTTTATTACATGTGAGTGTCTCACATCTACAGGGTCCAGTATGCTTAGGTTCTGGTAGTTTTATGCTATTAAAATACATTGAATGCCCTTACTGCTCTATAGAGGTCCAGTATTTCTTGTATTTGAGGACCACCGTAGTTCCCAGTTTTTAGAGTGACTTAATATTAAACCCTCGATTCGATATTAATGTACTGGACCTTATTTTCATTACCAGTAGACATATTCTATTACAGTGCCACCATTGTACAACGCAATTGTTTCTTCTATATGATTTATCTATTTTTACTTAAGATATGTTTCTGTTATAGAACAATTATTGATGTCATATTCTATGAATGTTGAATAATAACAACTGCAGGATCAGAAGTGACGTCTGTTCTCTGGGAACAGACGCCACAGGTATATATAATTATAAACTAGTTTGTTAAATTTCAATGCAATGGCATGACTGAGTCGGTTTTTTTTTTTTTTTTTTTTTTTTTTTTTTTTTTTTTTTTTTTTTTTTTTTTTTTTTTGTAGGGTCCTAAAGATGGTACAACTGATGTTCCGAAACTAGTCGACTAAATAAAATTATAACGTGAACGGCTGTTGGAGAATTTTTTGAAAGAACTGTCATACTAAGGTCCATAATAGAAATTTACGTTCCTCTTATGTTGATATTCTACTTAGTTTCAGCGGAATAATCTGCAATATACACATACTCGTATTTCTTTATTAATAAAATTTGTCGCCTATATCAATGAATCAGTGAAGTTCGGCTGTTTTTACATTAATTTTCTGATTGTGTATGTCTCTTGATGTTTTACTAATGCTTGTACCCCAAAAATTACAGTAAATTATAGTAAATTTCGTTAATTACGTACACAAATAATTATAAACAAACCTTACTCCCTCCGCGGCTTGCCCACCGCTAGGAGCGCTAGTGTCGTTGCAACTGTAAGCTGGTGACAACTCTCACAGCAGGGCGTGTCGCGACCGTATATGTTGGACTGTGTTAATATGCTGTAGTCTCTCGGAATTTCAATGGGAAATCACTCCGCGCCACTGAACGCCTCTGTTGTAGCGTCTCCCACTGTAGTTTGTTGAGGATATCACCAATAGTTTGGCTCCTTCTAAGTCGATGCTTTCCGCCCTGTGCTCCGCGAACCACAAGTGGTTCGCAAGAGATGAAATATAATCCGAAAAATGCATAAAATTTCAAACTTCACAAGAAAATTAAAGTATCTTGGGGCAACATATAGGTTCCGTTTCATAAAAATCAGATCACGGAAAAAATATCGTAATTTAGTTTTTAATGTCTTGACTGTCTGTCTGTTTTATCAGAAGAAAAAAATTTAAAAAAAATTTCAAAAAAATGTCCGTCAGATGGCGCTTCATCTGATCACAAAAGCAATAATTAGCATAACCAATTAACACAAAGAAAAGATGATGTTCTTTACAGGAAATGCTCGATTGTTCACCATCATTTCTCAACAATAGCTGTAATTGAGGAATAATGTTAACAGCACTGAAAAGCATGTCCGGAGTTATGGTGAAGCATTGGCGTCGGATGTTGTCTTTCAGCATCCCTAGAGATGTCGGTCGATCACGACACACTTGCGACTTCAGGTAACCCCAAAGCCAATAATCGCACGGACTGAGGTCTGGGAACCTGGGAGGCCAAGCGTGACGAAAGTGGCGGCTGAGCACACGATCATCACCAAACGACGCGCGCAAAAGATCTTTCACGCTTCTAGCAATATGGGGTGGAGCGCCATCCGACATAAAAATCGTACGTTCCAGCGTACCTATCACCAATCACGGTAGCAGTTACAAAACCGTAATCACTCAGTTCCTCGAAGGGAAAAAGACCCGATAACGGCAGATGTGGAAATCCAACCCAAGCCGTGACTTTCTGGTCGTGCAATACAGTTTCCACGACAGTTCTAGGATTTTCGGTAGCCCAAATTCTGCAGTAGTTGGCGTTGACAGACCCTCGGAGCGTGCAATGAGCTTCGTCGGTCCACAACTCGTTACTCAACCAATCGTCATCTTCCTCCATCTTTTGAAACGCCCACATCGCAAATGCCCCAGCTTCACTAAATTGCCAAGTAACAGTTCATGATGCCGATGGATTTTGTAAGGATAGCATCGGAGGGTACGCCTAAGTGCCAACCAAACAGTAGTGTATGGAATGCCGGTGCGACGTGCGACTGCACGAGTGCTGACTTCCTCGTGCATAAACGAACCCGCTACAGTCTCCAATTCTTCCTGAACTGTCTCAGCAGCATTACGCCTTTTGCTAGGTCGGCCACTACGGGGTCTATTGTCTAAACAACCTGTGGCTTCGAACTTCGAAATCATTCTCGCCACAGCTGCATTTTTACTCGTTCGAATCCCCTTCCTATGGCGATAGGATAATACAGCTTCACTAAAAGCGCCTTTTCAGGTAACGTCAACATGCTGCTACTGCTGGTGCATCTAATTCACTCTCTTATTTCATACACGACTTTCATGGCAGTCACTGACGTTTTACTGTCCAGCGCTATCTGTCGAACATTTTTTGAACTAGTTTTTTTATTGTTCTAATAAAACCCAATTTCATTCCAAGCATGTGTGTCAATTTTTACCTATCTACATCATTCGGTGATTTATTAAGTTTTCAAATTTATACTGACTTTTTGATCACCCGGTATCTGTACAGGCTCATCTCCGCACAGTCATGGGCTTTCGCAGGAAAATTGACAGAAGCTTGGGGCAACATATAGGTTTCATTTCGTCAAAAACCGATCAGGGGAAGAAAAGATATCGTAATTTGAAGTTTTAAGTCTATGCTATGCTTATAAGTTCATCTTAGTACAGCAGTGAACCAATACGTGCACTGTTAGTTACGTGGTCCGCCCGCTAAAGAGCTAATAGTCGGCCCTGCTACGTTTTTTTTTTTTTTTTTTTTTTTCTTTTTTTCTTTTTTCCTTGCTTTTAAGAATGGATTATTACAGCAAGAAACGAAGACAGGCGCTGTTAGTTTCGTAGTACTGTAAAGAAACAGTAGATGGCCCCGGTGCGTGCATTCCATCAGTAACAGAAGTATTGTGGTAAGCGTACGTCAGAATTAACAGCTGCAGTTTTATCTCTACCAATATTTAACGGCGAGTTACTGATCTCGCTTTGAGTATTACACACTTAACATTTCTTTTTCTTTTTTCGACAGGCTTCGTTTGTATTTAAAACATAGCGATTTTTTTTTTTTTTTTTTTTTTTTTTTTTTTTTTTTTTTTTTTTTTTTTTGTCGATAGGGCTAATGTAGGTAAGAATTCTTTGCAAGGACAATCGAATTTATTTAGTTTTCTTCGTTACTTCGGTGTGTACTTATCAGCTTTTGAAACCGTTCCGTTTACGAATAATCATCCTTGAAAACGTTCAAGTCTTTCGCAACGCACAAGGCTCAGGATTGTGCAATATCTTGCCTAGGACAATCGAGTATATTGACAAAACTATCAAACTAGGGCCATTCGTTAACACGCATTGCGAAGCACGGGCATAAGGCTAGAATCAAATAAATGTCTGTTCCAGTGGGGAGTATTACGTCTTAGAATATACGAGTACTCATGGGTAGCCGCGTTTGAGTAGCCGAGCGGTCTAAAGCGTCTCGCTGCGGAGCGCGCGGTTGCTCGCCGTGGAGGCTCGAGTCCTCCCTGGGGAATAGGTGTGTGTGTGTGTGTGTGTGTGTGTGTGTGTGTGTGTTGTCCTTAGGTTATTTTACCTAGGTTTAAGTAGTTTGTACGCTACGGACTGATGACCACGCAGTTTGATCAGTACAAGCATTTGACATTTGACTCATGGGTAGTTGTCAGTGTGTGGCATGTCAACATTTGGGTCGCTCCTGGATAGCGTAATGGTTGACGCGACTGTTCTCGAAGAAGACCGCGTTCGAACCCCGGTCCAGGACAAATATTCACAGGTCACCAGTAAATTGTGCTCATGCTGATTCATATTCACATTTTCGAACACATTTCTTGTACAATGTTTGTATGCGTGGTCATCTTCCGCAGCAGCAGTTTTAGTCAAGAATAATCGGTTTGACTGTCTTTTGCTGACTGCAAATAACGATAAATCTCCGTTCCAGACGCGTTTCGCTTATATTTATAAAGCATTTTCAGAGTTTCTGCAAAGTTACACAATGGATTGTACAAATAGCTTTGTTTGTTTAGGTTAGAAACAGTTTCATTCGAACTTTGCATCTTAAGAGTTTGCAAAACTTATGTATAACACTTTTCTTACAGTTTTGTTCTGTCTCCCTTACATCCTACTGTTTTTTGTCTTTTCTTGTTGGCTGGGTATGTCACTTATAGTCGTACTCGGCATTTTTTGTTGAACCTTTCCGCTGTTTTTTCTTCTTTTTAATCTGACATACACTACCACTTCACTTTTCCTTATGGAAATATGATGTCACTTCACTCTACTTTTTAAGGTATTTCACTCTTCTGCTTATTCTAAGCATAGCACAGTGTCACTGTCACAATGTTTGTCTGTTCACTTGTTTCCCGTGATATTGGTGAGTGTTTCCAACTTCGCAACTTCGATTTTGGTAATATATGAAAGACAGAGAGAAAGAGAGAGAGAGAGAGAGAGAGAGAGAGGCAGAGAGTGAGTGAAGCTAATGTAGAAAATTGTGTGTTTATCATATCTGTCAGGTATGGAGTTGGGGGTGTGCTGGAGGTAAGAAAAACGGAGGGGGGGGGGGGTAAGTGTGAGTAGTTGTTTGAATATGTGCAGGAGTTTGTGAATGTGTATGGACATGTATTCAAGTTTATCTTTATGTTAGGTGGTTTGCTAAGTTGGTCTGGTCATTTAAGAGCTGTTTATTTTCTGTTATTGTTAGTTTTCTTGTAATGTGAGAAGGTGTTTTTTTGTTGTTAATTCTTAACATTTCCATATCTGTGTTGGTTTTGGTGTACGTATTCTGCAAAGGTTGAATGGTTTGTCCTATACTTCCATGCCCTTACATATTCTTTATATCTAGTGTCAAATGTTCTCCTCGTTTAAAGATAAAAATAACAGTCTAGTTCGCAAAATTTGACAATTTATTTCTAAGGTAACCGGTTTCGATCTAAGATCAGATCATCTTCAGACCTCTCGCTGTGCGGTGAGCGTGCGACGACCTATCACGTTGTTCGTTCCATCACAAGTATTGTATTTCAGTTGATATATTCCTGATTTCATGTATGGGACTGATTTCCTGTATTCTTGTAATTTTATAATGGATGGCTTAGTAGGTCTAAGTGAATGTCGCCTACTGTAAGGGCTTTGCCTGCAGTTGGGTCTTTCTCTGTTCCGTTTGTACTGACTAAATGGAAGTCTCTGGGTGTTGTGACACTCTCAGGCTTGGCTTCCGTTTGCCCAGACAGCAGGCGGGAGAGACTTACTCGTCGTTGTCAGCCTGTGGCATTCCGTTGGGAAGGCGGAGTACGAAGTTGAAGCAGCAGAGTGTGTGCACTGAAGGCGCACTTAACGCCGTTAACGCGGCGATGCTTCACCCCTGGCCTTCTGCCGCTCTCTTTGATGTCGGTTAATTAATAATTAGCTTTGACAACATCTCCCACAAAAAGGTCAAGAGGCTGCCGGCGACATGTATAAGCTTCTCTGCCTTCCTAGCGACACTGCTGTGTCGAGAACTTTCATCATTGTCCTTCCAGTTAATTGGGTTATTTTATACTTCTCGTTCTCACTATCCTGCGAAGGCAGAATGACTAAATATACATATTCGAATTGAGCAACATAAGATGAGATGGTCGACTTTGCGTTATCTGGTACTGTAATTAAATTTTATATCTACATCTACATAGATACTCGGCAAATCACATTTAAGTGCCTGGCAGAGGGTTCATTAACCACTTTCACAACGTGTCTCTACCGTTCCATTCTCTAATAGCGCGCGGGAAGAAAGAACACCTAAATCGTTCCGTTTTCGATCTGATTTCTATTATTTTATTGGGATGGTCATGCCTCCCTAAGTAGGTGGGTGCTAGCAAAATACTTTCACATTCAGAAGTAAAAGTCGGTGATTGAATCTTCGCAAACAGATCACGCCGCAATGAATAACGTCTTTCTTTTAACGATTTCCACCCCAATTCGTGCAACATTTCCGTGGCGCTTCCCCTCCCCCCCCCCGTAACGTGATAAAACAAAACGAGCTGCCCTTCTCTGAACCTTCTTAATGTCTTCCGTCAGTCCCACCTGGTGAGGGTCCCACAAGGAGCAACAGTACTCCAGGAGAGGACGCACAAGTGTGATGTAGCCAGTCTCTTTGGTGGAGCTGGTGCATCTTCTAAGCGTTCTACCAATGAAACGTAGCCTTTGGTTCGCCTTCCTCACAATATTTTCTATGTGTTCTCTCCAGTCAAAGTTGTTCGTAATGTGACTCCTAGGTATTTGGTAGAATTTACGACCTTAAGGTTTCACTGATTTATCGCGTAATTGAAGTTCAGCGGATTTCTTTTAGTGGTCATGTGTATTACTTCACACTTTTCGTTATTTAATGTCAATTGCCAATTTTCGCACCATGTAGAAATTTTGTCTAAATCGCTTTGCAGTTGCTTTTGATCCTCTGTTGACTTCACTAACCGATAAACGACAGCATCATCCCCGAACAGTCTAACGAAGCTATTCAGATTGTCTCCTAAATCGTTTATAAACACAAGGAAGATTAGGGGACCTATAACGCTTCCCTGTGGAACGCCAGATATCACTTCTGTTTTACTCGATGACTTACCGTGAAAGTGGAAGTATCTATGTAAGTTCCACATCTCCTTCTAAATTACTGGACAGAGTTCAACCTAACCTGGTACATATATTCCTTACAACTAGACAACAATCGATGTGGGGTTTAGAACTACATACGATACATAGTTCAGGAGATATGACGTCATAAGTCATTTAATTCGAGCAAAATTGCGTTAATGTTCCACATTTCCTAAACCAATGGAATGATTTCAACTAAACATAGAAAAAATATTCTTTAATATTAGCAAACAATTTCTGAGGTAATAAAAAATAAAAACAAAAACCTGCGACACATAGTATAAGAACTATGACGTAATAAAAAAGGTATCGTGTTACTTTGTTTCCTTCTACAATAAATTGTCTCGGCAGCTGCGGTGGGGGTTCGAATCCCCCCTCGGGCATAGACGTTTGTGCCGTCCTTGGTATTAACTAGTTCGTAAGTAGTTTGTAAGTTTAGGGACTGATGACCCCGCAGTTAAGCCCTAGAGCTCTACAAACATTTGAACATTACAATAAATTGCCACTTGTGACAGAATGCAACGTTTAACACGAAATAAGAGACATTACGAATTTTTATGATCGAATGTTATTCTGAACATAGCATCTTGCTGTTAGGAGCGACCTCCCATTCAACTGTCACGTCTCCACGCACTTGACGGTTATTGTTAATTGGTACTCCAGTGGTTTCCTGAATCCTTCAGACATGTCCATTTACAGCCTGTATGGTCTCTGGAGAAGCGTGACCAGGAGAGTGCAAGAAAAGTAAGTTCGAGCCGTTAAAGACATGTATGATGGTGCGTGCCCCAAAGTAAGATTTAGTATCGGAGTGACTGAGAAATCCTCTTTCATCGTTGGACTGCATCAAGGGTCATACCTGAGTCATACCTATTCAATATAGTGATAGTTGTGTTGACGGAAGAAATGTAGGACCTGGCTTTATGGTCGGCTAAATTAGTAGATGACGTGGTGATAGTAGAGGAGAGCAAAGAGAAGGTAGAAAGAACATTGGAGAGATTCAGGGAGGAAATGAAACGTCGAGGGCCCTGAAGAAGACCGAATACCTGTGTTTTGGTGGAGATGGAAGAGATGGAAAAATTGTGTGGGCCAATGATCAGTTGGAGAATTCAAGTACTTGGGCCCCTATGTAACCAGTAAAGGAGATTTAGATAAGGAGGTAAGCCACAGGATCCAGGCTGGATGGACGAACTGGAAAAGGTATCAGGTGCGACAAAAGAATAAAACCAAAGACAAAAAGAAAATTTCTTAATTGGTGGTGATACAGGGTGTCCAGAAAAGGGCTCCCTGATATCAAAATTAAATATCTCGAAAACAAAGATCGATAGAGCAATGCAGTAAACGGTATGTTTATTGTGAAAGCTGTAAGAAGTTTATACAGCAGTTCGAAATAATAGTAACAAAAGCTGCTAATAGATGGCGCTGTACGCTGTACAGCTCATATCAGCATACATAAGTGAAATAATCGTATGAAAACACTCTTTGCAAAAAATCACATCACAATGTTTTCAAAATGTTCATCATTAGTACTATAGAGGTGGAGCAAATGAAGAATTAAATTCGCCATCACATTTCGTAGTGTCTCAACCGAAATGGATTCACATGCCACAGAGATCGCCGATTCAAGCTCATCGAGCGTGACGGGATGCTTCGGGTAGACCATGTCTTTCACTGTGCCCCACAAAAAAAGGTTACAGGAGTCAAATCTGGCGAATATGGAGGCCAATCCATGCCTGCACCAGTAAATTTGGGATATTCCAAAGCAATGACTCGATTCCCGAAGTATTCCTCAAGAAAGAGAATCACTTGTTCGGTCCGATGTGGTCGGGCTCCATCTTGCATCAACCATTCAGTACCTGGTCGATCCTCTAACACTTGCTGTATGGCGACAAATTGTTCCAAAATTGCAACGTAACGTGCACCAGTGACCGTTTCTCGAATGAAAAAATGGCCAACAATGCCTCTGCTGCATACTGCAGCCCACACGGTAACTTTCGGAGAATACAGAATATTCACACCAATATGGCTTTTCGGAACCTCAAAATCGCCAGTTCTGCTTATTCACGTATCCATTCAGGTGGAAGTGTGCTTCATCTGTAAACCAGATGCAGCCAACATCAAATCCTTCACTATCAATCATTGTGGGCATCTGATCAGCAAAGGCAACCCTTTGTTGCACAGCTCGTACGGGTAAGGCCTGGTGCGTTTGAATTTTGAATGGAAACGTGTGTAGGCTCTTTCTTAGTCTTTTCTGCGTGCTGGAACGCTTCAAACCAGTCTCAGGTGCAATTCTACGTACGGATGACATTGGATTTCGCTGAATAATTTTCAGGCGTAACTGCGGTTTGCTTGCGGCTAGCATGCCCCACTAGATCATCAGTTACGCTGCCTGTTCGTTGAAATTTTGCGAAGAGCATACGAATGGTTTTCGCATCGGGTCCTTTTGGAACATTAAATCTTGCTTGAAAACTTCGCCTTGTTCCCGTAGGACAGTCTTCTAACCTGTGGCACTCTAGCACCAGAAAAACGCGTTGGTCAATGGAGTACATCGTTTTAATGTCTTCCGTCGGTACGCTAACCTCCTTTCACGTTTCAATAGTGGAACTGAACGCTCCGGGCTTCGGATCACTATTTATACTAGGCATTACGTATGGCGATTACAGCGCCATCTGTAGGCAGCTTTTGTAACTATTAGTTCAAACTGCCTTATAAACGTCTTACAGCTTTCACAATAAACATAACGTTTACTGCATTCCTCTATCGATCTTTGTTTTCGAGATATTTAATTCTGAAATCAGGGAGTCCTTTTCTGGACACCCTGTACTTTTCTTTTTGATTATGCTGAAGCGATAGCTCCTTACTTAACAGCCACATACAACCGCTCTCTCAAAGAAGGATCTGTACCAAAAGATTTGAAAGCTGCGCAGGTCACACCTATATTCAAGAAAGGCAGCAGGAGTAACCACTAAACTAAAGGCCTATTTCATTGACGTCAATTTGCAGCAGGTTTTTTGGAACATATCTTATTTTCAAATATTATGAATTATCTCGAACAGAATGATTTATTGACCCAAGGTCAACACGGATTTAGAAAATATCGTTCATGCGAAACACAACTAGCTCTTTATTCACTCGAAGTGATGGGTGCTATCGACAAGAGTTCGCAAATCGAGTCCGTATTTCTTGATTTCCAGAAGGCTTTTGATACCGTACCTCACAAACGGCTTTTAATTAAATTGCATGGTTATGGTATATCGCCCCAAATTTGGGACTGCATAGGAGATTTCCTGTCAGAGAGGACACAGGTCGTAGTAATCGATGGTAAGGCATCGACTAAAACAGAGGTGATATCGGGTATTCCACAGGGTAGTGTTATTGGTCTCTGCTGTTCCTTATTTACGTAAACGATTCAGGGGAAAATCTAAGCACCTCTCTTAGGCTTTTTGCGGATGACATCGTTATTTGCCATCTAGTAAAATCATCTGAAAATAAAAACCAACTCCAGAACGATCTGAATAAGATATCACTATGGCGTAAAAATTGGCAATTGAGTCTAAATAATGAGAAGTGTGACGTCGTCCACATGAGTACGAAAAGAAATTCTTTAAACTTTGTTTACAAGATAAATCAATCAAAAGTGAAGGCCGTAAACTCCACAAAATACGTATTGATATTGTAATTAAACGAAGAAAGCTATCTTGGCTGAAAACCACTTATTAGATATGTTGTTGTTGTCGTACTCAGAAATCGCTATCGTCTGCTGGGCTTCTTAGCTGAAAGTGTGCAGCTCGAGATACGCCTTCGGTGTAGGCTGCCAGCAACGCTAGTCGGTGAAGTGGTTTGCTGACTCATAGCGGATATCCTGGAGCCGGCATAACACTCTCTGCAGACATCCCTTTAGCACTCGCGTGTTGATCGAACCTACCAGCAGCAAATCCACTAACCCACTTGAGTCTTCCTTTAAACCGAACTTTGGGGATCCCACCCCTCAAGCACTATTCAAGAAAGGTTCATCCTTTACGGATGAACCACATCCTCCCAAAATTATTCCAAAACACCGGAACGAGCATCTGCCAACCCACACAAATGTCCTTATATGCTGATAACATTTCACATCGCTCTGCACCATTATGTATAGATGTTTAATCGGCGCAACTGTGTCAAACATCTCACTACTCATACTGCATTCGCACTTTATGTGACTTTTCAACTCATCGGCATCACATAATATTTTTCCACAGTTAGATCTAGCTGCGATGCCTCAAAGTCAACCTGTATCATCCCACTTGAAATGAGACAGCTTCGCTAATATCACAGCAAAAACTCGTAAATTTCTACTCACTCTGTCCGTCAGATCATTTATACAGGGTGTAACAAAAAGGTACGGCCAAACTTTCAGTAAACATACTTCACACACAAAGAAAGAAAATATGTTATGTGGACATGTGTCCAGAAACGCTTAATTTCCATGTTAGAGCTCATTTTAGTACGTATGAGGCTTCATTCCAAGGTGATCAAATTGAAAATATTCACAATCAAAATGTGTGGCTGATGAGAATCCGCAAGCCAGTGCAGATTATCTGTGAACGTTTGGGCAGGAATTGTTGGTGATGTCTTGATTGGGCCTCATGTCCTTCCACCTACGCTCACTGGAGCACGTTATCATGATTTCATACGGGATACTCTACCTGTGCTGCTAGAACATGTGCCTTTACAAGTACGATACAACGTGTGGTTCATGCACGATGGAGCACCTGCACATTTCAGTCGACGTGTTCGTACGCTTCTCAACAAAAGATTCGGTGACCGATGGATTGGTAGAGTCGGACCACTTCCATGGCCTCCACGCTCTCCTGACCTCAACCCTCTTGACTTTCATTTATGGGGGCATTTGAAAGCTCTTGTCTACGCAACCCCGGTACCAAATGTAGAGACTCTTTGTGCTCGTATTGTGGACGGCTGTGATACAATACGCCATTTTCCAGGGCTGCATCAGCGCATCAGGGATTCCATGCGACGGAGGGTGGATGCATGTATCCTCGCTAACGGAGGACATTTTGAACATTTCCTGTAACAAAGTGTTTGAAGTCACGCTGGTACGTTTTGTTGTTGTGTGTTTCCATTCCATGATTAATGTGATTTGAAGAGAAGTAATAAAATGAGCTCTAACATGGAAATTAAGCGTTTCCAGACACATGTCCACATAACATATTTTCTTTCTTTGTGTGTGAGGAATGTTTCCTGGAAGTTTGGATGTACCTTTTTGTAACACCCTGTATGTATAGAGAATAATAACGGTCCTATCACATTTCCCTGGGGCACTCCTGACAATACCATAGTCCTCGCCATGTAGGCACAACGTACTGTTTAGTAGTCTTCGAGCCAATCTGGGTTACCAGTCTTCAGTGCGGCACGTTGTCAAACGCTTTTCCTAAATCAATGAATTTGCATCCTGCCTGATGCCCTTCATGTATGTCTTGCAAGATAACACGCGAGGATAGCGAAAGCCCAGTTTCACACGAGAGGTGTTTTCTTGAGCCGTGCTGACATGTGGATAGATTGCAGGTTTTGGAAGCGACCTGATAATGTAATATTCGTCAAACGTTAAACGCCAAGATCGCGAAATACGTATTTATTTAACGACGATCAAGACTTCCATCGGGTTTACGGCGGTCAAGAACGTCCAGCAATTTCCATCGTGAATTTTATGTGGCCGTGTATACTGTTGTATTGAAAATAATATTTCAATCAGTTTTTCATTGACTGATATTAATGGCTTTAATAAGCCACTCACATAAGTACACTACTGATCATTAAAATTACTACACCAAGAAGAAATGAAGATGATAAACGGGTATTCAGTGGACAAATATATTTACTAGAGCTGACATGTAATTACATTTTCCCGCAATTTGGGTGGATAGATCCTGAGAAATCAGTACCCAGAACAACCACCTCACGCCGTAATAACGGCCTTGATACGCCTGGGCATTGAGTCAAACACAGCTTGGATGGCGTGTAGAGGTACAGATGCCCATGCAGCTTCCACACGATACCACAGTTAAATCAAGAGTAGTGACTGGCGTATTGTGACGAGCCAGTTGCTCGGCCACCATTGACCAGACATTGTCAGTTGGTGAGATTTCTGGAAAAATGTGCTGGTCGGGGCAGCAGTCGAATATTTTCCGTATCCAGAAAGGCTCGTACAGAACATACAACATGCGATCCTGCAGTATCCTGCTGAAATAAAGGGTTTCGCAGGGATCGAATGAAGGGTAGAGCCACGGTTAGTAACACATCTGAAATGTAACGGCCACTGTTCAAAGTGCCGTCGATGCAAACTGGAGGTGACAGAGATGTGTAGTCAGTGGCATCCCCATACCATCACGCCGGGTGATACGTCAGTATGGCCATGACGAATACACGCTTCCAATGTGCGTTCACCGCCATATCGCCAAACATGGATGCGACCATCGTGATGCTGTAAACAGAACCTGGATTCGTCCGAAAAATGACGTTTTGTCATTCATGCACCCAGGTTAGTCGTTGCGTACACCATCGCAGGCGCTCCTGTCTGTGATTCAGCGTCAAGAGTAACCTCTGCCATGGTCTCTGAGCAGATATTCCATGCCGCTGCAAACGTCGTCGAACTGTTCGTACAGATGGTTGTTGTCTTGCGAACGTCCCCATCTGTTGACTCAGGGACGAGACGTGGCTGCACGATCCATTACAGCCATGCAGATAAGATGCCTGTCATCTGTACTGCTAGTGATTCGAGGCCGTTGGAATCCATCACGGCGTTCCGAATTGCACTCCTGAAGCCACCAATTCCATATTCTGCTAACATTCATTGGATCGCGACCAACGCAAGCAGCAATGTCGCGATACGATAAACCGCAATCGCGATAGGCTACAATCCGACCTTTATCAAAGTCGAAAACGTGATGGTACGCACTTCTTCTCCTTACACGAGGCATCATAAGAATGTTTCACCAGGCAACGCCGGTCAACTGCTGGTTGTGTACGAGAAATCGGTTGGAAACTTTCCTAATGTCAGCACGTTGTAGGTGTCACCACCGGCGCCAATCTTGTGTGAATGCTCTGAAACGCAAATTATTTGCATATCACAGCTTCTTCTTCGTGTCGGTTAAATTTCGCGTCTGTAGCACGTCATCTTCTTGGTATAGCAATTTTAATAGCCAGGAGTGTATATGCCCGCTTTTTTTTAATATTTATTTTTGGTCCAGAGAAATTTGGGATGTAAAGTTTAAGGAGGACATCTTACATATAAAGAGCGATTATATTCACAGATTAGAAACAAAACTTTCCTATAAGGGAAGACAGCACTACTTGTCCACCAAGGAAGTGACTAACAAGGAAAGTACATGGGCTCCAACAAACATATCTGTATGAACGTTTGGTTACAGGATCTCTACGTACACGTCAGTGTGCTGGTAGGTGTCGTTTTTCTGCAAAACTCTGCAATGATGCTCTAGATGGCACTGTAGGTGTAACTGTAGACGCCATACGTAATGCAAATATCTTAACTTTTACTTATGTAATAATCATCGAATATGTTCGTTAGCGTATTGTCATCAAAATCCGTGATGATAGCTGCAACTATAATCTTCTTCTCGGAAGACTGTTGGTATTCACTGCCACTGCTTCCATCGTCTCTTCCCGCACTTACCGTAGCACTACCGCTAGCAATGAGTTGCTCGTAATTATCATCCCTATTATCATCATTATGTGTTAGTGTTACAACAGTATCTAACTTATGCTCATATTTCTGTACGATAACAGATACGAGAAAGCAGGCAAATGATTCATCTCCTACACTAATACCATCTTCACGAAGAATGGTTCTTCGTAACTTCATCTCAACCTATCTCAATACATTAGCAGGATTGATTAGCAATCGCCGCCCCATCTGGCGCTTCACCACACAAATAACGTCACAAAACGCAACTTCGGAGGCACACTGCACCGTCCCTACTGGCGAACCGGCAGGTCAAAGTGCAATGCGGCACAAGCAGAGGCCTCTTAATGGGCGACTGCAAAGCTTTGCAGTTGAGGGAGTGTCACTAGTGCAATAAGGGACCTTTACATTATCTATCATACGATTTTGGTGTATTTCTGTTTGTTCGAGCCTAAGTACTTGTAATTTGACCGCTACGAACAGAGTATCCTGAAAAGTGGGATGCCACTCACCGGATGCTCGTTCTCTGTGAGTCACTAGCATTTTTCCTGCCATAACTGTTAACACAGCACTCGCATTGATGAGCCTGACTGGGCATTGCGGCGTTGCGCTGGAGGGCTTCCTGGAGGGCGGACTGTGGCCGGCTGTTGCTGGTTCGTTTGCGTTCGCTTCGGGCTGAAGACGCCTCGCCGCAGCGGCGCCACTTGACGCCCCTTCCCGCTCTCAGATACCAAGCCCCCCCCCTCGCCATCCCCTCCTTTCACCCTCTCCCTCCCCCTGCCACTTCGCCGCCAGTGCACAAAAGGGGCGGCTGTAAGCGCCTGCAGCGCCGCACAGCGGGGGCCGGCCGCACCACGTCACCACCCTCCGAACTTGAGGCCGACACGATGAAAATCCTGACAGTTTTCCTCTGGTGTTAAGCCAGTAAACAGATCGAAACCACGTGTCCAGACGCTCTAAGACCATAATGTCGTTGAATGGTGGCAAACAAAAGGCAGAAATACTAAACTTCTCTTACACAATCCTGAGCTGTTCACCAGTGGTGGGGCGCTGCCCTATGTGATCACTGATTCAGTGAACCCCCGGAGAAAAGCTCCTCGTGAAAAAAAGCAAAATAATTTTTTTTAATATTATTCTTCCTTTCGTTCTTCTATCAGATTATTTTATATGCCCATTCAAAGTATTTTTTGATTTTATCAATTAGAAAATGGTTTCCATTAGATTTCGGGAATGCAGCCGTGTAAAATTCACTTCTTCCGCTAATATTTCGGCCGCATACCTTCCGGCCATCATCAGAGTGAGTCGAGGACTGTCGACGCGGTGCCGGTCGCGGCCTTATAAGCCTGATCGAGGTGGCAATGCGCGTGCGCGTCACAGATGCTGGTTTACTGCATATCGAAGTACACACACGCTTGCGCCCCCCCCCCCTGGCGAAAGCGCTCCGGTGTTCACTTATCGATACATGCTCGGCGGCGGCAACACCTTCACGTCTTCTCTGTGATTTCAATACTCCAAGTGCAGGGTTCCAAGCTTTGTCTAAATTAAAACCTTTATTGGCCAGTCTAATTTCAACAGCTTCCTTAAATATAGCATCCCAAAACGAAGATACGGGCGTCAAAATCTTCACATCACTATAATTCATGGAATGACCAGTTTCTATGCAATGTTCAGCCACAGCTGACTTTTCTGGCTGTAATAGGCGAGTATATCTTCTGTATTCAACGCATCGTGGACAGTGCGTGTTGTCTGGCCTATATATGAATTATCACAATTTCCGCAAGGGATCTGGTACACACCTGACTTGCGAAGCAACAAATCATCCTTTACTGACCCGAGTAACGCTGCAATATTCACAGGTGGCCGGAGAATGCGGCTTATCTTTGACGAAAGAGCGCCCACGTAAGGTAAGAAGGCCCTTGATCTGTAACTATTATTGTCTTCTTCTTCCAAGTCTCGTGCTTGCATTCTTGGACTCACATCGAATGCTCTACAAATCTGTTGCTGCGAATATCCATTTGCTTTGAAAATGCTCTTCAGGTGTGTGAGCTCTTCCTGCAAGTTGTCTGATATACAATGTGCTCTGTGCACCAATGTCTTAAGGACCCCTGCGATTTGTGAGGGATGATGGCAGCTACTGGCATGTAAATACAAATTAGTATGTGTTGGTTTCCGATATACTGCATGTCCTAATGTACCATCATCTTTTAGACGAACGAGTACATCCAAAAAATGGAGGCAGCCATCTTTTTCCATTTCCATAGTAAATTTGATATTAGCGTGGATGGAGTTCAGATGGTCAAGAAATCGATGTAACTCATCCTTCCCGTGAGGCCATACTATAAACGTGTCATCCACGTATCTCCAGAAGACCGTTGGTTTAAAACTTGCCGAGTCCAGAGCCTTGTCCTCGAGGTCTTCCAAGAAGAAATTCGCTACCAGAGGGGATGGGGACTTCCCATAGCAACTCCGTCAATCTGCTCATAAAAGTCACCATTAAACTGGAAATAAGAAGACCGTTGGTTTAAAACTTGCCGAGTCCAGAGCCTTGTCCTCGAGGTCTTCCAAGAAGAATTCGCTACCAGAGGGGATGGGGACTTCCCATAGCAACTCCGTCAATCTGCTCATAAAAGTCACCATTAAACTGGAAATAAGATGACGTCAGTACATGTTCAGATAAGGCGGTGATATCCTTGTCAAAATGTTGGCCAGTTAGAGAAAGAGAATCCTGTACAGGTACCTTGGTATATAATGATACCACGTCAAAACTCACCAGTACATCTGTACTATTAAGCCTGAGGTGGCTGAATCTTTGAATAAAATCTACAGAATTTCGGATGTGGTGACTATATTTCCCTACCAATGGCTTTAATAGTGAAGCCAAATACTGGGCAGAAAGATAGTTAGGTGAAGCAATAGTGCTTGTTATTGGCCGCATAGGTAGATCCTGCAGACGCTCATCCTTACCCGGCTTGTGAACTTTAGGAAGCCCATAAAATCTTGGTGGCACAGCACCTCGCACTTTTAAGCGTTTTATAACTTCAGGTTCTAGTGACGAAGCTTTCAGTAAGGCAGCAGTACATATTGTCACTTCGCTAGTTGGGTCTTTATTGATCTTTCGGTACGCGCCAGAACTTAATAAACCATACATCTTTTGATTGTAGTCTTCCTGAGGCAGCAGGACGGTGGCGTTACCTTTGTCAGCACGTAAAACTACTATGTCAGTGTCCTCACGGAGTTTTCGTATGGCTAACCTCTCTTCTCTAGATATGTTACTTCTTTGTGGACGGTACTTCATAATTGCTCTACAGCTTTCACGTCTGATTTCTTCAGCTGAATCTTCTGATAGTGACAGCTCCTTCAATAGCACTAATGAAAGACGGCCGGAAGGTACGCGGCCGAAATATCAGCGGAAGAAGTAAATTTTAGCGGCTGCATTCCCGAAATCTGATGGACTATACATTACGCCGTGAAAAGTTGAAAATTCACATAGAAAATGGTTTTTCTGAAAGTCTGCGACTGTGGGATAAATGGATTTGTTTTTAAAATAACACTACTGCTACCAATGTATGTATGTTTGTGACAACGGATCTACTCTTGTGCAAAAATGTTATATGTGAGGTTTGACATGTGTGAGAGCAGCCACAGATGGACTAGACGAAAACTTCAAGTAAAAAGCTTTTCAAAAAATTCCGCCATTAACTTCATATAAAGATAACCATAAAGTAAAATCGCGCGCGCCGCGGTGGAGTAGCCGAGCTGTCTAAAGCGTCTCGCTGCGGAGCGCGTGGTTGCTCGCCGTGGAGGTTCGAGTCCTCCCTGGGGCATGGGTGAGTGTGTTGTCCTTAGGTTTGTTTACCTAGGTTTAAGTAGTTCGTAAGCTACCGACTGATGACCACGCAGTTTAGTCCGATAGAATTACAAACATTTGAAACAAAACAAAATCGCGCGTATTTTTGTATTACAGTAATGACAGCAGAATGAAGCAGGAACTCGCACACTCAAAACATCATAAATAATATGAAAGAGCACAAAAAACGCACTTGAAGATGCCAACGATTTCTCAAAACGCGCCGTGCTAAAAATAAATAAATAATCGAGACGGGTAGCAGAATTGTATTTTTACCGCATGAGAAACGTTTTAGGTCGCGGAGACAGCCTAATATAGGTGGCAGTGGCCGCAGCGTTGCAATGCGCATGCGCGACTCAGGTTCAAATTTTTTTTCTGAACCCCGTGGAGGCAGCATATGGACGAGTCCGCGGCAGGAAGGGGCGAGGGGAGACGCCGCTTTTAACATGGGCGTCGGAGCTGGAAGAGACGCCAGCTGCCGGCCGCGGTGGCCGAGGTGACTGAGGCACTCCAGTCACGGTCAGCACGGCCACTACGGTCGGGGGTTCGAATCCCCCCTCGGGCATGGATATTTGTGCCGTCCTAGTTCGTAAGTAGTTTGTAAGTTTAGGGACTGATGACCCCGTAGTTAAGTCCCATAAGCTTAACAAACATTTGAACATTTGAACATTTAGACGCCAGCTCCTGGATACTCGAGCTCTGGCGGTTACGCACGAATGGTCCCGAAGCAAGGCAATGGAACTACAGCGTACCTCGCCTTGCGCATCGGCGAATCCTCCATTAAGGCAACATCTGCCTTTTATATTTGTTTTTGCCGCACTGAAGATTCATCAAAAATTATCTCATAATTATAAATTAAAGACACATCAACTGTAAAAGCCTTCAGAAGCTCCGATCATGAATAATAATGAAGTCACTACTATTCACCTAACAAGAATAGCCGTGTGGTTAACGGCATCGCATTGTGCCTTCGAAAGTTTGCGACCGAATGCAAACGATTTTTTTTAAACCCAATCTTCCTTTTAACAAATACGGGAACCACAATGACTTTTGTATTGTTACTCGCCACATATCTTTGGACGTTTTACCAAATGTGTCGCGATTTCGAGGATAAATGACATTTATACTCTCCATGGTAACGAATATTTAACTGTTTGAAAAGACGTGGGGGAGAGCGGCGTTTGCGCATGCTTAAGGTGGTCACGTGACCAGAAGATAGCTTATCTCTTCATCGTAACAGATTCATTTTGTTAAAGTCACTTAGCGGAATCAGTTACCGTACTTATTGTATTTTAGTGTTCATGTGCATATTCATATATTCATGTTAGAAACAAATTACTCAATTTTAATCTTGGAACAAAAGTGTGAAATAGAGAAGATTGGTAGACCGGCGCCTCAGCTCGAGTTGAATCAAACGCAAACAAGCCGAGATAAGACTTTTGCAGATCTTTTAAGGAAACTATTTTTGAAAAGGCGCTCTTTTCCCCCAGCTGTTATTTTAAAGTGATTGTAGAGCAACACAGTCACAAAACATGGGAGAATATGTGATAAATACACCACATTTATATACTCAACAGTTCCTGAGAAAACGGGGCATTTATATAGCCAAAGTAACATTGTCGAGATAGGGCGCTACGACTCCCCTTAATTACACGTGGTTTTGATTCCGCGATAAACTGTAGGCCCCCTTTCCACGGTTGGATAACTGGGGTATGTTAGGGACACGCAAGTCGCCTAATTGATGTCCAATTGAAACACTTGCACCAGACCACTAACGAAATTACTATTATTATTATGCAGCAGATATGGCTGTACCACACGACAACATTCGTGCCTTATTTGCGTGGATGCCGTCACGTATGGAACAAGTTAGGCCCAATGCGGACCCTGCTGGACAAAAATGACTGAAATGCTTCACAACATACTAATCAACATCGCTTGTGAATTTGAAATGCCTATCCCTTGTCTTTCAAGGTGTTATGATTTTTCCTTAAGATGTGTGTGGAAAATTGTAGTGAATAGCAAGAGCCTCTGCTGCGTATTCAAATTCAAATGTTTGTACAGCTTATGGGACTTAACTACGGGGTCATCAGTCCCTAAACTTACAAACTACTTATGAACCACTTACGAACTAGGACGGCACAAATATCCATGCCCGAGGGGGGATTCGAACCCCCGACCGTATTGGCCGTGCAGACCGTGACTGGAGCGCCTCAGTCCTCTCGGCCACCGCGGCCGACTCTGCTGCGTATTGAAGTATGGTAGAGGGAGTGGTACATGACCCTCATCATAAATGTAACTATTGCGAATACATAGAAAAAAGTATGGTTTTTAATTCGATTACACAATTTCAAAGCAATTAGTAGAAGCCGTTACCTCCATACGTGCGTATGGAGGAAGTAAAAGTCGAACGACCACATAACATTAGTCGTCGGTATGTCAACTGGAAAACACTCTCAAATTCTGAAGGTAGCAGGTGTAAAACATAGGGAGCGAAGAGTTATATTCTATACAAACACCAGACAGCAGTTATTAGAGTCAAAGGGCAAGAAAGGGTCGCAGAGTTTGGGATGGGAGTAAGACAGGGTTGTTGCCTTTCCCCAATGTTGTTCAACCTGTATATTGACCAAGCAGTGAAGGAATTCAAGGAGAAATTGGGAGAGGGAATTTAAGTTCAGGGAGAAGAAAACTTTGCAGTTTGCCTATAACATAGTAATTTTGTCATATTTATGTATAAAGAACAGTCTAGAGCGAAAAAAATTCGAGTAGTTTCGGTCTTATTTTAGACCATCTGCAGGAAATTAAGCTCTGAAACATATCATAGTTACATTTAGAGGACTTTCAGCAATATACATTAGTGCACGAACGTAAGTTGCAGGTCCTGTACGGGCCTTCCTGGATACGGAAAATTTTCGACTGCAGCCCCGACCAGCACATTCTCCACATCTCTCACCAACTGAAAACATCTTGTCAATGGTGGCCAAGCAATTGGCTCGTCACAATACGACAGTCACTGCTCTTGATGAACTGTGATATCGTGTTGAAGCTGCATGGGCATCTGTACCTGTACACGCCATCCAACCTCTGACTCAATGCCCAGATGTATCAAGGCCGTTATTACGACCAGAGGTGGTTGTTATGGGTACTGATTTCTCAGGATCTATGCACCCCAATTGCGTGAAAAATGTAATGACATGTATAATATATTTGTCCAATGAATGCCCGTTTATCATCTGCATTTCTTCTTGGAGTAGCAATTTCAATGGCTAGTAGTGTATTATGTTGCTCCGTCACACACAGACTTCCTGACATCTCCACAAAGTAATTCGCCCAGCCACTCACGAAAAACACCCGCTTAATAGTGCTACCGGCGTATAAGACGCAGTTTTTTTATATATCTTTTTAGAAAATAAATTCGTCTTTTATGCCGGGAAATACGGTAAGTGCATGACAAAGGTTTTGGGCGATATTTCGGCATTGAAATAATTGAATGACGATGAGTGACAGTACCTGCCGGACCGGGAATCGAACACAGGATTCCCGCTTTTGGCACCTGTGAGGATCAAGCATCCCTTCCGCCACAAATTCTCAGAAGTCGGACACTTCCGAAGTAGCTCCCCTATCGTCTATATTCATCTATGCTCGGCATTCGGATTCCCGTATGAGATCAGATTTTTCCGCGTCTGTGGTGCAGAAAATCAACCCGACGCCTTCGTCGCGAAAAACCCAGCGACGCAGTGGCAACACGAATTTCGGAGCACGGCGCTTCAAACCCGCCTACGAGTATCCTGATTTATGTTTTGCGTGATTCCCCGAAATCCCTCCACGCAAATGCCGTGATGGAGCCTTTGAAAGGGCACGGCCAGTTTCCTTCCCCACGAGTGACAAAAGCCAACCGATCGAGTTTTCCGTATGTGGACGGCGCGTTAAACCACAATCTTCCAGCCTTCCTTCCTCGCGTAAACATATACAGGATGTACATAAAGGCCGAGAGCACACTCTCAATTATTTATTGCACAAGAACCAAACACACACACACACACACATATATATATATCTTTTTAATGATTCTAAAATTGCTTATAGATTGCTTGAATAATCGATGTTGTTAGTAGATTATTTACTGTCAATTCACAACATGTTTCGGGCTTAGCCCATCATCTGGTGACCTGTCAGTCAGATACATATACAGCCAATAAATATACACACAAAATGACTGCAATTTATAATTGCAAAATATTTTATATATACTTTTACATAATTTGTAATTACAAACCGATAAAATATATATTTAGCTTTGATGCATTCAAATTTGTGATTTAAAAGTACTGTTGTTATATATTGCCAAATAAGATAATATTTATATAAAAAAAGATTTTATATATATAATATTTTAGAAAATAAAGATTCTATGGCACATTGTCATGTAACATGGAAGTTAGAGTAGGAGCTGTACAGTTGCCTTATTTATTCAAGATACAAGGTGAAAATAAAATGATCTTTTTAAAAAAATATCAAAATTATAATAAATACCACATTTTCCAGAAGTGAAAGCCTCAAAATTAATTACTGTAAAATTTTGCTTTGAAAATTTGAAAAAACCAGTCCCTTGTGCTGCTAACTTGTTCGTTAAGCAGTTGATCCTTCAAGGTGTATCTATACACAAAAATTTCTAAATTCTGCAAAATGTCTAAACATGTGCTTTTATTCCCATAATGAATAATTTGCAAATTGTTTTCGATATTAAGAAGTTGATGATGATTTTGTAAAACTATATATAAAATTATAAAAATTTTAATTATAAATTGCAATAATTTGGTGTATATACTTATTGGCAGTATATGTATGTTGCTGACAGTCGACCAGATGGTGGGCTAAGCCCGAAACATGTTGTGAATTGACAATAAATAATCTACTAACAACATCTAGTGACTATTAAAGCAAACTCTAAGCAATTTTAGAATCGTTAAAAATTTATCATGAAGGTTGCATGCCTCTACCAACACTTTCAGTCTCAAATAATCACATATATGACATTTGGAAGAGAAACCCTGAAAGTTTTTTTCCCATCTCTCTCTCATGTATACTGCCATAACGCAGTTTGGTGATGCCGATAGTCAGCGTTACTCGCAAACATGCTGAGTTCTGGTGCTATACCAGCAGTGGAGCGCCAACATTCAGGCCACAGCGGTGTGGTGTACTGCGAAGCACAGGGTGGCTTTCAATCTAGGTCTGGCACAAATGTTCACTCGCGCCCACTGAATTGTTTCGGTGCCCTGTTGAGGCTGAACAACTCTGATGTATAACTTGCAACTGAGTATTTAAGCTTTAAATGTGGCCGTGTCTGACTCCGTAATCCTCGAGTCGTCCGCTCGTCACCATAAAATTTATTAAGTTTGAAAAAAAAAAAAAAAAAAAGAAAAAAAAAAAAAAAAAAAAACTTTCCAACTTCTGAATCTTCTATATCAGCATGGTCAGACGAATTTCTTTACTTAGACTCTCGCTGCTAATCGGATATACTTTTTAAATTATTGCCAAGTTTTAACTGTCAAACTGAAGTTTATACTAGTAAACGTCGTGTTGACCACAGAGATTCTATATATCTTGTTGACAGTAAATCGATGTAGGCGATCGATTAAGAAAGCACTGAAAAATTATCAAAGTCTTCCTTTGACTTAACTGTCAAACATCAATTAAATTCAAATAAGCCGGCCGCGGTGGCCGAGGGGACTAAGGCGCTCCAGTCACGGTCCGCACGGCCACTACGGTCGGGGGTTCGAATCCCCCCTCGGGCATGGATATTTGTGCCGTCCTAGTTCGTAAGTAGTTCATAAGTAGTTTGTAAGTTTAGGGACTGATGACCCCGTAGTTAAGTCCCATAGACTATACAAACATTTGAATTTGAATTCAAATAAAATATCTTCTCAAAAAATCGTAGAAACTTTAACAGGAAATAATTCTCAGTTCCTGTTAATGTAATATTTCTGGTCGATCTCTTCAAAATAAATAAATTATGTTGGCGAACACGTAGTTTAAAGTTTAAATACGACTTTTATTACACTTGACATTTACAAGTCGGAAGTCAAGAATGAACTGACATAATGTATTTGCTCAAATTTTAGGAAGATTTCGTTGACAATGTAAACAAGGGCGACGATTACCGCAGAGACCATCATCTTCTTGCCTTGTGGCCGTCGACCCGCGACTTGAAGTGGCCAGATGTTCTATTCCTTGAGGTTGGCGTCGAAGATGTTGCTCTCGTAGGTTGAATTGCCGTTATAGCACATGAAACATAAAAAACATACAAACTCTTTTAAGACCATTTACATAGAAAAATCATTTAAACATAAATACAAACACAGTATGCTGCAAACCGGAGCTGATATAACGTAGTAGCGGAAATAATAATTCGTCTCACTACACTGTGCAGTTCGAGATAATCGTTTCACTTCCCTCTCTGCCCTCTGCCTACGTCCTAGCTATTAAGCTATCTGAAACATTTACGATAGCACTCTATACGGTGCTCAGCTAAAATCTGACGACGTCTCCTGGTTCGCTATTGAGGCTAACTTCAAAATAAAGACCAAATATTTCGTTAGTAAAATGATACGTCTACGCAGTCTCCTTCCCACTTATTCCATCGCATTCCTCGTCTCCGCCTGCACCGGAATGACTTTAATTTGGTTGATAATTCAGAAAATTCTCCGGCATTGCTTCTTCCAGACCAGGCGACCATTAATCATTGTGCGACTTCTCCAGGTCTGACAGAGCGCCTCAGCCTCCTTATACACATCTTAAATGTTTCTCTTTTTGCAGACATATTTCGCTTCAGACAGCCGTAATGTCTAGCTTGCAATTACCCCCTCCTTCATCTCCTCCCCACCCCCCACCCCCAACTAGTTACCGTCCTGCTCTCCCTTACTCCCCCTCTCTCCGTCTGCTGTTATTTCTCTGATCTTTTTTTGGGTGCAGGCCCATGAATTCCGCTATTGAACTGGAAAGAACACGTAGATAACGTCGTGGGAAAGGCGAACCAGAGACTGCGTTTTATTGGCAGAACCCTTAACAGATGCAACAGAATTACTAAAGAGACTCTATACACTACGCTTTCCGTCCGTTTTGGGAGTATTGCTGCCCAGTGTGGGCGCCAAATTGAAATATTTCTCCCTAATTGATTGGTTTATTTACGAGGCGCGTCCAGGAAGTAAGTTCCGTTTGGTTATATAAACCGAACGGGTACAGATACAGAAAAAAATATTGATTGTACAAAAATCTACAACTGTTAAACTACTTTTGTGCATAGCTTCCGAAATTTTATAGGCAATTGTCATAGCATGGCACAAGGTTTTTTGTGCCTTCTTCATAGAATGTTGTCGCCTGTGTATTCAACCATGTGGTAACATGTTCTTTCAGCTTGTCATCATCGTTGAAGTGTTGTCCACCAAGGACAGATTTTAGGTATAAGAAGAGGATTACCGTCAATTATTTTTTTTCGCGATAATGCCTGACCTCACACACCGAATGTGACCAAACAAACAATTCTTACGAAAGTTTCAATGGGACCTGTTTGATCATCCTCCATACAGCTCGGACCTCTGTCCTAGCGACTTTCATCTCTTCTTACACCTAAAATCTGTCCTTGGTGGTCAATACTTCAACGATGATAAAGAGCTGTTACCACATGGTTGAATACACAGGCGGCAACCTTCTGTGAAGGATGAATGCAAAAACTTGTGGCACGCATGACAAGTTCCTACAAAATTTCGGCAGTTATATGGAAAAGTAGTTTAAGAGTTGTAGAATTTTGTGCAATAAAAATTTCTTCTGTATCTGTGTAGAATCTCATTTTATTACCAAACGGAACTTACTTTTTGGACGCGCCTCGTAAAACGATAAAATCAAAGTAATGGTTCGATGTAATGTCGTAAATTCAGAAAAGGTAGCGTCTGAGAAAATAATGTTCAACGAAAAGAAAGTTTACACCGAAAGCAAATAAAGTCTGAAATTGATTGTAATTTTTGAAATGAAAAATAGGGCGCTAAAATTACGGCGTCAGAAATATCTCAAATTAGTGGCCGGGTTGCAAATCACTGTTATTAAGAATTGTGCCTGCCAACATTTTCTGTAACTTAATGGAGCTGGAAAATGGCACAGAAATATTTAATTTTAGCAACCTGCCTAAATTCCTGTATGATTACGTAGAAGTGCAGCTCGCCACGTATACACTGCACAGGAACTAACTATTTTGCAACGCACACGTAAAACACCAATGTATCATAAGTCCACGGCAAGCCCAAGAAAAATTAAAAATTGTTAAATTTCGATAAACTGGAGTATATCTCAGGGACGTTTAGTGCTGCACAAAAGATTGTAAGATAATTATGGAGTATTCGCATCGTTCCAACATTTAATGTCCACACTACAAGAAAATGACGGCCGGTGGTAATCTGTAAGAAACATTCACACACTATTAATATATTGTACAGTAAGTAATAATGAGGTGGCTTTTAAATAAAAATATTGAGGAATGCAAATTTTCATTAAACGAAATTAGTTGACATATATTCTGAAAATACTGAACACACACAATAATTTGCTACATCCATTCTGTGCTCTAAAAGAAATTACAATCCAAACAAATTAAACAAAGAGCAATACGCTTTTGCGTCCGAAATTTATGAATGCTAGACCAAGAAAAGGAAAGAATGGTGACTGATGCTCTTTCTTATTAAGTAAAACATATGATAAGCGTAAATGTACAGATAATAATGTGCTTGTTACCGTTATACTTTCTTTCCATAAATTATTTCTCTTATCGATATGTAACAATTTGAATGGAATAAACACAGAATAATCGTAACAAATACGAGAGATTAATTATGCAGAATAAATCAATAAATATTGAAATTAAGTCCAGGTGGCCCATGAAACTTTATAGTTTGACGGAGGACATCGAAATAGTCCAAAGAAGGGCAGCTCGTTTTGTATTGTCACGATAGATGGGAGACAGCGTTACGGAAATGATACAGGATCTGGGTTGGGAATCATTACAACAACAGCGCTTATCGCTGCGGCATGGGCTACTTACGAAACTCCAATCGCCAACATTCTCCTCCGAATGCGAAAATATATTGTTGACTGCAACTTACATAGGTAGAAAAGATCACCAGAATAAAATACAGAAATCAGAGCTTGAACGGTGAGATGCAGGTATTTCTTCTTCCCGCGCGCTATTCGAGAATGGAATGGGAGATAAATAGTATAACGGTGGTTCGATGTACCTTTTGCCAGGCACATAAATGTGATTTGCAGAGTATTCTGTGCAGATGTGGACGTAGATATGAAAAAATGTACCAGAAGCCGCGAATAAAAACGGAGACTGAAAAGTATAGAATTTGTCGCTTTAATTACAACAAATTGCCATTGTTATCTACGTAAACAAACATGCAGATTTTTTCTTTGTTGAAAACCGTTAATCTTCAAACGCTCTTCACCGACTGCTTTGAAGTTTTAATACATTTTTGCATTGTAACACCGAAGGTTTTTATGTTCCTGTTTCTTTAATATACAGGGTGGTCGGAATTTCCCGTTACAAACTTCTAGAACTTGTAGAGGGTAGTGAGTACATAACATTTTGAATAGGAACACATGTCCGGGAACGTATCGTTTCCGTTCTATGACAGTTTCAATTCAAATGATCATTTCATCCACCCTTATTTAAGGAATGTAATTAGGCGAGACCCAGTAGAATTGTTGCAGTCAATTTGAAAAGAATAGTGAATCGTTCCGTTATTACTTACGCAATTTTTATTACAATTTCCACCTTATGGTTTACATTAGTCGAGAGCAACAAGAAGAAACCAGCATCTAAGGCACCAGCCGCAACGTACTGATGCATCACAACAGCAGCTCGATGTGACGACCACCAACGTCGTTACACACACTGTAACTCCGAAGCATGTTCTGGTACACTCCCTCCAACAAATTGATTACAACAAGTTTACTGGGTCACGCCTAATTACATTTGTAAAGTAGGAGTGGATGAGAGAATCATCTGAATTGAAACTGTCGTAGAACGCAAACGATACGTTTTCGGACATGGGCTCCTACTCAAAATGTAATGTACTCACTACACTCTGCAAGTCCTAGAAGGTTGTAACGGAAATTTCCCACCACCGTGTGTTTACTGGAATCCAAAAAATGTTACAAATGTTTGTTAAGCTTATGGGACTTAACTACGAGGTCATCAGTCCCTAAACTTACAAACTACTTATCAACTACCTTATACTAAGGACGGCACAAAGATCCATGTCCGAGGGGGATTCGAACCCCCGACCGTAGTGGCCGTGCAGACCGTGACTGGAGTGCCTCAGCCCCCTCGGCCACCGCGGCTGGCTTCTGGAATCCGTGGCCGTTTTTATTTAACTCTTTCATAACTTCATATTTGGTTATTTTACTACCGAAGCACATTCAGTGTATTCACACATTTTTGTTTTCCTTATTTGCCGCAATATACAACATAAAAAAATTAAAAATGGATCTTCTAACTCGGGGAGGATATAATACTATTGGGAGACTTACGAAATGCTTATCTTTCTTAACATAATGATTTACCAGTCACAAAGAAAAAGAAAAATTCTATATCGAAATGCCATTGTAGATATTGATCTGAAAGGGGAAAAAATTGTACTTATCCCTGAACCGTATTCATATATTGTAATTGATAAACTAAAGAAGACAAAACTCCAACTATTTATTACTGACACCCAGAAGCAAAGACAACTCCAAAAATACATGCACAAAATGCCTTTGACACACTGTCAGTACTAAAAACTTCCACGCAGTATAAATAAAAATAACTCTTTTCCTTGAATAATATCAGTTTCTATTAATTAAAACAATACAAAACCAAATCACCAACGTGATAACACACAACAGCGTCTCTTTCAGACAGCGAAACTCGCCAGACGAAATCGTACACACAGACCTGAGACAGTCCTTTGTTTACTGCTCTCTGTGAGCAGAGATACTGAACAATCTCAGTCAGCGAGTCTTTCATATGATACATCAGAGGGACACTAACGTCCCGCCAGGAAGGCAAGTCAGATATCATTTTTTCATTATGTTTTATGACGCTGGAAATGGGTAAGAACTTTTTAAGTCCCGTTGGGCAGGAAAGGGTTAATGTTTCTATAAATTCAAATATTAAAAAATGTGGTACATAAAAACAGGTACGTATTCCACTGCAGCGTTGTGTGAAAGTTACAAAGCATTCGATTAAGAACTCTGTTAAATATAAGATTTTGATCATAATACCAAACAAAAACTTGTGGAATCCGACCTCGGGAAGATCAGTTTGGATTTAGGAGAAATGTAGGAACACGGGAGGCAATATTCACATTACGACTTATTTTAGAAGATAGGCTAAGGAAAGGCAAACGTACATTTTTAGCGTTTGTCAATTTGGAGAAAGCTTTCGACAATGTCGACTGGAATACACTCTTCCAAATTCTGAAGGTATCAGGCTTAAAATAAAGGGAGCGAAGAGTTATATTCAACCTACACAAAAACCAGACAGCGGTTATTAGAGTCGAAGAGCAAGAAAGGGACGCAGAGTTGGGAAGGGAGTAAGACAGGGTTGTAGCCTTTCCCCTATGTTGTTCAATCTGTACATTGAGCAGGCAGTGAATGAATGGAAGGAGAAATTTGCAGAGGGCATTAAAGTGCAGGGAGAAGAAATAAAAACATTGCTATTTGCTGATGACATAGTAATACTGTCACAGACCACAAAAGATCTGGAAGAGCAATTGAATGGAATGTCTTGAAAGGAAGATATAAGATGAACATTAACAAATGTAAAACGAAGGTAATGGAATGCAATGTCAGAAAATCAGGCGATGCTGAAGGAATTAGATTAGGTAACGAGAAAATAAAGGTAGTAGATGAATTTTATTTGGGTAGCAAAATTACATCTGATGGCCGAAGTAAAAAAGATATAAAATGCAGAATGGCTATGGGAATAAAAGCGTTTCTAAAGAAGCGAAACTTGTTAACATCCAATATTACTTTAAATGTTAAGAAGTCCTTTCTGAAAGCATTTGTCTGGAGTGTAGCATTGTATGTGAGTGAAACGTGGGCGATAAGGAGTTCAGACCAAAAGATGATAGAAGCTTTTGAAATGTTGTGCTGCAGACGAATGACGAAAATTAGATGGGTAGATCACGTAACTAATGAGGTGCTTAACCGAATTGGGGAGAAAAGGAGGGACAGATTGGTGGGACACATTCTGAGACATCGAGTAATTGTCAACTTAGCATTAGAGGGAAGTGTGTGGGGTAAAAATCGTAGAGGGAGACCGAGGGACGAGTATAGCAAGCAGATTCAAAAGGATGTAGGTTGCCGTTCGTATTCTCAGATGAAGAGACCGGCCACGGTGTCCGCGGGGACTGAGGCGCTTCAGTCACGGTCTGCACGGCCACTACGGTCGGGGGTTCGAATCCCCCCTCGGGCATGGATATTTGTGACGTCCTAGTTCGTAAGTAGTTCATAAGTAGTTTCTAAGTTTAGGGACTGATGACCCCGTAGTTAAGTCCCATAGACTATACAAACATTTGAACATTCTTTGCACAGGACAGGGTAGCGTGGAGAGCTGCATCAAACCAGTCTGCGGACTGAAGACCAAACAAATCTCTACGTTACAAAGATGCGTAAGAGGAAATGGATTAGGGGAGTAGGGGAAAGGTCAAAGAAAAGGGGCATTGAATGGGGAAGGGATTACAGGAGATGAAAAAGAAGAGGGGGGAGAGGGAAAAAGGAAGGAAGAATAATGTACCGTCGACAGCGTGGTCATTAGAGACCAACCACACGCTCGGAGGAAGGGGAAGAAATTCGGCCGAGCCGTTTGGAGGAACCATCCCAGCATTTGCCTGGAATGATTTGCGAAAATCAAGGAAATAATATAATAATTACAGCAGTTTAGATCGCTATATATTATTTTATTTTGCGATGACGACCGGTTTCGATCAATAAATATCGTCCTCAGCTCATATCCTTGTGAGTAGCAGGTCCGTCCTCAAGAGACAGGCCTGCTACACACAAGGATACGAACTGAGGATGATGTTCATTGATCGAAACTGGTCATCACCATACAATAAAATAAATATCATATTGCGTTCTATTCTACTGTAAGTATTATATTATTCAGAAACTTTTTACCTGCTGTTTTAATTTCCATGGGAAAAATGTTCCATAAAATATTAAATCACAGAAAACCTAAATCCGGATGACCGGACACGGATTTGAAGTGTCGTCCTCGCGAGTCCAGCGTGTTACGGGGAAGACGAGGAAGAGATGGACAAAGACAGGGAAGGGGGATATGGGAAGAGAGAAGAGGACATAGCTGAGGATTTGTATCCAATTAGAAACGTGAGCTTCCTCTTTCCTTACTATCCCGTTTCATATGAAACAGCCCTCTACAGAGCATGGTCGTGTGCAGGTAGTTTTGAATAAAATCATTTTGGGTGCGGGCCGCGTCGCTATAAAACATTGAGCGAACGAGTTGCCGACGTTTTGACCACTGACGATGACCGCTGCACAGTTGTCGGAAACGTTTGAAATTCATTTCTACATCTACATACATACTCCGCAATCCACCGTAAGGTACGTGGCGGAGGCTATACTGTACCACTACTAGGCATTTTCTTTTCTATTCAACTCCCAAATAGAACGAGAAAAAAAGAATGCCTAGATGCCTCCGTATGAGCCCTAATTTCTCTTGTCTTTGTGATCACTACGCGAAATGTAAGTAGGCGGCAGCAAGATCGTACAACATTCAGCTTCAAATTGCGGCCCTCTAAATATCCTCAAAAGCAATCCACGAAAAGAACGTCGTCTTTTCTCCAGCGATCCCCAATTGAGTTGCCGGAGCATATCCGTGACACTAGCGCATTGGTCGAACCTACCAGTGACAAACCTAGCTGCTCGCCTCTGAAATGCCACTATGTCTTCCTTTAAACTCATCTGCTGCGGGTCCCAAACACTTGAGCAATACTCAAGACGTGGTCGTACAAGCGTTTTATACGCGGTCTCCTTTACAGGTGAAGTACATCTTCCCAAAATTCTCCTAATAAACCGAAGTCGGCTGTTCGCCTTATTCACAACTGTCCTTACATGCTCGTTCCATTTCATATCGCTCTGCAGAGTTACGTCTAGATATTTGAACGACGCGACTGCATCAAGAAGCTCACTACTAATGCTGTATTCGAACATTATGGGATTGGTTTTCCTATTCATGCGCATCACCTTAGTTTTTTTCTACATTGAGAGCTAGCTGACATTCTTCGCACCAACTAGAAATTTTGTCTAAGTCATCCTGTATGCTATTACAGTCAGTTAAAGACGACACCCTCCCATACACCACAGCGTCATCAGCAAACAGCCGCAAATTACAACCTACTCTGTCCATCAGATCATTTATATAGATATAAAATAATAGTGGTCCTATCACACTCCCCTTTGCCACGCCTGACGATACACTCGTCTCTGATGAACACTCGCCGTCGATAACAACGTACTGCGCTCCATTACTTAGGAAGTCTTCCAGCCAGTCACAAATCTGTGAACCTATTCCATAAGCTCGTATCTTCGTTAGCAGTCTGCAGTGTGGCACCGCGTCGAACGCCGCAGTGTTTTATAATGACGCCACATAAATTTATTTTATTGACAATGCTGCCAGACAAATGGGAAGCCTTTATCTTGTGGAGTGGTTGCCACCCCTCGCAGCTGCCTCCCACGCCGCCTGCCCTGTGTTTGGGACTCTGCTCTTCCCGAGACATCGGCGTGCGGTGTTTCGCAGACCGCAGCCCATGGGGCCAATATGGCCGCCGCCCCCGCTGTAATTAAGTATTCATTGGGGTGGCCACCCCCGCTGTTTAAATTTCGCTCCCCTCGGATAGCCAGCCTCCGAAGTACCGTCAGGTGGAGCAACGCAAATACTCCGCTGTTCAGCGAACCGGCCGTCTGCTAGCTGTGTTCTCGGGTTACTCCAGGGGTTTTCCAGGGCAACTTTACCGCTCTTATGATTGTTTTATTGCCGCTCGCCCCGAAATTCTCTCCTGCACCAAACCTTTCACTCCAGAGCAGCACTTGCTTAATTATTTGCTGTACGTATTCCAGTCTTTATCTTTAGTTTTTACCCTCTGCCATTGACGTCATTCCCTGAAGAATAGGCGTAGCATTGTAATAACGCGTACTGAAAATCCCACTAACACTGTATATATTGTATTTTATTGCAAAGGACTGTATACTGTTTACTAAGTTAGTAAACTTCTTGCAAATCTACCTACTCTCCAAACTAGGAACAAGAGAAAGCTCATCATAAAGATAGGAAAATTCGGATCTAAACACGGATAGCAATCAGAAAAGAAATGCCTGAAGCTTAATCAGAGAAACTCATAATTTTTTGCGATACGTATAAGCTGTCAATGTTAAAAAGAATGTACAGATCTACATCTACGTGGGATACTCTGCAAATCACATTTAAGTGCCTGGCAGAGGGTTCATCGAACAACCATCATACTATTTATCTCCCATTCCATTCTCGAATAGCGCGCGGGAAGAAAGAACACCTGTTCGAGCTCTGATTTCTCGTATTTTATTCTGATGATCATTTCTACCTATGTAAGTGGGACTCAACAATATATTTTCGCATTCGGAGGAGCATGTTGGCGATTGGAGTTTCTTAAGTAGCCCACGCCGCAGCGATACGCGCCGTTTTTGTAATGATTCCCATCCCAGATCCTGTATCATTTCAGTAACGCTGTCTCCCCTGTATCGTGACAATTCGAAACGAGCTGCCCTTCTTTGGACTCTTTCGATGTCCTCCGTCAACCCCACACTGGGCTGCAATACTCCAAAAATGGACGGACAAGCGTTGTGTATGCAGTTTCTTTTGTAGTTCTGTTGCATGTTTTAAGGGTTCTGCCAATAAAATGCAGTCTTTGATTCGCCTTTCCCACGACATTATCTACGTGTACTTTCCAATTCTGTCTGAAGTAATAGTAATTCCTTGGTATTTTGTGGAGTTTACGGCCTTCACTTTTGATTGATTTGATGGACACTGTAATAACGCGTACTCTTAATAGAACTGAAAATCCCACTAACACTGTGTATATTGTATTCCATTGCAAAGGACTATATACTAAGGAGTCACCACGGAATAGATACAAAATTAGTAAACTTCTTGCAATTCTACCTACTCTCCAAAATAGGAACAAGAGAAAGCACATGATAAAGATAGGAAAATTCGGATCGAAAACACGGATAGCAATCAGAAAGGAAATCTCGCCAATAAGAGAGTACATAACAACGACTAACGGAGCCGGGTTAAGAGAGCAGCGTGGACACATTCCATCAGGCTTTCTTCATCGCCACAGCGCACTGTCATGATGACGAGTATTGGGGGCTTTCCACAACGATTTCTTGACCGACGACAATACGTATTCAGAAGTATTGCACTTTTGAACATATCATATACTATCAGTGCACATGAATAATTTCATAGTTTGAATGACAACAAAAAAATTTTAAGTCCTAACGTGCACCTAATAGTTTCTAGGAATTTTCTAATTTTGAGAATCGTAACACGGACCACGACTCCAAAAAGCTTCTGGTTTTGTCAAATATTTTAATATCATATGACGCAAACCATTGGTACAATTCGTTTTACTTTAGATTCAGGGGATACTGAACCCACCCCTACGTTCAATTTTAAAATTTAAGCAGTAAACTCGGTATACGCAACCGTTGCCCATATAGACGTTTACTGAAGGGAGTCCCTTGTAAAATAAATTAACATCTTTAAAGAAAATCTCCATAAAACGCGGCAAACCATCATGAACTTTGGGACACGCAAGAAGTCAAACCACCCCATGTAAATTAAAAGATACCTGAAGATGTACGTTTAACGGTACGAAACCGGTAGTAACGCAATAAGGCGTATAAAAACAGCTAAGGCGGACTGCAATAATTCTTAGGAAGACATCCTGATTGTTTATATTACTTTCTAGAATTGATTTACAGAAAGGAAATGCCTGAAGCTTGATCAGAGAAACTCTCAAATTTTTGCGGTACTTATAAGCTATCAATGTTAAAAAAATACAGATACTCTTTGATTAGGCAGGAATTATAACGTTTCCCGCCTGGTCGATGTTTGGAAAAAAAAAATGAAAGATAAATATTGAGAAAAATGTATCTGAAATTATTATTCTACCTCTGTTTTAATTCAAATATTTAATTATTGCTGTTTAGTTGGGGCGGCAGGAAGCGTTATAATACGGCATCTTCGCATTACAAAAAATGTTCAAATGTTTGTATAGCTTATGGGACTTCACTACGGGGTCATCAGTCCCTAAACTAACAAATTACTTACAAACTAGCTAATACTAAGTACGGCACAAATATCCATGCCCGAGGGGGGGAGGATTCGAACCCCCGACCGTAGTGACCGTGCAGACCGTGACTGGAGCGCCTCAGTCCCACCCTTTTTTTTTTTTTTTTCTCTCTCTCTCTCTATGGAGAGTTCTCGTCCTTGCGGACGCTGATCGTTTTTGTTCGTTTTGGTTCTATGTGTTCTTTGGCTCAGCTTTTTTATTGCAGGGAGCATTCAGCTCTCTGACCGGGCGCGCTGAGCCACGACGCCCGGCATACCCTCGGCCACCGAGGCCGGCACAATTGAAAAATATGA